>OU823270.1:11517236-12910191 GCA_917490735.1 Dryobotodes eremita
TGGGATATGCTTCAAGGAAGAGCTCAGCCTTTAATATAGATGCCGTACACACATCGAAAAATATTTTTCGCCTGTTACAACGGACGTGGGCGGCCATTCCCAACGTGATTTGGATGAACTCATATTGAGTATGCTGAATAGCTGTGATTTTGTGTTATACGCGTTAAACAGACTGAAATACAGACATACAGATTACTAATTGTTTAGTTTACGCAATAAAAACCTTTAAAACCTTTTATTTTTATCACATTTTAATGTCAGGATTATCTAAGGTGATACACCAAGCATAAACAAAAATCGCGAATAGTTTTTATTATTGCAAAAGCAGAGAGTTCTTCGTCACTCTATAGGATGAAATTTTAACCAGTGTGCAAACTGTGGCCATGAATTCAGCATTATGATTCTACACCCCCTTTTTAAATTTTTTGCTTTCGTGGGATACCTTCAAAAGGCACCCGAGTTCTGAGGAGGGATTTTTACCTCACTAAAACCGCCGGTGATCTCCATCAGCACATATCTGTGCGCCTGCGACCCCAAAGGTCCACCTACCTTGATTCGTAAGCGAGTTTCGGCATATTATGCGCCAAGGCGGTTGCCTCCCCGACGCCTTCTCCGAGCAGGATCAGCCCTCTCCCGATCCCGCTCGGCGGCCGCCTTCTTGACCATCACGGTCACACAGAAGGAGGCTAATTCCGTCCAATCCTCTGTCTCTGCCAGCATAGCCCTCACTACTGCCGGCAGAGACAGGTCTCGCCCAATCCTGGCAACCAGGACCCGCCGGTCGATTCTATACCCCCTAGCGTACAAATTTTTGGTTGGTTATAATTATTTTTTATTGTTGTTCCATACATTTGACAGCGTAGGTATTGCAGTTTTCTAAGGAACAGCAGATTCTTTTTTATCACCGCCTAAAAAGTTCTAAGTGGTCTAGAATCATTTATGCTGAATTCATGGCCACAGTTTACGCACTGGTTAAAATTTCATCCTGTTTACATACTAAAACACTTTTATTTAATTTCAATAAGGCAATTAAATATATTTTTTATACCCAAGATCCCTAGACAGTTTTGATGTGTGTAGACAATGTTTTTAACACACTTAAGTCTAAAAATCTGGTGGTTACTGGGACATCTCCATGAAACTTTTAAGTAATATAAATCGTAGTCACATAACTAGCTGTTACTTTTAAATGTGTTAATTTAGGAAGTTTTCCTGACCTCATGAAGAGTGGTAAAGTCATACCATTAATTGATCAACTAATAAAAATGACGTTGGCAATTTCAGGCCTATTTCTACCTTCTTGCATTTAGCGAAATATTTGAAAAGTTAATACTAAAGTAGTTGCAGTAGAGTAGTAGATATTTTAATTTAAATAGCTTCCTTTATAATGAACAATATGGCTTAACAAAAGGTCATTCAACTACAGGTATGGGTGTAGCTCTCTGCTTTTTTTTCCCCCTATTCCTACGGTTCAACAACAGGATGGACCCTAATCTTATTAAAATCTAGCCTTATAAATAGACTAATAAGTAATTTAATTATAACCTAAGCTACTAAATTGTCTTTACTAAGAATGTGTCCAATAAGACTTTTCTTATTGTCTCTATTAAGGCGAATACACTTCGTTCTGGTATTTGTTTAGCACTTTTGTACTTTACACTAGTCACTAACACTAAACCCTAGCTCGAACGTTTTTTTTTCTTTATAGTCTTTTATCTATGTTTTTGTGGTCGAGAAGCTGAATTGCCTCGACGTTCACATGCTGATGAAGTCTCTTTTCGTGAGCTTCTCCAAGAAGAATCTTGAAAGTTGAGTTCATCAAAAAAGTGATCCAGTAGGATCACTTTTTCGATGAACTCAACTGTTTGGTCCCGATGGAGGTCATCATTTCGTATGCACCAAGATGCATTTACAGTTTCCCTTAGCACTTTGTTTTGGAATCGTTGTATAATTAATATATGTATTGGTCTGTTTGGTGCAGCCCCATAGCTGAATACCATAAGTCCAAACTGGCATCAGGACTTGTCTGTATCGCAACAATTTGTTTTGCACGGACAGCATGGAGTTTCTTCTAAGCAGCCAATGCATTATTTTGAATCGGAGGTCGAGTTCATGTTTTTTCTTCTTGACGTTGGCTTTCCAGCGTAGCTTTGCGTCAAGGGTCATACCGAGATACTTGGCTGTATTCTCGTATGGGACTTGTTTATTATTAAACAACTGGAGAATACTGTTGTTTCTTGTTGGTAAAATCTATGTGAACAGATTTGGATTCATTCAGTTTAATTCTCCACTTTTTGGTCCAATCATAAACTTGATTTACAGCCATTTATACGTTTTCTACAGCTTCTTCGTGGCTGTTTCCTACAGCTATTGTGGCTGTATCATCAGCAAAGGTCCCAATCGTGTTTTGCTATAATTCAGGAATATAGCAAGTGCATAGTAGGTACAGGATCGGAACTAACACACTTCCTTGCGGTACGCCAGCTATAATATCTTTCAGTTCTGAGTAGGCATCTTCTTGTTTTATTCTAAACACTCTGTTCAGAATGTAAGATTCTAATATATCTGCAAACTGCTTTGGTAACAGGCTCTTCAATTTATGTATAAGGCCTTCATCCCATACTTTGTCAAACGCTTACGCTACGTCTAGGTATACAGTAGAACATACTTTCTTGTCTTCAAGGGCGTTTTCTATTACGTTTGTGATCCTATGCACTTGATCGATGGTAGACTGTTTTTCTCGAAATCGAAATTGGTGCTCTGGTATTATGTTTTTGATATCTATTTTTGGTTTAAGTTGTTTGAGTAACAGCTTTTCAAATAGCTTGGACATGATTGGTAGCAAGGAAATAGGCCTATAGGATGATGTTTCGTGAGCCGGTTTCCCTGGTTTAGCTATCATTTTACTTGGGTCACCTTCTATAAGTCTGCTACATTTTTAAGCCTGAGTGCGGCATTGATTAGGGTCGTTAACTTAACTAGACCCTTTCTTGGGAGGTTATGAGATACTTGTCCTGTTATTAAATCGTAACCTGGTGATTTTCTTGTACTTATATTACGTTTTATTTCTCGTGTGACTTCTCTCGGTGTTACTAATTTTAAGATAACTTCATCTTCTGATGTTACCTTGTTAGCCAAATGTGATCTTCAATGATTTCCCCGTCATTTGGTTGAAAGATATTCTCTAGGTGCTCTGCAAACCTCTTTGTTTTTTGCTCGTTAGTAACTGTCCATTGCCCATTTCCACATTTGATAGGTGGGATTTAGGTAACTGGCCCTTTAGGTGCTTAGTAGCCTTCCAAAAGCAGTAATCTATCTTTTGGTCGTTACTTAGGCTCTGAAGATAGGTTTTGGGTGAGTCGTCTTTAAAGTCTTGCTTTAGTCTTTTTACTTTTTTTGTCAGGTTGTTGAGTATTCGTTTGTCATCAGGGCACCTGAATTGATACCAAGTTTTTCTCTGCCTTCTTTTCTCCATAATGAGCTGCTTGATTTTGAGCGGGTATGTATTTCCTTTCGTCCTCTTGTTCGAGTCGGGGGTATTTTCCTACGTTGCTTCCTGAATGTGCATTATAAACTTTTCTACTTCGATGTGTAGATGTTCGGGTGTTTTTAATAGTATAAGGTCTATTTCATCATTCAATCCGGTCTTGAAGCTCTCCCTGTCTGTTCACATATTAACGAGAGTGGGTCTTGTTTCTTTATACAAAATATTCTCGCTAATTTCTAGAAAGATTTGAATTCAAAGTGATCTGAGTTCACGTCTTAGTTTGTTCTGATTTTATATAACTGGTTGATAAATCCTTGGTTACAAAAAAATCTATTAAGTCCGGAATTTTATTTGGATCTGTTGGCCAATAGGTGGAATTTCCAGGTGATAACATCACATTTCGGCTCTTTTATGGCATTGAGTAGTTCATTGCCTTTATTAGTTGTTACTCTGGAGCCCCAATACCTATTTATAGCATTGAAGTCACTTCCTAAGATAAATCTACATCCAAGACATAAACAGAACATTATGTGAGCTTTCTAACTCAGAAAGCTCACATAATGTTCTTTTTATATCATATACCAAGGTGGACAGTAGATGGCAGATACTGTTACAGAATATTTTTTTGTTTGTAGACAAATCGCCACTGCTTGGATTTCTTTCTCTTCATATTTAAACTCTTCATAGTGCTGTAGGTTTTCTGTTACAATAATGGCACTACCGCCTCTTGCTGAATTGTCTGGGTAAAGTGCATTGTATACTTTGACCCTTTAAACTTAATGTGAGACTGCTTTGTGAAGTGAGTTTTAGATATCAGGCACACATAATTTTTTTCTATGTCTAATACTACTTGTAACTCGTTCTGATGTTTTTGTAACCCATTTGAGTTCCACGCCATAAGTTTTTGAGTAATATAATATTTTTTTGGCTTAGAAGTAGCAGCTCTGTTGCTATTTTAAATTCTTTTCAATCTCTCGTCAAATGATGACATTAACTTTAAGATTTCATCCAATTTTTTTACACTATTCATATTAACTAAAAGCGCCTTGGCTACGCCTCTTGTAGCTACTTGGGCATAAGACACGTTTTTTCATTGTAGTTTTAATAGTGTTTTGACTTCGTTTGTACTGGCTGGGATCTACGACTCTTCCAGTAGGTGTATTTTGTTGAGGGGCAGTAGTATTGCCCTTTGATTTTATCTTTCGAATCTGCTTCTTTGGCTACGATACATCCCCTTTAGTTAGCTGGATATGGAGCTCCACAATGGACGCACTTTGGCTTTTCTTCTTTTGATTTTTTGCAATCCATCGTTAGATGTTTGCCAGTGCACTTTACGCACCTCGGTTCTTGGAGCAGTACTTTTGCTAGGGCTATAAGGCTGGCATCGTTTGCACTGAGGTACAAGTTTTGTGGATTTTAGCGGTTGTATTTCCACATTACATCCCAATACAGTTTTGATGTTATATATTTTGCTAGTTTCTTCTCATTTGAGAATGTCAGCATGAACATGTTGAGTGGCTCTTTAGTATCTTCTCTTTCCAACTCAATTTGTTGAATGCTTCTAGAATTTTGTAGCCTTTGCCACGCAAGTCTTGAATAATTCTCGCCGAACTGCATGTGAAATGCAATTTTTTTGCCATAATTCTAATTGGTCTCTCTTGCTTGTTCTCATAGGAGTGTCAAAGGCAATTGTTTAGTGAGATAGCCTTTGTAATTGCTCTGTACGAATCTTCGTTTTTAGCATTTACTTTGACTGTATCGCCGTTCATCATTTTGATGCTCAACGCGTTAGTTCATTGGCTCTCAGATAAAAAATCAAAAAAATTCTGGTAGTCCTTGATACCATCGACTACAGTAGGTGATGGCAAAGGTGTTTTAATTGTTTTTTCCTTACCTTTATTCTTTTCACTTCCGTGTTCTCGCAGAGTGCGTTGGGCGGGAGAGGTGTTCAATTTTCTTCTGACTTTGACTTTGACTTGACTTTGACGCAAATTTTACCCCAACTTGCTCTTTTTTGTGTTTTGTTTTGTGTTTTGTGTGTCATTTTTACCGCAAATAAACTTATTTTCGTTTTCTTTTTTGTTTCTCTCATTACAGTGTCCAAAACGAAGCATTAACGTAATAAAATTTTATTTACATTTAAATAGTTTCCAATCTGTAGGATGTTAATGGTGTGAAATCTTCCGGGCTACTAGTTCAGTTAGGTGTACCTCAAAAGGCTCAATACTAGGTCCATTCTTGTTCTTAGTGTATATCAATGAATCACTATTCTATTTATAGGGTATCTGTGACGTTGTACTGTTTGCAGATGATAATTTTAGACAAGATTTTGATTACGTAAACAGTGCACTCTCAATGGTTATGGATTGATTAACGTAGAATAACCTAGTTCTCAATGAATGAAATTTCTAAAGTTCACCTTACCAAATGTTAGAAATCTAGGACTCGATATCGTCTTAGATAAAGAGGTGCTTGCTACTGTAGAGTCGACAGTTTTTCTGGGCATAACAGTAGGATGCCAAACTTCAGTGGGGCATACATATATCAAATCTAGCGCTGAGGCTCAGTTCGGATGCCTACGCCATCAGGAAAGTAAGACAATACATTGACGTTGATACACCTCGGTTAGTCTATTTTAATTACTTTCACAGCGTTATGTCCTACTGTATTCTGCCATGGGGCAAAGCCGCTGATATTCAAAATAGATTTGTTAGGCAGGTTATATGAGTTCATAAAATTGTTTTTTTTTTTATCTTACTGTATAAGTAAATTTTTTTTAATTATTTTCATTTATTATTGACATGATCTACTCATTACAATGTTTTTGTTTTTAATGAGTTGTATTGCAATGTGTGTTTAGCTACCGACCTCGACAATTGATCATATTATTCTTGCCAGGGCAACCGGCAGCAAGTTCGTCATGTTCCCTTAGACTTGTGGTGACTGTTTGTCTTGCTGATCATGGTTTATTATTATGGTTATTGTTATTAGTAATTAAACTGTTTAATTATGATTACGATGGTCCTACATTATCATTTGTGACTTTGAGTTACAGCTAAGTGAACATAATGACACGTAAGCTGTCACGCCCTTTATACCTGGAGGCTTTTATTTAGGTAATTATTAAGTTTTATTAACATTTTTTATTTTTACGTTTTGCTTGAGTGCCTGACATATGGCAAATAATTTAATGTTCTGTGCCTCGTAACGTTAAATTTGGATAAATGATAAATGATTTTATTTCTGTAAGTAGGTTCGTACAAACACTTTACATGTCAGTCATATTTTAAAAACTAGATGAGGTCGGCGTTTCCTATCTGACTACTCTGAGAAGAAAGGCCAAAACAAACTCAGAGGTCACAGTCTCTTTTAAAGTCCAGACATAATCTTGGTCAGATCATGTGAAGACCATGTAGATTGGCATCTGAAATGGTCTTTTGAGGAATGAACCAGTCAGATTGAGTGGACCTGTCCAGTCAGTGCACGCATTTGTCAGTAATCGTGCAGCTCAATGTACCTACTATTATATAGAATCATTTTTTCTAACTGAACAGACAGCTGTTCTGCTGGGAGTTTGTTGCGCCACTTCTTCCCAGCTAAAGCACTAGGAAGTGGTGAAGGGCGGACGTTTTGGGGGACTGTCATAACCGCTTACACATAAAGTAATTTTGTCGTTCTAAAATTGCTGATTCTCAACCCAATTGGAATAAATGACTTCTGATTTTGAATGAAATGTGAAACAGTGAAATTTCATTAAGGTGGATCCGCCAAGGTAACCCGCGGAATTCAAAATTTCTTGCAAATTGCGGCCATGTTGATAAAATAATTACTAAATTATAATATAATCATTACAATTTGGAACATCAATGATATAACTCTCGAACATATATTCATTAGAAATAAGATTATTTCGTGAAAATGTGACAATTTCCAGCAAATGTAATTTCGAGAACTTTATTGGTTTAAACCTATTACTATTGCCTCAAACAGCGCCGCAATTTGTGAGAAATATTGAATTCCGAGGGTAACTTTGAACCAATGGAAGTAGTAAAATATGATTTTTTACCTGCATTCAGGAAGGCCCCCTTCATTGACACTGCAGTTGCCTTGCAAACAATAGTTCTCACAGACTGTAACATCGCACCTCTCACCGGTATAACCAGGTGTGCATTTGCCAATAGATTGTCCATTAACTTTCATACCGTGTACACAAAACGGCCCATCACATTTTGGAGCAATTATGACCAGTCTCTTTAGTGCTTCGCAATCCTGACCCTTGATTTGGTCGGCGATTTTATAATTGGCGACTATACCAACACGGATATTTTCACCAAGCACTTCAACATAATGTTGAACTTCATGTAATGACAACACATATTTATAAACGGCCTTCTTTTTAGAACAAAAATCAATGGAGATTAATGAATCTTTTGAAGCAGCCAATGAATTTGATAGATTGTTAATCCATGCAATACACGATCGCTTATAATTAAGAACAAAAGTTTTGTGGTTCCTATTCAGCTCAGATAAATACAGGAGTTGTTGACTAGGCCCCGCAGGCTCAATCCAGTATATGGTCTGTGTCTGGTGGTTAAAAGCCAAGCTGTGTGGCTCCAAATTGTGGGTTGTGTTGACAGGCAGTGAAGTAATATTCTCAAAAACTTCTCTCTCGGAGCCATCTAACCGAGCCCGCTCTATTGTAGGTTTCACCCGGTTTGTGTTCAGCCAGTAAATATACCTGTTAAAAAAAAAACCTGTTATGAAGTTAAATTGATTTTTCAACACACTTGCTTGAACAATGGCTCTTATTGCACCGCTTTTAGGTTCACAATGGAGTGTATTGAACACTTGTGCATACGTAGGTACTTCGCATTCTTGCACAAGTAAGGAAAACATAGGCACTAGTCAGAGATGTGAGATTTTTTATATTTCTCATACTCGAACCTTCATGCCTGTTATGCCAATTTTTTTGTTTTAATATATTATCTGTGTAAATAAATAAAATATAATAAATAAAGCAATTATTAATTTTTCTCATAAATGTACAGTTCTATGAATTAAAATATTGAAGTTATCCGAAAAAAAAAATATAATGAGGCTGTTTGACGGCTTCGAGTCTGGCATGATAAAACAAAAACTGTCAAGTCCAACTGACATCTGATAGAATTATTTATTTAAAAAAAATATATGAAATATTTATTTTCCACAAGTTTGTTGACCAAAGAGTATAACAATAAAATTTATGGGAGGTGTTGACAATCGTCGTTTGATACTAAAGAGCAAAACAAAGAGATTTAAAATATTTAGAGAGATCAGAAGAAATGTCATAAAAAACTGTGAATCCACATCTCAGTCACGCCATCTAGCATAACATAGCAAAATTACTTTATAGCCAAGTTTGACGCGACATACTTTTACCGACAACAAACGTTGATTTGCGTTGAATACCAACCGTCAGATAAATGATAAATGATTTTATTTCTGTAAGTAGGTTTGTACAAACACTTTTACACGTCAATCATATTTTTTAAACTAGATGAGGTCGGCGTTTCCTATCTGACTACTCTGAGAAGAAAGACCGAAGCAAACTCAAAGATCCCAGTCTCTTTTAAAGTCCAGACATAATCTTGGTCAGATCACATGAAAACCATGTAGATTGGCATCTGAAATGGTCTTTTGAGGAATGAACCAGTCAGATTGAGTGGACCTGTCCAGTCAGTGCACGCATTTGTCAGTAATCGTGCAGCTCAATTCAGAACTTAAAGAGCTCAACGATTTGTCACGATAGTTTGACTTAGCTAAGAAAATCATTTATTTTATCTTAATACTCGGCAAATTATAAAATACTAACGAAAATAAACCGTAGTTATATAAGTCCAGTCGTTTTATCACTATGAGGTTCGCAATACAACAATGTAGGTACAATAAATATTTTGTCCCAAAATAATTTTGTTTTGCACACACAGCAACCTGTCATGTGGGGCGTATGACACCACAGAGTACCTTTTATGTCACGAGCCATAGAACTGCACTGAACGAAGTGCGACCCGTAAGTAATACCATGGTATAATAATATACTTCGCCAGGTATAGCATTCCGAGACACACTGGTCACGTGGTTGACACAAGCCTACGTCATCACTGCTGTGTTACCAGTAGTGTGTCATAATAACTCCCCAACCGCCTTTATTACCTGTGCGATTCCGATAAATCAATGAGGTTTTAACTAACAATTACGTCGGTATAAGTTTAAATTGAATTGTTTGGTTTGATTAGAAAAACAAAACGACAGTTTAAATGCTCGATATATATTTTTTAACAGAATGGTGACTGAAAATGTTTCCATACTTCTTGTTTTGTTGCAATAAAGTGGCAACTGGATAGTGACATAAGCTTGTGTCACTCTCGGAGTGCCAGACCTTGTTTTTTTAGACCATGAGTAATACTAAGTAGATCTGACTCACGGCAATCGTTTAGCTCGAATTTACAATCCCACCTCAAGTGCTAAGACAAACTTTGCACACTTACATCAAAATTTACTAATTTTGAGTCATACATAATTAAACTATGATTAGTAACGTACCCTTTACAGCTATCCACGACAATATCACGGGGGACCCCCTCATCCATCTTGATTAAAACATTTTCGTTTTCATCGTTAACAGATCCAGGTTTTAAAGAAATCCAATTGACGCTTCTGTCATTAGTATCAGTAAAGAAGACTCTGTCTGTGGCGGGGTCGAAGGCGATGTCATGTATGTTTCTACCCTTTCTTTAAGTGAAACATTTGCTTTGTTTAGAAGATAAGTCATAACCACATATAGTGTCGTTGTCGGTCTGTTTGTCGACGTACAGCATCATGTTGTGCACTTCATCGTAAGCTAACGCTGCGAGGTTTCGGGCCTTAAATCTTATGGTGCTTGTTATGGTATGGTTGGTATAAAACGTTAGCTCATCTCCTGCGCTTACGGCGATGTCTGAAACAAGAGAAACATACTTAACTAAATAACCCACTAGGTACACTCTGAGGTAATTCAAATCCAAAGCGGCGCAGACGCCGCGACAACTTGGTAATAGAGTTTTGTTGAAACCAATCAAGGTACAAAATCCTATACAAAAATTACAACTCGGTCACGAAAAGTACTACTCCGTCTTCCCTTTTGTGACAAAGGATCTTCGTGATCGAGGTATAAATAAAATGGCAATTTGAGATTATCTGCCTTTATTTAAATAAAAAGTGTAAAAGTGTTGTAGGTAGCTACCTAATTCCAAACGAATCTGACAAAGATGTAAAGTTGTAAACAACAATGGCCGCTCGATAATGATAATTTCCGTTGGTTTTTACTAGTTACAATAGACAAATTAGTAGTTTTATTGAAATTACATGATGAAAAGAAAATTGCAAAATTTCTACGCCATAGGCTTTTTCTCCGCCCTTTTACTAATACCCTTTTTTCTTGACAATGATCAAGTCATCCGATATACACCTACGACATTATTATTTTTCTTTAAAGTATTAAATACTCTTTGTACATATTGTCGATATTATTATTAGGTATGTCATATCACCTTGTTAGATGACAAAAATAAATTTCGACGAGTCAAAACGAATCTCAGTCGTTCGACGTTTTGCATGAATTAAAAAATCGTCACAGATTTTTTCTATTGTTAATATTGGTGCCAATTCTCTTGTCACAAAATTCTTTAAACTAGACTAAAAATCACTAAAATTTAGTTTATTCCTGTTAAACGACGATTTCCCATTCTGAAATAGACTAAAGTGACACAACTTCACTATATTTTAGTTTGACAGCACTAAAATGGCACTGAGTTATTAATTCAGTGAAAATGGCAATTGAGCTATTCTGAATTTGGCGTTTATAAATTAAAATTTTGGTTGTTTAACTAGATCTAGCTATATTTAATCGCGATTAAAAAGGTGTGGAATAAAATTAGTTGTCATGAACTAAAATTCACCACACCACCATGACTTCAGGTGCAAAAATAGTACTGTATCTTTATTTTATTGTGCTTATATCTCTAAAACGGTGTCGCCTATCGCAAAAATAATCAAAATTTCGGCCCCCTTTACGAAACTCTTAAACCCATAAAATTCTACATGTGGGTAATAATTTTTCATATTTTCCAAATAAAAAGTGAAAATTTCCATATAAAACACGTCGAGGCTGCCCCCCATTCGAGCCTCCGGCTCTAAAAAAAATCACAGGGTAGGGCTAACAAGTACCACGTGGAGTCGCGATTGTCAAATTAAATTTTAGTTGCGTCAAAATTATTTTTAAATTTAGAGATATTATATGCATAATAGCTTTAAGATTATCTTAGCCAAAAGTAAGGAATGTTAGTGATAGATTAGTTCGCTTAGTTCGGTTTACAAGAGAATCGGCACCATTGATAATAATTTTATTATAGTATATTTTAATCGTTTTTTGATGATCCACAGGATTCAATGCAGGATTTTGTAATATCTTGATTTAAAAAGAGTGTGCTTGGAGTTTCTTGCCCGTTCTTCTCCATAGAGATCTACGTTTTGGAATGGGCAACTAGCTTCAACTTTCTGACTAACTGACCGACTCTTTGACAGTAAAAAAATGCATGTACATGGTTTAATTGAAATAAATTCTTTGAGTTTGAGTTTTGAACTGTGATAATTTCCGTTTTTATTTTTTTGTATAAAATTTACTCCAAATTAGTAGTTTTATTGATAGATCACTTTAAATGTAAAAAAATATTTAATAAAAAGAAAATTGCAAAATGTCAACGCCAAAGGCTTCTTGCCCGCCCTTCATTATTCATACCTACCCTATTTTTTACAGACGCCTTTTTTTCCTTTATTAACAAGAACTACATTTCTTAATAATTTATTACAATCTAGCCTAATAGACTAATAAGCAACTTATCTTTAACTTATTATTATATGTTTACGTTATAACTAAGAATTGTGTCAATTTGCACTTTCACACAATTCCGTAGCACTTTCTTAGAGTCTGATAATTAACAAAAACTTTTTGTTTATATATTATTCATTCACTATTTATACACTAACTCAAATGATTTAGTTCTCTTTAGCCTACGCACTATGTCCGTGTTGTCTAGCAGCTGAATTGCCTCGACATTCACATGTCGGTGAAGTCTGTGTTCGTGGGCTTCAGCAAATTTTTGTATGACGGTGGTGACGAGTTCCATTTTAAGGTCGCGGTGGAGGTCATCATTTCAAATGTACCAAAGTGCATTTACAGCATCCCTGAGTACTTTATTTTGGAATTGTTGGATTATTTTAATGTTACTTCGTTTAGTACAGCCCCAAAGTTGAATGCGATACGTCCAAATTGACATAAGAATATGCTTGTATAATATAATTTTATTATAGATTGATAGGCAGGATTTCCTTCCGAGTAACCAATACATACTTTTATAACGTATGTCGAATTCCTGTCTTTTCTTTTTGACGTGAGATTTCCAACGCAATTTGGCGTCAAGGGTTAATGCAAGGTATTTGGCTGTATTAGCATAAGGCACTTGCATGCCGTTTATATAGATTGGGTGGTAATCACAGTGTTTGTTAGTGAAGTCAATATGAATTGATTTTGACTCATTCAGTTTGATCTTCAACTTTTGTGTCCAGTCATAAACTTTGTTCACAGCTAGTTGAACTTTTTCTACTGCTTCTTTGTGGCTTAATCCGATAGCCATAATAGCAGTGTCATCTGCAAAGGTCGCAATGGTGTTGTTTTTCAGCTCTGGGATATCACATGTGTATAGCAAGTACAGGAATGGGCCCAACACACTTCCTTGTGGCACCCCAGCTTTAATAGGTTTTAGCTCGGAATATGAGACGAGACGCTAATGTAGTCATCCGATATACACGTAAGACATTTTTTTTTCTATAAATGTGTATTAAATACTCTTTGTACACCTACTGGTGGTAATTAATTATTATGTCACATCACGTACGTAATTCAAAGACAAAAAAAAAATCGACGAGACAAAAAAGATGCCAGTCGTATGACGTTTCATATCAATTCAAAAATCGATCGTCCCAGATCTTCGCTATTATTGATGAATATACAAAGTGGAGCCGGACGATTGACATTCCTTTGAACCACGTAAAGAGTGGCATGCTCTTAACCCGTATACAAAAAATCAGTCAAATCCAATGAATACTTTAGCCACAGGAATTTATTTTTTGTTTTCTTATTTTTTAACATGATGTAGATCTGAGTCCGTAATAATAGGTAAACATTGTAAGGTCAGGAACCTGTGCAAAAGCATACGATTCTATTCTCTACGTCTCAATATGCTTGAAAGACAGAGAAAGGTGTCATACGACCTCACTCTGACGCGCCCCGCCCACTCCCACAAAATACTACAATTAGAAAGAAAAAGAAATATTACTTACGCAAATAATGCATTAGTTGTGCATAGAAAATTGCGAGTGTGTGTGAGCGGAATTTTTTCGGCAAATAGTCCTTGACTCGGTAACTATGTCAATCAGTGCATAGCGGCGCCCTTTGAGCAGAGCACACACCTACTTTTTTTAACCCAGGACGAGCCGCACGCGCATTGTCGTGATTTTATTAAAAGTTCTAATTGTTATTGTGATTAAAGACGATTTATGATAGTTGGATTAGTGCATAGGTTAGTGTGACTTATTGTGAAGTGTTAGTGTAATATTAGTTAGTTATTTAGGCATTTATTAGGTAGCTAGTTTTGTGATTTAGGTTAGGTTTGTCAGTTTTTTAGTTTAATTATGCCTCAAATAAGTTACACAGCTGCCGAGTACACCGACATGGTACTTACGTACGGAGAATGTCACCAAAATGCGGCTTTAGCGTTGCGTACATATCGGGAGAGATATGGAAACACAAGAACGTGCCCTACCAACAGCCGTGTTTTTACCCTGGCCGTTCAGAGGTTACGAGAGAATCGGCCTTTGGTTCCTCAAGGAGAGGGCGTGTCTTCAAATTCAAGTATCGAGGACCGGATATTACAACATTTTGAAAACAACCCGACTTGTAGCCTCCGGAACGCAGCGCGGCGGTTTCAAGTGAGTCACAGAACTGTCCATAGAATTTTGAAACGGCATGCACGGCGACCTTACAAGTTCAGAAAAGTTCAACAACTGTTATCCAGAGATATGCCAGTCAGAGTGTTATTTTACCGATGGCTTCTCGACAAAATATCAGACGACCCTGACTTCATATCTAATATTATGTGGACAGATGAGAGCACTTTTACAAGAAATGGAGTTTGGAATAGACAAAACCTAAGATATTGGAGTAACGAAAACCCGCGCCTAAGTCGAGAGTCTTCATTCCAGTACCGGTTTTCACTAAATGTCTGGGCTGGAATTCATAGGAACAAAATAATAGGTCCAGTGTTTATTGATGGGACGTTAAATGCAGAGAAATTCTTAGAACTTCTTAGTGGCCCAGTGTCAGACTATACGGACGATTTACCTTTGGACGTGTATGGACGACTGTGGTATCAATTGGACGGTGCACCACCGGGCCGCACGAAACCCGCCCATTTCGTAGTGCCTGCTAGACAGCGACTAACGGATATGTTTGAAATTCAGTGGATTGGCCGTTTTGGACCTATTCGATGGCCAGCACGGTCACCGGACCTGACACCAATGGATTTCTTTTTGTGGGGGGCCGTAAAAAACGAGGTGTATGCACGAGAAGTGAACACTGTGGACGATTTAAAAATTAAAATAATTAATGCCTTCGACAAACTTAAAAGAATGGCAGATGGGGTCTTGTTAAGACGACTCCGT
Source organism: Dryobotodes eremita (assembly GCA_917490735.1). Classification (NCBI taxonomy): domain Eukaryota; kingdom Metazoa; phylum Arthropoda; class Insecta; order Lepidoptera; family Noctuidae; genus Dryobotodes; species Dryobotodes eremita. The sequence goes on from OU823270.1 coordinate 11,532,520, forward strand.
GAAAATTTAATAAGACGATGTCGCTTGTGCATAATGAACAACAGGGGACACTTTGAAAATTAAAAAATTTGACTATTGATGATTTAAATTCTGATTGTGATGTGATATTATGTGATTATTCAATCAGTGATCTTTTATTAATGAACAACTCGCAACTTAGTGAGTTTATGCCGCTGATTTGTTGTTCTTCGTCTAAAGTACCTACGCCCAGCACGTCCGCCGCCCGCTGCTCCCCGCACCACGCCGCGCAATAGGTCAGTGACTTTTCGTAGATAAAGCGTGTTTACTTTTTATGCAGTTGATTCTGCTATTTATTTTGTTTGAAAATTGCAATTTTTAAATTTTCCATTAACTACAAATCTTCATGTTTTAAAATGTTTCGATGGACTAGTACTGTGCTCGTTTTAATTTAATGTCGTAATTCCAGATCCACATTGTATATTATAGTATTTTAATAGTTTAAAATACCGGGTACCTACCTACAAATTACTATAAGGGTAAGTTCTTTACGTACTTGTAAGTATACTTAATATGGGCGCCGGGAGCGGGGTGCAAGAGGGTGTACTTGCACCTCTCAGGCTTCCAAATAAAATGTAGGTGTAAAAACATTGGAAAACAATCGGAAACGCCGGATACAATAATAGAGAACTAATTAACTTATTCAATTTTCGATCTCGCAATCTGCATTCTCTCAATTCTAAAGCTTTTGTGCATTAGTCAACAAAGTACCGAACTCCTGTTTCCGAAAATCTAATTGAACCTAAGCTAGGTGCTACATTATCGAGCTTGCTTCGCTCGCTCTTGCATCCTACTCTATCTTAATTCTTAAGCTTCTTTAAATAATCGACACAGTTAGACCTCTTTCTGTATGCATGGACAAAATAAAACCTATCTATCACATTAGAGACGACATGCAAAAATTATCGAGCCCGCTTTGCTCGCTCTTGCATCCTACCTACATTCTCTTAATTGTTAAGCTTTTCTGCATAAGTAGACACAGTTACTCCTTTTTTTTTCAGTTAATTATCAAATATATTTATTTTAAATTACAATAGTATTTTCAATTAAAATAAAATAACCTAACCTAACTAAAACTATTAGAATCTAAAAAATGACGTCGAAAAATTCCTCCGCATCGCTGTCGACTGGTAATGTACCCAAGGGATTGGCGGCATTGCCACGTCGCACAGTGGATCGAAACTGCTATATGAGGGACATTTTGTTATTTTTTTACAAATTTAATTTTTTATTAATTCTTATCGAAAGATCTCGTTATTCCGATGAATAATTGTGATTACAAGTTTTTCTATAAAACTGATAGTTTGCCCGGAAAAAAATATTATAGATTTTTTTGTATGGAATGAAACAGAGAAAGCTAAAATTTGGCCATGTCTTGAAAGACCAGGCTTTCCAACTACTATATTCTTATTCTTTGACTTGTTGGCTATAATTCTACGCTGCCAGCGCGCACCCATAGTTGCCCGTTCAAGAGTTACGAGGTTCGGAAAAATGAAAAAAAAAGTAAGTCAAAAGTACTTTTTCATTAATAATATCATAAACATTAAAACATTTATAATTAAGGAATAATAATAATTTAAAAACATAGGTTTATCGAAATAAGTACAAAAAAAAAATTAAAGAAAATAATAAAATTAATGTAAATAAAATTTGTACGTAAAACAACAAAAAAATAAACAGCTAAACTCGAACAAAATTAATCACTATCACTGTCTGGTAGTATAGCTTCTCGAGCTCATCTCGACTAGCGCAACCTAAAGGCCCGTTTGCACCACTAAAATGCGTTTAGCGCTAAACGTTTTTAGTAATGTGTCGTGCAAGTGGGTCTTATGAACGTCGCAAAAATTACGTTAAATTATGAAAACGTTGATAGTTAAAAAAAAGTTTCTTGTACTCACCCCAGGAATGTGCAAACGCCGCGTACAGCACTAAAAACGCCAGAACACTCAGCGTTCTACACATTTTAATCTCGTAAATGCAAAGTTGTTTTAGATGGTACGTCCTCCTCTGCTGATCGCTCTTAGAATTTTAAAACAAAAAGCTGGTTTTCGGTCCTTACATAACCCGGTCTTTTATACTAGTGATAAGAAAAAAAACAACTTTCTGATAAGAGTTATCATTAATGAGCGGTTTTACCGGAGCTACTCATTGCACAGATAGCTTCTTGACCCTCTATTATGCTCGGCGCCAATTTTTAGGGATCGGTAAGCAAATGCCAAAAACAGAACCCTTAAATATTATAAGTTCGTCACAATTGGCTGTGTGACATCCGGACGGACGGAGACGTGGACGTCCACGTCCGGCACCCTAATTACGTAACACACTATCACAATCTGAATCATTTTGAAGCCTATTGCTAATCCATTACTTCATATGTTCGAAAAATTTGTCTGCTCAACAACGTAAATAACGCAATGAATGTTATTGAACTGTATATAATAATAATTCTTTTAATTCAGACATAGTCCATACATTAATTATAAAAATAAAATGATAAAAACACATTACATTAAAATAATCAAAAACAAATTTAACAAAATTACACATACACATTAGAATTGAATGAAAAACACATTGAAACAATCAAATAATAAAATTAGACATACACAATTATAATTATAAAAAACTGTCAAAAAATGCGAGGAGAAGCGCTAACATGAAGCTGCATCCACCTCTGTATCAGGGACAGGTCCCACCGCTCGGACAACACCCTCAGGAGACTGTTCGAGCTGCTTCGTAGGCGACTTAATAGTGAAGCGCTCCGCTTCCTTATGATCGCGAAAAAATCATCGGTCCGTGCCTCAGCAAACATAGTCGAAGCACTACAAAACCGCGGGAGCCCTAACAGTATCCTGAAAGCATTGTTGTACTGCACGCGCAGTGCGCTGTACGCCCGCTGCGTAAAGCTGGCCCATAGGCTGCACGTGTAAAACGACTGACAATATGCCTTAAATAAAGTCACCTTCACAGGTCTAGTACATCGTGCAAACCTACGAGCCAACATATTACACCGGACAGACAGCGCCCTGCGCTCCCTCTCAATGTCCAGATTGTCACTTAAGTCGTCAGAGACCCAGTGGCCCAAATACTTGAAATGCTGTACCCTTTTTAAAGGAATTCCGCAAAGAGTGACAGGAGGTACAGATGAGTAACATTTGGTACCTGCTTTGAAGATTAAAAATTCACTCTTTAATTGTAACTGAGCCCATGGGCCTCCGTATATGACTGACATATGCGCAAAAGTTTACGTAATGCACCGATCGATGGGCTCAGCAACACCATATCCGTCTATGGAACATCCAATATTAGTGCTGCTGAGCTCGCCGACCAGCCGGTTTATATACAGGTTAAAGAGGCGAGGCGAGGATAAACCCTCTTGTCTCACTCCGCATTGCAACCCATACACGTCCGACTGTGCACCCGCCCATCTAACGGTATTCTGCTGCTTCCTATACCAGTACCGGAGCAAAGACACAATCTCATGTGGTACATCTGTTTCACACTGTAGGTTCTGCCACAGCTTGTCATAACACACCAGATCAAAAGCTTTTGAAAGATCTAAAAAAACATGCGTATACTGGTGTGTTTCTGTCCGTATAGTACTGAACAGTCTGCTTGAGACAGAGGATAGCACTCTCAGTTGACAAACCGGGTCTGAACCCAAACTGAGCGTCATGCAAGTGGAGGTGCTTCTCCAACTGTCGGTCAAGCAAACTATCCAGTACCTTAGCTATGACAGTCGTAAGTAAGATCGGTCGGTAATTTGACAGATCCGACGAGTCACCCGTCTTATCCTTAACAATTGGCACTACGACTGTGTGCATTAAATCATCGGGTAAATAACCGTGACTAACAAACAAGTTAAATAATAGTGCAAGGACTCTTGGCAGGTGTACGCCCGCGTACTTCAAATGCTCGATGCTAAGACTATCGTGACCTGGGGACTTGCCTCTCACCATCATCTTTATAATTTGGGCCACATCCTTGGCGGAGAATCTAACGTTAGCATGCCCAGGGCGATCCTCAGCTGCGAGCACCTGTGACGCGGACCCGAGCGGTGATACCACACTAAAATGCCGCTGAAAGGCGCAGGCTATGTCCCGCGGCTCATACGCGCCACCAACACTCGCCGGAGCGCCCGACCTTGGATTCAGTTTATGGGTATTTTTCCAAAAATCTCCAAAGTTTTTATTAGCATGATGTTCCGCAATGATGTCCATCTATATCTGACATTCATTATTTTGGCAGAACTTTAATTTTTCTTTAAAGAGAATATATGAAACCCATTCCTACTGTTAGTGTGTTACGTAATTACCCCGCTGGTGTCACACAACCATTTTGGTTCAATAATGTTTAACAAAAAACGAATGACAAATATTCATTTTAAAAATAACATTATAAAAACTAATCATTTGACAAAATACATTTTCACAATCGTTTTTGAGATATGGGATATTTTCGGTTTCAACCGCAGCAATAACTTCGTTTTTTACAACAAGCTTATTTTTGCAGTCATTGATATACTGCAGCGTGAGTAAATATTCACCCCGACTACGGAAACCATCACTGCGCGTGGTCCGACATGTAGTGAACTTTTTAGATAATTACACGTTATTAACATTATTTATTTTTATATATATCAATAAATAATAGAAATAAAAGTCACTTTTGGAGTCTGTCTGTGTGATCGCGTTGTTCTTCTAAACTTCGCAGCGGATTAGGTATGATTTGGTTTTCACCATCATTTAGATAATTTATTCCTGAAGTTTCATGCTTTTAATACATTACGTACATATTAAACTTACATAATTGTGTCGTTAGATTTCAAATTGGAGTAAGTCCAAAATGATTTAATTCATAAAAAGCGGTTTTTTTTTCTGTTCGAGTAAGGCTTTTTATCATCTCATTTTGATGGTGGTGTGACTATCAAAAATCGGATTCTTTACCATCCTTTCTATCATTGTTTCTATGAAATGTTTCTAGATTACGAGAAAAACGAATTTCTAATTTGGATTTAGGTTTATTTTGTCAAAATGAACCAAGTCCTTCAGACTTAGCTTCATTTGATCTAACAGAATACTGGACTTAGTGCAGTTTGAATCAAAATATGATCAGGGGACGGACTAAGGAAAAAACAATGATAATAGGTATTATTTTTATTTAAGTATTTTTTATGAATAAAATTCAAACAAAAAAAAACGAGTCATGAGGACTTGTTATTTTTAGTATGAACAATAATATTAGTAATACCTATTAAGTATTTTTATGAATTAAAATCAAATAATAAAAGTCATGAGGATTTGTTATTTTTGCAGTATGCACAATAATAATAGTAATACGGAACACTTTGTCTTCATCAACATTTTGTGACATCTTTTTTTATACAATATAGTTTCGTAATTTACATAAACTTTACTGACGCCGGTATCGCTTTGGTATGACATTTCACCTCGTGCAACAATTCTTCGTGTGGTTTTACCTCTTCTCAGTATCACGCGTTTAGTTTTACTTATTTGAAAATGCCATTGGCTGCAGTTTTTGAAAGTGTCTCTAACAACTGAACGAAAGTCGTATACTGGTATTTCTGTGCCCAAATTGTAAACACGAGCATGGTTAGCTATAATCTCCTCGTATTCTCTTGGCTCAACAATTGATTCCAATTTTCTGATCTGTTTCTCGGTCATAGCAAAAACTCGATCTGCAGGTTAAACGAATGGCCCGTTACCGGAAATATTATTTCTATCGTTTTCAATGTTGATGGTGCCTCTGAAAGCCACTTACTGGCCATACCGATTAAAAAGCTATTTTTATTTTGGCCCCCACACCCGTCTACCATTAATCTGCTAGTTTTTATATTTCGAAGATCAAGAGAATTTAAGCAATGCTGTACTGCACTGCAAATTTCGTTCGCTGATTTCGAAGTGACATTTTCTGTCCACAGGTAAGACATTACATTGTCTTTGTTAAGACAACTATGAGAAGAACCTATGACTACCGTGAAATTATAAAGATACAGTTGCTTGGAGTAATGAGTTGCCTGATCCGGCACTTTGGGAAGAGGAAGATTCTTTTGGCAGTCAAAGCTTAGCGTAATCATATCATCCCTTTCTTCCCTTAATTTGGCAAAAAACGCCTTTGCACGTAATTTATGGATACGCAGTGTAGTCATCAGAGTTTGTTTTTCAGCTGCAATGTTTACATGCTTTATTTGTTCAGCCAATTGAATGCAAGTTGAGCAGACATCTTGTCGAGGTGTACCGAAACCGATATTAAAAGATCTGGTAAAGATTTTTTTTTAAAAACGCGTGTGTCACAGACATCTCTGGAGGAGCTTGATCATTATAGAGTTGGAACATTTTCGTAATATTTAAGGATGGATCTAAGTAAACACATTTGCTATCCTTTCCTCGAGTGTAGTGAACTTCCAAAGGTCTGAATCCTTGAATAAATTTTTGAACCGCCTCCTTCCTAGCTCTGAATTCGAATTCTTTACGATCTCCACCCCTCCGCTCTTCAGCCATCAAACCAGATTCATGATGTCGTGCTAGTACTCCTCTCAGTCGAGTCGGTCTAATGCGAAGAATGCATAGAAATGCTTTTTCGCAAACATTGACTAATGCACCTGTTTGATGTTTTCTGACATAATATTGTACTGACATCCGTTTCGTGACTCTGGTGTTATCTCTTGGACGCTTTCTTTGAGTCTGTGATGTTTTACAATATTTTAAGATACAATTGTCTTGATCTATCTTGTTTTTGGTGTAATAGAAATTTCTATGAAAATTGAACATGTCATTGGATGATAATTTTCTGCATTGGTATTTTTTTTTACGATTGTGATTACATGCTGGCATGACTGGAAGACCAGGGGCCGTATACCTGAAATCAATAAAATTTATATTATATGCACCCAAATAATATTTTGAAAATAAAAGCTTATATTAGATTAGACGGTCCATATTATAAACCACAGCTTTAAAAACATTAAAAAAAATTAAGCACATAATGGTTTAAAATTCATCAAGTTTTCTATTTAAAAAAAACCGATCAATATATTGAAAATCTATTTTTTTTATCACACAGTAACAAAGGAATTAAAATCTATAAATGGTAATTAATTTGGTCTCAGAGGGAACCGAGGCAATACGATAGTTTCGCTATCTTTCTTGTGAGAGTGTTTTCAATGTACCTACATCACCCTTCCATACAGCTTCTATCACAGTTTTGCAATAGTTGTTTCATGCTGATTATGTTGATAAATTCGCTAAGAAAATAAAATGATGATCGTAACACACAAACATTAATAAAATATTATTATAATAAAATATATCTGATTGCATACGAGCACCAGGTGTTCATTACGGCCCTGGAGAATGGCTGTTAGGAATGGTTGCTTACGACAAGAACTTACCGTTTTTGCTTCAGTTGCTCGCGTTTGGTTTGATTCTTTTGCACTATTCGCTTCCGTGACTTATCAGGAGGCACGATTTGTATTTTCTCCATTGATTTTCTTGAAATTTCTGAACAAATTTATTAAAAACACGACACGACTTCACACGCGTGGCGACAATCAACACACAACTGGGCGCCATTTTGAACGATCGCGTCGCTCTGATTGGCTCAATGCGACTTGCTGCGTTTTGATATAACATGTCAAATGGACTTGGTTCAATTTGAAAAAAGGGATGTGTTTTAAACTTATTTTGCTTGAAAACTACAGGGACTTGGTTCAATTCGGTAAAATATTGTAAAAGATACTTCCCCTGCCTTTTAAATAAGAATAAAAGCTAAGTTTATGTCAAAAGTGGACTTGATGCGATTTGAAATCTAACGACACAACTGTAAAAATAGATACTACATAAACAGGGTTATTGGTAATACGTCGGCAATCCATTAAGGGGATATAGGGGAGGTCATTTGCCACCAAATGACTCCTGATGACCTCTATGCAAATGTCAACCATTAATTTTACATTTTATATTTTTTTGGTGGTGCACAACTTTGAAAAGTTATAAAAAAAATACGATGCATTATTTTTTTAAATTTTTATTATCTAAAAGAAAAAGAAAGAAAAACCTGCTTAGAAGCAGGTTTTTCTTTCTTTTTCTAGTAGACTTCAATACATAATAATCAGCCATAAAATGACAATTATCTTTAATAGTTTTACAAATCGTTACTTGTTATTGTTACTTAATTGTCTATCATTTTGAGCAGGTTATTTGACTAAAATAGTCGATTTCTGCAAAAAAAAAACACGGAAGTACTTTATCGGCGGAACATTCCAAAAACATGTACAACTTCTCAGCTATCCAACGAGCAATAAGATGCCAGATATCTGCAAAAAAAATGTCAAATTACTTGAAAATGGTTGACATTTGCATAAAGGTCTTACGGGGTCATTTGGTTGCAAATGGCCATAGATAATACACTGCAAATGACCTCCACTACATCCCCTTAATGGATTGCCGACGTAATGCCAATAACCCTGTATATTGATCCAACTATTGCCAGTGCCCTCAGTCTATATTTGTCTTTCCAACCCCATTAAAAATATAAGGTAGGTCTCGAATTCATGATGTAATGTAAATCCCTAGAACAAAAATGTTGAGAGCCACATCCCACCAATCGATTGCATACAAATATCCCGATTACCGATTAGAAATCTATTTTCGAGAATCGATTTTACGATTTAAGGCTCCCACAGACAGGCGCGACGCGACAGCGCTACACAAAGGCGCCGCTCGTCGTGCGACACGCGGTGCCTTTGTGTCGGGCGTCGCGTCGCGCCAGTGTGTACGAGCCTTTAAGGATATAGATTCTTTAGTGGTAAGTACTTAATTAAATTATTAGGTATTTTTTATTGCGTTGTTTATGAAGCCGCTATTGTGTTGGCCCATTAAGATTCTGTGCTGGTTTAGAACCAGACTGGTTAATGCATTGTTTTAAAGTTTTTAGCGCCATTTTCCTTGTTGTCTAGCGCAGATTCGGTTTAATTTAAAAATAGATTTTCAATACAATCCGTTGTAGAACGTTTCATCTCAGTTTTTCTGCTTCCTTTACTTTTTGATGCGTCCGATTATGATTGTGAGAATTCAGGATTCAGGTCATAAATACTGATGTAACCGATAGCCCAGTGGTTAAGGCCTTGCATGTCACGCACAAATCTGTGGGTTCAAGTCCGGGCAAGCACTTTTATTTTTGATAACGTGTATGTTGTATTATGTCCCACTGCTGGGCAAAGACCTCCCCTTTCTCCTTCCAAACCTCCCTGTCTTTTGCGATATCTGGCCATGTTGGACCTGTAAACATTAAGCACTAATGTGACTTTCAATTCATATGTACTTTCTGTGTTTATATCTTGGACATTACTGACATCGGTGATGGAGAACATCGTGGGGATACCTAGATTTTAGTTTATATAAGTCTGAAATCGCCAACCTGTCTAGAGCAAGCGTAGTGATCAATGCTCGTGCCTTCTTTTGTAAGAGGCCTTGCGCACAAGGAAGCTAGGCGAGGTCGAGAACCTTGTTAATAATGGGGTGGGTTTTCTTATCTGTAGCATCCCGAAGTTTGGCAAAACCAGCACTTTTATTTTATCAGACATTTTTAAGCAATGCGGGCCTGAGCTTATCCTAAAAAAAAAACCCACACTCATAGCATTAATTTCAACTAAATCATTTACAGGCACTTTTGAATTGTCAAGGAGTCGGTCAGTCAGAAAAATGAAGCTAGTAGCTTGCTTAAATGTTCAAAGGAACGAAGTTTTGCAAATTGGGAAGAAATAGTTACAATTACCCCCGGTGGGGTTATTTCAACTATTATACATAATTATTTATGGTACAAAAACCGTTATTGATTTGAAATTAAGCCAGAGTATATTTGTGGCATAGTTCATACCAATCTATACCTAATTATTACCCATTATGGTTTAGTTACGCAAAAATTACTTTGAACACTTTTGAGGGGGTAATTTAGACTTTTCACATAGTCAGTAGAGCAGGAACGTTTGCCAACCGACATTGTCGATAAATCAGATCAACATCAACAATGAATAAACTTTTATTTATAAGAAAAAAAGTTATTTAAGATTAATTCAAATATAATTGCAAATCGTTTATTTTATCTTCGTGTTTTTAAAGCCACTTTGCAGAATGACCGGGTTCCTGTCCTTCTAGATTCCCGCCAGTCTTTGTGAATTCACTTCTTTATTCATTATACTCCAATATGCAGCCTCTGCCATTGGATTATTCTTTCTTCCCAGCGATCTGTTAGCAGCAGTTTTATACATGTTGTATAATGCAACTTCAGAATAATTGGAGCGACGAAGCTGAAAGGCTCAATTGACAACAAGAACAGGACCGTTGTAAGGAAATATTTTAACTTGCAGTAACGGTATTGACATACTAGCTAATTCAATGCTAGAGCTTTTGAAAATCAAAGCGCGAATGAAATGCATCAGCAAGTATTCTGTGCGTGTAGTAGTAGAAAAGCGGACGATAAACAAAAACACCTGCACCATAATTACGTAACACACTATCTATCACAATCTGAATTATTGTGAAGCCTATTGCTAATCCATTGCTTCATATGTTCGAAAAATATGTCTGCTTAACAACGTAAATAACGCAATGTATGTTGTTGAACTGTCAAAATGAAACCCATTTCTACTGTTAGTGTGTTACGTAATTACCCCGCTGTTTTCACGTTTCGCAACCATGATCATTTTATAATTGACCAAGTGGTTCAGTTTCTCGCAGCATATACCAGTTTTTGTTATGCAAAGAGTATCGATATAATGGGACATCACTAGTGTTTCACAATACCATACAAAACTTAAGCGGAGTAATTATGACTCTAGGGTAGTCAAAATTACCCCACATCTTCTTTTCGTGGGGCTATTTACACTAACGCAAAATCACATAAAAACATTTCATTGCAAAGAATAAAATATAAGCGGAAAACAACATTATGGTTTGTTTTAAACACAATTTTTGACCAAACACGTGACAAAAGACTTTTGGAAAACACGTGCATAAAACGACGTCTCATAAAAAAGGCGTGTAGGTCAAACAGTTTGCGATTTAACAGCTTCATATATGTTTTTTTTAGATTCACCTGCTTTGATCTATATGGCTTTTTTGTACAAATATAACAGAATAACAGTAATTATTCTAATTAGTTAGAATTACCTCACAGTCGAAATGGCCCCGCCCTGCCTTAAACCTTTATAATCTCGAGGTCACAGGACATTCTCCAGCTATAAACAGTACATTCTCTATGACTCACCCGCTCATAAAGACATCAATAAAACTATGCCAACCATAAACAACGATATTAATACTCAGCCAGGTGTGTCTATGGTACCTGTTAGCGGTCATAAAGTGTCTATGATTACTTCCGAATTAAATGTGGCATTGAATAGTAATAGTTTTATGGTTTCTGTGTAACTGAATATCGTTATAGGTAAGTGGCTATACATTTTTTAAGGTGTAAAGGACTAAAGGTTTAATTTTCTTGGAACATAAAATATCACTGGGTTTTTTTTTTTAACTATTTTGCCTTTTCCCAACCATGTTGGGGTCGGGTTCCAGTCTAACTGGCTACAGCTGAATATCAGTAGTTTACATGGAGCGACTGCGTGTCTGACCTCCACAACCCAGTAACTGCGCCCACTAGACCAATGATGCAGTTATATACACTTTAATCGTGATAAAAAAGCGCGTCTATGTAATTGTATGTAGCAAATAAGTAGGCGCATGCGACGTGCGTGACTGAACGCCTCCTTTGAGTTTCCACGAAGCCAAACCAAATTGAAAAACATGTTGTTGTTTTGCGTGCAGATCAAAATCACGATATTACGATAACCTGTTTAAATACTTACAAGGTACCAAGTCCTACACTAGGTAACTAAGCAGGTACAACACTACAAGGTCTTTTGGCGCGTGGCCAAAATCGGAACTAACGCCGCCATTTTGCTTTAGATATTTTACGATTTATGTACGGTCACGGACTTTAATTGATGAGCCACTTGCCACTGTTCGTATTTTAGCCGTGTAGCAAATCGGGTTTAGTCGGTTATACTCGTACATAGTACAGAGTGATCACCCAAAATCAACCAATTGCAGGTGTAGCAACCGTAACCTTAGCGACAATGGGGGCTATCGTTTTTGTACTCACCAGTTGGCGCCACTGTCGAGTAAAGTCCTGTGGCAGTACTTTTATTTATTTGATGTTTTAGATATGTTTAAGTACCCTCATATTCATAGTATGTTTGTTTTATTAGATTTTGAAGCAGACGGTGAAGCAGACGAGACGTTTTCTTTTTTTTTGTGTGGGAAATCATCAAATTACCTCTCCCGCTCTGGGTGGAGCGGAAGGGCGTGTCAGACTCTTACTGACTAAAACCCACCCGTATTCCTTCAGTTGCCTGTGCGCCAGGGCCACGCTAACTCTTTCGAACAATCCGCGACCCCGGCAGGCATCGCCCCTATCGGACCCCGTCAATTGTGCTGACATCTCTTTGAGTCCCTCGTGGAACACGACGCGCCGTCGACCCGTGCCTGGTCCTTACCGGACGGCGAGCTGCCCATTGCTCGCCGTCCGCAAGCCCGCGCCTACGGTGGCCGGGAGTCGGCAATCGACTCCCGACGCCAAGGGTGTCTCCTCCTGCGGCGACTAGGGGCGCGAGGGCGCAGCGATTGCCTCTCCCTCTCGCGCTCCGCCTCCTCCTTCGCGAGCATTACTGCTTCACAGAAGGAGGTGACGGCTTCCCATTCCCTCTCGCTCCGTACCATGACTTGAACCAGGGCCGGACGCGAGAGGTCCCCGCCGCCGATCGCCGCCACGAGGACACGGAGTGGAGATCGCATATCGGCAAGCGTAGCGTGGGACGTCCCCCGGCTAGATGCACCGAAGACCTTAAAAAGGTAGCTGGGACAGACTGGATGCGGAAGGCGTAGGACAAGGTGTTGTGGTGCAGCCTATGTCCAGCAGTGGACTGCGACAGGCTGAGTTAATTGATTCAACAGACATCATACCTTATCTAATTTTCCTATTTTTCTTCTCTTGGCAGTTAATTATTTTAGCAATAGTCCGTGGATTGGTCGCGGTTGACAACCCAGGATGCACCGAAAGTACCTAATGTGCCCGTACAACAGAAAATCATTCACTGACAAAACCACGGTCAAAAACTAGTCACCTTAAAACTCCTCATGACTACCATTAGTCGTTAATTTATATTCAAAGCGCGCAAAACACCTCATTTCTAATGAATCGACGATAAATCAACAAAGTTCGGTGCATCAGCTCAGTTTGATAGACAAATTGTCGTTCCGAAGAATTTGGCGCGGAGGCGACTCAATATGGCGGGCTTGTTCCTGTTTGTCTGTGGTTTAAAAAAAGGTAGACTTTGATTGTCTATGATTTTATTGGTTCTATGGCCCATGTTGCAATTTAGCCCAACGAGTCTGGCGATTGTAAAGATTTGGGCTCAAAGGCAGCTATAAAATAAAGTAATAAGGGTTCCGTTTTTTGTCATTTGGCTACGGTACCCTAAAAAACCAGAAAAGTGCAACTCGGACTCGCCCACCGAGGGTTCCGTACAAATTTGTAGGTAGAAGAATTATTAATTATTGTTTTTTTTTCTACTAGGTATATTATTATTATAAAGAGAGAATATTTGAGTTTTGTTTGTAAGGATTTAACTCTAAATAATAGGTAGGTACTCAACCCATTTTAAATATTTACGCTGCTAGTGTATAATAAATACCTACCTATTACAGCGTAGAACGTGCCGCTAGCACGCCGGGGAGTCGAACCCAGACGTGAGGTAGCTAAAAATCAAACACTCAAACCGCAAATACACGTAAAATGTATTAGAATAACAAAAAAAAACAGTCCGAAATACATCATAAGAAAAAAGAAGGTAAAAATAATATAGGAATTTGGTCGTTGGAATTGTATGAATATACTATGATAAAAGTTAAATAATTAGAATTAGATTTTTGACAGAAAAAACTTAAAGTATGCTACTAAATATAATCTGTGTTAAATGCGTTCTGACGAATTAAAAAAATCGATTACAATTGTATTGAATTCATGTCGCTTTTTAAAGAACTATAAGAAAATAAGCCGAAGGTTAAGGTTTTTCTTTACATAACTCATTCAGATAATTTTGATTTACACTAGGAGACCTGGAGACTAGAACTAGGTAAGGAGTTGACAGATAAGTTGATTCAGAACTAAATGATAAATGATTTATTTCTGTAAGTAGGTTTGTACAAACACTTTTACACGTCAATCATGTTTTTTAAACTAGATGAAGTCGGCGTTTCCCATCTGACTACTCTGAGAAGAAAGGCCGAAACAAACTCAGAGGTCACAGTCTCTTTTAAAGTCCAGACATAATCTTGGTCGGGTCATGCAAAGACCATGCAGATTGGTATCTGAAATGGTCTTTTGAGGAAAGAACCACACAGATTGAGTGGACCTGTCCAGTCAGTGTACGCATTTGTTAGTAATCGTGCAGCTCGACTCAGGAAGTCAGGACTTAAGGAGCTCAACGATTCGACGAACAATACCAAAGAAAGGACATTTGGGTAGGCCGCACAAATTAATCAAACTGCCAGATAATAATTAAAATTAAATTAGAAAAAGAAAAGAAAGTAATTACCCACATAGTCCTCACATTCACAAAAATTCAAATAATATAATACTTTACAAGTAAATACACATGTCATTGTATACATAAAATTTATCAATGTCAATGTGTATATATAAATTCGGTAATAATGTTCTAAGGCCATGTAGATTGGTGTCTGAAATGGGCTTTTGAGGAAAGAACCACACAGATTAAGTGGACCTGTCCAGTCAGTGCACGCATTTGTCAGTAACCGTGCAGCTCAACTCAGAACTTACGGAGCTCAACGATTCGACGAACAATACCAAAGAAAGGACATTTGGGTAAGCCGCATAAACTACTTAAACTGCCAGACCAAGAATAAAACTGAAACAATGACCCACATAGTCCTCATATTCACAATAATGAAAATAATAATATAATACTTTTTATAGTAATTATTTTAATCCTTTATTTCATTGTATATACACATAAATTATATTTTTAAATATTAGAATATAAAAATATAAAAACATTTAAAAATATAAAAAATAGTGGCCCACCGGTATCGGGAACAGGGTCCAAGTTACCGGCGGTCAGGGCTCCAGAGAGAGAAACCTCCTAACAATGCGGGCCGTGTCCAAAAGTACCGCCTTCTGAATCAAGCCCTTGATCCAGCCACCCAACGAGAGCCTCCTCAGGTGTTGGTCGAGGCTCTTGGCTATTAGTCCATTGGCTGTAACGACTATCGGTACAATGATCGCTGAGTCCACATCCCACATGTCGACAACCTCGCGAGCCAAGTCAAGATATTTGATTTGTTTATCTTTCTCGGCTTTCACGAGGTTCCCGTCGTGTGGGACCGTTATGTCAACAATCATTGCACGCCGCTCTAATCGATCCACCACCACTATATCAGGCTTATTGGCAACAATAGTCCTGTCAGTGATGATGGATCGATCCCAGTACAATGTGATATTTCCATTTTCGAGAACTGGGTCGGGCACATACCTGTAGTACGGCACTTCCGATTCTACAAGGCTGTATTTGAGAGCAAGTTGCTGATGGATAATCCTGGCTACAAGGTTGTGTCTATGCAAGTATTCTCCGTTAGCTAGACTAGAACATCCGGAGATAATGTGTCTGATTGATTCACCTGGACGGTGGCATGCCCGACAAATGTCAACCGTGCCGTCTTTCACAATAAATCTCCGGTAGTTGTTTGTCATCATAACTTCGTCCATAATTGCACAGACAAAACCTTCGGTTTCTCCAAAGAGATCACCGAAACGCAGCCAGGCTACGGACGCTAGTTGATCTATATCGGGTCCATGTAGGGCCCGAAAAAAGCGTCCGTGAAGCTCCTTACTCTGCCATACTTCCATGCGATCATTAGTGTCAAGCACTACTGGCTTGTGCCAGTTCTCTTTAGCCAAGGAGAGCGGGGTGAGGCCCTTGTCCACTTTGACCACATCTCGATGCATCCCCACGTCGGCCTCTAAGAAATATTCCCTGAGACTGCATATCTCGCGATTGTGGAGGTTTTTAGCATTTAAAAAGCCTCGACCTCCACATTTTCGCGGGATATACAGCCTCATTACCGATGACCGTGGATGATGCATTCGATTTGCAGTCAGCAGTGTACGGACCTTCCTATCCAGGGCGTCGAGTTCGGTCTGAGTCCATTTGAGTATGCCAAAAGAGTACATCAAAACCGGCATGACCCAACCGTTAAAGGCGCGTACCTTGTTTCCGCCTGATAGAAGACTATTAAATACTTTTTTCAGGCGGCCAAAGAAGCGTTCCTTTAACGATTGCTTCATGTCAGTATCATTGATGCCCAATGCTTCCGACATACCCAAATACTTATAGGTTTCGGATGCAGAGAGGGTTCTAAGGTTTATAGAATCCGAGAGTTGGGTTCCGACGGATTCCACAATCTCCCCTCGCTTTACATGCATGACCGCACATTTGTCTACACCAAATTCCATTCTGATGGCGCTACTGAAAATTTCAATTTATTTATTTATTTTATTTTAATTATTATTATATATTCTTTTTCAGTTAATATTTAACGCATTGTTATTAAATATTTTTTTTTATTTATTTATTAAATAACATTAATAATTATTATATTTTTCAATAAAAATTTAATGAATTATTATTATTTATTTATTATTATCAATTATTTTTATTCATCTAGTTAACATTATTTTTATTTATTTAATTCAATTATTATTTCTGTTTAAACTCAAACTCAAAGCATTTATTTCATTTAAACCAATTACAGGCACTTTTAATAGTCAAGGGGTCGGTCAGTCAGAAAGATGAAGCTAGTTGCCCATTCCAAAGCGTAGTAGGTACCTATGGAGAAGAACGGGCAAGAAACTCCATAGACACTCTTTTAAATCAACATAACGTTACAAAAAAAAATTTGGTTACATCATTCATGTCGAAATTATACATGTGAGAACTATGTAAAAAGACGTGCACGTTAAAAGCGTCCGTAACAAAACGAAAAAAAAGAAAAAAAAAAGCAATTCAAATTAAAATAAGCCGTGGCAGCTAAGAGTTGACCAGTCCCTACTGACGGGGCCCGTTCACGAACATGACGTATGGATCAGCACCATTCAGCTCAACCATTTTGAAGACCCAACACACGCCATCACCAGCGAAACATTTGAGTGAGCATGACATACTCTCAGCCACCAGGGCACATTCAAGACAATGAAAGACGATCCTAGTAAATGGTCACTTTGTAGTAGATACATAGTGCTCACACATGAGCAATTATACATTACAAAGAGATTGAATTTAGACAATGCAAATATAGTTTTTACAATCTTCAGCAGCTCCAACAATATTTTCGAATGCTAATCAATTAATTTATGCGCCCCTGTGGAGCAGGACCAGCGTTGAGCCAAGCATCTTTGTCAGCGATGTAATCCCCCAACTTATATTATAATATGCTTGACTGCATAGTGTGCGTTTTATACAAGCTTTAAATTTCGTTTCATTCAGTTGGAGTATGTGGGGAGGTGGTTTATTGTAACATTTTAAACAGTACTCCATGAAAAATTAATCTACTTTAGCCAGTCTGAAACCTGGTTGAACTAATTGGTCCCTATTTCTAGTCATATAGTTGTGTCTTTCATTTCTTTTATTGAAATGATTTAAATTTTTACTTTCATACAGGATGTTTTCTTAGATATATTGACAAGGTACCGTCATGAGGTTAATATTTTTAAACTGTTCCCTTAGAGAATCACGCCTGCGGAGGCAATATATTGCTTTGATGGCTCTTTTCCGCAGAATAAAAATAGACTCGATGTCTGCCGCCCGTCCCCATAGTAAAATACCGTAAGACATGACCGTGATACCGTAATTAAACACAATCCTCAATAGGTACCTACCTATTTAAGTGTCTTGTACCTAGTAGTATTATACATACTATATTTTAATAGGATATTAAACAAACATAGGTCACATTCAGTTCACGTAGAAAGCAGACAACAAACGTTACTACAGCCCTAGATTCATTACTTTGTATGTTAAGCACCTAAAAATAAATTATAAATTAGTAAATAGTGCAGTATTATTTCTGCTGTTACATACTTTTTGTTCACAAATCGATTAAATACTTTTTATGCGTCAATCGGTCACCTTGTTATTATTCGTAACTTTTTAGACGATTCAAAAATCGATAATTGTACCAAATAAGCTTGTCAGAATTTTTTTAAATTTTAAATTTTATATTGGAATTCTCAATATAATGATACATTTTTAATTCGGTTAATAAAACGATTGATTAAATATGTTTCGCTAATGCTAGATTTATTACCGTGAAGTTTCCTTTATGAAGCATTAATTTGCATTCATCGATCGTCTGCCCGTTCCCAGGATTTATCTTCTATTATTTTTTTGGTGAGTATCCCTTCATTGGTTCGGTATTCTTTTTAATTTGCGCTTTGTTCTTTGATCTAAGAAGAACTCCTTTCGTCTTAGATTTATCGAAAGGCCACCTTTTTTGGCTTTATTGAGCCACCTTAATGTCCGCCTGACTTCCTTCATCATCTGCCAGCTGCCGAAGTTCTGACCGATTCTGAACCCACGGATCCGTTGCCGTGTAAAGTCGACGAGTGTGATTCATCTTTCATACGTCAGCTGGGACATCAGGTGCTAAATAACTTGTTTATGTGGCGCTATAACGCGCAAGAATCCCAATAGACAAGGCGTAAAATACTACATCCTCAAGAGACATTTTTGAAACACAAATTTCTTGTTCCTACAACCAGGCTCAAGAAAATATGTGGCTCCTTTAGATGCCAATGTATACGTTTTTATAATAAACTTCCTAGCCACATTCAAGATCCAAGCTTTAATAAATTCAAATCTTTTATAAAGCGGAAACTATGCCAGAAAGCCTATTATACTGTGAAAGACTATATTGACGACAAAAAGGCTTGGGATTGAGCTGCTCCAATAAATTTACACAGTGAATGTTGATTTTAGTTTGCTAACTCTTTTAGACATGAATATTTACTATAAAAAGTATTATATTATTTTCATTATTATGAATATGAGGACTATGTGGGTCATTGTTTCAGTTTTATTCTTGGTCTGGCAGTTTAAGTAGTTTATGCGGCCTACCCAAATGTCCTTTCTTTAGTATTGTTCGTCGAATCGTTGAGCTCCTTAAGTTCTGAGTTGAGCTGCACGGTTACTGACAAATGCGTGCACTGACTGGACAGGTCCACTTAATCTGTGTGGTTCTTTCCTCAAAAGCCCATTTCAGACACCAATCTACATGGTTTTCAAACATTATTACCGAATAATAAACTGGCAACACTAACGTCAACATGTCACAAAAAGATTTTTCAGATTTATTAAGTTTAGACGCAGTTTTTATATTATAAGAGAAATCCTACAACAAGCCGAAAACCAAGTAATCACCACACAATTTAAGAAAAATAAAATAAACCATCATTTTAAAGTAAAGACTTCATCAAAAAGGTGACATCTGTCATGCCACCTCCGATAACACAGAATGCTTGAAAATTAAAATATGTTGACGAGGTCACGATCAGCAATAACACGAGCACGCCCACCACCTCCGGACTCTTCGCTCAGCTCCGCCTCGCCGCCGCCGGTATCCAGCACCACTGTGAGCGCTGTGACCACACCGGCCGCGGTAGTTGCGTCGAGCTCGAGCGACGAATATTTTTTCCCGCCGACGTCGCCAACACCTGTACGTCGGCAGGGGAGAGGCCGGCCACCGAGGAGTTTGGGACTTAGGGGCCTTCCGGCCCCGAGCCGGGTCCCCGCTGCCGGTGGTTGTGTGCAGCGCATGAGATGGACTCAGTCTATGAACGAGAACGTCATGTGCGCATATTACAGGTCTACAGAGAGGGGAACTAACCTCACTGCGTACCGTGGTAGGATGCTGTCTCTATTTCAGGAACTAGAGCCAACCGTCAACGTCTCGGCCCAGCGATTGTCGGATCAGGTGCGGGTCATCCGGCCCCGATCTGGGCGGCTGACCTGACGGCCGGCAGCATTGCTGTATTGCGAAAGCCGCAGAGAGCAATGGCCGTCAGAGTCATAAGGGGGTACCGCACGATCTCCTACGAGGCGGCTTGTGCACTGGCCGGATCCCCGCCCTGGGACCTGGAGGCGAAAGTGCTCGCGTCACTGTACCGGTGGCGCGAGGAAGCGCGGGCGCGGGGCGAGCGACCGATGCAGCGACAAATGGAGCAGCGTCGGTCGCAGCTCCGCGAGGTCCTGGTGGCGGAATGGCGGGACAGGCTCTCACGCCCTACCGCCGGCCTCGTCACAATCGAGGCGGTCCGGCCGGTGCTCGACCACTGGCTCGGGAGGAGGCACGGCTCCCTGTCGTTTCGGGTGACGCAGGTGCTCTCGGGGCACGGTTGCTTCGGGAAGTACCTGTGTCGCATAAACAGGGAGCCGGACGCTCGGTGTCACCACTGCGTCGACTGCCGGGAGGACACAGCGCGGCATACGCTGGCAGAGTGTGCCGCTTGGGAGGAGCCGCGCTGTGCCCTCATCTCAGGAGTAGGCAGTGACCACTCGCTGCCGGCCGTTGTGAATGCGATGGTCGGCGGCGAGGAGTCCTGGGACGCGGTGGTATCCTTCTGCGAAACAGTGATCTCGCAGAAGGAGGCTGCGGAAAGGGAGCGAGAGATCTCATCCTCTCACCCAGCCCGCAGCAGGCGCACCGGGCGTCGGCGGAGAGCGGACAACGCCCTCTTCCAGCCCCCCTAAATGGGTCCAGGGGCGACGGACTCGGGGACGTCCGTCGCCCCCCATACATCAGGACCCGAGGTGGTGGCGCGTAGTGTTCCACGCGCGCCCCTCTTAGACGTCGCGGGGGGAGTCAAACACCTCACTCCCCCCGCTCGACCGGACGGGGCCCGCAGAGGCGGGCCGGCACCGGCCGGGGGTTGCGGAAGATTTGTACGTTCCCGCGACCCCCGGCGTAGGTGTGAGACGGAACACCGGGGTGGTTTTTAGTCAGTAAGAGTCTGACAGACCCCTCCGCCCCCCCAGGGCGGGGGACATCCATGAGGATTTTCCACCCCAGAACAAAAAAAAAAAAAAAAAAAAGGTGCGTGTCATCCAAGGTAGTCATAGGTTGGACGATGCCGCACTTGATAGGCTGCGCTCAGAACTGAGCAACCATATCGTCTCGAATCCGGCACAAACCGAGGTACAAATATCAACCATTTATGAAATACCGCCGCGGTCTAATCATAGTGTAAAAGTGGAAGATGATAGGATTGCTTCAGTAAGTAGCCAGTGCAATGCCCGATTGAGGAGCGCACTGGCGGATGCATTTTGTGAGTACAGATCCACTCCGACCGAACTTAGACCCCGATTACCACGCCTGCCTATGCACAAAAAAAATAGGGCGCTGGTGTGTGCCCTGGACTCGCAGCTTAATAATGTGTTCGAGAGCAATGAGGATATCGTTGATACACATTCGATCCTGTATTGCGCGGCTGTTGCGGCATGTCGTTTAGCTAACGTCAAATTTCCAAACTGTGACGTGGCTACTCAACCAAAACCAGCCGTACCAGCCTGGCAGTGCAGGATCCAGCGTCGTATCGATGGGGCCAGGGTACTTATCGGCAAACTATACTGCTTCAGGGAGGGCAATACACGACCACGAGTGATGCGCTATGTAAGGCGGGCACTCTGGGACTGGAATCAGCCCTCAAGAATACTTGTCCCGTGTCACAGAGCGCATCGACTTCCTGAAGCAGAAAGTTTGTGCATGGGCGAACCGTATTCGGCGGTATAAGCGGCGGGTTGATCGGTACACGCAGAATCGCATGTTCCAGAGCGATGAGAGGTGGGTATATAGAGCTTGGGAGCGATCTGAACAAAATGTGACGGACGAGTACCACCCGGACGATACCGCCACAAATACATTCTGGCGCAGTATCTGGTCAGTGCCCGTCTGTCACGCTGAAGCTGGCTGGATACGGGATGTCGAGCGGGTGTGTGAAACTGTACCAGAAATGGAAGCAGTTCTAATAACGCCATTAGACGTCGCCAGAGCAGTCCGTCCGTTACCGAATTGGAAATCACCGGCACCGGACGGATTGCACAACTTTTGGTTGAAATGGCTAATTAGTTCGCACACCTGCCTGGCATCTCAGTTCCAGTCATCCTTAGAGTCCGGGTCGCTTCCGCAGTTTCTAACAACAGGCGTTACTCACCTGCTCCATAAGTCAGGTAGTCTCACGGATCCCAAGAATTATAGACCGATCACGTGTTTGTCGACGATCTATAAACTTCTTGAGAGAGAAAATTAATACACATTGAAAGTAACTCGATTATGTCAGCCTCTCAAAATGGATGTAGGAACGGATCCCGTGGTACTAAGGAGCTATTCCTCATCGATATGGCCATTAGCCAACAGGTTCGTCGATCCCGCAAGGATCTGTCG
Organism: Dryobotodes eremita; assembly: GCA_917490735.1. Taxonomy (NCBI): domain Eukaryota; kingdom Metazoa; phylum Arthropoda; class Insecta; order Lepidoptera; family Noctuidae; genus Dryobotodes; species Dryobotodes eremita. The sequence goes on from OU823270.1 coordinate 11,555,127, forward strand.
ACATGCTGGATTGATTATAAGAAGGCCTACGACTCGGTACCACATACATGGCTCATGAGGGTGCTGGAGTTATACAAGATTACAACATTGATTAAAAAAATAACATTGATTAAATTAATTGATTAAACACAAATAATAACATTGATTAAAAAAAGTGTTAACAATACAGTGTGACAGTGCGAAAATTTTTGCAGCATGAGTCATATAACGACTTGTCTAAAGTTTAAAATTATTTAGAGTCAGAGCAGATACCGTATTTCGCACTGTTGATTAATCTGTACTTGGTCGAGTGGTAAACTGGCCTACATACGATACCATAACTTGCACCAGTCACCGTGTCGCAAGTTCGATCCTGACGGACTGTGTCACTTTTTGTAGATTTCTTGTTGGTACGAAAGGCATCAAATTCGTTTCAAACATACACAGATTACTTATATTAATTATAATAATGGCAACTGAGAGCAATAATATAACATTTAGGAAAATGCGAAAATCAATGTCGTATAATAATGTGTCGGTTATGAACACTTCTGACTCGTCACTTTTTGATGCCACGATGCAAAGCCTACCTGACCCATGCGACACCTCAGAACTATGTGATCTACAAATAAAATTATCATCTATAACGGAAGAATTGTTGATAGCAAATAATGAAATTGATAACTTAAATGCAGAAAATACGAATTTAAAATCGGAACTGGAAAGATGTCATAAAATCATAGAATTATATAAAAAGGTTGGATATGGGGACTCACTTTCTGCCACACCAACGTCTGTGCGGAAGCAGAAAAAGAGAGATGGGAATGAGGCTGACTCTTCTTCAAAATTACCTAATCATCGTACTGTGATTGCCGGAAAATCTGTGAGTGTGGAACAAACGACCCTAGACACAAATTTAAAAAGAAGTTGTTCTAGCAATCAGGATATAGAGGAACAAGATAAACTTATCACTCCCAGTATTCACAAGAAAAGTCCACTCGTTCGCCACAAAAATAAGTTGTGTATATTAAGTACAAATAATAAAAACAACATATGCAGTATAATGCAAGATAAGTTCGCGAGCTCATTTGATTGCTGCCATTATTTGATATCGAACGGGAAAACTCAACACCTGCTGGAAGGCTTACAGGAAAAACTTGTGAAATTTACTGTGAATGACTTTTGTGTAGTTCTTTTAGGCGATGAAGACTTTAAGAAAACTAATAACTATTTTGAAATTATATTCCAAATAAGAGAAGTGTTTCACAACATAAATTATACTAATGTGATCATATGTGCACCGACCTATAAATACGGATACCATGCTAATTTATTTAACAGTAGAGTAGAAACTTTCAATAATCTTTTGTATCTAGATGTATTGACTTATGAACATTTGTATCTGTTAGACAGTAACTTAAACTTAACCTATGACTACAAGGTATATGATAAACGAACTGGTACAATAAGTAACCATGGAATGTATATTATATTTAAGGACATACACAATTTAATAATTGACATACAATATAATAATCGCGAATGTAATAAAATTGATATAACCCTAGATAATAATTTAACAAATAAGGATAATTTTTTTCTTGACTAAATATCTATGTACATTACATCAAAACATTGCCGGTCTCCTTAGTAAAGCTGATGCTCTCTCAGTCTGTTTAAGTGAGCTCTCCGACCGAGATATTGATGTAGACGTAATATGCATTTCTGAGCATTTTATGATGGCTGGCAGTGAGAATCAGTTACACATACCTAACTATAGTTTAGCGGCATGTTATAGTAGAAAGGCGAGTAAGCGAGGAGGTGCATGTATCCTCGTTAAGCGTAACTTACAATGGAAGGAATTGCCCACCATAACAAAAATGTCATCACAAAGCATATTTGAATGTTGTGCAGTTAAATTGACTGATTATAATATTATATTTGTGTGTATTTATAGAGTCCCGAACTCAAGTAACTTAAATGAGTTCTTTGATAAACTTGAAATTCTTTTAAAATATTTATCCAAACAAAGATGTAAGAATATAGTCATCGCTGGTGATTACAACATTGACATTTTAAAGAAAACTAAGCAATCTACCGAATTTGAATGTATTCTCTTAAACTCGAATTTACAACTAGCATTAAGGCAACATACTCGGACTGCGAGCCGAACATGTATCGACAATTTTGCTCATGATTTTGGTAAACGTTGTAAGACTGAAGTGGTGGAGTTCGCGCTATCCGACCACACAGCACAGCTTTTAAAGTGTCCCGTACGAAAAAAGGATGCTCATAAATATTATCGTAAAATGACACGAGATTACAGTCCAGAAAATATAGAAAAATTCAAAACTTGTCTAGGCAGTCTCTCCTTCTCCGATATGTATGAGATGGAAGATTCAAATGCAGCTTACAACTGTTTTATAGAAACTTTCAAATTATTTTATGATTTATGTTTCCCCAATAAAATTGTTACCGTTAACATAGTAAAAAAACCTGCTTGGGTATCACGTGGGATTAAGATCTGTAGCAAAAATAAAAGGAATCTCCTATGGAAATACAGGTTAAAACCAGATCAATCAAACAGAGTTAAATTCAAAAATTATTCAAGATTATTTAAAAAAATTATTAATCTAACTAAAAAAGCTCAAAACACTTACAATATTAAAACCTCAAATAACAAATCAAAAACCACATGGCAAATCATCAATAAGTCCAAAAGTGAAAACTTGAGAACTTGTATTACTTGCATCAACTCTGAAAATAAAAAAATTGCTCAAAGGAAGGATATAGCCGATGCATTCAATAATTATTTTATCGATAAAATCCAGCCAACAAGTAACGCAGGAACGAACTCAACGTCACTGATCGATAGCAGAGCACAGTCTATGTTTTTGGCTCCGTGTACACCACATGACATACTCTATATTATAATGAAACTTAGAAACACGAACAGCGTTGGCTATGATGGTATTGCCACAAAAATATTAAAAGCAGTTGCATTGATAATATCTACACACTTATGTTTCATTATCAATCTTTGTATAAGCGCAGGCACCTTTCCTGATTCTTTAAAAAAGTCTATAGTAAAACCGCTTTATAAGAAGGAAAATCACGAATTGATGTCAAACTACAGACCGATTGCGATTATACCAGTGCTATCCAAAGTCTTCGAAAAATATATATCGGGGGAAATCAACAATTATTTAGAAAAATATCACATTTTAGCTGACGAACAAAAGGGATTTCGCAAAAACAAAAGTATAAATCTGGCTATTTATGAATTTCTACATAATGTCATGTTAAACGTAGATAAGAGGACACCTGTGTGCGCCATTTTCTGCGACATGACACAGGCTTTTGATTGTGTGCATTACAATTCCCTAGCAGCGAAACTTGAAGCGTATGGTATTAGGGGTAACGTCTTAAAACTAATTGAATCTTATCTTCACAAACGTAAGCAGGTTACCGAAATAAGTCAAATTTGCAACAAACGTGAGATAACTGTAAGATCCGAGGAACGAGAAGTAATATACGGAGTACCGCAAGGCAGTGTGGTGGGCCCTTCGATGTTCACTTTATATATAAATGACTTGCCTAAAGCTGTTGACCACCCAATGACACTTTTTGCTGACGATTGCACTGTGACTATAGCTTGTAATGACAAAAGTACGTATGAACATGACATTAATAATTCGCTTATATCTATCATAAATTGGCTTAATAATAATAATTTAATCATTAATTTAAAAAAGACTAATGTAATTCATTTCGGACAACGTACACATACAGCTAACAATATTAATGTCCAGTATAATAATATTAATATAAATGCAACTGACACAACAAAATTTCTGGGACTTGTAATTGATGATAAGTTGTGTTGGAAGCCCCAAATAGAAGCTCTGAGTAAGAAAATAAGTAGTGCAGCCTACGCTTTGAAACAACTAGCAGCGGTTCTCAATAAAGATGCATTAATTACTGCGTACTATGGATTGGCTGAATCCATTCTTAGATACGGAGTTATTTTCTGGGGAAATAGTGCGGACAATGAAGTAGCGTTTCGGGCCCAGAAAAGATGCATCAGATCGATGTTTCGACTTCAAACAACAGACAGCTGCAAACCCTATTTTAAAGAGCATAGAATATTGACATTACCCTCATTATACATTTTGGAAACGGTAATGTTCACTGTAAGTCATTCTAACTTATTCCAACGTTTGTCTGATGCTGTGCCAAGGAATAGACGTGACAATACTCTACTCTGTGTTCGCGGCGGTAAAACTGCTCTTTTGCATAAGAGCATTTATTACATGGCTCCGACCATATTTAATAAATTGCCCAAGTCATGGAGATTATTGGATGTATCTGGCCTTAAATTGAAATTGAGAAAATTATTAATAGAGAGATCTTATTATAGTATTTCGGAATTTATGAAAGAGGATAATTTTTCTTGATGATTATGTATTTTAATTTATTTTATTGTATAATGTATTGATAATTAAATTGAATTGACATTGAATTGAATTAATAATCAACTTGACATAATTGAATTAATAATTAACTTGACATTGAATTGAATTGATAATTGAACTGACATTGAATAGAATTGATAATTGAATTGTATTGATAATGTAGTACGATTGTTATAGTAATTTTATCATTTTGAATTTAATAAGTGTAGTCCCGGTTTAAAACCCAGCAACTGTACGCCACTCAACAATTTGTACGCCACGTCACGCGGCTGAACATGTTTGAACTTTCTTTTCTACTGTAATATCTTGCATGCAATGTATGTATACCATGTTTAAACAAATAAATATACTTACTTACTTACTTACTTACTTAAGATAGATACAACTCTACGCACCTTCCTTAAGTCGTATATGGGGCAATGGAAGACGGTTCTTCGCTATCCAGGGTGTCGACAAATACAGGGGAATAATGAGCCGGTATGGATTAAACGGGGAATATTTCAGGGCGACAGTTTGAGTCCACTTTGGTTTTGCTTAGCCCTGAATCCTTTAAGCACACTACTGGAGGATTCAGGTCTAGGTTATCGGTTGAGGAGAGGTGGTCAGATCATATCCCACCTCCTCTACATGGTTGACTTGAAACTCTTTGCCCCCAACAAATTGCAACTGATGAAGCTACTGAAGGTAACTGAAACTTTTAGTAGCACCATCAGTATGGAATTTGGTGTGGACAAATGTGCAGTCATGCATGTAAAGCGAGGTGAGATTATGGAATCCGAGGGAATTCAACTTTCGGATTCCATACACCTTAGATCTCTCTCCTCATCCGAAAGATATAAGTATTTGGGTATGTCAGAAGCGTTAGGCATCAACGTTGCTGACATGAAGCAATCGTTGAAGGAGAGCTTCTTTGGTCGCCTGAGGAAGGTATTAATTAGTCTTCTTTCAGGCGGAAACAAGGTGCGCGCCCTGAACGGTTGGGTCACGCCGGTTTTGTTGTACTCTTTCGGCATACTGCATACGGCATACGGCAACTAAAGGTTTCATCTGTGCAATTATGGACGAAGTTATCTTGACGAATAACTACCGGAGACATATTATGAAGGACGGGACGGTTGACCATGCCATCGTCCGGGTGAGTCCATCAGACATATTATCTCTAGTTGTTCTCGTCTAGCTAACGGCGAGTATTTGCACAGGCATAACCAAGTAGCCAGGACTATTCACCAGCAACTTGCTTTGAAATATAAACTAGTGGATTCTGAGGTACCGTATTACAAGTATGTGCCCGACCCAGTTCTCGAAAATTACCATATCACGTTGTACTGGGATCGATCTATCATTACTGACAGGACTGTTTTCGCCAATAAGCCTGATATAGTGGTGATAGATCGTTTAGCGCGTCGCACAAAGATTGTCGATATTACCATTCCGCATGACGAGAACCTCGTGAAAGCTGAGAAACAGAAACAAATTAAATATCTCGACTTAGCACACGAGGTTGTTGACATGTGGAATGTTAGCTCGGCTATCATTGTGCCGATTGTCGTATCAGCCAATGGCCTGATGGCCGAAAGCCTCGACCAGCATTTCTCGAGGCTCTCGTTAGACGGTGGGATCAAGAGCCTGATCCAGAAGGCAGTACTCCTCGATACGGCTCGCATTGTGAGGAGGTTCCTATCTCTGGAGTCCTAACCACCGGTAGCTTGGACCCTGCTCCCGATACCGGCGGACCACTATTTTTTATATTTTTAAATGATTTTTTGTAAAAATATTTAAAAATGTATTTAATAAGTATGTAAATAAATAAATGACATAATAATAATAATCTTTATTACACAAGAAAGTGGTTACAAAATAGTGTGAAGTCCCTGACTCCTGTGCTAGGTGATGTACCTGTGTTACAAGAGCCAGTGCCCTCTCCCAGTAGGAGATATTACAGAATCTTATGCAATAAGATTAACAAAAATGAAAAGAATATGGTAACAATAAAAAAGGAAAATAAACTAAAACCGGTTAAAAGAAGCCTGTGTGTGTTTGTGTGTATGTTTGTGTCTCAGTGTGAGCGTAAGTGTGTGTGTGTCTGTGTACGTGTGTATGTGTATGTGTGTTTGTGTGAGGGTGGGTGAGTGTATATGTGTGTATGTGTGTGTGTCAATGATTGATCAGGAGGAGTTTTAATGTTACGAAATGGATATGATGATTTTCTCTGTTTCGTCGTAGTTCAGCGACAGTAGCCATGGCTTAAGAGTCTGCTTGACTTTATGTAGGGTTAGTTTATAAATTGAAAGTTTTTTGTTTATTTTATTATACATTACTGCGCTTTGGGCATGATAGTGTCGTCGCGCAAGTGAGTACGACATTGGACAGACTCACAGATAGGAAAGCCCTCCCGCCGATTACATAGCTTGCCATCTAGTGGCATCGTGGAATGTCGGCGTAAGATAGAGCGAAGCACGTATAATTTTCTCACCGTTAGTACTTGGGCTTCTGAGTACAGCTGAGCTGTGGGGTAGTCCCTTTTGCGGAAATAAATAACTTTGAGAACAGCCCGCTGAGCTCGTTCCACCCTAAGCATCACAGTTTTGAAGGTACCGGCCTACCGGGATGCAGTAAGTAATTATTGACTCGCATAGAGAACGGTATACTAGTGATGCTGTTTCAATGTCGGCCGCATGTCTGAGCTCTTTAAATAAATAAATTAGTTTACGAAGCCGGGAGCATAGAGTATCAGTATGGGTGCGCCAATCCAGTCTCTCGTCGATATAAACGCCTAGATATTTGATACTTGGAACCATGTCAAGACACTTGCAATTGCAAGGAGTGGACTCGTGATCAAGATAAACACAGAAAGTACATATGAATTGAAAGTCACATTAGTGCTTAATGTTTACAGGTCCAACATGGCCAGATATCGCAAAAGACAGGGAGGGTTGGAAGGAGAAAGGGGAGGTCTTTGCCCAGCAGTGGGACATAATACAACATACAAGTTATCAAAAATAAAAGTGTTTGCCCGGACTTCAACCCACAGCTTTGAGCATGACATGCAAGGCCTTAACCACTGGGCTATCGGTTACATCAGTATTTATGACCTGAATACTGAATTCTCACAATCATAATCTGACGTAACAAAAAGTAAAGGAAGCAGAAAAACCGAGATGAAACGTTCTACAACGGATTGTATTGAAAATCTATTTTTAAATTAAACCGAATCTGCGCTAGACAACAAGGAAAATGGCGCTAAAAACTTTAAAACAATGCATTAACCAGTCTGGTTCTAAACCAGCACAGAATCTTAATGGGCCAACACAATAGCGGCTTCATAAAAAACGCAATAAAAAATACCTAATAATTTAATTAAGTACTTACCATTAAAGAATCTATATCCTTAAATCGTAAAATCGATTCTCGAAAATCGATTTCTAATCGGTAATCGAGATATTTGTATGCAATCGATTGGTGGGATGTGGCTCTCAACATTTTTGCTCTAGAGATTTACATTAAATCATGAATTCGAGACCTACCTTATATTTTTAATGGGGTTGGAAAGACAAATATAGACTGAGGGCACTGGCAATAGTTGGATCAATATACAGGGTTATTGGCATTACGTCGGCAATCCATTAAGGGGCTGTAGGGGAGGTCATTTGCAGTGTATTATCTATGGCCATTTGCAACCAAATGACCCCGTAAGACCTTTATGCAAATGTCAACCATTTTCAAGTAATTTGACATTTTTTTTGCAGATATCTGGCATCTTATTGCTCGTTGGATAGCTGAGAAGTTGTACATGTTTTTGGAATGTTCCGCCGATAAAGTACTTCCGTGTTTTTTTTTTTGCAGAAATCGACTATTTTAGTCAAATAACCTGCTCAAAATGATAAACCATTGTAACGATTTGTAAAACTATTAAAGATAACTGTCATTTTATGGTTGATTATTATGTATTGAAGTAGAAGCAGATGATATAAATTTTAAAAAATAATGCATCTTTTTTAAAATAAATTTTCAAAGTTGTGCACCATCAAAAAAATATAAAATGTCAAATTAATGATTGACATTTGCATAGAGGTCATCAGGAGTCAATAGGTTGCAAATGACCTCCCCTACATCCCTTTAATGGATTGCCGACGTATTACCAATAACCCTGTATATGTAGTATCTATTTTTACAGTTATTTTATCTCTGACAGCAACCCCACAGCTAATTGCAACGTGATATTGTCATTGTGTATTTACAAAACAAGATGGCGGCGATAGTTTTCGATTTTGGCCACGCGCAAAAATAACCTTTGTAGCGTTTTATCTATGGTTATAACCCTTATTACTGCAGTTTCCCTACAGAGCATGATTTTGTTCAAGACAATAAGTTTTACAAGAAGTCACATCAGATTCGACCTCTTCGGTGATTGTAATTTCACATTACTTATAAATAATTTGCTCTTTGAAAGCCAAGTTGAGTGCAACATGGATCTTTTTGCGCTTGAATAACATTGATAAGGGCATTGTTGGTAAACATGTGGTAAACATTAAATTGTAAAATTGTCATGGAATTAATAAGTACAACGCTACAGGGTTATTTTGGCGCGTGGCCAAAATCGGAACTAACGTGGCCATTTTATTTGACCAATAAAATTTCTGTAACACAATCTAAAAACAAATGTTTACTAACAACACATTACTTCTACATTGACATTGACAAGAGAGGTGCCCTTTATCAAAGTCAATGTAGCACTATATTTGGCTTTCAATAATCTAATGATTTAATATGTGAAGTTACAATGACCGAAGATGCCGAATCAGAAGTGACTCTGAACTGTCAATGTCATTCAGGCGCCAAAATATCCTTGTAGCAAACTACTACATTAGTCTTCTACTTCGTGTCGCTGGCACGACCTATCTCAGATCTTGTTGGCCCAAACTTCGCCACTTCCACGTCATGACCTCGGTGTCCCAAACCTGGCAGTCAAAATGACCTTTACGCTTGACGACGACGCCGTGGAAATTTGTATTAGAATAGAATAGAATTTTTCTTTATTCGGGTAAACAAGACTGAACAAGATTGCTACTAAAACTTACGACTACGTTAGTAAGCACAGACACTAACCAAAAACAAGGAAAACATACAAGAACTAACGGATAACCAGATAGTGGCGCTAGTTCCAATTTTGGCCACTCGCCAAAACATTCATTTACCATTTTAATTAGGTAAATCGGTTGTCAAATCTCACGCTGACAGTTATGATTAATAATAATTATTATTATTATTTTGAACAACCGTCAACAATGACAATATTTAACATGAGGTTTGGCCCTAAAGACCTTAAGAACTCAGAAATAAAATTAAACAGTATAATCTGTAAATACGGTATCGGAATCACTTTTACACGTTATAAAAAAAAATCTGACTACCCCCGAGAAGAAATGGCGAAACAAACTCCGAGGTCAAAGTCCCTTTTCAAGTCCAGACATAATCTTGGTCCGATCATATGAGGACTGACAGACCAGTTGAGCTACTCCAGTTTAAGAGCCGAAAACGATATGTAAGGCAGTTAACCATAACTTTGGCACACACAGAACACAATCAATCAACCTCCAATGCATAACAATTTTGCATACAATCGTTTCGGAACGTATTCGGCGCGCAATCGCCTCATAATATATAGTACATACTAATTCCATGGCTCATAATTGTCGGCCATATTGGTTTCATTCGCGCCAATTCGCGGGCACCGCCATTGTGACCAATTTGTAACAATGGCAGCAATTACTTTAATATTAATTAATTAATGACGACATTTAATTGTTTGACAATGATATTATGTTTAATTGTGTGTTAGGATAGTTTTATTGTTTTTCTCTAATGGGTTTGACTAGAATTGTCGCCTAGCTGGCCTTAGTAGGTGGTCGACGTGTGCGAAAATGAAGGACGTTAGTGTATGTCTGAAACGAGGTGGAAACTATCTGATGTATAGTCGGTTCCAAAAGTATCTGATGAAAATGTAAACAAATGTATCAGGAAACGTACACACGGCTACATATCAAGCTATAATTTTCCAGTTTACGATGACCTCGCATTGTACGGAAATCCTATACAATGCGAGATTAGCTTATACTGGAAAAGTATAGCTTGATGTGTAGCGGTGTGTACATTTGGATGCCAATTTGTAGTGCCACTTACAAATTGAGTTTTGTTAATTTTTGTCCGTCCGTCTGTCTGTCAGCGGGCTGTATCTCATGAACCGTAATAGGTAGACAGGTGAAATTTTCACAGTGTTAATTTCTATTGCCGCTATAACAACAAATAATAAAAATAAAATAATGTTAAAAATTAAATGGGATCCCCATACAAGAAACGGTAGTGTTAACTATTTTACTGTGTTACTACGGAACCCATCGGTTGACTCGCACGTGACCGGTTGTTTAACCTCAATTTTCGTCGATGATTTTTCAATTACAATTTAACCATGTTTAAAAATTGTTGGAAAAAGTGTTGAGATATAAAGTAGAAACCTTCTAAATACAGATGAACATGTCACTAATTCCCTTTAGTGAGTGATTGCGTAAGAATTTAAATTGAACGGGGTTTGTTTACACTTTCATTAGATAGTTTTGGAACAGACAATAGACTCTTTTATGCGACCAATGAGTGTACTATCTATTACAGTCTATGGAGATAGGAGAGTCTTTCCGGCAAGTTCTGAGTCTCTGTGAGGGGATTGTGGCTAAATGACCGTACTGATGAATATAGTGATGACATGACGATCTATTCTGTTATAGAGGTATGAGGAACTGGGTGTAAAGTTCACTCATACCTCCGTAGAAAAGGGAGGATCCTCCGACCAGACGGGTGTCGTGTCTGGTGGGCAACTGTACGACAATTGATGTCGGGAGGTTGTGTATATGCTAGTTGCGCGGTAAACTCTGCTTGCACGATGCAGGATTTTGCGTGACGTCAGTGTGACGTGTAGCTCGCATCTGGCGTTTTATAGATGCCGCTACACTATAAAAATCTGTCCATGAAAACTAAAGTGGAGTGAGCTTGATGTGAGCTGTCAATCCATAGCATCAGGAGATCAGAGGGTCTAAAAAGGCCGCTTTGGCAGAATCATAATAGGATAATATTATGAATCATAATAGAAATCGTAAAATGGTCAGAAACTGACAATTCATAATATTATCTGCGTACAATTCATATCACGCAATTCACCTGTTTGACAGTTTTGTATGGAGATTCGTAAAATGGTCCACATATTATGAATTGCTTTAATGAAGTTTAATGTCAATTAGCAGAATCATAAGAAGTTAGTCAAGAGCAACATCTTACAAATCATTTTGAAGATTTTGTAAAGAAATATCGAAATAATGGCAGATTTAGCCCTTTATGAAAATTTCCTTAAGCACGCGCGTGTTATGGAGACAATTTTATATTACCGACGATGTGCATCTCTTTGGAAAATGGAAATAGCATTTGAAATGCCGAACCTCGAGTTTGTTGGTTTATAAAAGCTAAATAAAACTGTAGAAGGAACCTACCATGCAGGACTAAAAGTGCGTGCACACATATATTATAAACAAAGGGAACCTATCATTAACACGTTTTGTTTCAGGTTTTACCAGAAGTTTAGAATGCTTATTGCCTGGTGTTTTGGGCTGTATTGATGGGTCTCACATTGCTATTGTTAGGCCTGCAGAAAATGAGGAGAGATTTTTTAACCAATAACTCCATTAATGCTCAAATTGTGAGTACCTACCCGGTACCAATTGTCTTTGCTGACATTATTATATATTTAATGTTACTTCCCACATGGAACATGGGCCTTATTGCATGGGACTTAAACATAACTGACGAAATGTGTGTGTATTAAAGGTACACCTCTGCCTAACCCTTCTAAGTAGGTGTAATATTATGTTATCTTACTTTACTTTTACTAAAATTTTATTGGGTACCTATAAAACGTGCCTACGTGCCTATAAAAGGGGACATGCATAATACCTATTACTAAAATAATACAATAGTGATAAGAAAAATATTTTACTAAATTAACAAATTTCTGCCTATATTATTAAAAAAACTCTAGTAATAATCAAACAATGAAACAGAAACATAATAATGAATAAGTGTTTTTTTTTAAGGTTTGCGACTCTCATTTGAATATTAAAAGTTTCGATGCTAGCCACAGAGGGACAAATCATGGCTCCTTGTCCATGAATCACCATCCACTTGGAACAACTCCATCAGGCTGAAAACGAAAAGTCAAATCATTAGTCAATAATTAACATAACCTTTAAATAAAATGAAATTGTAAACATCATTGTTTAATTTGAGTCTAATTATTATTAATTTAATTTGGGCCGTGGGCGCAGTTTCAAGCCTTAGAGGATAACCTAAATTATCCCCTAAGGTTTGAAAAAGCGCCCGTGACGGGTTAATATACTTCATTTTCTTCTTGCATGTACAAAAAATTCATATTTTACCTCTATGATACACCAATATGCGATAAATATCTTTCGGCTGCATCAGCAACCCTCCCAAGGTTCAGACTGCGCTATTAAATGGTTCGCACTAGCAGTAGCCATACCAGCTGCAGCACGTTGTATCTCCACCTGAGATAAAACTCTCCGAGCCTCATGTAGTGGAGCCAGTGGGCGACCTAAAATACGTAATATAAATTACATAATGGTTTTCAAGTCTTAACTGCAATATGAATAGCTTCAGGGTTAGAAAATTCCACTTACTGCGGTATCATGCTTGCCGAGTTCGATGAGGCAGGGGCACTGTTGTAGCATCGGCCGGGGTAGGGCTTGGTACTGACGGACGAGTCTGGCCAGATTTTGGGGCTGCAGTGTTCTCAATAAGGCGCTCAACACCGGCAGAGCTACCACTTGCAATGTACAAAGTCACATGTTCCATTAGGCCCCAAAGACTCTAGCTGCACGCCTTTCCATTCCTGAAAATATTACGTACATTTGAATAATTTTGCACAGTAATAAAATTAAATATTCATCTAAGATATATAAGTATACACACACTTACTTTGTATTAAAAACGATCCAACTCGCACGAATACTCAAGTTTTAAAATCAAATAGTATAATATTAATTTATAATATACGTCTTGTTGATGTTTGATGTTGACAATAGTTGACATAACTCAAGGGATAAACTAAAAACTCCTTTGTACGCGTTACCAGCCTATAAAGTTTTTGTTGTTTCTAGTTTCCCTTTTCAGGCTTCATCTGCGGTCTTTTTAACAGTTTTATAAGTATATTATAAAGAAATAACATTTAACTGTAGAAATAATTATTAAAAAAACAATTTTATTAATAAAAACTGTATATAAAAATTAACCTGTAAAATTACGGTCTTAATTTTTTTCATGCGGCAATATTTACGCCTTATATGATTCTGATATGAATTGAATTGAGTGTGATTCAGCTAATATGTGTCAACATTTTACGTCAAATTAGAGGAATTGCTAATGATCTGCCGGGAATTCATGAAATGAATCACTTTTAGAGGAATTGCTTAATGTGGCCTTTTTAGGCCCCCAGGGGGTCTAAAAAGGCCGCTTTGGCAGAATCATAATAGGATAATATTATGAATCATAATAGAAATCGTAAAATGGTCAGAAACTGACAATTCATAATATTATCTGCGTACAATTCATATCACGCAATTCACCTGTTTGACAGTTTTGTATGGAGATTCGTAAAATGGTCCACATATTATGAATTGCTTTAATGAAGTTTAATGTCAATTAGCAGAATCATAAGAAGTTAGTCAAGAGCAACATCTTACAAATCATTTTGAAGATTTTGTAAAGAAATATCGAAATAATGGCAGATTTAGCCCTTTATGAAAATTTCCTTAAGCACGCGCGTGTTATGGAGACAATTTTATATCACCGACGATGTGCATCTCTTTGGAAAATGGAAATAGCATTTGAAATGCCGGACTTCGAGTTTGTTGGTTTATATAAGCTAAATAAAACTGTAGAAGGAACCTACCATGCAGGACTAAAAGTGCGTGCACACATATATTATAAACAAAGGGAACCTATCATTAACACGTTTTGTTTCAGGTTTTACCAGAAGTTTAGAATGCTTATTGCCTGGTGTTTTGGGCTGTATTGATGGCACTCACATTGCTATTGTTAGGCCTGCTCCCAATATCGTAGCCGCCGCAACCACCGCGGCAGGGCCCTCACAGGGAGCTCGGGAGGGGGCTGACATGGAGTGCCAATAATGGCCCCATTACGCCTCCTCCAGGCGAACATCAACCACTGCGCCGCTGCTCAGGATCTGTTGCTCCAGAGCATGGCGCAGTGGTCGGTCAACATCGCCGTGGTCGCTGAGCCGTACTTTGTCCCGCCCAGGGATGACTGGGTGGAGGACCTAAGCGGCTCAGTGACCCTCATTTCGTCGGCCGCCGCCGGTACCCCGTCGCTTGAGGCAGTCAAGAGAGGACGGGGTTGCGTGGCAGCACGGTTCGGGGAGATTGTTGTGGTAGGGGTATACTTCTCCCCGAACCGAACTCTCGCCGAGTTCCACAACTCCCTTGCGGAGTTGAGAGTCGTCGTCGTCGGGTACCATACCCTGCCCGTGCTCGTACTCGGGGACTTCAATGCCAAGAACACGGCTTGGGGTTCTCGGTACACGGACACACGGGGCGGGATGGTGGAGGACTGGGCTCTGGAGACAGGCCTGGTCGTCCTAAACCGGGGTTCTGTCCCCACGTGTGTGCGGATGCGGGGCGAGTCAGTGGTGGACATCTCGTTCGCCAGCCCCGCTCTGTCACCGCGTGTCCTTGACTGGCGTGTCATGGAGGGGGTGGAGACGTACTCCGACCACCGGTACATCCGGTTTGACGTCTCCGCCCAGACCTCGAGCGCGCTGGTCCGACAGGCCCCGAGTGGTCCGCGGTGGGCGCTGAAGAAGCTGGACCGGGAGCTCCTCCTGGAAGCCTCGATCGTGCAGGCCTGGGTGTCATCACCGGACAGGCCTGCTGACATCAACGACGAGGCAGAGTGGTTCCGGGAGGCCATGTCAGAAGTGTGTGACATGGCAATGCCCCGGGTCCAGCCCGGACGCGCCTGGCGCCAGGTGTACTGGTGGTCGCCGGAACTAACGTCTCTGCGCGAGGCGTGCGTTGCCGCGCGGCGCCTGTACACCAGGCACCGCAGGCTCCGTATCCGCCCTCCGGATACGGAAGCCATTCAGGCGGAGCTGTACGAGGGTTACAGAGTGGCGAAGATCGCCCTCCGAGCGGAGATCCTGCGGGCCAGGGGACTGGCCCGTGAAGAGTCGCTGGGGACTCTGAACAGGGACCCGTGGGGGCGCCCATATAAGGTGGTGCGGGAGAAACTCCGCCCATGGGCTCCCCCGCTGACTCAGAGTCTCCGGCCCCAGCTCGTGGAGGGCGTGGTGAGCGCTCTGTTCCCTTCGCGGGGGGAGCATACTCCCCCGCCCATGGCTCCGCCTCCTGCGGTGCCAACTGCGGACCACAGACCCGACGATGACGACGTTGCTCCTGAGGTGACCGAGGTAGAGTTGAGAGTGGCGGTACGTAGGCTGAGTGCCAAGAATACCGCCCCAGGACCCGACGGCTTACCTGGAAAAGCCTGGGTCCTGGCCTTGGAGGCTCTCGGGCCTCGACTAAGAGGGCTCCTAAGCGCATGCTTGGAGGAGGGCCAGTTCCCACTTCGTTGGAAGACGGGGAAACTGGTCCTCATTAAGAAACCGGGGCGCCCGGCGGACTCTCCGTCCGCTTACCGGCCCATCGTGCTGCTCGACGAGGTGGGCAAGCTCTTTGAAAGAGTTATTGCAGACCGCCTCGTCGGGCAGCTGGTGCGGGTGGGGCCGGATTTGGCGGAGAGCCAGTTTGGTTTCCGCAGGGGGCGCTCCACGGTGGACGCCATCATGCGCGTGCGAGCCCTCACGACGGGGGATGCTGTGGCCCGGGGTAGGGTCGTCTTGGCGGTGTCTCTAGACATCGCCAACGCCTTCAATACCCTGCCCTGGAGTTGCATCAGGGAGGCACTCCGGTATCACCGGATGCCGACCTACCTCTGTCGTGTAGTCGAGGCCTATTTGACGGATAGGGCGGTGACCTACCCCGGTCACCAAGGAGAATGGAACCGGCGAGAGATGTCGTGCGGTGTCCCACAGGGATCGGTCCTGGGGCCGCATCTGTGGGACATCGGTTACGACTGGGTGCTGCGCGCCGACCTCCCTAGCGGCGTCAGCGTAGTGTGCTACGCTGACGACACGCTGGTCCTGGCGCAGGGGAGGTCGCACCAGGCGGCGGCCGAACTCATGACACGCGGGGTTGCGACAGTCGTTGAGAGGATCCGGCAGTTGGGACTCGAGGTGGCCTTGCACAAGTCCGAGGCCATGTGTTTTCATGGTCCTCGGAACGCGCCACTGTCGGGTTCCCAAATAACGGTAGGAGGGGTTCTCATCGGCGTCGAGTCGACGATGAAGTACCTGGGACTCGTCCTCGACAGCCGGTGGAACTTCGTCGAGCACTTCCGACGTTTGGCTCCCAGACTGCAGCGGGCCGGGGCTGCTTTAAAGCGGCTCTTGCCCAATCTGGGGGGGCCAAACGCCTCCTGCCGGAGGCTCTACGCGGGGGTCGTGCGGTCCATGGCCCTTTACGGGGCACCGGTGTGGGCGCTTTCGCTAAGGCTCCGGCCAGCCCGCCGGTTGAAAGCGTCCCAAAGGGTCATGGCCATCCGGATGGTACGGGGATACCGCACGGTCTCCTGCGAGGCGGCGAGCCTCCTTGCCGGATTGCCGCCGTGGGATCTGGAGGCAAAGGTCCTCGCGCACGTTTGGGAGTGGCGCGAGGAGGCGAAACGCCGGGGCGTAACTCCGCTGCCGCGAGTAATCACGGCACAGCGGACAGAGCTCCGGCGGGATCTCATGGCGGCATGGAGAGTGCGACTGTCGCAACCCAGCGCAGGGCACGCCACAATTGCGGCGGTAAGACCCCTCTTTGAGGAGTGGCTTGAGAGGCGCCACGGCGTCCTCACCTTCCGCCTGACGCAGGTCCTCACCGGACATGGCTGTTTCGGGAGGTTCCTGTTTCGGATAAGGCGGGAGGAAACGCCCGGGTGTTACCATTGTGTGGATCGACCGGAGGACACGGTGGAGCATACGGTGGAGGTCTGCCCGGCTTGGGCGGAACACCGCCGTGTCCTCGTGGCGGCGATCGGCGGCGGCGACCTCTCGCGTCCGGCCCTGGTTCAGGCCATGGTACGGAGCGAGAGGGAATGGGAAGCCGTCACCTCCTTCTGCGAAGCAGTAATGCTCGCGAAGGAGGAGGCGGAGCGCGAGAGGGAGAGGCAATCACTGCGCCCTCGCGCCCCTAGCCGCCGCAGGAGGAGGAGACACCCTGGGCGTCGGGAGTCGATTGCCGACTCCCGGCCACCGTAGGCGCGGGCTTGCGGACGGCGAGCAATGGGCAGCTCGCCGTCCGGTAAGGACCAGGCCCGGGTCGACGGCGCGTCGTGTTCCACGCGCGCCTCAAAGAGATGTCAGCAAAATTGACGGGGTCCGATAGGACCGATGCCTGCCGGGGCTGCGGATTGTTCGAAAGAGTTACCGTGGCCCTGGCGCACAGGCAACTGAAGGAACACGGGTGGGTTTTAGTCAGTAAGAGTCTGACACGCCCTTCCGCTCCGCCCAGAGCGGGAGACGTCATTTGATGATTTCCCACCCAAAAAAAAAAAAAAAAAAAAAAAAAGGCCTGCAGAAAATGAGGAGAGATTTTTTAACCAATAACTCCATTAATGCTCAAATTGTGAGTACCTACCCGGTACCAATTGTCTTTGCCGACATTATTATATATTTAATGTTACTTCCCACATGGAACATGGGCCTTATTGCATGGGACTTAAACATAACTGACGAAATGTGTGTGTATTAAAGGTACACCTCTGCCTAACCCTTCTAAGTAGGTGTAATATTATGTTATCTTACTTTACTTTTACTAAAATTTTATTGGGTACCTATAAAACGTGCCTACGTGCCTATAAAAGGGGATATGCATAATACCTATTACTAAAATAATACAATAGTGATAAGAAAAATATTTTACTAAATTAACAAATTTCTGCCTATATTATTAAAAAACTCTAGTAATAATCAAATAATGAAACAGAAACATAATAATGAATAAGTGTTTTTTTTTTAAGGTTTGCGACTCTCATTTGAATATTAAAAGTTTCGATGCTAGCCACAGAGGGGCAAATCATGGCTCCTTGTCCATGAATCACCATCCACTTGGAACAACTCCATCAGGCTGAAAACGAAAAGTCAAATCATTAGTCAATAATTAACATAACTTTTAAATAAAATGAAATTGTAAACATCATTGTTTAATTTGAGTCTAATTATTATTAATTTAATTTGGGCCGCGGGCGCAGTTTCAGGCCTTAGAGGATAACCTAAATTATCCCCTAAGGTTTGAAACTGCGCCCGCGACGGGTTAATATACTTCATTTTCTTCTTGCATGTACAAAAAATTCATTTTTCACCATTCTCATTCACCATTTTTCACCAGATTCATATTTTACCTCTATGATACACCAATATGCGATAAATATCTTTCGGCTGCATCAGCAACCCTCCCAAGGTTCAGACTGCGCTATTAAATGGTTCGCACTAGCAGTAGCCATACCAGCTGCAGCACGTTGTATCTCCACCTGAGATAAAACTCTCCGAGCCTCATGTAGTGGAGCCAGTGGGCGACCTAAAATACGTAATATAAATTACATAATCGTTTTCAAGTCTTAACTGCAATATGAATAGCTTCAGGGTTAGAAAATTCCACTTACTGCGGTATCATGCTTGCCGAGTTCGATGAGGCAGGGGCACTGTTGTAGCATCGGCCGGGGTAGGGCTTGGTACTGACGCACGAGTCTGGCCAGATTTTGGGGCTGCAGTGATCTCAATAAGGCGCTCAACACCGGCAGAGCTACCACTTGCAATGTACAAAGTCACATGTTCCATTACGCCCCAGAGACTCTAGCTGGACGCCTTTCCATTCCTGAAAATATTACGTACATTTGAATAATTTTGCACAGTAATAAAATTAAATATTCATCTAAGATATATAAGTATACACACACTTACTTTGTATTAAAAGCGATCCAACTCGCACGAATACTCAAGTTTTAAAATCAAATAGTATAATATTAATTTATAATACACGTCTTGTTGATGTTTGATGTTGACAATAGTTAACATAACTCAAGGGATAAACTAAAAACTCCTTTGTACGTGTTACCAGCCTATAAAGTTTTTGTTGTTTCTAGTTTCCCTTTTCAGGCTTCATCTGCGGTCTTTTTAACAGTTTTATAAGTATATTATAAAGAAATAACATTTTAACTGTAGAAATAATTATTAAAAAAACAATTTTATTAACAAAAACTGTAAATAAAAATTAACCTGTAAAATTACGGTCTTAATTTTTTTCATGCGGCAATATTTACGCCTTATATGATTCTGATATGAATTGAATTGAGTGTGATTCAGCTAATATGTGTCAACATTTTACGTCAAATTAGAGGAATTGCTAATGATCTGCCGGGAATTCATGAAATGAATCACTTTTAGAGGAATTGCTTAATGTGGCCTTTTTAGGCCCCCAGCCCTAGATTTTTACAGAATAGAACTAGACTGACATAGGACTAACCATTCCACAATCGTGTAGAGATAGAACGGCTATCGAATTCCAACTACGGCTGAACTACGTCATGTCGTTACTGTTAGCCCCCGTCATTCTCTGGAACTTCATCATCATCAGAATTAAACCAAACTCAAAGGATTTATTTTAAATAAACCAATTACAGGCACTTTTAAATTGTGGAGGGGTCGATCGGTCAGAAAGATGAAGCTAGTTGCCGATTCCAAAGCGTAGTAGGTACCTATGGAAAATAACGGGCAAGAAACTCCACCAACCACGAATCTAACCATGACTAAAGTAAGGCCAATGAGACGAGATAAAATATGTAAACAACCTGCCCCTGCAGTCTCGACATCAGACAGCGACAAAAATCGGTCGCTAAGTCGTATCTTGTCAAATTCCTTTAATAGATTTTAAACTTTATTTCCAAAGCATAAGGTTGAAAATCTATTACAGAAATTTGACATCGATTAGACTTAACGACCGATTTTTGTCGCTATCTATGTCGAGACTGCCCAGGCCCTGCAGTCTCGACATAGATAGCGACAAAAATCGGTCGTTAAGTCTAATCGATGTCAAATTTCAAATAAAGTTGAAATCTATTAAAGGAATTTGACATCGATACGACTTAGCGAGAGATTTTTGTCGCTATCTAATGTCGAGACTGCAGGGCCTGACCTTTACTGAGTTACATTACGATAGCGAGCGATTATTGTCTCTGTCCTTATGGACGCACGCAATAGTGACGTCAGTTGGTCGAAGATGGCTCAGCTGTCGTTGTGTGATCCGTGGTACACACGGCCACATATCTAGCTATACATTTCCAGTATAAGCTGATCTCGCTTTGTATAGAATTTCCGTACAATGAGGGGTAAGTTAACCTAAAACGAATTTCCATCTCAATAAAGCATGTACAGTACAACTATTTTCTTAATGTCCCTCGGCAAACTTCGTGTTTCGTCAGTTTCCTCCCATCTTTTAAATGAAGTTAAAAGAGTACCTTTTAACAACTCTATATACTTCCAAGTCGATTGAGAGCGTCCGGTCTGCACCAAGTGCAAAGGGCAACTGATAGAAATCCGACGACTGACGAAACACGAAGTTTGCCGAGGGACATTAAGTAAATAGTTGTACTGTACATGCTTTATTGAGATGTAAATTCGTTTTAGATTAGCTTACTTACACACTACTTAGATTGGCAATACATTTCGGTCTGTCCGAATGTGCCAAGTTACCTTATGACTAAGAAAACTCTGCCACAAACTTAAGTTATTCCGTACCGTTTATGATTATGATAATATGCGCAAATTGCGGACTGAATGTGAATGTCAATTGTTTCGTACGGTTCTAATCATTGTTAACTGATGACGTAAGATGGTCTGATTATGACGCCACCTAGATAGAACATCTATCAAGATTACTCTTATAATATTATATATCGTAAAAACTACAAATATAAATGTAGTACTCCTCATCCAGTCTCTGCCAGCCGCCTTTCGCAAGTCCTCACTCCACCTGGCCGACGCGTCCCACACTACGTTTGCCTAAACGCGGCCTCCACTCTAGAACTCGTTTTCCCCAACGATTGTCGGTTCTGCGGGAGATGTGACCAGCCCATTGCTACTTTAGCTTGCTTAGTCTTTGGGCTATATCGGTTACCTTGGTTCTGGTAACCAGGATCTCCGACGCTCCTCAAGAATTACACATATTGTGTTCACCGGTTTAGAGTTTAGTCCCGAAGGGATAACCGAAATTCGGCTTAATATATCACGATATACACCTAAGACAAATTATAGAGGATGAGAACCATGACCCAAGCAGAATTATAAATAATACAGAAGAAAATTGAAAGATTGAAGACATGCATACATACATACCGATCAAAGAAGAGAAAGCACTCAAACGCAGTGGTAAATCACTCGTTTGACCAAACGCTCCAATGGCAGAGAAAATAGGATCAAATCAAATCAAATCATCAAATCATTAATTTTTTTGCCAACATGGGTAGGGGTATAGATGTTATACATGTTTTGATAATGTTCTCCATGCTCTGCCATCACTTGGGCATGCAAAATTTTACACATAAATTAACAATCTACTATCGAAATAACATGCTGAATAACAATAAATATTTCAAAATTATTCAATTGGAAAATCATTTTAACCATTTTATTTTTCAATGTCAAGAAGTATCTAGTAGTCAATAATTAAATAAATGTCATGCAAATAAAAATAGTGAATAAATAAATAAAAGTCCTAGATAAATAATAATTGTGAGTAATTAATGTTAATTTTCATGTAATTTCTATTATTGAATATATGATTAATAAATTATTGGCCATAAGGATTCCCTTTTAGATACTCCTTTACACTGTAATACACTTTATCAGTTAGAAATGCCTTTAGCTTCCGCTTAAACATGTGCAAGTTGTCAATGTCTGTAATATAACATGGCAATTTATTATAAATCTTGGATGTCATGCAATATACACTGGTATCCATTAAATAAGTTCTGCAGGGCACTGTCTGAACTTTATTTCTATATCTAGCACTTCGGAATTTTTCATACATATGCATATTACTTTTAACAAAGATTGCCATCTCATAAATGAAGAGGCTAGGTAAGGTAAGAATCTTAAGTGTTTTGAAATATGGTTCACAGCTATCAGTGGTCTTAAGTCTACACATTGCCCGTATGCACTTTTTTTGGGATTTAAAAACAGACTCCCATTCCGTCGAGTTCCCCCAGAAAATTACACCATATCTCAACGCGAATACCGCATATGCATGATAGGCTGTCATGACAGTGGATAAATGTACAATTTTTGTGAGCATGTATAGCATATAGGAATAACTATTTAATTTTAAGCAGACAGATTCCACATGTGATTTCCAATTTAAATTACAGTCTACATTCAAACCCAAGAATTTCGTTACATTTACCTCATTAATTTTTGTTCCAGCATAATTTATGTTTAAGTCTGTTGATGGATTAGTCCTGTTTCTGAAGATCATGAAATTAGTTTTCTGTAAATTAATTAGAAGGATTTCTTAGTAGGAGAATTAATTAGTAGGAAGGAAGGATAAAAGAACGGTCAAAAAAAATCGATAGGTTGAAGGAATGAGAAAAAATACGAACCCATTTACGGCAAGATAGGAAATAGCGGGATACAAAATTTATTCACAATTTATAGAATAATTGTATAGAAAAAATTTGGGCTTATTTTTCGTATCTTTAAAATTATAAAAACATTTGTACATGGCAAGCGCATTACTTTGTGTAAATAATTTCATCACCACTATCAAAACGGTGAAGGAAACATCGTGAGGAAACCGGCATGTCCTTGAACCAAAAATTCGATGACCCGTGACATGACATCTACCAACCCGCACTGGGCTCGCGTGGTGGATTGCGGCCCACTGCCTCTCATCGAGAGGAGACCTTGTCCCAGCAGTGGGAACATTATAGGTTGGTTATGCTAACTGGAACCTGGGGTTGAGTCGTTCCCCTCACATGACCCACTGTAACGTCACTGACTGTCCCGTTAGTAAAGTGGTTGAAAACAACTACTGCTGAACATGAGGTCCTTGGTTCGATTCTCGGGTCGGGCAATTTGTTACTGGATTTTTCCACCAGAAATTTCTCACTAGCAGTCCGGAATCTGGATTTGTGCCCGGTTGACGGCAATACGCTCGCCCCCTATTCCCTGGGACTTAAACGTAAATTGTGAAATACACGTACCTGATGGTGTTTAAGTATGACCCACATATTATTATGGAAAATAATGAGTTTTCAACCTATTGAAGACCCTAGGCACTTTAGGATACTGGCCCCTATGGAGAATCTAGGATGCAAGAGCGAGCGAAGTGTGCTCGAAATTTGTTGCACCCTGCCTCTGATAGCCCCTAGCTCTGACGCCGGCAAGATATGGTGCCCCATGAATCGAGGGGCCCTGGGTACTTGCCCAGAGTGGCCAATGAAAAAGAAGGTCCTAACTGCTCCGCGAGCAATTAATATACTTAGTTCACAAATAGTGAGCCGAATGAGTATAGCATCATACGATTTACTGCTTCAAACGCATAAAAAATAATGATAGCGCATTAATAATCAATAATTCGTAAATAAAACCATCGATATATCCGTTCAGAGGCACAATGTTCGGTGATTATCATAATAAATACATTTATCCGGCGCCCGCGTCTACCGGACGCTCTGTCACTAGCGTAGCGTTAGCAAACTAATTGGTGTTGTTAGTAATATTAAAATAACACTTATTTATTAGATCTTGACCAGCTTGTTGCTGGTCACAAAAGCTTCTGCAGGGCATGAAATCCTGGGTTCGATTCCCACGTCGGACAAAGTGCTATTGGGTTTGGTTCCATCTGGAATTCCTCAGTAGCAGCACGGAGTCTGGATTTATGGCCCGTTAATGGTAATAGGCTCGCGCCCTATTACATGGGAATTAAATATAACTGGCGAAATGTGGGTGTAAGCTTTGCTAACGGGGCGTAGCCTTCGCAAAGTGTGTTTTGTGGACACAGTTGGTTCAGCTTCTGAATAAGGACCCACAGTTCAGTCGGGATTGACTGATATTTAATGGAGATTGATATTACAGAGAATGGAGTAGGTTTTTAAAAGGTATTTACAAGGCAGATGTGAGTGGAAACGCCGGGAGGGGACGCCCTAGGAAGACATATAGTGACCTTATTGGTGATGTTCTTCAGAAAGGTCAGTTGCGTAGTACTCGCAACCGGCGTGCGTGTATGAACAGATGTATGAACGTAAACGAGGCAAAAGGAGTATGTAAGGATCGTAGCAGGTGGCGTTCTATAGTTTCTGCCTACCCCCATGGGAAGAAGGCGTGGGTTTATGTATGTGTATGTGTGGAGTAGGTTTTTGAGACTTTTCCTCTGGACTGGGGGCATGAGATAGATTTTATCGACGAACTTTTTCTAGACCTTTTTCCTCCATCTGGCTCAATACCGATTACGATGGAGTAAAAGATTATGATGTTAGGTTCTTGTTTTTCATAACCCCTTCTGGGCTGAATTGTCACATCATTTTGTTTGCTTTGAAGGAGGCCATGTCGCATCTTTTTTGTCAGTTTTGGTACGACGAGGTTTGAGCATGACAACGTTAGTTTGTGTGGGTGCACAGAGGCACACATTAACGTTTAACTTGACTGATACTTGTCCTGGTTTCAGACTATCATGATTCGTTCGTCCTGACTTAAGTTTCCTCTTGCAAGAGACGGACCTCACATTATGAATTTTATTTCTGGCGTTAGGGAATTTTTCTTACAGGCATAGTCAGGACCTGAGTGGTCGAATGTTATGAATAAAAGCCTTGTTTGGAAACAGGACTACGTCGATCCTATTATTCGCGGATGGGCCTAGTTCATGTTCAGGTTGTCTGTAAAAGGCGACCTTACGTCGTTCAAATAATATGTAGAAAAATAACTCTGGTAGCATTCGATCTCTCAAGCGAATTTGGAATTAGCTTTAAAAATATATTTTTTAGGTTTTTGTTTCGAAAAATAAGAGTGTTAAATTAGGCGCGGAGAAGTGAACTCATACATATATAACATATATAATCAGCCTATATCGTTCCCACTGCTGGGACACAGGCCTCCTCTCTGTGAGAGGTAGTGGGCCGTAATCCACCACGCGGGTCCATTGCGGGCTGGCGGATGTCACATGTCTTCGAATTTTAGGTTCTTGGACATGCCTTTTACATGTAAACATGTTTTCTTGAAATAAACGGAATAAGTATAATATTATTTATTATTTAACGCAGGGGCGCTAAATCCTAACTAATATTATAAATGCGAAAGTAAGTTTGTTCGTTTGTTACGCTTTTACGCCAAAACGGCTGAACGGATTTGGATGAAAGTTGGCACACAGATAGACCATGACCTGGGTAAAGATATAGGCTACTTTTCATCCTGGATCGCACATGAAGTCGCGGGCAACAGCTAGTAATAAATAATATTATATTTATTACATATATTGCTCTACTGTCAGCTTTCCTCCAGTACTGACGGTACCATAAGTTCTCCTCTGAACTTATGCTACCGCTTATGCTTGTGCTTATGCTGCTTATGCTTATGCTTCTGCTGTGCTGTGGGTCCCCCATAGCACAGCATCATGCTGAGTGGAAGCCTCCTTGTCACAGTCATGACGTGCAGCTGTCGACTATTTCTGTTTTGTGCTCGTGATTATAGATCTATTCTGTTTTTAGTTTTCTTTATTATTAGAGCTCATTATATTTTTTGTATGCACGTTTTTCTGTGACACATAAACCTATTTTTCTTTCTTTTCTTTCTCTGCTGTACCCATCGAGGAAAACAGGCGTGAAGTTATGCTATGTTATTAGATTTGAATGGCAGTTTTATGCATAGCTTGTGCGAATTTGTCAAGTCTATGAGGCGACCTAGTTTTTGCAAATGTTGGCATGTATCGTTTTTAATTAGCAACAAATGTTACTAAAATGTTAATAACGATAAAGTTTTTGGGTGGGAAATCATCAAATAACTTCTCTCGCTCTGGGCGGAGCTGAACCTTGTCAGACTTTTACTAACTAAAACCCATCCGTGTTCCTTCAGTTGCTTGTACGCCAGGGCCACGGCAACCCTTTCAAACAAACCCGCGACCCTGGCAGGAAGCAATGCTTACCTTAATGATACTCGAAATGAATGTAAATGTCAAAAGAACAAAAGAAAAAACGATTTGTTCTGTTTCATTGTTTTTGGCCTTATAGTATGCTCATGAATGCATGCGTCACAACACAAATGTATGTTTTGAAAACAAAATATTATTCTCCTAAAAAGTTTTAATGTTTGTGTGAATAACTTCGCGTTAAGCATTATTTATGTGGTATTATACTTTATTTATTGTCAATATTAAATGGATTCAAACAACAGTCAGCAATAAAAATAAAATAAATAAATTTTCATCTTTACCTGCTGTCTGTACGTATTTCGTGAAGGAACGCGGGTTGGTCCAGCAAAATAATCAATTTACGTGTGTGAACTACTACGAAATATTGTATTATCTGTGGTATGTGACACTTTGACGTTTGGTGACAGTTACGAGTGCTCAGTTCAATTTGACAGATGGCGTAATTTGGTACTAAATTCAAAAGTGCTGACTTGTAAGTATTTATTCACTTATAGCTTTTGCCAGCGTTGATGTTGGGAAGTATCCCACGAAAACGTACTACCGGGATAAAAAGTATCAGCTATGGCCTACCCCAAGCGGAAAATTTTGTCGAAAACCGTTCAACCGTTTAGGTGAGAAAAGGTAACAGACAGACAGACAGAGTTACTGTCGCATTTATAATATTATGTAAGTATGGACTACGGATTTCTCTGCAAGTAGTCTCGTTATCATTACATTTTCTCTGACTGGCCTCTCAGAGACACATCGCCATTATTTTTACGAGAATCCAAAATCTTACCGTCAGAAATATGCCCATTGTGTCAGCCTGTGTAAAATGTCTACCTTTATATCTGTAATTTCTATGGTGTACATAATAAAGAGTATTCTATTCTATTCTATTCTATTCTATATGCAGAAGTCAGTATGATGTCCTATTCCTGTTATTTCCGCGTCTGTCGGTCTGCCTGATTTGAGTATTTTATGGACGACTTGAGGTCTGGATGGCACAGGAAATCCTTTGCGTATGACTCACTGCCATTAAAATAGACAGGAAAAAACGACAAATTTTATAGCTTATTAAACAGAGATAAAAAGTAACAATAAATAATTTTGTGTTGAGTTTTATGTCAACACCTGTAAGCGATAAAAATAGAAGCCTTAAAAAAATCTATTTTTATGATCATCGTCCTACATTTAAGGGGTTGTTCACACTACCTGATGGCACCGTCGTTGATTTTTAATCGACTAGCAGGCTGTGCTTAAGGCTTTAACTATGTGTGCGTTTTTTCTGATGAGAAAAGTATAGCCTTTGCCCGGTGCAGAATGACTTGTTTGCCAAATTACCCACATTGAAATCGTTTGCGTAGTTTGGGAGTTAAAACGAAAAAAACGGACAGACAAACAAAGATACAGTTTGGCTATTGCAATAAGCGCGTGGATAAGCTCGCAATTGACCACACGCATGAGAATAATTAATCAATATTCTTATGCCATAAGCTCAGGTATTTGGCTATTGCAATAAGCGTGTGGATAAGCTCGTAATTGACCACACGCATGAGAATGATTAATCAATATTCTTATGCCATAAGCTCAGGTATTTGGATATTGCAATAAGCGTGTGGATAAGCTCGCAATTGACCACATGCATGAGAATAATTAATCAATTTTTTTACGCCATAAGCTCAGGTAAAGCTATGGTTTCTTACAAGAGCGGTAGCCACCACATAGCGTCTGCAATTTACCGGCGAATGACGTCACTGAAACGTTATTTATCAAACTAAGTTGGTTTGTTTTCCTGGAGCGCGAAAATTAACACAACAAAAAATTGCAAAAGAAAAAACAACAGACTCCCAAAAAAAAAACACTACAAAGTGAAAAATAACTTTAAGTTAGGAAGTCACAATTTTTTTTTTCACTTTTTTGTTGTGCTACTTACACACAAATTCGTATACCACTACTTGCTATGTAAATGTCAGTGACAGCAAGTTATTATAACATCATAAATATACGCTAAGTGGAAAAAATACGTATTATTAAAGCTAACTCCAAAACCACTCATCAGAAATTGACCAAATTTACCTATATAGGACCACGTCGAAAGTATACCATTCCAAACAAAAAAAAAAAATGTAATCGGTCCACAACTGATGAAAATATCGATGAACATGCATAAAAAATATACATACAGACGAACATATCTCTTCCTTTTTTGAAGTCGGTTAAAAATTAGGTAACAAATTTCCGAGCGCGCGTAACCTGCTGTGATTGGTTAACTGAATTATCAACAGCCACTCGCATCACTTTACTTGCGTTTAATTTTCACGCTTCGTTAATTTTCGTTTCAGAAACCGGGCGTATTAAGTATTACCACTTCTAGAACTCATAATAAAATTCTACTTTCATATTATAAAAATTATAATCACCAGTGAAACCAGCCTTAACCTACGATTTTTAATTGCGGCCCCTTCAATGTGTGTTAGTATTATGCGTCGCGCGTCCCGTCGGCAGCATAAAGGAGTCAACGCACAGCATTGCATTCGTAATGCACTTGAAATGAACGCGCCTCTAATTGATTTGTACGCGCCTGTCATGTTGGTAATGCTTATCACTTTTTGTGACGTCACTTGATATGTTTTGAAGTTTGATTTTGGAATCGTTTCTTTATTAGTGTCACATTGTTTTTGCATGATCTGTGCTGCCCGAGGGTTGAAAACAAAAGAAATATTTTTTATTTTCATTGTTTGATTTTTGATCGTGGGGTATCGCGTTACCCAGTAACTGGGTTGTGGAGGTCAGATAGGCAGTCGCTCCATGTGAAATACTGGTATTCAGCTGCAACTGGTTAGATTGGAAGCTGACGCAAAAATACTTGGGAAAAGGCTAGGCAGATTGATTGATTTAGATGATTTTTGATAGCTTCCTTGCGCAGCTCATCTCGCAGAATTTCCTGTAAGTAGTTACTTATTGAGGCACACAGATTCCCTTAAATATAATAACGTGTTGTCTTTTTTCTCCTGCCAACTGGAGCATAATTCCACTCAGACTTATTCTTGGTAATCTAACTTACATCCAATAAAATATGCGTATTTTCGCCAATAAATCAAGTGTCAAACTTATATCGCCACAAACAATCAGTAGATTCAAATCGAAACAAAAATTTGACAGCAATACGGCGGGAAATCGTACAAAAACGTCTTCCCAAGGCAGTTCCATGAACGTACCAAGGAGTGATGTGAAAACTAAATTAAATCGAGTTACCTTTTATTTGATCGGCGCAAAACTGCACTTTGTCGCGCCGACGACCGCTCGATTCCAATTAATCAATTACCATAACATAAATACGCGCGCGGCGGCCATTTTAAGTGCACCATTTTGCGTAGAGCTGTCAGTTTTGGCGCGGATTTTTTGAGGACATGTTTTTATGGGAAATTGGCGCACTTTCAGGAAAAGAAATCTCTAAGTTACGTACGTGGACGAAGAAATTTAAAAAGATAGGAATTAAATATTCCTGGACACAGTATTATATACAATTACACACTAAAATAAGACTCTAAAGTGATTGATCATAGGTATAGGACTAGTTTGCATCCTGAATTTGTTGCAGCAAAAATTCAGAGATGTAACTTATCTAAGATAAAAGTATCTGAAATACAGATACAAGATACAAAATACGTATTTTCATCTTGTAACTATAACTTTTTTTAAATTCATTTCGTATCTTGTATTTAAACACTTTTTGTTTGGTATCTTAGTATTTTGTAGATACCATGGTATAATAATATACTTCGCCAGGTATAGCATTCCGAGACACAGGGTGACACAAGCCTACGTCATCACCGCTGTGTTACCAGTAGTGTGTAACAATAACTACCCAACCGCCTTTATGACCTGTGCAAATCCGACATAACAATGAGGTTTTAATTAACAATTACGTTAGTATCTGTTTAAATTGAATTGTTTCATTTGATTAGAAAAACGAAACGACAATTTAAATGCTATAAATATATTTTTTAACAGAATGGTGACTGAAAATGTTTCCATAATTCGTGTTTTGTTGCAATAAAGTGGCAACTGGATAGTGACGTAAGCATGTGTCACTCCCGGAATGCCAGACCTTGTTTTGAGACCATGGTAGATACTATGTTTGCTAAAATACTTTTAGTAATAGATAACTGACTCTATTGTGACATCTTAGGTGACATTAATTTTAAATGTCAATGTTGTCGTAAATAAAACTGAACGCGCCATTGAATTTTTTTTTTGTTTAGTCTGGCCATAGTCATAACTATATCTAGTGTTTCAAACTCAAACTCAAACTCAAAGCATTTATTTCAATTAAACCATTTACAGGCACTTTTGAATTGTCAAAGAGTCGGTCAGTTAGTCAGAAAGTTGAAGCTAGTTGCCCATTCCAAAACGTAGATCTCTATGGAGAAGAACGGGCAAGAAACTCCAAGGACACTCTTTTTAAATCAAGATATTACAAAATCCTGGGTACATTATTCGTGTTGCTTCTATATGCGAGAACAATTAAAAATATATATATAAAAAAACAATTCAAAATATAAGATTAATAATAAAAATAAGCCGTGGCAGTTAAGAGATGACCAGTCTCAACTGACGGCGCCCGTTCACGAACATGACGCGTGGATCAGCACCATCCAGCTCAACCATTTTGTAGGGAACCGAATGATCCAACACACGCGCCACCAACAGTGAGACATTTAAGTGAGCATGACATAGTCTCTACTGCCATGCTGTCAAGTCAACATAATTATATAATAAACGAATCCATTGTACTCACATTTACAAAATTGCAATATGCTTCTAAATTATACAAAACTATAGTTTGCTATGTATTTGAGCATGAATAAAATTTTACTACATAAAAGAAAATAATCACTAAAATATCTATTGAGTTATTCAATAATAAAACATATTTTATAAAAAATAAACAAACATTAAGTTCGCAATGTCAGAAAAATAAAAGGGGGAATAAGAAAGGAGTATCTCTTCCAAACATTCAAATTTTAACTAGTGCGCCCGGCTGTGGAGCAGGACCAGCATTAAGCCAAGCATTTATATCTACTATATAGTCATTGAACTTATAATATGCTTGTCTACATAGTGTGCGTTTAATGCATGTTTTAAATTTCTTCTCATTTAGTTGAAGAATATTGAGTGGTATTTTATTATAACATTTTACACAGTACCCCATAAAAGAAGTACCTACTTTAGATAACCTGAAACGTGGTTGATCTAATTTGTTCCTATTTCTAGTGTTAAAATTATGCCTGTCACTTATCTTACTAAAAAGATGTAGATTTTTTCGAACATACATAATGTTTTCATATGTATATTGACAAGGTACCGTCATGATGTTAATTTTTTTAAACAGTTCCCTTAGAGATTCGCGTTTGCGGAGGTTGTAGATGGCTCTGACAGCCCTCTTTTGCAGAATAAAGATAGAATCAATATCCGCAGCCCGTCCCCACAGCAGAATACCGTAAGACATGATGCTATGAAAGTAACTAAAATATACTAGTCTCGCGGTATCCACGTCTGTTAATTGACGGATTTTCCAAACAGCGTAAGCGGCTGAACTTAGCCGCCCTGCAAGTGATGTTAAGTGAGGACCCCACTGTAGCTTTGAATCTAGCGTAATCCCCAGGAAAACCGTTTTTTCGACGAATTCTAGTATCTCCTTATTCAATACAACGTGACATTTACTACTTCTAACATTCGGTAACGAGAATCTTATGCATTTAGTCTTCTTCTCATTTAATACCAAATTATTTACAGTAAACCAATTATGAACCTTAAGCATGGCGTTATTTACGTCGTCAAGCTCATGTGCATGTCTGTTTATTTCAAAAATCAGTGATGTATCATCAGCAAATAACACCATTTGAGGTCGGATTTTCAGTAAATGAGGTAAATAATTTATATAATACTAAAAAGAGGAACGGACCCAATATTGAACCCTGCGGTACACCCATTTTGACTTTTAAGCCCAATGAATTTACACCGTTTATTTGAACTTGCTGCAGTCTTATAGAGGTATGAGGAACAGGGTGTAAAGCTCACTCAAACCTCCATAGAAAAGGGAGGATCCTCCGACCAGACGGGTGTCGTGTCTGGTGGGCAACTGCCCGACGATTGATGTCGGGATGTTGTATATATGCTAGTTGCGCGGTAAACTCTGCTTGCGCGATGCAGGATTGTGTGACGTCAGTATGACGTGTAGCTCGCATGTGGCGTTTGTAGATGCCGCTACAGTCTATCATTCAAATATGATTTTACTAAGCTAAGCGCAAGTTTACCCAGTCCGTAATGCTCAAGTTTCAAGAGCAGTGTTTCGTGATTCACGCAATCAAATGCCTTGGATAGGTCGCAAAAGATGCCTATTGCATCTTGTGCCTCCTCCCATGCGTTAAAAATATGTTTTAATAATGTAACACCGGCGTCGGTTGTACAAAGTCCTTTGGTGAAACCATACTGTTGATCATGTAGGATGTTATTACGATTAAAATGATTGAGCATTTGATTTAACTTTACTTTTTCAAACACCTTGCTGAAAACTGGCAAAACCATCAGAATTCAGTTTCAGATACCAATCTAGAAAGTTATTTGCATCTGGTGTCTGAAATACTTAATTTAAAAGTATTTAGCATTTTGTATTCCAGATACTTTATTTAAGGTATCTTGAACATCACTTCAAAAAATGTTACAAGTTTATTCAGATTAGGTTGCATCCTAGCCTAGACTTTAACCAGCTGCATCTGAATTCTTATTATTTTACTATACCAGTATGTAGAAATTCTTCTGGTTAATAAACCAGAAGAATTTCTCATTTTCTCAGCTCATAGCTCAACACAAACTGGCCGTCTACTTTGTAGCAAAAACGCTCTAACCATAGTCAATGAGCGCTAACTTTTTCATGTCCAAGGCAAAGGGCATAAGGTTGTTATTCCTCAACTGTCACTTCACTGACGTTGCAGTTAACTTTGTATGTGCATCAAAGACGGATGCTATCAGGCGTACGCGTATTAAATACTAAAGAGTAAGTAGCCTTTTTTAAATGGTTTTGTTGTTTAAACGATTTCTGCGTTTGAATGAGGGTTTCTGAGCTTCCTCAGATGGATTTAAAGTTTTGGAAATTCTTGAAGTGGTTTTAGTGACCCTGCAGTTTTGCTGCTTTCGGGTGTTTCAGTGTGTAACATTTTGTTAATAAAAATCAGAGCAAATCAAACCAGGGCAGTCAGTTCAGCTAACATAGCTCATATTTATATAGAACCATCCTTAAGTACCCCAATACAACAAAAAAAAACATCGAATTTGGTCGACGTGGTAAAGAATTATAAAATTATCCATAAAATAAAACCTCCGCCTCCTGTTTTAAATGCCCGTTAAAAAGTGCAAAACTTTTCGAGATTTTGGTCTCGCTGCAAGTAAGTCAAGCACCTTTCAAGAATTTTTTCTCGGGAAAATGGTACTGCAATACTATTAAACACAAATATAAACCAGTAAATCCTCGGCTGAACTATGTAGTCATTCTTCAAGCCCTCGCCGTCGGCATCCGATTGTTTACAACTATGACTTATCGCACACGACGATCGTAAAGAATGACAATAATATTAATGACTTTCTAAACTTTCCTGTTAATGTCTACAAAGAAGGGCTCGTGGCTAAGTAACTAAGTGGCTACTGAGTAGAAGCAGCGGCGGTTGTTTCATCTCATTGTGGGACATTTAGTTATGCTGGACGTCGAAGCATTCGTAGATTTTCGACAGTCGTTACGCTAGAAGCCCGAAAGTATGACAATCAGTCTTACCAAGGGGTAGGTATCGTTTTACCCAATAACTGGGTTGTGGAGGTCAGATGGGCAGTCGCTCTATGTAAAATACTAGTATTCAAATGCATCCGGTAAGACTGGGAGCAGACCCTAACTTAGTTGGGAAAAGGCTAGGCAGATTGATTGGAAATAGAGCCTACCATAGTGAAGAAACACTATAGTGCCGAAACTGATCATGTTCAGACGGTAGATTGGGGTGAAGATTATGATCCTGCGGGGTAATTACGTAACACACTAACAGTAGGAATGGGTTTCATTTTGACAGTTCAACAACATTCAAAGAAAGAAAAAAGAAAAGAAAGAAAAATAGTTTATTCTGCACAAACAAAACGCACCTAACAAATGAACGACATTAATTTAGAGACACATACAAAACAGCCAAAAGCCTCGCATTCAAGTTATAAAAGTTTCACAATTTTGTCTATTGTCATTGTTTTTTTTTTGTCATTCATTGTGTTGTTTACGTTGTGGAGCAGACAAATTGTTCGAACATATGAAGCAATGGATTAGCAATAGGCTTCAAAATGATTCAGATTGTGATAGATAGTGTGTTACGTAATTAGGGTACTGGTTCCTCTTCTAACATGTGATATAGTGATCATAGATGAGTTTATGGTAGTTGTCGGCAACGAGATCTTATCGACACTCTAGGGTGCAAGTAGTGCGGGGAGTGCTATGCGCGCGCTCTCACTACAACGTATCGAGTCGTGAGTTAGAAAAGTTTTCTAAATGAATAGTTAGAATTCAAAGAGATTTTGTTTAATTTAATGTTTATTTGTTTCCAATTAGTCCATCTAGCTTAGTTTTGTTATAAGTTTCATATTCGAATCTAATAAGACTGACTAAAGGAAGTTTGCAAGCTATTTTTAGAATAATGTAAGGATTGTCTTAAGGATCGTAATTTGCAAATGTGATTTTTTGTTTATGTAAATATTTTGTTAATTTCTATTTCACCAATATTCCAATTGGATTCGTGTAAGTTGGACCACTCGTTCAGAAGTTATTAAGAAATTTGTGTACGGGAAAATATACTTAAATACATTTGTAACCGACTTCAAAAAAGGTGGAGGTTCTCAATTCGATTATGTTTTTTTTTTATGGTTTATGTTCTACGAAAACGTTATTTTGAGTATATATGTTAAATGTTGTTATTTAATATGATTAAAAGACAAATAAGAAAGGTTATGTCAGAAAAATTTAAAGGATCAAAGGCAACAATATATTAAAATAAAGTCTCCAAATATTTCGGCTTAGTGAAATTCGCGAATAAAATGAGCTCAAAATACTCGAACTGCTGTGAGGTAACGTAGGCCGGTATAAAAGGCGTACCATTTGCCAGCACTTGGTCTCGCCGCCCGAGGCATACCTTAGTCACCCCCCGACGATGCCACTACCCTCCTCCAGGAGAGTAGTAAGGCAACCAGTACCATAATTAAATACAAAAACATACCGCCGTCCTTCCGTCCACGCAGCCGCGCGCCGAGGCCCGCCGCGGCGCCCCAATCCGCGTCCGCCCCGACCCTTGCTCGAGCCAGCCCGCGCCGCTGAGCCTGTAGCTTTAAATTCGTCCCTTAATAATAATTTTGATCCAGTCCGTCCTTTGCTGCCCTCCTCCAGCGACGCCGTAAGCCGAGGTCCGTACCCCACAGGGGATGCCCTTAGCGTGTAGTCGCCTAGTTTGTAAGTTTTTTAAGTCCTGGCTGGGGGCCTTAATTTATTAAGGCAACCACAGCATGTCCGGTTAAGCAGCCGACAACCTCCTAAGTTAACCTGCGAGAAGCCAATCACTAAAAAAATAAAACGGCATTTGGTCAGTCTCAACACAGCCGTCGAAGAGTCACCAACTAGGAAGAAGCCGAAATGTGCAGACAAGACTCAAGTAAAAAAATCAGCTTTTTATTTCATCGCCTCTACTTCGCTAGCCGTCTCTCCCCAGGCCCTTATGGGTTGTATCCCATAACGTACGCATTCAAGGGTACTTACGTGGTGACGTGTGCCGCTGGTGCGGAGTTACTCAACTCAGATAGTAGGGAGCGCACGTCAAAAATAGTGGGAGATTGTCCCAGGACGACTGCGGGTGCTGGACGCGCCCCTTTTTTTTTTTTTTTTTTTTTGGGTGGGAAATCATCAAATGACCTCTCCCGCTCTGGGCGGAGCGGAAGGGCGTGTTAGACTCTTACTGACTAAAATCCACCCGTGTTCCTTCAGTTGCCTGTGCGCCAGGGCCACGGTAACTCTTTCGAACAATCCGCGACCCCGGCAGGCATTGGTCCTATCGGACCCCGTCAATGGTGCTGACATCTCTTTGAGGCGCGCGTGGAACACGACGCGCCGTCGACCCGGGCCTGGTCCTTACCGGATGGCGAGCTGCCCATTGCTCGCCGTCCGCAAGCCCGCGCCTACGGTGGCCGGGAGTCGGCAATCGACTCCCGACGCCCAGGGTGTCTCCTCCTCCTGCGGCGGCTAGGGGCGTGAGGGCGTAGAGACTGCCTCTCTCTTTCGCGCTCCGCCTCCTCCTTCGCGAGCATTACTGCTTCGCAGAAGGAGGTGACGGCTTCCCATTCCCTATCGCTCCGTACCATGGCCTGAACCAGGGCCGGACGCGAGAGGTCGCCGCCGCCGATCGCCGCCACGAGGACACGGCGGTGCTCCGCCCAAGCCGGGCAGACCTCCACCGTATGCTCCACCGTGTCCTCCGGTCGATCCACACAATGGTAACACCCGGGCGTTTCCTCCCGCCTTATCTGAAACAGGAACCTCCCGAAACAGCCATGTCCGGTGAGGACCTGCGTCAGGCGGAAGGTGAGGACGCCGTGGCGCCTCTCAAGCCACTCCTCAAAGAGGGGTCTTACCGCCGCAATTGTGACGTGCCCTCTGGACGCGCCCCTGCCAATCACTACAGTAGTGTTAAGTTCACTCTACTTTTGCGCAGTCGTGAAATGTCATGAGGGAACTAATTTGTATTCCAATGAACCTTTGTATGTAAATCTAAACTTAAAAAATTTGCATCTTTGTTTCAGTTACCTACTTAGTTACATCGTGAGTGTCAAAGCCATACTCAAAGCATTTGTTTCAATTAAACCATTCACAGGCACTTTTGAATTATCAAAGAGTCGGTCAGTTAGTCCGAAATTTAAAGCTAGTTGCTCATTCCAAAACTTAGATATCTGTGGAGAAGAACGGGCAAGAAACTCCAGGGACAGTCTTTTAAATCAAGATATTACAAAATCCTTGGTACATTATTCTAGTTGCTTCTACATACAAGTAAGAATAATGTAAAAAAAAAACTATATAAAACATTTCGAAATATAAAATTCCATAAATTGAAATTTGTATCAATTAGCTGTAATTAATTAATAATAATAATAATAATAATCATTTTATTATCAGGCAACTAAAGGCCCATACATAAAATACACGAAATAATCTTATATAATAATAAACTAATACATATCAAAAAAACTTATAAAACTATCTATACACGTAATGTTGACGGCATCGTGTATCGCTGCGTGGTGTCGCGTAACCGTCCTCGGAAGCGTCGATAAACGACACCTTTCGGCCAAAAGTCCTCTTTCAGGCAAGTCTGTAGATGGTGGGTTGGAACTCGTACCACGAATGACTTAAAGTTGATGTTGTGGCGCGATTCCAACCTTTCAACCCTCAGAGTCCAGTTGGTCTTCACTTTCAAATACTGCACGACTTCCTCAGTTGTAGTGGAGTGATGCAGACGCGATAGGTACAGCTGCGTCGTAGGCACAGCAGGGCGCAACAGCATATTGGGTCCACTCGGTGCGGTGCCGCACAGGTTACGAGAACAGGGCTTCTTCCTCTTCCTTTCCACTTTCGTGAAACCCTCTTCATCAACTTGGCTGCAGGTTTTTGGCAAGGAGCTACGGACCGCAGTCAGGGCAGGTTGAGTACCCTTTTTCTGTTTTTCCCCTTTTCTAGATTGTCGCTTTGGTTGCGACACATCTGGTTTGCCACCAGTGACAATAGCAGCGTAGGCACGTTTAGGGGTCAATGTACCTACGCATGACGTTTCCGCAGCCGGTGTTGTGGTGCAGGAGACGGCGACGGCGGGCGGCGCTTGCTCAGCGTTATCGGCAGCTAGTGACGCACTTGTGTTTGCCGATTCAAAACTGCCGACGGATGCATTTTGCGCCCCTCGACGAGTGTTCACCCGTGAGGCCTCAGGTGACCCAATTACCGAACCAACGTTGCGCAATAATGCTATTTCTGCACGTAGATCAGTATTGAGTTTTTCTGATTCCTCCATTCTGGACTGCATCTTTGTCATCTCCACTTTTAAGGTAGTGATGTCCTTTAACAGCCGCGTCACGTCGACGTGATCGAACGTGACTGGGGGCAGCTTACCTAGCTCCTTCGCCACGAAATCAGGCA
The DNA here is from genome assembly GCA_917490735.1 of Dryobotodes eremita. Classification (NCBI taxonomy): domain Eukaryota; kingdom Metazoa; phylum Arthropoda; class Insecta; order Lepidoptera; family Noctuidae; genus Dryobotodes; species Dryobotodes eremita. The sequence continues at coordinate 11,594,192 of OU823270.1, forward strand.
CGTCGTCCGGGTCAGTCTTCTTCAACATATCGATTATATCTTGAAGACTCTTCTCGGTTCCATCTCTGCGGCGAGAGGGCATTTGGTCTAGTTTTCCAAGCGACTGGAACAGCAATCGTTTTCCGCTGCAGATCTCGTCCTCCTTATAATTGGACCGGCATATCTGCAGGATGCTCACCTCGTCCATGTAGTCGATAGCATGGACCAGGAATGCCAGCAATTCATTGACTATGAGTTGTTTGGAACTCATTGTGTTTACGGGCAGCGGCTATGGCCGCGCAACTCGTGAATAAAATTCGTACCGTGCACAGTGGAAACACGTCCGTGTTCGAGCGCGCATCGCACTGCACTAATGTAAATGTAATTAATTTGATTACTACCAGAGTTTAACCCACACCAAAGTCGAAGGAAACCGTGAACATATTGCTAGATTTAATCGAAAAATTCAACATGGCCGATTTCCCTGCTTATAAGCCGAATCGATCAAAATGTACCTCACGCACTTGTCGATTATTCACAATATTCACCGAACGCATGATCGGCGGTGCTGTAAAGAAATTAAAAAGAAATAGGGGCATAGACAACACCGCATTGTCTATGGCGGCGCCTCAAAGAAGGTTCGTTGCAACACAGAATTTCTAATGAATTTGATTAGTTTATTACGCGTGACAAGATGGACGCTTTTGATTATTTGAAACAGTAATTGTTTGAATTTTAAGTCAATTGGAAGTTGCGTCGAAAATATTTAATTTTGGGCAGCTACTGAATTACCTTTTAAATAGCAGCTTGAGTCACTCCAACATACTCTTCAATCCTTTTTACTGCACCGTCGGTTTGTGTCCAGTTTTGTTGACCATTTTCTATTTTGATAAGTACTTAAGCTCAAAAACCAGTACTCTTCCTCTCAGTACTTGGATCTTTTACAATGTTGTAGTACGTAAGTGCAATTTAATATTGTAATTTTAAAGGTGTGAGTCTGGAGGTCTGTCATACAGGTCCCGAACCAGTATAGACTCCAGCTCTCACAAAGGTTTCCGCCTGAAACTTAGATCTATGTACCAAAATAATAAATGATAAATTATTTTATTTCTGTAAATAGAATAGAATAGAATACTCTTTATTATGTACACCATAAAAATTACAGATATAAATGTAGACATTTTACACAGGGTGACACAGTGGGCGGTCTTATCGCTAAAAGCGATCTTTTACAGACAACCTTTGGATGGGTCTACCCTTTATAGCAGAGCTTTTTATGTCATAATATTATTTTGCATAACAGCGCATAGCATAAACTTCATTTCGCAGAAAATCGTTTGGCAAACACTCATTTATAATACATTAAAAACGCATAATTTTGTAAGTCAGAATCATCTTTAGGCATAAATTTCATATCCATAATAATTAAAAGTAGAACCATCATATTGCAGAAAGTTCACTGTCAGAATCGTCTTTTGGCATAAATTTCATATCCATAATAATTAAAAAGTAGAACCATCATATTGCAGAAAGTTCACTGTCAGAATCGTCTTTTGGCATACATACATTTCATATCGATAATCATTAAAAGGTAGAACTATCATATCTCAGAAAGTTTACAGTTAGAATCATCTTTTGGCATACTTTTCATATCCATAATAATTGACTCATCTATCACATTACGGAAAATTCATAGTTAGAATAATTTTGTTTGAAGCATGAGAGAAGCATGCAAACATGCAAACAAGCTTACACCATGCATGCATCAAGCATGTAGCATGCAAATATGCAAAAAAGCACAAACCATGCATGTATGCATCAAGCATGTAGAATGCAAACATGCAAAAAAGCACACACCATGCATGCAGCATGCAAGCAAACATGCAGCATACAAGCAAGCATACAAGCAAGCATACAGCAGGCATGGTTTCTGTCACGGCTCCGGCGCTGCGGGGCTCCGGCGGTCCCACGCAAGCTTCTCGTCGCAGATGGTTGTAACGCTCACCACAGCGGCTTCGGCTTGCTGGCCGGCTTGGCCGGCCAGCCTCAGCCGTGGCGGCGAGCGTTAAAACCACCTGCTCCTCAGTTCGCGGGCCGCCTCGCCCCTCCGCGCCTACGCGGGCTTAAATTACACTCTAGGGGTAGGGCAGACAAGACTACGTGTAGTCGGTTTTGCAGCGATTCGGTTCTGCTACTTTACTAACTTTTGTAGTACAACATATTGACTTTTTAAGACAATATTTTAATTTTAATTTAAGGTTAAGAATATGATTACATTTTATAGAAATGACAATAATTATGCCTAATAAAATTATTCCAAATGATATTCTGCCATCTTCTTAATATGCCAAGTGAAATTATTCCAAATAATCGTCGCTCTAAATAAACGTTATGTGAAACGATATTATGCGAAATTAAGCTTTGCCAAAAGTAAATATGCCAAATAAAATTCTGCCATCTTAAAAGTATGCCTTTGTAAATTCGGACATATAAACATTCGGCCAAACAATAATTATATTAAATGATTTTTATGCCATATATATATTCGTTTAAAGAAGATTATGCCAAGTGGGTTATGCCAAATAAATTTCGGAGCATCAAAATTCTGCCAGATAGAGGGAACCCCCTTTGGATGGATTCAAGGGAGAAGGAGAAGTAGGTTTGAACAAACACTTTTACACGTCAATCATGTTTTTTAAACTAGATGAGGTCAGTGTTCCCTATCTGACTACTCTGAGAAGAAAGGCCGAAACAAACTCAGAGGTCACAGTCTCTTTTAAAGTCCAGACATAATCTTGGTCAGGTCATGCGAAGACCATGCAGACTGGTACCTGAAATGGTCTTTTGAGGAAAGAACCACACAGATTGAGTGGACCTGTCCGGTCAGTGCACGCATTTGTCAGTAACCGTGCAGCTCAACTCAGAACTTAAAGAGCTCAACGATTCGACGAACAACACCAAAGAAAGGACATTTGGGTTGGCCGCATAAACTACTTAAACTGCCAGACCAAGAATAGGACTGAAACAATGACGCTATACCTTTTTGAGAGAAATAAATTAATATTAAGCTACGGTTTCCTCGAAGCCGGTGGCCGACATATTATTATAACGGCCATCATGAAAATCGGTCATTTTAACCGGTATTTGACATTCAGGTGTCAAAACCGTTCCGTATTTGGACAGCCGTTTGTGTGCCATTCACCGCTGTCCAAAACTAAAGCTTTACCCTGGTACTTGTTGACAGGCTTGCACTGTCCTCCCATTCCTATTAACACTGTAATTAAAAACATTGTGTAAAATCCAATTATTTTTAAAAGAGTAAAAGATAAGAGATAGAAGATAATTTTATTTTGCAAATATAGGTAACAGTAAATGATGACAAATAATATAAAGGTTCAGCCATATTTCACCACATAGGCATGCAAAAGATTTAAAACATTCAACTTATAACTAAATAATTAAATACAATTTTAAAATATTACACAGTGAACTAAGTACAAAAAATAATATATATATACACTAGCTTAAAAAATCTTTCTCAATTAATAACTCCTTAATATTATAATATGCTTTCGCCACTAAAAAGCTTCGGAGTCTCTTTTTAAATAATGAAAGCGGAAGCTCTTTCCATGTCCTTGGCAATTTGTTATAAATGACTGGAGCCATGCAGTAGACACTTTTGCCCATAAGTGCCGTCTTGGCTGACTCCAGACAAAGCAGACTGTTATCGCGTCTATTGCGAGGTACTACATCTGATAGACGTCTAAAACGACTCGGATTTGTCTTTACAAACACAGCTACTTCTAATATGTACAGACAAGCCAATGTTAATATTTTGTAATTTTTGAATTACGGTTCACAACTATCAGTAGGTTTAAGTTTAAATATCGCTCGAATGCATCTTTTTTGTACCTTGAAGGCGGTCTCTCTTTCAGTAGAGTTTCCCCAAAATATGATCCCATACCGTAAATGTGATTCTACTATCCCATAATACGCAGTAAGAAGAGCCTCCGTGTTTATTATAGGTGATAATGTGTGTAGAGCGTATGCAGACTTACTCGCTTTCTTACATAAAGTATCAACGTGTGATTTCCAATTTAGTTTTTTATCTATTTCGAGACCCAGGAATTTCGTAGTTTCAACTTCTTCCACGGTATCATTATTATAGTGTATATTTAAGTTACCGTGGAGTTTCTTCTATAAAGGAAACGACCAATTGAAACCGTGCTTCGGACGATCCATAAGTGCCCATAAACGTAAATGTGAAAAGAAATAATTTGAACTGCCTCATTTGAAAGTCAAAGTAACTAAAGTTACAATTCTTTTTTTTTCTCAGTTATACGTTTTTATTTGGATAGTATAATTCTATATAAGGTAACTGACATAAAATAATATTAATAGTATGTACAGTCGACAGCAGGTCAAGCTACGCGAAACTGTCAAATTTCCCCAAACGATTTTAAACCTTAAAATGTTTATGGTTAAGTTCAAAATCGAATGAGAAAATCTGACAGTTTGTGGTCACTTGATGTGCTAAGTACAATGTCAGTACATTTAAATAAAAAAAAGAAGGAAAGGAATCATAGGGAATCAAAAAACTCATCCGCATCGCTGTCAACAGGAAAAGTGCCCAAAAGGCTGGCAGCATTGCCACGTTCTATGGCGATGCTGATTCTTTGGTCAAAAAATAGGCCAGCCATCTGGTCACGTGAAGAGTCGACCAACCGCTTGGCGCTGTCTCGAAAAACCAAGTGGGTACTCGGATCCCACGGCCCTAGTGTTTCAACCCCAAACGGTTCGAACATATAAGATTGGAATATTTTCGTCGTTTGAGGTTTTCCGCTCCTATAGCAGCCGCCCCAGCACAGCGCGCCGTGCCTGGAAGATGCGATGGCGCAAGGGTGTCGAAACATGTTGTATCCCACACCAAGGGCCTGCTTAACTTCTAGGACATTATGGTCATTCCGTCTGGTCTTCAAAGTGTTATTGGATTTTTCCATAAGGAATTTCTCAGTAGCAGCCCGGAGTCTGGATTTGTGCCCGGTTGATGGCAATATGCTCGCCCCCTATTACATGGGACTTAAACATAACTGGCGAAGTGTTGGTGTACTACTGGTACACCTCTGCCATACCCTTCAGAGATTACAAGCGTTATGTTTTGTTAAGAAATAATTTGAATTTTAATTTGGTAAGCAAGTTTATTTCTAGTTCAGCACCCTAATTCCCTAACACACTATCTATCACAATCTGAATCATTTTGAAGCCTATTGCTAATCCATTGCTTCATATGTTCGAAAAAATTGTCTCCTCAACAACGTAAATTACGCAATGAATGTTGTTGAACTGTCAAAAAAGAAAGCCATTCCTACTGCTGGTGTGTTACGCAATTATCCCACTGGTTCTAGTCATGCAGTTATTGTGAAGGTACTCATTTTAATCCCTTACTTCAACGAATGAGCAATCAAGCCTGTTGCAGCTTACCAGTGATCATCTGCCTATAGAAACCTGCAACATCTACCTATGCCAGGGCTCGGCAACCTTTTGAGTAGGCAGAGTCAAAAATTATAATTTACAAAATTTCAAAGTTTTTAAAGAGCCACAATTTTTCTTCTTGCCAACAATTAATAGTACTTGTATAAATAAAGTTTTTTGATAAAAAAAAAAACTAGTCTATTTATTCATACATAAGTAGTGTTTTTTCACAACAAATGAGATTATAATATATATGGTATAAAAATGAATAATATTTGCGTATGGAACTAAAGAACTGCACCGCCCGCAGCTTCACATCCAAAGAGCCGCATGTGGCTCGCGAGCCGCACATTGCCGACCCCTGACCTACGCGAATCATTGCAGATGCTGTTATTTATTTAGTTGCACAATGTACTTACAGTTAGGTACTTACTATATGTCTAGGCTAAACTTAAGAGTACATGATGACCCTGATAGGGCGCAGCAATTAGTGACATTAGCAGCATAGCATAGCATAATCAGCCTATAATGTGCCCACTGCTGGGACACAGGCCTCATCGAGAAGGAGTGGGCTGTAGTGCACCACGCGGGCTCAGTGCGGATTGTTAGATGTCACATGTCTTCGAACTTTTTGGTTCTAGGACATGCCGGTTTCCTCACGATGTTTTCCTTCACCGTTTAGAGAGCAGTGATTATGAAATTATTTACACAAAGTAAAGCATCTGCCTAGGTTTGAACCAACAACCTACAACTCGTGAGTCGGAGCCGTTAATACTGGGTCACGACTGCTCACAGCACGTTGCACTGCGCAGAAACATTAAAAGCAGTAATATTTCATGCATTGCTGTCATTCTCGGATATTTGACAGTCATTACGGGTCGTCAGAAGCCCAAAAGTCTGACAACCAGTCTTACCAAGGGGTATCGCATTACCAAGTAACTGGGTTGTGGAGGTCAGATAGGCAGTCGCTCCATGTAAAATACTGGTATTCACCTGCATCCAGTTGGACTGCAAGCCGACTGCAACAAAATTGAAAAAAGACTAAGCAGATGATGAACATTTCAGCATTGCAGAATTACTTTAGCGACTAACTTGAAATTACTAGAATTCTTACTGGATTTTATTATACGTTGGCCTGTATTTTCATTGTAGTATTTAATAAGAAGCCGGTAACCATTCAAATTTCAGCATTGGATGAGCACTCAACAACTTGCTGGTTTCGCTTGAGCATCTAAGCGTGCATTCACACGAGCGGCACGCGTCAACGGCAACTGCAGCCGTCGACGCCCGTCGACGTTCGCCGTCGACCCTCGTAGACGGCTTCAGTTACCTCTGCCGTTGACGCGTGCTGCTCCAGTAAGTCGTCTCGCCACCTCTTCCTGGGACGGCCTCGGCGGCGCCGTCTATCCTCAGGCATCCATCGAATGGATACTGTTGCCCAACGGTCCACTATGCAAGCGGCTGACGTGACCCACCCAATGCCATTTTAACTTGGCAGCCTTTTTGCCTAAGTCTAAGATCACGGCTTTGAATGAATTTAATAAAGAAAAATAAAAAAACATACTACACACATACACACACACACTACACGCTATTATCTAAATTTATTTCAAATTTCTCCTTTCTAGAGGTCTGCTGGAAGATTTTTTTAAAGAAATAAGCAGTATGTACTTAATACTTATACACAAGTCGTGTTTGTATCTGTTTTACTGTGTGGAAATACATAAAAAAATAAATAAATAAAAATTGGATGGAAATAAATAAGAACTGAAAGATTTTCTCACATTCTCAGACAAAGTAACAAAAATACAGATTAATACTTAATGTGCCAACAATAAAATGCAGATGAGTGCCATTAAAACAACACAATGATCATTCCTTCAATTTCCATTCTAAACACGTGTTATCCCGGCGCCATTGTCTTTTTTTTAATCAAAATTTCTGAGAGATATTTAATCCCGCCGGAATTGACAAAAAACTGTTACAATAACTTTTTAATATTAATTTTATTTAAAATAAAAAAGAAGTTGGCGCCTTTGCCGCGACCAGCGTTAAGAAAAAAATCGAACAATACGAATTATGTCAGAAAAAAATATTCCGATTTGTTTGATCTATGGTTCCGCTGTTTAGTATGCAGAAAGGATAATAGATGGCGCCAAAAGGTATTTGAAAATTATAATGTGTTTCCAAAATCGTGAGAATAATGCTACGCTAGAGCTTAAATTAAAATAATGAAATACAACACGCAAGTTTAACTGTCATGGCCGTATCCAGTTTATGTCGCTAATTACATTAATACAGATTCAAAAACAGACACATAATGTTCCTAAGTGTTAGGCTGAATGATAAGCAATTTTCAAACAAATTCTTTACGTGGGTAAAGAATTTGTTTGAAAATTGGTGACATGCGTCCGCTATGTGGATAGCGGACGCATGTCACCTTTTTGAAGTGTCATTGTCATTCAAAATGTTGTAAATCAATACATATTTATCCGGAAAAAAAGGTTCTTTTTTACATTTACTTGCAACTTGCAAGTAAAAATTTAAGGTGCATACCTACCTAATTAATGCTTGGACTGTACATTGCATTGTAAGTATGAGGCAATGAGGGCTACCGCGCTTGAGTTCGCCGCTAGAGGCGCTAGTGTAGAGTAAGGTCTCTAGATGTCAAAATATGTACTGAACCTTCACTGTTTGCGGGATATTTATCACGGATTTTATCGAATGATTCATAATGTTGTGCCATTCTTGATTAATTATGACTTAAGACTTTAAGTAAAAAGTTAGGACCTAATTTGGTAGCACTTGAAGGAAGAATAAGATTTTTCTGTTTCATGCTTGCCAATTTTAGGAATATTATAATCTTAATATTCATTTGAAGTTTTAAAATGTAATAAAATAAACATAATACGGGTACTTAAAAATATCCAAAACATCAAATAAAAGTACTGCAACAGGACCTTACTCGACAGCGGCGCCAAATGATGAGCACAAAAATGATAGCTGCCATTGACACTCCTGAGTCCTGACTCCTGAGTCACATAATAGTTGTTACAGGTTCTCTGACTGACTGGCTAACTAAAAGACAGCGGTCTTAAATGCCTCGTGCTCAAATGTCATTAAGTTCCCTTCAAAATGGTTGGGCTGAATGGTGTTGATCCATACGTCATGTTCGTGGACGGGCGCCGTCAGTAGGGACTGGTCATCTGTTAGCTGCTACGGCTTATTTTAATTTAATTTACTTAATATTTGAATCGTTTTTGTCTTTTTATTACGGACGCTTTTAACGTTCTGCATCGTTCTCACATGCATAATTTCAACATGAATGATGTAACCAATAATTTGTAACCATATTTTGATTTAAAAGAGTGTCCGTGGAGTTTCTTGCCCGTTCTTCTCTATAGGTACCTACTACGCTTTGGAATGGGCAACCAGCTTCATCTTTCCGACTGACCGACCCCTTGACAATTCAAAAGTGCCTGTAATTGGTTTATTTGAAATAAATGCTTAGAGTTGAGTTGAGTTGAGCTGCGTACTCACTGCGTAGGGGTATTTACGTAACACACTAACAGTAGGAATGGGTTTCATTTGGACAGTTCAACAATATTCATTGCGTTATTTACGTTGTCGAGCAAACAAATTTTTAGAACATATAAACAATGGATCGATGATTTGAAAAATTTGTATGCTCAACAACGTAAATAACGCAACGAATGATGTTGAACTGTCAAAATGAAACCCATTCCTACTGTTAGTGTATTACGTAATTACCCCGCAGGTCGCATTTCTCAACCGATTCTCGTGAAATTTTGTGAGCAGGTTTGATAATTATACAGATTTTTTTTTGTCGATCTAGTATTACGAATACTCTTTTTTTTTCAAACGGCTACTATAGTAAGTAGGTAGTTGAAAACTTAAAAAAAAAAAAGATTATTCAGTCATTTCGCGCTCTTTGCGTGGATTTTGTTACATATAAGGTGAACATTTATTCAGTTTTAAGCTATGCAAAGGCAGACTCGTAATAATATTCTTCTCGTAAGTGACTTATCAGACATGTTTCAAATCTCGTCGGCGGCTGTCGCGGGGAACACGACTATAAATTTTATGCATCGCCTGCTCGCTTTCCGGGGTAGTGATGTGACTTATGCGTCGATGTCGTCGATATCGATAGTAGAAGTATCATTATTTTGTTGTACCCACATTCTTAATAACTCTTGATGGGTAAGGATGCTTAAGGCCTCGCATCTCATGCACGAGGTTGTGGGTTCAAATCCAGACAAGTACCAATGTGTCTTTTTCAATTCGAATGAATAACATTTGTGCAAGAAAACATAATTATCGTGAGGAAACCTAGACTTTTAATTTATATATCAGTCTGAAATCGCTAATCCACCTTGAAGACATGAACTTTGAACCCCCGTGGTGATCAATGGTCATGCTTTCTCTTTATGAGAAGTGGTATTTTGCCCTGCAATGGGATAGTTATAAGCTGGTATTATTTTTATTTATATACTTAGTATTTTGCTGTGAATTTAAATGTTCAACGTTGTCTAAATGAAGTGGATGACATACAGCCACTGAATAATACAACCGTATTTCCCTTAGTAATTGTACCTCTACAGTTTCTACACCAACGCAAAAGTTACAATAAATATTATTATGTATTGTTGATTTATTTTGTATTTCTTTAATAAAGACCATGATATTTAGATGTCGTTCCATGATCCTACCTTCAAAAAAAAAATACAGTCTACTAATAAGCACTTAATTTGTGCCAGAGGTATTTAGCTGAAATAATATTTATGTATTTTTTTTGTGTTTCTTAAACGTGTGCCTTATTAAAAAAATATATATATACGCCTATGTTATCCCACTTCAGGCCATAAAGGCCACAAAGGCCTCCCTCCCCTCTGTCCACTTTACCCGGTCTACCGCAATTAGTCTGTGTTTAGTAAAATTAAAATTTATTTTCTTTCTTTCTTTCAAAAATTAAACTATCGACAACCCGTCCCATTCCTACAGGGGGATATCGTTTACGCAAACGGGCATCTGCATAACAAATAAGACATGCAAATTGATTTAAACGCCACGTGGATAACGCCATGACGTGGGGTGGATATAATGTTGAGCTATAGCTTTGAGTTGTGAGCTGTGGTGAGCTGAGGGGGATGTGGTTGATCGTTTTATTCAGTCGGTATCGTATTATAAGTACTTAAGGGATTATTAGGGATTATCCAAGAGTGTAGAGTGCAGTGGTGGCCCAGTGGTTACGGTTCCGACTTACGATTTATAGGTCGTGGGTTCGAATCCAGACAGGCGCTTTAGTTTTTGTAATTTATTTCATCACGATGTATTTGTTTTTTTTTTTCAAAATTGTGGTGGAAAACATTGCGAGGAAACCGGCATGTCCTAGAACCAAAATTTCGACGAAATGTGACTTTTACCGACCCGCACAGAGCCCGCGTGGTGGATTATGGCCCACTCTCTCTCACAGAGAGGAGGCCTGTGTCCCAGCAGTGGGAACATTATATACAACATAACATATATTACACATTAACATTACATTACATTATTAACATTTCGCACGATGCACGAGAGAAGTGAAGGTTACGCTATTCAAAGCTTATTGCCAGTCCTTCGACTCAAGCGGCCTGTGGGTGAGATATACGCAGCGAACCTACAGAGCCCTGCGCACTCAGTACAATAATGCGTTCAGGATGTTGCTGGGTCTGCCGTGGCGGTGCAGCGCGTCTGGGATGTTTGCTGAAGCGCGCACTGATGGTTTCCAGGCCATCATGCGCAAAAAAGCAGCTTCCCTGCTGGGCCGTACACGGGGTAGCAACAACGGCATTCTGAACGCAATAGCTGTACGTTTTGACTGTCCCTTTCAGAATCAGTGGGTCATGTCTTGTGTAGGTGTGGCAAGTCATGTCAAATTTAAATTTACTAGGTTAAGGTTTCTATGGGTCTATGCCACCCGAAATAAAGTTTTATTATTATTATTATTATAGGCTGATTATAAATCCAAAAGAGGTAGTTTAGCTGCTCATCCTGGCAAGGAATAGAATAATGTATCTCCTTTCATGGGTTTCCTAAACCAAGGTACAGTCGCCAGCACATCAAGTTACCTCAAACTGTCAGATTTTCTCATTCAGTTTTAAACTTAATCACCAACATTTTAAGGTTTAAAATCGTTTGGAGAAATTCGACAGTTTCGTTTAGCTTGACCTGCTGGAGACTGTACTTAACTGTACTTAAAAGTATAGTGAGATTGATTTTAACTTTAACTTTTACTGTTCGGGACGGTTACTAAAATTGATAAAGACGTCTTATGGTGATTTTAATGTTAATTTGTTAGAAAATTCTGGGTTAAGTACTAAAATTATAAGTTTGTTTCAATCATACAATCTTGCTAACCAATTTTTGAAGCCCACTATAATAACTCACACTAGTGCCACATGCCTAGATAACATTTATACAGATGTTATACCAACCCACAAAGAAATTACTAATTTATAGAGGTATAAGGAAGAGGGTGTAAAGTTCGCTCATACCTCCATAGAAAAGCGAGGATCCTCCGACCAGACGGGTGTCGTGTCTGGTGGGCAACTGGCCGACGTTTGATGTCTGGACGTTGTACATAATTATGCTAGTTGCGCGGTAAACTCTGCTTGCGCAATGCAGGATTTTGCGTGACGTCAGTGTGACATATAGCTCGCATGTGACGAAGTAGAGACCGCTACAAATTTAATAGACTCAGATCATTGCGGACACTTGATCACTATTCCAAATATAAACAAAAAAGTAATTGAAAAAGATATTACTGTTAACCCAAAAACTACTAATCGCTTGGAAACAACAAAACTAAACTTTTAAGTAAATTACCATTTTTGTCGACTAATGATGACCCTAATGAACAATATAATGAATTTTTTTATATGTATTGCACACAATTTGATAACACATTCATTCCAAAGACTTTCTCGGTGAATAGTAACGCTTCCTTCAGTGACTGGGCCACAATTTGTATTCACAAAAGTAGAAAACGACTTTATGAATTATATGATGAACGGACTTTTATAAACAATGCTGATTTTAATTTACATGTTAAGAATTATTCTAAATTATTTAAGAAAGTTTGTAGTATGGCCAAGTCACGTTATTTGAGTAAAAAAATCTAAATAGTAGTAATGAAATTAAAATGACATGGATTATCATTAATAGCGAAACGGGAAGGTCATGCAACCGATGTAGTAACTACAGCCTTGATATTGATGACAATATAATTAAATCAGATTCACAAGTCACCGCGGCCTTTGAAAATTTCTTTGCAGATTTTCCCGTATCTATTACTAAATCTCTAAACTCATCACCCACTGCTGCAGTCTTTAAAATAGGTGGCTCGTTTAGATGCCAATGTATACGTTTTTGTAATAAACTTCCTAGCCACATTCAAGATCTAAGCTTTAATAAATTCAAATCTTTTATAAAGCGGAAACTATGCCAGAAAGCCTATTATACTGTGAAAGACTATTTTAAGGACAAAAAGGCTTGGGATCGAGCAGTTCCAATTTTACACAGTGAATGTTGATTTTATTTTGCTAACTATTTTAGACATGAATATTTACTGTAAAATGTATTATATTATTCATTATTGTGATTAGGAGGACTATGTGGGTCATTGTTTCAGTTTTATTCATGGTCTGGCAGTTTAAGTAGTTTATGCGGCCTACCCAAATGTCCTTTCTTTGGTATTGTTCGTCGAATCGTTGAGTTCCTAAGTCCTGACTTCCTGACAAATGCGTGCACTGACTGGACAGGTCCACTTAAGACTTCCTGACAAATCTGTGCACTGACTGAACAGGTCCACTTAATCTGTGTGGTTCTTTCCTCAAAAGACCATTTCAGACAGCAATCTACATGGTCCTCAAACATTATGTCCAAATTTTTATACACACATTGACATTGATGAATTTTATATATACTATGACATGCATATTTACTTGTAAAGTATTATGTTATTTTAATTATGTATAGTGAATCTGAGGACTATGTGGGTCATTCCTTTTTTTTCTCATTTAATTTTAATCATGATCTGGTAGTTTGCGTTATTTATGCGGCCTACTCAAATATCCTTTCTTTGGTATTGTGCGTCGAATCGTTGACCTCCTTAAGTCCTGACTTCCTGAGTTGAGCTGCACGATTACTGACAAATGCGTGCACTGACTGGACAGGTCCACTCAATTTGTGTGTTTTTTTCTTCAAAAGACCATTTCAGACACTAATCTACATGGTCTTCACATGATCTGACCAAGATTATGTCAGGACTTTAAAAGAGACTGTGACCTCTGATTTTGTTTCGGCCTTTCTTCTCAGAGTACTTAGTCAGATAGGAAATACCGACCTCATGTAGTTTGAAAAATATAACTGACGTGTAAAAGTGTTTGTACAAACCTACTTACAGAAATAAAATAATTTATTATTTATCATTTAAAAATGCCAATATTAAAATACTAATACCCTTAGGTAAGTTAAGAACACTTGAAACTTGAACACGGTAATGCTGCTTGGTGACCGAAATTGTTATAATTCCAACCTATATTACACATACATAAACTCACGCCTTCTTCCCATGGGGGTAGGCAGAAACTACAGAACGCCACCTGCTACGATCCTTACATACTCCTTTTGCCTCGTTTACGTTCATACATCTGGTCATACACGCACGCCGGTGGCGAGTACTGCACACCTATATTACCTACATATTTCGCAGATTCATTAGGTACTTGAAGAATTAACAAAACTGCTTACCCTAAACACCCTAAAAATTTAAACAGGCGTGAACATACAGAACAATATCTAATATCATTTGACAGTCAACTGTTGACATGGGTTTAATAAAATTCCCTTTTCTGATTCACCACCCCAGTAAATAGGAACAATTAATAAGGTCACAAAAGATGAATTAAAGTGTCAACGCCCCCAAACAGTTAGGCATTCTGTCAATTTAAAAGGGCGTGACAGTAAAATGACATTTTTTTTATAGAAAAACCGATGAGGGATGACGCGGGCTTTGAGAGATTACAGGCAGGTCTAGCCAGATGGAGCAAACGGATTTTCAAACTGCAGTAAAATTAAAATAAAATTCAATTACAAAGTGCATTTACCTACATGCATGGTCTAAAAAAACAAGGTCTGGCACTCCGAGAATGACACAAGCTTATGTCACTATCCAGTTGCCACTTTATTGCAACAAAACAAGAAGTATGGAAACATTTTCAGTCACCATTCTGTTAAATAATATATATCAAGCATTTAAATTGTCGTTTTGTTTTTCTAATCAAACTAAATAATTCAATTTAAACTTATACCGATGTAATTGTTAGTTAAAACCTCATTGATTTATGGGATTCGCACAGGTAATAAAGGCGGTTAGGGAGTTATTATGACACTACTGGTAACACAGCGGTGATGACGTAGGCTTGTGTCACCCACGTGACCACTGTGTCTCGGAATGCTATACCTGGCGAAGTATATTATTATACCATGCCTACATGCAAGATTTGAATATCACCTTTCAAGTAAAAAATTGCTTGTGTTAGGAGACTCCGCTCGTCCACTTAGCATGAACCATTTTTGCAAATGAGTGTAAAAGTACAAAAATAATTTAAAGCAAAAATAAGTACGTTAGATTTAAAAGAGAAAATGGCAAAAATGCGTGTATTTGATGTGTGCGAGTTTCGGTGAGTGTGCTAGTGTGAGGGTGTGTTGTATGAAGTACCGTTAAACGGGATGAATAGGGACACAGGCGGTGAATTGGAACGAAACTTTAAAAGGGATTTTAACATTGGAATAACATAATTTGTTGCCAACAAGGGCAATTAATCGTTAATTATAATACAGTTAACACATTAGAGTCCTTCTTGGCAACAAACTATATTATTTCAATGTTAAAATCCCTTTTAAAGTTTCGTTCCGATTCACCCCTACGTTCCTATTCACCCCGTTTGATGGTAACTCATTACTTATCACTTGCGTGAAGTTTTGCTAGTTAATTTAATTTGTCTTGTGTAATTATAAGCCTTTAGTTGGATCAGACGGTTCCCGCGAGTCGGTATTCGCAGACACAGAGAGTTACAAGTTTTTAGTGTTTTTTTTTTTTTTACAATTAGCTACATAACATTAAATTGTCCGCTTAAAACACTAGACTAATTGCTAAAAGCTTCTAGTTAGCCGTTACTTGTGGTTTAAGGTATAGGTTAAGGTAAGTTAAAGTATAAGTTTAAATGTCAGTGTAAGTTAGTAGTTGTTAGTAAGTGCAGTTGCCGATGTCTTCTGTAAAAATCTCACCGTGAAAACTTAGATAAAATAAGCTTGACGTGAGCTGTCAATATTGTCAATCCCTAGCGTCAGGAGGAATGACAGGCCACTTGAAGGTCACTTCACGGCAATCACGAATAGGTCGGCAGTGCCATGGTATAATAATATACTTCGCCAGGTATAGCATTCCGAGACACAGTGGTCACGTGGGAGACACAAGTCTACGTCATCACCGCTGTGTTACCAGTAGTGTGTAATAATAACTCCCCAACCGCCTTTATTATCTGTGGGACCGTGTCTTACCGTTGGAAGAAATCACTACATAGATACGACTTTACAGAACTGTGCAGATGCGCATCGCACCCCAATACAAGCCAACCACGCCCCATATTTGCCTGACGAAATATTCAAAGTAATTGTTATAGTTTGTGCATAATTATGAGAGTCTCATACGCACAAACTTATGAGACAGATCTTTTGAGATTAAAAAGAGAAGTCAAAGACGTAGATATTCAATAGTTGTTATGGGTTGAAGATGTGTCACCAATGCTCAATTACACAGTTTATGTCAGCACTTACAATTCATTTTGCGCCTACCTAGGCAGCTTAGGGTCATCTTTTCCATTGGCCAGTCTGCGCAAGTACTCGGGGCCCCGCGATCCATGGGGCCCCTAGTTCCTGCCAGCGTCGTAGCTTAGAGGCTGTCAAAAGCTAAGTAAATCCCAGATGGGGTGGTTTAAATTTCGAGCTCGCTTCGCGCGCTCTTGCATCCTGCATTCTCCATAGGAGCCCCGTTATCCTAAAGTGCCCAGGGCCTCCAATAGATTAAAGACGGTCCTTACCTAGGACATGCCTTAGTTGAAACGTTGCGCCACTTCTTCTTACCAGCTAAAGCACTAGGAAGTGGTGAAGTGGTGGCGTTTTGGGGACTGTCTTTTCTTTCTTTCTTTCTTTCTAATTTTGACGTTCAAATAGACTTTTGATTTTGAATTTGACGTCAGTTTTATAATTCGGATCATCTGTTGTGGTCAGATTGGTGCGCTCTGTCGACGTCTTCTCTGCGCCCCCGAATGAGGCACAAGAATTCGGTGTTGAGGCTTTTTAGCCCCTTGCCCGAGGCTGCGGTCTCTCGGTCCCCAGACTTGGAACCGTCCTTTGATTTCCCTCCTCCTGCCACAGGAGGGGGTGGGAGTTCTTTATTCCACAACTAGTCGCTGAGGGCTATACCTCCCCTCAGCGTTCTGTAGTGTGTTTCTGGGGGTGTGACTGTGGGAGGACCCGAAGTGCTTCACGACGCCCGTAGAGATTGGTGCACTCGAGTCCTTCAACTACTTAAAGACAGATACCTCATAAAAAGGCAAGACAAAAGAGGCCATGTCATTATTATATTAAATCATAGAGACAATACTGCGAAGGTCTTCGCAGCGTAGCTGAATGAGAGTTACCGAGAATCGATCTGAATGGCGTGCAATCGGAGAGGCCTATGTCCAGCAGTGGACTGCTGAAAGCTGGTGATAATGATGATGGTGGTTGAGACAACATTGAAGCGACTCATGTGCCTGCAATCTCACCGGAATCCATACCTACTTTTCTATAAATAGGAAAACAGCAACTTGGCAGCAGCAATAGGTAGGAACTACGGCCGCAGTTTTGCAACAGTGAAGGTACTGTAATCTGTAACGCCATATGCGATCTACGCGTCACACTGACGTCACGGAAAGTCCTGCATCGCGCAAGCAGAGTTTACCGCGCGACTAGCATATATACAACGTCCCGACATCAAACGTCGGGCAGTTGCCCACCACACACAACACCCACCTGGTCGGAGGATACTCCCTTTTTTATGGAGGTATGAGTGAACTTTACAACCTGTTCCTCATACCTCTATAGTTGTATTAGGTTACATAGTGATTTATTCTAGTCGAATTACTTCACCATAATTAAAGAGCTTTGTAGTCAAAGTAGTCAATATATATACGAGTAAATATATGTAAACTTAGGGCATTACCATGCTTTCAAAAAATCATCTCATGATGTTTGACTGTTAATGATAAATGATTAATGAATTTATCAAACTCAAACTCAAACCATTTATTTCAATTAAACCATTTCCAGACACTTCTGAATTGTCAAAGAGTCGGTCAGTTAGTCAGAAAGTTGAAGCTAGTTGCCCATTCCAAAACGTAGATCTCTATGGAGAAGAACGGGCAAGAAACTCCAAGGACACTCTTTTCTCTTCTCTTATCTCTTTCTCCCTCTTTTATCTCTGGAAGTAGGTTTACAAGCACGACTACATATCAAGCTACACATGTCCAGTATAAGCTGACCTCTCATTGTACGAAAAGTCTATACAATGCGAGGTCAGCTAAAACTGGAAATTATAGCTTGATATGTCGTCGTCTGTACAAACACTTACACGTCAATCATATTTTTTAAACTAGATAAAGTTGGCGTTTTGTATCTGGCTACTCTGAGAAGACAGGCCGAAATAAACTCAGAGGTCACAGTCTCTTTTAAAGTCCAGACATAATCTTGGTCAGATCATGTGAAGACTATGTAGATTGGTGTCTGAAATGGTCTTTTGGAAAGAACCACACAGATTGAGTGGACCTGTCCAGTCAGTGCACGCATTTGTCAGTAATCGTGCAGCTCGACTCATAACATAAGGAGCTCAACTATTCGACGAACAATACCAAAGAAAGGAAATTTGGATAGGCCGCATAAATTACTTAAACTGCCAGATCATGATTTAAACTACTTGAGAAAAAAAAAACAAAAGGCAATGACCCACATAATCATCACATTCACAATAGGTAATTGAAATAATATAATACTTTACAAAGTAAATACTCATGTCATTGTATATAAAATTCATCACTGGCAATCTTTCAAATATCTATCGAATATTAATCAGACGATTGTCAATTATTTCTTTCTGAGGTTAACATTGTGACGTCACTCACTAGCATACTTACTTTTTGACTTCCCAAAAAGCAGCTGACAACTACAAATTATATCTGACTTGTTAAACTCCCGATTAAAAGCATAATGTCGCATAATGTGTCATTGTTATTGAGCTCACACCCTGCGCTCGCGCTGGTGCCACGCCCCCAGATTAGCGACCCATACAGCTATTAACTGCACATCTGTCCTCAATGTTGCTATTATACCACCTATTAATATTGAAGCTTTGGTTGATGTAAATCTATAGATGAACAGCTATAGCGCGGAATGGCGATTGGGAAGTCGTGGGTTTGATCGCCATCCGTTGCGCTATTTAGCTTAAGCCGATATCAGACTCTGTAGTTTTAATACATGCCTTTCACTCGAAGTTAAACGTCTAAACATTAAATAAATTAAAAGTGAAAAATAAATTAGTGAACCGATCAAACCATGTTAGATTTCGGCGCTCGGCATCATTCACGCGTCTACCGAATGATAGAAAAATGAAATGAAAGGACCAGACGCGACAAAAATCGGTCGCTAAGTCGTATCGTTGTCAAATTCCTGTAATACATTTTCAACTTTATTTCTAAAGCATAAGGTTGAAAATCTATTAAAGATACTAAACTACCGATTGCTAAACCTCAGTTGTAGCCCGCCAAATTCAAATATTCTTTGAATTTAACGACTGATATGAAATTGATGATTATTATTCGATAAATATAGATTCCCACAGTCGAGAATCGCATTTTGATCAACATACGACGTAAAACAGAGCTGCAATTTGCAAAAAACCAAAGAAAAATTGAATTTGGCGGGCTACAACTGAGGATTCACTTTAATATTTATTGATCGGTAGTTTGCGACAGCGTCGCTATCTAGTCGAGACTGCCGGCCCTGTTAAACCATCATCCATATGTAGTTTTATCGGTGTTGTGTGAACGTGAAATGAAACAAAAATGATGCTTCACTTTAGTGAAACTTTCACTCGTCTGAAGCGTCTGGTATCGACATTGATCGGGGGGATTCATATGCAACGAATTCTGCTACAAAAAATATTGGTTCTAATGATAAATGATAAATGATTTTATTTCTGTAAGTAGGTTTGAACAAATACTTTTACACGACAATCATATTTTAAAAACTAGATGAGGTCGGCGTTTCCTATTTGACTACTCTGAAAAGAAAGGCCGAAATAAACTCAGAGGTGACCGTCTCTTTTAAAGTCCAGACATAATCTTGGTCAGATCATGTGAAAACCATGTAGATTTGTGTCTGAAATGGTCTTTTGAGGAAAAACCACACAGATTGAGTGGACCTGTCCAGTCAGTGCACGCATTTGTCAGTAATCGTGCAGCTCAACTCAGAACTTAAGGAGCTCAACGATTCGACGAACAATACCAAAGAAAAGACATTTGGGTAGGTCACAAAAATTACTCTAACTGCCAGACCATGATTAAAATTAACTGAGGAGAAAAACAAAAAGCAACAATGACCCACATAGTCTTCACATTCACAATATTAAAATAATAATCAATGTAGCCTGAACGCCACTCATATAGAGCGCTGCTCTAATATAGACCTACGAGTAAAAAACGAATGCACGGTTGCAGCTGGAACATGCATAAACATTATTATCGTCATTCACAGCCACACTCCATCCACTGCTGTGTCACTGCTGACTCTCTTTTTTGTGCCAATCCCCACGCTCCTCTGTTAGACCTGGGTCTACTCTCTAAGCACGAAATCCGACGTTTCAGCCGACATTGCGCGCGTTTCCTACTCCGTATCCTATACAGATATAGGGTTAGTTTGGGTCCCGACCTAAGAATGAATGACACCATGATGTGACAGTTGTGTCCAATTTTTTTTTAAATAATCGGGTGTAAGGTTCACTCCAAAGTTTCAAACTACTTTCGAACGGGCCCGTGTCTTCGTTGACAGACTTAGAGTACGCCCCCAGATGCATAGGGGTCATTGCGTAACACACTTAAATTGACAATGCCATTAATTTTGACAGTTCAACAGCATTCATTGTGCTATTTACGTTATTGAGCAGACGAATTTTTTAAACATGTGAAGCAATGTTTCCTTCAAAATCCTTAGGATTGTGATTGAAACCGCGTTACGCAGTTGGGGTGCTGGTTCTATCTGCCATGGTAACAATGTTGATGATAACTCAAACTAATTAATTCCTAGGTAGATGAGGACCTAGTATGGTAGACTAGGTATCCCCCCGAAGAGAGGAGGCTTGTGTCCCAGCAGTGGGAACATTATGGCTCAATTGCCAAAAATAAATCACAAATTTATTGCCAATATCAAAGGGCAACGCATAGTCTGCTTATGACAATATTGAAACCGCCATTGACTATAAGTCAACGTAAAATAAACCTTATTCGCTTGAACAAAGTATATGATTTTGGTAAACAACAGAAACTTACGAGGTGTTAAATTTTGGTTTCAAACAAACTGAACTTAATAAAGAGCCAAATAAGGTTCAGAATTGAATGTCGTGTTCGGGATAGATTTTATCAGATCGAATTGTGAACAGAATGTGTCTGGTTCATATGTAAAGTACCTAAATATACCTTAACGTGTTTACATAAGGTTGAATTTGGATCGCAGATGTTGTCTAAATACAGTAATATTTGCCAGACACGCCCCCTGCGGTACAGTTATAGGGTGTTTCCAAAATATGTTTCTTTTTTGAGATATCCAAATTGGCTTATAGGTTTTGTATGGGTTAAAAAGTTATTTGGTTATCAGGATTTTTGCTAAGCTTGACTAATTTCTGTGAAGTCACTTATGGAGGGCAGGTATGAGGGGTTTGATTCGCGAGTCAGGTCAATTTTGCGACCTGCCAGGGTCGTGGGTTGTTCGAAAGACTTACCGTGGCCCTGGCGCACAGGCAACTGAAGGAAAACGGGTGGGTTTTAGTCAGTAAGAGTCTGACACGCCCTCCCTCTCCGTTCAGAGCGGGAGAAGTTATATGATGATTTCAGACAAAAAAAAAATTGACCTGGCTAAACAAGAAAAAAAAGGGATAAATTATTATGATTATTTACCAATTAACTTAAATATCGACGGCTCTTAAGTAACCTTTTACTTTAGAGCCATCGATACTTATGGATTTACCTTACCGTGCAGGCAATCGATGTAGGCCAGTAAGAAATTATAATAACTAGAGGTCGCCCATTGGTCGAAATTCAACCTTAACTCATTATAAATAAAGCACACATATCTATTAGACAAATTGTAGGATAAACAAAATAGGTTTCATTCTACTCTTTATTTTTTATAAACCTTTACTTTGGTCATCCGAATCCATAGCAACCGTTTGTTTACAAACATGGCGTTACATGCGTGTGTGTCAAATACATGATAGTGTGTGTAGAGATTTTTTTATTGATTTAATGTATTTTTATGCAATTAAAAAAAAATTGTATTCTGCACTCCGTCTCTACATAAACTATAAGTGTACGAAATTTCATACTCCTGCGTCCGCGCAATTTTCGTAAAAAGGGGTACAAAGTTTTTGCTTCACGTATTATTTAAAGAAAATGACAGTATTATAATACTGCAGCAATACCGCAGCATCCCATACCCTCGGATTAGGTAAGGTGATGTGATCACTAATCATTGCTAGGCTTTGATTATGACTCTGACAAAATACTTTTTTGCTTTGTGCTTTTTTTTTACTCGACTTCAAAAAAATGGAGGAGTTTCTCAATTCCACTGTATTTTTTTTTAATGTGTGTTAGCTCAGAACTTTTTTCTGGGTGAACCGATTTGAATGTTTTTTTTATTATTTGTGAAGCTGGTGCTTTACATGTGGTCCCATTTAAATTTGATCAAGTACTGACCAGTTGTTTTTGAGTTATCCTTAATAATGCGTATTTTTTCCACTTAGTTTATATAGATGATGTTATATTAATTTCCTGTCACGGTTATTTACATATCATGTAGTGTTATACGAATGTGTGTGGGGTAGGTACCACAACTAAAATGTAAAAAATTAAAACTTTTTTACAAAAATACAACCGACTTAAAAAAGTTTTTTTTGAGATGGGTTTGCTCTTGACTCTAGTCTAGGTCAGAGGTGACTGAGACAAAGTCGACGATGGAGTGAGCTTACCCAGAAGAAGCCTGTTCACTCTCACTTTGAAGAGATTTGGGTTGTATACGTTCGGAAACACAGACGCAGGTAAAGAGTTCCACTCTTTCAATAATTTGTAAAATAACTCCTCGCAATATACCTAAGACTATATTATTTCTTCATTTTTATCTTTCAGTCATTAATTTTGCAAAGAATAATCTTTTTGGAGATTTAACCCAAGTAGGTCATTTTAACCTCTTTCGGTGTTACTGATTTTGTGAGGCAGGTAAATAAAATCACAGAAGCTTGGTCACACATTCTTTAATATTGATAATAATTTGACATTATAGGCATTGCTTTTATATTTTAAATATTATACATGTTAAGTTACAGCTATAGGTATATCTACTTGGTTCCTGGAGCTTTACTTTACTGAACTGACTGCCACCAGCACGCTAATTGCATAACACACTATCTATCACAATCTGAATCATTTTGAAGCCTATTGCTAATCCATTGGTTTATATGTTCGAAAAACTTGTCTGCTCAACAACGTAAAAAACGCAATCAATGTTGTTGAACTGTCAAAATGAAAGCTATTCCTACTGTTAGTGTGTTACGCAATTACCCCGCTGATTTAACTATTTAAATAGCTTTAAATAATTGGATAGCGTAGGTAACTACCTACAAAACGTCAAGAGCAGCTTGTGAGCTGAATTTGCTAACTAAGTATAATTCAAAGACTGGTCCAAACTGGTCCTAAAGATGTGTACTATACACAGCTAAGTTTTTTAAATTTTACTTGGGGTCAACATATTGATGAGAGCTCATTCTAATGCTAGGTACACACTCAGTGACTACACCGCCGGAGACGAGTCGCTGGCGATTTCAAAATCTCAAGCACAGAACATATTATACGCTAGCAACACGTCTCCATACTTCCGCTGTCAAAATATGCAGGTAGACGTGAGATTTTCAAACGTCAGCGAGTCGCCGGCGACTGAAGTAGCTGTGTGTGTAGGTATCTAGCATTAAGTTTCATTCGATGTAGAGCTTTTCGATTCTTCATTGAAAGACCCAGCGTTATAGAAAAAGTGGTTGTATCGAAAATTAACAAATAAGTACATTCTTTTCGTAACCCGAAACTGCACTTCTGAGCCAGCAAGCTCCAAAGAAACCATGGTCCATAAACAAAAATATTCGACCAAAAATTAGCTCGGTCGGCCATTTTGAAAATGTCTCATATTCATTTGACTCATGGGCGCCATTCTTCCAGGCATAGACACGTCAAACATAGTGCTGCGACCGTTCACAATCGGTTCGCGATCTAGTCGATTATTCGGATCGATTTTTGTTGCACTTAAAAAAGCTGATGTCTGTGATTGGAGCAGGCTCCCAGGTAAAGGCTGTTGTCGTTCTAATCTATATTGTAGATTCTGCTTCTCCATTTGGTGATGTTGAGTTCGGATCGCGAATCGGTTGACGTGTACCGGTATCGGTACGACTATTTTCGTGCCGGATCCGTTTTTGCTTGAGTGACTACCGGATGCAAGGCCGGCTTTGACACGTTTCCATTTCGCACGACGATTTTGGAACCATATTTTTACCTGGGGAAGAGAAATTGATTTGAAATTATTGAAGCAGTTTACCTGGCTTATTTTGCTAGGCTCACGAGAGATTTCTAGCAGTTTAAGAGAGTTCCAGTACACACAAAACTTTATCTGTAAGCGATATTTGACCATTACAAATATATAAAATCTTTCCATAATACGGTTTAATGGGGAAGCGCAAGGGTAGTCCGCGAAATTCAAGTTTTCTTAAGTTTTTTTACCATTTGCGGGTCAGTGTCTTGTCTGTCGCGGCCGTAACAAATATGTATTTAAAGAATTATAATCACAAAAATCATCAATACATCTCTATAGGTTCATATTACCCTATTGAACGACAATTTCATGAAATCTTGACATTTGAGGCCTATTGAGTTGTATTGCTGATTCTAATGATTATAATTCTGTAAAGCCATATTTGTTACGGCCGCGAATCATATTTTAATCAACATACAACCTGACAGTGACCTGTAAATTGCAAAAAACGTAGGTAAGTAAATTTAAATTTCACGGGCTACCTTAGCGCATCCCCCTAAAGAACTTTATTATTCCTCATTAAGAATTTACAATAATTCACTTACTGAGAAACTTAATTTACATAAAATGTTTGTAAGTGTACACACGACGACATCAAGCTATGCATTTCCACTTTTAGCTGACCTCACATTGTATAGGTTTTTCTTGCAGTGAGAAGTCAGCTTATACTGGAAATGTATAGCTTGATATGTAGTCGTGTGTAAAAAAACGACGTTAAAAGTAAAATAGGATGGTAGTGATAAAAAAAAGTAAATATCAACTAATCACCAACCGAGTAAATCACGGATCTAAAGTAAAAATAGATGTATTACTAGATGTGGCATACATGGCAGCGTACGTTAAAGCGTAAGTTTTTTTTTTTTATATGAACCCTTGCTGCTAGAGTTAGTATTTTTATATTATTATTGTTATTGGCACATTATATAGGATTTAAGTATTTTTTTAAATAATACATACTTTTCGCTTGTTTTATTTCCATGGTTATTTTATTGTAGATACATATTAACACAAATAATCAAATACTCATTCATAAATTTCTAACAGGGTACAGACAGAAAAATATTTTGATAAGAAGCAGTCAATAAACTATAGGCTTTTTAAATAAAAAAATCATTACAATCTTTCCATATTAAAATATTCATTCAACATTTTTCTTTTAAGAGAACGTACGACGGTACACTAAACCCACTCCTTTAAAAAAATATTATCTCGTAATTGAGAAGGAATTATGAATAACGGCTTAATAAGGACCCTCGGAGCAGGAGGAGCAGTGGTGGCCCAGTGGCATCGGTCCCGACTTACGAGTCGTAGGTCGTGGGTTCGAACCCAAGCAGGCGCTTTACTTTGTGTAAATAATTTCATCACTACTGCTCTCAAAACGGTGACGGAAAACATCGTGAGGAAACCGGCATGTCTTAGAACTAAAAATGCGAAGACATGTGACATCTACCAACCCGCACTGGGCCTGCGTGGTAGATTACAGCCCATTCCCACTCAAAGAGAGGATGCCTGTGTCCCAGCAGTAGGAACATTATAGGCTAATTATGCTAAGGACCCACGGTAAGTGTGTCTAGAATTTTCTGATACCATTTATGAAGTTTCATATTGAGACACGAAGCAACAAAATTCGATCTAAAGAAAAGCGTTTTAAAGGAGTGGCGCTAGTGTACCAATGTTCGCCCTCTTAACACGATAGAGACTAGAGAATAAGTAAAAAAATTGCAGTAACTAAGCTGTATGTCATTTCATTGAAAAAACCAATGACGAATGAAGGAGGAACATTTTCCAAGTATTTGAAAAGGCCATTTTCTGTTTTTATCCTTCGTAATGGCAACCCTCAGTTATCGTTCCAACACCCTAATTGCGTAACACACAATCACATCAATCACAATCTGAATCACTTTGAAGCTATCCATTGCTCATAAGTTCGAGAAATTTGTCTACTCAGCAACGTAAATAACGCAAAGAATGTTGTTGAACTGTCAAAATGAAAGCCATTCCTACTGTTATTGTGTTACGCAATTACTCCGCTGATTAGATCGTTCAGTATTAGATTCTAGTGAACTATTTAAGTACAATAGTTAAAGAATTCAATCAATACTTAGTTGAGATGTCCATTGTCTGTCAAAAAAATAGTCACCAACCCTTTTCAATCTTTTATCTATGTCTTAACCGTTCAAAAACCTATGGTCTGTTCTAAAAGTATTGGATGAAAGAGTAAACAAACCATGTTGAGTTAAATTCTTACTCAGTCACTCAATATAGGGAATTAGTAACAAATTCATCTGTATTTAGAAGGTTTCAACGTTATATCTTAACACTTTTTAAAACAATACTCGTACTTGTTCGAATAACATTATAAAATAAAATTTAAGTTGAAAAATCGCCTAGGAAAATTGTGGTTATAAAAATTAATAAAATTTTTATAAATATGAAAAGAATAAAGTTTAATCTCAATTGTCAAATGAAAAGCATTTACTTATAAGGGATTTAAAATTAGAATTTCAGGCTTAAGTATCTAAAAATTAAAGCAAAACACTAAATTTGTAAGTGGCACTACAACTTGGCTTTTTCGTATATTTTCTGATCCATTTGTTTACATTTTCATTAAATACTTTTGGAACAAGATATGTGAGATCTCTCTGTGTGTGTGTGGGTGAGCGTGTGGGTGTGTGTGAGTGTGTGGGTGTGCGTGAGTGTGTGGGTGTGTGTGTGTGTGTGTGTGTGAGTGCGTGTGTGTGTGTAAGAATGTGTGTGTGTTATTGTTGTGATATGTGTATGTGTATGGTTTAAAGCATTATTCCTTAAAAATCCTTACCTGTACTTCACTAAGCTTCAAAGCGGATGCGATTTGCGACCTCTCAGTGAGACTCAAGTACTTCTTGGCATGAAACTCTCGCTCCAGTTCGAGCAGCTGTTCCGAGGTGAAAGCGGTTCTTCTTCTGCGCGCCTTATTCTCCCGTGCTGTGTCCGTGCTTGAATCTTCTGGGTCTGGTTCTGAGTCGTTACCTGGAGAAGGAAATAAATTTTTATAATAATAAACAATCACGCCGCAGTGGTGTCTGGATTTGTGCCCGGTTGATGACAATAGGCTCGCCCCCTATTACATGGGACTTAAACATAACTGGCGAAATTTGCGTGTACTATATGTACTTACACCTCTAGCTAGTCCTTTAGGGATTACAGGCGGCCTATTTTAACGGTTTAATTATTATTCTATGTAATTACAAATAATGAAAAGAAACGGAACATTACAACGTTACACGTTATAACATCAGGTATCTGCCTGTGAAAGTCCCGTCAAAATCAGTCCAGCCGTTTCGGAGATTAGCCGGAATAAACAGATAGACAGAGAAATTAAAAAAGAATTGTTTCATGTTCGTTTGTTTGTTATTTTGACATTACAAACAGTCACTTCAATTTTATTTATTTGTATAGATAGTACTAGCGACCCGCTCTTGCTTTGCACGGGTAATCCTACTGTTGTGACCTCTGAGTTTGTTTCGGCCTTTCTTCTCAGAGTAATCAAATAGGAAACGCCGACCTCATCTAGTTTGTAAAATATGATTGTCGCGTAAGTGTTTGTAGAAACCTACTTACAGAAATAAAATCGTTTATTATTTATAACGCACGCGAGTTTATTTGGCGCAGCCGTGAGGTACACAATACCATTTTAAAATTTTGTTTATTTTTTATTTTATGTGATTGTTGTTTGCCTTAACCTGGGTCAAATAAATTTATTTTCTTTCTTTTATTTATTCTTTATATTAAAACATTAAGATTTCTGTGCTATACCTAAGTAAAATACATAACACATAATACATTGTATAACATTGTTAATGGCAATTTTGACTGTATAGATTTAAATAATGTACTGTGCTATGCAGTCCCCAGAACTGTCCATAGACGGCAGGTGCGTGCAGGCAAACTCTTTGCAGTAGGTACCTGCCGATCTAACACTGGTCGACGTTCACCAGTTCGACGAATGGCAGCTACCTACAATGAAGCATGCGAACAAATTGATATATTTACATGCTCCTCGAAAAGGTTTCGTAGCCTTTTGTATGAGACACTTGCACTATTGGACAAGTTTTTTTTGTTTAAAAAAAAAAATACAATTTCTGTTTTTTTCTTGTTTTTATAATATTAGTGTAACTGTCATGGATAATTAGTTCACCTCCTTGTGACTTTAAGGTTTTATTTATTCATAGTTATCTGTGAACAGCGCTGTGGGCTACATTATTACTTAAGTTATCAAAGTTTTTCTGTATGTAATATTGCATAATGTAGCTGTTTGTTGTTCCTATTTAATAAAAATAAAAAATAAAATATCGTACGTATTATACACACAAACCTACAGGAATAAATGCTCTAAATGATGGTAGAAACCGCATCAAAATCAATTATGTGTATAGTAAAAGAGAACTAAGCGGTCACGTAGAAAAAAAAACTAAATAATAATAATAATAGCTAATTATTTTTTTTATATGCACGTGTTTCTGTGACAAATATACCTATCTTTCTTCTTACAGACAGACACGAAAAGCGACTTTGTTTTAATATATATATATATATATATATATATATACAGGGTGGCCGGAACATTGACGTCCAAAAATTAAATTTAGGTCCCTCGTATCGTGGGGTATCCGAATCACCCCCATGTATGTTCCACGACTTTTCATAGTTTTCGAATTACGAATTTTTTTTTACGAATTTACCGAACGTAATTTTTTCACTTCAGACCAACTTTTTCATAACTTTCATCACAGTTACGAAGCTGATTATTTTATGCATAAAAGTACTACTCACGAAGATTCAGTTGCAAAAAAAAAATCTCGACAAAGCCATGTACTTTTTTTTTTATTTTTTTTTAGACTGGTCAGGTCGATCATTCTTAAAAAAATCAGAAAAAAATTCGTAACTCGAAAACTATGAAAAGTCGCGGAACATACATGGGGGTGATTCGGATACCCCACGATACGAGGGACCTAAATTTTATTTTTGGACGTCAATGTTCCGGCCACCCTGTATATATAGGTGTATAGATTAATGTATTTTTGTTGGAAAACTTTCATAGCAGATGTATTGCCATCCTAAGCAGAAATCTACAATGCCTGTAATTTGGTACGCCGGCAGTGCCCATACCCTTCAAGATACAATACAGCAACGTTGCTTGGCGGCAGAAATATCCCTCCTTATATAAACGTAACTTAGGTTAAATAATGAGTAGCGACTGCTTAATGAAAAAAAAAAAAAAAAAAAAAAAAAACAAAATGGGGAAGCGCCAGTGTAGCCCGCGAAATTAAAATTTTCTTACGTTTTTTTGCAATTTGCAGGTCAGTGTCAGATTGTATGTTGAACAAAATATACGCAAACTCAAACTCAAAGCATTTATTTCAATTAAACCATTTACAGGCACTTTTGAATTGTCAAAGAGTCGGTCAGTTAGTCAGAAAGTTGAAGCTAGTTGCCCATTCCAAAACGTAGATCTCTATGGAGAAGAATAATATAATTCACGACCGTAACAAATTTGTATTTACAGAATATAATCATTAGAATCATCAATAAAACTCTCTCAAGTTAGAATTGACCTCAAATGTCACAATTTCATGATGAAATAGTCATTAAATGGGATTATATGAACTTAGAGGGTTGTATTGATGATTTTAATTATTATAATTGTGTGAATACATTGTTACGGTCGCAAACCATATTTTGTTCAACATACTCGTACAACCTGACACTGACATGCAAATTGCTAAAAGTAAGTGCAAGAGAATTTGAATTCCGCGTGCTACCCTGACGTTTCACGCTTAACCATATTTTTTTGACGTTTAAACGTGTCATAACTTTAAGCAACGTTTATAAAATCCCGGGATCATGTCTACCAATGCAAGCCCAATTTCCGCTACAAAATGCGGCATATCCTCGACAAACCTATCGTGTTAATATGTCGAAGCTATTATTTACAAAATCAATGACCGAGAAAAAAGCGAAAAACTATTAAAAAATAATACATCTTTAACAGTTACTAGAGCTATTAGTCATTGGTCTCCCCATTTCCCGCGCTTTCTGCAGTAATGGCGGCGCGCGGCAGGAACTTTATGGTCGATCATTTAGTCGATTTTATTGATATGTCGTTCAGGCGATTATGAATTTTGATACAGAATTCATTGAAGGGACTATGTTTTTTTTTAGTACTTATATGTTAATACATATCGACGGTGAAGTATCAATATCTAATAACTAACATTTTTGCGATTTTGACTAAGTATATTGCATATTCGTAGGTAAAATTTCACATTTATAACCCTAACCTGAATTATTTTATTGAAATCATTATCACCACCACAAGCGTTTCCTACTATTTTTTAAATATAAGTAACTTTTTGATTTAGATCATTATAGAAATTAAACATTTTTTTCGCCTCCTGTAAAATCATAGTTTTGTAGTTTTTGGATATTGATACTACATCGTCGACTTATGAAAGAAAAAAAAAAAGAAAATAAGTCTATTTGCGGTAAACTTGACGCAAAGAAAGAACGCAAACACCAAAAAGTATATGTTTGGGGAAAATATGCGTAATATCCACGCAAACTGGCCATCGCTCAGCATAATGCTGTAACCCTATGCGAGAGACAGCCGGCGTTGACGTGATGACGTCAACCAGTGCAGCATACAATGAGACTGAACTTTCTTATATTCGCTAATAATAATTATTAATATAATTACATTAATTACAATAGGAATATGCTCGCCTATCTAAGTATTTGATGGATGTTTTTCTCTTTGAGTGGGTGACAATGTGTCCTAAAAGGCAACTAGATTAGTATGTACTTGTGATAACATTTCTCAAGTCTCATAGGTATCTCATTATTATAGGCTGGCAGAAAATTAGAACAAGGTACCTTGTAGGACAGATTTAGATGTGTAACAACCAATCTAC
The DNA here is from genome assembly GCA_917490735.1 of Dryobotodes eremita. Lineage (NCBI taxonomy): Eukaryota > Metazoa > Arthropoda > Insecta > Lepidoptera > Noctuidae > Dryobotodes > Dryobotodes eremita. The sequence goes on from OU823270.1 coordinate 11,625,595, forward strand.
CACTATAAAGCAACCCAGTACCCTAATTGCGTAACACACTATCTATCACAATCTGAATACTTTTGAAGCCTATAGCTAATCCATGGCTTCATATCACACTCTCTGATCAAATACACAACTACACACACACACTTACACACCACATTACTCTGTTTTTGTGATTATTGTATGTAAATTACCTTCTTTTTATTACTCACTTGTTTTTGTAAATTTTATTAATTTATTATATTAAATTATCATTAACAATCTTCCGCTAGCAAAACTAATTAAATTATTAACTTTGTGTGGTGTTTGGGTCACCAAGATACAGGCTGTGCCTAGTTTGGGACCCGCTGTTAAATATATCAAATTTTTCTGTTGGTTAAAATTTCATGCATAATTGTATGATTGTAAACTATGTGTAAGTTTAATAAAAGAATTTGAATTTGATATGTTCGAAAAATTTGTCGGCTCAACAGCGTAAATAACGCAATGAATATTGTTGAACTGTCAAAACGAAAGCTATTGCTACTGTTAGTGTGTTACGTTATTACTTCGCAAATATGTTGAAATGTCACATTCAACAGACAGCTCGATATACACAACTTTGAGAAAGAAGCCAGCAGAAGGATCCTGTTGGGTTGGACTGTTACCCCTTTATTCATAAACTTTGCTTAAAGTTAAGAGACGTTTAACATCAGAAATGTATGGTTAAACATTCACTAATCATTACTTAACTTTAATCAACGTTTATAAATAAACTCCACATGTGTTACGCAAATACCCCGCTGGTTATAAGAAGCTACTAAGTATTTTTTACGTATTTTTAGGCAGGCAAATATAAAGCAATGCCGATGGCCTACCTGGCGGGGAGTGTTTACCACCACCTACAGACACCATACCTTCGTAATTACTTCAAGCGCTTATCATTTCAGCGGAATGATACCGTTCAAATCGAAACAGAACAAAATTTGCAGAGGTAATGTATAAAAATCCGTACAAACCTCCTGATTTTTCTAGCAAATCTCTCAACAATACTAAAAATACGTCCCTATCCGCCGCCAAATCATGTTTTCGTCCATGTCAATCTCTCCCTAAGTTTTTGCGCAGTCATAACCCCGGGGCCGAATGGACAATAAAAAGCGACGATCGAGAGCCGAGAGCCGAGTCAGCGCCACGCCCCGTGGTGGACAAATCTAATGATGAGTTAGCTGGGGTGAGGAACTGAGGAGCCGGGGTGAGACGGGCTTGACGTGGTTTGTAAGATTTTGGGAGAAATTTGTTACGTAGACATGTGAGATTTAAAAAATAATGAACAGTTTTAATTTCCGGATAACCTGTGGCAGATAATTTGATACTAAACACAATACATAGGAAGAGAGACGTTTTACGTTTATGTTTTATTCTTATGAGGATGATATTCTAGGAACTTAGATATAAGTAGGAAAACCTGTCCTTAACCACAAGATATAAATCAGCATAATTATAAACCTACCCAATGACTTGCTAGCTATGAAGCGATGAATCACTCAAAAATCATATTAAAAACAAAGAAAAAACTATTCATATTAATGAATAATTGTCAATTGCTAAGAAATTAACTTAATGCACACGGTAACTATTTTCACGAGCCCCATTTTTCAACTCAAACTCAAACTCAAAGTATTTATTTCAATTAAACCATTTACAGGCACTTTTGAATTGTCAAAGAGTCGGTCAGTTAGTCAGAAAGTTGAAGCTAGTTGCCCATTCCAAAACGTAGATCTCTATGGAGAAGAACGGGCAAGAAACTCCAAGGACACTCTTTTTAAATCAATCAATCAATCAAATTTTGGATTGCTGCCGTAGTTAATAGGTAAGTCAAATTAATCAACTCAGCCTATTTGACTCCACTATTGGACATTGGCCTCTCACAGGCTGCGCCACAACACCCTGTCCTCCGCCTTGCTCATCCAATCTGTTGAAGCCACCTTTTTAAGGTCGACAGTCTATCTCGCTGCGTGGGTCCTACACTACAATTGCCGATATACGGTAATAGGTAAGTTCTTTTTTATAAAAACTCATCATGAAGAAGATACAATGAAGGAAGATATTTAAATAGAATCCTTTAAAAAAAAAAACAGTAAACAACTCACAATTTGAAAAAAAACTTAGTCCCAGTAACAATGCAATTTTCGGGATTCTTGAAGAGTTTTGGAGGTAAACAAGCGTGAAAACTTACGATAACTGATGATAAATAAGGATGATAAATCATAAATGATACATACTTCTTTAACATTCATACATACATACATAAACTCACGCCTTCTTCCCATGGGGGTAGGTTGAAACTACAGAACGCCACCTGCTACGATCCTTACATACTCCTTTCACCTCGTTTACGTTCATACATCTGGTCATACACGCACGCCGGTTGCAAGTACTACGCATCTGACCTTTCTGAAGAACATCACCAATAACTAAAAAAACAATACACTACGAGTACTAGGTACTACTCCTCCTTCTACTACTTCTATAAATTGGTTCAAAAAACATTTTTGCACGTCATAATCAAGGAAGTATTCCAGCAAATTGACCAGCAATATTTCATTTTGAAATAAACATTCGCCATGAATTCACTTTTAAAACAAATTTGAACTCTCAATTCGGGGTTCAAACAACTCTCAAACCAAGAAAAAGTAGCCGTTGGTTGAAGGGTAAAGAAAATACATGCGAGAATCCCTTTGGGTAAAGGTAGTTGGATGAACATCTAGTGGTTTTAAATAAGAGTTTGCCAGACCCTTCTGCTCATCCCAAAGTAGAGTAAATTCATGATGTATAGAAAGAAAAAAAAAGAAAGAAAAATAGTTTATTCTGCACAAACAAAACAGAATAGAATAGAATACTCTTTATTAATTTTTTTGGATTTTCCTATAATGGTGTCAGCTAATGCAGTTTTAAAATATCCGCAAACTGGACCTTGTCGCGGGAATCCACTGGATGAAAGACAGATGAGAGAGATGGCGGATGAGACAGATCCAAGTGTCGATGCTTGATAGGTAAATATTTTTGATGTGAAACATCTATAGCCGCGGATAAAACCGATTGATGGCGTGGCGGCGCGTCGCCACGCTATATTTTCTATACAAAATAGGTTCGATGTTTCATATCTGCCAGGCGTCACGCGACGGCTGAATTTTTTTGTCCATACATTTTCTTCTTGGTGTGCTAACCGCGTAAACCCACGTCGTCTGCTTCTACAAAACTGACGCAAGCATGGACTTTTTCTAAGAAACGTGTAATAAGTTCTTCAAAATCTCAATAAAATACCTATTACGATACTAAAATACGTGCTAGCCAACACGTAGCCTTTTCTTAAATACCGACCGCATCAACAGTTTCCATGAAAAGCACGATAAAGGATCCCTTTAACAAATAAATAAATTTATTCCTTACGACCGAACAGCGATTGACAGTTATCGAGAGCGCCAAATGAATTGTAAAATCCGCCATCTTTAATTTGCCGTCAAAAAAGAACGATTTGAACGGGGAATAGACAATACAACTGCATAAGCAAACTTTGTAGACGCATAAAGTCCCCGCGTGACCGCGTTTCGAATTTTAAATTATATTGTTCGAGCGGCGAGTTAAATCGATTGTAAAGTCGAATGCATTTTAGTCGAATCAGATGTATCGATTACGTTAAACAGTCCGTTCAAAATGGCGGTCACGTATTATTTCAGTTTAAATTTTCCCTTTGTCACTTTGGCAGTTTTCCTCGAATGAATGATAAATTGGGAATCAATGTGGCGTAAAACTGTTGATATATTTGTTTACTTGATTATTATAGCGTTAACGCTGTACCTACATTATACTGCCTCCCAATTTTCTTATCTGAGGGTTTTTAAGATGCTTGAAGCACGTGAAGCTTAACCAGTTTTGAATGATTCTTCAACAATAGTTTTCATTTTAATAGGTGTTAACAAGGACAACGATAGCAGTAGGTATTTTGTAAAAAAAACACCGTGAAAATTTAAGTGGTATGTCCTTGAAGTGTCTGTGTGATCTATTTTAATTGGTTCATCATCATCATAGTCAGCCTATAATGTTCCCACTGCTGGGACACAGGCCTCCTCTTCGAGAGGGAGTGGGCTGTAATCTACCACGCGGGCCCAGTGCGGGTTGGTAGATGTCACATGTCTTCGAATTTTTGGTTCTAGGACATGCCGGTTTCCTTACGATGTTTTCCTTCACCGTTTTGAGAGCAGTGGTGATGAAATTATTTACACAAAGTAAAGCCTGCCTGGATTCGAACCCACGACCTACAACTCGTAAGTCAGGGCCGATACCACTAGGCCACCACTGCTCTGTCCTCTGCTCTGTGTGATCTGTTTTAATCCTAACTTCCTAACTATCCTAACTTCCTAACTTCCTAACTAATATTATAAATGCGAAAGTAAGTTTGTTTGTTTGTTTGTTACCTTTTCACGCCTAAACCACTGAACCGATCATCCTGAAATTTTGCATATACGATGTCAGGTGTACAGAAACGGACATAGGATACCTTTCATCCCGTAAAAAAGTACTCTTCCCGAGAAAAACCAAAATAACGTTCTTATGATAATAGATGGCGCCACGTGTCTTCCGATCATGATTGAATTATAACCCGAATTGATAGTCAAAGTCTAGATTAACGCGAGCGAAGCCGCGGGCAAAAGCTAGTTGGTTAAATAACTTTAATTTTGGAAGTCGGTGTCTTTGGCTTTGTATTTTCGTTTTTTGTTATTTTTCACTTTGTAGTGTTTTTTTTTGGAAGTCGGTTGTTTATTTGTAAAAATAAAAATATTTTTCACTTTTTACTTGTGGTACCTACCCGACACAAATTCTTATACCACTACTTGATATGTAAATAACAGTAACAGGAAGTTATTGAAACATAATCAATATATACTAAGTGGAAAAATACGCATTCTTAAGGATAATTCAAAAACTACTGGTCACATCTTGATCAAATTTGTTTGGGACCACATTAGTAGCACCAGCTTTCAAATAAAAAAAAAAGAATCATAAAATCGGTTCACCTAGAAAAAAGTTCTGAGGTAGCTGACACACATCAAAAAACAGTCGAAATGAGAACCTCCTCCTTTTTTTGAAGTCAGTTAAAAATAGCAACAACCATCAGTCATTTGATTTTTTTAAGGCTGTCAAAAACTGCAATGGCACTACATTCTCATAATCGTCAACGTAACGACGATCGTCGATCATCTACGTTACAATCATGGACGAAAAAAAGAAGTCGGATGGAACTCCGCTAAGACAAAACTGAGTCCCGTTAATGTGTGGATAAATTTATGTCTGAGTGTTGCCGTTTGCGCGCGTAACGGCCGATCTTCGGCCTACTAATGTGTAAATGTGTGCGTACAGCGGCCTGTACGTACAGCGAGCTAGCCGACTTGACACAGTTTTTTGTTAGCGAGAATCTGTCCGACTTTTTTTGTTCGACCACAATTACAATGCAAACAATCTTTAGAAAAAAACCTCCTCAAAAAAGCCTCTCGACTTCTACGAAAACGGCAACTTTATAAAAACGGCAAAAAATCATGTCTGTTGCATGGGAGCCCCCTTAAATATTTATTTTATTCTGTTTTTTAGTATTTCTTGTTATAGCGGCAACAGAAATACATCACCTGTGAAAATTGCAACTGTCTAACTATCACGGTTCATGAGATACAGCCTGGTGACAGACGGACAGACAGACGGACGGACAGCGGAGTCTTAGTAATAGGGTCCCGTTTTACCCTCTGTGTACCGAACCCTAAAAACGAATTAAATTATATCTTATCTTATCTTAACGGTCAAGAACCTTTTTGATCGATAGTTACTTGATTGTCATTCAAATGATAGCATTTACGAAAAAAAAAGCAACAATGGATATATAATTTTATTTTACAAGGACTATAAATAGACTTAGGTAACTAAAGCATTTGACTGCATAGGTAATGTTCTTGTCTTCCATAAATAAATTTAAAACATAAGTGATTGTCATTTTAGCAGGAATATATTGATATTAACATCGAATTAAATTAAGGGAGTACCTCAAGGCAGTGTTTTGGGATCAGAAATAATTTGTAATACTTAGATGTTTACTTTGACATTATTTTGTACTATGGGTTATCCCGGTAAAAAAAGGCCTTTTAGATCATTCGTGTATTTTTATAAGCACTATTTACCTTCTTAGGTAGTCGCTTTTGATAAATCTTAATAAGTTTTAGACACTGGTTAGTAGCCCGGTAGCGACGACCCTTTTGCGGAGAAAGAAAATATATTAATTTGACACAGACTGAAAGCACTAATTATATTCCGAGACTATGGCGCTAATTACCACACCAAACTTTAGTCGTAAAGTTTCGTAGTAAATAGAATCGTTATGTCAACAAAAAATCACCAAAAAAAAGGGAAAAGTGACAGATGTCACCTAAACAATTCGCGCCAAAAGCTAAATAGTTCGGATACGCGTCAATTTCACGCTACAGATGCGTTTGAGTGGCGTGAAATAATCTTTGTAATGTCAAGCAGCCATTTCTAATTGGTTTATTTGTTGATTTTCTACGTTGAGGGGAATGTATGTGAACTGTTTCGAGTGTCTATGAATTGTAGGGACGAGAATTGTTAGCAAAGGGCATTCGTTTCAGCCAATTTGGATTCGAAATTGTGATTCCAAGCAGGGATCATTTTGTATCACCTGGAAAACGATTCACATGACACTCATTGCTCCGGCAATTTTAATTATTGGTAAAGATTTTATATAATTTTAAGTTAAAATACCCAAATCGAAGATCTTAACGCAAGAAGGTACATTTTGAGTACTGGTGGCTCTTCGAAAGGATTGATAGTCCTGTGAGTTAATACCGAAATAACCGCACCCCAGTAAATACCACTATCAAGTCAAGAAAATGAACTTAAATAAATGGAATCCACACTTCTCGCAGCCAGTGTTAATCCAATATTACCGACCAGCATGCCAATTATGTAACACATTTTCTATCACAATCCGAAGGATTTTGAAGGAAATTCATTATCCCTTGCTTCATTATGTTTAAAAAAATCGTCTGTTTGACACGCTCCACAACGTCAATAACGCAATGAATGAATATTGTTGAATTGTCAAAATGAATAGATAAGCAAGGACACTGGGAGTGTGTTAAGCAATGAGGGCTATAGTGCTTGAGTTCGCCGCTAGAGCCGCTAGTGTAGAGTAAGGTCTCTAGATGTCAAAATATGTACTGAACGTTCACTGTTTGCGGGATTTTTTATCACGGATTTTAACGAATGATTCATAATATTTGTGATAGTTGTGCCATTCTTGATTAATTATGGCTTAAAATTTTAAGTAAAAAGTTAGGATCTAATTTGGTAGCACTTGAAGGAAGAATAAGATTTGTCTGCTTCATGCTTGCCAATTTTAGGAACATTATAATCTAAATATTCATTGGAAGTTTTTAAATGTAATAAAATAAACATAAGTAATATGAATTTATGCGTACTTAGACATCAAATAAAAGTACTGCAACAGGAACTTACTCGCCAGTGGCGCCAACTGGTGAGCACAAAAACGATAGCCCTCATTGCCTTCTCCTTAGTCTCCGCAGACCATGGCTGAACGAGATACTTGCAGTTTTATCATAAAAGAGTCCAGTGATGTTCTGATTAATGTGGCCAAACAATCTGAACCTCAAAACAATGAGTGGTAAGTATCATAATTCTTTGCAGGGCAGGTCTAGGTTAAAAATATGGGCTCTAGTGTCCTATGGAGAAAACAAAAGAAAACGTTTGTATGGAACTAGTACTTTGCCAGCGACTTAGTCCACCCAATATCATAGGCATTTAAAAAAAATCTGACTAGAGAACTTCTGTGCAAAATTTCAGGTTTCTAGGTTCTACGGCTGCGCGTTGATGTCAAAACTTTTCTTTTTATATGTATTGAGCAACGCTGACCGCATAATTATGAATACATTTCTTATCAAAATCTTTATTAAAAGCGTAGGTAGCTATACTAATACCTCGTACGTCTTCCAAAGGACCGATATAATATGTAAACATATAAATAAAATAAAAAAATGGTATTAAGATTACATTCTTAAACTAGTTATATTAAGTTGACATGATTGTATGTATTTTGTCAAAATTTTGTAATTTGTAGGAGATCTGGAGTCTAAAGTAAGCATAGGCCTGTATTTTAGACCTCCAGGGCCCCAACAAACAACTTTGACGAATAATTAGCTCGAATAGGAGTAGAGGTAAAATTACAGGAGTTAAATACAGAGCCTACAACGCAAACATCGTGAAGAATCACACAGTTTAATAATGTCCGAGGTGTGTTCGTAATAGTCGAAATGGCGCGCAGAGTAGAGCTATTTATCATTATTTTACTTGATATATCGCCGGGAAAAGGTGGTGATTCCAAATCTATTAGATAGAGACGTTATAGGCAATTATTTCAAAGCATTTTGGGGAATCTAAGTTCAAAGATTCTAAGAGTAGTGCGGTGTCAATTATTATAAATAGTAAGCAAGTAATCAATCAATTTACTACAACTAGGACTTAATTATCTTACACGTCCTTTAATCATTAAGAGGGCCCTTCCCGGTCCGTCTATCGTCAACGCGAGCATGATTGAAAAGATTGTTGTTCCATCCAACGCAATGTTTGAAAAAGGAGCAAGAGTAAGAACGCAATAACATCGAATGAAAATTGGCGCGCGGAGATTTCACAAAACTTGTTCCAGTAAATACGTGTTATTGAAAAAGCATTAGAAGTTTTTGGAAAAAACGTTTATCATTTAGAATCTCCATTAAATGTGCTAGGTTTCTATGAAGATGTTTTCTTTACTTTTACAATTTATGAGTACATTATGAACGACCAAAATTCATGTAAAATTTGTGCAAAGAAGCAGATTTTTGGAGGCTTATACTGAATTTGTTTCTCCAAATTTAGATTTTTTCCTTGCATTAAAACCTAGATAAAGTACTCAAGATACCTATTAGTTCAAAAATTTCAATGAAAGATTCGTTACAACGCCATGATCACGTACGAGAGTTTGTATGAAAAGTATGACGGGTTGACCGCTCTTAAGTGCGGATTTCACCAATTAATCTGAAAGCGATCAGCACTTCTAAACCGCGTTCAATAATAAAATAATAATTTATTTCCGACTTTTTTCCTTAGAGTGTTAGTAATACACTGAAACTTAAGAACTATGTTATTAATACACACACACACAAAAACTAACTATAATAATTATCCTATATGGCGAATCAGTGCCTCCAGATAGGACTCTCAGCCTATTTTATTTTTTTTATTTTTTATTATTTGTTATTGCTCTTTTTTACCCCTACTGTATTCATCTCTAGAATTTGGAACGCTGTCGTCTCCCACTTGGAGGTGGACGTTAATAGCTGCGACACAGTCTTTCAACTAATGTAGCGTGCGTATTTACGTACGCAACCAACTTGTAAAATGTGTTTTGGTTCCAATAAAGATTATTATTATTATTATCTCCTTTATTTCATATATACATATAAATTATATTTTTAAATATTAGAATATAAATATATAAAAAAATAATTACATATTTTCAGCAATGACCCTCAGGTAGCCGCGAGGACTGTCTCTAACTCTGCGCATCAAAGATGCTGCTCATTTTCTAATTATGGCATAATAGCCATCCACTTGTGATTCTGCAAACATCGCTGACGCACTGCAATAGCGAGGCAGCCCCATCAACACCCTAAATGCATTGTTATACTGAATAGCTGTTAGAAGAAATATTCCAAAACAATTTTGTCACTGACAGCTCATGAACGCGGTTTAGATGGGCTGGATGTGCCTGCCGAGGTCGCGAATTGTTCGAAAGAGTTACCCTGGCGCACAGGCAACTGAAGGAACACGGGTGGGTTTTAGTCAGTAAGAGTCTGACACGCCCTTCCGCTCCGCCCAGAGCGGGAGAAGTCATTTGATGATTAACCAACCAAAAAAAAAAAGATGCGCTGTACGTGTTCAGTTGCGTTGGTGAAATTCACCCTTAGTTATCAGCCAGTGCTGTGCACTTCTGTAAGTGACGAATTTACAATAACGAAAACTAAGTATGTGATATTTTTTTGTGTATGTTTTAGTGAGTAAGGATAGAATAGAATAGAATATTTATTTGCCAGAAACATAGTATGTTTACAAAGGTGTTAATTTCATTTCATAGTGCTACATGTCTCACCGTTTTAACGGTATGCAAAATAAATTTACAATAAAATAAAATCATTGAAGTGCTGCTGATTTCAATTTACATAAAATTAATTTAGTTTTTTTAAATGTTATTTCAATTATTATATTATATATACTACATATACTTCCATTTATACCATGTCATTAAATAAAACAAAACGTTTAATATAGAATCACCTTACCTAAATAATTACTTATGCCTGTATTGTGATGCCAGATCAAGAGAAAAAAAAATACAGGGACATTTTACAAAAAACTCTTGAATTAAGTAAAAACATTCCTGCAACAGCCAATTCCGTAGTGCCGAACAAATTTTTTTGAAGAGTAGTTGGGTAATTGACTTCGGCAAAGCATTATAAATCAAGGGAGCCATGTAGATACAACTCTAAGTGCCATATTAATTAATAAATAGGAACATATATCCTCCTATCCTGCCCTCTGAGCCCCAAAATATTTATTTATTTATTTTATTATTTATGTACACACAGTAAAATAGATACAGATACGGCATATTAGTATTAAGTACAAAGGTACTGCTTATTTCTTAAGAAATTTCTTCCAGCAGACCTGCGAAAGGAGAAATGAAAAAGAAATGTAGACAATAGTGTGTGAGAACAAGAAGAGAAGAATTTGATTCGAAATATGATGCCATAGCGACCTTTTCGCTGCCACCAGGATGCCGTGGAAGTGTCTGAAGTGTCTGAAGTGTGTGAAGTGTATGGAAGTTTTGGGAAAAACATATTCGCGCCATCATCAACATGACGAAGAAGAGAATAGGTACATATCCCATTATTTATGCTTAATATAGCTAAAACAATCGGCATACGTACAGCTTGATCACCATAGAAACGGAAGATACGAAAGACAAATGATAAATTGTAGAAAGATTTCTACGGCGCGATGTCAAATCTCATGAAAAAATATGTCACTTTGGATAGAAAGAGAGGTGTCTTCGTAGAGAAGACAGAAGTGGCGCTATGCGTGCTGCTCAAGGGTTCGTCTTGGAAAGGGCTGGTGGACCATTCTTCAACAATCGATTCGGCTATTATAGCATCCGCAGGATAGCCTGGTTAAGCAGCCGACAACCTCATTGGTTGCCCTGCGAGATGACGTAGCAAAGCAAAAAAAGATCCAGGAAACTATAATAAAAAATAAAAAAACATTTGCAAAGAAAAAAAAAATTGTGAATATTAATTTTGGAACAATAAACACACGAATAGGTACAAAAAGTAAAATGATGATAGCTGCAAAAGTATAAACTGTAGCGCAGCTAACAACGCCCTTCACCAGATACAGAATGGAATGATGTTCCATGCAAAAACTTGCTGCTGTTGCTTGTTTGGTGCTTGACAATCTTTTTTTTTTTATAGAGTAACCGTGGAGTTTCTTGCCAGCTCTTCTCCATAGGAAACAACCAATTGGAACCGTGCACCTAGCTTCTGACGTTTCATAAGTGCCCATGTTGGTTTATGTGAAATAAAATACATATTTTGATTTTGATTTTGATTTCTTACTTAAAAATACTAATACTTTAGAAAAAATCATTAGGTTATAATTATTATTAGAAGACAAGAAGTTGAGACATTCGAGATAATGCTCAGGGATATTTAGTTCCTACTTAATAATTAATCATCTTTTCGTCCTTAGAATTTTAATGATCTTTTTATTTCTGGAATCTATTATTGTGTCTCGGGATTTTATTAACATTTTCACGGATTAATTTTAACATGACTTCCCTAATCATGGTGTATTGCCATATAGAATAAATTAGAAGAAATGTATAAAATTGAAGACCCTGTTTGTAGCTTTGTGCCACGGCAATGGCCACGACAGGTATCGTGAATCAGGGATGAAAAATCGCTAATTAGCCGTCGGTACTCCAGCTTATGTCCAAATTATTCGTTTAAAGGACGTCGTTAGAAGAACTATGATATAAATCCTTTTTTTCATGGGGTTAGCTGGGTATAGAGAAGACGAACGGATATGTTAAGAAGGAGGTACTTTTTTCACTGTCACACGCACAGTATTTGCCGTGACCCTCGCAAATGAATTTGACAACATTCTTTGGATTATCACTGTCACTCTGCTTGGGTTCCGAACCTGACTCCGTGAAATTGTTTTATTATTACTCAATTTATTTAATCTGTTGTTCTCTCGTGTTGATGTTGAAAAATTGCTTGATATTGCTATTATGTTCGTCAGTCGATCACAAGCATGATTGACAACTATAGTTAACTATCAAAGATTTGATAAGAAAGTCGGTAGTCTGAGCTTCGACTTTAAGGCTGTTGCACTTGTAGTCTAGTTACATTGACTACCTATCACAATAAAACCGGCTAAACAACCAAATGGTAACAGAGGACACGTATCAGAGATTTAGGTAGTATCCTACACGGTAGATACCATCTTTGTATTAATGTAATTTAAATAAGAGTTTCAGATTGAGTCCTACAAACCTTGATTAGTTTCTTCTCCACCATCACTTTCTGCTTCACTCCCCACACTGACAGGGCTCTCTCTCTTCTCCTCCTCTCGATTCTCCCTCACAGGAGCTGTTCCCGACCCTAGCACCCTTGATAACCACGGCTCAGGGTATCCTAGTAAAAACGGGAATCCATTTTGTTGCAAAAGTGGCGCGTAATATCGCATCTGATTCAATCCGTCCAATCTCTCATTTTCATCCTCTTCTGAATTTCGAGAACTTTCAGATATATTATTTTCTATATCGATTTCAGGTGATTTTCGGTCTCCGATTATCGATTCGATCGAAAATGGTTTTGGTACTTTCTTCTGGGTTTGGGTCTCGCCTACTATTTTTGATTCCATTTTTATCACACACTGTTTTTAAGTCACTTTTGTTTGAAAATCACTGAGAAACAGTCTTTTTTTTAATACATCGTTAGGTAACGTTCCATTGTTTAATTTCTATTTATTTAGTTAGTTACGAGTCTAATTTTCTTGTTCTTTTCAGGTTTTAATTTTTCACTGTCCCGCAGAATATTTTATTAAGAAAAACTATACTTAGCACACCGAAGTCCAATATTTTAGTATCTTAATACTGTACTTAACAATATCACTCATATTACATTGGCAAAAAATACTGTTCAATTTTATTAAAACTAATATCAAAGTCCTATTTTAAAACTTAAACCTAAAAATAAAAAAAAGTACTAAACGTAATGTCCATACGTCTACACTCCGCGAGCATCGCGCGTAAACTCTCTCGCGGCTCGCCACGCCTCCATACGGGGTGTAGTCAAAACGTTATTTTATTTTATTAGTACTAACCACTGGACGAGGGAATGTAAGCTTTATTGCTAGCGTCATAATACTTCTATCATTATCTTGTAACTACATTGCTAACGAGCCTATTATTTTTTACTACTAAACCCAAAACCACCGTTAAGTTAATCACATTTAAGTTCACTTTTGTTAAGCAACGATAAAGTCTGGAATCAACCAATTTACATTGCAATTTAAACCCTATTTACTTAAGCACAACGTCCAACACTAAAAAGCCCTACATAAACATACGACCTTATGCTTCTGTCAAACAAATGATTAAGAACACTTTTGTGTGAAGCGGGAAAGGGATAGCTAGTTCCTTTTTAATAGGTTAGAGGGAGATAGTGATAGTGATATTTGTGGAGGCAGTGTGCAGTGGTAATTGGTGGTGATCACAATGTTTTGCCGGTGTCAGCACGGGGTATAAATTTCATCGTTTTGTGCCCCGTTTGGTAGCGGACAAATTACTTACTTTTGATTTTGACGTTTTTTTGTTGCATACGGATTTTGTATGAGATGTTCCTTTGTAGGGTTCCGTACCCAAAGGGTAAAATGGGACCCTATTACTAAGACTCCGCTGTCCGTCTGTCTGTCTGTCCATCTGTCACCAGGCTGTATCTCATGAATCGTGATAGTTAGACAGTTGAAATTTTCACAGATGATGTTTTTCTGTTGCCGCTATAACAACAAATACAACAAAAAAAACAGAATAAAATAAATATTTAAGAGGGCTCCCATACACAGACATGATTTGTTCGCCGTTTTTATAGATAATGGTAGGGAACTCTTTGTGCGCGAGTCCGACTCGCACTTCGCAGGTTTTTATTGCTGTGTTGAAGAAAAATTTTGGTCAGCTTCAGACTGTGTGATAATATTAAGTCTTATCGAAAAATTATGAACCGCCGTCGGACAAAACTCACTTAGATAATTATAGGTACCTACTAAATTGTGATTGGTAGTTTTCTTATCATTCCGTTTCTTCGCAATGTTATTCGTTGTCGATATAGATTTTAGGTACCTATTTTATTTGACTCGCATAAGAGAATCATCTTTAGCTCTTAAAATTGCACAAGACTCGTGAATCACCAGCCAGTGTTTAAGTAATTAACACATTTAACAAAATCTTACATGCACTTGGTCAGGTTAAGCTAGCGATACTTAAGCTATTTTAACGTAAACTTCAGAATTTCAAAAATATGTTTATTACAATGGGGGCTATCGTTTTTGTGCTCACCAGTTGGCGCCACTGTCGAATAAGGTCCTGTTGCAGTACTTTTAATTGATGTTTTGGATATATTTAAGTACCTACCCTAATATTATTATTATGTTTATTTCATTACATTTTAACTTCAAATGAATATTTAGATTATAATATTCCTAAAATTGACAAGCATGAAGCAGAAAAATCATATTCTTCCTCCAAGTGTTACTAAATTAGATCCCAACTTTTTACTTAAAGTCTTGAGTCATAATTAATCAAGAATGGCACAACCGTTACAGCTATTATGAATCGTTCGTTAAAATCCGGTATAAAAATCCCGCAAACAGTGAACGTTCGGTACATATTTTAACATCTAGAGACCTTACTCTACACTAGCGCCTGTAGCGGCGAACTCAAGCGCGATACCCCTCATTAACATAAGTGCGTTTCTTTACAAGGTTTGTAGTCACCTTTTAAGTCACATGACATGGTCATAGTTCTACTAGAACATATAATTTGAAACGTGGCAGTTAACCCTGCGACAAAGGGGCCTCAGGCCTCCTCTACTCACTTACCATGATCGCGACAACGCGATTACAACGGACAGAAAAGTGGTGTACTACTCTTTTAATAAAATTATTTAAACACATTCACGCCTTTAATCCCCAGTGTATAAGCAGTCGCACTTAATTCAACGTCTATCACTGTCAGGAACTATTTGCGTGCATCTCTGCTTATGCCTCGAGGGAATATAACCACGCAATCGGTACCTACCGCAAGGTCTGTCAGCTGGAGAGTGGTTTATTGTGGTTTTGGCAGTGCTTTTTTTCCTAACTGATGAGCCTACAATCATTAAAGCATTATACATTTTCTAAACTAGCTAGCTTACTATAGAAAACTAGAAAATAAATGATTTTATTTCTGTAAGTAGGTTTGAACAAACACTTTTACACGTCAATCATATTTTAAAAACTAGATGAGGTCGGCGTTTCCTATCTGACTACTCTGAGAAGAAAGGCCGAAACAAACTCAGAGGTCACAGTCTCTTTTAAAGTCCAGACATAATCTTGGTCAGATCATGTGAAGACCATGTAGTGTGAAATGGTCTTTTGAGGAAAAACCACACAGATTGAGTGGACCTATCCAGTCAGTGCACGCATTTGTCAGTAATCGTGCAGCTCAACTCAGAACTTAAGGAGCTCAAGGAAAATGCTTTACGAAACTACGATCGATGTTTAGCACAAATTTTAATCCATATTAGCTCGTGGCTAAATGTTAACAGACACCGGGTCGATCAACGGTTAAACTTAGCTTGCCGCGGTCTGTTCGTGGATGGGTCATCCATCTATTACATATTGAGACCCATCCGTGTCTCGGAAAGCACGTTAAGCCGTTGGACTCGGCTGTCATTTCAAGATCTTTGACAGTCATTACGGGCAATCTGAACCCCGAAAGACTGATCACCAGTAGTACCTAGGGCGGGAGCGGGGGCAGGGGGTAGGGGTCTGGGTGTTACCCAGTTACTGTGATGTGGAGGTAAGATCGGCCAGTCGCTTCATGTAAAATACTAGTATTCAGCTGCATCCGGTCAGACTGGAAATATTTCGAAAAAAAACTGCTGTTTCATAGTAAAGTGCAATACCTACGCGGTCAAAATGTATGGCAGAGAATTATTATTTTTTAAATAACCGACGATAAACTTCAACGCAGGGTGGTTCAGAACCATGTACTGAATCCATGGTGACAGGTTGTGCGTCGATGTCCCTGCCACCAAAAGACAAATAAATCCTACTAATATTATAAATGTGAAAGTTTGTGAGGATGGATAGATGGTTGGATGGATGTTTGTTACTCTTTCACGCAAAAACTACTGAACGGATTTGGATGAAATTTGGAACACAGATAGTTCGTAACCTGGATTAACATGTAGGATACGTTTTTTTTATCCCGGTAGTAAATTCCCGCGGGATAATTTCCGACCTCCACGCGGGCGAAGCCGCGGGCAAAAGCTAGTCTCCAATAAAATTCAAGTGCACCTGATATATCCCACAATAGCCACGAAAGAAAGAAGGAAAGAAAGAAAAAAATTATATGGGACATTGGGATTATATGGGACACGCACAGGAAATACAAAGAATAAAAAATTAAAAAGGAGCATTTAAAACTAACAAAATTAACAATAAAAAAGAAAAAGAAAAAAAACAACAATAAACAAGTAAAAAACCTGTGCGAGGCCAAAAAGGCTCCTATCTCGGCATTATGCTACGATATTTAAAAAATAAATACCGCAGCGCAAGGTGCATGAAACATCAATAGTATAAAAACTTCAGCTTCTTACGCATTATATTTTTTCAGAAATCATTCTGTACCACCTCAGACACAATATTTAAAGCGCAGTGTCACTCGTTCTTATTAAAATAATACTATCTCCAAACTACTCTCCCAGAACTAAAGCCAGCACGGCCACTTGGCCGGCGCGGTGGTCATTAGCGAGCAATTTGTCCCCTCTCCCCACCACTTCACCACCTCCTCTAAATTGATTGTGGCTATTTGGTACACCGCTGATGTATACAAGATAATTTACGATTTGTGTGGGCAGTTTGATGGACTCTTATGTCACTGAAGGAATTGCTTTGATTTTGTCTGACGTTTTGTCTTGATTTGGAGGTTGATTTATTTAATGCACACCAACTAAATACATACATAGCAATTGCCCAAAATCTTTAATAATTATCATTAATCTTTCATAATTATAGATCTCGCTTGTAATTAAGTCACAAGAAAGCACGGCACTATTTTAATTAGCGAACTTGTACAATATACAAAAGAAAATATACTTACATAATTGAAATTATAATTGCCATACAACGTGGCAATGCCGCCAGTCTCTTGGGTACATTACCAGTCGACAGCGATGCGGAGGAATTTATTGACGCCATTTTTTAGTTTGTTAATAGTTTTAGTTAGGTTAAGTTAATTAATTAGATGTAAGTTGTTATTTATGTACTTACATATAATTAAAAATGATAACATAACATAACATCATGCCTCTATTCAAATCAAATCAAAATATTTTATTTCACATAAACCAACATGGGCACTTATGAAACGTCAAAAGCTAGATGCACGGTTCCAATTGGTTGTTTCCTATGGAGAAGAGCCGGCAAGAAACTCCACGGTTACTCTTTTAAAAATAAGGGCCTTTTACAATGTTTCAAATTACAGTGTTGATAATGGGAGGACAATGTAGGCCTGACAACAAGTAACAGGCACTCAACAAAATATAAATATATATATATATATAAAAAGGTCTACTAATCTACAGTTTACAAATATTCCCCGAAGGGTTAGGCAGAGGTCTATCTATAGTACACTCACATTTCGCCAATTATGTTTAAGTCCCATGTAATAGAGGACGAGCCTATTGCCATTAACCGGCCACAAATCCAGACTCCGGCCTGCTATTGAGAAATTCCAGATGGAAAAACCCAATAACACTTTGCCCGATCCGGGAATCGAACTCAGCAGTAGCGCTTGCGACCACTAGACCAACGAGGCAGTTTAAAAATGATATCAAATATAAATCTTATAAATATCTGATAATAATCTTTCTAATAAAATAATAATACCATTTATTGACCATAATAATACCATTTATTGACCATAATAATACCATTTATTGATCATAATAATACCATTTATTGACCATAATAATACCTTGGTTGACTGGTAGAGAATGCCTAAGGCATTAAGTCCGCCTTTGTATGTTACTGTGTGCGAGAACTTGAAATAAATAAATAAATTTATTTCAGGCGACACAGGCCCATAGAAAAATACCTTAACCTAAACATAAATATTTTTATATCAACAAAAGTTGTGTTAATAAAAAGGCTTAAGACT
Source organism: Dryobotodes eremita (assembly GCA_917490735.1). Taxonomy (NCBI): domain Eukaryota; kingdom Metazoa; phylum Arthropoda; class Insecta; order Lepidoptera; family Noctuidae; genus Dryobotodes; species Dryobotodes eremita. The sequence goes on from OU823270.1 coordinate 11,644,214, forward strand.
ATGTTAGTAGCGCTTCACTTAGCACTAGCTTGGCTAAGGGGAAGTCTGATTGGGACTGTATCCACAATGGATAAATAAGCAGCTAAATAGTTATATTCCTTTAATGAAACTTGCACAGGAAATCTCCATCCAAAGCTTGTCAGTGCATGGTCTAGAAATTTTAATGCTATCCTTCCTAATGCTAACTCTTTTAGCTGCTTATGCCTGTACTTTTGTTATTCTTTCAGTTAGTCCGTTCCTTCTCAGACATTAGTTGACTCTTTTCCGGTTTGCCTCTATTTTTTACAGCCAGCAAAGAATGATGAAAATTTTCTCTTCTTAAAAGGACTGCGAAGGAAGAATTGTTCAAACAAACGTAATGCCAAAATGCTTTGCAATTCACGCATATCTCCACCACATTATGCTCTCCTAGTCTCCTGTTGATTATTTTCTCCTAAATTACTTACCCAAAACGAAATGATAGCGAATTGCATTGCACACATTTCTACAGCCTAATTGACATGTTTTTTTTCGTATTTTTCATATTTTCATTCACACTCTGTTTTGTGTAAACAGTCTTTATCCATATCTAAAATCGCTCTCACGATAAAAAAAAGTCTTATAAATATGTACCTTGTCTTGACCACCTTCGTAAATATTACTGTCTGCTTCATTATTCAGCCACTCCAAATAATTTTCGACCATCCGAAAGTTCCCAGTCGAGTCTCGTATAAAGTTCTCACAAACCAAACTTTTATCTTTCCAAATAACTTCACGAACCGAATGCATTATTGCAACGACTATAAATTTTATAACAATAGCTCATTCAGTCATATCGGCCCATTAACGGCCGATACTGGACTTAGGACATAATGATTCTAAAGCCGATATTTAAGAGTCGTGAGGGAAATCATTTATTGGGTTTCTATCGTAAAGAGCCTCGTGACTCATATTTAGTGTCAGCTGGCGCTGAGCTCAACACTCTGTTTGCAGTACAACCGGTAGATATTGATTTGCAAGTTCTTACTGTTATGCATCCGTCTGCTACGGATATAATAATAATAATAAAAAATATACTAAAAAAAAATATACTCTATTCAATTTTTATTTTTTTATTTACATGTACATATTATTAATCAAACTCAAACTCAACTCAAACTCAAAGCATTTATTTCAAATAAACCAATTACAGGCACTTTTGAATTGTCAAGGTGTCGCTCGGTCAGTCAGAAAAATGAAGCTAGAATAATAGAAGCTAATATTATTTTAAGTCTGTTAGCGTATAAGAATGTTTTTTTCAGAACATTTCCTTAAACAGTAAGTTTGGTTTAATAAAAAAATATATAAAATACTATGAATTTAATTAAACTACGTAAGTAGGACACTCTGTTTTGTAGCCAAATGGTGTTCTCACTGATTCAGTCAGTCAGTCCGAAGATACAGTGTTTTGGCCTATCTCGTTGGATCCTTGGCTTTTACAGGATCACGAATAACATAGTTTTATGAATGTTAAGGACCTCTGCAAACACAACTTGTTAAAATGGTGATTATAGATCCGTCCAACACCCAGTGCGAGTGCGCAGTGCTACTGACCAGACTATAGAATAGAATATTGTGTATTGTTCTCAAAACGGTGAAGGAAAACATCGTGAGGAAACCGGCATGTCCTAGAATCAAAAATTCGAAGACATGTGAGATTTACCAACCCGCACTGGGCCCGCGTGGTGGATTACGGCCCACTCCGGCCCACCGAGAGGAGGCCTGTGTCCCAGCAGTGGGAACATTATAGGCTGATAATGCAGCTGATAATTTTTTCGCGATTACGATGTCGGCCCAATGGACACTGATGTTCAATTCAAACTCAAACTCAAAGCATTTATTCTAAATAAACCAATTACAGGCGCTTTCGAATTGTCAAGGAGTCTGTCGGTCAGAAACATGAAGTCCATTCCAAAGCGTAGTAGGTACCTATGGAAAAGAACGGGCAAGAAACTCCACGGACACCCTTACATAACAAATTATTTATAACAACAAAATATATTAAATAACTATTAATATTTTTATTATTAAATAACAAAATATTGGTTACATCATTAATATTGAAATTATGCATGTGAGAACGATACAGAATGTTAAAAGCGTCCGTAATAAACAGACAAAAACAATTCCAATATTAAATTAAAATAAGCCGTGGCAGCTAAGAGATGACCAGTCACCTCAGACCGTCAGTTATCAGTGAAACCTGACAGCGCCTCTGTTCAATTCGATGTTCTTTACCGCACCTTTAAAATTATGACCACAACTTTTTGATACATGCAGTAGATAAATCGATGGCGTCACAAGGTCCTTTAATGTCTTCTAAGTCACCATTGTATGTTTTATCACTGCATTTGTATTCATGTAAGTCGAGTCTTTATCATGATAATTAATTGTGATTAGTCATAATATGTCCTATGCTTATTGTGATGTTTTAATAGTCGCAAAGGATCCATATTTGGCATCAAAGATACCGTGATCATTGTTGTACGAGTAATACTTAAGTATTTATCTATTGAATTAGTACCTAATCACTAAAGAGAGACGGCACGGTTGGCGCAGTGGTTAAGCGATTGACTGCTGTGCTGCGTGTCGCGAGTTCGATTCCCGCACGGAACAAATATTTGTATGACCTATAAGTAGTTGTTCCGGGTCTGGCTAAACAGCCAGACCCGGAACAACTAAACGTTACAAACATTTAAACTCACATACACAAACGTGTATGTGAGTTTAAATGTTTGTAAACGCACCCACAATACAGGAGAAATTCCTAGTGTGGGGCAACGTTTACAAAAACAAAAAAAAAATGTCCTAATTAGGATATCTACTCACATCAAAAGTGTCTAGGGATCAAGGTATTTAAATAAAATAGTTTATTGCTTTAATGAAATTATGTAGAAATTTCTATATTTCGTATGTGTAGGTAGATCGACGGAGAAACGACGGATATTAATCCAAAAGCAGAGAGTACTCCTTTCTTCTTGCTTTCTTTTTATTTCTTTCTTTTCTTGCTTTCTTTTCTTGCTTTTTATTTCTTGCTTTATATTTCTTTCTTTTCTTGCTTTCTTTACTTGCTTTCTTTTCTTTCTTGCTTTTTATTTTTTTCTTTTCTTGCTTTCTTTTCTTGCTTTCTTTTCTTTCTTGCTTTTTATTTCTTTCTTTTCTTGCTTTCTTTTCTTTCTTGCTTTTTATTTCTTTCTTTTCTTGCTTTCTTTTCTTGCTTTCTTTTCTTTCTTTTTATTTCTTTCTTTTCTTGCTTTCTTTTCTTGCTTTCTTTTCTTGCTTTTTATTTCTTTCTTTTCATTTCTTTCTTTTATTTCTTTCTTTTCTTGCTTTCTTTTCTTTCTTTCTTTTCTTGCTTTCTTTTCTTGCTTTCTTTTCTTTCTTTCTTTTCTTGCTTTCTTTTCTTGCTTTCTTTTCTTGCATTCTTTTCTTGCTTTTTATTTCTTTCTTTTCTTGCTTTCTTTTCTTGCTTTCTTATCTTTCTTTCTTTTCTTGCTTTCTTTTCTTGCTTTTTATTTCTTTCTTTTCTTGCTTTCTTTTCTTTCTTTTCTTGCATTCTTTTCTTGCTTTCTTATCTTTCTTTCTCTTCTTGCTTTCTTTTCTTGCTTTCTTTTCTTTCTTTTCTTGCTTTCTTTTCTTTCTTTCTTATCTTTCTTTTCACGATTTTTGCTTATGCTGGATTTTCACCTTAGTTAATCCTGACATTAAAATGTGAGATAAGATAAATTAAGAAAAATTATATATATTCAAATTATATATTAAAATTATATATTATAATTAATATTATAAGAAAAATTAAAGGTTCTTATTGCGTAAAATAAACAATTAGTGGTCTGTATTTCCGCCGATAACGCGTAAAACACAATCGCAGCGATTCGGCCGGCATACTTAATATGAGTTCATCCAAATCACGTTGCGGAATGGCCGCCCACGTCCGTCATAACAGGTGAAAAAGATTTTCTGGTGTGTGTACGGCATCCATATTTGGCAGAACTCTTCTTTGAAGCATATCCCATGCGTGCTCAATGGAATTCAAGTCTGGTGATTGAACAGGCCATGGTAGGACGTTGATATTAGTTGCTGCAAGTGTGTTTGCAAAGACTCTAGCATTGTGTGGACGTGCATTATCATGCATAAGCAGAACTAAAGTACCAAACTGGGTCCGCAAAGGAATAACAACATCTGATACAATCGTTTCAGCGTAAATCTGTGCATTGAGATTGCCTCTGATCCAAATCTGTTCGGTTCTTCCGTCGATCCAAATACCCGCCCATATTATGATTGTTCCACCACTGCATGCATAGATTTCCTGGCATGATTTTAAACGTTCTCGGCATCCAGGGGTTCTTTAATACCGTGTACGTTTAGTACCGGGCCACATACCAAAGCGAGATTCGTTAGAATAACACACAAAACGCCACTCTTCTTCTGCCCAATTTCTGTGTTCACGAGCCCATTGTAAACGGGCTCTGCGATTATGGGGCTCAATAGGTGGTACACGGAGCGACCCTTGAGAACGGAGATTTACTTCATGCAATCGATTCCTTATAGTTTGATCGCTTATTAACACCCCTGAAGAGCTATGAAGCCTCGTAACCAACATCATCGCGGTCATTGTACGATTTCGTCGAACAGTAATTTGTATGTAACGATCTTGTCTACGTGTGCAGGTGATGCGAGCTCGTCCTCCATGTCGCTCTGCCACGCTGCCAGTGATGCGGTAACGTGTCCGAAGTCCACTTATAACACTCTGCGTAATGCCCAGAGCGATTGCCACAGCACGTTGCCGAAAACCAGCTTCCAACATTCCCACGGCTCTGATCATTTCTTCTCGGCTCAAATGACGTCTTCTCTCCATAATAACGTTCTTTTGTATTAATTCCACTCAGAAGTATGGCAGAAATTTTACTGATTTGGCCTCAAACCCGTTGCAGGATTTTAAAGGAATACGACTTGACAGAAGATTTACATTTTTTGACCGAAATTCAAAAACTATTCAAAGAAAGAAAGAAAGAATAAAGTGTATTAGGACACAGTCCGTGAAACACAAAATACAAATTACAAAATAAAAAAGGTTAATAATAATATTTCCTTTTCAAATGACGAAATTTACTAAAAAGTATCCATAGGAGTTAGAAAAACATAATTTAAAAAACCAGATTTTTTGTAACTATTAAAATTGTACTTGATCCCTAAATACTTTTGATATGTGTACCTATAAGATATGACTAATGCGAATAATGCAATAATGTCGGATATTAAAGAAACAAACCGCTTTGGAAACCAATCTTAACTAATATTTAGTCTGACGTAGCTTGTAGGTACCTAATAATTTTAAAAAATGATGTAAGGCAGTTTCATCTGTAGGTATTTCTATGGTGATGGAAAACCCTAACATTAGTCTATTAAAATAGATAAATGATATTTATTTCTGAAAATTGCTTCAAAAAATCTTTTACAAGTCAAAAATAAATTATTGTTTAAAACTAAGTAGATGAGTTTGGTATTGCCTTACCGACTACTCTAAGAAAGACCGAAACAAACTCAAGGTCCAAAAGTCCAAACATAATCCAGCACCCGAATTGCATAACACACTCTATCACAATCTGAATCATTTTGAAGCCTATGGCTAATCCATTGCTTAATATGTTTGAAACATTTGTCTGTTCAACAACTTAAATAACGCAATGAATGTTGTTGAACTGTCAAACTGAAAGCTATTCAATTACCGCGCTGGTCAGGTGGATATATGGTGTATGTAAAGTGGGAATTGTTGCTAGGAAGATATCAAAACCATTCTACAGGTATCTGCCTATTTACTAAGATCGTCGAGGCATCAAACTAAATATTTTTACAAAGTCAAAATCGACTCCAATTCCCACAAGCATAGCTGCAACTAATTCCCAAAATAAACTATCTCCAGGGACTTCGCAACCCTAACGATTCTCAATAATTGACATTCGCGTGCTCGCACCAAAGTCAACCTCTAATCGAATCACAGCGACATCTATCGTGTAATCCAAACAAATCACACTTCCAAACATTAATACGAAACGGGAACGCGCCATTACCGCGCCCCCGACATAAATCCACGATAATATAACACAACTTATTCATAACAAACTTAATATCGCTATAAAATTAAATATTAAAACACGCTGTGTAGTGCTCAACGATCCACGCAAATTGCTTTCCGTATCCACCCATCTCTTTCTTATCCCCATACAAAAGACTGAGATGGATAGTTATCTGTCAGTTCGTCGCTGCACTTGTTCTGTAAGTAATGAGGACTGTCACGCCCCGCAATCAAATGCCGGCGCCATGATTGGTCGTTTAACAGGGTTCGAAGTTTGAAACGCTCTTTTTTTTTCACTGTAATTTTCGTTCATTATCTATGGACTATGTGTAAATGACGCGTTCAGCCGACGGTAATTTTTTAATCTCGTTAGCGAGTTTACGTTTCATTAAATTGTTTTGTAATTTGTTTACTGTGGGTAATTTAATTTTGGATAGTTAGTTTTTATTTTGTGAGTGTTTGTTTGTTTAAGCGTAAATTAGGGCGTAAAATGTGGCAATAACATGCTTCTTTTTCATAGTTGTATTTCTAGGTTCCTTCTATCTTCCAGGGGGCTTAATTATACTTATTCTTACTTTTTGGTGTTGTTAAGGTGATTTATTTTCTCCAGTAAAGTTTTAGCTCTACCGAGGTCCCTCATTCTTTTTACTTAGTCTATGGATTTGATTTATGTTTAATAGTACCTACTCATTCATGAACCGCTGTATATGATACCTCTTAGAAAAACCAACTGGCCAAGGTCTAGGTAGGTCGTGTATGCAGCAATGATTTTTCTTTACTGGTGTCCAGCAAGCTCACGGGCGCCCAGCATCCGTCGCCGAATCTCTGGATGCTTATGTGTACATTTGAGGTTCACATTAGTGGAATTATAATATTTAAAAATATATTGCGGTCAATAAAACATGACTGCTGTGTGGGTCGATCTTCTTCTACCCATTTATTCAAAAGTCAACTTGACAACTGACGTTTCGTTCACAAACAACCTCAACAACTGGTAATTCGTCTGCCCCAATTGATTTTCCCTATTTATGTAACCAAAACTCACCAAAAGTTCCTCAGCTCGCCCCAACAAAATCACTAGCACCAATAAAATATTCAAAACATCACAGAAAATATGAATTGCAAATGCTTACAACAAACACTTTTTCATCCCTACGGATATTCAATAAAATTATAATAAAGCATTTTGTTACGCGAATCCGAATGTCATCTCACATCACTATTTGAGTGCACTTAAAAACCGTTACTAATGTCACATTTTGATTGCAAACTTATTTGTACATCTGAATTGAAGGCAATTGAACCTTAATGCTAAAGAAATAAGTTTTGTAAGACAGGAAAAGGATATTTGTATTTTATTGGCGGAATAGAAAAGTCAGTGTTATGTGCCATTTTTGTGAGGCAAAGAAAATCGAATTTTATATAATACAGAATACGCTGCATTTTCCAGTGAAATGCAGTTAACATTTTACCGGTGCAGAACCAAAATAAATATGCACTTTATAAATGATTGTAGAATTTTATTGCTTAAGAAATAGAGCACAAAGTTGATTAAATTTTATTTTATGTATAGTACAAGTTATTTTTGTAATAGCAAAGCGAATTCGCGCGCTTTTCCCTCGAAAATGGCGGTCTTTTGACATTTTTGACAGTTGCTAAAGGGAAGTTGCAATTGTGATGAAATCAGTTATTCCTGGAGGGGTAGGCAGAACCTAGAAGGGTTTAATTCGAGTACCTACTGTGTAGACAGAATCACATGCGAATCACGTTCTGATAATGAATTCTAAGTTTATTTGAGGTGGATGCAGTATATCTTCTTCTTTTATTCTCTTCTATTAATCATCATCTCATGGTCTAAAAACAAGATCTGGCATTCCGCGAGTGACACAAGCTTACGTCACTATCCAGTTGCCACTTTATTGCAACAAAACAAGAAGTATGGAAACATTTTCAGTCACCATTCTGTTAAAAAATATGTAAAAGCATTTAAATTGTCGTTTCGTTTTTCTAATCAAACGAAACAATTTAGTTTAAAGTTATACCAACGTAATTGTTAGTTAAAACCTCATTGATTTATCGGATTCGCACAGGTAATAAAGGCGGTTGGGGAGTTATTATTATACACAACTGGTAACACAGCGGTGATGACGTAGGCTTGTGTCTCCCACGTGACCACTGTGTCTCGGAATGCTATACCTGACGAAGTATATTATTATACCATGATCATCTCAGTAATCACCGCAGTTCTAAGCATGTCATACAGTTCATCCATCGTGATACCTAACTACTTTTTAATGACATAATAATCAAAGATACCTACCTACTTTTACAGTGAAATTGAATAGAAAAAGTCAAAATTCAAAAGTATGTTTAACCCATAGCTATCTTTCTCATATCTATGGTTTAACCCATAACTTGAATATAAAGTGAACAGGCTAAAAATATGCTAATTACGATATACTTTTCAACAAATTTGTTAACAAGACAAGGTACCTACTTCAAACTAATTATACATAATTGCCTATTAAGAGATGCAACACAGCGTCTACTTATACCTAAACTAATTAGATGTGCTACTCTAATGCCGCGTTCCCACGGCCCGTTAACTGACGGGCCGCGCCAGACGTTGCTACGCCCGCGCGCCGGCCGACGCCAAGGGAGTCTACTCTCTATATCCGTCAACGAAGCCTGGCCAGGCCTGGCCTGGCGCGGTCTGGCCTGAGAGAAAGCGGGCCGTGGAACCGCGGCAGAAGCTGCATCATAGCGCTGCTTATTAAATAAAAGTTATAAGTCGTAGGTAGTATGTTAACTTCGGACCTTCGTTGGCAATCGAAGGACCGAAGTTAACATACGGCCTTGTAAGTACTTGTCTACGAAGTTGTTAAACTTACTAGAACTTACTTTTATTCAATACTAGCTGTTGCCCAAGACTTCGTCTGCGATCCAGGATGAAAAAAAGCCTCTGTCCTTTTCCAGGTCATAGTCTACCCATGGACCAAATTTTATCCAAATCCGTTCAGCCGTTTTAGCGTGAAAGCCAAACAAACAATCTCACTTTCGCATTTACAACATTAGGTATAGTTAGGATTAGGATGTCCTTAACTATGCTTATACAGAGTGTTTCTTTTTGTAACAGAGTAGGTTTAAATGAAAAAAACTAATAATCTGCCCCTTATACATTTGGTGGGTACAATCACAGATAAGTTTGCTAAGTAAATAAAGCTATTATTGCATTTTGATTAAACCAACTGTTTTTTTTACGCATTTTAAAGGGCACAACATTTAGGCATCCGCAGTCTTAAAAAAAATGCATTGCTGTGCTTGACCCATAGCTAATGGTTCGCCATAAATAAATGCACGAAAATTTTGAACATCCTGTATAAAATGTTTTGTACAAAATATGAAAAGCAAAACAGATCATAGCAGTTTATTGATTTATTTATGGCGGTCTCGCCACTTAAGCACGAGTACGACTGTACGAGTCCCCCAACTAACCACAATACACGTTGGGGGATGGGGGACCGTCAGCAAAATATTGGTAAAGGTAGATCCACATTATAGTAAATCGTGCATGGGGAGTTTATTTGACACTAGCTGCGCCCCGCGGTATCACCCGCATAAGTCTCGATCCCGAGTGAATATCTGGACAAGTGTCCAGGTCATGGTCTACTCATACGCCAAGTTTCATCCAAATCCAATTAGCCGTTTTAGCGTGAAAGCGTAACAAACAAACATACAAAAAATCAAATCTTTTCTTTTTCTAATATTAGTTAGGTTAGATAAATATTTTAACAAAGGTTATCCAGACACTAAATATTTATTTATACGAGTATACTTATGTATTTAAAGTTACAAACTGTCTTTATTTAGATAAAAAAAGAAAGCAAGAAAGAAACATATTTTATTTGGGATACACACAGGAGATAGTGGAATATCGCTACTGTTCCATTTTCTTAGTCATGATTTACCAGAATACAGGATTTATTTTCCAAAATTCCTGAACATTTTAGTGTATCTATATGGTCCTTTCTGCTTTGCCGATCATCGATGATCAAGGCGAAGTTGAATCAACTCATCTTAACATGTGTTTCTGAACTGTCTAACTCCATCTACATAATAACTAACAGACTTGAAATATAATAATAATATTTAAAAGAATATATATAAATATATATATAAAAGAGAATCATAGGGCATCAAGAAATTCGTCCGCATCGCTGTGACAGCGATGTGGCCAGCCTTGCCACGTTTATGCATGGCGATGCTGATTCTTTGGCCGAAAAATAGGCCCACCAACCGCTTGACGATGTCTCGAAAAACCAAGTGGGCCCTCGGCCCTAGTATTTTAACCCCAAACGCCTCGAACATATGCTTAACTCCGTTCATATACATCCTCTTTTCCATACCCGCAGCAGCTCTCTCAGCTATTTCCATCTTAAGAGTATTGGTTTTAGTGTGTCTGAAGCCTTATACTTACAAGAAGTTAGACAGTTTATTATAAACATCTTTTTGATAACGTTTTCCAAATGGGAAAGATGTCCATGTACGGAAATTATGAAACGATAAATATCACAACAGAGTCATAGAGGGGTCTAATATGTAGAAGAACTCATTACTCATAAGTAATATACAGCGGGGTAATTGCGTAACACACTAACAATAAGAATTACTTTCATTTTGACAGTTCAACAACATTCATTGCGTTATTTACGTTGTTGAACAGACAAATTTTTCGAAAATATGAAGCCACGGATTAGCAAAATCCTTCAAAATGATTGATAGTGTGATACGCAATTAGCATGCAGGTTGAACCTGGAATTTAAACGATAACCTTCAGGTTCAAGTGCTACAGCACTTAAAAATTGAGATAGAGCACAAGCTTACGATAAACTAAATATGAAACATACATAATACTTAATAGCATAACATATTAACTCAAACGTTTTCCGCAAACTCGAAACCACAACATAATCTGTGGCAAGTAATTTGGCGCGCTGTCACGTTGACAGCTCGGCGGAAGGGGCGTGGCTTCCGGCCGCGTTCCGTTTTACTTAACGCACGCTCGCAAAATGACGCGACCCATTAAAATCGACCAGTCTTACTTGGACTACCCTCCGATTTGCTTTGATCTTAAATGTTGACAATCTTCGAGATTCAAGTGGTTGGGGAAGTGGGTATTATGAATTGTTACCTGATTACGTTTTGGGAATATTTTTACGCTTGATTTGTGTCGCTAGAGAATTTTAACGGAAACCCTTATTCAATTTATAAATTTCTTACTTGATTTTTTGATATGTAAGTACCTCCCTATCTATGGTTAAAATTTAGTAAATAATAAGCCATTTATTTCAACCCGAGATCTCAGAAAACTATTATTCCTGGTAAAAAATAAAAGCTCACTATCAAACCAAGCAATAAGTGATAGCGAAGAGGTGTGCCTCCGACAGACTATAAGTTATTTGAAAGCCCAAAAATTCTATTGTTCCTGTCCTTACTCCTAAATATACTGATATTACCCAGTCCTCTAATTAGGTTAAGGACCTCAGATGAAAAGTCTTTCCGCATACATTAATTAACAAAAGAAACTAATGCCTCTAATATTTCCGTCAATCATCATATTTACCAAAATAAACCACCATTAAGGGTGGTCTCCTATAAATAATCTTTAACAATATGTCGAGGGCTCCTTGGAAACTGGCCATCTTCACTAATGGTATAATTAATAATGTCAAGATTTATCGCGTGGAACGGAACGACGACACGCAGCCATTTTGATGACAAAAAAGTAATTGAAATATTTTTGAAGATGTGTTTACAAATTATTGGTGATGCGGCTGAGATGTTTTTACGCTAATTTAATTTTGTGTTTTGAGATGTGAAACGAAATTTATTATTAATTTGGTGTTCAATGTTTTTGTAGGGAAATAATGATTTTGACTGCTTAGAAAACCTACATAACGATAGCTAGAGAGCGCGCAAAATAACTCTGTGCGCGGCCGAAATCGGAAGTAATCGTTAGCCGCCATCTCGACGTTTATATCTGAGGGCCTAGACAAAGTAACATTCGATTAGCGATGACGCTAGTAGAAAAGCCAAAATGTACCTATGGGATTGACATAAGCTATCGAAATGTCACGTGATCATAGGTCAACGAATACAAATTAGCTAGACAATGTTAATATCATTCGATTCTATGAAACGAATCGACAGCGTCGAATGATTACTTCCAAAGAGATGCGTAGCCAAGTGGCACTTTTTGATAAGCGCTATCGCTAGTTTTCGATTCGTATGATGGAAACATTAGCAAAAACGATAGCGATTGTAGAAATAGAATCACTCCGAAGCTAATGCCATTGGTCTAGGTGTCAGGTGTCTAGAAAGTGTGCTGTATTCCGTTATTACAAAAGTAAATACCTAATTACCATCATTATACCGAAAGTTTATTAGTGATCGATGGCCGAAATTAAATAAAAGTGTTGGCAAGAAGCCATTTCCCACATTTCGCCAGTTATTTTAAAGTCCCATGTAATAGGGGGCGAGCCTATTGCCATCAACCGGGCACAAATCCAGACTCCGGGCTGCCACTGAGGAAAACCACATGGAAAAACCCAATAACACATTGCCCGACCTGGGAATCGACCCCAGGACCTCATGATCAGCAGTAGTGCTTTGGAGCACTAGACCAATTAGGCAGTCCTAGACCTATAGTTTTATGACAGCTGCGCGCATAGATTATTAAAAGCCGGCGGCGCACGAGTCGTTGCCCAAAATGTTAGCATTTTATAAATATGATGTTTATATATATATATTTAGGACTAGGTATAGTGTATTTATTTTATTTCTTATTTTTTGTTATTTTTATATTTTCGTATGCTGCACTGGTTGACGTCATCACGTCAACGCCAGCTGTCACTGAAAACCAACGCTGGGGCTCTGTCTCGCATAAGGTCGTAGCATTATGCTGAGCGATATCCATTTTGCGTAGATGTGACGCATATTTCCCTCCAACTCGTTCTTTTTTGCATTTGTGTGTTTTTCTCTGCGTCATATTTACCGTAAATAAACGTATTTTCTTTCTTTCTTTCAGTTTGTTCGACACCTGAATAAAACCATAAACATTCATACTTAAAGAACTATTATAAACTTTACAAAAAAAGCAAACATCCATCTAAAAAGTAAACAATAGAAAGGTATAATGAAGCTAATGGCTACCTCGTAACATTGGGGTGTACGTACCAATTACCAGCCAGCACAAATTGTGGCAAATTATCGAATTAATATTGATATATCATTATTGAGGCAATGTTTGAACCAATGTTTGAACCAAGTGTGGACAAATGTTAGAAGTGGGGCGGAACGGAGAACTTTTGAATCAGAAGCGGGCAGATTAGGTTAAGGGATGTTGGCATGTGTAATTTGATCTTGTCTAGACCTACATCCAAATTAGCTATTATAAAGAAAAGAGGAAAAGAAATAAAAAATATTTTATTTGGGACACGCACAGGAAATCCAAACAAAAAAATCAAAAAATTCATAATAAAAAAATAAGTGCATTTAAAACTAACAACATAACAATAAAAATAAAAGACCTGTGCGAGGCCAAAAAGGCTCCTATCTCAGCATAATGCTGCAAATATTTAAAAAATAATTAAATACCGCAACGCTGGTATTCTGATAGGGCCCGCTGTGATGCCACGGACACACCTACGGACATCCATAAATCCCACTAGGGGATTTTTTATTTTATTAATAACATATAGAAGAAAATAAAGCAATTATTTTATATTACTTGATTGTTAAATTAATTAAGTTAAGAACCTAGTTATTACCCATTTTCCATTTATTTGGTAATACTACGAGGCTGGCATAATCGCTCCGCGATTAATGCCTTTTTCTTTCAAATAAAGATATAATAAAAAAAAAGGTTAGAAATGACGTTCAGTTTTAGTTTTGATTATCTGTAGGTAAGGAAATCTAATATATAAAATTCTCGTGTCACAGTTTTCGTTGCCATACTCCTCCGAAACGGCTTAACCGATTTTGATGAAATTTTTTGTGCTTATCCGGTATCTATGAGAATCGGCCAACATCTATTTTTTTTTTTTTTTTTTTTTGGTAGGTAGGGTAGGGAGTTAGGGAGGTAGGTAGGTAGGGTAGGTAGGTAGGTAGGGTAGGTAGGTAGGTAGAGTAGGTAGGGTAGGTAGGTAGGGTAGGGTAGGTAGGGTAGGTAGGTAGGTAGGGTAGGTAGGTAGGGTAGGTAGGTAGGTAGGTAGGGTAGGTAGGTAGGGTAGGTAGGTAGGTAGGGTAGGTAGGTAGGGTAGGTAGGTAGGGTACGCCGTAGATAAGTACCGCAACCCGTGCGAAGCCGGGGCGGGTCGCTAGTTATTATATAGGAAAACACTACAAATTGAAAAATAACTTTAAGTAATTGCGGAAGTCGGTGTCTTTGGTTTTTTATTTTCGATTTTTGCCACCATCTTCCGAAATGACTTATAGTTACTTTTCAGTTTGTAGTGCTTTTTTTTTTGGAAGGCGGTTGTTGTTTTTGTTAAAAAGTACATATTTACTTTTCACTATTTAGTGATGGTACCTACCCCACACAACTCGTATACCACTACTTACTATGTAAATAACAGTGACAAAAAGTTATTATAACATCATCAAAATACACTAAGTGGAAAAAATACGTATTATTGAAGAGAACTGAAAAACTACCAAATCAAAGTTAATAAAATTTATTTGGGACTAGCCCTGAGGCATACCTTATATATTAAAAAAATAATTTTCAAAATCGATCCACAATTGCCAGAGATGTCGCGTAAAAACATACAAAAAAAAAAGAACATACAGATGAATTGAGAACCAAGTCCTGTGTCCTGTCCTGTCTTGTCTGTGTGTGTATGAGTGTGGGAGTGTGTCTCTGTGTGTGTGTGTGTGTCCTGTGTGTGTGTGTGCCCTGTGTGTGTGTGTCCTGTGTGTCCTATGTGAGTCTTTTTTGGAGTCGGTTAAAAAGGAGTATGAAAGGATCGTAGCAGGTGGCGTTCTGTAGTTTCTGCATACCTTTACCCTAGTGCGTGTATAATTTTATACGGTGTAAAAGTCTTTTTCTGTGATGGTAATCTGGCACAATTTCATCATACTTTCTAAAGAAATTCACGGGGCCTAAATCAGCAGGGCTTTTGACTGTTTCTTCAGCACCTGTCCAGCGCTGGGGCTCTGACTCGCATAGGGTCGTAGCATTATGCTGAGCGATTGCGATTTTGCGTGGATGTGACGCATATTTTCCCCCAACTTGTTCTTTTTTTGTGTTTGTATGTTTTTCTCGGCGTCATATTTACCTAGGCTAGGTGGAGCGACATCAAAAGAGATCGCCAAAACAGTTATCAAAAGAGATAAGTAACCAGGGTCGTCGATATAGTTTACTAAGAAACCGATGAATGTTTACGAATAAAACATTTTTACAAAAAAACAACCGACTTCCAAAAAAACACTTAATAACGTGAAAAATAACTTTGATTTCGGAAGTCGGTGTATTTAGTTTTGTATTTTCTTTTTTGGCCACCGACTTCCGAAATTAAACTTATTTTTCACGTTCTTTAGTGTTTTTTTGTGGAAGTAATTTTTTTTTTGGAAATGTTTTTATTTTTCTCTTTTCAGTTGTAGTACCTGCCCCACACACATTCGTATACCACTACTTGATATGTAAATAACTGTGATAGGAAATTATTAAAACATCGTCAATATAAGCTAAGTGGAAAAAATACGCAGTATTAAGGATAACTCAAAAACGACTGGTCAGACCGTGATCAGATTTAAATGCGACTACATGTGAAGCACCAGCTTTCAAATAAAAAAAGAATCATCCAAATCGGTTCACCCAGAAAAAAGTTCTGAGCTAACACACATTAAAAAAAAAAACTGTGGAATTGAGAACCTCCTCCTTTTTTGGAAGTCGATTAAAAAATAAAATGTAATTAATAGAAAACAAACAAGTCATCTATCAAATTAAATTTCGTGTTACAGTGAAAACAAAACAAGGACAGGGGAATTGCGAACACCTCTGTCTAAGGAGAGTCCATTGCCTTTCAGTTAGACATTACAGACCAGCAACGTTGCTTTCAAGTATCTGCTGAAAAACAACCTGTGAACAATAAAATCAATCTTGTATCAATGTTGGGGTCAGCTTCCAGTCTAGCCGGATGTAGCTAAATACCAGTATTTTACATGAAGCAACTGCCTATCTGACCTCCAAAACCCAGTTACTTGGGAACACGATAACCCTTGGTACCCAAGGGTACTAAGGGTTATCGTGTTCCTAAGTAATGACATGCCCAAAGGCTTCTGACTACCCATAACGACTGTCAAAAACCACAAGAAAATATGGTCCAAATATTCAGTAAACATTGGCGGCCAACACTCACTCTCCACAACTCCTCCACACGGTTACCATCGCGTGGAGGTACTCAAGCGCCATAATTGATGGGTGCTCATGGCTTAATACGTGTTATTTGTGCCACAAACGGTGGGGTTCTGTTTGTTTTGTCATATAGGCTATGGGTATGGGTAGAATTGGCATTAGAATAGATATCCTAAATAATATCTTAATCCTAACTATCCTAATTATATATAATATTATAAATGCGAAAGTAAGTTTGTTTGTTTGTTACCTTTTCACGCCTAAAACCATTTTTTTTTTTTTGGGGTGGGAAATCAACAAATGACCTCTCCCGCTCTGGGCGGAGCGGAAGGGCGTGTCAGACTCTTACTGACTAAAACCCACCCGTGTTCCTTCAGTTGCCTGTGCGCCAGGGCCACGGTATCTCTTTCGAATAATCCGCAGCCCCGGTAGGCATCGGTCCTATCGGACCCCGTCAATGGTGCTGACATCTCTTTGAGGCGCGCGTGGAACACGACGCGCCGTCGACCCGGGCCTGGTCCTTACCGGACGGCGAGCTGCCCATTGCTCGCCGTCCGCAAGCCCGCGCCTACGGTGGCCGGGAGTCGGCAATCGACTCCCGACGCCCAGGGTGTCTCGTCCTCCTGCGGCGGCTAGGGGCGCGAGGACGCAGAGATTGTCTCTCTCTTTCGAGCTCCGCCTCCTCCTTCGCGAGCATTACTGCTGCTTCGCAGAAGGAGGTGACGGCTTCCCATTCCCTCTCGCTCCGTACCATGGCCCGAACCAGGGCCGCCACGAGGACACGGCGGTGCTCCGCCCAAGCCGGGCAGACCTCCACCGTATGCTCCACCGTGTACTCCGGTCGATCCACACAATGATAACACCCGGGCGTTTCCTCCCGCCTTATCCGAAACAGGAACCTCCCGAAACAACCATGTCCGGTGAGGACCTGCGTCAGGCGGAAGGTGAGGACGCCGTGGCGCCTCTCAAGCCACTCCTCAAAGAGGGGTCTTACTGCCGCAATTGTGACGCGCCCTACGCCTAAACCCCTGAACCGATCATCATGAAATTTTACATATATGTTGTCACGGGTACAGAAAAGGACATAGGGTACCTTTCATACTGAAAAACAGTACTGTTCCCGAGGGAAAGAACAATAACTGTCGATGGTCACAATTGCTTTTGGACGCTAGATGGCGCTACGTGTCTTTTGAATCATGATGGAATTATGTTATTAGAAACTTTAGTAGTGTGTTAAGAGTATTTTTTTTAAATATAAGTATTTCATTCTGTGAGTCTAGAGTGAACTCCAACACCGTTTTGCCGAACACCATGAAAGTTGGCACGCAAGTACCTATACAGGGTTATTGGTTATATGTCGGTAATTCATTAAGGGGATATAGGAGAGGTGATTTGCAACAAAATTACCCCTGATAACCCCTATGCAAATGTCAACCATTTTCGAGTAATTTGACATTTTATAGTTTTTTAGCGGTACACGACTTTGAAAATTTATTAAAAAAAAACAATGCATGTTTTTTTTAAATAATTGTTAATTCATCCACAAAATCTTTAATAGTTTTACAACTCGTTAAAATTTTCTATAATTTTGAGCAGGTTATTTGACTAAAATAGTCGATTTCAGCAGAAAAAACACGGAAGTACTTTATCGGCAGAACATTCCAAAAACATGGACAACTTGTCAGCTATCCAACAAGATACAGTAAGATACTAGATATCTTTAAAATAATATAAAATGTCAAATTACTCGAAAATTTTTGACATTTGTATAGGGGTCATCACGGGTCATTTTGATGCAAATGACTTCTCCTATGTCCCCTTAACGGATTGCCCACATATAACCAATAACCCTTTAGGTATATATATTTTTAATGGAGCAAGATTTACAGGATTTTTTTCGACCTCCACGCGGGCGAAGCCGCGGGCAAAAGCTAGTGTTCTATAATGAAATTCAGTTACTGTAACATTTTCATTAGTTGGATGCAAAGCTGATTTTGTATTTAATGCTTTAAATAAAGTTAAGCATGATGGGAGACCAGTGGTGGCACAGTAGTAACGACCACGGCTTTCGAGTTCTAGGTTTGAACCCAGACAGGCGCTTTACTTTGTGTAAATTATTTCATCACCACTGCTCTCAAAACGGTGAAGGAAAATATCGTGAGAAAACCGGCATGTCCTGGAACCAAAATTAAAACATAACCCTGTCTTTGTTATTGCGAAGTCTACTAATTCTATAATCGAATTGGTTTTTATTACCTCGCAGTCGGTGCGAAAAGTAGAATATTCTCCCCGAGGATAAAGGTGTCTTCGTCTTCGGCGAGCTGAATCCCTCGGTGCACTCAGGATTCTCATCTTAACTCCCTCGCTTCGCTAAGGAGTTAACTCAGAGCTACCTCACTGCGCTCGGGAGTCCTAGAATCCTTCGTTGCGTTCATGATTCAAAATAGCGTTCGCGACATTAAAACACTGCTTTATCCCCTTAGTTCATAATCTACTTTATCTCAGAAAACTTAAAACGTTCCGAAATATATTGGCAAAGTTGTACCTTCATAGCTCTGTGCGCTCATTTGTATAATCAATATATAATTTGATAATGAACGGGTTTGAGCTGCGCTTAAGCATCGATTCATTGTCAGTCACGCCATCAAAAACATTTGAAATTAGAATTCTACTGATACTGATTACCGACAACGGTGAAGGAAAACCATCGTGAGAAATCCTGGACTTTTAGTACCTAATACAATGCTAAAACCGCCAACTTGTCTTGAACAAGCGTGGTGATCAATGCCCGTGCTTTCTCTATATGAGAAAAGGCCTTTCTCCTGCAGTGGCACATTAATAGACAGGTATTATTATTAATATGATTATTTATTGTTACATACATACATAAACTCACGCCTTCTTACCATGGGGACAGGCAGAAACTACAGAACGCCACCTGATATGATTCTAACAAACTCCTTTTGCGTCGTTTACGTTCATACATCTGGTCATACACGCACGCCGGTTGCGAGTACTACGCACCTGACCTTTCTGAAGAACATCACCAATAAGGTCACTATATGTCATAGTACTAGGGCGTCTCCTACCAGCGTTTCCACTCACACCTGCCTTGTGTTAGTCGCCTTTCATTCATCCTCTCAACATGACAAAACCATCTAAGCATACTCTTTTAAACCGCACCGTTGCCTTATCACATCATTCTTCAGCCTATCATTCATAGTCACACCACACATGCTTCGCAAGGAACGCATTTCCACAGCATTTATTCTACTGATGTTTGAAAGAGAAGAGAATGTATCAGTGTGTGATGTGAAGATAAATGATAAGAATGTGGAGCAAGGAGTTCGTGTATTTGGAGAGTCTGTTTACAAGAGATGGAAAGATTAATGAAGATGTCGAAAGGAGAGTAAATGCAGGAAATAAAGTGAATGGTGCTACACTTGCAATTGTGACCAACTAGTCGATGTCCAAAAACTTTTTTACAAAAAAAAACCGGCTTCCAAAAAAAAACATGAAAAAATACTTTAATTTCGTAAGTCGGTGTCTTTGGTTGTGTATTTTCGTTTTTGGCCACCGACTTCCGAAATTAAAGTTATTTACCACGTTTTTTAGTGTTTTTTTTGGAAGTCGGTTGCTTTTTTGTAAAAAAGTTTTTATATTTCACCCCACACACATTCGAATACCAAACTGCTTGATATGTAAATAACCGTGACAGGAAATTAATAAAACATCATCAATATAAACTAAGTGGAAAAAATACGCAGTATTAAGGATAACTCTAAAACAACGGCTTAGAACTTGATCAAATTTAAATGGGACCACATGTGAAGCACCAGCTTTCAAATAAAAAAAGAATCATTCAAATCGGTTCACCCAGAAAAAAGTTCTGAGCGAAATCACAAAAAAGAAAAAGAAGTTGAATTGAGAACCTCCTCCTTTTTTTGAAGTCTGTTAAGAGCGGCCAACCCGTCATATTTTTCGTACAAACGCTCGTACGTGATTATGGCGTTGGAACACATCTTTCATTGAACATTTTGAACTAATAGGTATCTTGCACACTTTATCTAGGTTTCTATGCAAGTAAAAAATCAAAATTTGGGGAAACAAATTCAGTATAAGCCTCCAAAAATCTGCTTTTTTGCACAAATTTTACCTGAACTTTGGGCGTTCATAATGTGCTCAAAAATTGTAAAATTAAAAAAAAACATCTTCATAGAAACCTCGCACATGTAATGGAGATTCTAAATGATAAATATTTTTTCCAAAAACTTTTAAGGCTTTTTCAAAAATAAAGCAATAGGCTTCAAAATGATTCAGATTGTAATAGATAGTGTGTTACGTAATTAGGGTGCTGGTTTCCTCACGAAGTTTCTCTTCACCAATGTCAGTTTTGTCCAAGATAATATTAATAAAGTACAAATTATGAAATTAAAATGTTACTTAATTATATGAATTAATGTTTTAAAAATCATGGAATTTTTATCATTAAAATAACCTCTTCGCTCGTAAGTTATTCGACGGACAAACGTTCCATTACAGTACACACGGCTACATAACAAGCTGTACATTTCCAGTATAAGCTGACCTCTCATTGTACGGAAATCCTATACAATGCGAGATCAGCTTGTACTGGAAATGTATAGCTTGATATGTAACCGTGTCTCTGGAGGGTTGTAGAGGTCAAACGATCCTACCGCTATTACCCAAACGGTTGTCACCATTTAGGACAGTCCCCTTTTCCAATTCTCCTACTTCTAATTTATCTTGAACTGGCTTCTGCCCCCAACTTCGTACGCGTGAAATTTCTTGAACCCCTGATCCACCCCGTCGCATCGCATCGCCTGCCTGCGCTATTACTTCGAGTTCGCTTTGCGTTTTTCTTACTTTTTTTCTTTTTGCTCGGCTCCCTAGCGTAATGTTAAATAGCCTATAATAGCCTTCCTCAAGAATTGGGCTATCAAATGTAAGAATATTTTTTCAAATCCGACCGGTAGTTCCAGAGATTACCCCCTACATACAAACTTACAAACAATTATTATTTATTTGTAAATATAAGCAACAACACGTTCATTTCTCTTGAATGAAAGCTTCTTCTGAATCGAATTTATGCGACCCATTTCTAGTTTAAGGTGAATCCTCAGTTGTAGCTCGCCAAATTCAAATTTTCTTTGGTTTTTTACAAATTGCAGCTCTGTTTTACGTCGTATGTTGATCAAAATGCTATTCGCGACTGTAAGAATGATATATTTACTGAAAAATAATCATCAATTTCATATAAATCGTCAAATATTTTTCAGAATATTTCATATGAAAATTCTTAGGTGAAAAGCGTCTTCTTGATTTTTAATTTTTTAATTTTTTCGCACTGCACATAATTTATCAAGTTATCTAGTCGACATTGTTCAGTGTGATTGACAATTCTTAATGCGATAGATGATCTAATTTATTTACTTGTATATTTGTGGTTCTTAAATCTATATTAATTTCTTGTTTTAATTATATTGCATGTATTAGGTACTACTTTTGTACGCCCTAGAGGCAAAGGATAGCGCGCTCAATGAATTACCAAATCAGAACTTATAATGTACCTATATTTTACAATAAATAAATTAATCTGAATCTGGATCTTATATTTCCATACATTTTACTTTCCTGCCGTGGACGTCTATGATAATATCGTCAAGATAGAAATTATAACAGCGCACATTGGCATGCGGCCGTAGCTTATAGCAAAATCAAGTGCGTTCAGAACTGTGACAACTAAGGGTACGTTCCGAATTGCACTGTAATCGATTTGAGCGTGCTTACACCCGTTCCGAATTAGCGTGAGCGCGATAACGATTTCCCGTGAATCGTCATAGATGACGTTATGACATGCGCTATCTTGCGATAACGTCGACCATGCCTTCTATTATATCATCGTGAGCGCTGTCAAAAATGACAGTTGTGCGTTGTGCTGTTGAGTTGTTTTGAGTCGCATCTTGGGTCTCATACATCTCAACCAAGAAAACAGAAGTGCAAATGAGTTGAAACTTCCATTTTCCAAAAAATATCCAGTCGGTCTTTCTTTCTTGTGCAAGGTTTGGAGTTGACGTTGAGAGAGCACTGTGAGCGCGTTCACGAGCGTTCCGAATTGTTGACAGCTCTCAGCTGTCATAATCGTGATATCTAAATCGGAACGCAAATTATTGATGTGAGCGCTGTGAGCGATTATGGCTTAATTCGGAATGCAGCCCTAATCGAGTGCAAAAAAACTAGGGTCAACAATTAGTGGTGTCACCCTTTTGTGTTTTTTAATTTCCATCGATCATTGAAATAATGCTTATACAATAATGTGAGGGTGAGTTTGTAAAGGGTGGCATTATGCTAATGTGTACTTAGTAACACGTATGATTAATTTAATTTAATTTTAAGATATAATTTTGACATAATTTAAATCTGACAACATGCAAAATAAAGATCCTGAATATCGTGAAGCAGATTTTAATGCACCATTCTCTGGAAGTGGACTCTATTCTTGGAAGATTATAATACTGTAAATTTAAATAAATAATAATAATTATTATTTATTTATTTATTTCACACATAATTCTAGTCCATAGTTTTACACTCATACATTTAAATTATAAACTATTTTAAATTCAAAACAGATAAAAACCCAAAATAGAATTGTGATTAATTTTTAAATATTCATCAACTCATTAAAAAATAATAATTAAAATTGTCAAAAAATTATAAAAAGTTCGGAATCGTATTAAAAATAAAATATCAAATATAAAATTGTCAAATTGTAAAATGTTATAAAAATATTAAAAATAAAAATTATATAAATTGCAAACAAAATAATAATATTACAAAAAAATCTACCTATGGTATCTAATTATTTTACATTTTTACCTGCCCCAAGCCAGATAAACGGGTAATAAATAATATCGATATACAGGGTTATTGGTAAAACACCAGCAACCTCTTAAGGGATCATTGTGCTCATCATTATAAACAACTTTTACTATGGACCAAACCTGAAATCGCGAAATAAATATCAGCTGTTCCCTACGTTTTGACGTGTTATGCGAATATAAATATAGGGAAAATCTGTTTTTTTTTTCGTGATTTCAGGTTTGGTCCATAGTAAAAGTTGTTTATAATGATGAGTACAATAACCCCTTAAGAGGTTGCTGGTGTTTTACCAATAACCCTGTATACTGAATATCGATTTGATTTCGCTTTGCCTTACTAAAGAATTAATTAATTCCTGAGCAAGGGTATTAGGTTTACAACCGGGCAAAAACAGCATCTAGAAAAGGTACAAGTCAGCGAGGTCTAAGCTGAGCTTTGCATTTGTGTGAGGTGCGTCGCGCGAGGGACGCACCGCGCCTCAGGCCGATTGCCAAAAAGCAGTATAAACCGGTTTAAACCAAGCAAAGGATGCGTCGCGTTCTAGGTCGACGTCACACCTACACTATCTCTATGTGCACTCACACAAATGCAAAGCTCAGCTTAGACCTCGCGGTCTTATAAACTGGTTAACGATGTAGCTTTGACCAAACTGAAGCAAATCTCGCGCGGTATACGGGACGAATTCGGTGTCAACTAACATGTGTGAAGGTGTTCAAACCAGCGCGAACAAAAAGGTGTCATAAGACTCATAACATCAGCTTTACAACAAAGCGGGAAGCCATTACGGTTAACTCTGTCACCAGCTCCCAAGCACACAATCTATTAGCAACAAAGTAATCAAAGGACACAAACATTATGACAAATACATTTCTTGTTTGTTAAAAGGCTCCTTCAAACACGTGCGACACGCGACGCGAATCGCGCGCGACATAAAGTGACCGCTCGCATTCCGCTGGTCACGCGACTGGCGATGCCTATGTATCGCGTCGCGTGTCGCGCCTGTTTGTAGGAGCCTACAGGTGATTAGTACAAACAGGTGTTAACAGTACAATATTAAGCGCAGGCCACACCGCCAGCTAGGGAGCGAGTGAGCTAGCTGGCGGACGAAGCCAGGCGAGGGAAACTATATAAACTAATCGAAGCTTTGGCGAGCTAAACTATGTGGGTTCACATCGAAAACTACGTACGGACGGGTGAGCGAGCGGGCGGTCTCAGACCGAGGGGAGCGTTCCGTCTCAAGCGCAGGCCACACCGCCAGCTAGCGAGCGAGCCGAGCGAGCATCGTTCCACCGCTTTTCATAATTCGGTTCCCACCGCGAATTACAGAGCTAAGCTACGCTAACGAGGTGAACGAATAGCATCGCTGGCATCGTCGGATATTTCGTTCGCATCGTTTGTATCGCTGACGTAGCTTATTTGTGTAGTTCGGGGTGTGAACCGAAGTATGAAAAGAAGTGAAACGGTGCTCGCCCGGCTCGCTCGCTAGCTGGCGGTGTGCCCTGCGCTTTAGTTAGCAGCGGCTTTCAATCTGTAGAGTAATTAAAATTGTTACTTAGTTCAGGATGTTTATTGGGGTCATCTGCCGGTCTTTATTGCTTGAAGAGAGCTATCCATAGTGTCACTCCCTTGCATCAATTGGCATGACAGCTCACTTCAAACTTACTTCACGGTGAGATTCTGGATTTTTAGCCGACTTTAAAAAAAAGGAGGACGGTCTCAATTCGACTTTATTTTTTTTTGTTTGTGTTAGCTCAGAACTTTTTTCAGGTGAACCGTTTTGGATGATTCTTTTTTTATTTGGAAGCTGGTGCTTCTCATGTGGTCCCATTTAAATTTGATGAAGTTCTGACCAGTAGTTTTTGAGTTATCCTTAATACTGCGTATTTCTCCACTTAGCTTATATTGATGAAGTTTTAATAATTTCCTGTCACTGTTATTTACATATCAATTAGTGGTATACGAATTTGTGTGGGGTAGGTACCACAACTAAATAGTGAAACATATTTTTTTTTAAACAAATATAACAACCGACATTCAAAAATTGCACTTTGCTATGAAACAGCTAATTTTGTTTTTGATAACCGACGTAAAATTTCTACGCTAAGTTGTTCAGAATAATGTGCTGAATTCATGGATACAGTTTGCATGTCGATGTCCCTACCACCCTGTATAGTACTTTTTTTTTCTTTTTTTTTTGGTTGGGATATCATCAAATGACCTCTCCCGCTCTGGGTGGAACGGAAGGGCGTGTCAGACTCTTACTGACTAAAACCCACCCGTGTTCCTTCAGTTGCCTGTGCGCCAGCAAAATAATTCGGCAGGTGTTATCCGTAGATCTTTACAACATTAGTTACCTTCCAAACTGTATGGAAATTATGAAAGCTTTTAATAACAGTTTGCGATGAACGAACAAAACACAATCTTGACGTGAGAATAGAAGCCGCGATCTGCATCAAAAAGAGCACTCTACCCACTGCGGTAGTCCACATATTGCGCTCTTTCAAAAGAACCTGATGAAAATGTCAACAAATGGATCAGAAAACGCAACTGTGGATGCCAGTTTTATAGTACCACGTACAAATTGATTTCATTTGATATACTTAAACCTAAAACTCTAATTTTAAATTACCTTAAATATACTTAGAAAGAAAAGAAAGAAAAATGCGTTTATTGGCATTGCAGCAACAAAAATACACCTTAAAACTAAAAAATACGGAACAATGGTTATAATACCAAAGGGGCCTCAGCTCAGCATAATGTCAGATGACAACACAAGGTGTACCACCTGACGCTCATTTTCAGCTGCAACCCACGAGTGACATACGCTAGAATAATAAAAAGTATTATTCACTATGCCATCCGTAGATAGCAAGCTAACCAAACGTTTATTACGTCTGGACTGGAACGGCCTGCGCATGGTGACGGGGACCATCACGGGACACTGCTCGCTAAACAAACACTTCCACACCATAGGCATAACGGACAGTCCTCTATGCAGGGCTTGCATGGACGCTGAGGAAACCGTTGCGCATGTGCTCTTTGAATGCACAGGCGTCACCCAGATTAGGACACAAACCCTCGGGGCACCCAGATCTTACACAGATGCTCTCAGCAAATCAGGAGATATTATCAACTTCTGGAGGGAAGTGGGCTGGTTGGAATAACCACCGACGGCCGCCTTGGCCCACGCATAATGGTCCACATGAAGGACTAAGTGCGGAAACCAGAACCCATAAAGAAGAAGAAAAAGAAGATATTTTTCATTTGGCAATTGAGGTTAATTTTATAACCTCAATATAGTCGATGTTTTAATTACAATTTAATAATGTTATTCAAACAATAATAGTTGGAAAAAGTGGTGACATAAAACGTTGAAACAATATAAATACAGATGAATGTTTAACTGATTACCTTTATTGACTAATTGAGTAAGAATTTAACTTGATTTGGGTTTGTTTACACTTTCATCAGATTCTTTTGGAACACACCAGTTAGGTAGGACCTATATTTTATTTTTTTGGGGATTTTGTAGCAGGTAACAGATGTAACGTTATCTGTGAAAAAAAAACATGACTTTCAATCAATCGTATTTTTTATCCTTATTGAACAAGTAGCTCCGCTAGGACAATCCAGCTTAGCTAATTAATTATCTATGTCTACCTACAGTCCTACACCAAAATAAACTGACTCATGAAACCAAAAAAAAAAACTCCATGACATAATTAAAAAAACTCCGTCAACTCACATTGTCAACAGCCCTAATTATAAATCCTCATTCTTATAATAAACATGGCAATTAAACAATTTGTTTTCGACGCTAGCAGCACGCATCGCCTGCCGCAGTTTATTACTGTGGCAACATTTTACTTGCAAGTGTGAATAACGTTTTAAAATGTCAATGAGACGTGAAATGGAGTGTTTTCGCGCCTTTGAATCTAAAAATGGCCGACAGCTGTGGTACAGACGTTGTGGTTGAGTTGAGGATGTTTTATTATTTCGTGTTTAACTTGCTAAGTATACCTGGTGATTTTGCGTTTTGTTTTAATTAGGGTGTTAGGGTAATTAAGAATGTAAAACACCTGATTTGAAAAAAAATCTGGATGGCTTAAATTCACCTTTGACGGGCAAACAATTACCTCTACCCAAAAAAAACTTACTAAATTTATTTTTCACTTTTTTGTTGTAGTACTCACCCCACACAAATTCGTATACCACTACTTGATACGTAAATAACAGTGACAGGAAATTATTAAAACATCATCAATATAAACTAAGTGGAAAAAATACGCATTATTAAGGATAACTCAAAAACTGCTAGTCACATCTAGATTAAATTTATATGGGACCACATCAGTAGAACAAGCTTTCAAATAAAAAAGAATCATCAAAATCGGTTCGCCTAGAAAAAAGTACTGAGGTAACACACATAAAAAACAGTCGAATTGAGAACCTCCTCCTTTTTTTGAAGTCGTTTAAAAAGTTCTAAAGAAGTGGCAATGGTCCATCAGTCAGGGTGGCAGACTTGGTTAATTCAAATACACTGTGTGTAGTGACTAAATAGTAGTTTCTTTAAAAAAAATACAACCAGTTTCTAAAATGATAATCAACTCATTTCAGTCTCATCAGCGACTAGTCATCAACGCGGGAGATAATAAAGTGCAAAACTTTGTGCACAGATATACGTGTAATCTCCCTTCCCTCACTCTCATAGCCCGACGGGACGGCAATACAATACGACCGTAGAGAGATCAGGGGGTCTACTCTATACACACGAATTCCGTAGTTTCGGCCGAAGTTACGGGCGTTTCGTTCACCGTATCACTTACGGACATAGGATTAGTCAAGCCGGAATCACATTACTGTGATGTGTCGTGTCGTGACGCCTTCTGACGCAGTGTTAGCCCATCAAACCTCGTTGTGATTTGACGTAGTCTTGAACAGATTAGTTTGGTATATCCCTCGTCACGAAGCAACACGAAATAATAATATTGTGTCCATGGCTTTAGGGGCCCGACCTAAGAATGAATTTGACAGTTGTCCATAATCCTGATGTGTTTTTTCCCGTCAGATATTTTTTATTTGTCCCTTGTTTGACGGATCAACTACTTTCAGACGGGATCGTAACTTCTTTGACGTCCTAGAGAGTAGATCCTCACGCGCAGGACCACCGGCTTAACGTGGTTTCCGAGGCACGGGGTTATCACACCACCAACTTGAAAACTCCGGGTTGCTACTGAGAAATTCGTGACGAAAAATCCATTAGCACTTTGCCCGATCTGGTAAATTCCAAGCTGTCACCCTTGCAACCACCAACCAAAGAGGCAGTTCAGTTTTTTATTAATTCGCCTTTCAGAAACTTGGTGTATAAGGTCATGGTTATTTACACAATAAGTAGGTACTTGTGGTAGTACTTGCCAACTTTATAAGCTTCATTATCTACGAAATCAGTATCCTAAACGGTGACACACGACTTAAGATCACTAAAAATAAATTGGACATCGATTGTGCTAAATACTCGCATCATGAAACGAACGCGCCTCGATCTGTTCGCGCCAAAACAAACGTCAAAATTCCCGCCCATCTGTATCAATCACTTTGACAGCTCGAGAATAGGGTTGGCAATTATTGATTCAAATCAAAATATTTTATTTCACATACACCTACATGGACACTTATAAAATGTCAGAAGCGGGCAAGAAATTCCACGGTTACTCTTTTAAGAATATATGACCTTTACAATGTTTTCAAATTACAGTGTTAGTAGGTAATAGGTATGGGAGGACAGTGTAGACCTGTCAACAAGTAGGTACCAGGTACTTAACAAAATAGAGACTGGTCTACAAATCTAGTCTACAAAGTCTACAACGTTCTCACATTCACAAAATATAAAAAAATCTATTTAAAAGATAAATAATAAAAATAAAAACCGATCATAACCAACCAAAAAACTAAATGACATGATAGCCATTACAACTGTAACAAATCTGAATTAATATCCTGTCCACAAAAGCCACTACTTAATAAAGAGTTGAAATTAGAACTGCAGGTATATAAAGTCAATGAATGAGAAGATTAGGTTAAAGAAAAAACAACCGACTTCCAAAAAAAAACGTGATAAATAACTTTTAATTTCGGAAGTCGGTGTGTTTGGTTGTGTATTTTCGTTTTTGGCCACCGACTTCTTTTTTTCATACTTTATTTTTCACTTTTTAGTTGTGGTACTTACCCCACTCAAATTTGTATACCATTACTTGATATGTAAATAACAGTGACAAGAAATTATTAAAACATCATTAATATAAACTAAATGGAAAAAATACACAGTATTAAGGATAACTCAAAAACTGCTAGTCATAACTTGATCAAATTTAAAAGGGACCACATGTGAAGCACCAGCTTTCAAATAAAAAAAGAATCATCCAAATCGGTTCACCCAGGAAAAAGTTCTGAGCTAAAATAAATAAAAAAAAATAACAAATACAGTCGAATTGAGAACCTCCTCCTTTTATTGAAGTCGGTTAAAAAAAAAACAGAT
The DNA here is from genome assembly GCA_917490735.1 of Dryobotodes eremita. NCBI lineage: Eukaryota > Metazoa > Arthropoda > Insecta > Lepidoptera > Noctuidae > Dryobotodes > Dryobotodes eremita. The sequence goes on from OU823270.1 coordinate 11,674,163, forward strand.
ATGCATCGAAATAGTCTGTCAGCTACATACTGTTTTATAGGATTTGTTTTCAGGAATGTTGAAATTTACTGTACCTACCTAGGTACAGTAAGTTTGACCAACTAAAAATATTAAAATAAATCTGAAAACATAACACAAAAATCATACAAAGGAAACTAAGTTTTTTTTTTATTTATTTTTTACACACTAGGAATTTCAAATACAAAAAATCAAATACAAAAAAATACAAATGAAAAAAACTAAAAAAAAAAAATGGAATTCAAATATAAATGAATAATAATAAGAAATAAAGAATAACCGTAAAAGACAACATACCAAAATAACAATTCTGACGCCAAAACACAGCCCTTAACTCCTCACAATTGCTCGTTAAGCTTTGGTGGCTTCGTTAATTGTATACGGACACAGAATTAGATAGGTACTAATGAAATAAACTAGCGTTATAAAGACATTGGATTGATTGTCTTGCATGCCACTCAACACAAGGCATGTTAATTTGAATTCTTTTGACGGGGATGTGTCGGACTGTTTTTGTGAATGTCTTGTTGGATTCCGGTAGGAGGATGTGGCGTTTTCGCTTTTTATGATGCTACGGCTACATTGTCGCAGTAACGCGAAATAGATTTCACGTGCTCTCTCTCTTGCACACCGCTTGACGTCTCGCTGCACGACTAGGGTTACCCTATCTCAGGATTTGTCCTGAGATCTCAGGATTTTTAGGCTCCTGACAGGATTGCGGCTGGATTGAAGAAAATCTCGGGAATGTCAGGATTTTGCGTTTTTTTTAATAAAATAAAGTAGATCCTATCCTATCTTGTATCTAGATTTTTCATTTTTTTTATTGGTAGGGTATAATCAACATAAACAAAAATATAATCTTCTTTGGATAGTATCAGAACACAACGCATTTCTTTTTCAAATAATCATGTGAAAAAAAATGCATCTTCGTTAATTACGTTTGCGACAAAATCTCAGGACTTTTCAATTTTCCATATGGTAACCCTATAGAGAGAGCGCGCGAAGTGTAGTTCACGTTATCGTGACTGTAGCTGTAGTATTATGGTGATAAGTTACTTCGATTTAAGTTTAAAAATCGATCACGTGCGTGCTTTGTACATATTTCTCGAAAAAACTATGAAAAACAAAGTTATTACTGCGATTGTAATGATACGACTACATTGTCGCGATAACGCGAACTATATTTCGCGTGCTCTCAGTTGTACAACTAGACGTCGAGCGGTGTGCGAGAGAGAGCGCGCGAAGTGTAGTTCGCCTTATCGCGACAATGTAGCTGAAAACACAGTAGATACAAATAAAAATATCACTCCGAAACATCATTAACTTTTTAAGCTATTGCATAGCTTTTATCGCGGGCTTTGAGCGCGGCGACCGAATCAAGAAATTCCGTAACGAAATTAAAACCTATCACCCCCCACTCCGCCTACCATGTAGCTCGGCCGAGCGATCGCTTAACGTGTATGTATATGGTACGACTGTACTTGAATTAATATCAAAGAAAAAAAATACTGCATAAATAAATAATTATAATTGCATAAGTTGATAAAAAATGCTATGCAATAGCTTTACCGCGGCAGTCCCCGAGTGCCACACGTGTTTTTTTATAATTATTGTAATAAGTATGGGATTAGAGTATTCTATTCTATTCTATTCTACGATGTACAGTCGACAGCAGGTCAAGCTACACGGAACTGTCAAATTTCTCCAAACGATTCGAAACCGTATAATGCTAATAGTTAAATTCAAAATCAAATGAGAAAATCTGACAGTTTGTGTATGCATAATTTTTATTAGATCCCTTGGTTACAATGGCGAGGTATGTACCCTAATGGTTTTCTTCATAATTTCTCTACACCATTCTGTTACGCGGTGCACAAAATGATAAATGATAATTATTTTATTTCTGTAAGTAGGTGAAAGTCAAAGTCAAATCATTTATTTCAAATAGGCACATAAAATGCACTTTTGAACGTCAAAATTTACAAAAACATAGAATTGATTCTAGTTGCCCCTTCCAAAAGGTAATTTCGTATGGAGAAGAATGAGCAAGAAACTCCACCGTTACTCTTTTAAAATGTTTTACAATATTATGTAAGTTCACATTAATTATGTAATTATATGCAAAGACGATGCACCTAGAATAAAATTACTATACCACAATAGGTAAAAAGAATTAAATAAGGTAAGGTAAGGTTGACTGGTAGAAAATGCCTCAGGCATTAAGTCCGCCTTTGTACAGTATTTTTTTTTTACTTGTGCATAAAGTTTTAATAAATAAATAAATAAATATAATGCAAAGATAGGTAAATTAATTATGTGATAAATACATGGTGCTCACATATTTACAAATATTGAAAAGTAGTTGATTTTTCCAAAATTTTAAATTTTATTTAGTGTGTGAGTTAAAGTAGTTAAGTGCTACATAATGTAAAAATCAATGTCATAAAAATTATAAATTATACAATTAAATTAGTAACCAGTTTGATTTTGTCTAGACTCTAGATTGTCCTATGGAGCAGGACCAGCATGTTTCCAAGCATTCTTATCTAGGATATAACCCTCTAATTTGTAATATGCTTGTTAATAAAGTGTACTTTTATATGAGTTTAAAATTTTCTTTCATTTAATTACAATATAGGTATCACAAGGTATTTTGTTGTAACATTTAACACAGTACCCCATAAAAGATGTATGTACTATAGATAAGGTTTGTACAAACACTATTACGCGTCAATAAAATTTTAAAAACTAGATGAGGTCGGCGTTTCCTATCCGACTACTCTGAGAAGAAAGGCCGAAACAAACTCAGAGGTCACAGTCTCTTTTAAAGTCCAGACATAATCTTGGTCAGATCATGTAACGACCATTTAGATTTGTGTCTGAAATGGTGGGAAAAACCACACAGATTGAGTGGACCTGTCCAGTCAGTGCACGTATTTGTCAGTACCTAACCGTGCAGCTCAACTCCATCTCTTTCAATTTCTCAATTTCTTCTTCATCTTTTTCATTTGTTTCCAATTATCATCGATAGAGTGCAAAGAATCTCTGAGTAAAATGGATGTACGGACGCGCAGAGGGACGGACAGACGGACATGAAGAGATTATACGGGTTCCTTTTTTCCATTTGGCTACGGAACCTTAAGGCTAAGGCCTGCATTCCTCCGACGCTGATGTCGGTCGCGTACGTCGTCGGTCGCGCGTTCGAATATACGTTGTTTTTGATATAGCACCACACTGCGACGCTGACGTCACGTCAGCGGCGCGTACGTTGCTACGACTGGTAAGCGCCCGACATCAGAGTAGGAGGAATTCAGGCCTAAGCACAAACTCAAACTCAAAGCATTTATTTCAATTATTTGAAATAAATGCTTTGAGTTTGAGTATATGTGTTTTGTTTGTGTTTGTTTGTTGTTTGTTTGTTTGTGTTTGTTTGACAATTCAAAAGTGCCTGTAATTGGTTTATATCTTTTGAATTGTCAAGGGGTCGGTCAGTCAGAAAGATGAAGCTAGTTGCCCATTCCAAAGCGTAGTAGGTACCTATGGAGAAGAACGTGCAAGAAACTCCACGGACACTCTTTTAAATCAAGCTTGCAAGCGCGCACTACGATTTTTAAACTGCGAAATAACATCGCAAACGAAGCGAGCGATTATTTACCGCAGTGCGCGGATTAGAGTATATTGGTATTGTTCACAGATTTGCGATTATCAGGGCCATATTTAAGCGTGTGGAGGCCCTGGGGCAACCAAAATGTGTAGGCCCCGAAAATTTTGTGTAACAGACGATAAAAAAAAACCCACGTTTTTCAATCTTTTTTAAACAGTCTGGATTTTTTAGATAGGGCAGTAAGGACAAGGTACCTTAACCATTGTACCTACACACGGTGTGTAAAACAGCGAAAAAAAAATATTAAAGGGAAAGTTGTTTACTAGTGTTTACACGTTGGAATTTGAAAGATTTTTTTTTCCGAAGTCTGTTGTGGGGGCCCCTCTTTTGTGGAGGCCCCGGGGCAGTTGCCCCGGATGCCCTCCCCTAAATCCGGCCCTGGCGATTATTATCCACAACGATTAAAAAACGTAGTGCGCGCTTAGCCTAAAAACTTGAAAGTTGCTGAAAAAAATGCTAGGTAGATAATTAAGAACCGGTAGTGCCTACCTTTCAAGCAATGATTTCACCTCTAATTTAATTTCTAAAGTTGGAGATAAAATAAATTAAATCTGCAGCATTGACTTCAGATACTGACATTTTGTCTTTTTACGGTTCCGTACCCTAAGGGTGCCAATGGAACCCTATTACTAAGGCTCCGCTGTCCGTCCGTCCGTCCGTCCGTCCGTCCGTCCGTCCGTCCATCCGCCCGTCCTTCTGTCTGTCACAGGACTGTATCTTTTGAACTTGCAGTTTTGACTTTGTAGTTTCGTCCGTGTAAGTGGATAATAGGTAGACACTTGAAATTTTCACAAAGTATGTACACACGGGTACATATCAAGCTATACATTTCCAGTATAAGCTGATCTCGCATTGTATAGGATTTCCGTACAATGAGAGGTCAGCTTATATTGGAAATATATACTTAGCTTGATATGTTGCCGTGTGTACTACTATGAGCGCTAAACAAAAAATTAAATTAAATTAAAAATTAAACCATACAAAAAACGTGTTTTTTTTCAATATGATCTGTTAAATAACCATTGTACGGTGATACGGAACCCTTCGAGTGCGAGTCCGACTCTCACTTGCCGGTTTTTTTTTGTTTTTTGGTACTATCTTGTTTCAGTAGGAACTATCATACTTTTTGAATCCCACGGTCAGATTGGGTCATGAAAAATTATCTTTCACGAGTTATATAGTCAAGTATATTAATACTTTTGGGTAGGTAAGTTCTTCAAATTCAAATTTATTTATTTGTACACATAGATATAATGTAGTGGTACATGATGGTAGGTATATAGTTATAATCAAACAATATCGTGTCACTATTTGCTGCCTTACAAGGCGTACAAATATTGCTTACACAATCCGTTGGTAATAGGTATACAGGAAGTATAGTAGCCTATATATTTATTTTTTTTAAACTAAGAAAAAGCCGATATCATTTTGCCCGGCCAGCGGCCTGAGTATCGAACTCAGGAAATCACGCTCAGGACTCACGTTTGCTAGTTGCGACTATATACTAAACGGATTAAACCAACCAGGCACGCCATCTGCTATTCAATAGAATTTTTGTTTAAGAGTCTGTAGTGTAAAATTATGAAACGTGCAGCGCCATCTAGTATCGAGTAGCTATTTTCCAAGGTCACATGGAGCGAATCATAGACAATAACATAAATCATTCAGCTCGCTTCAAGTATAACTCGGCAAATTTTCACAGTTCGATTCTCATAAGAAAATATTGCTGCAAGTACTGTTTTATAATTGAGTCGGTTAATAGCAGTTTCACGGTCACGTTCAAAACATTCAAACCATACAAATACATTTAATAGAGTAAAGTTACTTTATAAATTAAACAGTTTTAATATTTTTACAAATTCTGAATTATTAACAAGTAGAAATTATTTAAAAAAATATCTAAAATTATTAGAATATTTAAATAATTCATGGTAAATTTTCGTAAAACTTGTGATTTCCAAACGCACTTTTGCAGCGGCAAGAAAAAAGAACAAAAATAAACACGTCAGCTGTCAAAATTTGTTGTGTCATGTCGCTGTAATATTTTTGTAGAAACACTGTGAATTTGTCTAAAATATAAATAAATAACACTCATAGTTTATAACTGAGCTAGAAAACTACCGCATTGGTCTCACCACCATGCATTGGTACGGGGGCAGTATCGCGGAAGCGGTAAATTTATCGAAGCAAAGAAATGCCATTTTCGTGGTATTCGTCGAAGGTAATTCTTTTTTTTTTTCTTTTGTATGTCGGTTTCAAGACTTGTGCAATATTGATTGATATGGATAAATGCAGTATTTGAAGCGTTTTTGTTTGTACAAATGTAGGTCAAATCCTATGTCAAGTTTGTGAGGTTAATGGCAAACATTTTGACGTCATAGAAATTAAGAATTTCGTAAAGTATGTATGTATGTATATGGTTCATTAATAGTGTGAAAAACAACCAATTAAGCTTATGTACCGGTATCTGCTGCTGACTGTAAAAGATGAATCACCTATTGTTTGTGCATAGTCACTAAAAATCATGAATGCAGTGATTTCAGTAATTTTATGTACAACTAGTCTAACATAATATGTATTTACTTATCCATTCTTGTTATTCCTAAGGGGGTTTATTATAAAAAAACTACTAACAAGGATCCCAAACTCGTCAGCGAGATACCTATTATGGGCAAAACAAAGTCTCTCCGGAGCAATGGTAACGGCTGCGACTTTCGAGTTACAGGTCGTAAGTTCGAACCCAGACAGGCGCTTTACTTTGTGTAAATAATTTCACCACCACTGCTCTCAAAATGGTGAAGAAAAACATTGTTAGGAAACCGGTATGTCCTAGAACCGAAAATTTCGAAGACTTGTGACATCACCAACCCACATTGGACCCACGTGGTGGATTACATCCCACTCTCTCTCCAAGAGAGGAGGCCGGAGTCCCAGCAGTGGAAACATTATAGGCTGATTATGCACTTGTGATGCATATTCAAAGGATGCTTTTAGCCTTTGATGAACACCTGGTATCTAATTGGATGCTTGCTTGATAACCAACCAATAACATTAAAAAGTATATAAACGTGTTAAATGTGAATAATGCAATGACTCACACAATATAACATTGTTTTTTATAACTTGAACTCTGCTCCTATTCCCAAACACAGATTGTTATCAATCAATTCAATTTATTCAAGTAACCATGACTCATTTGTTAGTAGAAACTTATACTATGTTAGTAATTAAGATAATTTTATCTACAACCTAAACAAAATTTCTGTACAATATACACAGCGGCAATACTGTCCAATGCTTCACGTACGAACAGTCCAGCCTGCTCGAAATTAGAGACAGAATACAGTTGTTGCCGCCCCACACCCCACGCACCAGGGACGCATAGTGCTTATGCATTGTGACAAAGAAACTATTCACATGTGCGTCTGCAAACATCCCTGATGCGCTGCAGTAGCGGGTCAGTCTCAACAGCACCCTGAACGCGTTGTTGTTATGCCTACCTGCAACTATCTGATTTATTGAGACTCCATGACAAAATCAATAATAATATATCTATAGTGCAGCTGTCAAGACAATGCTTTCTTGACATCTGTCAGTTTCATACAAACAGGTAAAATGTTTTAAGAATTTACTTCTTTGTTTATAAACGTAGCTTAAAGTTAAGAGAGGTTTAAATTACAAAAATTTATAGTTAAACAGTCGCTAATTGTTACTTAACTTTTTGCAATGTTTATGAATAAATTAATTTATCTTAATAGGTTACGACTATTGTACAACTGTTAGGGCCCTATACCACTAAACTTTACATTCTACAAAAATTTTAATTTTAGGAAAAGTTTATAGCTTGTCAAAGTCAAAGTCAAATCATTTATTTCAAATAGGCACATCAAAGGCACTTTTGAACGTCAAAATTTACAGAAAAATAGAATTGATTCTAGTTGCCCCTTCCAAAAGGTAGTTTCGTATGGAGAAGAATGGGCAAGAAACTTCACCATTACTCTTTTAAAAGGTTTTACAATATTATATAGGTACACATTAATTATATAATTAAATGTGAAGACGATGAACCTAGAATAAAATTACTATACCACAATAGGTAAAAAGAATTGTTGACTTGTATCTTGTAATCTATAGTATGGATTGATATGTACTTAACAAAGAGCTACAAAATAAAAATGTTAACAAAAACAAAACAAAAAATTCCTTAACACAGAAATTAAAAATATGTATGAGTTAATTAAATTTTATTTACCATCTACAATTCTGTCGCATTTTTAAAAGCTTAACACAAAACATGAGTACTATGTATAAATTGTAGACTTGTCACTACAATTTACATATTTGTAAAATTTGTGGTACTAATAATTTTTTTTTTAACTTTTTAATTTAACTTAGTAATTGTAAAGTTCTGTGGTATAGGGCCCTGGTGTCAGTAATGCATTCTCTTGGCGGCCGGAATATAACAACTTAAGTTGTACCTCACCTTAAACTAGTGGCTCTGTGAGCTGTAGACCTCGCGAGTCTGTCTTTGCATACCTTAAAACTGAATAATGTTCACCGCGCACCTTGAAACAAAAAGCGCGCGAAATGGCTAAAATATATTGTTTTTTACGTTTTTAACCCGCTTATCTCCGCCATTTTGAAAAATTTCGAATAACTGAATCGACAAAAAAATTCCATATAATTATAATCGAACCTGCTCACTAAATTTCACGAGAATCGGTTGAGAAATGAGACCTGTAGAGGAGAACAGACATCCGCCGGACATACGAAAGCAGTTTTGCCCAAGCTGAAACGTAGACGCTTCGCGCTCGCTCGGTCAAAAACTAATGTCTACTTCACAATTTTTGTTTTAAAAAGAATTATTTCATACATGCATAGTAAACATTCACCTTATAAGTACAAACGAGAACCTATCATAACAGCAAGTTAAAAACATCACAAATACCCAGCGATGCCCACCCAGCCCACCTGTTAGTGAGTCAGCCCGTATGTCACACGCTACATTGCCAACTGTACACTCAGTGGCAAAAATATGGAGAAACTTTGTATAGGTATAACGGATGTAAAACAACACTTAACGAAGCCGAGAGTCACTTGTACTCCACGCCTTGTATTTTTTTTTTGTACTGGACCATACCTGGGAACCTTCTGGTTACGGAGATATTAAAGGTCAAAAATTTCAACTTTTACTGATGTTTTTACACGAAAACAGTGTTTTAATGTTATTTATTACCTTAATGGTTTAATGATATTAACTTTAAATAACCCCACGACCCCTGTAACGTTGCATGCACCCATAAGCACAATATTTTGCGTGGGTTACGTTAAAAAAATCGTTTCCCAGCAATTATTTTTGTGCTATATTACTTAGTTTGATGTACAGAATGCGTAGTTGACGGATATGTGATTGGTCTTTTAACATCCTCCTGTAGATAGATAGGTAAATAAATATATTATTTTGTTTCGTAAAACACGATTAAATAATGACAAATTATGTACATGACTAGTGACTCTGTGAGCTGTAGACCTCGCGAATCTGTCTTTGCATAGCTTAAAACTGAATAAATGTTCACCGCGCACCTTATAAAACAAAAAGCGCGCGCAAAGAGCGTGTAATATCTGAAATATGATTTTTTATTTCGTTTTCAACCCTCATATCTCGGCCATTTTGAAAAATTTCGAAAGACTGAATCGACAACAAAATTCCATATAATTATTGAACCTGCTCACAAAATTCCACGAGAATCGGTTGATAAATGCGACCAGTATGAATGTAGAGGAGAACAGCCGGACATCCGGACATACGAAAGCATTTTTGCCCAAGCTGAAACGGAGACGCTTCGCTCGTACTTCGCCCTGGTTCGGTCAAATATTAAGAAAATACTTACAAGGTTCCAATATACAAAAAAAACCGGCCATGTGCGACTCGCGCACGAAAGGTTCCGTACCATTATCTATAAAAACGGCAAAAAAACATGTCTGTTGTATGGGAGCCCTTAAATATTTATTTTATTCTGTTTTTTAGTATTTGTTGTTATAGCGGCAACAGAAACATAATCATCTTTGAAAATTTCAACTGTCTATCACGGTTCGTGAGTTACAGCCTGGTGACAGACGGACAGCGGAGTCTTCGTAATAGGGTCCCGTTTTACCCTTTGGGTACGAACCCTAAAAATACATATTTTGAAGACACTATTGACTATGCCACACTTTAAATGAAATAACAAACATACATAGTGCGGTATGCATCTCAAGGTGATATTTAACTGTGATTTTCTCACTGAAGTATTGATTGAAGTTACAAGATGTTGTGCTTTATCATAATTTAAGGAATAATTCCACATTTCAACAATCAAACAAATACTATCAGAAGTTTTTCTTCGAATTTGCCTAAATGTCTACATATTTTTGCTCTCAACTGTACTAGTCTGGCAATATGCCACATTGCAGCATCACTGTGCGAGAATTGGCAATTGGCACCACTGGCCGTGACAAAAAACGTTTTATTGGTTAAAGTTGCAGTTAAAAATGTAATTTGGTATATTATTAACATAGTATTTTATTACAGATTATTTTGGGATTATTTTAGGTTAAAATTTAATTAGATACAGACAGGAATTAAAGGGTGCACTTGCACCTCCCTGGCTTCAAAATAAAATATAGGTGTTAATACATTCAGAACCACAAAAATATCCGAAAACGCCTGAAACTGCGTTAAGGCTCGTACCCACTGGCGCGACGCGACGCCTGACACAAAGGGACCGCGTGTCGCGCGACGAGCGGTGCCTTTGTGTAGCGCTATCGCGTCGCGCCTGTCCGTAGGAGCCTTTAAGCGGGCGCCCGCGACGGGCTCCCGTCGCGTATCCACGCGCGTGGATACGCGGGTGGGTTCCGTGGCAAGATTAAAGAAAGATAAGGTGGTGGGGATATAATTATTATTAAGGCACCGCGCATGCCCCCGTGATGGACACCGTCGCACGGAGGCGGGCCCCGTTGAGCGGCCGCGGCGCCTGTCTCCCCGCAACGGACGCACGCGCGAGTCCCCACGACGGAGTAATTTTGTACGGTATGTAACCGCGCGGGCGCCCGCTTAACGCAGTTTCAGGCCTAAAATACAATAATAGAGCACTTAACCTATTTGAGGCGCGATCCTAAAATTTTCGACCTCAATTATTAAGCTTTTGTGCATTAGTCAACACAGTACCGAACTCCTATTTCCGAAAATCTAATCGACCCTAAGCGGGGTGCTAACGTTATCGAGCTTGCTTCGCTCGCTCTTGTATCCTACTCTATCTTAATTAAGCTTCTTTATATAAATCGACAGTTGGTTCTCTTTCTGTATGTATGGACAAAATAAAACTTATCCCATTCGAGGCGAGGTGAAAAAAACATTTTTACTAAAAAAAAAAAACAACCGACTTCCAAAAGAAAACACAAAAAACGTGAAAAATAACTTTAAGTTCGGAAGTCGGTGTCTTTGGTTTTGTATTTTCGTTTTTGGTCACCGGCTTCCGACGCGATTTTTATTGTTTTTTTTTTTTGGAAGTCGGTTGTTTTATTGTAAAAAAGTTTTTTTTAATTGCATATTTTGGCATTTTGATAGTGCATATGCATATTATGTATGGAAACGAAGCAAAAGGAGTATGTAAGGATCGTAGCAGCAGTCTTAGCACGAGCACCGTTTTGTCGACGGAAGAATAGACAAAAATGACATTCCGCGAAGACAGTACGACGCGCGACGGCAGCAAAGTAGCATTTTACGAAATTCAGTAGATAAAATAATGAAAATTTCGACCCCCTTTAAGAAACGCTTAAGCCCCTAGAACTAAACATGTAAGTAATAATTTTTCACATTTTCCATACAAATTCCATTTTTCTATTCTATTTTTATACTTCATTTCTTCACTTCATTCATTTGAAACTTTGTTGTGAACAGACGTGTCGAAGATTTTATTAAAATAAATAAATAAACACTTGCTGAATCGTGACCTAGTTTTACCAAATAGCCGGTAGTAAAGCAAACTGTGTCATACGTAGGCATGATATGTGTAAATCGTTTATGTGAAAATGTGTATAAGTGATATAAAGTAAATATCTTGTATCACAATGGAAACCAGTCCATTCAACCGGGGGTGGGCAGATGTGTTCGGAGCCCCACCTCCTACACCTGTGCCTTGTGCCTCACCCCGCGCCTGCAAGTGCAACCTGCACCCGAGCCCGCACCCGCACGTGATCCTCAAGTCGCCCAGCAAAAGAGAAGAGGGCAAGATTGGAAGTCATACCAACGCCGGAAATCCAGAACTGGATGTCGTCCATTGAGCAGTGCCTTAATGAAGTGTGCTCTATTCATCAGAGGGCAAATTAAACATGGAGCAAAAACTGCGTATATTAGTACCCTATGCCGGAAAGTTAGTCACGGCACATCCCAGATGGGCCGTTCATTATCAGTCTCTTAAGATGAGAGCCCTCCAGACCCACTCCACCGTCCAAACACTCGAAGACCAAATTGATCTGTCGCAGCAACTGCAAGACCTTAGGCTGTCAATCAGAGCTTCAGTTAAACCAGTTACGGGAACTTCCTTTTCTGACATGGTTAAAAAAGGTACCAACAAATTTATACAGCCGATAAATTTAAGCTCAGTGGCCATATACCCTAACGACAAATTGAAGTCGAGTGAGGAGACAAAAACACTTGTCCCAAAAAATTATATGCCCTGAGCAAATGAAACTTCAGGTAAGAGGACTTCGTAAGACAAAAAAATGGCGGTGTCATTATCAGCACTGAAACAAAGGACGATATTGAGAAGGTGAAAAAATCGATGCAGCTGTCAAATTCAGGCCTTACAGTAGACGAGCCCCCAAAAAGGAAGCCTAGAGTAGTAGTTATCGGAGTGCCCTCATCCATGCAAGAGATGGAAGTTTTCACTTGTTTGTTCCACCAGAATCTAGCCGAGACCCTTCAGGTTTGCAGCCTCGAGACCTTTTTGAGCTCCATTAAGTTAAGCCATAAGTCAGGTAAGAAGGACGCTGAAACTTGCAATTACATAATAGAAGTATCTGCAGACATACGTAAAGCCCTGATATCTAAAGACAGAGTGTTTGTAAATTGGTCGTCATGCCCTGTGAGAGACTTTACTCTAGTCACACGCTGTTATAAGTGCCAGCAGTACGGACATGCGGCCAAATCTTGTCGGGAGACTATCTATACCTGTGGCCACTGTGGTGATCAGGGTCACTCCATCAAGGAATGCACTAAGAAGGCTGAGGAACCAAAATGCGCTACTTGCTTGCACTTCAAAAAGCCGAGCAATCATAAGACAAGCGCTGCTGACTGTCCAGCGAAAATAATGGCTGAAAAGAGGTACATAAATTCTGTTGATTATGGAGGCGCCTAAGAGCGCCGCTAATTACGTATTTTTCTGGTCCTTGTTATTGTTTTTATAGTTATAATTATGATTAATAATTTAATTAATGACATAGATAATTTCTCTGTATCTGAATCCCATATTTGTGACGTTGAACACTGTAAGCAATATCTCTCCTCACACACTAGTCCACTAACCATACTAACCCAAAATATTCGCAGTATTTTTAAGAATTTCGACAATTTTTCCATTTTTCTACAACGTCTAGACATAAACTGTGACGTTATCGTCTTAACAGAATGTTGGCTTTCCAAACAGTATAACATACCACTAATTCCGGGATATAATATGTATAAAAGTAATATAAACTACAATCAGAATGATGGGGTGATAGTTTATGCAAGAAATCATCTAAATGTGTCTGTCGAGGAACCTAATATGCTCGACTGCAATAGATTGTTAATTAAAATTGGGTCAGATTTAGCGATACTAGCCTTATATCGACCCCCCTCTTTTAGAAATATAAACAATTTCACAGACTCACTAAACGACACCTTGCAGAACCTATCATCTTTCAAAAATATCATTTTAATTGGAGATATTAACATCAATATTATTCCAGAAAGCGCTGACGCATCCGCTGAGGAATACCTTAACGTATGCGCCTTCCATGGTTTGCTTCCCGCGCACACGCTTCCTACACATCAAAGTGGCTCCTGTTTGGACCATATAATACTCAAGTCGAATTTCCCTGCACTAGCCCTTGTAACCAATTCAACAATAACCGATCACAGTGCTACCCTACTTACGAGGTGCATTCAATAAGTACCTAGCCTCATCGCCAGAGGGCGCTGTAGTTTCAAAAGAGTTTTACCACAGTGTAGCACATTCTTTTTTAATTCTTTTTTCAAATTTTCATTCCAATCCCTTCATTTGTTTTAATTTGACAACTTATGGAAGCGAACGTGTCGATCGGTTTTACAAAAATGGAAAAAGAGCAATATCGTTCGGTGATTCGATTCTTATTTTTGGAAGGGAAAACGCGCATCGAAATCAAAGAGCGCTTGGATGCTGTGTACGGTGACTCTTCTCCATCGATGGCCACCGTCAAGAATTGGTTCAACGAGTTTGCACGTGGCCGTACGTCGGTTTTTGATGAACCACGTCCAGGTGCACCGAAAACAGCTGCTACGGAGGAAAACATTAAAAAAATCCATGATCTCGTATTGGCAGATCGCCGATTGAAGGTTCGGGAGCTAGCTGAGACTGTAGGCATTTCAGAAGGAACAGTGCATCATATTCTTCACGAGGAACTCGGCATGAGAAAGCTGTCGGCGCGATGGGTGCCGCGTTTACTCACACCAGAAAACAAGCGCAACCGTGAGACCACATCGGAGACGTGTTTGGCGCTGTTTAAGATGAATCCAGCGGAGTTTTTGCGTCGTTTTGTGACCGTCGATGAAACCTGGATCCACTGGTACACACCAGAGACCAAGGAGCAATCAAAACAATGGATCCAGACCGGGGAACGTGCTCCAAAGAAGGCGAAAACTGTAAAATCGGCCGGAAAAGTTATGGCCACCGTTTTCTGGGATTCACAAGGTGTGATCTACATCGATTACCTCGAGAAGGGTAAAACAATTACAGGGCTTTACTATGCCGATTTATTAGGCCGATTCGACGCCGAATTAAAGAAAAAACGACCCCATCTGGCGAAGAAAAAAGTGCTGTTTCACCACGACAACGCACCGGTTCACACGTCTGCCGTTGCCATGGCCAAATTGGTCGAATTACGCTACGAATTGCTGCCCCATCCACCGTATTCTCCAGATTTGGCCCCTTGTGACTTCTTTCTGTTTCCTAATCTGAAAAAATCACTCGCCGGGAATAGATATGGATCGAATGAGGAGGTCATCGCCGCCACGGAGGCCTATTTTGCAGAGTTTGACAAAAACTATTTTTCGGACGGGTTAAAAAAGTTGGAGCATCGCTGGGCTAAGTGTATCGAACTAAAAGGAGACTATGTTGAAAAATAAATTGCCACTTTTCCAAAATTTTCGTTTACTTTTTGTAGGCTAAGTATTTATTGAATGACCCTCGTATTTTAAATTGTAAATTACCAAAAGTAGTCACTCGCACCATTTCTAGTCTAAATATAAATATACTTGAAGAAGACTTACGTAATATCGACTTTGACCCAGTCTATTTTTCCGCTGATACGCAGTTTTGTATGTTGTACCTAATAAAAAATGTACAACATGCAATTCCGAAGAACACGGTCATATCTCGGCTAAATAACAAAAACTACAACATAAAACCATGGATCACGACAGGACTCATTCGCTGTATGAGAAATAGAGATAAATTGCATATGAAAGCCAAATCTAATCCAGATAATTTAATTTTGCAACAGTCGTATAAACGATATCGTAACTTTTGTAATGATCTTCTAAAAAAAGTAAAAAGAAACTACGATAAAATTGCGCTAGAAGAGGCTGGTACTAATAGTAAAAAAATCTGGAATTTTATTAAAAGTGTAACGTATAACTCGAAACAAAATCAGTCATCTTCAGGTTTATTACAAGCACACTCATCACAGTTAACATCAGCCAATATTGTTAATAATTTTTTTGTTAATGTTGGGAAGTGTTTAGCTGAAAAAGTTCAGGGCCAATCACAATATCTAACAAGCACACCATTTACGTGTAGCACTATTTTATCTTCCTTTGCGTTGCTGGACACTGACGAGACTGAAGTAGAAACAATAATTATGACTTTAAAGGACGACTGTGCGGTTGGCTGGGATAACATTTCAAGTAAAATTATTAAACAGTTCAGGCACATTTTGGTACCGCCATTAACTTATATTTTCCAAAAATGTTTATCTAAAGGTATTTTTCCCGAGCGCCTAAAAAAAGCTGTTATTGTCCCTGTTTATAAATCAGGCAGTAAAGATCAAGTGACAAATTATAGACCTATTTCCTTACTGCCTTCTATGTCTAAAATATTAGAAAAAATTATAAATAAAAGACTTTACAAATACTTGGAAGATAAATTAATCTTATCTAAACGGCAGTTTGGATTTAGGCCTAAAATGTCAACAGACGCTGCCGTCCACCATCTGACTGACTATCTAGCACAAGAACTTGATAAAGGTAACCACACAGTAGGAATCTTTCTGGACCTTGCCAAAGCTTTTGACACGGTTTCTATTCCTATTCTGTTGCACAAACTTGAAGCCATAGGTATCAGAGGCATCCAGCTGAAA
Organism: Dryobotodes eremita; assembly: GCA_917490735.1. NCBI lineage: Eukaryota > Metazoa > Arthropoda > Insecta > Lepidoptera > Noctuidae > Dryobotodes > Dryobotodes eremita. Next base: position 11,690,481 of record OU823270.1, read on the forward strand.
CTATTTAAGAGCTATCTAGAGGACCGCACCCAATGTGTAAGGATTGGTAATGTTCTCAGCGATGGTGAAAAAAACGTCCTTCGGAGTTCCCCAAGGAAGTATTTTAGGGCCTACACTATTTTTGATATATATAGGGTGACTGGTAATTAGTGACCGATATTTAAACACATGATTGTACTCATCATAATAAACAACTTTCCCAAAGAAACAATTTTTTTTTTGTTTTTAACTAGCACTTGTCGCCAATCACCCCAATAGAATATTGAGTACATAACAAGAATGATACACCATCAGCTGTAATTTAATTTAGTTACATACATACAAAAAAAATGAATCCTCTTTTACCACGCATTATTTTTTTCCATTAATTTAACAACGGACCGCGCGCGCGCTATCAGCTGTGAGTTGCTTGACCCCGTTCTGTCTCGTGATACATGTAGCTACCTACTACCGTACCGTGTAACAACAGTGCGAAGGGCAGAGCGCGCACGTGACTCGCGACCGCACATCGTCAACGGAGACGCCACCGTCCGCCGCGGAACCCACCATCCGTGTACCTACCTAGATAGTGTTAGATGTTCAGGTTGTTGCTAAGTTAACAACAAATTATACAAAAAAACGCCGTGTTTAACAGTAGGTACTCCACTTTTAAGATGCAACGTATGGCCGCGTAACTACGATATACCTGTCTAGGCATCGGAGGCGATCCCGGTAAAAGTAGTCACGACACTATCACATGATAGTTTTTTGACCCCATTCTGTATTGCTAGAGTTGTAGTAAGTAGTATTTATTATAGGTACGAGGGTCATTCAATAAATACTTAGCCTACAAAAAGTAAACGAAAATTTTGGAAAAGTGGCAATTTATTTTTCAACATAGTCTCCTTTTAGTTCGATACACTTAGCCCAGCGATGCTCCAACTTTTTTAACCCGTCCGAAAAATAGTTTTTGTCAAACTCTGCAAAATAGGCCTCCGTGGCGGCGATGACCTCCTCATTCGATCCATATCTATTCCCGGCGAGTGATTTTTTCAGATTAGGAAACAGAAAGAAGTCACAAGGGGCCAAATCTGGAGAATACGGTGGATGGGGCAGCAATTCGTAGCGTAATTCGACCAATTTGGCCATGGCAACGGCAGACGTGTGAACCGGTGCGTTGTCGTGGTGAAACAGCACTTTTTTCTTCGCCAGATGGGGTCGTTTTTTCTTTAATTCGGCGTCGAATCGGCCTAATAAATCGGCATAGTAAAGCCCTGTAATTGTTTTACCCTTCTCGAGGTAATCGATGTAGATCACACCTTGTGAATCCCAGAAAACGGTGGCCATAACTTTTCCGGCCGATTTTACAGTTTTCGCCTTCTTTGGAGCACGTTCCCCGGTCTGGATCCATTGTTTTGATTGCTCCTTGGTCTCTGGTGTGTACCAGTGGATCCAGGTTTCATCGACGGTCACAAAACGACGCAAAAACTCCGCTGGATTCATCTTAAACAGCGCCAAACACGTCTCCGATGTGGTCTCACGGTTGCGCTTGTTTTCTGGTGTGAGTAAACGCGGCACCCATCGCGCCGACAGCTTTCTCATGCCGAGTTCCTCGTGAAGAATATGATGCACTGTTCCTTCTGAAATGCCTACAGTCTCAGCTAGCTCCCGAACCTTCAATCGGCGATCTGCCAATACGAGATCATGGATTTTTTTAATGTTTTCCTCCGTAGCAGCTGTTTTCGGTGCACCTGGACGTGGTTCATCAAAAACCGACGTACGGCCACGTGCAAACTCGTTGAACCAATTCTTGACGGTGGCCATCGATGGAGAAGAGTCACCGTACACAGCATCCAAGCGCTCTTTGATTTCGATGCGCGTTTTCCCTTCCAAAAATAGGAATCGAATCACCGAACGATATTGCTCTTTTTCCATTTTTGTAAAACCGATCGACACGTTCGCTTCCATAAGTTGTCAAATTAAAACAAATGAAGGGATTGGAATGAAAATTTGAAAAAAGAATTAAAAAAGAATGTGCTACACTGTGGTAAAACTCTTTTGAAACTACAGCGCCCTCTGGCGATGAGGCTAGGTACTTATTGAATGCACCTCGTACCTATTAATAAATAATCAACGAAATGACAAAACTGTCTAGGGGATCGCACTTATTTATTTATTAAAACAACAGTGACTTCTCACTCGCCCGCGATTTATCGTGTCGTGTAACAGTCAGTACAGTAGGCCGGAGCGCCCACGCTAACGTGCTTCGTCAGCCGCGGAGGCCTGTGCCGCCGACCGACACAACGCAACGCCGACGCAAATCCGCGGTGCGGCGGCCGCGTGGCCGTTTACGTACGCAGTGTAGGTATGTCACTTCACTGCGATAAATGCGAGTTCTATTCACCCGCATTACTAAAGTAATGAACAAACGATTCGTCAGAATTCCCACAAAAAAGTGTAGGTAATGGCGTTGAGCCCGCCCACGACGACGGTGGTGCGGAGTGGATGGCATAAACACGCGGAGCGGTCGGCGGTGGTGGAGGTGGTGTGGCGGCGTGCCTGAAAGACCTACTCCTTTAATACAGCCGCCGCCGCGCCGGCGGCGACCGTATGCATCTCGCTTTCACATGAATGCGAAACGCACCAGCAATATGAATAATGAAAAAATAACCCAATTACACCCGAATTAGTTAGTTTTCTTACGATTTGAGTGATCAAGTGATCGTAGATAGAATAATAATAATAATGCACACGTTTGTGAGTGTCTGTCGGCCGTGTGCCGGTAGGCATGAACACCTACGAGTGTATTTGGTGTGTCTGCAACGTTACGTGCGCGCGTGCTGAACACGCTGCGTGCTGGTAGATGGGAATGAACGTTTATCCGTTTGCGGGACGGTCAGAAGGGAATAATTAACTAGTAGGTATTTCCGTAGGTACTTTACGTGCGCGCGCTACCACAAATGTATTTTTTTTTTCTAAACAAACTATTTTCAGGACTTATACTTATACTTACGTTTATTCTGTTATGTACACGATGTTTATAGGTGGTTTGGACGCCACTACTCACTACCTGACTCGATACTCGACACCGCGCATTGTTAAAGTTATTTTGTGCGAGCGATTCAATTTGCAACATGCGTAAGCGACGCGCTTCCGGGGGTGACTGTTTGTGTTTGCGTCACAGGAGCGCAAGGCGCGGCGCGTGGTGGGGATACGCTACCGCTACTTACTTACCTACATGAGACAGAACGGGGTTACCGGTCAAGGAACTAACAGCTGATAGCGTAAGACGGCCCGCGCCTTGTTAGCCAGCCTTACGTTGGATATTAATAGTGGACTACAGTTAAACACGGCGTTTTTTTGTATAATTATTTGTTGTTAACTTAGCAACAACCTGAACATCTAACACTATCTAGGTAGGTACACGGATGGTGGGTTCCGCGGCGGACGGTGGCGTCTCCGTTGACGATGTGCGGTCGCGAGTCACGTGCGCGCTCTGCCCTTCGCACTGTTGTTACACGGTACGGTAGTAGGTAGCTACATGTATCACGAGACAGAACGGGGTCAAGCAACTCACAGCTGATAGCGCGCGCGCGGTCCGTTGTTAAATTAATGAAAAAAAAATAATGCGTGGTAAAAGAGGATTCATTTTTTTTGTTTGTATGTAACTAAATTAAATTACAGCTGATGGTGTATCATTCTTGTTATGTACTCAATATTCTATTGGGGTGATTGGCGACAAGTGCTAGTTAAAAACAAAAAAAAAATTGTTTCTTTGGGAAAGTTGTTTATTATGATGAGTACAATCATGTGTTTAAATATCGGTCACTAATTACCAGTCACCCTATATAAACGATCTTTGTAATGTAAATCTAAATCATGGACAAATTGTTTCATATGCTGACGACACTGCCCTTCTTTTTTCGGCTGACTCAGAAAAAAATGTCTACAAGTTTGCGCAACACGGATTCAATGTTGTTAACAAATGGCTTCAAAGTAATTTACTAACATTAAATGCAGACAAGACAAATTACATTAAGTTTTCGATGCGCAAGCAAACATCAACTAGTACCACAACATTATATGCTCATTACTGCTCAATGCCCACAGGTAACCAATGTGTTTGTCCCAAAATTAAAATGGCAAATATAACAAAATACCTTGGTGTCATAATAGATGAAACACTTTCGTTCAAACAACATATAGAAGCTTTAAATAATAGAATTCGCAAGTTGATATTTATTTTTAAAAAGTTACGCTATATTGCTGACCCAAAAATAGTTAGACAAGTTTACTTTGCTCTATGTCAATCGATATTATCTTACTGTATTACTACATGGGGTGGAGCGGGTAAAACAAGGTTACTAACCATCGAGAGAGCTCAGAGGGTGATTCTCAAAGTGTCTACTTTCCGCCCTTTCCTTTTTCCTACCAACCTCCTATACAAATCTTGTGAAGTATTAACAGTTCGGCAACTATTTATAATGGGCATTGTATTAAAACAACACACAGCTCTACCCTACAGCACTGAACATTCTAAAAAAAGACGTAAAGATATAGTCTGCCCGCAAAATACAACAAAACATGCTTTTATATCCAAATTTTACCTGTACCTCGGTCCTCTTCTCTATAACAGACTAAACGCAAAAGCAAACATTTACTCCCTGAACTACACAAATTGTAAGAGAATTCTCAAGGAGACTCTCCAAAAGATGTCTTACGAAGATACAGAGAATTTATTAACTGTGTTAAAGTAAATATTACGTATACTCACCTACGATAAGTATATATCAAATTTAGAAACTAAGAGTTAAGCTATTCAACATTAGTATAATTTATTTGTCTATTGTCAACTTTTACATTATTTTATTTATTTTATGACTATTTTGGCACTTTTCGCCTGAAACACAGGATTACCTAGTTCAGGCACGTAAATCTTAGGAATATAATTTACATTTAAGCAAAACTGTGAAATTTTTAATACCTTGTAATTTTATGAATAAATATTATTATTATTATTATTATTATACTTTGTGGCCGTCGAGTAAAAAGTTTTCTACTGTCTTTAGCATGGCGATTACAAAACTAAATTGTCTTCACTATCTTAGACAAGTGTCAGTTGTCAGTGTGATTTTGACAGTTTGGGATAGAAAACTTTCTTCTGAAATAGTCTACATAAAAAAGGACCTAGACAACGATCGATAGAAACGAAAGACAAAATGACAGATTGTAGAAGGATTTTTACGGTGCGCTGTCAAAAATGGAGAAACGAAATGTCACTTTGTATAGAAATAGCTGTGTCTTGTCTTCCAAGAAATAGAAAGCGTCATGCTAAGCCTGCAGGTGGCGTTCTGTAGTTTCTGCCTACCCCCATGGGAAGAAGGCGTGAGTTTATGTATGTATTTGTGTATATGTAGGTATGGAAATGTCAAAAAGATAACAAGAAGAGAATATAGTTATTTTTTAATATTTAAGTCAACGTTTTTTTTTAAATTACCTAATTAAATTATTAGTCGAGTAGTAGCATTTACGAGATAATTGAATAATTTACATTTAAATGTACTTAAATTAAGAGTTTTAAAACAATCGGGTAGTTTATTATTAACTTTGTTTGCCATACAAAATACATTAAGGGGACTACAGGACCTAAACGTAAGTTTTATAATGCCTAAAAGTATAGGATCCACCGCAGTAAACAAAATCAGAAAAATATATGTTATTAATCAGGATATTTGCTAATTAGATAGTGTGTTGAAAACATAATACAACTAATTCGATACGATAGAAAAAAATCACGAAGATACCTCTAAAAATTTCTTATAACGATTAAAAACCATACTACTATGCATTAAATCATTCTGATTTTTTGTCAGATTATTCTACAAGCAACATACTAACGTAATAGTGTTTTAATTTTTTAATCCAATCAATAGATTTTTTGTAAATAGATAATTGCTTCGTATTTTGCAATAAATTACCAGCGTTGTGTCATCGCGCTTCTCTTTATTTTTTATGCAGTTCGACAGTGACCGCGCTTTAGCTGTTGTAAGCCTCTTAAGTACTAGAAAATACACAATTATTTCGTCTAGGCTCAAACCAAATAAAAAAACAAGACAAAGCGCTGTCAACAGTGACGTAAGGCCGGTTTCATAAACATGTGTGCACTTAGTGAGGTGTAGTTTGGTTGTAAAGGTGGGCGTGTGAGCGTGTATGCACAGAGCAAGGTGTAGTTTTGCATGCTTCACTGTATTGTTCGCAGCGCTGTCTTCATTCAATCAATGTGTATGGTCTTTGGTCTCTGGCATCAAGCAATAGACAAAATTATGAAACTTTTGTAACATGAATACGAGGCTTTTGGCTATTTTGTATGTCTCTAAATTAATGTCGTTCATTTGTTAGGTGCGTTTTGTTTGTGCAGAATAAACTATTTTTCTTTCTTTCTTTCTTTTCTTCATTTTTTATTTGAATCTAAGCGTCTAGGTATACGAAGAATGTAAATATCGCGGCTAGGTCTGGATAACCGACTAGTCCTGCACCCTAATTAAGTAACACACGATCTACCACAATCTGAATCATTTTGAAGCCTATTGCTAAACCATTGCTTCATATGTTCGAAAAATGTGTCTGCTCACCAATGTAAATAACGCAATGAATGTTGTTGAACTGTCAAAATGAAACCCATTCCTACTGTTAGTGTGTTACGTAATTACCCCGCTGTTCGTCCTGATGTTCAGAGTTACTTACTAAGTGGTTTTCTATAGGTATTGAATACTAATTGTATTTTTTAAATGTTATGACAAAAATTGAAAAGAGTATGCTTAGATGGTTTGGTCATGTTGAGAGGATGAGTGAGAGGCGACTAACAAAAGGTATTTACAAGGCAGATGTGAGTGGAAACGCCGGGAGGGGACGCCCTAAAAGGCAATATTATAGTGACCTTATTGGTGATGTTCTTCACAAAGGTCAGGTGAGTAATACTCGCAACCGGCGCGGCGTGCGTGTCTGACCAGCACCCTATAATTGCGTAACACACTATCAATCACAATCTGAATCATTTTGAAGGATATTGCTAATCCATTGCTTTGTATGTTCGAAAAATTTGTCTGCTCAACAACGTAAATAACACAATGAATGTTGTTGAACTGTCAAAATGAAAGCCATTGCTACTGATAGTGTGTTACGCATTTACCCCGCAGATGTATGAACGTAAACGAAGCAAAAAGAGTATGTAAGGATCGTAGCAGGTTGCGTTCTGTAGTTTCTGCCTACCCCCATGGGAAGAAGGTGTGAGTTTATGTAATGGGACCATTCAAGTATTACGTAAGCACCAAAGGGGGAAGGGGCATCTTTGCTTTGCTCATTTTTGGTGACGTGGGAGATGGGGAGCTCTGAATAGTGATTACGTAAGCAATATTTATTTACTTTCTCAGATTTTTCTGCAAAATTTAGTAATTCTGATTTGAACAAATATGGCAACCCTACTCACTCGCTCTCAAGCGGTGTTTTATGATTAAGTTAGAAAGAACTCAAGTAGGGAAATTTCTTAATGTGCATTAAATTCCTGAGTCTATAAATTCCTTATTTCTAGACTTATGAATAACAATAAAGAAAAGTGAACAGATTTAAAAAAAAAACAGTTCTTACGTAAACATAGGAGGGGGAATAAGAGAATTGCTAACTTTTGCTTACAAGGGGGAGGGGGGGGGGGGTTAATAATTACTTAAATTCTGCTTACGTAATAATTAAAAGGCCCCTTTGTATGTAAGTGAATACTGTTTATAATCTCTAAGTTAGCTATTGCATGCTGTCATTGTCACCCACGGCTTCAAAATAACTTTGTGTGTCATTCAGAACACAGTGTCATGCATAATAATTATATAAAGTACATTCTAGATTGAATATAAAACAACATGTACATTTTTAATGCCAATAATCATGACTGGTACGCTCTATTCCCATCCAATACCAAGAGCTAATACCATTTGGTATTAGTTTATTTCCGAATTTATTTTCTATTCCCAACGAGTACCTACCACATTTTAAAACCAATACCAAAACAAGTTTGAAGAAATCAGGTACAGTCAGGTTCAGTAAAATTAAAATGCTTTGAGTGACGAACTAAGTTTCCGAAAACATAATAAATGTTCCCGAAAATCCTAACCCTAGACGGTCGACGTCAGTGGCATTCCGAGGTTCGGTTGGTTAGGTTCCTTTAAACCCTTTAGACAGAAATAGGAGCCCCGCGAAGCGGGGCTCCGTCGACCAGCTTATTAACCCTAACCCTATATTTAGATTACCCTAGATTTCGGTAAAACGCAATTTAAATAAAACTTTGTGTAGCTGAGTGTACAAAAAGTCACGCTTTGGTATTCGTTAGTAATAGATTTTTTATTAAAAAAAATGTGGTACTCGTTGGGAATAGAAAATAAATTCGGAAATAAACTAATACCAAATGGTATTAGCTCTTGGTATTGGATGGGAATAGATCACTGGTACTGATCTAGAAAATTCAATAATACTAGTTCTTTTTAGGGTTCCGTACCCAAAGGGTAAAAACGGGACCCTATTACTAAGACTTCGCTGCCTGTCCGTCCGTCTGTCCGTCCGTCCGTCCGTCCGTCCGTCTGTCCGTCCGTCCGTCCGTCTGTCCGACCGTCCGTCCGTCTGTCACCAGGCTGTATCTCAAGAACCGCGTTAGCTAGACAGTTGAAATTTTCACAAATTATGTATTCCTGTTGCCGCTGTAACAACAAATACTATAAACAAAATAAAATAAATATTTAAGGGGGCTCCCATACAACAAATGCGATTTTTTTGCCGTTTTTATAGTTAATGGTACGGAGCGCTTCGTGCGCGAGTCCGACTCGCACTAGGCCGGTTTTTTCTCATTTTTATTTACTCAATACTTAATACTCAATTCTTTTATTGCATTCCACAATGTAGGCTTAGGTGGTAAACATTTATTTGGAAACAATCGTGGACCCTGTCGGGCACAGCAAAAGTAAGTTTATGTGGAGAGGGCTTATCATTTAAGTATCTTATAATCTAACTTACACTAAAAAAAAAAACAAAAAAAAAAAAATATATTAACGTTACAAAAATTATTTTTCAAGTTTTAAAGATTTATCATTTAAATATTCGTCAACACTGTAATAACATTTGGTCAATAATAACTTTTTTAACTTATTTGAGAATAAATGGATTTTTTTTTCTTCTCTTATGGATTCTGGTAACATATTGTATATTTTTACATACATAATATGACACCTGTATTCACCGAGGTGGTAGGCAGATGTGTACACCAACATTTCGCCAGTTCTGTATGAAATTCCATGTTATACAGGGTTAGTTTTCATAGACCTGCCAAATTTTCAGAGATGATGCAGAATCGATAATATTTTCAATGTAAGTTTTTTTTACATCATTTTTGGTACAGAGTCAATTTATGATTAATTTTTACTAAGTATTGATAAATGATTTTATTTCTGTAAGTAGGTTTGTGCTAACACTTTTGAATCTAGATGAGGTCGGCTTTTCCTATCTGACTACTCTGAGAAGAAAGGCCGAAACAAACTCAGAGGTCACAGTCTCTTTTAAAGTCCAGACATAATCTTGGTCAGATCATGTGAAGACCATGTAGATTAGTGTCTGAAATGGTCTTTTGAAAAAAAAAACCACACAAATTGAGTGGACCTGTCCAGTCAGTGCACGCATTTGTCAGTAATAGTGCAGCTCAACTCAGGAACTCACGACTTAAGGAGCTCAACGATTCAACGAACAATACCAAAGAAGGACATTTGGGTAGGCCGCACAAATTACTCAAACTGTCATATCATGATTGAAAATAACTGAGAAAAAAAAAGCAATGACCCACATAGTCCTCACATTCACAATAATTATAACAACATAATACTTTACAAGTAAATATTCATGTCATTGTATATATAAAATTCATCATATTTCATTTTCATTATATTATTATTAATTTATGTACTAGATTAGTAGAACCTACTCAACATAGCGCCCTACTCAACATGAGAGGTTGTCGCGTGTTCCTAAGATAGGAAATTTTTCGGACATTTTCAATTGAATGTTTTCATTTATTTTTATTACTAATTGATTGTAATCTTTAACACACAAAAACTATTTAATGAAGAGATTTAAAATTTTAAAATTTGTCAGGGCTTTGAAAACTAACCCTGTATAGGGCGAGCCTTTTGCTGTTAACCACACGGGCACGGATCTAGATTCCGGGGTACTACTACGGATTTCATAGAAAATATCTTTTTCTAGACAAGGATCGAAATCAGCAGCCGCGCTTGCCATTGCATCACTGTACCATCAACTGAGGACTTTCGCGCAGAGGTTCGATTGTCAGTACCTGAACCATTGCTGTATGGTTCACATACTGAGCAATCAAGATCAGTGATGTGTTTATGTAGTATTTTTTAATTGTGTGTTTTATTTATATTTAAGTGTTTCTTTTTTTAATTTGGTAAATCATTTTGTGCATATGATCCTTATTGGTCGAAATAAACGATGAATAATGTCAAACCTACAGTTTTATGACAGCTGCGCGCACAGATCATTAAAGCCCGGCGGCGTATGAGTCGTTTCCCCGGAATGTTACCACGTTATAAATATTATGTTTATATACTTTTTGAACTAGGTTATAGTGTATTTATTTTATTTCTTATTTTAATGTTTATTTGTAATTTTCGTATGCTGCAATGGTTGACGTCATCACGTCAGCGCCGGCTATCGCTGAAAACCAGCGCTGGGGCTCTGTCTCGCATAGGGTCGTAGCATTATGCTGAGCGATTGCCGTTTTGCGTGAATGTGACGCATATTTTTCCCCAACTCGTTATTTTTTTGTATTTGTGTGTTTTTTCTTTGCGTCATGTTTACCGCAAATAAATGTATTTTCTTTCTTTCTTTCTTTAAACGTATTTTTTTTTAAACGTTTTTTATTTAAGTTTTTTTTACCTTGTCCTCAGGTGATAACGAGTTGTCAGTGGAGATGGTGGCCACAATTGATGACAGCGCAGTACTGGATCGTCTGTCCGACCAGGGCAACTTCCTCGCCGTCAAGCTGAAGAGTGGATCCACCAACTACATACACTTCGCGCAGATTTGTATCCTTTATAACGATATGCACTTTACGCCTGGAGGCTTTTATTTAGTTACTAGCAGCTGCTGCCCGCGGCTTAGCCCGCGTGGATGTCGGAAATGATCCAACGGGACCGTGCTGATGCCGGTACAAAAAGTAGCCTATGTTACTTCTTATAACATCAGCTATATGCCAGTGAAAGTCCCGTCAAAATCGGTCCAACCGTTTCGGAGATTACCCGGAACAAACAGACAGACAGATAAAAATTAAAAATATTGGTAGTTTGTTATAAGTCCCGTATATACTTTCATATGCATTTAGTAAAAAGATGTTATTTTGACATCACAAACAGACACTTCAATTTTGTTTATTTGTATAGTTTAAGTTCTGTTCACGTTTTCATTATTAATTTTTGCTTGAGTATAGTTTTCAATGTTTTTGTTGGTAAATTGGAAGATGCTAGCTGAGATATGGCAAATAATTTAATTTAATGTTTTGTGTTTCGTAATATTACTTACTATTGTGTAGAATCAAGATCTATTTGAACAGACGGCTGTGTTGCTGGGGAGTTTGTCGCTTCATTTCTTCTCCCCAGCTAAAGCACTAGGAAGTGGTGAAGGGCGGGCGTTTTGAGGCACTGTCTCATGTAATTTTGACGTTCAGAAAGTGCTGATTTTCAGCCTAATTTGAATAAATGACTTTTGAGTTTGATAGACATTTAACAAACATCAGCAATCTAATATAGACGACAATAGATTGTTGTAATACTTTAGCTAGGATGGTATTCAATGAGGTCGCATGCAGTGTTCCATGGACGTCTTAATGGGAGGACGCGCGGTGATCGGCTGCACTTGGTGGTGGGGCCCGCTAGTCATGGCGGGCTGACACCAAGGTTGCGGCCAATGTACAAGCATCTCCCGAGTAATGGTAGTAAAAGAAACTGTGCGGTTTTAGTCGATAGGAGTTCGATATAACTCTCTGTTCCCAGGCGGAGGGTATCCTTGAAGATTTCACCACAGAAAAAAGGGTGATATCTTTACTTTTAATAGAAGGATTCGTAAATTGGTTCAATTAAATAAATTATGTTTAAAACTAGATGAGTTCGGTGTTTCCTCTCCGACTACTCTGAGAAGAAAAAAACTCAGAAGTCAGTCTCTTTTAAAGTCCAGACATAATCTTGGTCAGGCCATAATGTGGACCATAGGAGGATATAATATCTCTTAGTTTCGTGGCATATAATGAGTTCTACAATAAATCGTACACGTTATCTCCCACGCAATCATTCCCTAACTCCACAAACAGATCAATTCGTACCCGTGCCCTCACTGTTCTTCATAGGTCGGAATGGCACGCCACTGGAAGTGATCTGCGCTGGCGTGCAGCCCAGCGACCTGGCAACCAGGATAGATAGGATCCTTGAGCAGCACTGTGAGTATCAACGTGTTCCTGCCAGCTTATAGGTTAGAATGATACGCCTCTGGAAGTGATCTGCGCTGGCGTGCTGCCCAGTGACCTGGCAACCAGGATAGATAGGATCCTTGAGCAGCACTGTGAGTATCAACCAGTTCCTGCCAGTTTATAGGTCGGAATGGCACGCCATTGGAAGTGGTCTGCGCTGGCGTGCAGCCTAGCAACCTTGTAACCAGGACAGATAGGATCCTTGAACAGCACTGTGAGTATCAACCTGTTCCTGCCAGCTTATAAGTCGGAATGGCACGCCATTGGAAGTGGTCTGCGCTGGCGTGCAGCCTAGCAACCTGGTAACCAGGACAGATAGGATCCTTGAAGAGCACTGTGTGTATCAACCTGTTCCTGCCAGCTTATAAGTCGGAATGGCACGCCATTGGAAGTGGTCTGCGCTGGCGTGCAGCCCAGCAACCTGGTAACCAGAACAGATAGGATCCTTGAACAGCACTGTGAGTATCAACCAGTTCCTGCCAGTTTATAGGTCGGAATGGCACGCCATTGGAAGTGGTCTGCGCTGGCGTGCAGCCCAGCAACCTGGTAACCAGGACAGATAGGATCCTTGAGCAGCACTGTGAGTATCAACCAGTTCCTGCCAGTTTATAGGTCGGAATGGCACGCCACTGGGAGGTTGTCTGCGCTGGCGTGCAGCCCAGCAATTTGGCAACCAGGATAGATATAGGATCCTTGAAGAGCACTAAGTATACCTAAATTTAAAACACCAACCGTAACGGTGCAAAGTATGATCTATGCCAGCCCAAGCCTTACACCAATGTGTGAAACTATTAACAGACGTTTGCGTTATCATGCCATCACCATATTTTCAAGGATGCCATCTTAAAACGATGGTAACGAATCAAAGCAATCGTCTCTTTGCCCCTATTCTGTTCCGTGTTCTTTTATTAGTGAACTAGCTGCGCCCCGCGATCTCACCCGAAGAAGTCTCGATCCCATGAGAATATCGGGATAAAAAGTACCTATCCTATTTTCTTATCTAGGTCATGGTCTACCCTTGTGCCAAATTTCATCCAAATACGTTTAACCGTTTTCGCGTGAAAGCTTTACAAAAAAACATACGACAAACCAAATCTTTTCACTTTATAATATCAGTTTAGATGTGCCTATTTTTGACCACGATCTCGTCTGATGGAAAGCGATGGATGAGGTCTACGATAGAAGAAGCAAACGCCGAAGATGCCTCTTCACTCTTACTTTGGAGGCTGACGGGTTATAGGTGTAGAATGAAATCTAAAGAGTCATGATGAAATATACTCCTTTCCAGTCAAGGACAAGCAGCCATCTGTGTCATCATCTGAATCCCCCGGGGTGCAGGCATCCACGTCAACCACCAACACCGAGCCGTTCTCCGTCCAGTTGACCACCGTCCAGCCGACCACCATCCACCCGACGAACACCCAGGCCACCGCCATTCAGCAAAACATGGAGCAGACTGTCAGCTTCGTTCAGACCGAGCAAGCTGCTATGCTGCAACAGGTCGCTACTGACAAAAAGAAGGTGGAGGCTGAGTCAGGTTAGTAACTTATACAATGTGTAACAGAATTAATGCACAATATAAAATCAGTTTGTTCAGAATAGTTTACTGGACCGATTTCTGTTATTTTCAATATATATATATTATATATATATATATGTGTGTATATATATATATATATATACTAGCTGCTGCCCGCGGCTTCGCCCGCGTGTACGTCGGAAATTATTCCACGGAAATGTGCTACCCGGACAAATAACCTATGTTACTCCTTATAGCATCAGCTATCTGCCAGTAAAAGTCCCGTCAAAATCTGTCCAGCCATTTCGGAGATTACCCGGGATAAACAGACAGACGATTTTTTTTTTATTAATTAGTGTTTTGTCCCTTATATACTTTCATATGGATTTAGTAAAAAGCTGTTATTTTGACATTAAAAACAGACACTTCAATTTTATTAATTTATATATATATATATATACACCGTGTTCCGGTCGATATACATAAACTTCGACCAGATGTTGAGACTTGTTGTTTTGTTGTTGTTGTTGTTTTTTGTTGTTTTTGTTGTTTGTTGTTGTTGTTTGTTTTTAATTGTTGTTTTTCATTATGGACACATTAATAAATTCTTATTTTTTATTGTTTGTTAATTTTCATACAAACTAAATACCTTGACGTAAATCACCCGATATGCATGCCTCTTTACCCGAATTGACAACGTCGTATTTACATTCATGAGATTTGGCGGGCTGAAACTTGTCAAAACTTGTAAAATTTTTGACAGTTGACAAAAAATTTAAACTTGCAAATAGCATTTAATAGATTTATAATTTTTAATTGCACTAAGCAGCAACATAGGCCAAATTAAGACCCTTTTTTACTGCATTGCCCAATTAAATTTAATAAAACGAAATTCCAAATATCTTTGTAACGAAGCCTTTTTAAGTACTACTTCCATTGTTAAATTTGATTTGTAAAAGCTATAGAAGCGTTTGCCAAAGTTTATGGATAACGTGAAGAACACGGTGTATATATAAAACAAACCAAAATGGACGAAACAGCTAGTGCCTAGACCCTTCTAGGTCTTCGTCTGTCTGCGTGTGTAGATTTGTAATGTGACCAAAATTTTCTCCCACAAAACTCAATAACTCAAAAAAATTACTCAAAGCATTTATTTCAAATAAGTAAACCAATTACAGGCACTTTTGAATTGTCAAGGGATCGGTCAGTCAGAAAGATGAAGCTAGTTGCCCATTCCAAAGTGTAGTAGCTACCTATGGAGAAGAACGGGCAAGAAACTCCATGGACACTCTTTTAAATCAAAATATTGGTTACATCATTCATGTTGAAATTATGCACGTGAGAACGATGCAGAACGTTAAAAGCGTCCGTAATAAAGGGACAAAAACAATTCAAATATTAAATTAAATTAAAATAAGCCGTGGCAGCTACGAGATGACCAGTCCCTACTGACGGCGCCCGTTCACGAACATGACGTATGGATCAGCACCATTCAGCTCAACCATTTTGTTAATAATTGACATAAAAGAAACGTGTTTTATTTTGCGGCGTATTTTTTTCCTTGTGGTACGGAACCCTTCGTGTGCGAGTCCGACTCGCATTTGGCCGGTTTTTTACCGAGATAACACACTTGTCCCCGAAATGACTTTTATATTGCGCAATAAAAGTTGTAAGGTGCATACTTGTGCCTATCTTTCGCGACTTTATCTAAATACTTGTTACGATAATCTTCCAAAACCCAAAATAACAACAATAGGTTATACAATTTAGTTTTTTTGTTCAAAAATAAAATAAGGTTAAGTGTAGGATCTCTGACGTTAGCGTTGAATCTCTAATAAATATTAATGTCAACTTAAAAATGATTAAGTTAGGAATCAAATTGGCACAACAGCTGCACGGTCGGTTAGCACCTACAAATGATCCATCATTCTCACCCTCAGGAAGCGGCTCTCCCCGCGCCAAGATCCCTAAGACCGGCCACGCAAACGCGCCCCTAACTCCGGACAACATGGTGTGCGACGGCGACGTGAGCGTACGGCGCGCCGTCAAGTCTGAGGAGCCGGGGCCAAGCCAAGCCCCCACACCCAGCCTGCCCGACTCGCCAGAAAAAGCTCAGGTGAGTTTTAAAACGAGGAAAAAAAATTAGTACTTTCTGTATGTGTTAGGTCACTTTTATTTTAAGCTATTGCATAGCTTTTATCGCGGGCTTTGAGCGCGGCGACCGAATCAAGAAATTCCGTAACGAAAATAAAACCTAACACCCCCCACTCCGCCTACCATGTAGCTCGGCCGAGCGTTCGCTTAACGTGTATGTATATGGTACGACTGTACTTAAATTAATAGCAAAGAAAAAAAAATACTGCATAAATAAGAAATAAATAAATAATTATAATTGCATAAGTTGATAAAAAATGCTATGCAATAGCTTTACCGCGGCAGTCCCCGAGTGCCACACGAGTTTTTTTTATTAAATAGGAACAAAAAATAGCTACATTATGCAATATTACATGCAGAAAAACTTATATAACTTAAGTAATAATGTAGCCTACAGCGCTGTTCACAGATTACTATGAATAAATAAAACCTCAAAGTCACTAGGAGTGAACTGTTTATGCATGACAGTTACACTTATATTAAAAAAAACAATAATAAAAAAACAGTAATAGTATTTAAAAATACCAAAAAAAAATGTCCAATAGTGCAAGTGTAATTAAAACTGTGGGTAACCGTATGCTTTTCCTTTTTTCTCTTGTCTTTTTTTTTTCGATGTTATTTCTTAGCTTTACTTGCCACAGCATGTTTTGCAAATATTCTTTGTAAATTTTACACAATTCCTCGTTCCAATGACATTATATTTATTGGGTAGAGATGACCAGCGCCCCAATTGCAGAACACACTTTCAATCACAATAGTGATGTAAATTGTTAATCCATTGCGCGATATGCTTCAAAAATCCTTGTGCTGGACAACGTAAATGACGCAATGAATGTTGTTGAACTGTCAAAACTAAAGGCATTGCCATTGTGTGTTACGCAATTATCCGCTGACGCTGTAGCCAGGATTGTCACCGCTCGGCAGAATTCCTTATTGGTAACTAGTATCGTCAAAATATTTTCGCACGTTCATTGTGAATATCATTACAAAAGCTTGTCTAAGAGCGGCCAACCCGTCATACTTATCATACAAACGCTCGTACGTGATTATGGCGTTGTAACACATCTGTCATTGAAATGTTTGAACTAATAGGTATCTTGTGCACTTTATCTAGGTTTCTATGCAAGTAAAAAGTCTAAAGTTGGAGAAACAAATTCAGTATAAGCCTCCAAAAATCAGCTTTTTTGCACAAATTTTACCTGAACTTTGGCCGTTCATAATGTACTCATAAATTGTAAAAGTAAAGAAAACATCTTCATAGAAACCTTGCACGTGTAATTGAGATTTTAAACGACTAACATTTTTTTCAAAAACTTGTAAGGCTTTTTCAAAAACACGTATTTCCTGGAACAAGTTTTGTGAAATCTCCGCGCGCCAATTTTCGTTGGATGTTATCGCGTTCTCACTCTTGCTTCTTTTTCAAACATTTCGTTGGATGAAGCAACAAGCTTTTCAATCATGCTCGCGTTGACGATGGACGGACCGGGAAGGGCCCTCTTAAAAAAAAGTTTTATAATGGAATGAAAGGGTAGCGCTGGTCATTGATGTATAACTAACCTAAGATACACAATTCAACGAAATTATGGCATAACAGCTTCTGCCCGCAGCTTCGCCCGCGAAATTATCCCACGGGAACGTGCTACCGGGACAAAGTAGCCGATGTCCTTCCCCAGGATGCCATCTATCTCTTTGCCAAATTTTATAGAAATCCGTGCAGTGGTTTAGGCGTGAAAAGGTAACATACAGACAGAGTTACTTTCGAATTTAGTCTTCGTCTCTTCGATTATCAAAACAAAATCAGGATTTTGTTTTGATAATCGAAGAGACGAAGACTTCAGGATGCATAGCAACACAAATTGAAACTTAAAGCCGATCTACATAAAGCGGATTTTTTAAGGATACGATTCGAAAAACAAAATACAAAAATATTTACATCACGCATTTACATCACAAACTTAAATTTGATAAATACAAATTTAAATTTTTAACCACCCCACATAAAGCGGTTTTTCGAACAACATCAAAAATATTAAAAAAGTTGTTATACAGGATGGCAGGGACATGAACGCGTAAACTGTAACCATGAATTCAGCACATTATTCTAGACCCCCTAGCGTATAAATATTTCGAAAGTTATCAAAAAAAAAAAACTGCTTTTTCATACAAAAGTGCAATACATACGCGGTCAAAATGTATGGAACCTAATATTTTTTTAAATAACCGACGCAAAATGTTAACGCAGGGTTTCCAGAATCATGTACTTAATCACAGGTAACAGGTACGTGTCTATGTCCCTGCCAACATGCATTGTCATTTATATGGGTAATCTGAAGCCCGAACCTCTAACGGCCAGTCTTACTGCATAGTATCGTATGACCCAGTAACTGGGTTATGGAGGTGAGGTCAGATAGGCAGTCAATCATCTCAATCTAGCGCAGTCAACTGCTGGTCATAGGCCTCCCTCTCCGGCTGCGCCACAACACCTTGTCCTCCGCCTTCCGCATCAAAATCAAAATATTTTATTTCACATAAACCAACATGGGCACTTATGAAACGTCAGAAGCTAGGTGCAGGGTTCCAATTGGTCGTTTCCTATGGAGAAGAGCCGGCAAGAAACTCCACGGTTACTCTTTTAAAAATAAGGGGCTTTTACAATGTTTCAAATTACAGTGTTGATAATGGAAGGACAGTGTAGGCCTGCCAACAAGTACCTAACAGGCACTCAACAAAATATTAAAAAAAATATATATAAAAATATAAAAAGGTCTACAAATCTACAGTCTACAAGTTAGGCCTACAACGTTCTCACATTCACAAAATATAGAAGAATCTATATAAAAATAAAAGCCTATTTAAACCAAATGACATGATTGCCATTACAACTGTAACAAATCTGAATTAAAATCCTGGACATAGGCCTCTCCTAGGCTGCGCCACAACACCTTGTATTCCGCCTTCCGCATCATGTCTGTCCCAGTCACCTATAGATAGGCAGTCGCTTCATGTAAAATACTGCAAACTATAGTTTTGTATAATTTAGAAGCATTTTTCAATTTTGTAAATGTGAGTACCATGGATTCGTTTATTATATAATTATATTGACTTGACAGCATGGCAGTTGAGACTATGTCATGCTCACTTAAATGTCTCAGTGTTGGTGGCGCGTGTGTTGGATCATTCGGTTCCCTACAAAATGGTTGAGCTGGATGGTGCTGATCCACGCGTCATGTTCGTGAACAGGCGCCGTCAGTTGAAACTGGTCATCTCTTAACTGCCACGGTTTATTTTTATTATTAATCTTATATTTTGAATTGTTTCTTAATATATTTTTGGAGTTTCTCGCCCATTCTTCTCCATAGAGATCTACGTTTTGGAATGGGCAACTAGCTTCAACTTTCTGACTAACTGACCGACTCTTCGACAATTCAAAAGTGCCTGTAAATGGTTTAATTGAAATAAATGCTTTGAGTTTGAGTTGAGTTTGAGTTTGGTATACAGCTGCCTCCAGTTAGACTGGAAGCTGACCCCAAAATTGGCAAAAGCCTAGGCAGATGATGAAGATCGAATTTTCTGGCTTCTATGAATGTGTACCTATGGTTTTTTATGCATCAATGTCAAAACAAGCCAGATTTGGAATTATTTTTCTTATTTTTTTACCATATTGCAGGAATCTCTCCCTCAAACCACAGAGAGTGTAGGCAGTGCCGAAGAAAAGATGGAACGTGCTAAGGAGTTGATAGAAGCTAGGAGAAGGGAGAAAGCTGATAAGGAGAAAGAGGTAGGGAGTCCTTATCATCAGTATTTTGAGGAGGAAGCGGCCGGGGATGTCATCAGTCGAAAGATGTACAAAAAAAAAGCTATGCGCTTCGGTAATCTTCGGGTTTCCGAACACGAACGACGCGCCACAGAGTAATCTATTATCTGACCAAGATTATGTCTGGACTTTAAAAGAGACTGACCTCTGAGTTTGTTTCGGCCTTTCTTCTCAGAGTAGTCAGATAGGAAACGCCGACTAGTTTAAAAAATATGATTGACGTGTAAAAGTGTTTGTACAAACCTACTTACAGACAAAAAAAACCCGCACAGAGGCAAAGCCTCTAAGTTTTATACTGCCGCGCTTTTTAATAGTGCACCTATTATTCTACGTTTGTATGAAGTTTTTCCTCTGGCGGATAACCTACTCCGGTCGCAGATCGTCACCTGTCACTCAAAAGTTTTGAAAAGTTGTTAATGTACAGGGTGTAATTTTAAACACCATCAACTTTTAAGAGGTCGTTGTACTCATCATAATGAACAACTTTTACTATAGGACCAAACCTAAAATCGCGAACAAAAATCAGCGGTTCCCTACGTTTATGCTCGCATAACTCGTCAAAATATAGGGTATAGCTGCAGCTGCAGCTGCTATTTAGTATACATAGATCTCGCTCACAACCACTTTTACAAACACATTCTCACACACATACACTTACAAATACTATGACTCACTCAATATCAAACAAATACTTCACCAATTAGTTAATCAAAATCAGTTTCATTTATCTCTCTTTTATTATGTTCCTGCTTTTTATTATATTCCTATAAACCGGCCTAATTTTGCGTTGTATCTTTTATGTTTGTTTTTACTTTTTTTTACCTTGTATATCATTGTGTCCTATCTAGGTATAAATTATAAGGCTATGTCCATGCATAATTCTGAAGGTACACTGACTTCTAAGATACAGGTTTTTACCTAGTTTAGAGGTCAGGGTCGTTTTTACTGTGAATCACTTAGCTTAACCCATTTTGTTTTTGTTTGTTTCTTGTTCAATGTAATGTTCGTGCATTTCTGGGAATAATAAAAGATATTGATTTTTTTTTTAATTTTTCGCGATTTCAGATTTTAGACCCATAGTAAAAGTTATTCATAATGATGAGTGCAATTATAGAGGTATGAGGAACAGGGTGTAAAGTTCACTCATACTCTATGGAAAAGGGAAGATCCTCCGACCAGACGGGTGTTATGTCTGGTGGGCAACTGCCCGACGGTTGATGTCGGGATGTTGTATATATGCTAGTTGCGCGGTAAACTCTGCTTGCGCGATGCAGGATTTTGCGTGACGTCATTGTGACGTGTAGCTCGCATGTGGCGATTGGATGCCGCTACACTATGACCCCTTAAGGGGTCGATGGTGTTTAAAATTACAGCCTGTATAATTTAGTAATCATGGTAATACAAAATAGATAATTTAGTCTAACAACTCTATATTAGATATCATCATGGCGCGATCGTATTTCCGAAGATAGACGATGATTCCCGAAGCGCATACTTTTCTTGGGATATCTGTGTACTGCTGGATAAAAACTTAAGTAATACTGGACATACAGGGCTTGCTTAAAGGAAAAATTGTCATATAAATGTGCACACGGCTACATATCAAGCTATACATTTCCATTATAAGCTGATCTCGCATTGTATAGGATTTCCGTACAATGAGAGGTCAGCTTATACTGGAAATGTATAGCTTGGTATGTAGCCGTGTGTAACTCGTGGGCAGACGGACTGGTGAAGAAAAATTGCATGTTTATTTTTTTAAGTTTGCATGTTTTTTCTAATCTTATTAGAAACACAAAAAAAATAAGAATTTGTTTACAATACGTTACTGAATTTAAAAAAAAAACAGACTAAGTGCGTGTCGGACCACGCACAATTAAGGGTTCCGTAATTGGGATGAATTTACCCCAAGAACAAACTTAACATTGTAGTTGAAAAACATGTTCTCCCATAAATCGATTTACCTCACGGTCAATTCTCCAACTGCAAATGTAAGTTAGTAACCGCAAAACAAAAAAAAAAATATGTGATAAACTACAAATTAACGATTTCGGACATTTTACTTTACTTGTGTTGTGAGACCTTGCTTCTTGCCAAATTTCATGATTCTAGGTCAACGGGAAGTACCCTATAGGTTTTAATTTATTTGCGAGTGTCAATATATGTCGCATAAATGGCCTTATTTTTTTATTGCGTGGACTTAGAAGCTTGATTTTTTAATAGCTCCAAGGGACCGTAGACCTACGTATTTGATATTAATTTCAATTTGATACCTCCACGCGTTCTTGACAAAAAGGGGCTTGACAGACTGATAGACAGACGGACGGACAGATAACGAAATGATCCTATAAGGGTTCCCTCTTCTCCTTTTAAGGTACGGAACCCTAAAAATAAGTTTTCAGTGGCCATGACAGAGAAAATACAACTTATTCCTACAGTTCTGACGGTTTACCTTCTCTTTTCTTCTCACAGTTGGAGAAAGAGAAAGAGATAGAGCGTCGGGAGGCAGGGAAGGGCGTCGCGGAGCTTAAGAGGTGGCAAGCCGACCAGGAGCTGAAACAGATACAGGTAATGCTAACTAATATAATAAATGCGAAAGTAAGTTTGTTTGTTTGTTTATTTTTTACCTTTTCACGTCTAAACCACTGAACAGATCATCCTGAAATTTTGCATATACTTTGTCAGGGGTACAGAATCGGACATAGGGTACCTTTCATCCCGAAAAAAAGTACTGTTGCCGAGGAAAACCATAATAACGTTCTTATGATAATAGATGGCGCCACGTGTCTTTCAAATCATGATTGAATTATATTATTGTAGTAACTTTAGTAGTGTGTTATTTTTTTAATTTAAAATTTTAGTTTTTTTTTTCTGTTTAAGTACCTAATACATTTTGTGAGTCTAGAGTGTCGATACACCGGTCTTTCATCCTCCTAACTATAATTCCCCGAAGAACCCGAATTGATTGTCGAATTCAAAATTAACGCGAGCGAAGCCGCGGGCAAAAGCTAGTATAATATAATACATACTTCTTTGTGACACACTCGTTTTGAAAAGCCTTGAGATCCAAATTCTTGGTTAGTAAATGAGCTAGCTGTCAAATTTCATGTACCTGTTGTATTAAAAAAATAAACCAAAATATAATAGGAAATCTAATATATAAAACTCTCGTGTCACAGTGTTTGTTATCGAACTCCTCCGAAACGACTTGACCGATTTTTATGTTTTTTTTTTTTTTTTTGAGAATATGTCGCAAAGTATATTTCATACCGCTGCGGGTGAAACCGCGGGGCGCAGGTAGTAATAAATAAAATTAAGGAAATTAATTAAGGATCCCACTTTGGGTAAATGCTGCCTCCCTTTCTTGCCATTATTTTCTATCCTGTGCTACTGCAGGCCAATTCTGGCCCGCCACTTTTTCGATCAGGTCGACCTATCTTTTTCTTTTGTTAAGCGATATAGCTACAACCAACCATATAAGCGATGGGATTAAGCTTTGGCAAAACGCAAGTTGGTCTAAGCAAATACTGCCTATGCCCTGTAGATTACGTTTCGAAATTCTTACCAGACATTCACATGCACTCTGATACAGCTGCCAAGTTTAGGGCAACGTAAAACGGGGTGAATAGGAACACAGGAGTGAATAGGAACACAGGGGTAAATCGGAAGCCGGGGTCGCGGATTGTATGTAAGAGTAACCGTGGCCCTGGCGCACAGGCAACTGAAGGAACACGGGTGGGTTTTAGTCAGTAAGAGTCTGACACGCACTTCCGCTCCGCCCAGAGCGGGAGGGGTCATTTGATGATTACCCACCAAAAAAAAGGTGTGAATCGGAACGAAACTTTAAAAGGGACTTTAATATTGAAATAATATAGTTTGTTGCCAAAAAGGACTGTAATGTATTTACTGTATTATAATTAACGATTAAGTGCCTTTCTTGGCAACAAATTATATTATTTCAATGTTAAAATCCCTTTTAAAGTTTCGTTCCAATTCACCCCAACGTTCTTATTCACCCCGTTTTACCGGTACTGAATCTTTAAAAAAACTGGGGTTATTATTATTATTTATTCATTATTGTACGCATTATACACGGTGTAAAAAGACCCATCACATAGCCGTCAACTACGCATTCTGTACATTAATCAAAGTAACATTGGACAAAAATAATTGCTGGGAAACGACTTTCATTTTTGGTGTGAAAATTTGTTTGCGGTAGTGCGCAACATAACGCACGCAAAACGTTGTGCTTATGGGTGCATGCAACGGTACAGGGATCGTGGGGGTATTTAAAGTTGTGTTATAACATTAAAAACTTGTTTACGTACAAAAACGTCACTAAATGTTGGAATTTTGACCTTCATTGTCTCCGTAACCAGAAGGTTCCCAGGTACGGTCCAGTTCAAAAAAATTACTATGACGAGGAGTACAAGTGAGTCTCGGCTTCGTTAAGTGTCTTTTTACATCCGTTATAAATTTTCAATAAACCATTGGTTTAGGAAACCAGCACCCTAATTGTGTAACACACTATCAATCACAATTTGAATCATTTCGAAGCCTATTGCTAATCCATTGCTTCATATGTCGAAAAATTAGTTAGCTCAACAACGTAAATAACACAATGAATGTTGTTGAACTGTCAAAATTAAAGCCATTCCTACTGTTTATGTGTTACGCAACTACCCCGCTGGTCTAAGCTACCGAAAGTCAAGGCTCCAGAGAGAAGATACTCCTAATAATACGGACTTTTTCAAAAAGTACTGCTTTCTGCTGGACCTGACTGCCTAACCTCTTCTTGGTCGATAAAATTGACTGTATATTAAATATTTATTATTCCTGTTATCCACAGGAGGAACGTCGCCGCGAAAAGATGGAGAACAATCTGGCTCGCCAGCGGATTCTTGAACAGATAGCGCAGGACCGCGCCGAGCGACGCTCGCGGGATCAGCCGCAGAGCACGCAGCCGCAGCAGTCCGTGCAGCCCGCTCCCAGTATGAGAAACTACTTCTAAATCTATAATGATAATATCTATCCAAACACTCAGATCGAAGGTTAAGCTACGCTTGCCGCGGTCGGTTCGTGGATGGGTGACCATCCATTACATATCGAGACTCCTTCGTGTCTCGGAAAGCACGTTAAGCAGTTGGTCCCGGCTGTCATTCGTAGATCTTTGACAGTCGTTACGGGTATTCAGACGCCCAAGTCTGACCACCAGTCTTACCAAAGGGTATCGTGTTACCCAGTAACTGGGTTGCGGAAGTCAAACTCGTCGAAAGTCAAACTCAAGTTGGATCTCGTGGACACCACTGTGTTCTTAGGTATTACTTTGGACTCGGAAGCTACAGTGGGGCCCACATATAACCAAATTGTCGAAGCGGCTAAGCTCTGCAGCCTACGCGGTCTATAAAATCCGTCATTTGACTGATGTCAAAACAGCTCGATTAGTATATTTTAGTTATTTCCATAGTATAATGTCGTACGGCATTTTGTTGTGGGGAAATGCAGCCAACATTTAGGCTATTTTTGTGCTGCAGAAACGAGCCATTCGAGCAATTTATAACCTTAGTTGTAGGCATTCACTGAGGGATAAATTTAAGGAAATAAACATAATGACAGTCGCATCTCAATAATATATGAGAACCTGATTTATCTAAAAAAGAATATTAATCTATATTCCAAACACAGCGACGTTCAAAACATAAATACTAGAAACAAAGATTTACTTATTGTGCCCTCGACTAGGCTCCAAAAAATTTGTAATTCATTTCAGTGCCAAAGTATACGTTTTTACAACAAACTCCCAAGTCTTGTTAAAGAACTGAGCCACAACAAATTTAAATCATTTATTAAACAGAAACTCTGTCAAAAAGGTTTCTATAAATTTAAAGATTACTTTGATGACAAAAAGGCTTGGGATTAACTAAGTCACTTCAATGTACCCCCAAGCAACAATCCATTTTATACGGTGAATGAGTGTTTTAGAATTAATGATGTCCTTATATAATAACTTATGGTATTTTTGATGACTTTTAAAGAGAAAACTGTCTGTGAATGTGAGTAGCATTCAGGCTACATTGATTATCATTTTAATATTGTGAATGTGAAGACTATGTGGGTCATTGTTGCTCTTTTTTCTCTCCTCAGTTAATTTTAATCATGGTCTGGCAGTTTGAGTAATTTTTGTGGCCTACCCAAATGTCTTTTCTTTGGTATTGTTCGTCGAATCGTTGAGCTCCTTAAGTTCTGAGTTGAGCTACACGATTACTGACAAATACGTGCACTGACTGGACAGGTCCACTCAATCTGTGTGGTTTTTCCTCAAAAGACCATCTCAGACACAAATCTACATGGTCTTCACATGATCTGACCAAGATTATGTCTGGACTTTAAAAGAGACTGTGACCTCTGAGTTTGTTTCTGCCTTTCTTCTCAGAGTAGTCAGATAGGAAACGCCGACCTCATCTAGTTTTTTAAAATATGATTGACGTGTAAAAGTGTTTGTTCAAACCTACTTACAGAAATAAAATCATTTATCATTTAAACAGGCTGTCGATCCATGTAAAATACTGGTATTCAGCTGCATCCGGTTAGACTGGAAGCCGACCTCTGCTTATTGGGAAAAGGCTAGAAGATGTAACACTACAAAAGGCTGTCATATGAAACTCTTGCCGCATAATCAGAAAATGTTACAACTGGATTTAGAGTACAAAGCAATTCACCTTCCCAAAATAATAACTACAAATAAAAGAAAGAAAGAAAGAAAGAAAAAGTATTTATTGGAACTCGAACAGGATTATCAGAAACTAAACTAAACACACCCATAAAAACAAAAATATAAGTAACTAGCTGCCCGCCCCGGCTTCGCACGGGTTGCGGTACTTATCTACGGCGTACCCTACCTACCTACCCTACTTACCTACCCTACCTACCTACCCTACTTACCTACCCTACCTACCCTACCTACCTACCCTACCTACCCTACCTACCTACCCTACCTACCTACCCTACCTACCTACCCTACCTACCTACCCTACCTACCTACCTACCCTACCTACCTACCCTACCTACCTACCCTACCTACCTACCCTACCTACCTACCCTACCTACCTACCCTACCTACCTACCCTACCTACCTACCCTACCTACCTACCCTACCTACCTACCCTACCTACCTACCTACCCTACCTACCTACCTACCCTACCTACCTACCCTACCTACCTACCCTACCTACCTACCCTACCTACCTACTCTACCTACCTACCTACCCTACCTACCTACCTACCCTACCTACCTACCTACCTCCCTAACTCCCTAACTCCCTACCCTACCAACCAAAAAAAAAAAAAAAAAAATAGATGTTGGCCGATTCTCATAGATACCGGATAAGCACAAAAAATTTCATCAAAATCGGTTAAGCCGTTTCGGAGGAGTATGGCAACGAAAACTGTGACACGAGAATTTTATATATTAGATTTAATTTTTCCCTATGTACGAAGGGAAGCGACTTATAAAAAAAAATTTTTTTTGGAAAAAAAAACCCAGCTATGTCAGGAACGCCGGGAATACATGACTAGTCGGGTGTATAGTATGGCACTGACTTTTGAAAAATATAAAAAAAAAAAACCCGGTGTCCTTGGATTGCATAACCATTCAGATGCATATTTATTTAAAATTAATGTTTAACCCCCGATGCAAATATGTGTATGTAGGGTGTAAGAGGAAGGGCACGCCACAATTGCGGCGGTAAGACCCTCTTTGAGGAGTGGCTTGAGAGGCGCCACGGCGTCCTCACCTTCCGCCTGACGCAGGTCCTCACCGGACATGGCTGTTTCGGGAGGTTCCTGTTTCGAATAAGGCGGGAGGAAACGCCCGGGTGTTATCATTGCGTGGATCGACCGGAGGACACGGTGGAGCATACGGTGGAGGTCTGCCCGGCTTGGGCGGAGCACCGCCGTGTCCTCGTGGCGGCGATCGGCGGCGGCGACCTCTCACGTCCGGCCCTGGTTCAGGCCATGGTACGGAGCGAGAGGGAATGGGAAGCCGTCACCTCCTTCTGCGAAGCAGTAATGCTCGCGAAGGAGGAGGCGGAGCGCGAGAGGGAGACGCAATCACTGCGCCCTCGCGCCCCTAGTCGCCGCAGGAGGAGACACTCTTGGCGTTGGGAGTCGATTGCCGACTCCCGGCCACCGTAGGCGCGGGCTTGCGGACGGCGAGCAATGGGCAGCTCGCCGTCCGGTAAGGACCAGGCCCGGGGCGATGGCGCGTCGTGTTCCACGCGCGCCTCAAAGAGATGTCAGCACAATTGACGGGCTCCGACAGGACCGATGCCTGCCGGGGCTGCGGATTGTTCGAAAGAGTTACCGTGGCCCTGGCGCACAGGCAACTGAAGGAACACGGGTGGGTTTTAATCAGTAAGAGTCTGACACGCCCTTCCGCTCCGCCCAGAGCGCGAGAGGTCATTTGATGATTGCCCACCCAAAAAAAAAAAAAATAACTATAAGAGGAGGGGAGGTGTGTGTTAGTTAAAGTTAAGATGTTTTCGATACAAAAGCGCATTCCATTCGTTGTGATGTTGGCTAATAAGCCAACATCACAACTTTAGGTGAATATGCATCCGAATATCCGATCTCTGCTAATTTGGCTAATGTAGCCTATCTCGGCTGAGAAGTAACGTGCACAGTGGCGGACACGTTATTCGTGTGACAAAACGAAAGTACAAATGTCACTATGGAATAGTCCCAACCCTGGTTTGCCCCCAAAACAATTGTTCTAACTTCATTAAGCAGTGGTCCTTTTTCTAGCATCAGGTGATGGCGGTGGCCGGGCTCGCATTC
Organism: Dryobotodes eremita; assembly: GCA_917490735.1. Taxonomy (NCBI): domain Eukaryota; kingdom Metazoa; phylum Arthropoda; class Insecta; order Lepidoptera; family Noctuidae; genus Dryobotodes; species Dryobotodes eremita. Next base: position 11,719,350 of record OU823270.1, read on the forward strand.
AGTTCAAGTTACCGGACGGCACATCGCACACGGCACACTTCGACGCTGAAGGCACACTTCGCGATGTGCAGCGATATGTCGCTGAGAATCTACGGGTTAGTAACAATACTCACTAAGCGACGGGTCGCATTCAGTTCAAATTACCGGACGGCACACTTCGACGTTGAAGGCACACTTGGCGGTGGGCAGCGATATGTCGCTGAGAATCTACGGGTTAGTAACAATACTCACTAAGCGACGGGTCGCATTCAGTTCAAATTACCGGACGGCACACTTCGACGTTGAAGGCACACTGGGCGGTGGGCAGCGATATGTCGCTAATAATCTACGGGTTAGTAACAATACTCATTACGTGACGGCTCGCATTCAGTTCAAGTTACCGGATGGCACATCGCACACGGCACACTTCGACGTTGAAGGCACACTTGGCGGTGGGCAGCGATATATCGCTAATAATCTACGGGTTAGTAACAATACTCATTAAGCGACGGCTCGCATTCAGTTCAAGTTACCGGACGGCGCATCGCACACTTCGACGCCGAAGGCATATTTCGCGATATACAGCGATATGTCGCTGAGAATCTACGGGTAATTAATCAGAGTAAAATACGAATAAATCGAAGTGGAGAAGTGAAGTTGTAAAGTTATAGTGATGCAAAATTAAGGGACTAACCACACTTAATTAGCCCTGTTCAGCTTTTGTCCATAGAAAACAACGATTTTTAATGGAATGCGTACGCATCCGTTCAGCTTTCCGGATGCGTACGCATTCCGTGCAAAACCGTTGTTGGAATAAGTGTGTCTTGTCCCTAAGGGCCCGTTGTATGATCAGTAGTCAAACATACTAATAGTTAAAACGCGTTAGTTAAACTAACAATTGGTTAAAATTACATAAGTATGTTGTTTTGACAAATGGTTAAGCTAACTAAAGTTAAAAAAATGACTAGTTGCTATAAAAGTTAACCATGCGCAGACAGAGTAGTTAAAATTTGACAGCTAATGACTATTGTCAAGTGACTAATTGGTAAATTGACTAATGGTCACGTTTAACTATGTATCAAACAACGGGCCCTTAAACTAAAGAAACGCAAGAATCAGCGTGCGGAACAGAAGCCCACCTATTCGGAAATAAAAAAGTGATAGTTGGCTAAGCACTTGCCCTGTCTAATGTCTAGTATAATTTAATTTAATATTTCAATTGTTTTTGTCTGTTTATTACGGACGCTTTTAACGTTCTGCATCGTTCTCACATGCATAATTTCAACATGAATGATGTAACCGATATTTTGTAACCATATTTTGATTTAAAAGAGTGTCAATGAAGTTTCTTGCCCGTTCTTCTCCATAGGTACCTACTACGCTTTGGAATGGGCAACTAGCTTCATCTTTCTGACTGACCGACCCGCCTCAAAGAGATGTCAGCACAATTGACGGGGTCCGATAGGGCCTATGCCTGCCGGGGCTGCGGATTGTTCGAAAGAGTTACCGTGGCCCTGGCGCACAGGCAACTGAAGGAACACGGGTGGGTTTTAGTCAGTAAGAGTCTGACACGCAATTACGCTCCGCCCAGAGCGGGAGAGGTCATTTGATGATTACACAATCATAAAAAAAAAAAAACTTATTACGCTTTGGAATGGGCAACTAGCTTCATCTTTCTGACTGACCGACCCCTTGACAATTCAAAAGTGCCTGTAATTGGTTTATTTGAAATAAATGTTTCGAGTTTGAGTATAGTTTTGAATGACTATCCAAATTGACTATCGAAATTCTCAAACGACACCTAACTTTTAAGCGTTCTTAGAAGCCTTTCTGTCTTTGAACTTAGGAGATTTAAACTTAACGGAGACTTTAAACCAAGTTGTATCTGCATATCTGGTCGTATATACAGGGTTATTGGTTATATGTCGGCAATCCGTTAAGGGGGGGGTAGGAGAGGTCATTTGCAACCGAATGACCCCGATGACCCCTATGCAAATGTCAACCATTTTAGAATAATTTGATATTTTATATTTTTTTGAAGTTATCTGGAATCTTATTGTATCTCGTTGGATAGCTGAGAAGTTGTACATGTTTTTGGAATGTTCTGCCGATAATAAAGTACTTCCGTGTTTTTTTTTTTTTGCAGAAATCGACTATTTTAGTCAAATAAACTGCTCAAAATAATAGAAAATTGTAACGATTTGTAAAACTATTAAAGATAATTGTCATTTTATGGTTGATTATTATGTATTAACAACAAAAAACATAACGGGCGACATGTGGGTGTACAATAGGTACACCTCTGCCTAACCCTTCGGGGAATACAGGCGTGATGTTTATGTTTTATGTAGTAAGTAAGTAAGTAAGTAAATCATTTATTTGCGTAAAACATGGTATACATTGATGTTAATATTATTACAGTAGCTCAACATGTTTCGCTAAGATATAACATAGCATGCAAAAATTTATATTTTGACAAAAGGAATCAACATCTCACATCCATAAAATCTTTTAAACTGTAGAAATTACATTCAATAAGCCACTTGTGTAATTCTGTCTTAAATTTTCTCGAGTTCAATATTTTAAGGCGACTTGGTATTTTGTTATAAATACGTACGCACATTGCAAGGCAGTTTTTGTTGTATTTCGCAAGTCTTGGCAAATCACTTAATACCAGTTTATGAGGATCTCGTCTGTTTCTGGGATTTACATCATTTGCTGATTTAAATAAATGTTTGTTGTTAACTACAAATATACACACCTCATTTAAATACAGACATGGTAGAGGTAGCAGACCAAACCTCTTGAACATTGGTCTACATGAGTCATCAGGTTTAATACCACTTATTGCTCTGATGCACTTTTTTTGTGCGATAAATGCTCTATCCATATTGGTACCATTACCCCACATTACGAGACCATATCGCAGTAGCGACTCAACATAGGCGTAGTATGACATAATTGCAGTTTTTATGTTAGTTACGTTTTTTGTATGTATGTTTATTATGTATTGAAGTAGAAGCAGATAATAATAATAAAAAAATTCATTGTTTTTTTTTTAAATAAATTTTCGAATTTGTGTACTGCAAAAAAGAAATAAAAAGTCAAATTACTCGAAAATGGTTGACATTTGCATAGGGGTCATTAGAGGACATTTTGTTGCAAATGACCTCTCCTTCATCCCCTTAATGGATTGCCAACATAATTATAACCAATAACCCTGTATAAAAAAACAACAACAATTAATCCTACCAGTCTACACTAGATTTAATAACAGATTTTTTAAACATTTTTTTCTGAAACTTGAATCAACGTTAAATTTTTCAGCTGAATTTATTTTTCAACGTCATGTAAAATAACATTTCTTCTTCAGCTATCAGCCTCATCATTCGCCCTCTGGACAGCATTCCCTCGTCGCGAGCTAACAGACGCCGACGCAAGTCTGCGAGGCTTGCAACTAGCTCCATCAGCTGCTCTGCTAGTCTTACCGCGACGCACTGCGGCGGTTGTGGCCAGACCTTCCGCTGTGTCCAGCCTTATCAGTGAGTATCATAGCCTTATCAGTATCATGGGCTTACAACTAGCTCCCTCGACCGTCTTATTAGTCCTACCACGACGCACTGCGGTCGTCGTGGCCAGGCCTTCCGCTGTGTCCACCCTTATCAATGAGTATCATAGCCTTATCAGTATCATAGGGTTGCAACTAGCGCCGTTTGCTGTCTTGTAAGTCATACCACGACGCACTGCGGCGGTCGTGGCCAGGCCTTCCGCTGTGTCTAGCCTTATCAGTTTCATAGGCTTGCAACTAGTGCCCTCTGCCGTCTTGCAAGTCATATCACGACGTACTGTGGCCGTTGTGGTCAGGCCTTACGCTGCCTCCAGCCTTATCATTTTATTAAATAGGAACAACAAATAGCTACATAGCCTATGCAATAACAAAGAAAAACAAAAATAACTTAAATTATAATGTAGCCAACAGCGCTGCTCACAGATTACCAAAAATAATTAAAACTTTAAAGTCGCTTAGTAGGTAAACTGTTTTACACTATTATAAAAACAACAAACAAACAGACAAACACCACGCGCAAATAAGTAAAACGTGGTAAAAATGTAAGTATTTTATAACAACTAGAATGTTAGGAACTTAAATTAGTCTGAGCTGAAATGCCTTATCAATAAGTATTATAGCCTTATTAGTATCATATAGTAATACAAGTGAAGGCGAGGCCAACAGGAATGGTGTATGTAGCCGTCACGCGTTAAATATCTAGATATTTATCCCGACTTACGCGCTCTTATTTTAATGGCTGAATTTCATTTAGTTAAAATTGGTGACCAGTCGCCTCAACAAACTTATTCCCAACATACCGCGAACAAAAAAAAAACAGTTGGAACTCAAAATTGTGTTCTCCACAGCGTTCTTCACCCAACTCTTCACCACCATCATTCTGGAACCATCCCAGAACCTCCTCACGTGGCTGCGCACGCGCCTGTTCCCGCCGCCCGCCGCGCGGCCGCGTGCGCGCGCGCCGTCGCCCGGCCCCGCGGGCGCGCGCGCCGCGGCCGGCCCCGCGGGCCCGCCCGGCCCCGCGGCCCCGAGCGGGCCGGCCGGCGCCGCGGGCCCGGGCGTGCGCCGGCGCGGCAACATTCACCGCCTGCCCTCCGACCGCGCCCCCGACGATGACAATAACACATGGAATGGTAATTCTACTCAGCAAATGTAATCGTGACAATGTCGGAAAAGTATAGTATAAGAAAAAGAATTGACTTCGTCTATGAACGGAACTCTTTGATTGTTGGCGAATTTCAGCTTAGTTTATGGGACGATAAGGTGTCTCCGATGCCTTTAATATTGCAGATATGTGTAGGCGACGATTTAACATCAGGGCGTCGGATTGTATCCTATCCAAGTTACTCGAGATATAATACTATAACTCAAAAATGGGCGTATTATACGCTTTGAAGCTTTAAGCAATATGAAGGCAATCAGAGTTCGTTTCGTTTCTATACGAAGGGTAATTTCTTTTTTGTGGTTTAGCTTAGTCCGCACTAGGGTATAATTATTATATAAAATATATTTTGTTCCTATAATAATTTATGGTTTTATTACTTATTTCGGACTCAATCGCAGCTCTAACGAGCTCGGTAGTCATTTGTCCGTCTACTTTCGGACTGAAAATCGTGAACTTTGTTGGTTTTCGCGACAATTATAATAATTTTATTATAACTTTTCGGCCATGTTGATTTTTTTTGCCGGGAATTTGATGCTTTTAAATATTGCTCTAATGCGGGCATGGCTTGAACTTACTATGAACTTTGCGCCACTCAGTATGAGCGCAAAATGGCGCTAATTTTGCGCATTGACTTAAAAATAAGGCTGGCCACACATTGGCGATTATCGTGTAAGTGGCTGGTAGGTATACCCTATGCAAATTGCGACTGGCGATCGCGACTAAAAGTTGCTGGATTTCCACATAGATAATAGAAGCGATTGCGACTAATCTTATGGCGTGTATATGAGAATATTCTATAAGTAAACGGAGTAGTACACTGTGAGTCGACTACAAATGGATGATGGTTGAACAAACAAGGAACTGTTGCTAACGCGATTTATCGCCCGCGTGTAGCTAGCCTTAAGCTCTGACCACGCTGAAGCGTATCCAGCGCGTGACGCGGGATGCGACTGCGTGCGTCAATTGTTTAAATAATTAGACGCGAATATTCGCGGCAGTTCAAACACCTCCATACAAGTTAGTTGACACAATCGGCGCGAGCGCATTTCGTGCCGCATCCTGCGCGGGATTCGCTTTGGTTTGCCCAGTCGATCTGTTCTGTAAAAATCTCACCGTGAAATCTTTGGTGAAGTGAACTGTCAATCCCTAGCATCTGCTAGCTTCAGATGAAATGACAAATCGCTTCACATAAGTTTTCACAATTAGATTTTTATAGAATATACCGATAGCTATACACCGTGTTCTTCACGTTATCCATAAACTTTAGCAAACGCTTCTATAGCTTTTACACATCAAATCTAACAAAGGAAGTAGTACTTAAAAAAGCTTCAATACAAAGATATTTTTAATTTAAGTTAATGAAATTTAATTGAGCTATGCAGTAAAAAAAGAGTTTTAATTTGGTCTATGTTGCCTCTTAGTGCAATTAAAATGATAAATCTATCAAATGCTATTTTCATTTAATTGGCAAGTTTAATTTTTTTGTCAGCTGTCAAAAATTTGACAAGTTTTGACAAGTTTCAGCCCGCCAAATCTTATGAATGAAAATACGACGTTGCCAATTCGGATAAAGAGGTATGCATATCGGGTAACTTACGTCAAGATATTTAGTTTTTACGAAAAGTAACAAAAAATAAGAATTAATTAATGTGTCCATAATGAAAAATGCTTATTTCCATGGTCTGAACATCTGGTCGAAGTTTATGTATATCGGCCGGAACACGGTGTAGTATGAGTATCACAATTCCACTCGCCCGGTGAAAATGCTTTACTTTCAGCATCCGCGATAACAGTCTTCGCAAATACAGGGATGCTTCATAGCATTTTGTGTAAGGTATTACGCACTGGTGCTTTAGTAAGTAAAATCTCGCTTCAGACAAGCGACCAAGTCGCATATTGCGATGCTAAAAGTATTAAGTGTGCGCCGGGCCCTAGGGCTAGTTTCTCAAGCGCGCGTAAACTACTGCAATTGGCTGTTGATAAATCATTCAACCAATCACAGCAGTTTTACTCGCTCGACAGTTTATCTCATTAATTTAGCGATGATATTCGTTTGAGAAACTGACCCTTACTCTGCCATATAGAGCAGGGATACTCTCTAATTACAATTATATCGATTTGAAAGGTATGATTGAATCCCTGCAGAGTTATAACATCTCTGCAGATCTACGAATATGTCTGCAGTATTTACTAAAAGTTGTTGATATGATTTGCAACACTATAGGTGTTTAAATACGCTTGACTGTTATTTTAATATTTAATGTTAGTCGTTCATATCACAATCTTTCTGAAATAGTTAAATTGTAGAGTCGTTCAATGCAAGGGGAAATGGGCGTCCCGAGTTGCCATACTGCAACTTGGGATGTAGAATAATGGCGACGCGTTCTAAGTTTGAAAATTTATTATCTGTGCCATTTGACAGCTGTCAATTGTCTTGTCATTAGCATTGAACTACTGTCACGAAATAGTTATACTGTGGTTATTATAAATGTGTACGTTAATCTTGCAACTCTGCATTCATATCACATAAGATCATATTAATCTGCAAAAACACTTATTTCATGTGAAATACCAGTGATTAAACTTAAATATTACCTTAGATATTAATATTTGACTTAAATGAAATGTATAATCATTTCTTGTCACAATAAACTAAATGTATGAATATTTTCTATGTATATATTGACCAATGTTTAAAAAATTTAATGAAAATCTACACTTTCGAGTTACAAAAAATATGTATACTTAATTGTAAAATTTGTTGGAAATTATAATGTTTTTTTTTTGCATTTTGTTTTCAGCTATGAAAACGGGGACGATTCTTTTATTATTTATTTTACTATTTATGTTTCGTATTGAAGAAATTAAATGAAAAGTTTTGACCCGTTCAGTGTTACATTTGACCCTTGTTACTTTCTAAACTGTCTACTTTCATACAAAAAACCCTTCTATAAGTATTGAAAAACTACAAAAAAGAAATACGCATCAGTTTTTCCGTATACGGATAACCAGAAATTACAGAGAACGCCTCTTGCAAAAAAATCTTACTTTTTCATTAGCGCGCCAAACTTGTATTTTTCAAAATGGCGGTCATTCCTATTTCTTTGTCTTACGTCACATTAGATGGGTCAAGACTACAATAATTAAGTTTTCTAGATTAGTTATGAACTATTATCAAATTTTCGTTGTAATTTATATTTGAAATAAATATCTGTTAAATATGTACATTGGTTTGTGTTTTATTTATTTTATTGTACTGTATTTTATATTTTTATTTTTGTAAAACATGAGTAAGTACAATACATGTGCATTGTGGATGGAATAAAAAAAATAAGGAGCTAAATGTTTTGCCAGCGTACAAAAAATACAAAATTTTTATTTACCATTAGTAAACTAGGAGAAATGTCGCAATTTACTTAATTTCGCTCATTTTCCTAAATGAGCCAAATGCTCCAAATGCTACTACAGTTTATCAGAGTTCCTACTCTGAGAAACTAGTAGCATTTGGCTATAAGATTTATTTTTAAATGATACACAACTTAGTGGGCAGCTGTTTCAGAGATGTTGGAAGCTTATTATATTTTTTTGGGGCCAAACAGAATATGGTTTTATGCATCAAAGCCGTGCTTGACCATAACTAATCCTTAACCCGACGACTACGAATGTTAACATGTACATGTTGAGTTTTAGGGGTTTAAGCGTTTCATAAAGGGGGTCGAAATTTTCATTATTTTTGCGATAGGACACACCATTTTGGAGATATAAGCAAAATAAAAGAAAAACGTGAATAAACTATTGAATTTCGTAAAAAGTGCAGTTGACTCTTTTTCTACTTTGCTGCCGCCGTACTGTCTTCACGGAACGTCATTTTTGTCTATTCTTCCGTTGACAAAACCCGTTTCTATGATGGTCATGCTACGCGTGCTGGCCGGCGGGAATCCCACACTACGTTTGCCTAAACGTGGTCTCCACTCTAGAAATCGTTTTCCCCAACGATTGTCGGTTCTGCGAGAGATGTGACCAGCCCATTGCCACTTCAGCTTGCTTAGTCTGGGCTATGCCGATTACTTTGGTTCTCTGGCGGATCACCTTGTTTCGGATTTTATCCTTCAGAGAGATTCCAAGTATAGCATATATTAAATAATGTATAAAAAAAAAGATATTTGTATTTCCATTTCACATCTGATATTAGTAAATCATCGGTATTGCTTGCCATATCAAAAAATATGATAGAGTTATTGTTTTTTATTTTCATAAGATGGCTGCTTTGTTGAGCCCTTCAAAAACTTTATTCTGGGCAAACGTGGAATGTTTCGATAGAGAATTGCTAAATAAATAAAACTGAATATACAGGGTCAAATTAAATTAGCTAGCGAAATTACAGGCGTGATGGGTATCGAAATCTAATGAAGATAAAATTAAAATAATAAATATTTGATATTTCTTTTAGGGGTCAACGACCTTAGTAGTGTTTGAAGCCTATTGCTAATCCATTGCTTCATATGTTCGAAAAATGTGTCAGCTCATGAATGTAAATAACGCAATGAATGTTGTTGAACTGTTAAAATGAAAGCCATTCACGACTAGTCGCAGCGACAAGATGCTCAATTTGCACTGGCGCTAAAGCGAAATCAAAGTAATAGGCATTCATAATTTCGAACGACAACAACTCACTAGTCACGAAAGAAGTTTAATTACTGCGTGACGAAAATGCATTTGAAATTTGCATATGAAAGTTTGTCGATAATCACCGAGGAGAATAAAGTAATTAGGTAGTTGCATAACTGTTGCCTTGCAACGATTTGCTTTTTACGGTGTGAAAATATAGGACCAAGTAACGATCCTTGTAGGACTCGTTCAGGAATGAAAATTGAAATAAATATTTAAAATAAGTTATAGTTAAAATTATATTTATGTAGGTTTTTTAAATGATAAAAAATTAGTAGTCAGGTACTTAAGATTTCAAAAATGTATTCCAATTTTGTTCCATTTTACCTACCGTAGGTAGTATTGTTTGCTTGATGGAGTCAAATGCCTTGCTATTTATTATACGTAAGCGTGACATCGTGATAAGGCTTTTACTTTTTATTGTGTTTAACAGTGTCATCACAGGTTCAAAGCGAAGGTAATAAATTATTGTCACTTACGTGCGTAACCAACTGTCTACTTTTATGTCACGCTGAATTAACCTTAGATACTTCTTTTTTGTGTTAATGTCATTGCAGTATTATAGCTTTTTGAGCGCGTGCCGCCCTCATTTTGATAAAATAAATGATCATGTTTGGGAAAGGGAGATGCCCTGCATTGGGATGGTAATAAAAATAACACAGTAATAAGAGTGGCTCGTCTTCCTGAAGATGAAAACGAACGTAAACGATAAAGAATTATGAATTCATCAACCTTGGTCTTCAGGTAAATGAACGAATAGTCTCATCTAGATATGCACGTTACAAGAGTCAATCACGTATCGGTGTCCGTTCACATGGATGCGTTCCGTTATTTTGTATCTGTTTTAACATAATTTTGGTGTCAAATCATGCATAATGCAGCAGGTGCCTAGGCATAATTTTGGTTTCGAAAAGTAAGGCACAAATTTCTAAAACCCAAATGTTTAAGCGATTAGGTAAAGGGACAAAATCGATTAACACTTCAGTTTTTTTAATCTTAATTATTGACCTAAATTATTAATTAAAATCGGGACAGAAGTCAAATTAAAAGAATATTAACTCTTAGCGAATAGGTGAAATGCTGTACAGTGTCGAATAATATTGTGTTAATTTAAATTAGGTACCTATGTGTTAAAGTAAGTGCTAATTGACTTAAGGCTCCTACAAACCGGCGTCGCACGACGCGCCGTGCTTTTATGTCGCGCTGTCGCGTCGCGCCTGTTTGTGGGAGCGTTTATGTAGCTGACGGTACCTAGTCAAAATTTTGTAAGTCTTAAGGCGCCTACAAACAGGCGCGACACGCGACGCGAAACAAAGGCACCGCCTGTTGCGCAACGAGCGGTGCCTTTGTGTAGCGTGCGATTCGCGTCGCGTGTCGCGCCTGTTTGAAGGAGCCTTTACTCTCATGGATGCCCGTCTCCTAGAGACGGCCTCATCGGTCTAGTAGTAGCAACCGCAACTAGTGAGCAGGGCTTTGATTCCCAGGTCGGACAGTACCTATGCGTTGTGTTTTTTCTCGCTAGCCTTGCCTGCTATTTCGTTCTTATAACATAACTGTCTGATTTTGGTTCACGAAACATCTCTGCCTACCCCTAATTTAACAAACAGCTGTCAAAGACTTCAACAGACCAATACTCTCATTCTTAGCCAACTGTGACCGACTCGCACGCAACACGTCGGCGACTTGCTGTTAATTTACACATCTTCGTGTATGTAAAACATCACTTACGCTTTCCTCTTTCTCGAAGCAAGAAATCTTTACTAATTTAAACAAATAATTACCTACTCTTACTCAGTAACTTGTAGAAACTAGGTGAAACGTATGTTACTCATAATATGTTGTATCGTTTTTTAGAATTTTGGCCATCGTGTAGGCTACTCGTATGTGCGCAGTGCGGGTATAAGCCAGTCTGAGTCTGACGCTTGGCGACGCTTATGGCGGAACCTTCAAGGTAGCCCGCGAAATTCAAATTTTCTTACGTTTTTTTGCAATTTGCAGGTCACTGTCAGGTTGTATTTTGATTAAAATATGATTCGCGACCGTAACAAATATGGCTTTACAGAATTATAATCATTAGAATCAGTAATATATCTCTCCAAGTTCATATTACTGTATTGAATGACTATTTCATGAAAACATGACATTTGACGCCAATTCTAACTTAAGGAGTTGTATTGCTGATTCTAATGATTATAATTATGTAAAGCCATATTTATTACGGTCGCGTATCATAGTTTAATCGAAATACAACCTGACATTGACCTTTAAATTGCAAAAAACGTAAGAAAATTTGAATTTTGCGGGCTACTCTTGCGCTTCCCCCTTAAGGGGTTCCTTAGCTGTAGTCCGCCAAATTCAAATATTCTTTGGTTTTTTGCAAATTGCAACTCTGTTTTACGTCGTATGGTGATCAAAATGCGATTCGCGACTGTAGGAATGATATATTTACTGAATAATAATCATCAATTTCATATCAATCGTCAAAGTTTGGAAATTTGTTCCACCTAAGAATTTTTCTGAATATTTCATATGAAAGTTTCAGCAGAGCTGCACTTTGCAAAAAACCAAAGAATAATTGAATTTGGCGGGGTACAGCTGAGCCTATATTCAGTAGGTAATTTAGCCATTTAAACGACGAAAAGCCAAGTGGAATATCTAATTCAAGCCCTTAACTTTAATAATTAAAGGCATTAAAAAAGGAGGATCTACGCGTAGAGAGAGGCGACTTAGTGCGTATTTCACCAATGAATCTGAATGCGATCAGCACATCTGGGGGTGTAGACCCTATGCACGGAATCCATACTTTCGGCCTAAGTTACGGGCGCTTCCATCTCCGTATCACTTACGGACATAAGATTACTTCGGGGCCCGAACTAAGAATGAATGACAATACGATTTAACAGTTGTCCGTACTTCCGATGTGTGTTTCCGTTCGAAAAACATAATTTGACGCTTGTTTTAACGTATCAGCTACTTTCGGATGGGCCCGTACGTTCTTTAACGGACTTACAGAGTAGAACCCTTTTTTTTTTTTGGGTGGGAGATCATCAAATGACCTCTCCCGCTCTGGGCGGAACGGAAGGGCGTGTCAGACTCTTACTGACTAAAACCCACCCGTGTTCCTTCAGTTGAATGTGCGCCAGGGCCACGGTAACTCTTTCGAACAATCCGCAGCCCCGGCAAGAGAGTAGACCCCCTGAACTGCGTTCAAAAGCTGTCAGTGTCAATATTCAACAGAAAATAATGACATTGAAAGGCCTTTAACATGGTTTATGTGCTGCTTGCGTACAGTTTCATTGGTGAAATTCGCCCTTATTCATTTTGAAACTAAATAAGTATGAACAAATCAAGTAAATAACACAGGTACAGTCCGATTCAAACTTTATGTTGGCTCGGAACATGAGGCGAGTCGCTGCGCAGTAACCAATTCACGTGTCAGCGGGGGTGAGGGGTGAGGTACTGCGCAGCGTGTAGCGCACTTCACAGCCGCCATTAAGTATGAATCGGACTATACCTACTTACATATTTCACTCGTAGCCACAAATTAGAAAGAATGTAATAACCACAAATGCAAATAAATAAACTATGCTAAGTGAAGCTAAGCGACACTTTCGCTACTGGCAGCCATTTCTCCTCAGCACATGCCATGATTTATTTATCTTCTTGAATGGGTAAGTAACGGAACTGGTATAAAGCCCATCTCACGTTCGGTAGTCTCTGCCTTAGACAACTAATGTTATTTATTTCTCAATCCCAGCAGCTCCTGTAAGCCTGATTGAAAGAATTTATAATGGCGATTAACCAGAAAAGTGCCAACAATGAAACTCAGCAGCTCCCAGGAAAATTAATCAACAGTCGTGAAAATCGCAACGATATCAAAATAAAAGAACATTGGACTTGTCGGAAATATCCACCTCTTATTGCAATGCGCCTGTCACCAACAGAAACGCAACTTGGCGGCAGATATAGTTATGGTGTTTCCTAGGTACGAAGGTGTAGGTAATTTAAATATCTGAAGACCTTTGAGGGGTTTGTTCATTGTGATGAGGATAAGGAGTCAGTACTCATCATAATACAGGGTGGCAGGGACAAGCAGGTGCACGCAGGAGGAGGCGGAGCGCGTGAGGGAGAGGCAATTGACGCGCCTCTAAGAGATGTCAGCACCATTGACGGGGTCCGATAGGGCCGATGCCTGCTGGGGTAACGGATTGTTTGAAAGACACGGAACACGGGTGGGTTTTAGTCAGTAAGAGTCTGACACGCCCTTCCGCTCCGCCCAGAGCGGGAGAGGTCATTTGATGATTTCCTAATGAAAAAAAAGGGGGGTTTAGACTCATGTACTGAATCCATGGTAACAGGTTACGCGTCGATGTTCCTGCGACCCTGGTCACAAATTATAAGAAGGGACCAACCCTGAAACCGTGAAAAGAATCAGCTGTTCCCTATATTTTGTTGAGTTAATGAGCAGCTGATTTTTTGTAAAAGTTTTTCATAAATTATGAATCAAGGTATGAGAGACTGGGTGTAATGTTCACTCATACCTCCATAGAAAAGGGAAGATCCTCCGACCAGACGAGTGTTGTGTCTGGTGGGCAACTGCCCTACGTTTAATGTCAGGACGTTGTATTTCTTAGTTGCGTGGTAAACTCTGCTTGCGCGATGCAGGAATTTGCGTGACGTCAGTATGACGCGTAGCGATGTAGATACGGCTACAATAATAATGAGTCCTTCACTACTATAAAAACTTCTTCAAAGGTTTTCAGTTATTATAATATTATATTAATACGTGAAGCAAAAACTTTGTACCCCTTTTTACGATAATTACGCGGACCGAGAAGTATGAAATTTCGCACAGTTATAGTTTATATAGAGAAGGAGTGCAGAATGCTAATATTTTTTTTAAATTTTGCGTAAAAAGTACGTTAAATAAAATAAAAAAAACATTACACACACTAACATGTATTTGACACACACGCATGTAATGCCATGTAAACAAACGGTTGCTATGGACTCAGACGACCAAAGTAAAGGTTTATAAAAAATAAAAAGTAGAATGAAACCTATTTTGTTTATCCTACAATGTGTCTAATAGATATTTGCAGGGCCGATTTAGGGGAGGGCATCCGGGGCGAGCGCCCCGGGGCCTCCACAAAAGAGGGGCCCCCACAATAGAGACTTCGAAAAAAAAGTATATTTTTAAATTTCGACGAGTAAACACTAGTAAAGAACTTTTCCTTTGATATTTTTTTTTTCGCTGTTTTACACACGGTGTACAGTTACAACGGTTAAGGTACCTTGCCCTTACTGCCCTATCAAAAAAATCCAACCTGTTTAAAAATTATTGAAAAATACGGAAAAATCTATTTATCGTCTGTTCCACAAAATTTTCGGGGCCTACACTTTTTGGTTGCCCCAGGGCCTCCACACGCTTAAATACGGCCCTGGATATTTGTGCTTTATTTATAATGAATTAAGGTCGAATTTCGACCAATGGGCGACCTCTAGTTTCAATAATTATTCCTTGTACCTATACATATAATTAAGGAGAGGGCTTGTGGCTAAATAATAACACCCGCACGGGTCGACCGAAGGTTAAGCTGCTCTTGCCGCGGTCGGTTCGTGGATTGGTGACCATCTATTACATATCGAGACCTCTCCGGGCCTCCGAAAGCACGTTAAGCCGTTGGTCCCGGCTGTCATTCGCAGATCTTTGACAGTCGATACGGGTAGTCAGAAGCCCGACAGTCGGACAACAAGTCACCAAGGGGTATCGTATTACCCAGTAACTGGGTAGTGGAGGTCAGATAGGCAGTCACTCCATACTGGTATTCAGCTGCATCTGGTTAGACTGGAAGCTGACCCCAACATAGTTGGGGAAAGACTAGGCAGATGCATGGTCTAAAAAAACAAGGTCTGGCATTCCGAGAGTGACACATGCTTACGTCACTATCCAGTTACCACTTTATTGCAACAAAAAAAAGTATGGAAACATTTTCAGTCACCATTTTGTTAAAAAATACTTAAAAAGCATATAAATTGTCGTTTCGTTTTTCTAGTCAAACGAAACAATTCAATTTAAACATATACCAACGTAATTGTTAGTTAAAACGTCATTGTTTTATCGGATTCGCACAGGTAATAAAGGCGGTTGGGGAGTTATTATTACACACTACTGGTAACACAGCCGTGATGACGTAGGCTTGTGTCACCCACGTGACCGCTGTGTCTCGGAATGCTATACCTGGCGAAGTATATTATTATACCATGGGCAGATGCTGATGACATAAATAATTAAGTCGTAAACAAAAATTCGTCTTACTTTTCAGATTCGGTGAAATTTCTGCTTACCCTACATTTCTAGTGCAAATAATAATTATGGCTACATAAATAACAAAATGTTTTACCTTCTTTTTGTTCTTCACGGTGACTGGTGTCAAGATCTGTCTACAGATAAAGTCTAGATGTGTTACAAGATGAAACTTCACTTTGTAAGTAAGGCACTTGGTTATTAAAATTGTTCTTAATTACCTATGGAAGCGAAATTGGTTTAATTATAGAGGTATGAGGAACAGGGTGTAAAGTTCACTCATACTCTATGGAAAAGGGAGGATCTTCCGACCAGACGGGTGTTGTGTCTGGTGGGCAACTGCCCCACGATTGATTTCGGGATGTTGTATATATGCTAGTTGCGCGGTAAACTCTGCTTGCACGATGCAGGATCTTGTGTGACGTCATTGTGACATGTAGCTCGCATGTGGCGATGTAGATACCGCTACATAATTATGTCAGATATTGAAAACCGATACGAATTTGGGTTCCAGTTCTTAAAAAGGTTCTTTTCGGTACGGTTCCGGTTTAGTTCTGGGTCCAAATAAAGGTTCCAATATACAGGTTCCGTACCAAAGGTTCTATAAGAAAGAACTACCACATGATCTACCAATGCAAAACTGCCCCTCTTCCCTCTCACAAAAACTCCAACCTCCCCGCCCCGGCGGCCGCCCGTACCTCGCCGCTATCATACAAAGCTTCGTCCTGCGCTGAGCGGCATCGTATGTTTTCGTTTGGCCTCTTTTGAAAAAGAACTGGTGAAATAAAGGTTCTTATAGGTTCTAATTTATGATCCTGTTCCGGTTCGGGTTCTAGTAACGGAACCCCTAAACACCGGTTATTTAGCCCCCCATTGCTGTGATGTCACGGACAGATACAGAAAAAAAAAAAAAATCTGCAGGGCGGCATCATTGACGCGGATATCTGTTCCATTGATTCATTAAGTACATGATTCTGAAACCGCTGCGTTGAAATTTGTCGTCGCGCGTCGGTTATTAAAAAACGTGTACCGTTGGAGCAGTGGTGGCTAAGTGGTAACGGCCACGACTTAGAATTTGTAGGTCATGGGTTCGAACCCAAGCAGGTACTTTAATTTGTGTAAATTATTTCATCGCCACTGCTCTCAAAACGATGAAGAAAAACATCATAAAGAAACCGGCAGTTCCTAGAACCAAAAATTTGCTGTCTGTGTCTCTGCTATTGACCGTTGAAGAGTTCTCTCGACTGGAGCCAATCCTGGGTGCAGCAGCCAGGTTATGGTGGACTGTAGAAGGAACTACCATAATTAAACGCGTATTTTAAATGTCATGTCTGCACCGTTGACCGTTAAGGAGATCATTCGTCTGGAGCCAATTCTGGGTGTAGAATCACAGGTCATGAATCATAAAAATGCATTGTTTACAAAACAGAATCAACGTGTGAAATTTCAACTCCGTAGGATAAGAGGAAGTGGTTATTTTTCAGCTTGCAAGATTCCACCCGGACAAACATACATACATTGCAAGTTAAAAAAAGCTTGTAAAAAAATAACTTTTGTACAGTTATTTTTAACTTTTTTTGCGTTTTTATGGAAGTCGGTTGATTTTTTTGTAAAAAAGTTTTTTTGATATCGCTATTTCGTTTCATCAAGTTTCAAATCACAAAAGGGCTAAAGAAGTTTTCACTTCAAAAAAAAATTGCTGTTCCATACATTTCGATCGCGTAGGTATTGCACTTTTCTATAAATCAGCAGTTTTTTTTTTTATAACCGGTGATAGATTTCTATTTTCTACGCAACGGGTTCTAGAATCGTGTGTTGAATTCAAGGTTACAGTTTGCGCGTCGAAGTCCCTAGTTGCCACCACATGAGTGTCAGAAGCAAACCTTAAAACCTAGAAACACTCTTTTGTTTTAAATGCAGTTGATTCGATTAAGGATGTAAGAAGTGTCAATTGGTTCAACGTAATCAACTCTCGTTTAATTCCTTTAAAAGTATGGCCCCTTCTATTAAGCCTAGATCATACTGTTGCCACCGTTACGCAAAATTGAAATATATTCGCCTTAGAAAGTGGTTACGTATGTTAAACTTCGTAGGTAATTATTCTTCAAAACTGTGTAACAAAATACGTCTATTTAAAAAATGACAAATAATTGACAGATTGCGACATAAAAGCTAAGTAAAAACAATACACTTCCGTCTTAGCCATTGTTAAAACAGTGCGTAAAGCGTACGCGACCCAAATTTAAAAAAATAACTTTCTGTTTTCAAATTCTCGCATATTCTCCCGTTTTCATAAAATCGCTCGTTGGTTGCACATTTTAAGGTAAAATCAGACAGGACGTGAATTTTAATGTGTAAAAGCGAAAGTCGTGACGGAGTTGTTTTATTTTGTTGTGTCGCAGTGTGCAGATGTCTTTAGGTGAAAGAAGAAATGGGTTACCGACCTCTTCGCGCGCTTAGTTCGGACCAAGCGTTTGGCGCGAAATGTCGCCTGACGTACTTTTTAGTTCGCCGCGCGTGTTTTCCAACAAAATACGTTCCTAAATACATTTAATTAATAAATAATGGATTTAAAAGAAATAATAAAGTGGTTTATACCGTGTTTTCATATTTTCTTATTAAAAAAAGTGAAAATGTGCAGTCGTTTGACTTACATTTGTTTGTTTTTACTTTTTATTTTGCGACCCAGTTATGGCGCGAACTCAAACAGCGTAGTTAGTGATGATAATAATATAAATACCAAAAATGTAGTTAATTTTAGTTATTTAGCCAGTAAAAATAACCAAAGTGATTATTATGATGTGAAAATGCAAAGGAATGAAGGGAGAAGTCTTGACACATCTGTCGGTAAGTAATTAAAAATAACGTTAAAACGATTATTTATTGTCTATCTTTGATAATTAATTAAAAAGACTTACCTACCGACAGCTATAAATAAAATGAATAAGTACATAGTCAAATAATTGAGCACAAACGCGGAATATATTTAAATATTTAACATATGATTATAGATTTAAGATACAATAATATTTTCTCTAAACTAAAATGTATTAAGTAGATAATTCCTAGTATTAAGGTTTGTTTACCTACTCACAAATCCTGGCTTTTTGGTCCAGTGATTTTCCGGCCTTGTCGTTTGGCCAAACTTTTCGAATAAGGGGATTTTTTAAGAAAATAAAAAAGTTTTATGATTACTTAAGGACAAAAAAAGTATAAAAAGTTGAATGTCTTGACTTTTATGCAAATGACAGAACATTCCAAATTTAATTTTGAAATCGTATTGGTATATTATTATACTTCGCCAGGTATCCGAGACACAGTGGTCACTTGAACGACCCCCTTTATAAAATTCTTTATCCTCTAAAACTCTACATGTACGTAATAATTTTTCATATTTTCCATACAAAAAAAAACATATAAAACACGTCGAGGCTAAACCGTGCGCGCCCAGTCTATAAAAAAAATTCACGGCGTAGGGCAAACAAGTAACCACGTGGAGTCGCGATTGTCAAATTAAATTTTGTAGTTGCGTCAAAATTATTTTTAAATTTAGAGTTTTTTTTGCAGAATAACTTGTAAGATTCTCATAGCCAAAAGTAAGGAATTTTAGTGATCATTTAGTTTTTTTAGTTCAGTGTACAAGAGAATCGGCACCAGTGTCTTTCTAATTGTGGTTGTATTTTTTCTTCTTTACATGAAAAGTCCGTCATACTTACTTGACTAGGACCGAATCTGGGGGTCTAATCCGTAGTTTCGGCCGACGTTACGGGCGTTTCCTACTCCGTATCACCTACTGACATAAATTAGTTTGGGGCCTGACCTAAGAATGAATGACACCACGATGTAACAGTTGTCCCTACTCCCGATGCGTTTTTACCTGTCCGAAAACGTTAATTAATCGGGTGTAGGGTTCACTCCAAAGTTTCAAACAGGCCGTCTTCGTTGACGGACCTAGAGAATGAGCCCCCAGAACCTCTCACGATTACCGAGTTGTTCGTTCGATACGCTAAGTCATCGTCGTATCATATTGACAAGCCATCTGTCCCAGCCGCAAAGAAACCAGCAGCATTCATCTCTTTCTATGGATAATAATGGTGGTTTAGTGGTATGAGGAACAGGGTGTAAAGTTCACTCATACCTCCATAGAAAAGGGAGGATCCTCCGACCAGACGGGTGTCGTGTCTGGTGGTCGGGATGTTGTATATATGCTAGTTGCGCGGTAAACTCTGCTTGCGCGATGCAGGACTTTGCGTGACGTCAGTGTGACGCTTAACTCGCATGTGGCGTTGTAGATACCGCTACAGTGGCTCTATCGCAGCAAAAATTACTTATATTGGGTATAGAAAATAAATTCGGAAATAAACTAATACCAAATGGTATTAGCTCTTGGTATTGGATGGGAATAGAGCGTTTAGAATTAGGTACACCCACGCCTAATCCTTCAGACACTCAATCTAAATCGCGATCCGCGATCGACATCAATGATCATGATCCAGATTAACTGTGTATGAAAGTGATTGACGGATTGATACACTGGATCACAAAATATTTAGATCTTTTGTAATCAAGATCGTAATCTTCTAGTATTGTATAATTGCATAGCATATGTGTGAGCATTATGTACCTACTATAAAGCTACCATTTACTAGGTTTGTCTTGCATTGGCTTGAATGTGCCCTGGCGGCTGAGAGTATGTCATGCTCACTCAAATGTCTCGCTGGTGGTGGCGTGTGTGTTGGATCATTAAGTTCCCTTCAAAATGGTTGAGCTGAATGGTGCTAATCCATGCGTCATGTTCAACGGACGCCGTCAGTAGGGACTGGTCATCTCTTAGCTGCCACGGCTTATTTTAATTTAATTTAATATTTGAATCGTTTTTTTCTTTTTATTACGGACGCTTTTAACTTCCTGCATCATTCTCACATGCAAATGAATGAATGAATGACAACACGATTTGACAGTTCTCCCTAACCCAGATGTGTTTCTGTCCGTCCGAAAATTGAATCGCTTGTTTTTGTGGATCATCTACTTTCGGACGGGCCCGTATTTTCGTTGACGGACTTAGAGAGTTTCTCCCAGCAGTGGACATCTTTCGGTTAATTGATGATGATAATGATGGAACTCAGTGGTGTCTAGGTTAACTAAGTATGAAAATATAATATTAAATGGCATTGAAAAATTCAGACAAATTCACCCTCTGGTTCATTCGATAGCAATAAGTAAATAAATAAAATATTGATTTGGGTTTAAAGAACTTTATTTCTCATAAGAACTTAAAAATAACAGTTCGCTTGTAACTAACACGATTAACAGTAATTACCTCTAGGGCGCTGGAGACGTTATATTAGCATATTCTGATTATGTTATTTCAAATGTTGTGATGTAATGCCTTAATCTGCGTTTGAATGTATTTATATTGTAACATTTTTTTATATCTTCCGGTAAACTATTGAACAGCCGTGCTCCTTCAACCAATATTGTTTTCTTTTTGATTTCTTAATTGTACCCTGGACTCTGCAGCAGTACAAAAAGTTATCATACATATATGATATGTACCTTCCTACTTAATTATACTAAAAGCGAAAAAAAAAACAATTAAGTAGGCAGACAATTTAAATATGTACCTACCTACTCAATCAATAATTTGATTGTAATGGAGGGCAATTTCTCCAACGGTAGACTGATTGGATCGGTTTGAGTGAGAGCTGAAGTCAATTTAAAGATGATTGCAGATCAATAATAGATTATTATTATTCGCTTGGGGCAGGCCATGCCCAGCAATTGTGTTGAAGAATCCATAAATCATAAAATTAAAGGCATCTCAGAGAAAAACACAGCACACACACTAACTCGCACTCAAGAGTTCTTTTTAGGGTTCCGTCCCCAAATGGTAAAACGGGACCCTATTATTAAGACTCCGCTGTCCATCCGTCTGTCTGTCCGTCTGTCACCAGGCTGTATCTCATGAGCCGTGATAGTTAGACAGTTGAAATTTTCACAAATGATGTATTTCTGTTGCCGCTATAACAACAAATACTAAAAAACAGAATAAAATAAAAGGGGGTCGCTCGAATACAACAGACCTGATTTTTTTGCCGTTTTTGTAGATAATGGTACGGAACCCTTCGTGCGCGAGTCTGACTCGCACTGGGCCGGTGTTTTATTTATTTATTTATTTTTTCAATCAATTTTTCATTCGGAAATCTGCAAAACCAGAGGCACCTCAGGTGGTTTCTCATCCGAGAGACAAGGATCCCTTTCATAAAGCAGATGTTCGAAGACGGTGAAGTCCACTTGCCATAGTTCGTCAAAAAAAAACATAAATATGCGCATCATATAAAATAAAAAGTTTCCGAAAACGTAACTAGATGGCGTTGGCGTCGAATTAGAAGTCGCTATGGTTTCGTTACCGCTGCTTGTATATAAGAGGCAGCGAATTTTTTTATGTTTGACTGGCAATAAGCCGGAGTCTGGATTAATAGGCTTATAATTCTATTTTTGTTAGCGAATTAGTCACAATCCGTGACGAAAATCGCTTAATAATTTAAATCTAGAACAACGTGGGAATTTATGTGAGACGTAATTATATAATACATAACAAAGCCATTTTTTTTGTTGTCCTTGGCTTGGCTTCTCGCAGGTCAACCTAGGAGGTTGTCTGCTGCTTAACCGGTCATGCCTGTGGTTGCCCTAATAAATTAAGGCCCCCAGCCGGGAGAAAACTTACAAACTAGGCAACAACACGGTGCACCCCTGCTGGGTATACGAGCTTCGGCTTAGGGCGTCGCTGGGAAAGGACAGCAAGGGACAGGCTGGATCGGAATCAACAAAGCCAACTCTGACCAACCGAATAAACAAACATCTGCGGGGTAATTGCGTAACACACTAACAATAGGAATGGCTTTCATTTTGACAGTTCAACAACATCCATTGTGTTATTTACGTTGTTGAGCAGACAAATTTTTCAAACATATGAAGCAATAGATTAGTAATATGCTTCAAAATAATTCAGATTGTGATTGATAGTGTGTTATACAATTAGGATGCTGGAGTGGCTGGCCTCTGTTGTGTAAGAGCGTAGCGTAGTGAGTGCAGTGCTTGTGCTTACCCTTTCGGGAAATAGGCGTGATGTTATGTAATCCATACTTTATTAAAATTATAGCTGCGACACGCGGTTTCACCCGCTTTCTCGATCCCGTGGGAAAATTGGGATAAAAAATAATCACCTTTAAAGTCAAACCGTTACTAAACGAAAATATAAAATTTTACACAGGACATTAAATAAATAAAATGCACGACTTTTATGCAATAGAACTTATGTTATAGTGTAAATAAATACCCATCATTATGACCTCAAAAGATGGCTCAAAGCCCCATAATCCTAAATTCTATTGCAAAAAGCCGTGTACTTCTTTTTATTTAAGCTCCTGTGTAAAATTTTATATTTTCTTTTAGTATCGGTTTGTCTTTAAACGTGTGATATGTCCTAATCCAGGTCATGGTCTACCCATGTGCCAAATTTCATCCAAATAGTTTTAGCGTGAAAGCGTAACAAACTTACTTTCGCATTTATAACATTAGTTAGGATTCGAAAGTAACTCTGTCTGTATGTTACCTTTTAACGTCTCTAAATCACTGAACGGATTTCGATAAAATTTGGCAAGGACATAGATGGCATCCTGGGGAAAGACATAGGCTTCTTCTTCTACTTTTTATCCCGGTAGCACGTTCCCGTGGAATAATTTCCGACATTCACTTGGGCGAAGCCGCGAGCAGAAGCTAGTATGTTATATATTCCTTTCGTATTCTCCTCAAAATCGTGTTTTTGCAAAGGCTTTGTATTGGGAGGGGGAGGGGAGCCAACAGCTATTAACCGTGAACTAGTAAATAGCGCTAAGCTGCCACTGAGAAGCAACAAGAATAAGCACAAGAAAAAAAGAAAAAAATATATTTTTGACACGCACAGGAAAAACAAAGGGCAAAAAAAAAGAACAGAAACATTTAAAACTAACAATAAATAAAAATTAAAAAACAATAAACAAGTAAAAAACCTGTGCGAGGCCAAAAAGGCAGGTATCTCAGCATAATACAGCGATATTTAAAAAAAAAAAAGTACCGCAGCGCTGGTATTCTGATTGGGCCCGCTGTGATGCCACGGACACATCTACGGACATCTTTATATCCCACCAGGGGATTATTAATAAATAAATATTTAAAAAAAAAATACAAGCTAGCTGGCTATGCTAGCTTGCCATATTAGCGGTAGAACCGATGACCGTTGGGGAGTACCGTTGGGCGAAGACCGCGAACCGGCAAACGTAAGGTAGGACGCCCCCAGGCTAGGTGGAGCGACGGTCTTCGCAGGGTGACTGGTAGCAGCTGGATGAAAGTATCCGAGGATCGAGTTGAAAGAAAGAAAATTAGGTTTATTTGTCACAAAAACACGTGCATACAAAAAAGATAATTAGCTCTAATAATAAAGAAAAATAAAAACAATTAGATCTATAGTCACGAGCACAAAACAGAAATAGTCGACAGCTGCACGTCATGACTGTGACAAGAAGGCTTCCACTCAGCATGATCCTGTGCTATGGGGGGGACACAGCACATCGCTGATTTTCAATGGTTACCCAAAAAGAAGGTACGGGAACCAAGTCAGTTGGTACTATAGGTATCAAAATAAAATAAAATAAACAGTCATAATAATAATCATCAAAACACAAATACGCAACCATCTTCTGTGCAATCTTCTGCACGTGACCGCACTTAATCCAACTGATAATCACTTGGCTTAAGCCCGTGTTATCAGCTCTTTCCGGCTAGCCGAGAAAACAAAATAAATGTCAAAATAATAATAATAATCTTTCTTTATTAATTAATATGACACAACCATATAGAGTAAGTTAATAATAACTTAATAATAAGCCCTTAATAGACAAAAATCGATTAAGAATACAAAGCAACCACGCACACAACCTATTATATGAATAAATATTATTATATAACATATTTTATTAATCTGTAGGCATTACCGTGCGTGCATAAATAATGTACCACCCTTAACAGTTTATTACACAAGAATATCCAGTATTTTGTATTTTGTCTCGGTCCCACACTCACCTCAGTTCAATGTCGTGGGATTGGATAGGCCTATGTCCAACGGTAGACTGCTACGTGCTAGTGACTGCTTCATTTGCCTAGTGGTCGCAATGGTTCGATTCCCAGGTCGGGAAAAGTGTTATCGGGTTCTTCCATCAGGAATTTATTCAGCAGCAAGGAGTTTAGATCTGCACCCGATCGATGGCAATATGCTCGCCCCCTGTTACATGGGACTTCAACATAACTGGCGAAATGTGGGTTCTCTATACATAGGTACACCTCTGCCTAACGGGGTATTACAGGAGTTTTATTACTGCTACTAGCTGATGATGAAGATGAACTGGAGTTACCGACATAGCTTGTAGAGTAAGCAAGCTGAGGTGGCGGTGGGCTGGCCATGTTTGTCGAAGGACCGATGGCCGGTGGAGCATATGGGTCCTGGAGTGGAGACTTGCGTATCGGAAAACGTAGTGTACTGTGGGCAGCGTTGGATTTCGTACACAGTTATACTATTTGTACCATATTTTCATTATGTGTAGTACCTATATATTATCGCAATGGCGGGGTTGTACGCGAAAATAACATCATTTTAACTCCAAATATCTTATGCAGTCTTACGACTTACCCAAATCTTAAAATAAACTGCTTAGTTTATATACGTTAGTAACGTCAAACCAGAACAAAAAACCGAC
This sequence comes from Dryobotodes eremita, assembly GCA_917490735.1. Lineage (NCBI taxonomy): Eukaryota > Metazoa > Arthropoda > Insecta > Lepidoptera > Noctuidae > Dryobotodes > Dryobotodes eremita. Next base: position 11,744,828 of record OU823270.1, read on the forward strand.
CAAGTGCGAGTTGGACTCGTGCACGAAGGGTTCCGTACCATTGACTAGGTAAACAACAGGTACACAAATTCAGTGCCTACCTGTCACCATTTATTGATATCGGGCAAAAATAGGCAAAATATGGCGTTTTTTGTTTGGGAGCCCCCCTTAAATATTTATTTTATTTAAATTTTATTATTGATTATTAAAGTAAAACTACAACTGAGTATTTTGTGAATATTTCAAGTGCCTATCTGTTGCTATTATTGATATCGAGCAAAAAAGGGCATAAAAATCGCGTCTGTTGTTTGTTCCCTTAAATATTTATTTTATTTTGTTTTTAGTATTTGTTGTTATAACGGCAACAGAAATACATAATTTGTGAAAATTTCAACTGTCTAGCTATCACGGTTCTTAAGATACAGCCTGGTGACAGATAAACGGACGGACAGACAGCGAAGTCTTAGTAATAGGGTCCCGTTTTTACCATTTGCGTAAGGAACCCTAAAAAGACAAAGCTCAATGCCCAACACCTAGAAAAAACGATTTTAATAATCTGTGGAAATAATTTTCGCGGCATAAATTTTGAACTTTCTTGCTGCCGTAACCGAAAACATGGCAAAAACTAATTAAAATGCAGTATGAAAAACTACCGCGTTTTGCAGCAGAACCTCAGCGGTAAGCGTCGGTGTGAAAACAATTATAGTATATTTTTACGTTCCATAGACAATAATTTTCTGAGAGCCTAATTCCAACATTGAATTTGAGACGCCCTCCAGCTAGATGGACCGACGACCTCAAAAAAGTGGCTGGGACAGACTGGATGCGGAAGGCGGAGGACAGGATGTTGTGGCGCAGCATGGAAGATGCCTATGTCCAGCAGTGGACTGCGATAGGCCGAGTTGATTAAGTTGATGGTGATGATGCACAAAACGTTGCATCCAGCTCGCGTGTTAAATAAAAATAATAATAGATATATGTGTGAAGTGTAGAAAGCGGACATTTTTAATCTATCTCGCTATTTAAAAGTTATAAAAACGAAACCAATCTTAATTCCATCAGAACGAAGTCGTTAATTACCTATCATTGTTTACGCTTTTACTCTAATTTAAATTGAGGTGTAAAAAGTAATTATATTTATTAATATTATAAGAGGTAAAATCTTTGGAACTACTGATCGGATTCCGAAAATTCTTTCACTAATGGAAAGCTACATTATCCCTGAATGTTACAGACTAAATCTAAAAAAATCACGGGCGAATTCGCTTGTAGAAAGTAGTAAACAATATATGTACAGGCAGCGATAAAAGTCGATTAAAGGCTCCTAAAAACAGGAGCGACACGCGACGCGAATCGCGCGCGGCTCAAAGTCACCGGTCGTTGCGCGACGAGCGGCGCTTTTGTGTTGCGCCTGTTTGAAGGAGCCTTTATTTGTGGTTGGCGCAACATGTATTTTTCTCCCACACATCTCTATCAGTCGTCATCTCGATAGACACCCCCTTACTATCCATATCATCTTTCACACATTCCATCCATCGTTTTTTTGTTCTTCCCCTACTCTTAAGAGGGCCCTTCCCGGTCCGTCTATCGTCAACGCGAGCATGATTGAAAAGCTTGTTGTTTCATCCAACGAAATTTTTGAAACAAGAAGCATGAGTGAGAACGCGATAACATCGAACCAAAATTGGCGCGCGGATATTTCACAAAACTTGTTGCAGGAAATACGTGTTTTTGAAAAAGTCTTACAAATTTTTGGAAAATATGTTTGTCATTTAGAATCTCCATTACATGTGCGAGGTTTCTATGATGATGTTTTATTTACGTTTACAATTTATGAGTACATTATGAACGGCCGAAGTTCAGGTAAAATTTGTGTAAAAAGCAGATTTTTGGATGCTTATACTGAATTGGTTTCTCCAAATTTAGAATTTTTGCTTGCATAGAAACCTAGATAAAGTACAGAAGACACCTATTAATTCAAAAAATTTAATGAAATATGTGTTACAACGCCATTATCACGTACGAGCGTTTGCATGAAAAGTATGACGGGTTGGTCGCTTTCAATGGAATGAATTTATCTGCTTCGATCGAGTGCTCATTACGTATTTGATTTGAAATCGATTAGAACCTTATCAGGGAAGTAAACTACCTAACGCACAACCAGATGGAATTTTTTAGGGCTCCGTACCCAAAGTTTAAAACGGGATCCTATTACTAGGACTCCGCTGTCCGTTAGTCTGTCCGTCCGTCTGTCACCAGGCTGTATCTCATGAACCGTGATAGTTAGACAGTTGAAATTTTCACAGATGATGTATTTCTGTTGCCGCTATAACAACAAATACTAAAAAACAGAATAACATAAATATTTAAGGGGGCTCGAATACAACAGACATGATTTTTTTGCCGTTTTTATAGATTCGTGCGCGAGTCCGACTCGCACTTGGCCGGTTTTTTTTTTTATAAACAGCTGTTATGGGATTTGTTTGACAGAGCAGCTATACTATGTATGGACAGATCCAGGATTTACTTCTGGGAGGGGTACATGAGCCATATAGGTCAGAAGTGCCGCCCTTTTTATTAAGACGCTTCCCAAATGTAGGACACCATAAAACGCTCAGTTTTTTGTCGCACAGTTTCTTTTTTAGTATTTTATCGAATGTTCAAAGAAACGACTTAAGGCTCGTCCACACTGGCGCGATGCGACTCCCGACACAAAGGCACCGCGTGTCGCGTGACGAGTGGCGCCTTTGTGTAGCGCTGTATAAAATATTAAATTACTCGAAAATGGTTGACCTTTGCATAGAGGTCATCCAAATGACCTGTCCTACATCCCCTTAACGGATTGCCGACATAAAAACAATAACCCTGATTACGCAAATCAGATTACCAGCAGCCAGAGTCAGATAAGACATGTCACTCACGTTCTGCCTGTCGATTACTTGTATGATACTTTTCGATTTACAGCTTCTGTACCTTCCTACGCAAAAAGAAACGATTATTGTTATTAATCGGTATCGTATTAACACATTAGTCAGATATTGTTCAGTCCTATGTAATAGGGTGCGAGCCTATGGCCATCAACCAGGCACAAATCCAGACTCCAGACTGCTACTGAGAAATTTCATATAGAAAAACCCAATAACACTTTGCTCGACCTGGGAATCGAACCCAGTACCCACTCTAGATCAACGAGGTAATCTCCCAGTTCTATGTTTTATTTAAAAACCGTTTGGCGTTCACCTGCTCCCCTTCCACACCCTGGATCCGTCCTTGATACTAGAGGTAGGTAAATTTATGTCCTGCCGGGGTCGCGGATTGTTCGAAAGAGTTACAGTGGCCCTGGCGCACAGGTAACTGAAGGAACACGGTTGGGTTTTAGTCAATAAGAGTCTGACACGCCCTTCCGCTCCGCTCAGAGCGGGAGAGGTACATTTGATGATTTCCCACCCAAAAAAAAATCATCATCTTTATTTGCCGTCATATTGTCATCCAAATGTTTAAATTCTTTCTACCAAGCCATCTTTCTCCAAATCATCCGGTTTCTATCACCAACATCATAACTCGGAACAAATAACATAAAATAAAAACGTCACAATAGTATATCTAAGCGATTATACCTCTCATTTTCTCCGAGCTATACTTAACGTTTTTACGTATACTACATTAGGGTCAGTAGATCGAACCATTTCCTGGTCATTTCACGTTTGTGGAAAGCTGGTGTTATAGTAAGGCTTGTGTTTAAACCCCTACCAGAAAAGTACCTATTTTACTACCAAAAAGTTCGAAATACTCACCGAATTGTGTTTCATAAAGTATTGTAGAAATGGACCTATTTTCCTTTTTTATTTATAAGGCGTAGTCGAGGGAGCCCCATTTCGCGGGGCTCCTACTTTAGGGTGGTTCTAACCTAACCTGTCCGAGTCGGGGTGCCCCAAGTCCCGAGCTCGCTTCGCTCGCTCTTGCATCCTATCCCACCCTTGCATTTTGAAGCAAACTTATTTTTGGTGAGCAACTTAAGGGGACTACAGGACCTAAATGCAAATTTTATAATGCCTAAAAGTATATGATCCACTGCAGTAAACAAAATCAGAAAAATATATGATCTTCTTCAGGATATATGCTAGTTAGACAGTGTGTTTTAGCGATTAAAAACCATACCAATATAGGTACATGCAATCATTCTGATTTTTTGTCAGATTATTCTACAAGCAACATTTAACGTAATAGTGTTTTAATTTTTTAGTCCAATCAGTAGTTTTTTTGTAAATCGATAATTGCTTCATATTTTGCAATAAATTACCAGTGTTGTGTCATTGCGCTTCTCTTTCTTTTTTATGCAGTCCGACAGTGACCGCGGTTTAGCTGTTGTCAGCCTCTTAAACAAGATTTGGTGAGCATTTATTCATTTTGGTAGGAAAAAAGAATATAAATACAACACGTACAATTATTGTGATGAGTGTATAATTATTCTGGAACTTAAAACGTTGTTCTTTAGGCCCCTCGGTATAGAATGGGTTTATTTTATTTGAAGTAAACATATTTTACTTGTTACTTAGTCTTGGGGTCTAAAAATTATTTTGGTGAGTAATTAAATTGTAGCCTTGTAGTAAATTGTCAATAGAGGGAGACTGGAACAAGCAAACGGGTTGCGCCAACCCTATGGGACAAGGGCAGGGAAATATTGGTGATATATTTAGGAGGACAGTGCTTAACTATTTGCTTTTTAATAGATTGCCGTTCAAAATGAAGAAGGTTTTTAAATAATCAGCCTTTAATGTTCCCATTGCTGGGACACATGCCTCCTCTCTGGGAGAGAGAGTAGGCCGTAATCCCGACGCGGGTCCAGTGAGGGTTGGCGGATGTCACATGTCTTCGAATTTTTATGGTTCTTAGGACATGCCGGTTTTCTCAGGAGGTTTTCATTTGCCGTTCGGAGGCTCCTACAAATAGACGCGATACGCGACGCGAATCGCGAGCGACACAAAGACACCTCTCGTCGCGCGCCGAGCGGCGCCTTTGTGTCGCGCTGTCGCGTCGCGCCTGTCTGCGGGAATCTTAACTCGGTTGAATTTTGTATACGTGTGTTTTGCATTAGATACCTACCTAACTAATCTAAATTATTTTTCTATTGTTGTCTGCGTACATAATTTTGTCTTGAGTATCGTTTTTAACCGACTCCAAAAAGGAGGACGTTCTCAATTCGTCTGTATGTGTTTTTTTTGTATGTTTGTTACGCGATATCTCCGGCAATTGTGGATCGATTTCGAAAATTCTTTTTTTAATAGGTAGGGTGTGCCTCAGGCCGGTTCCATGGAAATTTTATTAACTGTGTCAATTAGCTTCAATAATACTTATTTTTTTCACTTAGTGTAGGTATATTGATGATGTTATAATAATTTCCTGTCACTGTTATTTACATAGCAAGTAGTGGTATACGAATTGGTGTGGGGTAGGTAACACAACTAAAAAGTGAAAAATAAAAACTTTTTTATAAAAAAACAACCGACTCCAAAAAAAATACTACATAGTGAAGTGGAAACACTACAAAGTGAAGTTTGTAGTGTTTTTTTTTTGAAGTCGGTTGTTTTTTGCTTATTTATTATGGACGTCAAGATGCTGGCTCCGAAAAATCAAGTGTTTAGCAAATACATACATTCTTGCGTTTTTGTTTGTTTTGCATATTTATTATGTCGTGTAGTTAGGTACAGGTAAAGTCAGCCTTTTTTTTTGGGTGGGAAATCATCAAATGACTTCTCCCGCTTTGGGCGGAGCGGAAGGGCGTGTCAGACTTACTGACTAAAGCCCACCCGTGTTCCTTCAGTTGCCTGTGCGCCAGGGCCACGGTAACTCTTTCGAACAATCCGCACCAGGTAAAGTCAGCCTGAATCTGGATTATACATTCGTAAAATCGTGTTTTACAAACACAAATTGACAATGCACAAAACTCAAGACCCAGAAACAGAACGAATAATACGTAAAGCAAATAACATTTGACAGCACGGTTGGCGCAGTGGTTAAGCGATTGACTGCTGCGCTGCGTGTCGCGGGTTCGATTCCCGCATGGGACAAATATTTGTATGACCTACAAGTAGTTGTTCCGGGTCTGGCTGTTTGTGTATGTGAGTTTGAATGTTTGTAAACGCACCCTCAATACAGGAGAAAATCCTAGTGTGGGGCAATGTTTAAAATATAACACACGTGGCACTCGGGGACTGCCGCGGTAAAGCTATTGCATAGCATTTTTTATCAACTTATGCAATTGTAATTATTTATTTATTTTTTATTTATGCAGTTTCTTTTTTCTTTTATATTAATTCAAGTACAGTCGTACCATATACATACACGTTAAGCTAACGCTCGGCCGAGCTACATGGTAGGCGGAGTGGGGGGTGTTAGGTTTTATTTTCGTTACGGAATTTCTTGATTCGGTCGCCGCGCTCAACGCCCGCGATAAAAGCTATGCAATAGCTTAAAAAAAAACATATTTCTCTCCGTTCGGTAAGCCTGTTGGCAACACAACATTTAGTTTGACTTATGTCATTACATTACTGTCAATGTGACAAAACGTCACTATTGTCACTGCTGTACAAGAGAGCAATAAATCAAGCACGTTATTGAAGCCAATCTGCATTTTTATTATAAATTATAGCTTAGCTATATACAAACAACCCAACAAAGCCTACAAGCTTGCCACTGCAACTACTGTTATATTAACCAGCCAGGTGAACATTATGACCCTGAAACTAGAGGCTGTACCATCATGGTCAAAAACTTGCAAATATAGTCACATATTTAATATTTGTTTTTCTTCGAAGTTGGTTGAGATTCTTCACCTTGTCATATTGACATAGTGCAACCTCTAAAATGTAGTCAAATACTTTGTTAATATAGGTACATTCATATGAGTACATTATTTATTTTACAAATAATTACGACTTGGGGTTCCCACAAACAGGTGCGACGCGACAGCACATTTCAAAGGCACCACTCGTCGCGCGACACACGGTGCTTTTGCACGCGCTGTCGCGTCGCGCCAGTATGCACGAACCTTTACGAATACCATTTTGATCACAGAGAATTTCGCAACACATTCTGACTTTTTTTCAGTAGAGTTGTCTAAAGGGACGTGTAGTGGTCAATCTTGAACACAGAAAGAACAATACTTTGGAATACTTACCTAATAAAGTATGCGAAAAGATGCAAAAAACGATGAAAGCGATCACATTTATCAGTAGCAAAAGTTGGAGATTTGGTAGATGTTATTTGCCATACAAAATTGCCAAATTTGAATAATATAGGCATTGAAAAATATCTGGTTAATTTCTTTTGTAATAAAAATAATCTTAATTTAAAGTTGTATACATCTGAGTGCGCCACCCTATACAGGGTTAGTTTTGAAAGACCTGCATTTTCAGAGATGATTCAGAATAATATTTTCTATTACTGAAATAAAAATACAACTTTTTTTACAACATTTTTAGTACATTGGTAGTTAATTAATGAATAATTTTATTAAGTATTGTAATTAATTTATACATGTACTAGATTAGTAGTACCTACTCAACATGCGTGCCCGCTGCCGCGCGGTATACCTGGCAAGAGAGGTCATTATCCTCGCGCGTGTTCCTAAGATACGAAATTTTTCGGTAATTTTAGGTTGAATGTTTTCATTTATTTTTATTGTTATTTGATTGTAATGTTTAACACACAATAACTCAATCGTTATTAAGGGGCCTTGCACGAAATCGACTGATTTTGGTCTATTTTGTGCAATTGTGAGAAATGGAAAAACAATTGAAACAAAATCATTTGTGATTTGAAAAGTCGAGTTCTTTGTTTTGCATGTGGCTGAAAGTGATTTTTCAAATAAGTGTAGTATTCATGGAAAATCACTAATATTCCCAACAAATTTTCCAAAAATTACACGAGACTGATGTTTGATAATTTTTCTACTAGAAACTACGTTTGATTTTGAACATTAAAAAATATCATAAACATCACACATCACATTATATGGTCTACTTGCACGTGGCTGGACCGCTACTTTCAACTTCGATACAATATATAGCAGAATAATAAAGTTGAAATAACATATTTTGAGAAATAAAAATATCATACATTAAACTTCATCACCTATTCTTAAAATAAAATAATAAATTAATTTATGTATCTCCAATATGTAAATCAAAAGCAAAATAAACTATATTTTCAAGAGCGCAAATAACACCTGAATGATTTAACACCACGAAAACTGTACTTTTCTAGTTAAACAGACATAATGTTTCAATTATTTCAAGCTTTCTCACAATTAGATAAGAAATTGACAAAAGAGGTATTTTTGGTGCACGGAGCCCTATGAGATTAAAAATTTCGCAGGTCTTTGATAAGTAACGCTGTATTACTACGGCATGACCTATTTTCGTATACAGGGTTATTGGTTATATGTCGACAATCCGTTACAGGGATGTAGGAGAGATCATTTGCAACCGAATGACCTGTGATGACCCCTATGCAAATGTCAACCATTTTCGAGTAATTTTACATTTTATATTTTTTTCGAGGTATCTGGTATCTTATTGTATTTCATTTGATAGCTGAGAAGTTGTACAATGTTATTGGAATGTTCTGCTAATAAAGACTACCGTGTTGTTTTGCAGAAATCGACTATTTTAGTCAAATTTCGGGCTAAAAATGATGAAAATTGTAGATTTAAAAACTATTAAAGTTAACTATCCGTTTATGGTTGATTATTATGTATTGAAGAAGAAGCAGATACTTTAAAAAAATCATGCATCTTTTTTATAAATTTTGAATGTTTGTGTACCGCCAAAAAAAATATAAAATGTCAAATTACTCGAAATTGGTTGCATTTGCATAGAGGTCATAAGGGGTCATTCGGTTGCAAATGACCTCTCCTACAGCCCCTTAATGGCTTGCTGACATATTAACAATAACCCGGTATATTAGTTGGTATCGATACGAGAGAAGAGGAACAAGTCCAATACGATCGAAGTCAGCAGTAGGTTACATTCAAATCGCGCAGACCGGTTCGAATCTGTTACAGCATGCGGCCGGACCACTTTCTTCCCATACCTGTCTTTGTTTCTTTTTTGTCTGTGTTTGTCATGTTATTTATTTTGTAACTAGACCAATAATTCAAAGAATTAAAAGCGTGTCTTACGTTCCAGAGTGTAGTCTGATAAGATAATTAATCAGAGCGCAGTTTCGAAAATATTTCACTTTCAAGCCTCAGTGGAAGGCGATTAGAATTTCTTTTTAATAATTATCAAAGATGTGACAGCCATTGGCCATGACCGGGAAATCTTTTAGCAACTTTGGAGAATCAGTGTGTTCAAACGAAAATCCAACAACAAAAAAAAATCTTTTCGAAAGTCGATGCATTTTGCATGCATTTCAGTTGGTAACACATTATCAATCACAATCTGAATAATTTTGAAGCCTATTTATTGCTAATCCATTGCTTCATATATTCGAAAAATTTGTCTGCTCAGCAACGTCAAAAACGTAATGAATGTTGTTGAACTGTCAAAATGAAAGCCATTCCTACTGTTAGTGTGTTAGGTAATTACCCCGCAGGACTATCTAAAGATAGTAAATAAATTTAATCATATTGAAGTTGTAGTAAGTAGGTACCTTATCTACGAATTATTAACACTTTGTGACATTGAACTAAGACTCGTTATTGCTACATTTTTTCGAGTGATACTTAAAAACCGTTGGAATTTCTACTTCCCTTCAAAAAATAATAGACCATGACCCTATCTATATGGTTAACTCGTTCAATACCATAAGATTTGTATCTGTACCTACTTATGTTATTCTTATGGTCATGGTTTAGTGACTATGGGTGCCAGATACCATATTTCATTTAATTTAAAGAATGATGGGTCACACAATAAAAGCCAGTTATACATCAAATCAGCGCTGTGCTGTGGGTCTTCCATAGCACAGCGCTATATGTTGTAAGATTGACTACAGTTGATATATGGTGCTAAGGACATTGATACAGTGTTCCAATGGAGCATTGAAAACAAGCTCCTATTCAACACGGCTAAATGCAGTGTTATGTCCTTTAGTCGCGCTCAAAACCCCCGGCATGTGGAATACTACCTTGGAAAAGAACCGATTGCCCGTATTAATTCGGTAAAAAATCTAGGAGTTTTATTTGACCCGCGACTATCCTTCCACGAACATATGCGGTCTCTCGCCTCTGATTCACAAAGAAGACTAGGTTTCACTATTCGGAATATGCGAGATATTAACAGCTCTCTGGCCATTAAATTAGTTTATATGGCTTTAGTGGATCGGCTTCAATTATTTGGAACCCTTATGAAAGTACTTACGCCGTGCTTCTTGAGAAGGTCCATAAAACATTCCTAAGATTTCTTCGGGTACTATCAATTCCTGTATCCCACAAAATTTTTGCTTGGAATGCTGAAATTTAAGTCTCTTGAAGTTAGGCGTAATCACTGCTGAATCATGTTCGCTTGTCGTGTCCTCCGTCGGGAGTCTGATTGTCCGGAACTAGTAGCTCAGCTTGTGAGACTTTTTGTTCCTCCTGTACCCAAATACCAACTTAGACCGCAACGACACGGATTGTTGGCCTTTCCGTCAGCACGAACCGTTTCACATTCTAACTCGCCCTTAGTTCGCGCGCTCGCAATGCTGAATGCTCTACTGTCATCGATACAGGAGTGTGATTTGTTTGCCGCGAGATGGATATACGTATGTCGTGCATGTTTGAGATTCTGGGAGATGATGGACGACAAATAAGTTTTAATTTTGTCCCAATATTATTTGATTGTTGTTTGTTAGTTTTAGTTGTTTTGTTAGTTATTTTTATATATATATTATGTCTAATTGTTATTCCTTCCTTATTGTGAATAGGTATGTCTGTTTTTATCGAAATGCTAACTATGCAATAAATAACTTGGACCTAGGTCTGTAATGTTGTGTATCTTTTTTACCAATAAATAAATTGGTCATCAGACCAGGCTTCATACAGAAATGCCCAAAATTCTTTGCTGCGACAATCCAAAAATGTAGGTACTTATTGATTGCGAACTTTGACTGTTTAGAAGGTATAAATCTGATCTTTCGGTACTTTTTACGGTTCCGTACTCAAAGGGTGCCAACGGAACCCTATTAGTAAGGCTCCGCTGTCCGTCCGTCAATCTGTCAGCGGGCTGTATGTCATAAACCGTAATAGGTAGACAGTTGAAATTTTTAGAGTGTGTATTTCTATTGTCGTTAAAACAACAAATAATAAAAATAAAATAAAGCTAAAAATAAAAGGGGGTCCCAATACAAGAAACGTGTTTTTTTTTTAAAATGGGTAGTTTGCCGGTTTTTTGTATATAAGGGCATTCTTGTTAGTTGCACTCGCAAGGGCAGCTGCAGAGCGTGGGTTCGGGTTTCGATCCCAGGGTCGAGAAAAGTATTTGTAGGAAACGTTCACTTTTCACGAGTCTGAAATAGTGCTCCGTTAATGACAAAAGACTATGCCCTGTAAGCGTGTTAACCTTTTTTAAGACGCTTTTATTTTCATTTCCAGGCCGGACATTCGGTCGTCCACTCAAAAAGATGATGCAGGCGCTTATCCCGCTAGCGTTCCAAATCGGCGCAGCGTCCACGTGGGCAGTAGTCGCCGCACTGGTCGGCGTCAAGACGCTGATCGTCGCGCTGGTTATACTGAAGCTGCTGCTTGTGGCGGGCGCTGCTAAGGTAACATTACTTTATATTAGTTAGTGTTAAGCGTGGTGTAGTCGTGTTTATTTGGGCTGTGGTCACCACGCTGTTTGAAGTCAAGACGCTGACCGTCGCGCTGGTTATACTTAAGCTGTTGCTTGTGGCGGGCGCTGCTAAGGTGACATTACTTTATATTAGTTAGTGTTAAGCGTGGTGTACTGGTGTTTATTTAGGCTGTAGTCACCACGCTGTTTGAAGTCAAGACGCTGATCATCGCGCTGGTTATACTGAAGCTGCTGCTTGTGGCGGGCGTTGCTAAGGTGACATTACTTTATATTAGTTAGTGTTAAGCGTGGTGTACTCGTGTTTATTTGGGCTGTAGTCACCACGCTGTTTGAAGTCAAGACGCTGACCGTCGCGCTGGTTACACTGAAGCTGCTGCTTGTGGCGGGCACTGCAAAGGATATATTTCTTAGGTGTATTGAAGTGTTGTAATTTACCAGACTCTAGGATCAAACATGACCCCACTGAGCAGATAAGATTGCGACAACTTGATCGATAACACTGTGACGTTGCAAAATCAATAAATAATGCAACAAGTAGCGACATCTTGTGTCAGGCATTGGCATGGCTGTCAGCGTGTTCTTTATAACACTAGAGAAATTATGTCATGTAAATTATATACATAAGTATTAGTTAATTTAAATAAATAAACATACAGACATAATTTCCCACATTTTATTTAAAACAATGCCTAAGAAATGGAAAATAACCAATAGACAAGAATTCTGTTTAGTCTATGGTGGTGGAAGCTTCTCGAAGGTTTGTGAGATTGATCCGGCAAGGGGAAGACCCGCAACGTGTGTGACACGATACGAATAGGATTTGGAATAGGGACTTAGTTTTGGAGGAACAGACTGTACCCAAATAACCCGATGGGTTTCCAATAAGTCCTATTCGAAGCTGAATCCGGTCTGGCTGTTTATGCTAGCCTTTTTCTCTTGTAGCTCTGATACATAATTGAGACGTGATGCTTTGGAGTAGCCCCGTGGTCTGATGATTGGAATGGATCCGGGTGCAGGCAACCTTTGAGGTGTGGTCATCCGTTTGACAGGAACGCTTTACTTAACCGATATCGGTGATGAGGGAAGTTCGCCGCTCCAGGTAACGAAGCGTCATTATAATACCCGTAGGCCACGTAACGTGCAAACACAGGGGTATCCTGTGTTTGATGCCAAGGGTCGTAGTCCTGTCAAGTGAAGGGATTAGTACTGAGAGATCACCGAGAATAATCGGTAAGGTAGCGATTTAGTCTATGAGAGAGTTAGGCCTATTGTATGGACTGGGTGATGAGACCAGTTGCCATAAAGTGTTGTGTCGCGGATTGCTTAGCATAATCTTATGTTCCCATTGTTAGCACAACCTTGATAGGTAGGTACTTGTATGATTGAGCTAGTATCTATTAAGTGGTTCACCTCACGGACTCGCTATAGCGACTCTGAGATATTGTAAGTCTCATTGCAGGTCAACACACCAATACAACTAGACCCGAGACTGGTTGTACTGGTGTGGAAGCCCAGGTGTATGGGGGAAGGTGTGTGGCCAGCCACATTCAATATTGTGAACCTTCAAGTGTCAGTTATTGTAATAAACATTGCATTGTGTAAGAAGGTACTTGTTTAATTGAATCTTTCCCTAGCAGCTTATTATACCCTACAAATTTACTTTAGCACGGTGGTGAGTAGTACAACACCGAAGGAGACCATCAACATCCAGTCTCCTAACCAATTCTGTACAACTCCGAGGGCCGGGTTACAACACATACAGTCTCTTTACCCGACTATGGCAAAGCCAAAAGAAAGGGTTATGATTTTAGGAGTCTACGTATGTATGTGGGTATGTAAGTATGTTTGTATTTACGTGTATTGCACCGTAGCGCCTAAAATACTGAACCGATTTCGATGAATCAGGTATCAATAGATTTGTAATAATGTATATCATTTGCGTGTCATTGTCAGGATCACCTACAAAATTTTAATAGCATGCGACCACGGCTTCACCTTGACCACTTTTGTACCTATGTCTTGATTTGTGTCTGAAATATATTATTTTTTCATACTTTTTAGGGTTTCGTAACGAAAGGGTAAAACGGGATCCTATTAGTAAGACTCCGCTGTCCGTCCGTCTGTCTGTCCGTCGGTCTTCAGGCTGTATCTCATGAACCGTGATAGTTAGACAGTTGAAATTTTCACGGATGATCTGTTGCCGCTATAACAACAAATACAAAAAAACAGAATAAAATGAATATTGAATGGGGGTCCCATACAACAGACATGATTTTTTTGCCGTTTTTATAGATAATGGTACGGAACCCTTCGTGCGTGAGTCGGACTCGCACTTGACCGGTTTTTAGATCACTTTTATTTTTCCGTAGTCGGGTTACAGTTTGATAAACTACATTTTTTCAATTAATTAAAGGTATTTACTTATAATTTAGGAAGTATTCGTTAATTCAGTCTCTCAATACAATTATTGTTGGCCTAACACACTTTGAAGTTTACGTATTTGTAAAGTGAAACAAACAAACTGCCAACTGATCACAAGGTCATTGCACTTGACACTGGCCGACCAACCAATTGTACACAAAGTCAAAGTCACTTCGCCGATCTTGAACGACATTTGGGTTTATTAGTCGATCCGCACGAACTTAATTTATTTGTGGGCGAATCGAAAAGTCCAGAAACACGTTTTGAATTTTATGCAAAATATGATTCGCGAACGTAACAAATATATACAGTGTAAACTCCATTTAACGCCACTCGATTTAACAACAAACTCCCTAAAACGTCGAAATTACATGACTGGTTGGTTTACCTTGTTGTCCATACAATGATACACTCTATATAGCATCACACCCACTCTAAATAACGACGTCAATAAATAAAAATAATAATAAATATATAGAGGTATGAGGAACAGGGTGTATAGTTCACTCACACCTCCATAGAAAAGGAAGGATTCGACCAGACGGGTGTTGTGTCTGGTGGGCAACTGCCCGACGATTGATGTCGGGGTGTTGTATATATGCTAGGCCCATAGGGTGTTAGTATTACATCTTACTTAAAAACTATATTATTAACATGCAGGAAGACTAAAAAGAAAGAAAAATCAAATCAAATCACAGGGAGGTTTAACAAGCTTTGTTGCCAACATGTAGCTTGGTAAACCTCCCCATTGTAGGCCCATCATAATAATAATAAAATGTATTCAAGTATAAAATAAAATTATGATTTATATTAATTACAATCGAGGAAAATTTTAATTCTAACTGTAATGTAGACCTGCCTCATCTAGGTTTATAAAACCTGTGTTTCAGGCCATCAATTTATATCAAGCATTTAGAATGATGACAACAATAAATTTATTAGAAGCTTCATTGAAAGTAGACATAATATTTTCAATGACTTAAAGAGTAACCAATTGATTATCCTATCCTACTATAATATATACCTATATATATATAATATTATAAATGTGAACGTGTGGATATTTGGATGTTTGTTACTCAATCACGCAAAAACGGCTGAACGGATTTGGATGAAATTTGGCACATAGGTAGACCATGACTTGGATTAAATACTATCCCGATATTTCATCGGGATCGAGACTTATGCGGGTAAAACCGTGGGGCGCAGCTAGTATTATTATAAAACTAGATTATGTAAGATTTATTATGTTTAAATAAATAAGCAAATAATATTAAAGTAGGTAAAGTGGAGACTATTATAAATTAGGTAAAAGAAGAGACTTATATTAGAGTAGGTAGATAGAAAATTTATTTTAAAATCTCTAGTAGGTTTTCCGTGGCTGCATAATTAAGTTTTGCCAAATATTCCTGTATTTTTTTATTTATTTATTTATTTATTTTATTTAACCATTTATGTACACACATATATAAACAGACAAGAAGAAAGGAACAGAAAAATACGTACAAAGGTGATGCTTATTTCTAAAGAAATCTCTTCCAGCATACCTGCGATAGGAGAGTATATTAAAGAGATGTAGACAACGTGTGTAAGAGTAGAAGGGAAAACAATATACATAAAATCTTAAATAATTTTCCAATTTAAATATAAACATACAATATGAGAATATACTTACATACATACATACTACTAAAATAAATATCACTAAAATATATAACAATAATTTAATTTATTTAATTTTTAATTTATTTTTTTGTCGTTACCCCACGCTAGGAATTTCTCCTGTATTGTGGGTGCGTTTACAAACATTTAAACTCACATACACAAACAGCCAGACCCGGAACAACTACTTGTAGGTCATACTAATATTTGTTGCGTGCGGGAATCGAACCCGCGACACGCAGCGCAGCAGTCAACCGCTTAACCGCACCTATTATAAGTTAAACTATAAATTTTTAGCACTCTGTTAAACTGCGGGGTAATTACGTAACACACTAACAGTAGGAATGGGTTTCATTTTGATAGTTCAACAACATTCATTACGATATTTACGTTGTTCAGCGGACAAATTTTTCGAACATATGAAGCAATGGATTAGAGTCTGTAACGGTTTACCAACACTCGATTGGTCCATGAACCGTTGGTGAACAGAATCTTTAAACCATTAACTTTTCATCCAAAGTACTTTTCACCCACGAACTTTTCGCCAACATAACTAACTTAACCTTTTTTTTTCCCGGGTGGAAAAGTCGTTTGGATAAAAAGTTAATGGTTTAAATAAGCTGGTCGACGGAGCCCCGCTTTGCGGGGCTCCTATTTCTGTCTAAAGGGTTTAAAGGAACCTAACCAACCGAACCTCGGGATGCCACTGACGTCGACCGTGATGTTGGCGAAACGTTCGTGGGTGAAAAGTACTTTGGATGAAAAGTTAATGGTTTAAAGATTCTGTTCACCAACGGTTCATGGACCAATCGAGTGTTGGTAAACCGTTACAGACTGAATGGATTAGCAATAGGCTTCAAAATGATTCAGATTGCGATACATAGTGTGTTAAGTAATTAGGGTGCAGGTTATACAATACGTCATTATTAAGCAATAAACAATACTTTCTAAGTTGCCGAAATTAATAAGAACTGCAGCTGTGTACGTTCTTTTGTTGCTATATTGTCTAGCACGTGTTTACCGACTTCTTTGAATCTTACGTACCGAAGATTCTAAGAAATTCGTTATTTTGTTTCTTGTGATTACCTTGCACGTGTTTACCTCGGCTGCTAGACTTTAGTTAGGTTGTTTTGCATTGTCTATACGTTATCAACAATGATCGGAATAGGTAAAGCTAATATACCTTAAGTTCAAAGAACAGAGACAAAAAATAGTGAAGACTTCCTTACGACTCTTTTTTTTTTCGGTGTATTTTTTCTGAGTTTCGGGACATCACTTAAGTACATTTAATATTAATTTTAATTGAATTCATTTTACTTTTTAACCGACTTCAAAAACAAGGAGAACGTTCTCAAAAAACCAGTAGATACGTTTTGTACTGTTATTAGTTCAGGTAAAGAAATGAGTCCGCCTCATGTTTTCGTTTCCCACAATAGCCAAAACTTGCTGTCTCTGTCTATCTTTTGTTTGTCACTGGTAAACAATGACAAAAGGGTTGAGGGGTAGAGGGGTGTTTTGCATTCTAAGTGTCGATAAATGGTATGAAAAGCTATAAAATTGATTTTTTTTACCTTTGCCTTGTTAGTTATATCATTATTAAAGCTGGTATGTAAATTACATTAGCTTCCGCGCTTACTTACATCGTTCATACGAAGATAAGGAAATTACCTTTATTTTTTTAAAACAATAAAAATCGTGCATAAGTAGGTACTCTTTTTTTTACAGAAACAGGAAATTAATTCGATAGTTGTTCTACTTTGTAATGTTCTGAAACCCGGGACATCAGTCCCGAAAAAATATTTTGTCGTAAGGCGTCTCCACTTTGTCTCTGTTCTTTTGGGTTTTCGAACTTTAGGTGTATTAGCTCTACCTATTTCGATCGCTGGTTATCAATGTATCATATTCTATTAGTTGCTCACAAACTTTCAAACTTATTAATGAATACTTATTTATTATAATTGTAAAATAATATTGACTTTTCTTCAACGCCATAAAATGCGCAGTCCCTTAAGGGGACTACAGGACCTAAATGTAAGTTTTATAATGCCTATATGTATATAATCCACTGCAGTAAACAAAATCAGAAAAATATATGATATTCTTCAGGGTATTTGCTAATTAGATAGTGTGTTGAAAACATAATACAACTAATTTGATACGATAGAAAAAAATCACGAAGATACCTCTAAAAATTTGTTATAACGATTAAAAACCATACTACTATGCATTAAATCATTCTGATTTTTTGTCAGATTATTCTACAAGCAACATACTAACGTAATAGTGTTTTATTTTTTTAATCCAGTCAATAAATTTTTCGTAAATTGATAATTGCTTCATATTTTGCAATAAATTCTCTTTCTTTTCTATGCAGTTCGACAGTGACCGCGTTTTAGCTCTTGTAAGCCTTTTAAGTGTTGTTCTAAAGAGTTTACACTGTATTTACAGAATTATAATAATCGTTAGAATCATCAATAGAACTCTCTTTTTGAACAACATACAACCTATCTAAATATGATTCGCGACCGTAGCAAATAGTTATATATAGAATTTTAATCACAAAAATCATCAATACATCTCGTATAAGTTCATATTACCCTATTGAATGACTATTTCATGAAATCTTGGCATTTGAGGCCAATTCTAACTTAAGGAGTTGTATTGCTGATTCTAATGATTATAATTCTGTAAAGCCATGTTTGTTACGGCCGCGAATCATATTTTAATCAACATACAACCTGAGACTGACCTGCAAAATGCAAAAAACGTAAGTAAACTTGAATTTCACGGGCTACCTCTACGCATCCCCCTTAATCAAGGCATCAAATTGTCTTTGACCCACACTCCAAGGCCATTAACTGTCATCTGTCAAAATAAATAAACACAGATTATAACATACTAGCTGCGCCCCGCGGTTTCACCCGCAGAAATCTCGATCCCGTGGGAATATCGGGATAAAAAGTATCCCATGTCCTAATCCAGGTCATAGTCTACCCATGTGCCAAATTTTATCCAAATCTGTTCAGCCGTTTTAGCGTGATTGAGTAACAAACATCCAAACATCCACACTTTCACATTTATAATATTAGTAGGATCACAAATATTGGGACATTCTATATGAGAGAAAGTTACTTTTACAACCGGATTGAAGAAAGGGATGCAGATATAATTTAGGACGAGTTTGACAGAGATAGGTGTAGTATCAGTATCGGGTGTTAAGCTTGGCTGATTTCGTGAAACAATTGGATTGATGTCACCTTGATTTTGGAGTTAGTATAGCTTACACAGAACTTAATACTTTTCAAAGTCCCCGATGTCCTAAAAAGGGGTACTTACCTAAGTCAAAAGTCAAAGTCAAAAGTTTATTTGCAAACTAAGTGTACATTTTGGTGTTATTTTATAATGTAGGTACTTACAACTTAGTGGCCTTTTCCAGGTATCGCAAATTTCAGGGTTATTTAACATTAAAAATTAAAATAACTATGCTATTTTTTTTTTTTTTTTTTTTTTTTTTTATTTGGACAACAGTATGGTCCAATTTGTTAGTAAAATACCTTATCACTAGTGTTAGTAGTACACAAAACAGAAAAATAATGGAAAAATATGTTTAGCCAGTTGGTGGTGGACTGCGGCACGATGTGCAGAGAACGATAAAACAAGGAATATGCTACCTGACCATTATCTCCACATAGTGCCTCAGAAAAGGAGAGTAAGGGCTCTCCACCACTGTTTTCAGGATGCTATTGTCACTGACCCGCATTCTACGCATCAGTGATGCGACTTTTTTGCGAATCACTGCATGGAAGCCGTCAGTTCGGTACTGAGCAAACATCTCCGATGCGCTACAAAAACGGGGCAGTTTCAACAGCATCCTAAAAACATTATTGTATTGGATACGTAAGACATCTAGCGATCTTTTGGTGTAGCTGACCCACAGACCCCCTGCATACAGACCTTGACAAAACGCCTTGAACAGGGTGATTTTGACTTGGTCCGCACAGCGAGAGAATCTACGGGCCAACATATTCCCTCGGACCGCCAGTGCCCTACGTTCCCTTTCGATATCTGCATTGTCTTTAAGGTCGTCGGTAAGTATGTGCCCCAAGTATTTAAATTGATGGACTTTATTTATGCTCTCACCATTTAGGGAAAAATTAGGTTCGTGATTAGGGCACTTACCGGCGGCCTTAAAGACCATGTATTCACATTTACGGACATTATACACAAGACCGTGTAAGGCAGCATACTCCTCGCAGACCTTCAACATTTCCCCGATAGATCCCTCAGTCGGGCCCAGCAGTACCATGTCGTCCGCGTAACTGATGCTGTTAATACTAACACCACCAACCCGGCAGCCGACACGCATACTACTGAGCTCGACTATGAGATCATCAATATAAAGGTTGAAGAGCCGTGGAGACGTCAACCCCCCCTGTCTCACACCGCACTCCAACCCATACGACACAGAGAGCGTTCCGGCCCACTTTACATAGTTTGTCTGGTTCGCATACCAATACTGCATGAGCTTAAGCACTGATGCCGGTACATTTCTGTCACCCAGCTTTCTCCAGAGCACATCATATGACACGATATTGTCACGATTTTACATTAATAATTTCAATAATTTAGTATTACTCATTAAAATAATAATATATACACATTTTTATAATCCAATAATAATATAAATACATTTTATTACCTACCTAAGTATTATAAGTGTATGATTTAATTTAATAGTAGATGGAACTCGACAACCCACGATGATAATGGTAATTACCAAATGATCATGATTTGAATAGAAGTAAGTACTTAAACTCGCTTGGTCAGACCATTTGGGTTATGGTACACGTGGATTCTGTTAATGCTGTCTAAAGCACGGACCTCGGAGTCTGGTGGTCTGGTCTTGGGGCAGAGTGTCCTTGGAGTTTCTTGCCCGCTCTTCTCCATATAGATCTACGTTTTGGAATGGGCAACTAGCTTCAACTTTCTGACTAACTGACCGACTCTTTGACAATTCAAAAGTGCCTGTAAATGGTTTATTTAAAATAAATGCTTTGAGTTTGTGTTTGACCGATTTTCAACTGTTTCACAGCATCGTTGGATCAGCCAATATGATGTTAGTTACTGGTAGTTATTTCTAATATTTCGGAATGTAGGTCACTCAGAATCATTCCAATAGAGAGTCACCTACAAATTCCTTCCCATTTATTTAAATTGGCTAATTGTATATTATCACTTTTTTACGTCTCGACCAATAGCTCGTAATACTTACAGCTTTCAACGCAATAGAAAATGAAAGTGACTTTGATATCCTATTGTACATTGTGCTGACAGCCGCAGGCCCTTTGTGTTGGCAGCTGTTGACGACCGGTATTATTCTGACGGTAACACGTGTGCATATTATAATGTAACGTGGGCACGTGCCTAACATAGAGACGAAAGAGATCGTGGTGTAATTAAAGGGGGCTTTTCGCGTATTGAAATATGCACTATAGAATAGTGGCTCTGTGAGCTGTAGACCTCGCGAGTCTGTCTTTGCATAGCTTAAAACTGAATAAATGTTCACCGCACACCTTGAAACAATATTCTTAAAACAAAACGCGAAGTGGCTGATTTATGTATTTTTTTACGTTTTCTCCGCCATTTTGAAAAATTCGAAATCTGTATCGCCAAAAACGATTCGAACCTGCTCATAAAACTTCACGAGAATCGGTTGAGAAATGTGACCAGGCCCTGCAGTCTCGACATTAGATAGCGACAAAAATCTGTCGTTAAGTCCAATCGTTGTCAAATTTCTTTAATAGATTTTCAACTTTATTTCCAAAGCATAAGGTTGAAAATCAATTAAAGAAATTTGACATTGATTGGACTTAACGACCGATTTTTGTCGGTATCTAATGTCGAGACTGCAGGGCCTGGGCCTGCAGTCTCGGCATAGATAGCGACAAAAATCGGTCGTTAAGTCTAACCGATGTCAAATTTCTTTAATAGATTTTCAACCTTATTTCCAAAGCATAGGGATGAAAATCTATTAAAGGAATTTGACATCGATACGACTTAGCGACTGATTTTTGTCGCTATTCATGTCGAGACTGCAGGGGCTGGGCCGGCAGTCTCGACATAGGTAGCGACAAAAATCGGTCGCTAAGTCGTATCGATGTCAAATTTCTTTAATAGATGTTGAACCTTATATTTTGGACATAAAGTCGAAAATCTATTGAAGGAATTTGACATCGATACGACTTAGCGACAGATTTTTGTCGCTATCTAATGTCAAGACTGCCGGCCCTGTAGAGGAGAACAGCCGGACATCCGGACAAACGTAAGCATTTTTGCCCAAGCTGAAACGGAGACGCTTCGCTTGCGCTTCGCGCTCGCTCGATCAAATAGAATAGAATAGAAAACTTTTATTTCCGACAGGAGTCGGTAGGATTAGTAACAATTTTACTTAACTTCTTGTGTTAGTAGGTTACAGACACCATGATGATGGTTTATTTATAAATGTAATTTTAATTTCGCCGAAGTAGGTAAGTGAATAAGTTGGGTTTGAAACGGGAAAAGGAGTGTGGAGTTTGGCATAGGCAAAGAGAGGTCTATGGCCAGAAGTGGTCATGGTCAGTAGTTGTTATGGTTTGTATGGGTGTGGATCATGACGATAATGAAGTACGTTTTGAAAGCCTCAGGCCCTTTATCAATGTTGCACAGTTGGTAACCGGTATTCTGACAGTAAAACAGTTGGACATAATAATGTCGGTAGCATGAGCACGTGCCGATCAATTATTATTTGAGCAATTGAAGAGCATGTGCCTATTATAGAGACGGACGGAAGAGAACGTGGTACTATTTCAATGATATCTTTCATGTATTTAGTTTATGGGCTAATTGACTTGATAAACTACTTTCTCGCTGTGGTATGGTTTATTGATCAATGTTATTAGAATGTCAACAAGGTTTTTATAGCATCAGACCCTTTATGTTGGCAGCTGTTGACGACCGGTATTATGTCCGTAACACAGGTGCACATTGTTATATGTAATGTGGACACGTGTCTAATAGAGAGACGGAAAATAGATCGTGGTTTAGTTTAAATTACCTTTCACGTGTTTATAAAAATGAAGGCTTATTAAGATTTCGCTTAAATCATTTCTTCGTTTAATGGTAGGTTTGATAAAATAAATATCGGCGGCGGCGATCTCTCGCGTCCGGCCTTGGTTCGGGCCATGGTATGGAGCGAGAGGGAATGGGAAGCCGTCACCTCCTTCTGCGAAGCAGTATTGCTCGCGAAGGAGGAGGCGGAGCGCTTGAGGGAGAGGCAATCGTTGCGCCTTCACGCTCCCTGTCGCCGCAGGAGGAGACACCCTGGGCGTCGGGAGTCGATTGCCGACTCCCGGCCACCGTAGGCGCGGCCTTGCGGACGGCGAGCAATGGGCAGCTCGCTGTCCGACAAGGACCAGGCTCGGGTCGACGACGCGTCGTGTTCCACGCGTGCCTCAAAGAGATGTCAGCATCATTGACGGGGTCTGAAAGGACCGATGCCTGCCGGGGTCGCGGATTGTTCGAAAGACTTACCGTGGCCCTGGCGCACAGGCAACTGAAGGAACACGGGTGGGTTTTAGTCAGTAAGAGTCTGGACACGCCCTGCCGCTCCGCCCAGAGCGGGAGAGGGCATTTGACCATTTCCCACCCAAAAGAAAAGTTAAAATAAATATAGAGGTAGGTAGGTAGGTAGACTTTGTTTACAGAAGTTTCAATATAAACCAAATTGGATTTTGAATAATGAAACCAAACTCAAACTCAGCGCATTCATTTCAATTAACCCAATTACAAGCACTTTTAAAACTGTCATGGCGTCCGTCAGTCAGAAAAAGATGTAGCTGGTGGCCCATAGTGGCCCATTCCAAAGCGTAGACTCTGTATTGTCTAGCTCTAGACACGCATGAAAAAAAGTCAGCAAGATCTTCAAAGTACCTAATTCACAGTAGCAGTGTTTATTTAGAAAATAATATTACATGGGAACCAGCGGGGTAATTACGTAACACACTAACAGTAGGAATGGGTTTCATTTTGACAGTTCAACGACATTCATTGCGTTATTTACGTTGTTGAGCAGACAAATTTTTCGAACATATGAAGCAATGGATTAGCAATAGGCTTCAAAATGATTCAGATTGTGATAGATAGTGTGTTACGTAATTAGGGTGCAGATAAAGCTTATTATAATTTGAATGAGTTTTTATATGAGATTTTGATTATTATTTATTTATTTATTAAAACTTCATGCACAAGTAAAAAAATACTGTACAAAGGCGGACTTAATGCTTAATGCTTAATATTTTACCAATTTATTATTTTTATTGGTCTTATAATTATTATCATGATATTTTTAAATAGTTTGACTCGGAGAGACATTATAAATTATTGTATTAATAATTGCATGTCATTTTTTAAAGCAAACTTGATGATCTGTCTGATTTTTGACCTCTCTTGTATACTGACAATTTGTGTTGTATGTATTGTACCTACTCGTGTTTGAGCAAATAAATGATTATCTTGCCATTACTATATAATAAAATGCCAGAGGTTATTAAAAATATAAACCAGCTAAACTTATTCAAAGAGAACTTAAGAAGTTACTTACGGAAAAATTTTACTACTATGTTAAAGATTTTTTTTAATGATAGTTTCTAATCTATTCTATTTTTATTTTGCTATGCTATTTTTCTTTCTTAATTGTGTTATATTTCAAGTGTCTATAATTTGTTTTGAACGCCAATGGTGGCAAAACATGTTGAAACTCTCAGATTTTCACTTTTACATCCACATTTGCATGTATATGTATAATTGTTAAATAAATATATCTTTAATATCTTATCTTATCTTAGGTATAGGTTTATACAGAATACATTTTTAACCAGTGCACAAACTATAACCATGAATTCAGCATATGATTCTATACCCCCTAGCGCAGAAATTTTTCGTCAGTAAAAACAAAACTATTAGTGTTGCCATACATTTTGTTGAATGTTATTTTTCACTTTGTAGTGTTTTTTTTTGAAGTCGGTTGTTGTAAACTGTGTTTCACTTTAAGCAAACAGGCGCTAGGCGACAGCACGACACAAAGGCACCGCTCGTCGCGCGACACGCGGTGCCTTTGTGTCGCACTGTCATGTCGCGTCGCGCCAGTGTGCACGAGTCTTTACCGCTGTAATTACAGGCACATTAGACAGCTCTTTCTCTGTGATTGCCTGCGATGTATCTAGATAGCAGATGGTCATAGTTGGTGGTGATTACTTACCATCACTGACCATCAGTAGGGCCCTCATTCCCTCAATGACACCTATACGGGGGGGGGGGGGGGGGGGGGGGCAGGGACATGGACACACAACCTGTCACCATGGATTCAGTACATGATTCTGAACCACCCTGCGTTGAAATTTATCGTCGGTTATCAAAAATATTATTAGTTCTGCCATACATTTTGACCGCGTAGGTATTGCACTTTTCTATGAAACAGTTGTTTTTTTTTTTTTTTTTTTTGTTAACCGACAAGGAATTTCTGCGCTAGAGGGTCTAGAATCATGTGCTGAATTCATGGTCACAATTTCCGCACTGGTTAAAAAATTATCCTGTATAATTCATGACCAGTCGACAACGACCTCCCCCAAACGTCGCCACTCCTTTGGGGGAGGTCGTTGTCCAGCAGATAATGATGAATATTATTCATGTCTTTCTACTAAAATGCTCAAAACCTCTTTCCATTTCAGGTGGGCGCCCTCTTCGGCCAGAAGACGCACGGCAGCAGCCATGGGTGGGAGCCTCCGCACCAGAAGGAGATACACTTGCATATACACAACGGAGGGCATCCGGAGGTGCATGATGAACATGGCGCTATTTGTAAGATGATTTTCATTATTTGACTATTTCTATCTGAATACAAATAGTCATGCATTGACCAGTTTCATTATCAAAGTTGACTTCTGTAACCAACTTGAGAAGCTTATGATGGTGCAAGATTTACCAAAACGATTAAAGTCAAAATGATAACTTAAGAGGGCCCTTCCCGGTCGGTCTATCTTCAATGCGAGCATGATTGAAAAGCTTGTTGTTTCATCCAACGCAATGTTTGAAAAAGGAGTAAGAGTGAGAACGCGATAACATCGAATGAAAATTGGTGCGCGGAGATATCTCAAAACTTGTTGCAGGAAATACGTGTTTTTGAAAAATCCTTACAAATTTTTGGAAAATATGTTTGTCTTTTAGAATCTCCATTACATGTGCGAGGTTTCTATGAAAATATTTTCTTCACTTTTACAATTTATGAGTACATTATGAACGGCCAAAGTTTATTTGATTGCATAGAAACCTAGATAAAGTGCACAAGATACCTATTAGTTAAAAAAAAAACATTAAAAGATGTGTTACAACGCTATAATCACGTACGAGCGTTTGTATGAAAAGTATGACGGGTTGGCCGCTCTTAAGTCAGTAATATTTGCTAGTAGACATACATATTAGGTACCTACTCGATATGCCTCTAGAGTTTTAATTCAGCAGTATAAGTTCTATCGCATTTTTTAGGCATATTTTCGCGATTTGCACACCACTGCTGCTTTTCATCGAGTTAAAATTACTTGAGGTGCTTTTTATGCACCGATCCAGGGTATTCCGAAAGTCATGTCAAATATACCTACATCAGCAACAGAGAGTCTCTTTTCATAAGTTGCTTACTTGCGGTTCTTTACAATAAAAATTGATCAGATCCACCAAAAATTTCTCAGGTTTCTATTAACAGGTTCAACAGTTTTTAAACGAGAAATTTACCATAAATATATTTATGAAAAACTTGTTTATCTAGTGTCAGAATGGAAGCAAGTACCCATTCCCCCTGTAGGGGTAACACCTGTCACCCCTGTGGCCCCTGTGGGTCATGGTTACTACTTCGGGGCCCACCCCTATCAAGCACCAGCAGGCGTCAAACCGGTGGGTAATGCGTTCTTCGTCGGCGCTGCCCCCACGGAAGCTACCAGAAGAATACTTAATATTAAGTTCTAGAAGATTAGAGATCAGTAAGTGGTTACTTGAAGGATTGGTACCACGGAAGCTTTCTTTTCCCTCTGTGATGCAATTTTTGTGAAAGGTTTTTTCAATTAATATTTTGACTATCCTCGAAATCTTGACTTTGTTACCTGTTCTGTTCTTACGATTGATTATCAGCACCAGAGACATATTTCTTTACACTGATGTTCTATTCTTTTTCTATCAACGTTGATACGCTTTTGTTTCTCTTTGGTTTTTATTACCAGCACAAGCCGGACTCTTGATTGGAACATTTTTGTATATGGATTGACGAAGTTTTACAATACACTTTTGAAGAATTAAAATAAAAGAACCAAAATTATTTTTGTCATTAAATAAATAAGACTGAATTTGCTTTTTTTCCCGCGCTTTACCTTCGCAGGTTAAAGGAAAGGCACAGGTACTCGTATAAAGCCGCTAAACAGCCTAATACAAAAATAGAAAATTCAAATATTTTTGAGTTTAGAAACACAAATATATGTTAAATTGTTCATAAACGTATTTTTTTTTAAATAATCATGGTTTTTGATGATATTCTATTTATAAACATAATTTAAATATTAAAAAAATAATAACGCCCTAAAGACGTATACCTCTTTGCCGAGATTAAAAAAAAACAATCACCGCCGACTATAGGCATTGAACCAATTTGGACTAAGTATAGTTCTCTATGGCAATTTTTATATTCGCACACGTGTTGGTATATGAAAAAAACGCACGCGTGTGAAATACATTGCATGTTGAACCTAATCGTAGTGCGATAAGAACCAGTTTTCGAGGAAGTGTATTGAAAAAAAATTACCTGTTCCATACATTTTGACCGCGTTGGTATTTTACACTTTTGTAGGAAACACCTTTTTTTTTAAATAACTGACGAAAAATTTCAACGCAGGGGTCCCCCTGCGTTGAAATTTTTTGTCAGAATCATGTAGTGAATCCTATGGTAACAGAGTGTGCGTCGATGTCCCTGCCAGCCTGTATTTAACTCAATCGTCAGAGAATTGTCTACTTTTTCACCATTACTGCACTAGTTTGTAATAATTGTCTCTGGCTCTTGTCTACCCTTTGCAGAACCAAGGTCAAACCATGGTCAAAGCTGGTAGCTAAGTTTTCATCAACACCGACCTGATCATTTCCTTCTTTTTATCACACCACCTTAACTAGGTTTACTGTATCTACGTACCTACTCTTTTATCATTTCGTCGTGTTCTTTGGAGTCTACCTTTCACGGTCATGCAAAACTCTGCTAAATCTCTCTAAGTTTTTTTTTCTTATGTAAATTATAAGCACCTCAAAGGCCGCAAAAGGCATTTGGGTTTTTTTGTATCACCTGACTTTTAGCCGCAACCTTTCTCAGAAATAGTAGGTATTACGGTAATGAACCGAGAAAGTGATTCTTCAAAAGCAAAAGTAGGTTTTTTTGATGACGCATGACGATGCTTGTTGCCTAGATATGGGAAAAATGGAATCAGTGAAAGTTTAGATAAGATTGTTGGTGGGAAACGGTAATTAGGTAGGTATTGGTAATTGAAAAATTGTTATACTTTGTTATTCGTGTTTACGAATAGGTATTTAGCTTTGCATTACCTACTTGTCATAACTTGACGCAATGATTAAACAATGGGTTTTAAACAGGTTCATGCATACTTTTTTGTTGCTGATACCTACAAATTGTTTTCGTAATATAAATTTAATATCAGCAAATTTTATTGTAAAGTAATTTGTTTTGCGGCAAATAGCAGAACTTTTTAAATCCTACCGAACTGCTTGCGACATCTATGATCAAATAACGCCACTATTCAAACGTTTAAGAACTGCAAAAACATTGTAGTTAGAATATTATGTACTAGATGGCGCTGCAAACGCTGGTAAAAAATAATTAAATGTTTATAAATTAAATTATAGTTACTTAATTCGTCAGTCAAAATAAAACGTATCTACACACCTACGAACCCTTCACTTAAGAATCATGACGTTACTATACAACACCTTGATTTTTTTTACTGTAGTTAAGCTACTCACTAACAGATGGCGTAGTAACCAATTACATTTTTTTCAGCCGGTTGGAACAGAGATGGCACACCAGCAGCTTCGGCATCAGATAATAAGAACATCAACTTGGTTATTAACCCTTATGCAGCAGCCGCGGGTCCTCAAACTATCAGCACGCCTTACGGGAACTATGTGAGGGTTGAGAATTCGCCTAATGCTTTGTCTTCGTTAAGTAGTTTAAGCACGTAAAATTTATTTGTATGAATGTGGTTCCAAAATGATTTGATATCGAAGATATTTTTTATAAAACTGTTTTCTACCTACTGTGTGTTGTAAAATAAATTAATACTCTGCCCATTTCATGATAATTAAAAATGTACAGTTATGAAAGTTGTTGTTAAGCAAATTGACAACCTACGCACAATTTGTCGTGTTATAGCCATTTCATACATTGTCAAGGAATGACAGTTGTGATTTGACTAACCGGACAATTAAAATTGGTACTTAGTCAATTTACTTAATAATTAATTTTACTGACTAAATGGATTTACCAATGACACATTTGAAAACGTTAGCATTTATTTAGTTCGGTGTGCTTTAAATTATCATAGGTACAGCTAATCGCACATGAGTGGTAACAATTTGACATTTACCTTTATGTCGTAGTTATAAGAGCGATTTTCATAGTGCATGTTTCACCACTGATGAGTGGTTGACTGTCCAATCAATTGAGTATTTATAGGAGAATCAATTGTTAGT
Source organism: Dryobotodes eremita (assembly GCA_917490735.1). Classification (NCBI taxonomy): domain Eukaryota; kingdom Metazoa; phylum Arthropoda; class Insecta; order Lepidoptera; family Noctuidae; genus Dryobotodes; species Dryobotodes eremita. The sequence continues at coordinate 11,774,491 of OU823270.1, forward strand.
AGAGTATTACTTAAGTTAAATTGGAGTGGTCATTGATCAACCATTTTGTCTATTTGCTTAATCTAGTGACTGCTAGCATTTCCTCATTTTTATTTGAGGCCATGTTTAGGACAAACTTTATTAGGAAAAACAGCAATTTTAATAATACCAGCCTATTCTTGTCCCACTGCAGGGCAAAGGCCTCTTTTCATATAGATAAGGCACGAGATTTGATCACCACCCTTGCTCAAGATGGGTTGGCAATTTCAAACAATCCAGCCCCTGCAGTCTCGACATTAGACAGCGACAAAAATCGGTCGCTAAGTCGTTGTCAAATTCCTTTAATAGATTTTCAACTTTATTTCCAAAACATAAGGTCGAAAATATATTAAAGGAATTTGACATCGATACGACTTAGCGACAGATTTTTGTCGCTATCTAATGTCGAGACTACCGGCCCAGCCCCTGCAGTCTCGACATTAGATAGCGACAAAAATCGGTCGTTAAGTCTAATCGATGTCAAATTTCTTTAATAGATTTTCAACCTTATACTTTGGAAATAAAGTTGAAAATCTATTAAAGGAATTTGACAACGATACGACTTAGCGACAGATTTTTGTCGCTATCTAATGTCGAGACTGCAGGGCCTGGTTTCCTCACGATGTTTTCCTTGACCGAAGTCGGGAATATCCAAGATAAAATCAAAAAGTATTTATTTTATTTTGTGCTATTTCCAACCCGGGAATCAAAATGGTCGGCATCATTGACCATTTGGATTATAAAGCCAATCGCCGACCGTGATATTCTGGGATCGTTTCCTTGAAAGCGCAGTTTTTTTTTTCAGTTTTGTTAAATTCCTACTATTTGAAGTTGGATCTCCCAGAATTTGGCTGGAAATAGGCACGCCCCTGGACTTAAAAAATAAACCTAAAAATGTTGACCTATGACTTGTTAAAAAATCCAAAATCTGCCTATGATAGGTTTTTTTGTTATTTCTATTGTCAATCGAGAGCGCTTGATTTTAGAAATACTTTCGCTCTTTATTTTTGCTTTTAAGGCTTTATTTAGTTTGATGGCTTTGAGTATGTTACCAAGAAATACTAATTATGAAGGTATTAGAAAATAAAACTAATGTTAAATAGAAGTAATAATATTAATTTATTAATTTTGTATCACATTAGTAACAATGGCTTATTGTGTAAACATCGACAATAAACGTTTCTACATTATTTTATTATATTTATTTTGACCCTTATTTTAGATATCTATGGAAAAAAAAGAAAATCGATAGTATGAAAATCTGGAATGTCTTGGCCGAGATCTAGCAATGACACTAGCTCATGCTGTCTCTTTGACGTTTACGCCCGTATTCATTCCGTCTCTACATTGGAATTTTAGTTTGACAGCTGCGCGACAGTGACAGGAGTAACGCTTAGCCAAAGTACGTGCTGAGTAACGTTTAGACAGGGTGTCCGGTAAAGAATGGATAACCTTGAAATATCAAATAATATACTTCTAAAAAAAATATAGCTCAAGTAGTACCCAAGATAAGATTTTTCTGAAAAAAAATACTGTGCTATTTCTAGACACACTATTTACTGCCGCTCTGTCGGCATAGTCAACGTACAATATTATAACAATATATAACAAGGAATTCATTCATTTGTGGTTGTGGTGAAGAAGAATGTAGAACAAAGTTATTATTTTTTTCTAAAAAATCTTAGGTTCTTGGGAAATATAAATATATATTTTTTAGAACTGCCATAAGGTCTATTATATGCTATTTCAAGGTTATCCATTCTTTACCGAAAACCCTGTAGTTATCGGCCCGATAAGGATTTCAGGCAGATCGGCATTAACATTCTTTACGGAAGACTGCTATAGCCCGATTCAAACTTTATAGCGGCTCTGAAGTGCGCTACTCGCTGCGCAGTACCTCGCCCCTCACCCCCGTTGACACGTGAATGTGTTACTGCGCAGCGACTCGCCTCGTGTTCCGCGCCGCCATAAAGTTTGAATCGGGCTCTATCGTCAAATTTTTATAGGATTTTTACCGAATACCGAAGCACAGGTATATAAAGGTATGAGGAACAAGGTGTAAAGTTCAACGCCCTCGTTGCTTGATCGGCTCTTGCTGGGCCTTCCCTAGGGAACTAGTAATGTCACCCGGCAGGGGCCTGGTCGCACAGGCGCTAGGCGTCGTGAAGCACTTCGGGCGCTCCCACACAATTACACCCGTAGAAACACACTACAGAACGCTGAGGGGAGGTACCTATAACTCTCAGCGGCTAGGTTTGCAAGAAAGCACTCTCACCACCTCCTGCGGGAGGGGGAGGGAAACCCAAAGAAGGTTCCCCAAGTTTGGGAATCGAGAGACCGAAGCCTCGGTAAAATACCGGTATTCAGCTGCGTTCGGCTAGAATTGAGGCCGACCTGCGGGGTAATTACGTAACACACTAACAGTAGGAATGGGTTTCATTTTGACAGTTCAACAACATTCATTGCATTATTTACGTTGTTGAGCGGACAAATTTTTTAAACATATGAAGCAATGGATTAGCAATAGGCTTCAAAATTATTCAGATTGTGATAGATAGTGTGTTACGTAATTAGGGTGATGGTTGGGAAAACGGTAGGATAACCGTGATCTAAAATAATTCACAAAAATGTAAAAAACTATTAAAACTCAATAAATAAAAGACTTGTACAGTTCAAAAATTTTATTTTATTCAACCAAAAAACCCTCTTTTTGAAGTGGCGAAAATGAAACGATAATTGACACAGAATTGACCCATTACACATAAAGTAGGTTTAATCTGCACCCTAATTGCGTAACACACTATCAATCACAATCTGAATCATCTTGAAGCCTATTCCCCATCCATTGCTTCATTGTGTTCGAAAAATTTGTCTGCTCAACAACGTAAATAACGCAATTAATGTTGTTGAATTGTCAAAATGAAAGCTATTCCTTCTGTTAGTGTGTTACGCAATTACCCCGCAGGTCAACACAATTGGTATCAAAGTAAAGGTCTGATGTTTTTAATAATTCCTCCATAATTCCTGTTTTCACTAACACTAGGTGACACCTAAGTTATTGCTTAAATAAAAGTGCACTATTGGATTTTATATTAATTATTTTTAATTTAGTTTAAATGTATGATCCAAGGTTGATTGAAATAAAATAAATAAATAATAATAATTAGTACCAAAAGTTGAAAATTCAACAGCGCACCGTTATTTAGTCATTCATTGAGGTGTCGCCTAGTTTTAGTAAAAACGGGCATAAAAAATGCTTAGTCAGTTTGATTCATCCAAGTCCTCGGCGTGAGGCAACTTTTCATTGTAACTGCAATCGTCCGCACTCACAAGACCCTCACCAAAAGAGCTGATTATAGTGAACTTCTGTCAAAGCGGGTATTTAGTATCCCAACTCCGCCTGCGAAGTCCCTTTTGGCCAGACGGAGCCCAGCTTACTCTCACCTGCACACATTTAACAAGGTCTGCAAATCTTTGGACATCAAAGAATTGTTAACCGCTCGACTATAAAGTGTACTAAAGAAATGGCTTCTGGAACTAACATACACCGAAACAGAATCATTTCTCTAACAATTGTCGACAAGCCAAAAAGCCAGCAAACAACATTCCTCTCTCACACTTTCATCCTCACAGACTCTCACACAAACACACACTCACTACATAATACACGCTTTACTCAACTAGCCTTCAAAACCGACATAGTTCTTTCTGCTCACTCGCACTCCGACCCCCAAGATACAAGCTCTGCTTAGCTTGGGGTTCAACGGTCAAACCAAAAAAATTGTGATGTACAAACTTAACTGTGTTAATATAAAATTACTGTCTGTCATCATCATCACCTTTTCTTTTAGCCAATAAAACTTTTTTTATTTTTTATTGACGCACTCAAAATGAAAATCTAAATATTTTATTTCACATAAACCTACATGGGCACTTATGAGACGTCAGAAGCTAGGTGCACGGTTCCAATTTGTTGTTTCGTATGGAGAAGAGCCGACACGAAACTCTACGGTTACTCTATTAAAAATAAGCGGCTTTTACAACATTTTCAAATTACAGTGTTAATAGGTATGGGAGACCAGCACCCTAATTACGTAACACACTATCTATCACAATCTGCATCATTTTGAAGCCTATTGCTAATCCATTGCTTCATATGTTCGAAACATTTGTCTGCTCAACAACGTAAATAACGCAATGAATGTTGTGGAACTGTCAAAATGAAACCCATTCCTACTGTTAGTGTGTTACGTAATTACCACGCAGTGTAAGTCTGTCAACAAGTAACAGGTACTCAACAAAATAGAAAACGGATTCCAATCACAGATTCCAATCGCCAACAACCAGCCTACACCTCTGCTTACCTCAGACAGCGTTTATGACATAAGCTTAGGTCCTTTGGATCAGCGATTCTCATACTGTTCGCTATAACGAGGATCGTTAGGTTGTGTTATCTCTAGCCAGGGCTGGCAGTCTCGACATAGATAGCGACAAAAATCGGTCGTTAAGTCCAATCGATGTCAAATTTCTTTAATAGATTTTCAACCTTATGCTTTCGAAATAAAGTTGAAAATCTATTAAAGACATTTGACATCGCTACGACTTAGCGACAGATTTTTGTCGCTATCTAATGTCGAGACTGCCGGCCCAGGTGTCCGACGATGGAAAAGACCTCCATTATGATTCATCGACATGCCGAAAGACGTCCACTGCTGGATAAAGACATGCGGAGAAAGACAGCAATGAATATCACCGATTCCTGAATATTATTCAATTCTGCTTGCACCAAAAATCATTAAAAATACGTTTGGCACTAAACGTATTTTCAACCGACGAAAAAAAGGTGGAGGTTCTCAAGCCGATGCGTATTTTTTATTTTTTATGTATGACCACGCATAGCTTTCTATTGTCTGATTTTTAATCGTTTTGATTCTGGCAATTGTTTGGAGACGATTGTTTTTAATTTGTAGATAAATTAAATACAGCTATCATGAGACTTCACAGGTACGATTGACGCAGCTGAATCACTGCTTAAGGAATTGATAATGAAGTCAGCAAGAAATCAGTTTAAATACGTGATCAACAGGATTCTCTAGCTACCTAGAGAATCATGTTGATCAGGCACCTACCTACGTAGGAGCTTAATTCTTTATCATACTTCATTTTCTATCCTGTACCCTAATTACGTAACACACAATCTATCACAATCTGAATCATATTGAAGCCTATTGCTAATCCATTGCTTAATGTGTTCGAAAAATTTGACGGCTCAACAACGTAAATAACGCAATGAATGTTGCTGAACTGTCAAAATGAAACCCATTCCTACAGTTAGTGTGTTACGTAATTACCCCGCTGGTAATCCCACTCCTACTAATATTATAAATGTGAAAGTTTGTGAGGATGGATGGATGGATGGACGTTTGTTACTGTTTCACCCAAAAACTGCTGGACAGATTTGGATGGAATTTGGAATAACGATAGTTCATAACCTGGATTAACACAAAGGGTATTTTTGGACCCAATTCTGAAGTCCAGGCAGACGAAGTCGCGGGTGGAAGCTAGTTTATCATAAATAGGTATCACAAAAGCCCGCCACGCCGATGTTTGAGCACGTCTGCATTAGAATCTAACGCTGACTTGCTACCCTTGACATAACGGAACCTTGCAGACTGGTTCCAGCGAACAAAATGATAGAATTCACTTCTTGAACAGTATATTTCCAGTTTTGTAGGTTTAATATGACTAGCCGTGGCTCGTGGGTCTGCTTGTGAGTAGAGTTCAGTAGAGGTTGTAATTTTTTGAAATAAACTGCTTGTCAGTCGTGCTAAAAACGGTGTAGATAAAATAAAATAAATTAAGTAAACGTAATTAGGGACAAAGTGGAAAATATATTTTATTTTTAACCGACGAAAAAAAAGGAGGAGGTTCTCAAGTCAACACGTTATATATATATATATATATATATATATATTTTATGTTTGGTCACGCATAAGTTTTCACAGAGTAGTCAGATTTTGATGATTCTTATTTTTAAGTAAAAAAGACAATTTGTTCATAGAACATAATTATTAATTTAAAAAAATAACCAGGTATTTTATGGAAATACGTGTACGTTATATAACGTTAAATTTAAAAGCGTCTTTATTATATTTCGATACATTTTAATTCCCCGTGTTATCATGATGCCATGACGTGGTCGTGGGCGTCCATGATAATACCCTTACGTTAGAAAACTTAAAAGCGCACATTAGGTAAGGTTTTTGAAGACTTGCAAGTTATAAAAGCTTAATTTTTCGGCATCAGTCGGCTGGGTCAAAGGATCAAGTCTTGAAGTTTGTTTTAATGTGGTTAGGTAGCATTTGGGTACAGTAGGCCGCACGTCAGTGGTAACTAAACTAGTACAGTCAATCTGGGTAAATTAAACCTTCAATATAACAGTAGTCCAAAATTATATTTGAGACTTATTTTTTTTAGTTTATGCCTAGTATATTTATTACAAACTATTGACTGTATAAACTGCGGGGTAGTTACGTAGTAGGAATGGGTTTCATTTTGACAGTTCAACAACATTCATTGCGTTATTTACGTTGTTGAGCAGATACATTTTTCGAACATATGAAGCAATGGATTAGCAATAGGCTTCAAAATGATTCAGATTGTGATTGATAGTGTGTTACGTAATTAGGGTGTAGGTTTCTTATTCTATTGAGACTCCGTACTACGCTAGGCCAGCTCATGGCTATAGTGTTACCACCGAAGTGCGGCCTACTGTACTGAATCACCTACAGGTAGTATAAGGCGAATCAAAGACGCGCACGCGATGGAGCGCGGGAAACGGAGCCATATTCCTCTTTTTTTTTTGGTATGGCAGCTCGTAGTTGCGACCTCTGAGGTCCTAGCTATTTAACCGAACTATCCTGTGGGTGCCTTAAGATTTGACTCAAAAAGCCTCCAGCCAGGAGCGAAATTAAATACTAAAATTATATTTAAATGACCGCACGCTAAGGGCACTCCCTGTGGGGTACGGACCTCGGCTTAGGGCGTCACTGAGGGGAGGACAGCAAGGTGGGACAGGCTGGATCGAAAAGCCATATTCCTCGCGCGGAAGCGCGTTTTTATTGAATTTGTATGTAAAAAATCACGCGCGGTGGCGCGTTGTCTGCGCCCCGTTGCATGGCGCCTTGTAGTGTCTGATCCATCTAAAACCACTAGTCCTAAAGACTTAGTTTCTAACATATCTGCATAAAAGTGTCACAATTGTAACATTTCTAAGAACCCAATGACCTCACAGATGACGCCATCTTAAATGTAATCTTTGAACATTTAGTTAACACTGATGACCTCACGGTTTCACCCACTCACCTTATTGGTATGCATACTAACTTACAGCATCTTGTAGCTGAGAGCCCTAGTGATCGTTGTCCAAAGACTTTATAAATTGTTACTGCCATTGAATCGACAAAGTCGGCAAGAAAAATCCTTAACAAGTATTCAAAAAAGTTATAATAATTATGTCAAGATATCGAACCAATAGCCTTAAGGCTTAAGGCTAAGGCAGACAGGCGCGACGTGACTCCGCGACGCGACTCTTGTAGAACTATTTCCATGAAGTTTTGATAGAAATTGTTTTACTAGAATCGCGACGCGCTTATACAAATAGGCACGACGCGACTCTAGTAGAAAAAAATCTTTATGAATACCTTTTTGAATAAATAAACTCCAGATTTGACTACCTAATTGAGAAATCGGGCAATAGGTACTACACGTTACTGAGTTGCAGTTTGTTCTACGCCTCTTCTGTCTTCTGCGATTTGAATTTTGCACAATTTCTAATTGTTCTTTTCAGGTGGTAACAGGGCACTCATAAGCGCGACATCTTTGTGACTGGGTGCTGGCGGGCTCACCTATCACTAAAATCAGCTGATGGCGAGTAGGAGTAAGCAGGCACCTGCTCTAGGGCCTGCGCAGTTGAGCTTCATAAGCGGGGATAAAGGAGTCTTGGGGCAGTGCCCGCGTTAGGTTAGGGTGTGGCTGGACGACCGCCCAAGGTGTCAGAGGTGAAGGGGTGCCAAAGGGGCTGTGACTAGGCGCCGCTTCACCTCTGGCGCCTGCAGTGTACTGTTGTATTAGTTCGTTTGGAGTTAGAAAACCAAAAAAATTGTCGAGCTTTCTTCGCTTGCTTTTCCATCCGACATTCTCCGAATTCTCAAACTTTTCTGCATAGGCCGACAAAGTAACTCCGATTTCTTTATGAATGGACATAAGAAAACCCAGGCGGAGTGCTGAAATTGTTTGCCCCTCTCTACTCTCCAAGATGGGAGAGAGGCGTCGCCGAAACTTCGCTCAGGGCGCCTATAATATTAAAACCGGCACTGTCTTGGGGTTGAGCCGAGCGGCTCTGGTTGTAATGTGCCCGTACGGCAACACGCTGCCTTTGGTTTGGGCTTCAAGCTATAGAGGTATGAGGAACAGGGTGTAAAGTTCACTCATACTCTAAAGAAAAGGGAGGATCCTCCGACCAGACGGGTGTTGTGTCTGGTGGGCAACTGCCCGACGATTGATGTCGGGATGTTGTATATATGCTAGTTGCGCAGTAAACTCTGCTTGCGCGATGCAGGATTTTGCGTGACGTCAGTGTGACGTGTAGCTCGCATGTGGCGTTTGTAGCTGCCGCTACAAAGCGAAACAGTAGCCCTACCCAATAGCCAGGGGTATGGAAATGTTCACAGTATCCCGTCAGAAGGCCACAGGTGAGGTGCGTGAGGTCCGCTAAGGTCGTTCTTGGATGGCCGAAGCGGTTGGTAAAGGTCATGCTGAGGGTGTAAGTGAGGGTTGATCAGTTCGTTGCGGTGGCCCTTTGGATCTCCTACGCGAACCCGATCGAGCACCTGACGACCCCGACGCACCGTTTTGTAATGGTTTCTAATTCATGCCGTCTTAAGAATGACTGACTCCCCAGTGTCCCCTCCCCTATATACCTACTTATTCCTTATGTATTAGCCGGAAATTCTAACCGCCAGTGATTGACTGATTCTGAGGCACCAACCGACGATTATCCCTGTATGCACATTGCAAGTGCACCCAAGGACAATCCCCGGTTGGTGTTGGGCTATTGCAGGATATGGAAACAAAAATAATTATTGAACTATGGGTTCCTGTGGCTAAGATGGACTGGTTACCAAGAACTATGGAACGGCTATGGCCCCTGCCTGAGCAATGTTTTATATATAAAATACACGGATAAAATGGCAGGGGGTTTTTTTTTTTGGGTGGGATGTCATCAAATGACCTCTCCCGCTCTGGGCGGAGCGGAAGGGCGTGTCAGACTCTTACTGACTAAAAACCACCAAGGGGTACCGTGCTACCCAGTATCTAGATTGTGAAGGTCAGATTGGCAGTCGCGCCGTGTAATATACTGGTTCCGTGCCAACAACCATAATAAGTACCGATACATCAAAAATTTTACCTACCTGTAAAGGTAAGTAAAATTTTTATTTGGTAAACAGTAATGCTTATTTGTTACTAAATTGGATTGTGCAAGGTTGTTATAATATTTGGCAAATAACGAAGTTTTTTTTTTGGTATTCAGCTGCATCCGGATTGACTAGAAGTTGACCACAACATAATTGTGAAAAGGCTAGGGAGGCGATGATGAGGACCAGGCGAGGTTATTTTAATGTTAGGGTTCAAAACAAAAGAAAAAAAATACGGTTTATTAAAATAGCTTCTATTTACAAATAGAGGCTATTTTAAACACGTGACAGACTTAAAAACTAGTCACAGTCAATACACACCCACTCAAGTTGTCTAAAAATGTTGCAACATGTTCCAAATAAGCTGAGACTCCATTTTGTTTTAGTATTCATTGTCAAATTGTTGCTTCACTTACTAACATCCTTATAAGTGAGCTGTTTATCGATATTTGTGAAGCAAATAGCCTAGAAACATTATTTGCTAGACTTTTGTTTTTATTTTTAGTACCTAGTTATATATCTAAGTGTTTTAAAGAAAAGATGATGGACTGTGTGAAAGATGATAATCATAATCATAATCATTTATTAATTTGCGAATATGGGTCCAAAAGAAAAGGTCTTAAAAAACAATAATGTCCATTAGCCATATCCTACCGTAAGGCATGCAAATTTACACACATTACGAGTATGTAATATGTTTATCCTGTAAATATTCAGTGACAGAATAATACGCTGTTTTTAGTAACAGTGTTTTGATATTGTTTTTAAATATACTTATATCACTTATCTCCAGGAATGAGTCTGGTAAATTGTTATATATGCGTGGAGCCATACATAATATACTTTTATTTAACAACGCTGTTTTATTAAAAGGTAAACATATATTGAATTTGTATCTTTTGCTATGTAGCTTATTAAAGAGGTTTGTAATTTTTCTAACGAACGTAAGAATGTTAAATTTTAAAAATGATAAATGATAAGGCTAGAAACGGGGTGACTACCGAGCTGACGGCTATTAAGAATGGAATAGATGACGAAGTATGGAAGAAACAGACATGTTGTGACGACCTCAAATAAATTGGGATAGTGGTAGGAGAATGATGAAGAAGGTTTAGGAATTTTCTCACGTGATGGCAAAAGATGATGCTGACTACAATGGTGTACGCGACTCCTTAGCATTTTAAACAAAAATCTACATTTGGCGATACAGGATATCAGGGACATCGAAGCTCAAAGTAAAACCATGAATTCAGCACTTAATTCTAGAAAGAAAACTTAGAAGTGTACCTCCTTTTTTGTTTGGGTTGGGATATCATCAAATCACCTCTCCCGCTCTGGGCGGAGCGGAAGGGCGTGTCAGACTCTTACTGATAAAAACCCACCCATGTTCCTTCAGTTGCCTGTGCGCCAGGGCCACGGTAACTCTTTCGAACAATCCGCGACCCCGGCAGGCACCGGTCCTATCGGACTCCGTCAATTGTGCTGACATCTCTTTGAGGCGCGCGTGGAACACGACGCGCCGTCGACCCGGGCCTGGTCCTTACCGGACGGCGAGCTGCCCATTGCTCGCCGTCCGCAAGCCCGCGCCTACGGTGGCCGGGAGTCGCCAATCGACTCCCGACGCCCAGGGTGTCTCCTCCAGCGAGAAGTGTACCCCTAACGTAGAAATATTACATCGGTTATCAAAAAAAAAATGCTGTTTCATAGAAAAGTGCAATACTTACGCGGTCAAAATGTATGGCAGAACTAATTATTTTTTTAATAACCGACGATAAACTTCAACGCAGGGTGGTTCAGAATCATGTACAGAATCCATGGTGACAGGTTGTGTGTCGATGTCCCTGCCCCCCCCCCCCCCCCGTATAAGTGTCACTGAGGGAATGAGGGCCCTACTGATGGTCAATGATGGTAAGTAATCACCACCAACTATGACCATCTGCTATCTAGATACATCGCAGGCAATCACAGAGAAAGAGCTGTCTAATGTGCCTGTAATTACAGCGGTAAAGACTCGTGTACACTGGCGCGACGCGACATGACAGTGCGACCAAAGGCACCGCGTGTCGCGCGACGAGCGGTGCCTTTGTGTCGTGCTGTCGCGTAGCGCTTGTTTGCTTAAAGTGAAACACAGTTTACAACAACTGACTTCCAAAAAAAACACAAAATAACGTGAAAAATAACTTTAATTTCGGAAGTCAGTGTCTTTGGTTTTGTTTTTCGTTTTTTGCCACCGACTTCCGAAATTAAAGTAACTTTTCACTTTGTAGTGTTTCTTTTTTGGAAGTCTGTTGTTTATTTTTGTAAAAAAGTTTTTATTTTTCACTTTTTAGTTGTGGTACCTACCCCACACCAATTCGTATACCACTACTTGATATGTAAATAACAGTGATAGGAAGTTATGAAAACATCATCAATATAATTATATTAAGTGGAAAAAATACACATTATTACGGATACCTCTGAAACTACTGGTCAGATCTTGATCAAATTTTTAGGGACCACATGAGAAGCACTAGCTTTCAAATAAAAAAGAACCATCAAAATTAGTTCACCTAGAAAAAAATACAGTCCAATGGAGAACCTCCTCCTTTTTTTGAAGTCAGTTAAAAATAATAATACCACACTATTGTCCCACTGCAAGGCAAAAGGCATCTTCTCATTTACAGAAGGCACGAGCTTTGATCACCACACTTACTCAAAGCGGATTGGTGATTTCTGACTTACATTCATTTTATGTCCACGCCCTGCAGTCTCGACATTAGACAGCGACAAAAATCGGTCGTTAAGTCCAATCGATGTCAAATTTCTTTAATAGATTTCCAACTTTATTTCCAAAGCATAAGGTTGAAAATCTATTAAAGGAATTTGACATCGATACGACTTAGCGACAGATTTTTGTCGCTATCTAATGTCGAGACTGCCAGCCCAGGCCCTGCAGTCTCGACATAGATAGCGACAAAAATCAGTCGCTAAGTCGTATCGATGTCAAATTTCTTTAATAGATTTTGAACTTTATTTCCAAAGCATAAGGTTGAAAATCTATTAAAGAAATTTGACATCGATTAGACTTAACGACCGATTTTTGTCGCTATCTAATGTCGAGACTGCAGGGCCAGGTTTCCTTACGTTGTTAAATCAGGTTAGCAGCGGCAGAAATAAGTATGGTGGTAGTAAAGAAAGAACGAAAGAAAATACGTTTATTTTTACAAACACAAAAAATAACGATTTGGGGGAAAATATGCGTCACATTCACGCAAAACGACAGTCGCTCAGCATAATGCTACGAGTACTTTCCCGGACTAAAAGTGTGCAACGAGTTTTACTACTAAGCAAGTAGTGGCATAATGGCGCCAGAATAAAATGTCAGCCTTCACATCTAAAATATTGTTAATTTTAAACATGCAACTGATTGTCAAACGACTGGTTGTCAGACTAGTTGAGCAACCGACAACCACACGTGCTAAGAACATGTTGCTAACGAATTAATTTGCAAGCAAATGTGATATTTATAACATTAGATTTTAAAATAAATGTCTCTCTGGCTTGAAAATTTGCAACCGTGCATGCGTCGGATAGCACGTTAAACTGTTGATCCCGGCACAGCATGGTCTAAAAAAACTAGGTCTGGCATTCCGGGAGTGACACATGCTTACGTCACTATCCACTTGCCACTTTATTGCAACAAAACAAGAAGTATGGAAACATTTTCAGTCACCATTCTGTTAAAACATATATGTAAAGCATTTAAATTGTCGTTTCGTTTTTCTAACCAATCGAAACAATTCAATTTAAACTTATACCGACGTAATTGTTAGTAAAACCTCATTGATTTATCTGATTCGCACAGGTAATAAAGGCGGTTGGAGAGTTATTATTACACACTACTGGTAACACAGCGGTGATGACGTAGGCTTGTGTCACCCACGTGACCACTGTGTCTCGGAATGCTATACCTGGCGAAGTATATTATTATACCATGGCTCCCGGCTGTCATTCGTAGATCTTTGACAGTCGTTACGGGGGTCAGAAGCCCAAAAGTCTGACAACCAGTCTTACCAAGGGGTATTGTGTTACCCAGTTACTGGGTTGAGGAGTTCAGATAGGCAGTCGCTCTATGTAAAGTACTGGTATTCAGCTGCATTCGGTTAGACTGGAAGTCAACCCCAGCGTAGTTGGAAAAAGACTAAGCAGATAAGGTAAGAGAATTCGATCGATGTCTGTTGAATAAATTCATTAGCTTTTATACCTGTACAGATATAGAAGAATATATACTTAAAAAATAACCTCTCCTTTTTTCTTAATATTTAGATATTATTTTTCGGATATTTATTTTTTTCCCCTTTTTGAAACACATCTTTACCATATTCTCATTAAACCAATTCGCAAAAAAAAAAAACTCGTAAAGTCATAAGTTTTTAGTTTTGCAGCTTTTTCAAATCATTTCCTCGTTCATTTGAATAAATTCTTAACATTAAACTTAGGATTCAATAATGTATATTAAATAAGATTAATTAATTAATATAAAATGCAAACGGTGGCTATCTAATAAAAGTCTTAATTACGTTGATTTGCGATAACACAAAGCGGTTCCTGTTCCCTTTTTTTTAAATTAAAACCTACTTAACTTTGTTCAGAATGTTTTTTATACATAATTATGTTTTCAATACCTGATTTGATAAAGGCTCCCGCAGGCAGGCGCGAAGCGACACCGCGACGCGACTCTTGTAGAACAATTTTCATGAAGTTTTCATAGATTTTTTTCTACTAGAGACGCGTCGAACGAAGTCGGGAAAGGTGTTCAAATCGACACTAGCTAAAATAATAGAGAAAAAAGTAAAGGTTTCATTACTAAACAGTTATAAAACTGTCCTTCTGCCTAATCTAAAGGAAAAGACTGCGTAATGGTTACTTTTTTAATCACATACTTCCATAAACTACTAAAAACTTCACCATAGCAACTAACGCCACAAACATTCAACATTTTATAAAGTTAATAATATTTAAAAACAGGTAAATAATTTGACTTTTAAATATTAATAGTCAACGCGTGTTCCAAGGGCGTCAAGATGTGACGTCAGAACTTTAGTCGTCCGCGCAACGTGAATCTATTCAGATTTAGAAGATTAGAAAATGGAATTAAATTAAAATGGAGTTAAAGATTAGCTGTTGAGAGGTCTTATTAAATGTGTTATTTAAAGGTTAATTACGTTTTAGTAAGTAAATAAGCAAGTAGTTGAATTGAAATGGCCATCTCTATTGAGCCAAGCTTATTATAAGTCTAGCGATTACATCGCTGACAAAGATGCTTGGCTCAAAGCTGGTCCTGCTCCACAGGGGCGCATAGACTAATTGATTAGCATTCGAAAATATTGTTGGAGCTGATGAAGATTGTAAAAACTATCTTTGCATTGTATAATTTCAGTCTCTTAGTATTGTATATTTGCATAGCACATGTGTGAGCACTATTTACCTACTATAAAGCTACCATTTACTGCGTTCGTCTTTCATTGACTTGAATGTGCTCTGGCGGCTGAGAGTATGCGTTACTCACTTAAATGTCTCGCTGTTGGTGGCGTGTGTGTTGGATCATTAAGTTCCCTTCAAAATGGTTGAACTGAATGGTGCCGATCCATACGTCATGTTTGCAAACGGGCGCCGTCAGTAGGGACTGGCCAACTCTTAGCTGCCACGGCTTATTTTAATTTGTTTATTTTGTTTCTTTTTTGTATCTATATTTTTATTACGGACGCTTTTAACGTGCACGTCTTTCTACATCGTTCTCACATGTATAATTTCAACATGAATGATGTAACCAATATTTTGTAACCATATTTTGATTTAAAAGATCGTCCGTAGAGTTTCTTGCCCGTTCTTCTCCATAGATACCGCTTTGGAATGGGCAACTAGCTTCATCTTTCTGACTGACCGACCCCTTGACAACTCAAAAGTACCTGTAATTGGTATGTTTGAAATAAATTCTTTGAGTTTGTATCTCTGTTAGAAATAAATGTTATAGTAGGTTGTAGTTTTAATAACAGAAATTGCAATCCCGGAAAGGCCGCTTGATTTCTGACAGAAAACAGCCGGTCTACTATATAAAAACTCACATTTCCCCGTGAAAACATCGCGAAACGAGCTTGAAGTGGGCTGTCAATCCCTAGCACTCGGTGGAATGACAGGTTTCTTCAAACTTACTTCATCATGTTTTCAGAGAGATTTTTACAGAAAGACCGGCTGATCATCCTACGCTTACAAGCAAATATAAAAGTAAAGACATTTGTATTTTTCAGGCATAAATTAAATATGTGTAAAATAGGTACCTAGACATTCCTCAGACATTTCTAACAGAAACGCCACCTAACGACATTTTCACGGAACTTTTCGTGGAATAATCGTGTGTTCTCACAATATTTTCCTTAAAAGATATTCCCGGGAACTTATATTATGATAATATATGGTGATAATGCATAAGTCTTTGCTAGAAATTGCAACTTAAAACATATATATGTCATTGTATGACCAATGTGATTGATGTCTGTCTGAATTGATTGATTGAGCAAAATAATATTTCATCGATTAGCTTTAAAAACTCAAAAACACAAAGCATTTATTTCAAATAAACCAATTACAGGTACTTTTGAATTGCCAAGGGGTCGGTCAGTCAGAAAGATCAAGCTAGTTGCCCATTCCAAAGCGTAGTAGGTACCTATGGAAAAGAACGTGCAAGCAACTCCTTGGACACAAATATGGTTACAAAATATTGGTTACATCATTCATGTTGAAATTATGCATGTGAGAACGATGCAGAACATTAAAGGTGTCCGTAATAAAAATATAAAACAATTCAAATATATTTTTAAGATGCAAACATATGTTAAGACTTTATTGTTATTAAAGTTAATATTTACATAAAATATATCTTACATAATCTACAAATAATATTAATAGTATGTACAACTAAATAACAATAAATAAAAATAAAAAAGAAAGAAGGAAAAGAATCATAGGGCATCAAAAAATTCATCCGCATCGCCGTCGACAGGAAAAGTGCCCAAAAGGCTGGCAGCATTGCCACGTTGTATGGCGATACTGATTCTTTGGCCAAAAAATAGGCCAGCCCTCTGGTCACGTGAAGAGTCGACCAACCGCTTAGCGATGTCTCCAAAAACCAAGTGGGCACTCGGACCCCACGGCCCTAGTGTTTCAACCCCAAACGGCTCGAACATATAACCAATAAGATTCGAATATTTTCGCCGTTTGAGGTTTTCCGCACTTGCAGCAGCCGCCCCAGCACAGCCCGCCGTGCTAGGAAGATGGGATGGCGCAAGGGTGTCGACACACGTTGCATCCCACACCAAAGGCCTGCCTAACTTCCAGGGCATTATGGTCATTCCGTCTGGTCTCTTCCCATCGTCGCGTGCCAAGCCGTTGGGTTCTAAAATAGCTGGCACCCCGGCGGTGGCAAGAGCACGGCGGATTATGTCATTAATGCTGGCGTGTCGTGCTATCCGGCCTGCGCTCTTACTGCAAGATAGGCCATGGTATCCGAGGCAGTCGACAGCTTCACCGCACTGGCAGCGATGCGGAGCCCCGCAAGGAGCGCCCAGACGGAGACAAGTAGCGAGCCGGAAAGTGGTGTCACCCAACATAGTGCCTATGTTAGGTGATGGAAGCGCCTGAAGCCAGAGGCCCGACTCCCATTCTCCCACAGCCAGCAGACGGGCACGCTCAGCAGTATTGGAGGACGTATTGAAAAGTTTATTCAAATATTAAATAAAATAAAATTAAAATAAGCCGTGGCAGCTAAGAGATGACCAGTCCCTACTGACGGCATCCGTTCACGAACTTGACATGAAAATACATTCGTATCAAAAGAAATAGTTAAGTACCTACTCCGAAGTACAATTCAAATAATTAATTTACAGAAAACGACAGAGCAATTAACAATAATGGTCTTGAACAGTTATTTAGCAGCTTTAAAGCAAGGTGCAAGCTGCAGCAGCTGCCAAGTTAGTTCAAGGGTAATTACAATGAAAGATTAGCCTAAAAAGGATACACGTAACGACATAATACAATGCAAAACATACATAAATTCTTTACATTGAAATAATATATGATGAAATTTGGTGTAAAATCTCTAAAAATCCCTGTATAAAACAAAAAATACATACACACAAAATAATCACAAAAGAGTATTTACAAAATCTTCATTTCCGATATAAATTCTTCTTTTTTCTTAATCTTCTTTAAAATCTTCTGATCCATCGCAGAAACGGAGGGATAAAACGTAACCTCTATCAGGCTATGTCTGATACATCTCTAAGACACAGACAAAGCCAAGGAGAGGCTAGGTCAAGATCCCTGTGATGAATAGAGGCTGGTCTTGGGCTGGTTCAAAATGAGGCCAGTCCTAGGCGAAGTTGATATTGAGAAGCGGCCGGTCTTAAGCTCTTCATGGGGTCCTTCATGGCGATGAGAAAAGGTACCAATAAAAAAATAACAAGTACTAATAAAAAGACTTTTAATTTTGTTTCTAACATCCACTTGTTTAAAACAAAATTAAAAGCCTTTGTATTAGAAAAATGTTTGTATAATATATCGGAACTAATCTCATACAATAATAAAAGTTTTTTTTTTTTTTGACTTTATGTAACTTTAGAATCTTTTGACATTACATTATATTGAAAACTGTTTGACATTATGTTTAAAGCCTGTTTGACATTATATTTAAAACTGTTAGACATAATATTTAAATTGTTTGATATTATATTTTAAAACTGTTTAGCACTATACTTGAATTTCACTTTGAGTGTTAATTAATAATTCATAGTTCTTTGTATTTGTATATAAATTGTATGTGTATATAATCAATACATTTTAAATTGTTTTATGAAAAACAAAAAAAAGTGAAAAAATGAAATGGAAAAAATGAAAAAATATAAAAAAATAATGAAATGAAATGGGTTATATGAAATGAAATACCAAAATGGTACCTTGCTAATTAATTGCTGGCTCGAAGGTGTTATTCATTCGTGACTAACGGTATTCACGAGTTTAATTTCGTTAATTTAATTAACCTTACGAAAGAGTATTACTTTTATTACTTAGGCCCCCTTGCGCCGCCAATCACTAAATACGTTTAGCGCTAAACCAGTTTAAAACATAATTCTGTTTCTGTCAAATGTTTGAAGATGACAGAGACAGAATGATGTTTAAAACTCGTTTAGCGCTAAAAGTGTTTAGTAATGGGCGGTGCAAGTGGGCCTTACAGACGTAGGCACTATACAAAATCACTTTGAAACTCACTCAAGTTATGACACACAATTTTAATATAAATTCAGTTGATTCGCGAAGTAGCACCTCGAATAGCCCCAGCTACAATGCAAACCTTTAAAATATGGTAAACAGTCCAGCACCCTAATTACCTAACACACTATTTATCACAATCTGAATTATTTTGAAGCCTATTGCTAATCCATTGCTTCATTTGTTCGAAAAATTTGTCTGCTCAACAACGTAAATAACGCGATGAATGTTGTTGAACTGTCAAAATGAAACCCATTCCTACTGTTAGTGTGTTACGTAATTACCCCGCAGTATTCAAATATTTTACAATTTATTATTTAAAACTGTTTTGTGACAAAAATGTCACTAATGAAAATGTACGAAAATTCCGTAGTTCAAAAGATATCAACGCGCGCTAAATTTTCAATTATTTATATTATTTTGTTTATTTTATAAGTGTTTTAAAAACAATTATTTGCTGATTATTTTGTACTGTATTTTGTTAGTTCACATTTCACTGACACTGCAGCGTTAGGCACTTCACTAGGTAAACTGCTGCCGGCCCACGCCACATAGAGGCTCATTAGAAAAAAAGACGAAACCAACTTTAATTTAATCAAATAAATTTGAATAGTAGGTATTCATTTTAACTCTATCGAGTTATGCCGCCACGTTCGACAAGAGATAAATAAAAAATGTCGTAGGTATTCTGTAGGTCACGCCTTTGTCCCATGGGGGTAGGCAGAAACTACAGAACGCCACCTGCTACGATCCTTACATACTCCTTTTGCCTCGTTTACGTTCATACATCTGGTCAGACACGCACGCCGGTTGCGAGTACTACGCACCTGACCTTTCTGAAGAACATCACCAATAAGGTCACTATATGTCTTCCTAGGGCGTCCCCTCCCGGCGTTTCCACTCAAATCTGCCTTGTAAATACCTTTTGTTAGTCGCCCTTCATTCATCCTCTCAACATGACCAAACCATCTAAGCATACGTATAGCATAAAACCTTTGCAATATGGTAGCTGTATTATCAATAAATAAATTACAAAATTAGTTCTCGTCAGCTGTTTGAACACATTATTAGGCGCAGACACACTAAACACTTGTACTAACAAATATAGTTTCGCCACATGTAATTTTTATTTGTATATCGCGGGCAAGTTTTTTTATCCGACTTTTCGTGAGCACAATCCATACTTTTATATTAAATAATATTATAAATGCGAAAGTAAGTCGTTTCGTCGGTCTCCCCCCCGACCCTTGCTCGACAAGGCGCCAGCCCGCGCCGTAACTGAGCCTGTAGCTTTAAATTCCCCAGATAATAATAATTCTATTAATATTTCGATCCAGCCTGTCCCATCTTGCTATTCTCCCCTCAGTGACGCCCTAAGCCGAGGTCCGTACCCCACAGGGGGTGCCCTTAGCGTGCGGTCAGCTAAATAATTTTTGTAATTCGCCCCTGGCTGGAGGCTTTGAGTAAATCTTAAGGCATCCACAGGATAGTTCCGTTAAGAAGCCAGGACCTCAGAGATCACAACTACGAGTTGCCATTGCCAAAAAAAAAAAATCGTCGGTCTGTTGTCGTGTCACGCCCAAATCACAGGAGTCGACTACCAAAGCACGAAATCCAAAGTTACGGTCAAAGTTACGGACGTTTCCAACTCCGTATCACTTACGGACATAACATTATTTCGAAGTCCGAATTAAAAATTAATGACAACACCACTTGACAGTTGCCCGTACTCCCGATGTGTTATTGTCCGTCCGAAAAGATTAATAAATCGGGAGCAAGATTTTTGCCAAATTTTCGAACTACTTTCAGACGGGCCCGTTCCTTCGTTGACTGACTTAGAGAGTAGGCCCCCTGGACCGATCGTTATGAAAGACAAATAGGTAGTCTGGGACTTGGAGAAGGACATAGGCTACTTTAAATTTTATTATATTTGTATAAATACTTATGAAATTCAAAATACACGCTGATGAAGTCGTGGGCAACAGTTATTAATGTATTTCCTAAAAATATTTTTGAAAGAAGACAACTTTATTAAATCTATAAGGACTTTAGCCGTGGCGAAAAATTAAATAAAAAAAAGGTTATGATTAACAAATATCAATTAATAAATTACCCAATAATTGTAGAGCAGTCGCTGTATTAGTGTAGGTATCAAGCCGCATCCGGTTAGATTGGAAGCCGACCGATAATTAGGAAAAGACTAGGTAGATGATGAATTTATCTATTTCGCAAAATGAATTTGAATATGAATTTCGCAATCCACCAAAATGTAAAGACTCCTTCAAACAGGCGCATCACGCGACGCGACACAAAGGGTGCCTTTGTGTCGCGTGCGATTCGTGTCGCGTTTCGCGTCTGTTTGAAGGATAAACACTTTTAAGGTTACGTGGTTGAACAAACTTTGATGGCGTTTTCATTGGTTATGATATCGACGGTAGCTAGTTGGAAGGTCACATGAATAATAAAATGTCGTATATTCTAACGATTTCCGTACGTATGAAGATGAGATCAACGTTTAGGAATCGGCAACTAGCTTCAACTTTCTGACTAACTGACCGACTCTTTGACAATTCAAAAGTGCCTGTAAATGGTTTAATTGAAATAAATGCTTTGAGTTTGAATTTGTTGTCCGAGTTTAAAATAAATCAGTTTTATATAAAACTCACGATCCGCCGCCTTTATACGGTTTTTAACAACTTGACAATATATCGAGATTTCTTTCCTTCCTTCATCTTTATAGTACTTTAATTTTTATCTCACGAACGAAGCGCGCTTTACGTTTGGTAACCAAGTTAACAAATACGCTGTGAATGTGTGCTTGAAGACGTGTAGCGTCAGCACATAACAGACACACACACACACACACTTCCGACTTCGCCATTGTCTCGGACGGTACTGGGAGCTCCTGCGCTTACACACACATTCAAACCGTGTTCATACACTTGGTAACCACAAGTAAAGCGCGCGTCGCTTCGTGAGATAAAAAAACTGTAAATTCTGGGATAAATTCTTTAAATTATGGTGTAAACCGCATCAAAATCCGACTGACAGAAACAGTTGACCAGTTGATCAGGTTGACTGGTAGAAAATGCCTCGGGCATTAAGTTCGCCTTTGTACAGTATTTTTTTACCTGTGCATAAAGTTTTAATAAAATTAATAAATAATAAAATCCGTTGTGTAGCTGATAAGAACAATGCAGTCACACAGACACACACGAAAAGCGAGTTTAATTTATAATACATGTATATATATAGAATAGAATATCTTTAGTAAATTTACTAGTTGGCCACGACCTGAGAGAACATAATTTGTTGTTGCGTTAAAGGAAAAATCAAGTAAATTGGATCAGTATTTCTGTAGTTAGTAGAGCACAAACAGACAGACAGTGAGGCTAGAGATTTAAGGAAGGATAATCGATAAAGCAAATTTGGTTTAAAACGAATCGCTTCTAGCTTATGACAATAATGATTTGTGAAAATATTTTAGATACTTACTCAGCCATTAACCAAGGAATACTAACCTTGAAAACAAAAATAAACCAGTGCCATCTATTACTAAGAGGTTAAAAACAGTATAAAAATCTAATAAAACATAATAATTAAATCAATTCAGGATTCGCATGTCTCTGATTCTACTTGATTATCATATATTAATAATAACCATTTTTAGTTGACATTTCCAACAGCCGGTTTTCTCCCCGCGAGGCCCATAGTTTGTATAGCCAGAGGGGGGCGGGCATGTCTAGCAGAACTGGTCGACTGTGTGATAGCAACCATTCAAGGTTTCCTAGTATTTTTCCATGCAAACCGTGTTTTTTCATCACATTCTAAGTATTATTCTTGATTTCTTGAATAGAAGTTATATCTTGTTATCATTTTGTTTTATATTGTGACAGTTGGAGGAAGTGGCATTTTATATACTTTGAGAATGATTCAATACCTAATGAGAATGTTTGAATGCAGAGCAAGAGGCAGTCTTCTCATACAAAGATGCATTGATCTCCATACACCAAATTAAGATTCTTATAAACTGGCGCGACACACGACGCCACACAAAGACACCGTCTCGCGTTTGTCGCGCGATGAGCGTGCCTTTGTGTCGCGTGCGATTCGCGTCACGTTTGAAGGTACCTTTAAGGTTTCCTCGCGATGTTTTTAACTGAATTAAGAAAGCACTGAACTATTTACATAACCTGGCTTCAAGTTTGTCAAGTTAAACCCAGAAAAAATCATACAGATAGAGCATCGATTGCCTGATGCTGATCGATTTCTGCTCCAACAGAAAGCAACAGACGCTTTTTATAAATTAATGGAATAAAATAGAATACAACAAATAGAAACCAAAAATAATCACGAACAAACAGCTGCTGAGGTTCTAGGTTTGATACTCGGATCGGGCAAAGGGTTATTGAATTTCATATAATTACTTAGCAGTCCGGGCTCTTTGTCGCCCGGTTCTTTGCAATGTGACCCCAGTCTGACAAACCGTGGATGTAATAATACACATCTGCCTACTCTTTTGGATTAAAATGGTATGATGTTATTTTAATAATGTTTTAAGGGCCAATGTATACTTAAGGCAAGATTCATAGTAGGCACTTTGACTTAAATTTGCTAATTAAAGTAAGCTTTTTTATATTTATATTATTTAATTAATTATTTTTATATATATTTATTATGATTTAAAAAAATATTTTATTTCAAATGTACAACATATGATCTTAAATGGATTGAAATAAATGATTTTGAATTTTAATTTTGAATTTGATACAAATTTATAAGTATGAAAGTAAATTCAAAGTGCGGCTCTGGAATCTTGCTTTGACTGTTAAAATTAAAGCATAGACACAGCTCGAATTATCTCACTCAAAGTTTCAAGTCTACACGTGAGGTCGTCAGTGGAAACCTGACCTCGATACTGCAACATGGCGAGCCCCGCCCAGGACAGGTATAACTTCAGTCTAGAAGTGTTAATTTAATTTAGTATACAATCTAATATGTTTAATAGTCTACACTAATATTAAAAAACCTTCCAATTGTATGTCGGACCTTGCACAATGACGGGTTCCTTAGTTGGGATAAATTTATCCCAAAAACAAACTTAACATTGTAGTTGAAAAACATGTTCTGTCATACGTTCCAATTGCAAATGTAAGTTGGTCGACTATTATTCGTAAACTTGTAAAGTCTACTTAGCTCTGATAGTTTTCCTTTTAATTTCGTTATACATATATACTACTGCCGTGATTTTTTTCACATATTCAAAAGCAACCATTTAACTGGCAAGCAATTAACCATTATGGGGGGACACTTGACTCTAACAAAAATTTGCTATTTAAAGCTTAATTTTACGCAAACGGATCTCTGAATCGAATAATGGTTTTTACAGACCCGTAGTATTTTTGAATGGCCTATCCAATGATATCCCACACCATGGTATATACAAGAAAAAAAAAATCCCCACTTTACGTGTACAGGAGGTACCCCAAAAAATTATGATGAATATATTTTATCACTTTGTCGACGTGATTAATATGTATATCCATGCCAAATTATAGCTTTCTTGTACTAAGAGTCTCTGAGCTAAGCTGCTGACGGACCAACAGACGGACATGGCGAAACTATAAGGTTCCTTGTTGACTACGGAACCTTAAAAAGAGGTAAAGTTTGTAAGTTTGGATGTAGGAGGCAATCTCCGAAACTACTAATCCGACTTCATAAATTCTATCACTCATTGAGCTTCACTATTACCGAATACCCCTCTAGTATTCGGTAATAATGAAGCTCAATGAGTATATACAGGCTGCAGCTCGCCATCCGGTAAGGACCAGGCCCGGGTCGACAGCGCGTCGTGTTCCACGTGCGCCTCAAAGAGATGTCAGCACCATTGATGGAGTCCGATAGGGCCGATGCCTGCCGGGGTCGCGGATTGTTCGAAAGAGTTACCGTGGCCCTGGCGCACAGGCAACTGAAGGAACACGGGTGGGTTTTAGTCAGTAAGAGTCTGACACGCCCTTCCGCTCCGTCCAGCGCGGGAGAGGTCATTTGATGATTTCCCACAAAAAAAAAAAAGACGTTGTACAGGCTGGCAGGGACATTGGCACAACCTGTTACCATGGATTCAGTATAAGATTCTGAACGCCCGCGGCGTTGAAATTTTTCATAGGATATTATAAAAAAAAATTGTTGTTCAGTACATTTTGACCGCGTAAGTATTGGACTTTTCAATGAAACCAGTTTTTTTTGATAAGCGACGAAGCTTTCTACGCTAGGGGGTTTAAAAACATGTGCTGAATTCATGGTTATAGTTTGCGCGCCGATGTCCCTACAACCCTGTATTTTATGGTTGAATTAGCTTCCACGCTGACGGAGTCGCGGACAGAAGCTGGTCTAACAATAAATACCTGAGCCTGCATGAACTTCTTCCGACTTTAAGTAAATCATATCTTTAAATTTTCTCAAAATGATGTTTCTGGGAAGAAAATGTTATTCAACTGAAAGGGTTAAGTATCTATGAGCTAATGATATTAAAATGACTGAATTGATAATATTAAAGATAGCATAAAAACATTCTGAGTAAACCAGCGGGATAATTACGTAACACACTAACAGTTAGAATGGGTTTCATTTTGACAGTTCAACAACATTCATTGCTTTATTTATGTTGTTGAGCAGAAAACTTTTTCGAACATATGAAGCAATGGATTAGCAATAGGCTTCAAAATGATTCAGATTGTGATAGATAGTGTGTTACATAATTAGAGTGCAGCTTTCGAAGACATGAAATTGTGTTGAAATCGGCTCATCCTGTTGGTAGTAATGATGCCACAGACAGACAGAAAAAGGAATTCAAACTCCCCTCTTTTTGGAGGCAATGTTTTATGTGACAATATACTCAAATTCACAAAAATATTATTATTAAAAAAAAACGTGTCCACATAACACAAAAATATTCAAGAATCGATTTCAAGTTTACAACAAAATCTTTATAAATAACTCGATACCTAAGATTCGAATCCGGATTGTCTATGACATCATAAGCCACGTTGGAAGATCATCTCAAAGTCACTTTAGCCAACACTACAGGTCAAATACATTATACCTTTTTTTAGAATGGTAAGGACAAACCGTTCTCCGGACCAAGGATATTTTGACGACTTGTTTGATTTTCAATTAAGAATAATATGCTAGCAAAGATTCGTATTTATATATAAATAAATAGGGCATTTTGGCTTCGACATTTGAAATTTGAATGACGTGACGTAAAGTGACGCAAAATAAAAGATGCCTTGAAATGTCAATGTCAAGATGATTTCGAAATTTGAACGGATTCGAATATAGAATCGAATTTTGGAAGGTAGAAAGATTTTTCATCGAATAGTGTTATAAAATAGTCATTTAGTTTTTTGTTTTATTTCTTTCTCTCGGTACATTTGGAATATTGTTTATAGGTATGGTAAAGCCAAAAGAACATTAGGCAAACACATTGTGGTTCTCATTCAATAAATCGAAGAAGATACCGTCAGATCTGACGCCAACTTACATGCGAAAAGGGCAGATAATGATGACCGAGGTTCTCATTCAAATCAGTAACTACATAGGCAAATGTCTGTCTGCTTATAGAAAGATGTGTACACTCGCCAGCAGGTCAAGCTACACAAATCTGACAAATTTCTCCAAACTATTTTAAACCTTAAAATGTCAATGATTAAGTTCAAAATTGAATGAGAAAATTAGGGTAACTTGATGTGCTGGCGAAAAACAAAGGTTTAATTAAGCAAATAAATAATAAGAAACTTAGGCCACCACATATAAAACAGCTACCTACCTGATGAATATTGCCAAAACACCGCATCATAAATAATAAAAATATTAACGTAAAATTTAGATTAAGGCGATAGAGGGTACTCTGATAATATTGTATTTAAATTGCATACATCACTGACTATCTCCAAAGCTAAAATTAAACTTGTATTATGGGTGCCAGGGCTCTCTCTATTATAGTAAATTCGTAATGACAGTAATGTGAGTATTACAGTAGGTACGCAATGACGAAAAAGTGGATTTATTTACTACAAAAACGTGAGAATAAGACTATATTGAAAATGCAAACAACTCACTCATGTTAAACAAATCAATACAAATATGAATTATGTACACACGGCTACATATCAAGCTATACATTTCCAGTATAAGCTGATCGCGCATTGTATAGGATTTCCGTACAATGAGAGGTCAGCTTATACTGAAAATGTATAACTTGATAATTATGTAGCAGTGTGCTGCACGAACTCGTCCATAAAAGTTTTTAAATAAAGTTCTGTACATCAGATATTTCTGCTTTGAGATCATTGATGCACAAGGCTTAGAAGAATGTAATATCAGCCCCTCTCCCGATTTAAAAAAAATTAAAAGCTACTGTCTACTTGTGAGATACAAATAGAAATATGTTGGTATAAACCATAAACCACGTGTCATGATGGTAAAGGTCTAAGTAATCAGCAAACAGTAATTAATTAGCACATTATAAACAAAAGAATTGCCACATAAGAAATGAGAATACAAAAAAACTACCTGTGTCAATCTGTCCGCATTTTTCTCAGAAACGGCTGAACCTACACGAATGATTTCATCACAGCGAGTACAAATGAAAATAAGCTATATTTTTTTAATAAGAGTATTTTCAAGATTATCATTACGTGGAGGTTATTCTATTCAATTTATAAATGAGGAAAAAATGCAAATTGCGAATCTGTGGTTGCAATTAAAATGGCGGTAAAACTAAGTCGCGGCGGCAAAGTCGAGACGCGGGATTAGCAAAGGTATTTCAGTATAATGCCAATCATATACAGCCTACTTTGTAAATTTAATGAGAAGGATGGGAATTCGAAATTTAAAAAAGTTTATAAATGGTTGCGAAATAATTGTAACTAAATTAAGTCATGATTATGTATCAAGGTTCTCTATCAATTAAAAATTAAATTAACACATTTGCCAAATAGACACCTGCGCGTTAGTAATTATAAGGCAAAAAAATAATTGCAAACGGTGTTTTAACTAACAAAATTAAAAATAAATAACTTTAAACACTACCCATTGGAAATCAGAATACATTTATACAATTTCGAAAATTCAAAAAAAGAAACCACGGACAAAATAATATAATTTATAAAACATAATTATATTGAAACTCACCGTCAACCAAGATTTCAGGCAAAGTCAACACAAAATTCAAAAAATATATTTAATAAAAGTCCTACAGACCTCCAATACGTCCGTACACACAGACACACAAACCAAACTGAACGATAATCGCTACGGAGCGAGATATCGATATGAGAATCGATTAAGAATCGACAAAACAGGTTGTAAGTTTAATTATCTGGCATTATGATGAGACTGTTAGGTTAGACTCTTGCCTCTTGGCGGATTTTAAAACGATGTCCGAAAAAATATGGCGCGAATTCGTAGACTGAGGATTTATTTTTATTTTTTGGAGGGAAACTTTTGAAAGGGTTCTGTATATGATGATTTGATGAATATGAACATTTAAAATCTCTGTAATAGATTATAGAATGTGTGTGTAGGTGTAAATTTTATTCAATAAATGATATAGAAAACTACATATTTCTGAATGTTGTGAATATCGAAAGGCGAGTGGTCTGATTGAGCTCTGAATATAGATAATACTTAATGAAAACTTGGAGATTTGAGCAACTTTGTATATGAATTGTATATGACCCATAAATGAAACTTTAGCCAAAAACAAATTGTCTACCTCCATAACTTTGTATATTTTAACTGTGGTCCTTCAGGAGCTAGCTCGAAGAATAGGATGATTCACAACGCAGTAAGAGAAAGAAGAAAAAAAAAATGATCCAGCACCCTAATTACGTAACACACAATCTATCACTATCTGAATCATTTTGAAGCCTATTGCTAATCCATTGCTTCATATGTTCGAAAAATTTGTCAGCTCAAAAACGTAAATAACGCAATGAATGTTGCTGAACTGTCAAAATGAAAGCCATTCCCACTGTTAGTGTGTTACGTAATTACCCCGCAGGTTATAAAACCAGCACTAAATAGGCACTTGCCCCATGACCCAGAAGACGCATGCCATAAAATAGAATGAGAGTATTTTTGCGTGCTTTTGCTTCTGCCTTTGAAAAGTAAAAACCGCAAACAGAATAAGAAGATGATCAGCACCCTAATTGTGTAACACACTATCAATCACAATCTGAATCATTTCGAAGCCTATTGCTAATCCATTGCTTCATTTGTTCGAAAAATTTGACTGCTCAACAACGTAAATAACTCAATGATTGTTGCTGAACTGTCAAAATGAAACCCATTCCTACTGTTAGTGTGTTACGCAATTACCCTGCTAGATATGGAAGCGAGCAGGAGTTGCAGACGAGTCCTTTAGTGGAGATCACAAATCGACAATCATGACGTGGGACTCTCCTCAGCTAGATTCTCCGACGACTTTATGAGTGCTAGCAGTACAGACTGGATGCAGAAGGTAGAGAACCAGCGGGGTAATTAACACACTAACAGTAGGAATGGCTTTAATTTTGACAGTTCAACAACATTCATTGCGTTATTTACGTTGTAGAGCAGACAAATTTTTCGAACATATGAAGCAACGGATTAGCAATAGGCTTCAAAATTATTCAGATTATGATTGATAGTGTGTTACGCAATTAAGGTGCAAGTGTAGGATCGCAACTTGGAAGATATCTATGCCCAGCTGTGGACTACGATAGGCCGAGTTAATTTAATTTGAGGACGAATGAAGGTTACTAATAAATTATGAACGATGATATGTTTAAAGCTATGCAAATAAGTTGGCCAAATAATAACCCTTGCACGGGTCTATCAGAGTTAAACAACGCTTGCCGAGCCCTGTCCATGGATGAAGGACCATCTATTACATATCGAGGTCTCTCCGTGCCCCGGAGAGCACGTTAAGGCGCTACCCTGAGCAAAACCTTGCGATAGTGCGTTATTCACGAGGCTATTAACTCATTAATTAAGAGTAATAAACTACATCTAAAAGCACATTATTAATGTTCATTATTCTCTCATCACATTACACGTTCTTATTTGTTTTTATGTGTTATAAATACATTTAAAATCTCCTTATAAAAAGTGACTAAAATTCTTGATTGCATGCATCTTTTGCTAATGGTGACGTTCAAATAATTTGAGGATTACACTAATGGATAGATAATTTAAAAATCTAAATAATTCACGTTTTATTTTATTTCAAAAGATCACTAGTCTTTTTTATTAAATAAATTACACAATTTTTGTGAATTCAATGATAAATGGGCGTGCGCAGGGAGCGGGATAGAGCGAGACTCAGCGACGGAACAGAGAACGACCGAACGCTCAAGGTCGTTTGGTCAGGGAAGCGCCTTAAGCAGCTAACTGCTTAAGGCGCTTCTAAGATCTACAACTGACAGCCGGGACTAATCCCGGCTGTCAGTTGTAGATCTTTGACAGTCCTTACGAGTTATCAAAAGCCCCAAAGTCTGACAAGCAGTCTTGCCAAGGGGTATCGTGTTACCCAGTAACTGGGTTCAGATAGGCAGTCATTCCATGTAAAATACTGATATTCAGCTGCATCCGGTTAGACTGGACGCCGACCCCAATATAGTTGGAAAAAGCCTAGCAGATAAAGAAAGAAAGAAAAAGTATTTATTGGGACTCGCCCAGAATTATCACAAACTAAACAAAACATACTCAAAAAAAAAGAAGAAGCTGCTGGAAGAGATTTCTTTAGAAAATCATCACCTTTGTACGTATTTTTCTGTTCCTTTCTTCTTGTCTGTTTATATATGTGTGTACATAAATGGTTCAATAAATAAAAAAATAAAAAAATAATAATAAAAAACACGTGTGGCACTCGGGGACTGCCGTGGTAAAGCTATTGCTTAGCATTTTTTATCAACTTATGCAATTATAATTATTTATTTATTTTTTATTTATGCAGTATTTTTTTTCTTTGATATTAATTCAAGTACAGTCGTACCATATACATACACGTTAAGCGAACGCTCGGCCGAGCTACATGGTAGGCGGAGTGGGGGGTGTTAGGTTTTATTTTCGTTACGGAATTTCTTGATTCGGTCGCCGCGCTCAAAGCCCGCGATAAAAGCTATGCAATAGCTTAAAAAGGGGAGACAAAACTAATAAAAATAGATAAACAGGATATTTTTAAAGGTAGCTCACTAGGTATTTTGCCTCGTGTCGTTTTCTCATCCGCCCACGGATCGCCAAGCCCCTTCTCTAAAATGTCAGTGTTCAAGGACAAGCGGCAAGCGTAAATGTCAAACTATTTTATTATGTGAATAGATATTAGGCACAGACGCTTATGTAGTTCTAGTGGCCGCCATAACGCTAATATATTATACTAATCTGGTTGGATGAGGTCGTATTGGTGTTTTAGATGGTCTTTCCCAGAGAGGTGAGCAGAGGTAACCTCCTTATTTATGGCTAGCTTTTGCCCGCGGCTACGCCCGCGTGGATGTCGGAAATTATCCCACGGGAACGTACTACCGGGATAAAAAGTATTCTACGTGTTAATCCAGGTTATAAACTATCTGTGTTCCAAATTCCATCCAAATCCGTTCAGTAGTTTTTGCGTGAAAGAGTAACAAACATCCATCTATCCAATCATCCATCCTCACAAACTTATAATAATTACATTTTTAATACTTTATAATTATATATACATTTATAATAATTAATAGTAGGACTAGCCGAAGGCTCATGTGATAGGGGTAATCGTATCCAAAAGTGATGATAGGTCCTCTGACTGCTGCATTGCTGAGCTGCTGACTGACCGTCTGACTGACTGATTTTTAAAACTGCATTAGCTATTCCTAATTCTAAAAGATATAGCGAAACGTGAATGAAAAGAATAGGGATTCCGGTCAAGTTTTTGTTATCTTCCATAGATGTGTTTTTTTTCTCACTTTTTTACAAAAAAAGAACCGACTTCCAAAACTTCACTTTTTAGTCCTGGTACCTGCCCCACACACATTCGTATACCAAAAATGCAGTCGAATTGAGAACCTCCTCCTTTTTTTGAAGTCGGTTAAAAACAGAATCTATCTAAACAGCCTTTATTGTGCCACTGCAGGACAAAGGCCTCTCTCCCTTTTCCACTTTGGCTAGTTCCGTCCAATTTTTAGGTAGAAGTCAAGCTCGAGATTGGGCTTAAGATGAACATGTCAAAAACAAATTCATGATGACAAACAGCATCAAAAGGGCCTCCGTGTAATGATGAAATTATTATTAAAAAAATTCTGAATTTAGATGTTGAATGACTTTTTAACTAAAATACTGATCTCGGTGTTCTTAAAATCACAAAAAAGTATTATTTGCAATAACTTATACAAGTCCACAAAATTCCTAAAAAGTAGTTTTCGATGGATTTGATTTGATGACAGGATTTGATGACAGTAATAAATGACAACTTTGCGATTGCAGGTGTTAGATTAAAATTGCTTATTAGTCTAGATTGTAATGAATTATTAAGATCCTGGTTCTTTTTATTAAAGGATTAAAAAGGTGTTATTATCAGACGGACCCATCGCCTTGAGGAAATTCTCGAGCTACCTCAGACTATGACACATAGGTACACGATCTTGGTTCTCTGGAAATTGTAATGTTGGAAATCGTCTGATTGCGATGTATGCAGGCACAGTGAGCAACAAAACTCAATTAATACTTCAGTTTTTCAAATCATAACTGAACACAATAACATTTAAAAGAAAATCTGAACCATTTCAGACACTAATCTGCATGGTCCTCACATGATCTGACCAAATTATGTCTGGACTTTAAAATAGACGTGAGTTTGTTTCTGCCTTTCCTTTCATAGTCCTCAGCTAGGAAATATTGAATACATCTAGTTTTTATCTTTAACGTATTAAAGTGTTTGTACACAGGGCCGTATTTAAGCGTGTGGAGGCCCTGTGGCAACCAAAATGTGTAGGCCCCGAAAATTTTGTGTAATAGACGATAAAAAAAATCCCACGTTTTTCAATCATTTTTAAACAGTCTGGATTTTTTTGATAGGGCAGTAAGGGCAAGGTACCTTAACCATTGTACCTACACACCGTGTGTAAAACAGCGAAAAAAAAAAATATTAAAGGAAAAGTTGTTTACTAGTGTTTACACGTCGAAATTTGAAAGATTTTTTTTTCCGAAGTCTGTTGTGGGGGCCCCTCTTTTGTGGAGGCCCCGGGGCGGTTGCCCCGGATGCCCTCCCCTAGATCCGGCCCTGTTTGTACAAACCTACTTGCAAAAATAAAATCATTTAAACAGATGAAGGTAATTCAAATGCAGTGTTTTAATTATGTGTTAATTTAGATGCTTTGACATCATACAAGTCACGGTGTTTTACCAGCTTTTGTCGCTAACCGTACTTTAATTATGATAAAGACTTCCTCGAAGAGATTAAAAATGAAACCAGGCTTGCTCCATTTAACAATAATTTAAAAACCTACCTTTTAAAAAAATGTTACTATACAATTGAAGAATTTTTACACCAAAAATGAATCTATAACTGCTACACACACATTCTCGTACACAGACATTATACACACTCACACTACTACCTACATGACTTCCTATTCTAAATAAATTAATAAGGCGATCTAATTAATAAAAAAAATATTTATATTATTATCCTACTAATATCCTACTATCCTACTATATATATCCTATCCTACTAATATTATAAATGTGAGAGTGTGGATGTTTGTTACTCAATCACGCAAAAACGGCTGAACGGATTTGGATGAAATTTGGCACATAGGTAGACCATGACTTGTATTAAAACATAGGATACTTACTATCCCGATATTTCATCGGGATCGAGACTTATGCGAGTGAAGCCGCGGGGCGCAGCTAGTTGAATTATAAAAATGTGTATATGTGTATTATTATTTTAATAAGTAATACTAAATTATTGAAATTATTAATGTAAAATCGTGACAATAGCATAGTTATTTTAATTTTTAATGTTAAATAACCCTCAAATTTGCGATGCCTGAAAAAGGCCGCTAAGTTGTAAGTACCTACATTATAAAATAACACCAAAATGTACACTTAGTTGGCAAATAAACTTTTGGCTTTTGACTTTGACCAAGAGTTGACTGACTCAATATCTACCAACTTCAGGTTCTAAGTAGCTATGAGTAAGCTAAATAACCAACACAATTTTGCAATTTGTTATTTGTCCTCCAACACGTACTCGTATGGGTCTGCCAAACATATTCTACATACATAGCAGAAACAAAATGAGGAAGGAAAATGTCGTGAGGAACCCGTATGTTAGAAATATCCAAACTCGGGTTTTACATCTTCTCCACTCCATGGATTTCTTTGAGAATATCAATAGCAAAAATGGGTAACCAAAAACCATCAAGAAAAGGATTTTATTAAGTTTTGAGTTGAGCTGCACGATTACTGACAAATGCGTGCACTGAGTGGACAGGCCCACTCATTCTGTGTGGTTTTTCCTCAAAAGACCATTTCAGACACAAATCTACATGGTCTTCACATGATCTGACCAAGATTATGTCTGGACTTTAAAAGAGACTGTGACCTCTGAGTTTATTTCGGCTTTTCTTCTCAGAGTAGTCTGATAGGAAACGCCGACCTCATCTAGTTTTAAAATATGATTGACGTGTAAAACTTTTTGTACAAACCTATCATTTATCATTAAGTAATTATCGCTAAAATCACCCTGTAACATAACATAACCCACAATATATTTCTGAAGCTGTCTTTAAGTACCTGAAGCCTTTAAGGAAGTGATGGGTTGGATTTCCATTTAATAAATTGATAAATTCATTGATGGACTTAAATTTTACTTTTTTTATTTTTTAAATTCTTTATTTAATTAGGGACTTTTATGACGTCAATGCGTATGCCAGTCCCATCGTACCCTAAACATACACACTGCTACAGATTACATTTGGGCCATGAACCTGAACAGGCTCTTCGCATCATCCCCATTTGGTTGAGACAAAATTCTATGAAATATGCCCACATCAAGTCGGTTCAACCTCAAGACCCCAAACAGATCATTTCTTTGAGACTCATATCTAACACAATCAACCAATAAGTGATGTAAGTCTTCTACGACCCCACACTCCAAGGACTTAAATTGTCATTGCAAACTACACTGGGCCCGCGTGGTGGCATTACCGCCCACTCCCCTCTCATGAAGAGCAAGCCTTTGTCCCAACAGTGGGAACATTATGCTGCTAAATATATTTTTCCTCTTAAGTCAACCTATGAAGGTGGATCAACGAAGTTCAAATTTAAATTAATTCACATATCGCTCATTTGGAGGAACATCGACGTAAGTGTAATTTTTCCCAAAAATGAGTTGTCGATATTACATTGTGCTCGAAAAAATTTTTAGAGGAGCAGAGGCGTGAAATATTTAGCGTGAAATATTTAATATGGTTTTGGGATTTATCAGCATTTCAGAACGAGACGGTAACAGATTACAAAAAAAAAACGACTTTAAATCACTCTCCTGTAAAATTTTAAAAGCAGCAGTTACGTCGATGTTTCTCCAAATGGGCGATGTGTGCCTAGTACCCATAGACTATGTTTAAATCACCATAGAACCGGCAGTAGGCGCCGGCGCCATTTTTTACCGGCATCACTTTTTGTGGCAACTCTGGTAACTGGTTAAATTACCGGTTGTAGGCTGCTGATGTCATCACCACATTCTTTATGTACGTGTCCATCTGATGGTAAACGTAGCCGTCATCATTCATGTCTGTGATTGATGGAAACATTAGCCAATTACTTATTTACCTACATAGTTATTAGATACAAACATACCTACAATTTTTTAACTTCTATTTTTATAACCTGTTCGTTGACTTTCAGTCAGACGGACAACGTCCAGTCTAAACCTGATTAAATCACTAAAGATAGAAATAAAATTGTTTTATATATCTTTATATATATAAAAATTACGTGTCACGTTGTTTGTCCGCGATGGACTCCTAAACTACTGAACCGATTTTAAATTTTATTTGCACAACGTGTGCAATTTGATCCAACTTGAAAGATAGGATAGCTTTATAAAGAGAAAAGATATGATTGTTTGTTTGTATTGAATAGGCTCCAAAACTACTGAACCGATTTAAAAAATTATTTCACTGTTGGGAAGCTACACTATCTCCGGGTGACATAGGCTATATTAGGTATATTATGCTTTGCTACCCGGGCGAAGCTGGGGCGGGTCGCTAGTAATAATATGTTTCTTGCGTAGAGTTCAGAAAAAAGTACAGCCGAAATCCGAAACCCACACAGATGCAGTTTTGAGGAAAATCCCTTTAACCTATATGATGTGCCTTTTTGCAAGACTCACTGTAATGTAATATATATCCTTTCTCCTGCTTGATTAAAAAAGTAGCTAATTCTTTCACTGATGGTTTCTTCAAGACCGACTCGTTTGTGCATCGTTAATTCCACGATATCCGAAGCATTTTGCGCCAGGTTTGTTGATCTTTTTCAGAACGCAAGCCTTCATTTTCCAAGTTTCAGAAGGATACTTTATATTAGATGCTTCTAGATCAGGGTCTGCATTAACTTAGATCAGGGTCTCAATCATTGTCTTGGTTTTGCGGTTGATTCCTCTGTTTTCTCTAGTCTCGACATTCTAGACCCTTTCTAGCGTGTCGTCTGCAGCTTTACACTACAATTCAATATACACCAAATGCCAAGAAACACGGAAAGGTCAGACACAGATTTACGACAGTCTATCTCTAATAAAAGTAGTTTTTCTCGTCTCAGGGTGACGTTAAGGCCACAAAGTACAATTTTCCAGGTTTTCTCGTGACTCTATAAGTAATAATTGCTGGCAACTGGTAGTCTCGACATCGATTGAAAAACTAACAAGGTTTGTTTTAATTGATCAACGATTAATTTTTATTATTGTTTCTTTGACATTTTGCCTTCAAGAGTGTTGCAAGAAAAGTTTTTCTAAAATTTTAGATACTGACTTTTCTTTATACTTCTTCTCAACACATTTTTCGATGGGATTGGGGTGTTCTTACTACACCCACGTTTCGCCGGTTATGTTTAAGTCCCATGTCATAGCGTGCGATTCGTTTGGCATTAATCGGGAACAAATCCAGACTCCTCGCTGCTACTGAGAAACCCCATTAAGAATAAACCCAATATCACTTCACCGAATTGGGAATTAAATCGAAACCGCGGGACCCGTGTAGAAGGCAGCGATTTTTTGACCAACGAGGCAACTCAATTTTAGTATTCTGATATTTTCTAAGTTCGTCTTAAGTTGGACTCTTATGGTGAAGGAAAACAGGTAAAAAATCCCTCACTTTAGTCTGAAATCAACACGCAGAGCAGCGATCAAGTGTGGTGATCAATACTTGTCCATCTCTTAAACCATCCTTTCTCATTCGCAAATAATA
This sequence comes from Dryobotodes eremita, assembly GCA_917490735.1. NCBI lineage: Eukaryota > Metazoa > Arthropoda > Insecta > Lepidoptera > Noctuidae > Dryobotodes > Dryobotodes eremita. Next base: position 11,811,779 of record OU823270.1, read on the forward strand.
ATATCACAAATCAGCTGTTACCGGTCCGCCATGTTAGTTAGGTATGTTTTTTTTTTAATCAAACGGCAAACGGCAAAGGAATGCAAGGTTATACCTGTCACGGAATATTTAATATCCTACCTACATTAATGATGTCTGCTGAGCGTGTGTTCGTTTTAATTTAGAAATAGATGGTAAAGGAGAATCGTGTTACCCTGTTGCTAGGCTGTGGAAGTCAGATAGGCAGTCGCTTCATGTGAAATATTGGTATTCAGCTGCACTCGGTTAGACTGGAAGCTTACCGTAACATAGTTGGGAAAAGGTAAGTTAATTATGGAATAGAGAAAAATGTATAACTTTATTTCTGTGAAGACTATACACTTTTTACGTTTTCGGGAAATAAAAAGCAAATTTATATTTTAAATCTTGAAGATAACCTAAGAGCCACGACTGTTTTCCCCGACTGAGAGAAAGAGGTAAGTATAATATGCCCACATTTAGCCAGATTAAAATAAAAATCCCATTTAACAGGACCCTGCTGCAGACCGGGCTGCTAATGGAAAAAAACCTGTTTACCACGTTGCCCGCCTGGATATTGTTATCAGAGCATGGTCAGAGGCGCCGACTCCGTGGGTGCTCGGGGCTCCAGCACCCACGAGAGGTAAATAGTGGGGAGGGAGCACCCATGAGCATAGACATCAAAACTGATCAGTCAATCAGCTTTGACCGATCTCTCTTTAAAATCACGTCAGGTCGTTAGGTATAACCTTTTAAACCGGGGTGCTAAATTGCTAATATTGCGGAGCTCGCTTCGCTCGCTCTTGCATCGTAGATTTTCTTCAATCCATATTTTATAAACTTAATTAATTAGTAAGTTCTTAAGGAGGAATTAAGACGGTGCCTGTATGTTCGCTAAACATGAATTATACTAGACAGATTTATATGCGATTTTAGGGATTAAGTAGGCTATAAAAAGAGAACCCGAAGTCGGACATGACAATGAGCACCCACAAGGTTTTCTAAAAGTCGGCGCCCCTGCCATGGTCCTTTTACTGACGATGTTTTCCCTCACCGCAAATTAGTAATTGACAGACGATGAAAGCCCATTTAAAATGGAAAAAGTCACATTGTATTGACATGGTTATGTAATTTGTAACTATGCAAGGTTTTAAAACTTGAGAACCTTAACACAAGTGACATTCAATCAGGGATAACAGTTGCGGAAAATTCAAGAATACTTGTATGGGACTGACTTAAGCTACCGAAAAGCATGTAAATCCTGTTCAAAGTTGGTGGAGATATACGAAACGCTTTGAGTCTCAAACTCAAACTCAAGCATTTATTTCAAATAAACTAATTACAAGCACTTTTGAATTGTCAAGAGGTCCGTCAATCAGAAAAAAATAAGCTAGTTGCAAAGCGTAGTAGGTACCTATGGAACGGAACGGAACGGACAAGAAACTCCATGGACACTCTTTTAAATCAACATATATATGTTGATTTAAAAGAGTGCGAGTGTAATTCTTTTGTAACTATATAGTTACAAAAAAATGGTTACATCATTCATGTTAAAATTATAGATGTGAGAATTCGATTGCCACTTGTCTACGCCCTCTGATATTTATGATTTGAAAGAGTGTCCGTGGAGTTTCTTGCCCGATCTTCTCCATAGGTCTCTACTACGCTTTGGAATGGCCAACTACCTAGCTTGAACTTTCTGACTGACCGACCCCTTGACCGTTGAAAAGTTTCTGTAATTGGTTTAATTGAATTCAATGGTTTAAGTTTAAGTTTGAAAAAGGCATAAAAAAACATTGTGCCTAAAAATGTTGGTCCGTTTTTCTCGCCACTACTATTTTAGATAACAACTAGCTTAATTTTTCTGACTGACCGACCCCCTAACAATTCAGTAGTGCCTGTAATTGGTTTAATTGAATTAAATGCTTTGAGTTTGAGTTTATCTTTGAAAAAGTCGTATAAATACTTGGTGCCTAAGAATGTAGGCCCGTTTTTCTTGCCACTACGATATTAGAAAAATAAAATCATTATGCTATCCACATCAACTTGAATGCTATAATTAAAAGTAAGGCAGGGCTAAAGCCTAGGTCTTTCAGTCTAAAGTCTAGACTTCTCGTCTAAAGGTCAGTTGTATGTCTAGGTCATTCGACCGAGGTGGCGTGGGCAGGACACTTACATCTACATTGTAAAATAATCTTAAATGTTTTCTGATATTAAATGAATAAAGAACAAAAAAAACCCGGCCAAGTGCGTGTTGGACCAGGAATGAATATTTACGCATGCACAATTGCAGAGTAACTGATATTATCGACTGCAAAAATAAGTTTGTATTTCATAGTATTTTTCGAAAAAACTATGACTAAAGCAAAGTTATTTCTGCAGTTGCAACGGATAGACGGGCATGACGAAATCAAAAGGGTTTCGTTTTTCTCATTTGGCTACGGAATCCTAAAGATTATGATCATTGAGCTCGTCGATTGCGTAGTGACGATCTTCGCACGGCAGCTGGTAGCGCAGCTGGGTGAGAGAAACCGAGGACTGAGCTAAAAAGCGAGAAATCGGAGAGGCCTTTGACCAGCCATTGACTGCTATCTACAGATAGAGATCGTCGAGTTTAAAATTGCACGCCCCTCCACTGCTCGTTGCATACACATTTCAAATGTATGTTTATGCATTTTTGTTGAGGGGCATGCAGTTTTTAATTAGACGATCTCTACAAAGGTACAAGGATAGGATCATCTGGCGCGTGTCCAAAATCGGAACTAACGCCGCCATCTTGTTTTTCAATCAAATCTTTGACAATTTCACAAATTTTTACTACCAACGACGGTCCCCTGTCAATGTCATTCAGGCGCCAAAAGATCCTGGTAATACTGTACCTACATACCTAAAAGTTTCTTAATGCTAGACGTGGATAGAATCGTGTTTAATTTATTAATAGCTAAGAAATAATAATCAATGAATGTTTCCTAAATTATTTTTCGTATATTTTTGCCTTCTTCAATAATTCTTCTATTGACATTTTGCAACTTTTTGTAAAAAGATTAAACTTTGAATGCCAGATTGGTGGTTTTTTTTCTTGTTTGGCAATTGAGCCGATGTCGGTCATGTGAGTTTGGTGTTATTTATTGAATGTCAAATGTTTCGATTAGTTCTGATATTCATCTGTTAGTTTGTCAAAGTCAAAGCATTTATTTTAAACTAGCTGCGCCCAGCTGTTTCACCCGCATAAATCTCGCTTCTTTCTTATTTTTTTTCCTAACCTTCTACAAAGTATTAGAAAACTATAAAAAAAAAGATGGATGAAATCAGTAAAGTCGTTCTCAAGCTATGGCGTGACCAAGGGAAATAGGGATTCATTTATATAAATATATAATATATAATAGGCACATAACTTTTGAAAATCAACATTTAGGTACATTAAAACAGAATTGATTCTAGTCGTCCCTTCCAAAAGGTAGATTCGTATGGAGAAGAATGGGCAAGAAACTCCATCGTTACTCTTTTACAATGTTTTACAATATTTTGTTTATATTAATTACATATTTATATGTGAAGACGATGCACCTAGAATAAAACTACTCTACCACAATAGGTAAAAAGAATTAAAAATGAAGATATGACAGATAAAATAATTCTGTGATAGATACATGGACATTTATAAAGATAAAAGTACACGATTTTCCTAAATGTTTTAATAAGTATTAAGTCAGTATGCGAGTTAAAGTAATCACAGAATGTAAATCAATGTCATAAAAATAATAAATTATACAATTAAATTAGTACAACTTTGATTTTGTCTAGAATGTAATGTAATGTAGGTAATTTGTAATGTTAGAAGTTGAGTTTTGTTGTCAATTCCTGCAAATTATTATTTCCTACTTATCCTATCTAAGTATCTCAGCTAACCATAATTCTCAATTCGGCGGGGTAATTGTGTAACACACTGACAGTAGGAATGGCTTTCATTTTGACAGTTCAACAACATTCATTGCGGTATTTACGTTGTTGATCAGACATATTTTTCGAACATACGAAGCAATGGATTATCAATATCCTTCAAAATGATTCTGATTCTGATTGATAGTGTGTTACGCAATTATGGTGCAGTTCTAGATGCAACTTAACTCTGACTACTTTCTGTTTTCTTCGTAAATTCTAACCCACATTTATTTGGACACTTGCACATTGAATGGTGATGCCACTTCCATTTTACTAGTGTATTTGATGGTGAATGAGGTTCCTGATTACTCCTGAGGATCTGTCCCCCAATATTCTCTAATTTCAGTCCACAAAAAATCCGCTGCCGAATGGCCTCTGCATAACAGCTAGAATTAAAAAACTTTTTTACAAAATAACAACCGACTTCCAAAAAAACACTAGAATACGTGAAAAATTACTTTAATTTCGAAAGTCGGTGTCTTTGGTTGTGTATTTTCGTTTTTGGGCACCGACTTCCGAAATAAAAGTTATTTTTCACGTTTTTTAGTGTTTTTTTTTGGAAGTAGGTTGTTTTTTTTGTAAAAAAGTTTTTATTTTTCACTTTTTAGTTCTGGTACCTAACCCACACACATTCGTATACCAAAAATACAGTCGAATTGAGAACCTCCTCTTTTTTTGAAGTCGTTTAAAAACTCTTCTCTGGCTTTTTACCCCGATTTTTAGCTAACAATGGTACATCCAAAGTCAAAGTCAAAACTTTTATTGAAACTAAGTATACCAATATTGGTCTTATCGCTATTGGTCAAATTGAATAATTTCAAGTTCTTGTTACCATATCAGATTATTACTTAATTTATCACTTATTTTTTTTCTTAATCAAGTCAATCGAGTTTTTGTTAATCTATTTCCTTTCTCTAGTTTCACGATTCATATTCCCAGATCTAACATAATATCCTCTCAAACAGGCTCGCGCACGTAAATATCGTTTGATATTCAAAATGTTGCGCTGGGCGGATGTGGACGAATGCCAGTATCAGACTCAGCGAGTAGGGATCCCTGAGATAAATCGTAAAACCAAGGTATTTGCATGTGTATCTCCTGTAAGCCAAAGTATACTGTGGGAAGGTAAGTTTCCATTTTCAGTAATTTCCCATGAGTTTAATTTCTATTTTTATTTCAGGAATTTCTGTAGGTCATCATCATCTCCAACATCAAATTATACTGGATGGCAGGGAGTTCTACGCGCAAACTGTAACCATAAATTCAGCATATGATTCTGAAGACGATTTAAAAAAGAAATTGCTGTTCCATACATTTTCACCGCGTAGGTATTGCACTTTACTATGAAACAGCAGGTTTTTTTTGGTATCCAACGAAAAATGTCCACGCTAGGGGGTCTAGAATCATATGCTGAATGTCCTTGCCACTCTGTATAAACATAAGTTTCTAAAGATATATAGATAAAAAGAACGACTCCTATCCGTTAGGCCGAAACTCGAAATCCCAAATAACTGAATCCCGAATCACTTCAGTAAAGAGATTTGGGATTCGGGGGGGAAGAAACAACGATTTCCGTGAATATCTGAATAGTTGGAAAGAAAGAGAAAAAGTGATGGAGCAACATGACATTAAGTATAGCGATGTCCCAACGGAACAATTATTTGATTGCGATTTTTATGTTTTCTTGAAGAGCGGTTCCATCATAATAATGGATGTCCCAAAAGTACGTAGGTATAGGATTTGAACTTCGTTCTATTTTCAAAATATTCAAGATGGCGTATTGAAATAACTCATACGTCATCTTGACACATGTAAAATGAATAATGGAGCGTTTCACGATAAAAGAACGGACAGAAATCGTGTAAATGTTTTACGCAAAAATTACGAAAACACGTCGAAAATTACGAGGAAAATTCCCTTTAAATCGCGTGCCATCTCAATTGACAATTCGTAACGTAATCGCGAAATTTTGTGCCACTGCTTCGTTCAGTGACCAAAAACGTAGTGGCCGGCCGTCAATAGCTCGATCCGTGGAAAATAACGCTGCTGAAATAAGCCGCGAAATGTGTGAAAATCTAATGAAAAACTTCGGCAAAAGAATCGGCATTTGCAAAAATGCCTGTGACGGTCATTTGGTAGATATTCTGTTCAAATAAAACTGTACAAGTCTCTTCTTTAAAATAAAATAAAATTACGAAGAAATTCCAATCCGTTCGCATTATTTTTTCATTCTTCATTTAATTAGGGACGACTTCATTCATTTATGACGGCAATGCATATGACAGCCCCATCGTACCCTAAATATACACACTGCTACAGATTACATTTGGGCCATGAACCTGATCAGACTCTTTGCATCATCACCATTTGGTTGAGACAAAATTTTATGAATTATGCCCGTATCAAGTCGGTTCAACCTCAAGACCCTAATCAGATCATTTCTTTGAGACTAATATCTAACATAGTCCATTATTAAGTGATGGAAGTCTTTCACAACTCCACACTGCAAACAATTTAGCGACTTCGTTTTTTTTCATCATGAACGCACACTTATTACATGGAACGTGTCCAGCACCCTAATTACGTAACACACTATCTATCACAATCTGAATCATTTTGAAGCCTATTGCTAATCCATTGCTTCATATGTTCGAAAAATTTGTCTGCTCAACAACGTAAATAACGCAATGAATGTTGTTGAACTGTCAAAATGAAACCCATTCCTACTGTTAGTGTGTTACGTAATTACGCCTCAGATCTGAGTCTATGAGCTGTATGCTAAAGCATGTCTATGAGAATTTTATTGAAAAAATACATCCTTTTGAGACACCAAGTATAACGGTCGTCATGGTAATCTGTCATCATCACCAGGATTTGACATTACATACATACATACATAAACTCACGCCTTCATCCCATGGGCATGGCAGAAACTACAGAATCCCACCTGCTACGATCCTTACATACTCCTTTTGCCTCGTTTACGTTCATACATCTGGTCATACACGCACGCCGGTTGCGAGTACTACGCACCTGACCTTTCTGAAGAACATCACCAATAAGGTCACTATATGTCTTCCTAGGGCGTCCCCTCCCGGCGTTTCCACTCACATCTGCCTTGTAAATACCTTTTGTTGTCGCCCTTAATTCTTATTTGACATTACGTTGTAAAAAACCCTTTTTTTAACAGCCGTCATGACCGTTCACCGGTTTCTTAGGCAAGGAAAGCTTTACCATAGATACGGTCCCAGCTGTTAATTAGTCTCATACTAAACCACAAGTAACGGCTAACTAGAAGCTTTTAGCAATTAGTCTAGCGTTTTAAGCGGAAAATTTAATGTTATGTAGTTAATTGTTAAAACACTAAAAACTTGTAACTCTCTGTGTCTGCGAACACCGACTCGCGGGAACCGTTTGATCCAACTAAAGGCTTATAATTACACAAGTCAAATTAAATTAACTAGCAAAACTTCACGCAAGTGATGAGTAATGAGTTACCGTCAAACGGGGTGAACAGGTATGCAGGGGTGAATCGGAACGAAACTTTAAAAGGGATTTAACATTAAAATAATATAGTTTGTTGCACAAAAGGACTCTAATGTATTATCCTTAACGATTGGCAACAAACTATATTATTTCAATGTTAAAATCCCTTTTAAAGTTTCGTTCCGATTCACCCTTGCATCCCTATTCACCTCGTTCGGCTGTATATATATCTAAAGACTATAAAACAAAAACAAAAACTTTAATTAGTTATTATCTTTTCGTCAAACGGGGTGAATAGGGATGCAGGAGTGAATCGAGACGAAACTTTAAAAGGGATTTTAACATTGAAATAATATAGTTTGTTGCAAAAAATGACTCTAATGTGTTTGCTGTATTATAATTAACGATTGGCAACAAACTATACTATTTCAACTTTAAAATCCCTTTTAAAGTTTCGTTCCAATTCACCCCTGCATCCCTATTCACCCCGTTTGACGGTATACCAAATGAATATAAAACAAAAAAATACTTTAATTAGTACCTTTTCGTATTTTATAGGTACCGTTAGGTCTGTGAAGTTACGCTCGTTATTTTTATTCAATTTTGTGTAAATCAATAAAAAATAATATACTCGTAGAAATGCTACTATGGGCAGATCATTTGAACGAGGAAAGAATGTCCCAATGATGGATACGAGTAGGAATAGGGCAATTAGATATGGATTTATCGCGAAGGAGGAGGCGGAGCGCGTGAGGGAGAGGCAATCGTTGCGCCCTCACGCCCCTAGCCGCCGCAGGAGGAGACAGCCTGGGCGTCGGGAGTCAGTAGCCGACTCCCGGCCACTGTAGGCGCGGGCTTGCGGAAGGCGGAGCAATGGGCAGCTCGCCGTCCGGTAAGGACCAGGCCCGGGTCGACGGCGCGTTGTATTCCACGCGCGCCTCAAAGAGATGTCAGCATAATTGACGGGGTCCGATAGAGCCGATGCCTGCCGGGGTCGCGGATTGTTCGAAAGAGTTACCGTGGCCCTGGCGCACAGGCAACTGAAGGAACACGGGTGGGTTTTAGTCAGTAAGAGTCTGACACGCCCTCCCTCTGCGCCCAGAGCGGGAGAGGTCACGTGAGGATTTCCCACCCAAAAAAAAAAAACCCTGGTTTCAAAAATAATGTTAGATAAACTTGCTTTGCCTTCGTCAGCGTGCATATCTAATTCAAGAATTTTGTCTGAACAGTAGCTTGGGCAGATCTTCAGGTAATAAAATTCTTCAACGTTTTATATCTCGTCAAATCAGTTCGTACTTAGTACAACGAGCGAACCTTTAACAGACATACGAACATATTTTTGTAGGTACCTACTTAATTATATGCGAATATATTACGGAACCTCCAAATTGTAGCAAGCGATCGCTCACCGCACCGTTCTTTTTTTGGTATATCAAGAAACTCAGGAATCTTAATGGTCCAACAGTATGCATAAAATAAAACTACAGCAATTTGAGCCCAAAATATAATGTGGCTTACTTATAATATGCACATATTTAGTTATAATATTGAATGGGAGAAGTGGGGGCTATGGTGTCTGGGTTGTAAGGTTTGATATCGACGGTGTAGTATCAATATCAATAATAACTACAAAACCATGATTTTACAGGAGGCGAAGAAAACGTTTCATATCTATAGTTATTTTTTTTATTAATTATTAAAATAATTAATTAATTATAAATAATTATTAAAATTAATAATTAATTAATTATAGTTAAAAATATTTTAAATATAGTAGGAAACGCTTGTGATGGTGATAATGATTTCAATCAAATATTTCAGGTTAGGGATATAAATGTTCATTTTCTTCCTACGAATATGCAATAAAGTGAAAAACACCATAATTTATACTTCACCGTCGATATGTGCCCTTTCAGAAAAACCGCGGGACCTACGGGGCAGAGCAACTGCTGAGCGTCGGGTCCAGCACCCTAATTACGTAACACACTATCTATCACAATCTGAATCACTTTGAAGTATATTGCTAATCCATTGCTTCATATGTTCGAAAAATTTGTCTGCTCAAAAACGTAAATAACGCAATGAATGTTGTTGAACTGTCAAAATGAAGATCTATTCCCATCCAATACCAGGAGCTAATACCATCTGGTATTAGTTTATTTCCGAATTTATTTTCTATTCCCAACGAGTACCACATTTTTTTAAATAAAAGATCTATTACTAACGAATACCAAAGCGTGACTTTTTGTACACTCAGCTACACAAAGTTTTATTTAAATAACGTTTTACCGAAATCTAGGGTAATATAAATATAGGGTTAGGGTTAATAAGCTGGTCGACGGAGCCCCGCTTCGCGGGGCTCCTATTTCTGTCTAAAGGGTTTAAAGAAACCTAACCAACCGAACCTCGGGATGCCACTGACGTCGACCATCTAGAGTTAGGATTTTCGGGAACATTTATTATGTTTTCGGAAACTTAGTTCGTCACTCAAAGCATTTTAATTTTACTGAACCTGATATCTTCAAAATTGTTTTGGTATTGGTTTTAAAATGTGGTACTCGTTGGGAATAGAAAATAAATTCGGAAATAAACTAATACCAAATGGTATTAGCTCTTGGTATTGGATGGGAATAGAGCAAAATGAAAACCATTCTTACTGCTAGTGTGTTACGTAATTACCTCGCTGGCCTGCTGGGTTCGATTACCAGGTCGGGCAAAAGTGTTATTGGGTTTTTCCATTAGGATTTTTGCAGTAACAGCCCGCAGTGTGAAAGTTGGCGGTGTGGTTTGAAATGGTTCTGTAGGTATTTCTAGAGGTTTTTCCATGAATTTCTCAGTACCAGCTCGGAGTCCGTACTGTGCCCGGTTGATGGAAATAAGGGCGCTCCCTATTACATGGGACTTAAATACTCTGCCTACCTCTTTTTGGAATATAGGCATGATGGTAAAAGATCATCGTAACTATTAATCTGATAACAGACTATCGTATGACCAGCAAGGTTATGTTGTGACGTCACTTCGTCAGGCGCGGGCGCAAGCTGAGAGTTTTTATCGTGAAGAAACACCGTTGTGATCAAATTAGTTAGGTTTAGGAGCTAGGAGGCGTCTTTACAATGTAATGTCTTTGTTTAAAAGTTAGAAAAAACTAACGTTTTTGCAGCTATTATAAAAACATTAACTTCTGCCGGCGATTTCGTCCGCGTGAAATTTCTTGTTCCCCTGACCAACCCCGTCGCATCGCATCGCCTACCCGCGCTATTACTTTTTTTCGCTTAGCGTTCTTTTTACTTTTGTTCTTTTTGCTCGGCTCCTCAGAGTCCTAGCGTGATGTTAAATAACCTAAAGCCTTCTTCGAGAATTGGGCTATCAAATGCAAAAAGATTTTTTCAAATCCGACAGAGAGTTCCAGAGATTAGCGCGTTCAAACAAACAAACTCTTCAACTTTATTAGTAAAAACGAAACCGTCACTAGTACGCACGATTACTTATCAAGCTATACATTTCCAGTATAAGCTGACCTCTCATTGTACGAAAAGCCTATACAATGCGAGGTCAGCTGAAACTGGAAATGTATAGCTTGATATGTAGCCGTGTGTACTCCCCGTCATTATCATTTTTTTTTTTGTACTGGACCATACCTGGGAACATTCTGGTTACGGAGATACTGAAGGTTAAAATTCCAACTTTTACTGAGGTTTTTTTAACGAAAACAAGTTTTTAATGTTACTTAAAAGTTATAACACAACTTTAAATACTTCTACGACCCCTGTACCGTTGCATGCACCCATAAACACAATGTTTTGCGTGCGTTACATTGCGCCCCACCGTAACCAACAAATTTTCACACCAAAAATAAAAGTCGTTTCCCAGCAATTATCTTTGTACCATGTTACTTATTGCCATTTTTTTTCTTTCTTATAAATAGAAAATAATGACACTCACAGCTCTTAAAAGTAGTTTATGTGCTGAGCGCGTTCAGTTTCATTGGTGAAATTCACCCTTAGTATGATGTACAGAATGCTTAGTTGACGGCTATGTGATTGGTCATTTTATACCCTGTATACACGCTGATTTTTATTTGCTAAACCAAAATGATAGCTGCGACCGAATAACTTTAAGCGGTACGTTTTGAGTTCAAAGATAGAAAAACTGCCAATACGCAATGTGTAGAATATGTTTAGTGAAGAACGCACGAATGTATAGCGGCATCTACATCACCACGTGTGAGCTACGCGTCACACTGACGTCACGCCAAATCCTGCATCGCGCAAGCAGAGTTTACCGCGCAACTAGCATATATACAAAGTCCCGACATCAATCGTCGGGCAGTTGCCCACCAGACACGACACCCGTCTGGTCGGAGGATCCTCCCTTTTCTATGGAGGTATGACTGAACTTTACAGCCTGTTCCTCATACTTCTTATAAAGGCATTGCTTCTTAAAAAGTCACCAGCAAGACTGTACAGTGTGACTTTTAGCGGAAATAATTATGTTAATAAAGTTCTAATTTGACACTTCCCGTGCTTCATTCAATGAACATGGTTTCTATACATGTTCAATGGCACATACAAATGCCTTTATTTTACAAATAAACTTCGATTTACAAACATATAACATCGTCTTTCTTTTTGCTGTCGGCTTCAGGCTTACCTCGATGACATCGACGTGATATAATTTCTGCCGCGATAGAGCCACTGTAACGGTATCTACATCGCCACATGCGAGCTACGCGTCACACTGACGTCACGCAAATTCCTGCATCGCGCAAGCAGAGTTTACCGCGCAACTAGCATATATACAACGTCCCGACTACCGGACACGACACCCGTCTGGTCGGAGGATCCTCCCTTTTCTATGGAGGATGAATGAACTTTACACCCCGTTCCTCATTTGTTTATATTTTTGTATGTATGTATGTATTTTTGTATGTAGTGGTCAAAAGGAACTTGCACAAGCTGACTGATGTAAAAGGTCGATCGCAGCTATCCTTTTGCTTTAGCAAATAACAAATTTGAGTATAGATGTATAATAAGTGAACGAGAATAAGATTAACAACATACAGCGTCTTCGGAAGATTCGTGTTTGGTATGGAAATTTGGCCATTAAGCACGAAAGATATTTACTTAGCAATTTGTGTGGGAATCTTGGTTATCCATGAGGATTTTAGTTCAGAGAAGGTGTTGTGTGTTTACTTAGGTAATAAGTAGGCTGGATTTCCACTCACGACGTCCGGAATGATGCTACCACTTTAGCTTATTTTGGGTGAAACACTCCGTAGATCAATGGTGTGTATGCTGCTTCTTTGTGATTTAATTTACTGACATTTCTATCTTAAATTTTATCGCAATTCTAATTTAATTTAATTTTTAATTTAATTTGTTGACATTTGTAGTTTAATTTATTGGTATTGCCTAATTCCGAATGTTTTTGAATAATAAGAGTATTTTTAATTATGATAGTAATCTTGATTATTGAATGGAATGCATTTTTATGTCTTTTTTGTCTGGTAAATGTATATTAAAATAATTTTGCATGCCTTAAGGCAAAATGTATAATCAAAATAACGATCTTATCAGTATACCTAGATAATTGGCAAATAAATTATTTCTATTTCAACCACACTACGGTCAAAAGGGTACCAGTCTCAAGTTCACATGTGGTTCTGAAATTGCTGTTGAAGTACCAAAATGCTGATGCATGCAAAATATGTATAACTTCACTTAAAACAACCTTTTTGCTATCATCATTGTACCAACCATGAACTACGAGTATGACGCCTTTATTTATAAATGTTGCTTAAAGTTAAGTAGTCATTAGCGACTGTTTAACCATACATTTTGGATGTTTAAACGCTACTTAACTTTAAGCAACGTTTATAAATAAACCCCTGAATGTCTATAAAATAACATAACTTTGCCGACGCAGCTCTAGCTCCTAACCTAGAACATCCGGGTCATCTCATGCATAAAACATGACGTTGGTAGGTCAGCTGTTAGACTAAAATCGCCAAACCTCGCCGTGAGAGGGACGAGTAGCATACTAATACAGTAAAACATCACGCTAGTACTCCCCGAGAGGGCAACAGAGGTGTATGAGGTGTTAGCGCCACACTATTTCCATTCGGTTATTCACTATCAATGCAACTCCTGAAAACCAGAATCAAGAGTGGCATCAACATTTTACCAGTTAGGTACGTTTAAGTCCCATGTAATAAAGGGGGAGGGGGGGATTTCTTAGTAACAGCCCGGAATATGGAAGTTGGCGGTGTGATACCCCTTGCCTTGGAAAGCACACCCTGCGCCTGATCTCTCTCCGGTCGTGTCGGATTGCCGTCCCAGCGGACTATGAGAGTGAGGGATGAGAGAGTGCACCTGTGTCTGCGCACACACTTGTGCACTATAATATCTCCCGCGCCGAAGGCTTGTCTCCGTTGGTAATTCCGATCCAGCCTGTCCCTTGCTGCCCTCTCCCAGCGACGCCCTAAGCCGAAGCTCGTACCCCGCAGGGGGTGCCCTTAGCGTGTTGTCGCCTAGTTTGTAAGTCTTTTAAAGCCCTAGCTGGGGGCCTTAATTTAGTTGGGCAACCACAGGCATGTCCGGTTAAGCAGCCGACAACCTCCTAGGTTGACCTGCGAGAAGACAACGACAAAAAAAAATTGTCTCCATTGAGATTGGCCGCCATGGCCGAAATACGGTCTGGAGGTCTATAAGGATATGTCATAAAGAAATATGACTAACGGCATACTTCTATTACGAACCCATCACCTAAGTGCCGAGCCGGTTGTAGTCCATATTTTAGCAGTACCCTAATTGCGTAACACACTATCTATCACAATCTGAATAATTTTGAAGCCTATTGGTAATCAATTGCTTCATATGTTCGAAAAATGTGTCTGCTCAACAACGTAAATAACGCAATGAATGTTGTTGAACTGTCAAAATGAAAGCCATTCCTACTGTTAGTGTGCTACGCAATTACCCCGCAGGTTTTGACTAGCAAGCCCATGTCAGTCAGATGAGTAGAAGTGATTTTATTTTCCTGTGCTTTATCATAATCGGCGTATAATGTTCCCACTGCTGGGACACAAGCCTCCTCTCTGTGAGAGGGAGTGGGCCGTAATCCACTACGCGGACCCAGTGCGGGTTGGTAGATTAGTAAATAGATAGTAAGGGTATTTAAACGCAAATCAAAAAATACTTTTTGTATCCATAAAAAAATCCGAATTCTAATCAAAATTACTGATGGTACAACAAAATACTCAACTCAAAATATAACTAAATAGGCAACAATTTATATTCGTGGCGCTCCGCTATCCACCAGGCGAAGCCTCCTATTTCTGAATGGCAATAATAATATGGCGTAGTCGACCGGGGCTCCTACTTCTGGATGGTTTAAAAAAAAAACCTCGAAGGGGATTTCTAACCTAACCTGTCCGAGTCGAGGTGCCCCACCACGTCCCGAGCTCGCTTCGCTCGCTCTTGCATCCTAAATTCTCCTAGTACAGTAATATTGCATTTGTACCGATCCCTTCGACATAATTTTTACGACAAACGGCTGATCGGAGACAAATACATAAAACTCACACGCTATGAGTGTGATTATTGTAAAAGTACAGTCGCCAACACATCAAGCTATCATAAACTGTCAGATTTCCTCATTCGATTTTGAACTTAACCATAAACATCTTAAGGTTTAAAATCGTTTGGAGAAATTTGACAGTTTCGTGTAGCTTGACCTGCTGGCAACTGTACACTCTGGTTAATTTGTTGTGTATTTAAATGATAGAAATAAATTGATAAGTGACTATTTATTTGATGAGCAATTAATAATATCCCGATAGTAAGTACTTATTAAAACCTTTATAGTCTTATTTTTAATGTTTTTGTTCCTGTGCTACGGGTTGCGGCAATTTTTTTTTTAAATATTTCTAAGAATTGTTTCTCATTCATTACTAACAGTCTACAGTGCCTATTTTGAACTCAGAACCTCACGATCCTTAGCTAACCTTGGTCATACTAGACCATCAAGTAGTGACCCCATAACTAAAGCTAATAATAACTACTGCATTCCTATGTATATGTGTATATGGATGTTGTATGTATGACGTCAGTCTACCTGAACACGTTCTAAGAACTAACGATTTAGACCTGTCCTGTTTTTGTGGAGCTATAAAGATTTGAGGAGATGCTATACATGTTTTTTTTTAAGCTATTGCATAGCTTTTATCGCGGGTTTGAGCGCGGCGACCGAATACAGAAATTCCGTAACGAAAATAAAACCTAACACCCCCCACTCCGCCTACCATGTAGCTCGGCCGAGCGTTCGCTTAACGTAGTCGTACCATATACATACAGTATATGGTACGACTGTACTTGAATTAATATCAAAGAAAAAAAATACTTCATAAATAAAAAATAAATAAATAATTATAATTGCATAAGTTGATAAAAATGCTATGCAATAGCTTTACCGCGGCAGTCCCCTAGTGCCACACGTGTTTTTTTTTTTTGGTTCGGAAATCATCAAATGACCTCTCCCGCTCTGGGCGGAGCGGAAGGGCGTGTCAGACGTGACTAAAACCCACCCGTGTTCCTTTAGTGGCCTGTGCGCCAGGGCCATGGTAACTCTTTCGAACAATCCGCGACCCCGGCAGGCATCGGCCCTATCGGACCCCGTCAAATGGTGCTGACATCTCTTTGAGGCGTCCTTACCGGACGGCGAGCTGCATTCTGGGCCCCTCGAGTTGAAATTCTTAGTCGGTTATTTAAAAAAATTGCTATTCCATACATTTTGACCCACACTTTTGTAAGAAACAGCAGTTTTTTTTATGCGACTGACGAAACTGTATGTAGGTAAAGGTAAATATTACGAAAACAATGTAAGGAATGTCAAAGTCGTACCTACCTACATAAGACAGCTACCAGAAAGGTCAAGCTGGTCAGGACCTGACGTCAGTCACAGAAGTGCGAACATCATACTCCTGATTATTAAATGCTTGTAAGCTTTAGCTTTAAGGACTCGACAAATAGAAACAAAAATCGATAGACAATCAATAGATTTTTGTCACAATGTCAGTTTATGCCACATCCATTTTTCCCACATCCATGAATCCGACCACGCGCTCTTGGTCATTCGTATTTTTGGGACAAATATGCGCGTTTGATCCGCCATATTGATACGTGAGGCCACAGGTTTGTCAACACAAAGACTTTTAACAGAAACATGTTTAAATGAAACAGAGAAACGAACAAAATACAGGTTTATAGCCGAAGCTAGTAATTAACAGAATAATTATAACTGAATTACCCTTTTTTATGCTTTAAGTACTGAATGTAAATATATTCGTAGAATACTAATTAATACGAGATGTGATGTAATTGAGAGCTTAACATTGAACTGTTCTTAAAGTAGTTAGATAATTGTTTGTGTGGTTGATTGATTTGTAATGCTAATTAACGGTAGTTATTAATTGTTTTGTATCGCCATCTGAGGACGGTCATAAAAAACATATAATT
Organism: Dryobotodes eremita; assembly: GCA_917490735.1. NCBI lineage: Eukaryota > Metazoa > Arthropoda > Insecta > Lepidoptera > Noctuidae > Dryobotodes > Dryobotodes eremita. The sequence continues at coordinate 11,828,719 of OU823270.1, forward strand.
AGAGACATCTATCAGTGAGTAGCGGCGCTTTTTTAATGTTTAGAAGAGAAGGTTACAAAATTTCGCATGGTTTAAAAACTAGATGTCGCTAGCTAGACATAATGGAGTGCGCATGTCAAAAATTCATGTCATTCACACATCATTTTATTTAGTGATATCGTAAAAACGAGTTGAATTTGTGAAAATATAAGGACGTGGTGTCTTCGGGCATGAGTGCCATATATAAACGAACGATTGTGTTAAATAGAATAACCTGGACAATGTACTAGTGGACGATAAAACGGGAGTGTATCATGGTGGTCAAATCCTGAAAGGAAAATCGACTTTATTGCAGTTTCCCCCTGAATTTCCGTGTGGTGCGTTCTGTTCATTAAATATCTTGTTTTGTTTCACATTCCGAAGATGATGTGACTGTATTACAACTGGTGTGTATAGTGGATAACTTGATTGTCTATTTTTGACTACGTTTTCGATCTATATTTAACGACAGTGCTTCCATTTATTGAATTACTTGTATGAAGACTCGCAAATTGCGTAAGTTGCACATTTGTTTTCGATATTTCAGCGTCCGTACGATAATTAGCCCGTTGGGTGCAGTTGCTAAGGCAAAGGTGCAAGAATTTATGCTAGAAAGATACATAGAAGAATGTTTACTTACATAGTACACAAAGGCAGACTGAATTTCAGCTGAAGTTACCTACGTAGGTACATTTATTGGGATTTTAGCAATTACTAAAACACTTTTCAAAAAAATTACTACTTATTAAATAGAATGTTGCAAGGTTTTCTCAACGAACAAAAAAAAAACTGAACAGGAAGATAGAAAACTTCACAAAAACAAAACGTTAAAATAACAACCACAATACTTAACTTAGTATCTTAAAATTACAGAAAAATAATGTTTTGACTATTTAATGTTTTCAAATCTTGTTGGCTATGCTGTATCCATTAGGAAGGTTTCATATTTTTCCCCACTTAATGGGGGTTTTAATTTGTCCCCACTCTAGCACGTTTGGCAACAGACATCTATCATTATTGGAGTATTCTGATAACTATCTATTCAACATTGATTTTTTGCTGTTGTCGTTTATTTTGCAAGCCTCCATCCACACCTTCCATATTTATGATTCCGCTTCTTAAAGTTTCACCCAGTTTCATTCAGTCCGTCTCACCATCTACTTTGTGGCCTCCCGCAACCCTGCCTTACTGTCTCAAGGCAACAATTCTGTGCAATTTGGTCATACAGCATGTCTGGCATGCAGCAGACATGGTCCTGCTTAGTCCCATCTTAGTTGGGCAGCCTTTTGAACCACGTCTGCTACCTTTACAGTTAGCAACAATGTATTTAATCTATGTTAATAAAAATGAAATACTGTTCGTGGGTAGGCGCATCACTTGAGAACAGCTGGACTAATTTGGCTATTTTTGTTTTAAAAGATTCGTAATAGTCCAAAAGAGGTTTTTAGGGAAATATAAAATTGGAAGATTGACACAATTGGAAAAGCTGAAAGTCCTTTTTTATGGGATTTTTGTACGAACTATTGTTTGGGCAAGTCAATGTTTGTCGGTCAGCTAGTTTAATTTATAAAACTCATTCAAAATCATGTGATATCAATCTACTACCTATATATCATTAACCAAATCACTGTTAATTAAAACTAATTAACATAGAATCTGGTTCAGAGTACATTTTTCATTGATTTCATGATAGAAGGTTACTGTAGTGTGAAAATAATTAGCGTAGCCTTGTTAATCAACAAACGTCAGTGATAACAGTATTGATAAGTAACACTATATTATATCCAAACCTGGTCTCAATATCTGGTTTTACTAAAACAGTGTTTAAACTCAAACTCAAAGCATTTATTTGAATTAAACCATTTACAGGCACTTTTGAATTGTTAGAGTCAGTCAGTTAGTCAGAAAGTTGAAGCTAGTTGCCCATTCCAAAACGTAGATCTCTAGGGAGAAGAACGAGCAAGAAACTCCAAGGACAGTCTTTTAAATCAAGATATTACAAAATTCTGGGTACAGTAATGTCCACTGACTACCTGCAGTATTGTCTTTCCTTCTCCCTTTAATCCATCCATAGGTTGTCTGTTAAAGATCGCTTTTAACGATAAGACCGCCCATTGTATCACACTATGTTTACTTATACCTTTAATTTTATGGTGTACATTATAAACTACACTATAACTAACACTATGGGCCATGGCAGTCTGAATATTTTTATTATTATTTTTATAAATATGTATTTTTATTATTATTTTTATAAATATTTATTTTTATTATTATTTTTATAAATATTTATTTTTATTATTATTTTTATAAATATTTATTTTTATTATTATTTTTATATATGTATATTTTTGTATTTATAAAGAGTATTCTATCTAACTTTAAAGTCCTTTTAGGAAAAATATAATCTCTCTGTATGATTATTGAGTACGTAATAAAACTGCCACCTGGATGAATCAAAAAATTGCCCATAAAATTTCACAAAGGCCAAAGGGCAGGGGCTCATCTGTGGAAGTCCTTCCACTATACCCATACCTGCTGATAGTGTCATTGTGATCTGAGGCCGTACTATGATGTGTTAAAGCCATCATTGTTATAGTGTGAAAGAGAGACAGAGCTATATATGACCGATAGCACTATCCCTTTTTCGCAATGGAACCATGATGGTATTAACACCTCATAGTACGGCTACTGGTCTAATTACAGGCAGATGAGACATTTCATCTTTGTCACTGATATGCCATTGTAGCTATAAGCCTCTGATATAACAGATGTCCTTAGGCATCAGTAAAAGTCATTAATGATTATGGGCTGCCAGCCTTTGAGGATTTGCAACCATATAAAAAATTAAAAAAAGCTCATACGAGTATCACCACTCATGAATGCTATTTTAGTACCTAAACCTTTCAATAAATAAATGTGGCCTATTTATTGCTGACCTCATCTACCACTGCTTTCCTAACTCCTTCAATTTCTAGAAACCTTTAAGCATTAATACCTTATTCCACTATTCTGGGAAACTTTCAGTCTGTCTACCTTTCTAGGTTTCTAGGCTTTAGGCAATAAATAATGTTTTATCAGCTGATCTTTAACCTTTACCACGCCCACACGTAGTTTTACCAAGGAGGGTGGAGGAGGGATACCCCCCCCCAAGTGAATCAGATGCAATGACTCAACTGACCGTGACATTATGTTGTGATTGGAGGGCCGTTAATGTTGATATTAGGTAGGTTGGAGCACGACTGATTGAGTAGGTTTTGATAATCTGATAGTATAGTAAAGTTCCCGCGACTATAGAACGGGTTTTATTGTGGTACTACAAGGCAAAATAGGCAGCTTTTCTGTGGCAGCCTACCGGCCTTTGGGGCCGCAACAAATACGCTGTTGGAAGTGAATACTGGCGAATCCTGCAGTTTCTACTTTTTAAGAATGACAGGACCTAGTAATCCAGCATTTTCAGTGTTGATAGACACGTGCTGTCAACCTCTGCCTTCATCACCATTGTCAATTTGGCCCTGGGATTTAACCCCAAAAGGAGGCTTCTCTTCTTTCGTTTGCGTCTACAGTCTCTATCCTATGTTGGTTTTATCCTGTTTCCTTCTGCTAATTTTCTGAAGATAAGCCAAGTGTACTGCTCCTATTGATCGTTTAAGGCCAAGTTTTCGGATCTTTTGAGTATTTTCAATCTACAGTTTTACTATCAGTTTACCTACGTCCAATATCCCGAGCTTTAGGCTGGGGACTTATCCCAAAAGGAGGCTTATCTCGTTTCGTCTGCATCAGCACCTCCAATCCGACCGAAGTTGGTTTTATCCAATTTCACTCCGCTATTTTTCTGTAGGCACGCCAAACATGTTCTGGCTGATCGTCTGGGGATCAGGTTTTCATATATTTTAGGTATTTTCAATCTGCCCTCTTGCCATTCAGTTTAAGAGGGCGCACATGGGTCCACTAGCGCCACTCCTTTAAAATAATATTATCTCGTGACTGAGAAGGAATTTTGAATAACGGCTCAATAAGCACCCTCAGTACTTAAGTGTGTCTAGAATTTTCTAATACCTTTTATAAATTTTCATATTGAGACACGAAGCAACAAAATTCGATCTAAAGAAAATCCGCCACATTCCTCTAGATTGTAATTTGTTGCTTCGTGTCTCAATATTGAAGTTTATAAAAGGTATTAGAAAATTCTGGACACACTTACCGAGGGTGCTTATTGAGCGGTTATTCAAAATTCCTTCTCAGTTCCGAGATAATATTTTTTTAAAGGAGTGGCGCTAGGGGACCGGTGTGCGCCCACTTAAGTCCGTCCTCTTACAAAAAGTAGGCCAGCGTCCCAGCAGGGGGAACATTATATCCTGATGTTGTTGAAAATACTTGTATTCAGATGCATCCGATCACGATCCGACCCCAACATAACTAGTTGAAAAAGGCTAGCCAGGCAGAGGTTTGATGTTGATGTAAAGACCAACTGTACCACTCAATGTTTTTCACTGACTCTCAAATCAACTCGTAAATAACTTCAGTTAAATGTATTGTATGGTACAAACAGTCATTAGTTTACATGTAGTGTTTAGTAGATCCGGGTGCTGTGACGTCATTGCTAATCTCGGAATTATTATTGCACGTTAACTATAGTGTACTATGCGTCTACGCTCGTCAGTTGTCGGTTATGTTTCAAACTACCAGATTTTGCAAAGAGTAAAGTCCTCGAAAACAAATATGATAAATTAGAATAACCGATAGATCGTTCTACGAATTCAAAGCAACGTAGCAATATTAGTTTTGTGACTGCATGCAGTACTGGCCTAGCTTTCAGTCTAGCGTAAAATATTTCAGGTGCATTGGAAATTTTCATGTATGTCCAGTGTGGAAATGTCCGCAGCACAGGCATGCACTGAACTCCGCTGTCAAAAACCTTGGTCCCTCTTGTGCTACATCATTGGTACACGTCCCTTCTGAGGTTTTCTACTAAACCCCCGCGGTGCACGGCAGCTGCCGACTTCCCGAGTGTCCTAACAGCTTCGTCAGTAGAGATTTTGAAGGTAGCAAGCGGCTGCTTCGAGTCTTAGCTAGGGAATAGTCTTCATTATTCATATTATCACAATTTTTTGGCTGCTTTTCTCTCTGTTTGATAGAATTCGCGTTGGTTCATCATGAGTAATAATTCTTCCCAAATTAGTAGTGACGGCATGACTCTGGGACCTGAAGCTACATTACGTTTCTACCTGTTTATTGTAACCCGTCGTAACAGTAGATTTATGCTTTGTTGGGTTTCATTTTATTGCTATTGCATAATCAGCCTATAATGTTCCCATTGCTGGGACACAGGCCTCCTCTCTGTGAGAAATGAGGGAGTGGGCCGTCGTCCACCACGCGGGCCCAGTGCCGTTTAGTGGATGTCACGTCTTCGAATTTTCATTTCTACGACATGTCGGTTTCCTCACAATGTTTTCCTTCACCGTTTTGAGAGCAGTGGTGATGAAATAAATTGAACAAAGTAAAGCGCCTGCTTGGGTTCGAACCGACGACCTGTAACTCGGTAAGTCGTGGTCGATACCACGGTCACAGCTGCTCCTATTAGCTGGGGTAGATGAAAAATGTTTTGCTGTTCCATTATCTACTGTTAACCGTCAAGCAGTTGTCCTCCCTGTTGTAAAGGATCATCGCTGTGTGGACATGTCAATACCAGGGGAAACGCAGATGTATTATCAACCCAGGGATATAGCTGTCATGTGTCATGTACCTGTTGAACCGGTACCGTTCGCACTGAGACATAGCAACGCTATTTGGCGGCAGATGTAGTTTATGGGATAAGATTATGAATGATAAATGATTTTATTTCTGTAAGTAGGTTTGTACAAACACTTTTACACGTCAATCATATTTTTTTAAACTAGGTGAGGTCGGCGTTTCCTATCTGCTCTGGGAAGAAAGGCCGAAACAAACTCAGAGGTTACAGCCTCTTTTAAAGTCCAGACATAATCGTGGTCAGGTTTTTTGAGGAAAGAACAACACAGATTGAGTGGACCTGTCCAATCAGTGCACGCATTTGTCAGTAATCGTTAAATAATGTATTCTTGTCAAAAATACACAGACATTTAATTAATACTAGCTGTTGCTCGCGACTTCGTCTGCGATCCAGGATAAAAAGTAGCCTGTCCTTACCCAGGTCATGGTCTATCTTTGTGCCAAATTTTATCCAAACGCGTTGAGCCGTTTTGGCGTGAAAGCGTAACAAACAAACCAACTTACTTTCGCATTATAATAAATTAGTTAGGAAGTTAAGATGATATTCATGACACACTATATTAAACTTTATTTTATCCTGAGATATTTAACATCTGTGTCTGAACTAAAATGCGCTAAGGTAGCCCGGCAAATTCAAACTGTCTTACGTTTTCAGGTTGTAATTATGTTGATTAAAATATGATTCGCGACCGTAAGAAATATTTATTTAAGTACAGAATTATAATAATTAGAATCATCAATAGGACTCTCTAAGTTAGAATTTGATTTAAATGTCATGATTTCATGAAATAGGGTAATTTGAACTTAGAGAATATTCTGTACCTAAATATATACTTGTTACGGTCGCAAATTAAAGGCTCCATCAAACAGGCGCGACACGCGACACGACACAAAGGCACCGCCTGTCGGCGACGAGCGGTGGTTTTTTTGCCGGGCGCGTGCAATTCCCGTCGCGTGTCGCGCCCATTTGTAGGAGCCTTTATATTTTGATCAACATACAACTTAATACTGGGTTTGTGACTAAGTAATCGTCGCACGGGCCGATCGATCAGGTTAAGCTACGCTTGCCGCGTTGGCCCATGGATGGGGCCATCTTTACATACCAAGAGCCCTCCGTGCCTCAGAAAGCAGGTTATGCCGTTGGTCTCGGCTGTCAATCGTGGATCTTTGACAGTCGTTACGGGTCGTCAGAACCCCGAAAGTCTGACTACCAGTCTTACCAAGACGTATAGTATTAACCAGTAACTGGGTTGTGGAGGTCAAATAGGCAGTCGCTCCATGTACTGGTATTCAGCTGCATCCGGTTAGACTGAACGCTGACCCCAAAATATGTGGGGAAAGGCTAGGCGGATGATGATACTGACCATCTACATGGTCATCACATGATCTGACCAAGATTACGTCTGGACTTTAAAAGAGACTGTGACCTCTGAGTTTGTTTCGGCCTTTCTTCTCAGAGTAGTCAGATAGGAAACGCCGACCTCATCTAGTTTTTAAAATATGATTGACGTGTAAAAGTGTTTGTTCAAACCTACTTACAGAAATAAAATCATTTATCATTTACAAATAGCAAAAATCGTAGTTTTTTTTTGTAATTTCGTGGTATTTCCTGGCGCTTCCGCCTTGAATGGCGATTTTCCGTAGTACTTCCCCATCTCCTTTACACAAAGCTCTGCCACCTACCTCGTGGCTATATGCAAACTATTGATTAATTTATCCTCGCTCCGTTTCCCAGTATTTTCAGCGGCATTGCAGATATCGAGATGTGTCCGGAACTAGTTTTCTATTAAATGGAAAATCGGCATCTCTTTGTTATTTATTTATTACTAGCTGCGCCCCGCGGTTTCACCCGCAGAAATCTCGATCACGTGGGAATATCGGGATAGTAAGTATCCTATGTCCTAATCCAGGTCAGTCTACCCATGTGGCAAATTTTATCCAAATCCGTTCAGCCGTTTTAGCGTGATTGAGTAACAAACATCCACACTTTCACATTTATAATATTAGTAGGATACTAGCTGCGCCCCGCGGTTTCACCCGCATAAGTCTCGATCCCGATGAAATATCGGGATAGTAAGTATCCTATGTTTTAATCCAAGTCATGGTCTACCTATCTGCCAAATTTCATCTAAATCAGTTCAGCCGTTTTTGCGTGATTGAGTAACAAACATCCAAACATCCACACTTTCACATTTATAATATTAGTAGGATTATATTATATTATATATTATACTAGCTGCACCCCGCGGTTTCACCCGCATAAGTCTCGATCCCGATGAAATATCGGGATAACAAGTATCCTATGTTTTAATCCAAGTTATGGTCTACCTATGTGCCAAATTTCATCCAAATCCATTCAGCCGTTTTTGCGTGATTGAGTAACAAACATCCAAACATCCACACTTTCACATTTATAATATTAAAGTAGGATATAGTAGGATTAGGCTTTTCAACAATGAGTACACTTTGACTTTACAATTTGAAGCGCCTGATTACTTAAAGAAAAGCACAGCATGTATTACGTTTTGCGCAGATGTATGTAGGTATGTATTCGTCTTCAGAAAGCGTACAGTCTATTATTTATAAAGGTGACGTGATGTTCTTACAATAGCGCTTACAATTTATAAGCTTCTATAAACTAAGTAGTGACTCTGTGAGCTGTAGACCTCGCGAGTCTTTCTTTGCATAGCTCAAAACTGAATAAATGTTCACCTTAAAACAAAATCCTTACTAAACAAAAAGCGTGCACAATAAGCGCGAAGTCACTGAAATATGTTTTCTTTACGTTTTCAACCCCCATATCTACGCTATTTTGAAAAATTTCGAACAATGCGTCGACAAATAAATTCCATGTGAATAAAAAATTCCAGCTATCGAGCCTGTTCACAAAATTTCACGAGATTTGGTTGAAAAATGCGACCTGTAGAGGAGAACAGCCGGACATCCGGACATACGAAAGCATTTTTGCCCAAGCTGAAAAAGAGACGCTTCAAGCTCGCTCGGTCAATATTTTTTTTATAAAACAAAATATCTATCAAATCACCATCATCGTTTTCCAGGTCCTGTTCCATGTTACTTGGGGTCAGCACAACACGTTTTTTCTTCCATTCTCCCCTGTTAGCCATTGTCATTTGAAGGCCAATTCTTGTAAATGAAAACGTTAAAAAGATATGAGCAATCAATGTCAAAAACTTGTCGAAAATATAGGAAAATTAGTGGTTTTTTTTTGACACATTTTAGGGAGCCTACTTTCTAAGTCTGTCAATGAAGATACGTCCGAAAGTAGTTTGATACTTTGGAGTCAATCAAAAATCAAAATATTTTATTTCACATAAACCAACATGGGCACTTATGAAATGTCAGAAGCTAGGAGTGAACCCTACACCCGATTAATAAACTTTTTCGGACAGGTAAAGACACTTCGGGAGTAGGGACTATTGTTACATCGTGGTGTCATTCATCAGTCGGGCGCCAAACTAATCTTATGTCCATAGGTGATAAGGACTAGGAAACGCGCGTAACTTCAGCCGAAACTAAGGATTTCGTGCTTAGAGAGTAGACCCCGAGATTAGAACGCGAACTTTCGTAAAAATACGGGATTTGCTCTTTTGCCTACACGCCAACGTAGGAAGAAGGCGTGAGTTTATTGTATGTATGTATCAGTAAAACACGTCTATATAAACCTTCCAAGACTCGGAAGTGCCATCCTTATCAACATATTTTTAAATAACATTTAAGTAAAGCAATGTTCTCGCCACACACAGATTTAAGGCTCCCGCGAACAGGCGCGAAGCGTCGTTGCGACGCGATTCTGTTAGAACAATATCCATGAAGTTTTCATAGAAATTGTTCTACTAAAGTCGCGTCGCGTTGTCGTGTCGCGCCTGTTTGTGGGAACCTTTAATAATAAACTCATGAGCGATTGTTTATAAAATATCTTTTATTATCTACATAACATTATTTTGTCTTTCATTATAATGGCGGTAATGTGACTAACTAAAGTCAAGGTTATTAAAGGTTTGTAGACTGATGTCACCGATATTATTTATTTTTCTTATGTGTCTCTGCCAATCTTGGGTCTCCCCATCTGTTCTTGTTGATGTGTCGAAAGAGTTGATTAGAAAAGAAAGAAAATACGTTTATTTGCGGAAAACATGACGCAGAAATACACACAAATACAAAAAATAACGAGTTGGGGGAAAATATGCGTCACATCCACGCAAAACGGCAATCACTCAGCATAATGCTACTACCCTATGCGAGACAGAGCCCCAGCGCTGGTTTTCAACGACAGCCGGCGTTGACGTGATGACGTCAACGAAAATATAAAAATAACAAAAATAAATAAATACACTATAGGTACCTAGTTCTAAATGTTTATATAAACATAATATTTATAAAAAGATTAGAGAATGCGAGGACCACCTCAGTATCGTATAATCTACTTAACATAACATAACATTATATAGTACACCCACATTTCACCACCGGTTATGTTTTAAGAAAGAAAAATAGGTTTATTTTTAAATAGGTTCTTACGATGATGTCTGCAATAAAGACGTGACCTACGATTTTTCTATCCTACTGTTAAACAGAAATGTGACATCTGTCAGTTCCGTCACTTTCAAGAAAATGAATATCGCATTTCAGACTTGCGTTATTGACAACTCTGTCAGCATGTGTTGCTGAGAAGTTTCGCCACGTTTTCTTCCCAGCTAAAACACTTAGGAAGTGGTGAACGGTGTGGGTTTTGGAGGCAGGGTTTTGTAACTTTTGACGTTCAAAAATGCTGCTGATTGTCAGCCTAAGATCCCGTTTACATGTACCATAACCAAACCACATTGCAGCGACAAAATGTGGTCAAACAGTGGGTACGTGAGAATAATGTCGCTTCAATTTCTTGCAGTTGCATTGTGGTAGCGACGTCACAGTTGCGATGTGGTTACGTTGTGGCTAGTGATTGCAGACAGACAGATCGTTGTGGTAGCGACGTCACAGTTGGGATGTGGTTACGTTGTGGCTATTGTTTGCAGACAGACATATCGTTGCGGTAGCGACGTCACAGTTAGGATGTGGTCACGTTGTGGATGTTTGCAGACAAACAGATCGTTGTGGTTGCGTTGTAGCTGTCACGTCACAGTTGCGATGTGGTTACGTTGTGGCTAGTTTTTGCAAACAGACAGGTCGCTGTGGTTGCGACGTGGTCTTGATGTGGTCGGTATCGCCGACACGGTTGATTTTGACGGCATAATGTGGTCCGTGTAAATAAATTATTCGTTTTCATACAAATTAGCGCCCGACCACGTGTTGTCTTTGTGGTGTGGTTGTGGTACGTGTTTTCGGGCCCCAATTTGATTAGGTAAATTGTATATTGTTTTTGAACACATCTCCAAACAAGAAAAGAAGGACCATAAGTCCAAGCTTTCCTAAAATCTGCTGATGAATTTACTTGTACAGGCAAATCTTATACGCGGGATAATTGCGTAACACACTAACAGTAGGAATAGCTTTTATTTTGGCAGTTCCACAACATTCATTGCGTTATTTACGTTGTTGAGCACACAAATTTTTCGAAGATAAAAAGCAATGGATTAGCAATAGGCTTCAAAATGATTCAGTTTGTGATAGATAATGTGTTACGCAATTAGGGTGCAGGGAGCCTAGACAAAATCCCTTTTCTGTAAGTGTTAACGCCAGCGGAAAAATCAAATTGTATGGAGTTGACATTTGCTTACCACGTGACATTACGTATCTTTTCCGCAGGTAATGTCATTGCCATACATTTTGACGTTAGCGTCTGGCGTTAACGCTATCAGAAAAGTTTTTGTCTAGGCCTACAGGTCATTGTAACAATTTGACAATGAAGGTACCTAAATTTCGTTGCCGTAAGACAGTTTTCGTAGTTCAAGTATTACTACAGACTTGCAGTTAACCGTGCCACTAATTTATCTATTTAGAAAACGGATGTCGGGTCAGTGGTTAGCTTGATTGTCATCTGCCTTCTTAAGATGGTGTTCGTTCTAAAAACACCCTTTGAACTGTTAAGATTTAATTTTTTAACCGACTTCAAAAAAGGAGGAGGTTCTCAATTCGAGTGTTTTTTTGTATGTCTGTTAGCTCAGAATTTTTTCTGGGTGAACCGATTTGGATGATTCTTTTTTATTTGAAAGCTGGTGCTTCACATGCGGTGCCATTTAAATTTGATCAAGTTCGGACCCGTAGTTTTTGAGTTATCCTTAGTACTGCGCATTTTTTCCACTTAGTTTATATTGATGATGATTTAATAATTTCCTGTCACGGTTATTTACATATCAAGTAGTGGTATACGAATGTGTGTGTGGTCCCCTGGTCGGTACCACAACTAAAAAGTGAAAAATAAAAACTTTTTATAAAAAAACTTGTGTGTATTGTCGTGGCCAAAAACGACAATACACAACCAAAGACACAGACTTCCGAAATTAAAGTTATTTTTCACGTATTTTAGTGTTTTTTTTTTTGGAAGTCGGTTGTTTTTTTTTATCTTTGTAAGTTGTGCGTGTTTCGTCAAAAACAAGCGTAAAGTTTGAATATGTTGTATACGATTATCTGCGAGTCTGCGACTGACGGACATCTGTTGATAGATAGCTTTTACGCGATATTTCCGGCGTTTATGGCGTAGTGTTGTGCTGTGATTTATCGATTTTTTTATATATTTTTTTAAATGTTTTGTTGAGTGCCTGTTACTTGTTGTCAGGCCTACACTGTCCTCCCATTATCAACACTGTAATTTGAAACATTGTAAAAGCCCCTTATTTTTAAAAGAGTAACCGTGGTGTTTCTTGCCGGCTCTTCTCCATAGGAAACAACCTATTGGAACCGTGAACCTAGCTTCTGACGTTTCACAAGTGCCCATGTTGGTTTATGTGAAATAAAATATTATGTATTTGATTTTGATGGTCGTGAAATTCATCCACGTGATGCGGCAAATCGTCTCCTAATATTTTGGCTTGCCCGGGTTAAACACTAGAAAGGTGGTCATGTCAAGGGCCTATCTCTTGTAACCTTGACTTCCAAAAGTTGCGTACTGATGCTCTGCTTTTTTATTTTCATTCTCGTAATATACATACATAAATTAACTTACGCCTTCTTCCCATAGGGGTAGGCAGAAACTATAGAACTCTACCTACTTACTACGATCCATAGATTCTCCTTTTGCCTCGTTTACGTTCATACATCTGGTAATCTATTCTCGAAATATTTTGTGTTTATTTTACTGCGATGTCGTCTAGAATTTAATGGAACCTAATCAGTGGGAAGATGAAGGGACGAATTAGACCCCTATCGAAGGTACTGGACTGTCCCGCAATGCCAGAGGGCAGACGTGTGAGAAAAAGAGAAAAGGGAGGCCTTTGCCCAGCAATGGGACATTACGGGTTAAATTGAAAGACATAGATAGCATAATACGTCGTAGTTTTAGAAACTGCGAACCTCAGAATCTGCGTCATGTCCTACTCAAACGCTCCAAACAAAGTAATTTAAAATTCACGCCTAATTTCAACACAAAACCACAGCCCGAAACTATCACAAACGTAAAATTATCGATAAACATTCCAACCATTTTCCCCTCACTAACACATAACTCGACATTGACCGCTGCAGATGCTCCCATTCCTGCTAGTGATGTAACGCTAACGATATTCAGTTTCTATTAGACTACAATGCTATTCGTTTTTCATGCAAGCTTGGTAATTGTACTAACCTTGTTGCAGATTGCATTGCATGGGTTTGCAGTTTGTAGTTACAATTAATAAACGCAATTGACAAATATGCGAAGATCTGTTTATTCGGTAATGAATTTGTGATGGTTTTTAGATGTTCACCACGAAACATTGGCCTGGTTCAATAAAAATCAAAATATTTTATTTCACATATACCAACATGGGCACTTATGAAACGTCAGAAGCTAGGTGCACGGTTCCAATTGGTGGTTTCCTATGGAGAAGAGCCGGCAAGAAACTCCACGGTTACTCTTTTAAAAATAAGGGGTTTTTACAATGTTTCAAATTACAGTGTTGATAGGTATGGGAGGACAGCGTAGACCTGTCAACAAGTAACAGGTACTCAACAAAATATAAAAATATTAAAGGTCTACAAATCTACAGTCTACAAGAACCCTAACAAGTCCCTATGTTAAGGCGGAACCTTCAGGGTAGCCCGCGAAATTCAAATTTTCTTCCTTTTTTGCATTTTGCAGGTCACTGTCAGGTTGTATTTTGATGAAAATATGAATCGCGACCGTAACAAATATGACTTTACGGAATTATAATCATTAGAATCAGCAATACATCTCCTTAGTTCATATGTACTGTATTCAATGACTATTTCATGAAATCATGACATTTGATACCAATTCTAACTTAAGGAGTTGTATTGCTGGTTCTAATGATTATAATTCCGTAAAACCAGATTTGTTACGGTCGCGAATCATATTTTAATCAAAATACAACCTGACATTGACCTTCAAATTGCAAATAAACGTAAGAAAATTTGAATTTCGCGGGCTACCCTTGCGCTTCCCGCTTAACAGACTTGGTCCAGATATACTCATAATAACCACGAGCAGACATTGAAACAACACGTGCAAAATACATGGTGAAAGCATGTGTCTTAGATATATGTTTAAGATTCAAACAACGCAATCTGATGGAGTTTTTGGCACAGGGCCATACTACGTTGTACCATAATTGTTGTCAGTCCTTTCATACAATTTTATTGAGGTGGTGTGGACAAGGAGGAAGTCTGACCACTAATCAATCAGCCTAGCGTTTTCAAAATAGATGGGGAAGTACTACGGAGAATCGCCATTCAAGGCGAAAGCGCCAGGAAAATCCACGAAATTATAAAAAAAAAAATACGATTTTTGCAATTTGTAGGTCAGTATCATCATCTGCCAACTATTTTGGAGTCAGCGTTCAGTCTAACCCGATGCAGCTGAATACCTGTATTTATTTTACTTGGAGCGATAGCCTATGTGACCTCAACAACCCAGTTACTGGGTAACACGATACCCCTTGGTAAGGCTTTTTTTTTTTTTTTGGGTGAGAAATCATCAAATGACGTCTCCCGCTCTGGGCGGAGCGGAAGGGCGTGTCAGACTCTTACTGACTAAAACCCACCCGTGTTCCTTCATTTGCCTGTGCGCCAGGGCCACGGTAACTCTTTCGAACAATCCGCAGTCCCCTTGGTAAGGCTGGTTGTCAGACTTTGGCTTCTAACTATTCGTTAGGCGTAACGACTGTCAAAGATCTATTAATGATAGCCAAGACCAACGGATTAACGTGCTTTCCGAGGCACGGAGGGGTCTCGATATGTAATAGATGGTCACCCATCCACGGACCGACCGCGGAAAGCGTAGCTTAACTTTCAATCGACCCATGCGGCTGTTATTATTTACGCCATGAAACGTCTTTTTTAAAGCACCAATTGGTGCTTTAAAAAAGACTAAATCCTGCGCATTTAAGCTGTCAGCCCCACTAATTTTCAAGTTGATTGGCAAGTCTTTTTAGGGTTCCGTATCCAAAGGATGACAACGGAATCCTATTACTAAGGCTCCACTGTCCGTCCGTCCGTCTGTCTGTCAGCGTGCTGTATCTTATGAACCGTAATAAGTAGACAGTTGAAATTTTCACAGTGTGTATTTCTATTGCCGCTATAGCAACAAAACATGAAAATAAATCAAAGTTAAAAGTTTGAGGGGATCAATAGGGGCTCTCTTAATTTTTTAACTTTATTGCACGTTTATTGTATGGATAAGAAACGTGTTTAAAAAAAAAATAGTAGTGTTAAATATTGTACGGTTTTACGAAACGTCCGACTCGCACTTAACCGGTTCTTCACCACAATAATATGAGCTCGGGGTTAACCACACGAAAGATATAATGAGTTCTAGACAGGTTTAACCCAAGAACAGTGATGGGGTTCAGAACTCAGTGTAAACGGGTCAAGAACTGATGCTTGGCCACATTTGGGGGTCTGGTCACAAAATACGAAGTCTGTAGTTTCGGCCGAAGCTACAGGCTACCGTTTCCTACACCGTATCACTTACTGACATTAAATTAGTTCGGTTTCCAAACTAAGACTGAATGACAACACACGACAGTTGCTTCTACGCACGATGTGTTTTTGCCCGTCCGAAAAAATGAATATAACAGTTGTTTTGACGGATCAACTACTTTCAGACGGGCCCGTGTCTTTGTTGACGGACTTAGAGAGTAAAACCCCTGCTTAAACTTGGAAACGACCTCTACATAGTCGGGAAAAGACTTGGTGATCGATGGTTGATTTAAGGTCGGCTTTTAGCCTTTCCTAGTGAATAGCTGAATACTAGTGTTAACCCCGACCTTCGCACCCAAACTAGTCTAGATACCGACAGCATTCAAAAAAGAGCTAATTAAACTACTAACTGTAGCTCAAACTCAAACTCAAAGCATTTATTTCAATTAAACCATTTACAGGCACTTTTGAATTGTCAAAGAGTCGGTCAGTTAGTCAGAAAGTTGAAGCTAGTTGCCCATTCCAAAACGTAGATCTCTATGGAGAAGAACGGGCAAGAAACTCCAAGGACACTCTTTTTAAAACAAGATATTACAAAATCCTGGGTACATTATTCTTGTTGCTTCTATATGCGAGAACAATGAAAAAAATATATATATTAAGAAACAATTCAAAATATAAGATTAATAATAAAAATAAGCCGTGGCAGTTAAGAGATGACCAGTCTCAACTGACGCTTGCTGTTAACTTTGTCGTTAAACATATAATTTGCGTGACAGAATCGACATTTAGTGCTCTTGAAGAAACTAAGGAGTCTTTAATGAACACAGCCTAGCGCAGTCCACTGCTGGACATAGGCCTCTCCCAGGCTGCGCCACAACATCCTGTTCTCCGCCTTCCGCATTCAGCCTCTACCAGCCACGGTTTTAAAGTCGTCGGTCCATCTAGCTGGGGAGTGTCCCACATTACGCTTGCCGAAACGAGGTCTCCACTTCAGGGCTTATCTGCTCCACCCGCCTTCCGTCCTTCGACAGACATGGCCAGCCCACCGCCACTTCAGCTTGCTTACTCTCCAAGCTATGTCGATAACTCCGATTGTTAACCGCATAATTTCATTTCTGATCTTATTCTTCAAATAAACTTCAAGAATAACCCGCTCCATAGCGCGCTGAGCGACCTTGAAGGAGTCTTGAACCACTCAATATTCACCCTTCGAAATTCTGGCCTTGTTAACGTCAAAGCTCGTTCTTCCCAGCACGTGTAGAATGACATGAAAGGCACGTGCTTCAACGACATGTTTTAAAAACTGTTATAACGCGCGTCCAGTGACAGTTTTCTGGTCGGTTGCCAGAGTGTGACTAATTTCTATCGTCATATTTCCACGTATTTATTTATTACTTGTAAGCCCTTAGGGCCTAGGCAGTTCTCTTGCAAATTTTTACTGTTTTCGTAGCCCATCAGCGCTATCTGACCATTCCTGCTGTATGCCGATGGAAGGCAAGAGTTGCGCCGCGCGAGAGTGGCCAGATGCTACTATTTAACCAGCCAAAATCATTCTTAAAATTAGTTACAGTTCTGGTAGCCGTTTTATCTACTTACAGCAAAAAATATGACAGGATTCCACCAAGCAAGTCCATCACCATAAAGTTGTGGTACGCTTATTATTCAGTGTGTCAAGCAATTTTTGCCCATCCAAAGATTTACTGGTAGTGATCGCTCCTAACTATTGAACGCCTTGTGCACAACTTCATAAATGGATTTTCTGTTGGTCGTGTTGACAATAAAGTAAATTGTACTGACATTAATTCATCAGATCCGCTGGTGGGCTTAGCCTTCCATCTTTGCATGACTTCGATCCTATGCCACTTGCATTCAAGTCTTACTCGAGTCGACTCCTCTTGCAAAAAGATGTGCTATTCCTTCTTTCTGACTCCTGGCATCTTCTCTTCATCAAAAGGCGTTTCATTCTCAACCATAAAGCTAATTACCCATCGTAACTCGTCTTGTAATACATGTAGCGCAAGCGCACGTGACGTCACGTTACATTTGGTCTTCTATTAATAATTCGCGTTCACCGGCCCGAGCAGCGTGCCAACTATGTATACGTGTTTACAAATACCACGCTTTGGTGCGTTGGTGAGAAACCATCGATTTGTAATGTTTTCTTCTTTCTGTGATGGTACTTTTGGTATTACTCGACTTGAGTCCTAAAACTGAATCTCATGTTGCTTTAACTGAATCTGTTGACGTTTTGAATCGATGGTACTTTCTTATAATACTTGGGCCAAGTATGTGGCCACGTTAATCGGTCGCTTCATCAGTGGCGTTCTTCAGTTTGTCAAAATTGCTGGTGTATGGACACTGGGGGCAAATGGGACATAGTTATTGTAGTTTGGTTATTGAGGAATGTGGGACATAAATGTAGACAGGAGTACCGAACTGGGTGTTGAACGGATTTATAATTCCTCATTCATAATCTGCTGTCAAAAATCGTATTTCCGTTCTTCCTTCTGTATTTTTCTCTTTCTTTTGAGCTTTTCATTAATTGTTTGTCTTTCTAGGATTGGAAATTTTCATTCCTGATACACGGTTTCTGAAACCTTTTACATTTACTCTGCAGTTAAATGCCATGTGTGATTAGTTGTTGTTATCACAGTCCAGCTAATATCAGTGACTTGATCGAGTTTTCAGATCTTGTGGTGAATTTACCTGCTGGTTATCCAAATCTCCTTTTCCACATGGATTTTTATTGCTACTCGATTCAACCCTTTGATTCAACTGCTTCGGGTTCTTTACTTCATATGTTCTTCTCTCGTATCGGCACGAACGATATACAAATAAACTAAAGCCCCCATTTACACGGTGCAAGTTTATTGCCTGTAGCATACTATCAAATTGAAGCAACAATTGACTGGAACCGTCTAAACAACACGTATAATTGTTGCACGATACGGGCAAGTTAGTTGCCGTTCAAAACTGGCATAGGTGTAATCAGCACGTACAATAAAATCGCATTCAATACTTCAATCAATTGTACAAGGACGTGCAACTCTGTGTTTAGATGAGGCAGAACTTGCATGCAATAATCGCCTTGCAATAATTGCCTTTTTGTTAACAGAAGTCGCATGCAATAATTGAATCAAAAACTTGCATTCAATTATATATGCCATTTTATGGAAATCGCACTCGTGTAAACACTTGCATGCAATTCTTGAATGGCAATAATTGAACGTGCTTTACGGCATGCGATTATTGCTCTTGAATGTTATAGAAACTTGCTTAAAGCCGTGGAAAAATAAAATGCAGTCAGCACGACGTTAGCGGGGCTAACTGCCCCGACGTGCAAAAGCCAGTCAGCACGACGTTAGCGGGGCTAACTGCCCCGACGTGCAAAAGCCAATGAGCAGGACGTTAGCGGGGCTAACAGCCCCAACGTACTTCATCATCATTATCGTCCACAGCCCGACTTCACTCACTTCTGGGCATAGGGCCTCTCCTTTTTTGTGCTAATCCTGACACTCGAATACCTACGTTTAACAGTAACCTGGGAGTCTTCTCGAGTGAATAGGTTGCTTGTAGGCGCTTGCCTACTACGTGCTTCGTCGTGGACCTCATCATTGCTCTCCATTAGGTGAGATAGTGGTCAAACGCAAGCAAATCAAAAATAATTGAGGAGGTTAATATCAAAACCACAATGTATATCAAATTTTGACAATTTCGTTTTTTTTTTTTTCACGATTTCTGCACAAAATGAGATAACCTACCATTAGCAGTAACTGTTTAGTTCAAAACAGCTTATTCTGCTTAGTAAAATTATGTCTAATATTAACGTTTAGTTCAAAATCTCTACATATCCTGGTTAAAAAAATAAAACTGTTTTAAGGAATCTATCTATTTATCGAATCGTACGTAACGGAATTCTTAAGTTTTTTTTTGATTTCTGCCTTATTGAAAAAAGTGGATATGTAGTGGTTTTGATCCTAACCTCCACAATGATAAGTAGCACTTCTTGTAGAAAATATTTTAATGCAGCCCCACCTACGATGCAGTGGAACTAAAAATTTAATTCACTGTCGTGCAATCGACACGATGAAGAAGAATGCACCTTGTCTTGCAAATTGAATACGTACTTTTATTAAATACCCGTGCACTTTACAGCAAAACACTCGTCATAATATTAAATTTCAGTTCGAATCTTATTCCTTTTAAGGGGTGCTGCACACTTGTTCGGCACAGCGTGATTCGGTACAACCGAGCGGTAAAATCCAAGATACACTCCGGGACTCTAAATCGAGCCACTATACTTTTTTGTATAGAAATATAAAACTTTTTAAATGGTCGTGAATTTAAATTCGGAAAAATGATTGCCAGTATGTCGGCAACAAAATGTATCAAAACTTTTTGGTTGTGTCATCATTATTTTGATGTTTTTGGCCTTTAAACCTTATATAAAAATGCACGATGCGTGATATATTATGTAGATGTATGTTCGGGAAAAACCTGCCGAGCTGACCCGCGATTTAGCGAGGGTAGATGCCGAAGGCACGAGCCAAACGAAAGCCGAATATGTGTAGTAATCGCTTCGGGTCGGCTTTGTTGTTAAACAATTACTGCCGAATAGAATGTGCCGACACGGATAAAGGTGTCAACCCCTAAAGCTTCCACTCTCGATATCACTAGAACACATCAATCAATCTGCCTGCCGTTTCCCAACTATGTTCGGGTCAGCTTCCAGTCTAACTGGATGCAGCTGAATACCAGTATTTTACATGGAGCTACCGCCTATCTGACCTCCACAATCCAGTTACTGGGTAACACGATACCCCTTGGTAAGGCTGGTTGTCAGATTTTTGGGCTTCTAAGTACTCGTAACGACTGTCAAAGATCTACGAATGACAGCCGGGCTCAACGGCTTAACGTGCTTTCCGAGACACGGAGGAATCTCGATATGTGATGGATGGTCTCACCCATCCACAAGCCGACCGCGGCTAACTTAACTTAACCTTCGATTGACTCGTGCGACTATTATCATTTAGACACGACCCCGCCTTATCCCTAGAGCATGGTCTAAAAAAACAAGGTCTGGCATTCCGGGAGTGACACATGCTTACGTCACTATCCAGTTGCCACTTTATTGCAACAAAACACGAATTATGGAAACATTTTCAGTCACCATTCTGTTAAAAAATATATTTATAGCATTTAAATTGTCGTTTCGTTTTTCTAATCAAGTGAAACAATTCAATTTAAACTTATACCGACGAAATTGTTAGTTAAAACCTCATTGTTTTATCGGATTCGCACAGGTAATAATGGCGGTTGGGGAGTTATTATTACACACTACTGGCAACACAGCGGTGATGATGTAGGCTTGTGTCACCCTGTGTCTCGGAATGCTATACCTGGCGAAGTATATTATTATACCATGCCCTGGAGTAAATGAAAGCTCAAATTGTATTTCATTTATAACTCTTATCTGCTATGCTGCTTTCAATTGTTTATTATTAGCCCGTGTATTGATTTCTAGCTGAATAAGGCTCGGGCGATGCAATAGTGAATGTAATTTTAACTCGATGTAGAGTTTTGTGTTTTTCTTTCTGTATCTGTCCGTGACATCACAGCAACGGACCCTATCAGAATACCAGCGCTGTGACACTTATTTTTTAAATGTTGCAGCATCATGCTGAGATAGAGGCCTTTTGGCCTCGTGAAGGACTTTCTGTTGTTATTTTCATTTTACTTTTTTTTGTGTTTTTGAGTGTGATTGGTTTAGTTTTTCATAATCCTGTGCGAGTCCCAATAAATACTTTTTCTTTCTATCTCCTAATGAAAGCTATTTAATAAAGATACGTCTGAAACGAATCCTTTCAGCTTCCCTTAAGGTTAGGGTTACTAACCGCCCAGATCTGTCCGGCTTTTTGGCGCTCCGCCCGAACTTCGTGCAGCTTTGTCATTTGTCCGGACTTCTAGAGTTTAGTATTTTTTTTTTAAGTTATATGAATCCTGAAAAATGTAAGATTTAAAAGTGAAATGTCCGGACTTTTATATTTGCAAATGTCCGATTTTTTTTTGTCAAGACTTTTAATATTTCGATATAGTAAACCCTACATAATTGGGACGCGCTAGTGTAACCCGCGAAATTCCTTTTTTTTTTTTCGTTTTTGGCAGTTTGCAGGTCAGTATCAGGTTGTATGGTAGTAAAGAAATAAAAACGCGCCCGTAAAAAATATATATTTACTGGAGTATAACGTAAAAATCATCAAAATAAACACCACGAACATTTAATTCGTTTTAAAACTGATGCATTAAATTTGTAATCTGATCAAATTATCAAAACACAGTTTTTTCATAACAGTCATAAACGAAACATAGACAAAACAATTTTCTAAATAATATTTGAAACATGAAACAAGAAACGAAATTACATAAACATAAAAAAAAAACTTCAAAAAATTCTTTCAATGTTTACAGACATAATGAAAATAAAAATAAAACGGATGTCTGTACTGTATATCAAACGTGAATTAGTAACAGAAAGAGAACTTCATTCAGAAAATGACGTACTCCCGTATGTACTGAGTTTGTATGTGTGCGCGTACGTAAATGCAGGCATGACGCTCGAAGGCACGACCAAAATAAGGTGACACTTCGGGGTGGCGCCACTTTCTAAGGCAACGCAATCAAATTTAGAACATTTTCACGTTAGTTCAGATTTTCGCCGCGAGCCACAAAAATTGGCACAATTTGTGTCCATTTTTTGTCTATGTGTATGTTGATGACGTGTGTTGTGGTTGACGTGTATATGCTGACCTTGTCTGGGTGGGTGTTAGCATGTAATACACTGCTGGCATTTCCTGCCGGCGAATGTTTTAAATAACTGTGGTTTGTAAAGTCAAAGTCAAAGTCAAAGTCAAATCATTTATTTCAAATAGGCACATAAAAGGCACTTTTGAACGTCAAAATTTACAAAAAAATAGAATTGATTCTAGTTGCCCCTTCCAAAAGGTAGTTTCGTATGGAGAAGAATGGGCAAGAAACTCCACCGTTACTCTTTTAAAATATTTTACAAAATGTAAATGATGTGTAATTGAGAAATTGATGGGTGGGTCATGATTTTTGCAATGTTGTGGCTTGAAAGGTTTTGCCGTGAACTTTCTGTTTTAATTTTTCTGTATTTTTGTACTTTTTATTTCACCAACATCGTCGTTAACCCGGCCTGTTACAGTTCCAATAGGCCTCTCCTAGGGTTTGCTGCTAAACAAATGTCTAAAAATACTAATTAGTAAGTGGGACGGTTGTATCAAAGATATAACAACAACTTCTCAAAACGAAATATCTTCAAAAGCCATTGTGTGCGTTGGACGCTTATGAAGGCGCCAAGCTCATAGCCAAGTTCTGGGCTGACTCTATATAGATTGCGCTAACTCTATATAGATTGCGCTAACTCTATATAGATTGCGCTAACTCTATATAGATTGCGCTAACTCTATATAGATTGCGCTAACTCTATATAGATTGCGCTGACTCTATACAGATTGCCATCGATACGCTATGAAGAAGTGTATGCGTTTACATACACAAATCACAAATGTACAAACGGCAAGATTCAGAACAAAGCTGTGAAGCCGCTTCCCTTAGCCCTGAGGACGTACTGCTCTGCTCTTCCATGAAATGAATATCAACACTTTTCTATCAAAATCAAAAATCAAAATATTTTATTTCACATAAACCAACATGGGCACTTATGAAACGTCAGAAGCTAGGTGCACGGTTCCAATTGGTTGTTTCCTATGGAGAAGAGCCGGCAAGAAACTCCACGGTTACTCTTTTAATATATACTTACTATTGCCGTTGGTCTCGTGGTTGTAAGTGCGACTGCTGAGCGTAGGGTCCTGGGTTCAATACCTAGGCCGGGCAAAGCGTTATTGGGTTTTTTCATTAGGAATTTCTTAGTAACAGCCCGAAGTTTGGAAGTTGGCGGTGTGTTACCCCCGCGCCTCGGAAAGCACTTGAAACCGTTGGTCCTGCTCAGGAGATATCTCCGGTCGTGTCGGATTGCCGTCCCATCGGACTATGAATGTGAGGGAAGAGGGAGTGTACCTGTGTCTGCGCACACACTTGTGCTCTATAATATCTCCCGCGCCGAAGGCTAGTTTCCGTTGAGATTGGCCGCCATGGCCGAAATACGGTCTGGAGGACTATATTATATAAATGCGAAAATAATTCTGTCTGTCTGTTATATTTTCACGCCTAAACCACTGAACCGATTATTATGAAAAGATAGATAGGTAACCTGGGACGTGATGGACATACTTTTTATCCTGGATATTTGTATTTAAAAAAATGATGAAATACAAAATACACGCGGACGAAGTCGCGGGGAAAAAAATTAGTAGCATATAAATTGATTTGATTAAAATCTCCCGTTATTAGTGGAAATTAATCTTTTGGTCACACATTAAATCCGTCTATAGCAATATTTGGCCATTTCAGGGGTTCAAGTTTATCCTTGAAAATCAACGGCAATAAAAAAACCGTTTCGTCTGCTAATCTCCCTTTTATAATCAAAACCGGACCATCTGTATATATCTAGATTGTGTGGCACCCTCCGTGCAGCATCTGTAGGGTAGATTTATAACGGTCACTGTCTGATTTTAAATGAAAGGTAACTTGTTCTTTTTAGGGTTCCGTACCCCAAAAGGAAAAAACGGAACCCTTATAGGATCACTTCGTGTTCCGTCCGTCCATCTGTCTGTATGTCAAGACCCTTTTTCTCAGGAACGCGTGGAGTTATCGTTTTGAAATTAATATTAAATACGTAGGTCTACGGTCCCTTGGAACTCTAAAAAAATCAAGCTTTTAAGTCAACGCAATAAAAAAATAAGGCCATTTAAGCGACAAATGTTTTACTTGCAAATAATTTAAAATCTGTAGGGTACTTCCCGGTGACCTAGAATCATGAAATTTGGCAAGAAGCAAGGTCTCGCATCACAAGTAAAGGAACACGTCTGAAAATCGTTAATTTTTTAGTTTTATAACAGTTTTTTTTGGGTTTAACATATTACATTTGCAGTTAGAGAATTGACCATGACGTATATCTATGTACGGGTGAAAATTTTTACATTACATGTATGCTCTTGACTGTACCCAGTAAAGTGATAAAATTTGTAATCTGTAATCTACGTCCACACTCTAATAGGCTAAAACCAGAGTCACCTCTACCATTGCTTATTTTGCACCTTTTCCAGGCAATGCCTAAACATACCTACCTTTCAATAAACATGACGTGTCCCCCTATCGATATCACATCACCCCATGCCCTTGGGAGTAAAAATAAAAGTTAACGCTGTGCTAGCGACCGACGACTCTGTATAATCACCCCCTTATCCCCTTTACAAGCCCTTTCAACCCCATCCAGTGTTTCTGATGTGCTGCTCCAAATTGAGGGTTTTAAAATTCACAAAATCGTTGTCGTGCAATTTTTAATGAAGCGTTAAGAATGTGTGAACGTGTTTTATAAGAGAACTAGCGACCCGCCCCGGCTTCGCCCGGGTAGCAAAGCATAATATAATATAGCCTATGTCACCCGGAGATAGTGTAGCTTCCCAACAGTGAAAGAATTTTTTAAATCGGTTCAGTAGTTTCGGAGCCTATTCAATACAAACAAACAATCATATCTTTTCTCTTTGTAATATTATATATGAAACGTTTGTATTTTTAACATAGTGCCATCTATTGAATACTTACTCAATCCAGTCAACAGATATCGCCATCTGTTGGAATCGTTTGGAGCTAACAGATAATTGTGACTGTCAAATAATAGACAAATAATTTGCAATAAAATAATATTGCGACTATAAATTGAGATGAAAGCTATTCTATCTTTCAAGTTGGATCAAATTGCACACGGTGTGCAAATCAAATTCAAAATCGGTTCAGTAGTTTAGGAGTCCATCGCGGACAAACAACGTGACACGTAATTTTTATATATATAAAGATATGTGCAGACGCTTGCAGTCATTTAGCTAATCTTTAATATTGAACTACCTTGTAAAGGGGTGATCCATACTAATATTATAAACTAGCTTTTACCCACAGCTTCGCTCGCGTTAATTTAGACTTTGACTATCAATTCGGGTTATAATTCAATCATGATCGGAAGACACGTAGCGCCATCTATTATCATAAGAACGTTATTGTTGTTTTCCTCGGGAACAGTACTTTTTTTCGGGATAAGAGGTACCCTATGTACGTTTCTGGACACCTGACAACGTATATGCAACATTTCAGGATGATCGGTTCAGTGGTTTCGGCGTGAAAAGGTAACAAACAAACAAACAACTTAGAAAGTTAGGAAGTTGGGATTAGGAAGTTAGAATAATCTTTCTGTATGTCTGTCTCTTAACTTTTCACACCTTTACGGATTTGGATAAAATTTGTCCCGGGTTAGGACATAGGATACTTTATATCCCGGTAGTAAGTTCCCGAGGGAAAATTTCCGACGTCCACGCGGGCGAAGCGGCGGGCAACCGGTCGGCACTTAATAATTAATACAGGGAAATTTTCTATGCTAGGGAGTCTAGAATCATGTGCTGAATTCATGGTTACAGTTTGCACGTCGATATGCATGATATTCTTGCCCGTGACATAACCATGAGTAAAATAGGGGATTTTACTGATATTGATGTGGGATAGACGACCTAGCCTCTTTGAGGAGCTTTTGGATGCTCGTAGCTACGTGGCATAAAATGCAAAACTTGGCGCTAGATCGGAAGAACACACATGGTTCTACTTCCTTCCTTTGGATAACACCTTGGTCCCAGTTTTGCTATCTATGGCAAATACATAGAGTTTCTAAGTCTGAGAAAGGGCTGAAAGACAGAACATGTTTTTTTTTAAATTTATTTTTAAACACAAATTCAAAAAAAAGGAGGAGATTCTCAATACTACTGTATATATGTTTTTGTATGTGAGTTACCTCAGAACTTTTTTCTAGATGAACTGATTTTTTTTATTCTTTTTTTTATTTTAAAGCTGGTGCTTCTCATGTGGTCCCATATAAATTTGATCAGATCTGACCAGTACTTTTTGAGTTATCCTTAATAATGCGTATTTTTTCCACTCAGTATATATTGATGATGTTTTAATAACTTCCCGTCACTGTTATTTACATATCAAGTAGTGGTATACGAATTTGTGTGAAGTAGGTACCATAGCTAAAAAGTGAAAATTATAAACATTTTTACAAAAAAAAAAAACAACCGACTTCCAAAAGAAACACTACAAAGTGAAAAATAACCTTAATTTCGGAAGTCGGTGGCCAAAAACTAAAATACAAAACCAAAGACACCGACATTATTTTTTTGCCGTGTGGGCCTGCTCTTGACCTCGATCACCCCTGATGGAAAGCGATGGATGAGGTCTATGACGGAACGAGCGTGCCCAGAAGATGCGTTCACTCTTGCTTTTGAGGCAGACCGGTTAAATGTGGAAGGAAACACAGACGCTGGCAGAGAGTTGGCACATGTTTGGAGTTGCCCGAGCGAGCGCGAAGCGTCTCCGTTTCAGCTTGGGCAAAAATGCTTCCGTATGTCCGGATGTCCGTTCTCCTCTACAGGTCGCATCTCTCAACCAATTCTCGTGAAATTTTGTGAGTAGGTTCGATAATTATATGGAATTTTTCCAGTTTATCGAAATTTTTCGAAACGGCCATTCAGCCATTTCGCGCTCTTTTGTTTTAAATAGCCCGGTGAACATTTATTCAGTTTTAAGCTATGCAAAGACAGACTCGCGAGGTCTACAGCTCACAGATCCACTAGTCTTATAAGCCTTAATTGTCCCTCTGCATGGTAAAGGCCTCCCTACAGTCCTTCCGCGGTTCCGCCTGTCTTTGTCTAGACTAGCCAAGACCAATCATTATTAAGAAAATCTTGCCATCTCCGTCTGAGCCTGCCGCGAGAACAAAATTATGCAACTGAAACTAACAAAGACATACGATTCCGCCTAAAGTTTTGATGTCACCGAGCTATGACCTATTTTCTATAAAATCCAGCGTCCAGCCATATTGTTAACACCCAAACGCTTCATCACCACTCCACAAACTATGCACCATTAAAATGAAGCGACACAAAAAATCCGCTAATTTGTAGCCAATAAACGCCTTCTCAGCGTTCGGGAGACTTCGGAAACGCTCGGGACAGCCGAACGATCCGGTTTCAACTGGTTACCAGGTTATTGGGACAACGCACACGCGCGGTACATCCTCCCAACTCTTTGTCCTTTATGCAGTTTTTGTGCAATATCTAGGGATGTTAGATATTCATAACATCACGCCTGCATTCACTAAAAAGGTAGGCAAAGGTGTTAAGTAGTAAGGAGTTGAAATATTCGTTCTTCTGTAATGTAGGTTAGGTACCCTTGTATTTTATCTTGTATTTAATACTGTTCTAAAGCTGGATTGAACTGATTCAATGAATGCAAATAAAGGCTCCTCAAACAGGCGCGACACGCGACGTGACACAAAGGCACCGCTCGTCGCGCGACGAGCGGTGTCTTTGTGTCGCTCTGTGGCGTCGCGCCTGTCTGTGGAAGCCTTATGAGGCTGACAACAGCTAAAGCGCGGTCATTGTCGGACTGCATAGAAAAGAAAGAGAAGCGCGATGACACAAAACTGGTAATATAAAATGCAGCAATTATTTATTTACAAAAAATCTATTGATCGGACTAAGAAATTAAAACACTATTACGTTAATATGTTGCTTGTAGAGTAATCTGACAATAAATCAGAATGATTGCATGTATATTAGTATGGTTTATACTGATTAAAAGATTTTTTTTTAATTCTATCGTATCAAATTAGTTGTATTATGTTTTCAACACACTATCTAACTAGTTTATAGAAGAATATCTTATATTTTTATGATTTTGCGGTATTATAAAACTTGCGTTTAGGTTCTCTAGTCCCCTTAAGAATTTGCCTAAATCTATAGATATTTTCAGGAAGCAGTTCGAATGAGCTCCGGGGAATTAATATTAAAATAACATTGTATCGAGTCTATCGTCCATTTTTATGGTAGAGCTCTAATAGTATTCAACCTCAACTCAAACTCGAGGCATTCATTTCAAATGAACCAATTACTGGCAGTCAGTCAGAAAGATCAAGCTAGTTACCCATTCCAAAGCGTAGTAGGTACCTATGGAGAAGAACAGGCAAGAAACTTCACGGACACTCTTTTAAATCAAAATATTGTCACAAAATTTGTAATTTTTTATTTGGAGAGAGTTTATTTTCTAGCGTAGGTAAATCACGAATTACTTGGGTATCTATGAGTATATTATTTTGTGTGGAACTGGCAAACTGCATTATATACAATAAATAACCTTTTTCTCAATAAGTCATCTCAGCTCACACATCAAAACCAAAATCAAAATATTTTATTTCACATAAACCTACATGGGCACTTATGAAACGTCAGAAGCTAGGTGCACGGTTACAATTGGTCGTTTCCTATGGAGAAGAGCCGGCAAGAAACCCCACGGTTACTCCTTTAAAAATAAATGCCTTTTACAATGTTTTCAAATTACAGTGTTAATAGGTATGGGAGGACAGTGTAGGCCTGTCAACAAGTAACAGGTACTCAACAAAATAGAAAAACGTCTACAAATCTACAGTCTAAAAGTTAGGCTAAAACGTTCTCACATTCACAAAATATAGATGAATCTATATAAAAGATAAATAAAATAATTAAAATAAAAGCCTTTTTAGACCAAATGACATGATGACCATTACAACTGTAACAAATCTGAATTAAAATCCTGTCTACATTATTATGTTCAACACCATTTGGACGGAACAATCCATGACCTTTGTGTTTGTTTCTGCATTTCTTCTCAAAGATCCAAAACCTGCGCCACTGAAATAAGAAATCTGAAAATTTTACTTACATAGAAGTAGCTTTCAAAAGTTAAAAGTTTGTAAAAAAACAATTTTCATTTAATAGGTCACATCACATCGTTATCAATTTTCGATCGATCTTCACCTCTAAATGGTAATTCACCTCCCTAACCCACGTAGATTTCACCGTAATCTACAAATCTAACAACCTATTATTAAAAAGAAACATTTATTACATCACCAGTAGCGACCTCATTTCTACCCCCAAAACCTTTTTTCTCGGAACCTCCGTAGTTTACCTTGGAAACCATGACTCACATACCACCAAAAACCTATAATTTGTGACCTAAGACTAGGCGCACACTATGCGACGTGCGACTGCTACAGCTCGGCGACTAGACGCAACGATAGACAATATTTTATCAAAGCTCCGCACACTTGGCGCCGAGTTGCAGAGTCGCAACGACAAGCTAGGGGAGTCGCACGCTCTCGCTAACTGTCGCAGCGCCTAGACGAACGGTGCCCGCGCGCACCCGATGACAGTCGCATCCGACAGGTCTGCGTCTTATCGTCGAGCTGTCGCAGTCCCATGTCGCATAGTGTGTGTGGAGGTTTTAAAAGCCTTAACGAGCCCCATTGGTTGAAGTCAAGGTCAAAGCCGTATGAGTCAGCTCTTCCAAGGTGAAATGGGTCCACCTCGTGTCTGGATTTGAAGTTCAAGATTGTTGCGAATTCAGTGGTGGGTTTGGATGTGTTTCTTGCATGTTCTGGCGCCATGTAATGTACGCTTTACGAGCTTGATAGTAGCTTGGTAGTTACACTTTTCAAAGTATCCAACACTAGCTTCTGTTCGTGACTTCATCCTCGTGGAAGTTCACTGGACCATAAAACATATCCTATGGTACTCGGGAAAAGCGTAGCTCTCTATCAGTAATAGAATTTTTTAAATCGAATAAGTTGTTTTGGAGATTAAGTACCTCCTACATTCAAACTTACAATCTTTACCTCTTTGTAATAAAATGATAAATGATTTTATTTCTGTAAGTAGGTTTGTACAAACACTTTTACACGTCAATCATATTTTAAAACTAGATGAGGTCGGCGTTTCCTATCCGACTACTCTGAGAAGAAAGGCCGAAACAAACTCAGAGGTCACAGTCTCGAAAGAATGCGTAGATAACATAAACTTTCTACTATTATCCGAGGGGGTAGTAGCTAAGTGAAGTGCAGAATGCCGGGTAGTACAATACTTCTCAATAACATGATAATTACTAGGTCAGCCACACGGAGTTCTTTTACACATCTCGGCCGTCTCGGCTTTGTTACTGCCAAAGCACTTGCTTTAAAAACGGCTTGATTTACAATGATGCCGACATGAAAAAAGCGTCTGACAACATACTTTTTCATTAATAAATAAAACAGGGCTATATTATAAAAAAAGAATCAAAATTATATTACCTATATCTTCTCTCGTATCAACTCTAAGAATAGCTTATTCCACACTAAAAATATTGACCCCAGAAACGCCTTACGCATATTTTACTCTCGCCACTCAATAAATCTGCCTGCCTTTACCCAACTATGATGAGGTCAGCTTCCAGTCTAACTGACGACTGCC
This sequence comes from Dryobotodes eremita, assembly GCA_917490735.1. NCBI lineage: Eukaryota > Metazoa > Arthropoda > Insecta > Lepidoptera > Noctuidae > Dryobotodes > Dryobotodes eremita. Next base: position 11,860,032 of record OU823270.1, read on the forward strand.
TATCTGACCTCCACAACCCAGTTACTAGGTAACATGATACCAGTTGCTAAGACTGGTTTTCAGATATTTGTGCTTCCTAACTACACGTAGCAACTGTCAAAGATCTATTAACTCTCGTCATTAGATAGTTCACCTACATGGCCTAGATGGGCTGGATCCTGTATCTAGGTCACCTGTACCCTCTCCCCCCCCCTTGTATCCCCCTCGCTCCCCTCGCATCGACTATAGACTCACGCCCATTAATAGAGATGTGCCCTGTGATACAGTGCAGTAATATTCGTGAGTTTCAATGCAGGGCTGGAACTTTGTACTGTACAGAAAATAAACGAATGGTCTCCATGTTTAGTAATAGTAATATTTATTTGACATACAAAAGTACACGGATACAGAATGACACTTAATTTATGCGTGCAAGTAGCCTGGTACACACGGCTATATATTTCCAGTATAAGCTGACCTCTCATTGTACGGAAGTTCTATACAATGCGAGATCAGTTTATACTAGAAATGTATAGCTAGATATGCAGCCCTTGTGATAAATGATAAATTATTTTATTTCTGTAAGTAGGTTTGAACAAACACTTTTACACGTCAATCATATTTTAAAAACTACATGAGGTCGGTGTTTCCTATCTGACTACTCTGAGAAGAAAGGCCGAAACAAACTCAGAAGTCACAGTCTCTTTTAAAGTCCAGACATAATCTTGCTCAGATAAAGGTGTACATAAGGTCAGGTGTACAAAATACATGATCAATGATCCCTATGCTAGTAGATGTTTGCTAATTGGGTGTTGAGGATTAAATCGTTAGCCCAGTATTTTTTCTGTAATGTGGGCAGATCCCCTTGCAGCCTATAGAGGTGTATGAATGCAGCTAGTCTTCACAGTTATTCTACACTAGCTTTTGCCCGCGGCTTCGCCCGCGTGGATGTCAAAAATTAACCCACGGGAACGTACGTACTACCGAGATAAATAGTATCCTACGTGTTAATCAAGGTTATAGACTATCTGTGTTCCAAATTCCATCCAAATCCGTTCAGTAGTTTTTGCGTGAAAGAGTAACAAACATCCATACATCCATCCATCCATCCTCACAAATTTTCATCTTTTTGCATCATTTCAAAATCAAAAGGATCTTTTTCTTTTTGCAATGGGATTGCTTGGGTTGCTGTCACAAAATTACTGTGTCCAAAATGTAAACGTCATCCACGTCATTACAATTTGACAGCGTTCAATTACATTTAGTAATCAGACCAGCATCTGAGAAAGTATTGATTAAAGTTACACTTAAATTATAATATAGTTCTCAAATATGTAAATACGTATAACAAAACATAACATCACGCCTGATTACCGCGAAGGCTTAGACAGAGATGTACCTATAAAACACCCACATTTCGCCTGTTAAGATTTGCATTTTGTTTTTAAACCCAGCTCAATTTCAAGATCAGCCAACCGTCATCCAAGTTAACAGCAGGGATTGCTTAGTATCCCATGATCATCATTCCCCCACTAACCCACATCCCGGTTTAGTAGGTTATCCCGGTTAGTCCCGGGCAAGTCGGTGACCTCTACAATTAGGTCAGCATGCACCCCGCCCCGGTGCAATGTTGCTGGTGACCTGGTTGGAGGACCAGACTGTATTTAGGTGATTGCTGATTGGCTATAATAAGAGATGTTAATGATGAATGAAATCTAAATTAGTGAAGTGAAAAAAGGACTTTGTTCTACCAAAATCAGCTGACGCACAATTTCCCATTAAGTACTTTTGTTTATTGCGTCAAATGAATCCAATATTTCAAATGTTGAATATATCAGTCATACATACAAAACTTATACTTAGAATCCTAACTAATATTATAAATGCGAAAGTCGGATAATCTATGTGCTATTTCACGCTAAAACTGCTGAACGGATTTGGATGAAATTTGGCACATGGCTAGACCAAGATCTGGATTAGGACATAGGATACTTATTAACCCGATATTCCTACGGGATCCAGACTAATACGGGTGAAACCGCGGGGGGGTCTAGTCTTTAATACATTAATATTTAACTTAGATATAGCACAAAAAATCTTGCTGTTTTGACATGTCGCCATTGCACCCGTGCGAAGCAGGGGTACGTCGCTAGTCATAAAGGACCTTAGCATTCATCAACTAGTATCCAAGGATTTTCTTTCCCTATAAACCTCGCAATTCAAAGGTACTGATGAGTCGCTGAAAACCAGCGCTGGGGCTCTGTCTCGCATAGGGTCGTAGCATTATGCTGAGCGATTGCCGTTATGCGTGGATGTGACGCATATTTTCCCCCAACTCGTTCTTTTTTGTGTTTGTTTCTCAGCGTCATGTTTACCGCAAAAAACGTATTTTTTTTTCTTCTTTCTTTCTTCTTTCATAGGCGCTTTGAACTTGCTTCAAGGGCATCAGGTCACGGCCGTATGTTGTAGCGGGCTGTTTCCATTATACGTCCGTGTGTCCAAAATTTTATTGGCTGAGGAATGATGTGAAGGCAACGATGCGGTTTAAAAGATGTCGTAACAATTTTTTTAAAGAGTATGTTAAATTCTTTATTCATTTTGAGAGGATGAGTGAAAGGCGACTAACAAAAGGTATTACCAAGGCAGATGTGAGTGAAATCGCCAAGAGAGGACGCCCTAGGAGGACATATAGTGACCTTATTGATTGATTGATTGATTGGTGATGTTCTTCAGAAAGGTCAGGTGCGTAGTACTCGCAACCGGCGTGCGTGTATGACCAGATGTATGAACATAAACGAGGCAAAAGGAGTATGTAAGGATCGTAGCTGGTGGCGTTCTGTAGTTTCTGCCTACCCCCATGAGAAGAAGACGTGAGTTTATATATTTTTATATGTATGTGTAGTTTTTTGATCGCATTGGATCAAAAAACAGAAATGATTAATTATTTTTCTGTAGCTCTATAAACTTGATTTGTTAATTAGTGGTAATTTGCTCGCCACCATGAAAGCTAAATTCAAACTCAACTCAAACTCAACTCAAACTCAAAGCATTTATTTCAAATAAACCAATTACAGGCACTTTTGAATTGTCAAGGGGTCGGTCAGTCAGAAAAATGAAGCTAGTTGCCCATTCCAAAGCGTAGTAGGTACCTATGGAAAAGAACGGGCAAGAAACTCCACGGACGCACTTTTAAATCAACATAATGTTACAAAAAAAATTTGGTTACATTACAATTTTAAACATAACTGGTAAAATATGGGGTTACTATACAGCGAAACCTCTCCTAACCTCTTTGAAAATTCACTAATTTTGAAAATGAATGTTGGAGACTTAACATTGAAGAAAAATTAATAGTCAGAAATTGCTATCATACCGTATCCAAGCGTGGTGATCTTTGCTTGTTCCTTCTCTTTGTGAAAAAAGGCTTTCGATTAGCAGTAGGTATAGTCAAGGACAAGGTGACAGGGACATCGATGCGTAACCTGTGACCATGAATTCAGAACATAATTCTGAAACCCCTGCGTTGAATTTTTCGTCGGTTATTTAAAAAACACGTGTGGCACTCGGGGACTGCCGCGGTAAAGCTATTGCATAGCATTTTTTATCAACTTATGCAATTATATTTTTTTTATTAATTTTTATTTATGCAGTATTTTTTTTTCTTTGATATTAATTCAAGTACAGTCGTACCATATACACGTTAAGCGAACGCTCGGCCGAGCTACATGGTAGGCGGAGTGGGGGGTGTTAGGTTTTATTTTCGTTACGGAATTTCTTCATTCGGTCGTCGCGCTCAAAGCCCGCGATAAAAGCTATGCAATAGCTTAAAAAAATGTGTAGTTTAATACATTTTGACCGCGTACGTATTGCACTTTTCTATGAAACTGCAGTTTTATTTTTTTTGGTAACTGACGAAAGTTTTTACTCTAGCGGGTCATTATCATCAATCATGTGCTGAATTCATGGTTTCAGTATGCGCGTCGATGTCCCTGCCAGCCTGTATAGTGTGTAGGTGTACTGAATATTTCTCAAAACGCCAATTCTATTACCAGCTCTAAAAAAATCACATACTTAAACTTTTACGTCTACATTTTATTGCAATAACTCGGTTCTATCGCATTCCTTCGTGACATACTTATATAATAATAATAACTCTTTTTTAATATTTTAGAACTAAAGAATTCTAGAAATATACGTATAATAGTGAACTTATAAAATTACTCGTCGCCGTAATCGTTGAGCTCCTTAAGTTCCGAGTTGAGCTGCACGATTACTGACAAATGCGTGCACTGACTGGACAGGTCGACTCAATTTGTGTGGTTCTTTCTCCCAAAGACCATTTCAGACACAAATCTACATGGTCTTCACATGATCTGACCAAGATTATGTCTGGACTTTAAAAGAGACTGTGACCTCTGAGTTTATTTCGGCCTTTCTTCTCAGAGTAGTCAGATAGAAAACGCCGACCTCATCTAGTTTAAAAAATATGATTGACGTGTAAAAGTATTTGTACAAACCTACTTACAGAAATAAAAGCATTTATCATTTACTGGTTTACTTGAAACTGAAGCGGTACGTAACTAAGCAATGACTCACTCAAGTCTGTGCTACGGCTACGCTCCTGAACTTGCTACGATTAGGTCAGGGCTCTACGCCGTAGCAACGTAGCCGACCGAAGTCCATTGTATGATCCGTCACAACATTACTAATGTAACCATTCGTAACATATTGCTCCGATTTCAATAAATAACATTCTGAGAAACAATTTAAAAAGAAAAGCTGAAATGACATTTGCTGAGGCATTAAATTGATACCTTTTTGGAAACAGGGGGTAATTTTAATCAACAGTGACAGTACCCACAGAAAGTGGGCACGGGTTTTCTAACTGACATAATGTATTCAGCCCCTGCAGTCTCGACATTAGACAGCGACAAAAATCGGTCGCTAAGTCGTATCGTTGTCAAATTTCTTTAATAGATTTTCAACCTTATGCTTTGGAAATAAAGTTGAAAATCTATTAAAGGAATTTGACATCGATACGACTTAGCGACAGATTTTTGTCGCTATTCATGTCGAGACTGCAGGCTCAGGTAACCGTTGAATTATTGTCGTAGCTTCGTCATAGGATCTGATGCGGCTACAAAACCAGTTTTTATATTATCAGTGCGTGCGTGCGTGTAACTCCGTACTGCCAATATTCGTACAGAGTTAGTTACTTTTACCATATAATCAAGCTTTTTGTTTCCTATATTTATCGTTTTTTGTCGTGGGAAAATAGTTATGGAAATCTTGGGTAGAATGGAAAGCTATGTCGGACTCCTAGTCAAAACCAGCGTATCTTTAACTACCAAGATTGAGAAGTAGGCGTGGGCAAAGTGTATAATTTGTATTTATTAAAAACGAATACACTAAACTCAAATCAAATGAAAAAAAAAATATCTCACATAAAACAACATGGGCACTTATGAAACGTCAGAAGCTAGGTGCACGGCTCCAATTGGTTGTTTCCTAGAAGAGAAGAAGAAGAAGTGGAAGAAATGAAAAATGAAATTTGGTTTGATAAATGAGCAGTTTGTTTTCTATTAATTTAATTTAATTTTATTCGAAAACATTCATCGGTTTCTTACTAAACCTCAACTATATCCGGTGACCCTGCATACTTATCTCTTTTGCTGACGGTACACAGAGTAAAATAGAATATTTTAATATAAAAAAAATACTTTTAAGTGTGTTATCGCTCTCAGAGTAAACGCCTTTTGTACTACAAAAGTTATTGTTTTCGTGGTACAGTTTTAGCCCGAAACAAGACAAATTAGTGAAAATACATTTATTGAAATTGAATTGAATAGGTTTCGGTTTGCTTAAGTAAATTTATTATCCTTTTATCGTACCTTTCCACCAAATCCTTTTTAGGGTTCCGAACCCAAAGGGTAAAACGGGACCCTATTACTAAGACTCCGCTGTCCGTCCGTCTGTCAGTCCGTCGGTCACCAGGCTGTATCTCAAGAACCGTGATAGAATAGAATAGAATACTCTTTATTATGTACACCATAAAAATTACAGATATAAATGTAGACATTTTACACAGGGTGACACAATGGGCGGTCTTATCGCTAAAAGCGACAGTGATAGTTACACAGTTGACTTTTTCACAGACTGATGATGTATTTCTGTTGCCGCTATAACAACAAATACTAAAAAACAGAATAAAATAAATATTTAAGGGGGCTCGAATACAACAGACATGATTTTTATGCCGTTTTTATAGATAATGGTACGGAGCCCTTCGTTAGCGAGTCCGACTCGCATTTGGCTGGTTTTTTTCCTCTTTAAACTCGCACCACGTTCTCGAAGCAGTTTTTTTAGATCATCCACTTTTAAATCTCCGTAGGATGCCTGAATATCACAGTCCACGTTTTTTAATACATGAATAATAATAAAACTATTATAAAATTATGACATGATGCATCGTGGCGGTTTGTTTTCGGTTTGTGCTAGTGTCGCCCCCTACGCAGAATTATGCGTAATATTACCTAGAGGTTCACCCCCTATCAGGTACATGGGACTTAAATAGAACTGGTGAAATTTGTATGTACTATAGCACAGTATTACAATCTGAAACTATAAGTACACCTCTGCCTAACCCTCGGCGAATACAGGCGTGATATGTATTTTATAGTTATATTTATGAGTTTGGTTACCTATAGGTATATCTTTATCTACACTGTTCAATATTCTAGCAGTCTATGAGTCATACTCGTAGCATCTGATCCTGCTACACAATACATCATGTAGACGGTGACTCACTGTCGTAGCCCGTAGCAGCTGAACTTGCTACGAGACTACGACCATGGCATTAGGTCATGGCTTTACCGCGACTGTGGTACCTACTTTTTCCATTAGCACACGACACGGGAATATTTTTAATAATTTTTACACATTTTTAAGCCTTTACTTTGAATGTACGTTTATAACCGGAGTTTATATATTCTATAGTGATTATCGATTCGTTATCTTGATTCTGAATACTTATTTAAAGAAGAAATTCGCTTAAATAGATTTCTCAAATTAATGACTGTACTTATTGACTATTTATTTAAGACCTCAGAAACGGTATTAATTAGTTAGCGAACTATCTGTTCTCAATTTCTCGGAATCAATTTTGTTTTCCTCAAATGAGTATGATCAAATCACTTTGCACCTTTTCAAATGAAAAACTTCATTTGTTACGGATCTTTTTAAGAAGGACAGACTATTTAAGCTGATTAAATACTTAAGAGGGCGTACAACGGTACACTAGCGCCACTCCTTTAAAAATAAAAACTCGTGATTGAGAAGGAATTATGAATAACGGCTCAATAAGGACCCTCGGTAAGTGTGTCTAGAATTTTCTAATACCTTTTATAAAGTTTCATATTGAGACACAAAGCAACAAATTTCGATATAAAGAAAAGCGGCCACATTCCTCTAGATCGTATTTTGTTCGTTCGTGTCTCAAAATAAACTTTATAAAAAGGTATTAGAAAATTCTAGACATACTTACCGAGGGTCCTTATTGAGCCGTTATTCATAATTCCTTCTCAGTCACGAGTTTTTTTTTTAAAAGAGGTGGCGCTAGTGTATCGTTGTACGCCCTCCTAACTGAAGTGTGACTAGATGACGACTTATAGAAAAGTATGGAAGAAAAAATCCATGTTTCGCCGACCACAAAAGCATTAGAATAAGAGCAGGAAAATGATGAAGATTATGATATACTTAACTATTTTCAGTCATGGTTTCTTTACCATCTGTGCTACGGAGATCACTTGGCTCCATCCATCCAAAGTTTGTCTGTAAAAGATCGCTTTTAGCGATAAGACCGCCCATTGTGTCCCCCTGTGTAAAATGTCTACATTTATATCTGTAATTTTTATGGTGTACATAATAAAGAGTATTCTATTCTATTCTATTCTAAACAGCGCACTAGCTACACTGACAGGTTGAGGCACTATCACATGGACACGATAACCAGTCGTAGGAAGACGCTGGACTACGTCATCCTTCACAAAGTATTGAATGGAACGATACATTGCAGTGAACTTTTGAGCTCTTTAGAGATTAAAATTCCGACTCGGATTACTAGGCATAACACATACAACCTATTTTACATCCCTGGCTCAAAAACGAACCTCGGTCATTACGCCGCTGTGCCAAGACTTTGTAGGCAATACCACACGTTAGCTAAAATTACGAATCTAGACATCTGCGAGTCTCTGTTTAAATATAAGAAGTGTATAATAGATTTAATTTAAGTATCTCTTAGTGTTATATTTACCTTTATTTTTGTTTGTTTGTATGTCCTTTAAATTTGATCAACTTTTTCAAAATGTTACCTATTATTAATATTTTAACTTTGTTAGCTTAGTTGTTAACTTTATTGTGCATGCTGTGGTCTCCTATAAGTGAAGAAGTACACCTGCTTAATTCCTGATGTTGTCCTTTCTTTATGTGTCATGTATTGTTTACATCTTTTGTTGGAGATCCTAAATCCTACCTTCCTTCCTAACTAATATTATAAATGCGAAAGTAAGTTTGTTTGTTACCTTTCACTCCTAAACCACTGAACCGATCATCCTGAAATTTTGCATATACGTCGTCAGGTGTACAAAAACGGACATAGGGTACCTTTCATCCCGCAAAAAAGTACTGTTCCCGAGGAAAACAACAATAACGTTCTTATTATAATAGATGGCGCCACGTTTCTTTCGAATCATGATTGAATTATAACCCGAATTGATAGTCAAAGTCTAAATTAATGCGAGCGAAGCTGCGGGCAAAAGCTAGTCAATAAACAAAAATAAATTAAGGAATGACACTAAATCCTGCCATAACTAACCTTATTTATAATAAATCACAATACCGTGCCGTGAGACAAAGCAAACAAGCCCAAGATCGTTCGATAGGGCTGACTGATTGCCGCGTTTCGTTCCGCCTTACACAACCAGCGATAGCGGCCGGTGAGCACGTTGTTTTACTGCTGATACCGTTACTGTGACGTCATTGTGCTGCGGGTTATAAATTATATTTGAGTTAGTAGTTGTTTTAATATGCTCTACTGGGTAAAAGTGCTCAACTTCTAAGGCGTGTGGTAGAGGGTGCGAACTCCAGCAAATACCGATGCGATATATTTTAAGTTCAAAATCAATAATTTTATTTCACATAAACAAACCTACATGGGCGCTTATGAACAGCTCGCCGTCCGGTAAGGACCAGGCCCGGGTCGACGCCGCGTCGTGTTCCACGCGCGCCTCAAAGAGATGTCAGTAAAATTGACGGGGTCCGATAGGACCGATGCCTGCCGGGGCTGCGGATTGTTCGAAAGAGTTACCATGGCCCTGGCGCACAGGCAACTGAAGGAACACGGGTGGGTTTTAGTCAGTAAGAGTCTGACACGCCCTTCCGCTCCGCCCAGAGCGGGAGACGTCATTTGATGATTTCCCAAACAAAAAAAAAAAAAAAAAAAATGGCCGCTTATGAAACGTCAGAAGTACAAGTTCAAGTGTATAGACCATAATGCAGTATTAAAAGATGTAACCAAATAATTAAAGAAAGAAAGAAAGAAAATACATTTATTTAGCACAGACTACAAAGCACACAATACAACTTAAACAAGTATAAAAGAAAAATAAAAAGTGTAAAGTGCGTTGTGAGAAATTTGCAGGAAAGTGTGCTTCGCGGCTGCGCCAAATATGTGCAGTTCAGCTAAAAATACCAGACAACTAGTGCCTGACGTTGGTTTTCAATTGAACCTGATGTGTCCGAACTTTCAATGAATTTAATGGTCAGCTAAGAGGCTCATGGCTAATAACAGCCGCACGGGTAGATCGAAGGTTAAGCTACGCTTGCTGAGGTCGGTCCGTGGATGGGTGACCATCCATTACATGTCGAAACCCCTCCGTGCCTCAAAAAGCACGTTAATTCGGTGGTACCGGCTGTCAATCGAAGATCTTTCAGAGTCGTTACGGGTAGTTAGAAGCCCAAAAGTCTGACAACCAGTCTTACCAAGGGGAACCAGTGTTACCCAGTAACTGGGTTATGGAGGTTAAATAGGCAGTCGCTCCATGTAAAATACTGGTATTCAGCTGCATCTGGTTAGACTGGAAGCCAACCCCAACATAGTTTGGCAAAGGCAGGCAGATTGATTGAAATAGTCAACACGTCTGAGCAAGCTTGCATGGTGTTCAAGCCTCGTTTTTTCTCTGTATGAGAAAATACCTTTGCAACATTTAGGGCCATCACAGTCTATGGTAATTATTAATTATCCCAGCAAAAACATTTTTACAAAAAAAACAACCGACTTCCGAAATTAAAGTTATTTTTCACGTATTTTTGTGTTTTTTTTAGGAAGTCGGTTGTTTTGTTTGGAAAAAAGTTTTTATTTGTGGTACCTACCCCACACACATTCGTATACCACTACTTGATATGTAAATAACTGTGACAGGAAATTATTATAACATCATCAATATAAACCAAGTGGAAAAAATACACAGTATTAAGGATAACTCAGAAACTACTAGTCAGAACTTGATCAAATTTAAATGGGACCATTATGTGAAGCACCAGCTTTCAAATAAAAAATAATCATCCAAATCGGTTCACCCAGAAAAAAATTATAAGCTAACAAACATAAAAAAAAAAATACCGTCGAATTGAGAACCTCCTCCTTTTTTTGAAGTCGGTTAAAAAGGAAAAGAACTAACGCTGTTTGTACAACAACACTTTCCACCGCGAAACTCGATACTTTTTCATAATTTATGCCTTTGTATCTACATCGCCACATGCGAACTGAGCATCATAGTGACGTCACGCAAAATCCTGCATCGCGCAAGCAGAGTTTACCGCGCGACTAGCATATATGTCAGATTGCATAACTCGTCGCTATACATACGGCGCCGTCTGTTTGCATACTGTCGTCGTTATGTATAATGCCTAAGGCACAATGTATAACGCCTAGGCATTATGTAAAAGTTCTTGAAACCCAATTGATTATTCCATCCCCGTTTACGTTTCGACCCCAGACAGGCGCTTTACTTTGTTTAAATTATTTCATCGCCACTGCTCTCAAAACGGTGAAGGAAAACATCGTGAGAAAACCAGCATGTCCTAGAACCAAAAATTCGAAGACATGTGACATCTACCAACCCACACTGGGCCCGCGTGGTGGAGCACAGCCCGCTGTCTCTCACCGAGAGGCGGCCTGTGTCCCAGCATTGGGAACATTATAGGCTGATTATGCTTTAGGTACATAATGCCTAGGCGAATTCATTCAACTTAGTTCTATTTTCTACGACCTGAAGAGCTGCTAAACAAAACAACAAAAATGGCGTCGAGTCGTGCACGTGTTTCCGAAAATAAAGATGATAATGCCGCAAGAAACATGTGAATTTAAAGACGTTTACTATAAATAATTGTTACGAAGGAAGCTTGCGGCTTGAAGGAAGTGACGATGACGTCACGCTGATGTAGTTGCACGAAGGCTGCGCTGACGTTCATGTTCGGGGTCACCAGTATAGAGGTATGAGGAACAGGGTGTAAAGTTCACTCACACCTCCATAGAAAAGGGAGGATCCTCCGACCAGACAGGTGTCGTGTCTGGTGGGCAACTGCCCGACGATTGTTGTCGGGACGTTGAATATATGCTAGTTGCGCGGTAAACTCTGCTTGCGCGATGCAGGATTATGCGTGACGTCAGTGTGACGCGTAGCTCGCATTTTGCGTTGTAGATGCCGCTACACTCTCATGTGTAAAGCCCACAACGGAAGCGGCTTATAGGCACTGAGTTAAAGCCGTGAGTCACACAGGCTAGCACTGTAATTACTTGGCTTCTGTCTACCGCAGTTATTAATTAAGTGCTGATAGTTACTTTAATTAAACACCCTTAGTGCTAATATTCTAGCTATGCAAGGTGGCAGGAACATCGACGCGCAACCTGTTACCATGGATTCAGTACATGATTCTGAAACCCCTGCATTGATATTTACAGTAGGCTTCTTAAAAAAAAATGCTGTTGCTTCTGACCGCGTAGATATTGCACTTTTCTATGAAATAGCAGATTTTTCTTTTAATAACCCACGAATTTTTTTTACGCTAGGTGTCTAGAATCATGTGCTGAATTCATGGTTACAGTTCGCGCTTTGATGTCCCTGCCATGCCACCCTGTACATTTGAAACATTTAGCTGAGATAGGGCATCCAATCTCGAGTCCAGACTGGCAACTCGAGATCCCGCGTGCTAGCACTGCTTTCTCGATTTTACCTACGGCTACGTTAGGAAATACGGATTCTAAATTAAAAAAAAAACGCATTTTTTACTCAAAAATTCTTAAACTCATTTAAAATGGAAACTACACCTATTTAAAGTAATCACGTTAGTACTTTGTAAATTAAAAATCCTTAATCGAATCATGAAACAAAAAAAACTACGTTTATTTGATATTATCAAGAGATACTAAAGCTTGGTTTCATTCCTGCAAAGTACAGGAGATCCTTCTTTAATCTTCTAAAACTATAAGCAATACAAATTTATTCGTTTTCACTTTGCGATTTGCGTCCGTATTATAGACAGAACCGCATGCGGGCACAGGAAAACATTGACCCGTGGCTTGAGTTTAATCCCATCAAAGGATGAGGTGCACTCACGTAATGAAAGTTTGATCAGTCTTCTAAACCAAAGTTGATTTTAAATTACGCCCCAGTACCCGGTTGTTATACTTCTTATCCTGAGACACTTAAATGATACATGATTTTATTTCTGTAACTAGGTTTGTACAAACACTTTTTCACGTCAATCATATTTTTTAAACTGGATGAGGTCGGCGTTTCCTACCTGACTACTCTGAGTAGAAAGGCCGAAACAAACTTAGAGGTCAGTCGCTTTTAAAGTCCAGACATATCTTGGTCAGATTATGTGAAGACCATGTAGATTAGTGTCTGAAATGGTCTTTTGGAGAAAGAACCATACAGGTTGAGTGGACCTGTCCAGTCAGTGCACGCATTTGTCAGTAATCGTGCAGCTCAACTCTGAACTTAAGGAGCTCAACGAACGAAGGAGCGAACGAACTTAAATAAATATGTTTCTAATATTATTTTTCTATTTGTTATAGATACATGGCGTCTGTGGTACCGAAGAAGCACCAATTAAACTCCTCCGCTCTCCCTCTGTTTTCCGCCATCTTGCAATAACGAATTTACAAAAAAAATGCGCTCCGTCAACAGCCGTCCACGTACTCACCGAACGAAAGTCATAAAAAAACTAAAAATAAAAAAGAAATACGAGCTTACCAACATAAAAATAATACTGTGTTCCAAACTATAGTTACCAAAACAAGCGCGCGAAATTTTTTTTGTTAAAAAAAAAGTTTTTTCACTAAAGAGGCTTTAACTCTGTAGTTTATGGATGTAATATTAAATAGTTGCCTTCTCTTAGTAGTAGACAGTGTTGGTCCAATCTCTTTAATAAATAATAAGTAATAATTTTTCCCCCTTTATATAAAAAAAACTGTGTTTTATAGGTGTTATTTAAAGTGTGAGTGAAGGTTAGTATATGTCTTAGTATAGATAATAATAATTTAGTAATAAATATAATTTGCCTATGAACGTTGTTAAGAGGGCGCACACGGGTCCACTAGCGCCACTCCTTTAAATAATATTATCTCGTGACTGAGTAGAAGTTTGAATAACGGCTCAATAAGCACCCTCGGTAAGCGTGTCTAGTGTCTTTCGCGCAAAAGAAGAACCGAAATTATTGTTTATTTCTTTATATATATATATATTTTTTTTTTTTCTTTTTAATTTGTGTTCTTAGTACACATGTTTAGAAGTACCTATTAAGTGAAGTCTCTTTTATTTTCCTTTTTTTAATTTCTTTCTTTTTGTCATGTCATAAACCAATAAAAATTGTGTCTTTTATTACGGGAGGACACTGGCTCCTGCAACACAGTTATAACTAGCGCAGGAGTCAGAGAATTCTATCATTTGTTGTAAAATGTTTTATGTCAATAAATATAATTTTTATTTTTATTTTTTTATTTTTTTTTGAATTTTCTAATACATTTTATAAACTTTCATATTGAGACACGAAGCAACAAAATACGATCTAGAGGAATGTGGCCGCTTTTCTTAAGATCGAATTTTATTGCGTCGTGTCTCAATATGAAAGTTTATAAAAGGTATTAGAAAATTCTAGACACACTTACTGAGGGTGCTTATTGAGCCGTTATTCAAAATTTCTTCTCACTCACGATCCAATACTTTTTTAAAGGAGTGGCGCTATTGGACCCCTGTACGCCCTCTTGGAGGGCTTGCCTCAACTGGGTTCGAATCCCATTTCTAGATGGTCCTGATTGCTTTGTGCTTGAACTACATGCTCAACTTGAGAAGTCTTGTAATGCTAAATTGGAAGAGCTTACCTTTGTTCATGTCAAAGTCAAAGTCAAATCATTTATTTCAAATAGGCACATAAAAGGCACTTTTGGACGTCAAAATTTACAAAAAAAATAGAATTGATTCTAGTTGCCCCTTCCAAAAGGTAGTGAGTAGACCAAGATTAGTAGACCCAGACCTTCCATGAGTAGACCAAGCTAATTTAATGTTTTGACCTTTATTGTCTTTTGAAGTCAGAAACATTAATTCAAAGTCTTTTTACTAATAACTTCCTAATCACGAGTGAATTACTTTAAGGTCCAAAACCTCTTTTTCGTTGTATTATGTTCTTTAACCATATGTTATTAAAATTCCAGTGTGAATCCATAAACAATGGAGAGTACGGAAGTGGAGAAGAACGTCGCCGCCGGCTCCGAAGATACCAACCAACTTAACAGGAACAGGGTGAGTAGAAATGCCTCGGTATACTGCCGTCCACTAACTAAAAGGCAGCTAAGTGCAAAAAGTAGTTTTCGAGAAAACGCAAAAATAAGTGGGAATTGATGTCTCTTGAAAAGTATGCTACCTAGGAACAAGGTTGCAAGTTATATACGTAGGCATAGTCTTTTTGCACAATATGTGATATATTTCATTCATTTATATTAATCACATTTTATTTAAATTCATTTTCTAACTTTTAGCTAAGCAATTTTTTTCATTTTTACATAATATACTGCACTATAAGGCCGCTAGCTATACCTTAACTGCTTTATAGTATTTATTGTATTTCTAAAACTATAAATCATAGAAAAATTATTCTTACACCAAAATATAGAGCATCGAAAGTTGTATAAGACTACATTACAAAGTGAAAAACGACCAACTGTTGGTTAACGGCCTTTTCGTTAGTGGACGGCAGTATAGTCCTTCACACAGTATTTCGGCCATGGCGACCAATTTCAACGGAAACTAGCCCTTGGCGCGGAAGATATTATAGTGCACAAGTGTGTGCGCAGACACAGGTGCACTCTCTCTTCCCTAACTTTCATAGTCCGATGGGACGGCAATCCGACTCGACCGGAGAGAGATCAGGCGCAGGACCAACGGCTTAACGTGCTTTCTAAGGCACGGGGGTATCACACCGCCAACTTCCAAACTCCGGGCTGTTACTAAGAAATTCCTAATTGAAAACCCAATAACACTTTGCCCGACCTGGGAATCAAGTCCAGGACCCCACGTTCAGCCGTAGCGCTTGCAACCACGAGACCAACGGGGCAATTAATGCCTCCGTATATTATGCCTATCGGAAGGTGTGCTAAGTGACAGGAGACATTGCATCCAAACTATCCAAAATATGTATCGTGAGGAAAGCGATTAACAAATATATACATCGTGTACAACAAGAAAATGAAAGTTAATCTCCAAAACCATAACAAAGACAAGAAGTACACGCCTAGACTTGAGAAGCAAGAAGACACGTGCTAAGGATCTTAGCAAGCACGAATCCAAAATCAACACCAAGAAAGAGATTAGAAATAAGTTTCTTTTCCCTCCTTGTGTTTATGCTGTTAAAGCTTCAAATAAATAACATAACATAAACTCACGCCTTCTTCCCATGGGGGTAGGCAGAAACTACAGAACGCCACCTGCTACGATCCTTACATACTCCTTTTGTCTCGTTTACGTTCATACATCTGGTCATACACGCACGCCGGTTGCGAGTACTACGCACCTGACCTTTCTGAAGAACATCACCAATAAGGTATATAGGGTAATATGTCCTCCTAGGGCGTCCCCTCCCGGCGTTTCCACTCACATCTGCCTTGTAAATACCTTTTGTTGGTCGCCCTTCATTCATCCTCTCAACATGACCAAACCGTCTAAGCATACTCTTTTCAATAAATATTGTGCAGTATCATACCCTACATGTTAAGGATTGAACTCAGTCCTTTGGCGAAAAGTTGTGAGTTATGTGTCTCCCTACAAAGTTGCCAGTCAGCGCCTTACTCGTTGGTCTATTTGTGCTTTAAATATTAAGAATCCCCACTAATTTGAGAGCTAACTCGAAAAACTTTTAACAAAAGTTAAAAAAAAATCTAATCAGGCCATAGAATACTCTGCTGTCAGACTAAGTTTTTCTATCAAAGCGGGACTTATGCCCCTATCACCCTATAATTGCGTAACACACTATCTATCACAATCTGAATCATTTTGAACCCAATTACTAATCCATTGCTTCATATGTTCGAAAAAATTGTCTGCTCAACAACGTAAATAACGCAATGAATGTTGTTGAACTGTCAAAATGAAACCCATGACTACTGTTAGTGAGTTACGCAATTACAACGCAGGTGCCGGATACACGACAGAAGTTTTTAATCTAAATGAGTAGGTTCTGCTGCGTGTGCAGAATCCCCTAATCTAGATTAATAATATATCAAAAATTAAAAACCCCCGACAGAAATAAGGGCTGGTGACCTTGAAACGGCTGAAACGAGTTCGATAAAACATGTCTCAGAACCACCGCTAGTAAACCTGCTTTTAAATTTAAAAAACCGCATCCAAATCGGTTCACCCGTTTAAGAGCTACGATGCCACAGACAGACACACACACATAGCGGTCAAGCTTATAACACCCCTCTTTTTGCGTGGTGGGTTAAAAAGTTACACAACAAAGCGTCAGAGCTTATATTACACTGCAGTCTACACCCATAATAAAACACCATAGCACCCTCATTCTCAATGCCAAGGCGAAGGCACAAGGTCTAATAGTAAGGTCTAGTGTACATTAATGTTACGTGTTTAGGGTTGCCAGCCCCCAAAATAGAAAACCGAACACAGATTCATATTTAGCCGGACATTTTGTCTCAAAGCCTGACACATTGGTTTTTAAAAGAAAAAAAGTTGATTCTTTTATTTGTGTATTTAATACTGGTATTCATTAGTAAAGTAATTTGTAACTTCTCTACTTACATTGAAAGTAACTAAAATAATCAGCCTTATCATTTGTAAATAAATTATAGGTAGGTGTAACTTTCGAGTTTACAAAAATAAAAAAATTAAGTATCTTTACTTCACTTTGTACCTAATAAGAGACGGGGCGGGGTTGACCAAACGGCCTAACAAAAGCTGGACAACCCGGACTTGTATATATTTGGCCGGACACGATGATAAAAAGTCGGACACCTGGCAACCCTAACGTATTATCTGACAAGGCTGTAACGTTATATGTAGGTGTTTCCTCTTGCTAATGAGGGAGGTCTAGGTATTGCAAGTGATTAAGGGCTTTGTTTTATATCGTTGGGTGACTAAACTTTTTTCGAGTGTAAATCATTGTTGCGAAGTTTACTATCGCGATGTACGTTACTGCGAAAGTTAGCGAATGCGACGTACGTTGTCGCGAAAGTTCTTTACTGCGATGTACGTTACTGCGAAAGTTTGCCATTGCGACGTACGTTGTCAGGAAAGTTCTTTACTGCGATGATTGCAGTTTCGATAACACGCTATGACGATGGGGGCGCTATTCTGAGAAGCATGGCCCTGAGACGCACGTAGGTGTAGTCGAGGGAACCCTGCAGCCCCGCATACGAGGTTCCTACTTCTGAATGGTATAAAAAAACACGAAGGAGATGGCGGGGTCTATGTTCGCTCGCATTGCTCGCGCTGCTCGCTCACTAGACCCACCCATTCCCTTCGAACCTAACCTGTCCTAATCGGGTTGCCCCAAGAACAGCACTCGCTTCGAGAAAAAAACGAAATTTTTTTACGTCCTCGGTCCATAGCGCCCCCATCGCAATAGCGTGTTATCGAAACTGCAATCATCGCAGTAAATAACTTTCGCGACAGCGTACGTCGCAATTGTAAACTTTCGCAGTGACGTATACATCGCAGTAAAGAACTTTCGCAACAACGAACGTCGCGATAATATGCAATTTTGACATATCATATCTAGTTTAAAAAAAATGTATTATCTAAACTTATAGTGCAATTACGGTGCAATGGATAATGATGGTTCAACGTAATGTTTTGTCCCCTGGTGAGTAATCATATGCATCACAATGTGATGTTCTTAACACACAAATAGATATCTCATATTTCGTAAAACTCTTCCCGTTTATAATAGTTACGGATTTTTTAAAGAAAAATTTTCTTTCTTTCCAGAGCTTCAAATCAAAACAACTGGTACGCAGTCAAGCGATACGCGAAACGCATTCACCGCCGCGCGCGTTGTCACCCGCGCAACCAACCACTCCTACAGTCACAATCTCTCCCACTACCGTCACAAACTCGACTCCTAACTTCGATAACTCATCGCCTAGCGTCGGTAACTCTTCACCTAACGGTAACGCGGTGAATAATGTCGGTAACGCCGCGAGTAACATCGAAAACGGTACGAATGACGTTGAAAACGCCGCGAGTAATATCACAACATCGCCTAGCGTAGAAAACTCTCCGCCTAGCGTGGGAAACTCGTCGCCTAGCGTGGGTAACTCGTCGCCTAGCGTGGGTAACTCGTTGCCTACCGTGGTGAACTCCGTCGCTACAGCAGAGGAAGCGGGTAATGAACGAACTGTGAGTGTGAGTGACGATTCTAGTCATGTTAGTGTTAGGTGTAGTGATGTGGTTAACAGTAGTGATGTGCAACATAGTGATAGTGATGATTTTAAGAAGAAGTTGCCCGTTGAGATTCAGGTGAGTGTTGAAATACTTAACTTGCTTATTTTTTTTCTTGAATTTAAATGAATATGTATTATTTGATAAGCTTATGTTACATAATGTCACGGCTGTGTTTAAGTGTCCTTTGTAGTTTTGGGCATTATTTCGTTCAAATCATCGAATTTTCATCACCCTAGCCTTTTCTTCATTAGACAATGCTTCTGTTATCAAAAGATGCGTTTCATGTTTGACATAGAGCTGCTGCTATCCGACTTTTACAACGCAATTTTTGAGCAATCCTGACTTGAAAGTCTTTACTTCAACTTCAGTAGAAAATACTTCTTTGCAAGAAGCTTTCAAGATTCCGTCTACCCCTAACGCAATATAGGACCAACTCCAACTAGTCTCGAAAGTCAATAGTTGTCTCCAAGATTCCGAAATTGCGGCATAAGAATGTAAAACTTAAATCTGAACCGCGATCTATCAGGCTACATTGAATATATGATTATTATTTTAATATTGTGAATGTGAAGACTATGTGGGGCATTGTAGCTTTTTTTTTCTCCTCAGTTAATTTTAATCATGGTCTGGCAGTTTGAGTAATTTATGCAGCCTACCCAAATGTCCTTTCTTTGGTATTGTTCGTCGAATCGTTGAGCTCCTTAAGTTCTGAGTTGAGCTGCACGATTACTGACAAATGCGTGCACTGACTGGACAGGTCCACTCAATCTGTGTGGTTTTTCCTCAAAAGACCATTTCAGACACAAATCTACATGGTCTTCACATGATCTGACCAAGATTATGTCTGGACTTTAAAAGAGACTGTGACCTCTGAGTTTGTTTCGGCCTTTCTTCTCAGAGTAGTCAGATAGGAAACGCCGACCTCAAATAGTTTTTAAAATATGATTGACGTGTAAAAGTGTTTGTTCAAACCTACTTACAGAAATAAAATCATTTATCATTTATGATCCCCTAATTTTATATAAGTCTTAGTAAAAATCTCTTTTTAACAGCAGTATCTCTTTCTCTCATAGATAACATCAGGCGGCTGGGGCGACTCGCACCACGAGCGTCACCGCACGCGCCGCTGGCACTCGGACGCGCCGCGTGACTTACTATCAAACAACCCGCGCGTGAGCTGCGTGTGCGGCTACTGCGCCGCCTGCGTCCACTGCAGGTACCTTATCATCTGCCTTCTTTTAGGGATCCGTACCCAAAGGGTAAAACTGGACCCTATTACTAAAACTCCGCTGTCCGTCCGTCTGTCACCAGGCTGTATCTCATGAACAGTGATAGTTAGACAGTTGAAATTTTCACAGATGATCTATTTTTGTTGCCGCTGTAGCAACAAATACTAAAAAACAGAATAAAATAAATATTTAAGGGGGCTCCTTACTAAAATAATATACTCCCTTGAATCCATCCAAAGGTTGTCTGTAAAAGATCGCTTTTAGCGATAAGACCGCCCATTGTGTCACCCTGTGTGAAATGTCTACATTTATATCTGTAATTTTTATGGTGTACATAATAAAGAGTATTCTATTCTATGCTTTGTGTTTCAGAGGACGTCGCCGCCGCCAGTACTGCACGATGAAGCAGGACTCCGGCATAGTGTGCCCCGACGACTGTCCCGACTCCTCCGATAATGATACAGGTAACAACAAAAATAAAGGAACAATAATATTTTAATATTTCACAGGAACATATTTGGTCAGAGGGATGTTCACTCGCGGAATGAAAGAATTAAGGTAAATCTTCAGTTGGCCCTAGCTCAGTTGTAGTCAAATTTAAATTTTCTTTGGTTTTTTGCAAATCGCAGCTCTGTTTTACGTCGTAGGTCGATCAAAATGCGATTCGTGACTGTAGGAATGATTTATTTATTGAATAATAATCATTATTTTCATATCGATCGTCAAATTTTGGAAAGTTCCATCTAAGAATTTTTCAGAATATTTCATAATGCAAATTCTTAGGTGGAACCAAAAAATTCGACGATTGATATGAAATTGATGATTATTATGCAATAAATATATATATGCTTTGAAAGCTGGTGCTTCTCATGTGGTCCCATATAAATTTGATCAAATTCTGATTAGGAGTTTTTGAGTTATCCTTAATAATGCGTACTTTTTCACTTAGTTTTATATTGATGATGTTTTAATAATTTCCTGTCTGTTATTTACATATTAAGTGATGGTATAGGTACTAATTTGTGTGGGGTAGGTACCACAGCAAAAAAGTGAAAAATAACTTTAATTTCTGAAGTTGGTAGCAAAAACGAAAATACAAAACCAGACACCGACTTCCGAAATTAAAGTAATTTTTCACTTTTTTAGCGTTTTTTTTTTTGGATGTCGTTTGATTTTTTTGTAAAAAAGTTTTTTAACAAAATATGTCGTTTATATATTCACAGGTGCAAATAACAATAACGACACGATGAGAAAATCGAGCAGTCTTGATGTTGACGACCAACCTTATTACTGTAGGTAAGTTGATTTTTATTTTTGTTACCACGATTTTTCCCACTGTCAGTCTTATAGCGGACTTTCCACCTTTACTCCATTTGAAATAAGATTAGAAATTCAAATAAACTTTTTTTACAGTCCGTTCAACCGATTTTGACTTCTATTGCGTGGGTAGCATGACAAATGGCAGCTGCAGTAAACAGTTGGTATTGTAACTACGTTTTTTCTTTTAATGCCATCCTTAAGCCTACGGAATAGAAGTGAAAATCGGTTGAACGGACTGTAAAAAAGGTTTATTTAAATTTCTAATCTTATTTCAAATGGAGTATAGTTATGAGTTACTATGTCTAAGATTGTCAATTTAAGGCGCTGCCCAAACGTAGGACACCGTAAAACGCTCAGTTTTTTGTCGCATAGTTACGCGTATTGGTAATTATTACAAGCCAGAAAAAAAAATTGTATAGTCGAATGTTCAAAGAAACGACTTATTTAAAAATATTTCATAAAAATAAAATAGTATCATGATCAAACAATCGTAAAGGAGACATCAAGAAAAAAAATTTCTTCGGACATTTCTCAACATTTTGAGCGTAAACTATCATATTTTGTGTAAAGGGAATTCAATAAAATTATTCCACGGAGCCGTGCATTTATTTTTAAATTAATTAAAACTGCATAATTACTTTTATTTTGGTGGTCATTCGATTCAACTAACATCAAACGAATCGCTGTTTTGAACCATTTGTTGCCGCGATGCGCTGTTGTCAATTACCTAAAAATTTGCTTCTTACCGCGCCTTAAAGGTTTATTTTTTTGTAACATCTTTTTCATCTTCTACAAATGTTTTAGAAATACCTCATTTCGCGTTAAAAAATATTTGCCAGTTAGCAAGGTCGTAAAACCAAAAAATCGAAGACATGTGACATCTACCAACCCGCACTGGGCCCGCGTGGTGGATTACGCCCCACTCCCTCACACAGAGAGGCCTGTGTCCCAGCAGTGGGAACATTATAGGCTGATTATGCTGTATGCTAAGGTTGTAACTGCTCAGCAAACGCCCCACTCACATTTAAGTATCTTAAAACTACACAGTAATTTTATCTCACGGAGCGACGCGCGTTTTACTTGTGATATGTGATGATGATGATGTGATCGGTTTTGCCAGTTTTCAGCAAGGTGTTTGAAAAAGTAATGTTAAATCAAATGCTCAATCATTTTAATCGTAATAACATCCTACACGATCAACAGTATGGTTTCACCAAAGGACGTTGTACAACCGACGCCGGTGTTACATTATTAAAACATATTTTTAACGCATGGGAGGAGGCACAAGATGCAATAGGCATCTTTTGCGACCTATCCAAGGCATTTGATTGCGTGAATCACGAAACACTGCTCTTGAAACTTGAGCATTACGGACTGGGTAAACTTGCGCTTAGCTTAGTAAAATCATATTTGAATGATAGACTGCAGCAAGTTCAAATAAACGGTGTAAATTCATTGGGCTTAAAAGTCAAAATGGGTGTACCGCAGGGTTCAATATTGGGTCCGTTCCTCTTTTTAGTATATATAAATGATTTACCTCATTTACTGAAAATCCGACCTCAAATGGTGTTATTTGCTGATGATACATCACTGATTTTTGAAATAAACAGACATGCACATGAGCTTGACGACGTAAATAACGCCATGCTTAAGGTTCATAATTGGTTTACTGTAAATAATTTGGTATTAAATGAGAAGAAGACTAAATGCATAAGATTCTCGTTACCGAATGTTAGAAGTAGTAAATGTCACGTTGTATTGAATAAGGAGATACTAGAATTCGTCGAAAAAACGGTTTTCCTGGGGATTACGCTAGATTCAAAACTACAGTGGGGTCCTCACTTAACATCACTTGCAGGGCGGCTAAGTTCAGCCGCTTACGCTGTTTGGAAAATCCGTCAATTAACAGACGTGGATACCGCGAGACTAGTATATTTTAGTTACTTTCATAGCATCATGTCTTACGGTATTCTGCTGTGGGGACGGGCTGCGGATATTGATTCTATCTTTATTCTGCAAAAGAGGGCTGTCAGAGCCATCTACAACCTCCGCAAACGCGAATCTCTAAGGGAACTGTTTAAAAAAATTAACATCATGACGGTATCTTGTCAATATATATATGAAAACATTATGTATGTTCGAAAAAATCTACATCTTTTTAGTAAGATAAGTGACAGGCATAATTTTAACACTAGAAATAGGAACAAATTAGATCAACCACGTTTCAGGTTATCTAAAGTAGGTACTTCTTTTATGGGGTACTGTGTAAAATGTTATAATAAAATACCACTCGATATTCTTCAACTAAATGAGAAGAAATTTAAAACATGCATTAAACGCACACTATGTAGACAAGCATATTATAAGTTCAATGACTATATAGTAGATAAAAATGCTTGGCTTAATGCTGGTCCTGCTCCACAGCCGGGCGCACTAGTTAAAATTTGAATGTTTGGAAGAGATACTCCTTTCTTATTCCCCCTTTTATTTTTCTGACATCGCGAACTTAATGTTTGTTTATTTTTTATAAAATATGTTTTATTATTGAATAACTCAATAGATATTTTAATGATTATTTTCTTTTATGTAGTAAAATTTTATTAATTGCTCAAATACATAGCAAACTATAGTTTTGTATAATTTAGAAGCATATTGCAATTTTGTAAATGTGAGTACAATGGATTCGTTTATTATATAATTATGTTGACTTGACAGCATGGCAGTAGAGACTATGTCATGCTCACTTAAATGTCTCACTGTTGGTGGCGCGTGTGTTGGATCATTCGGTTCCCTACAAAATGGTTGAGCTGGATGGTGCTGATCCACGCGTCATGTTCGTGAACGGGCGCCGTCAGTTGAGACTGGTCATCTCTTAACTGCCACGGCTTATTTTTATTATTAATCTTATATTTTGAATTGTTTTTTTATATATTTTTTTTAAATTGTTCTCGCATATAGAAGCAACACGATTAATGTACCCAGGATTTTGTAATATCTTGATTTAAAAAGAGTGTCCTTGGAGTTTCTTGCCCGTTCTTCTCCATAGAGATCTACGTTTTGGAATGGGCAACTAGCTTCAACTTTCTGACTAACTGACCGACTCTTTGACAATTCAAAAGTGCCTGTAAATGGTTTAATTGAAATAAATGCTTTGAGTTTGAGTTTTGAGTTTGATAACCAAGTGTACAAACACGCTGTCAATGTGTGCGTGAAGACGAGTAGCGTCAGCACATAACACACACGCACAGACACGCACGCACGCATGCACACACACACACTCACACTCACTCACACTCACTCACACACACACTCACACTCACACTCACTCACACACACACACACACACACACACACACTCACTCACACACACACACACACCCTCACACACCCTCACTCACACACACACACAAACACAGAGAGAGACATACACACACGCATTTCCGACTTCGCCATTGTCGCTGACGGTACCGAGAGCTCCTGCGCTTACACACACATTCACACCGTGTTTGTCCACTTGGTAACCACAAGTAAAGCGCGAGTTGCTTCGTGAGATAAACATACTCTACGTGTACTTAACTTTTACGAAGAAAATATGTCAAATTAACAAACTCACATTAGTATGTTTTTTTTTTTTTTTCAGATGCCCAGAACGTAAAGAGCCCAGACCAAGGATGCTAACTAGAAATGATTCCGGTGAGACCATCATTTTATTAGTTTCCGAACTTATATTTGTTAAATAGATAGATAGATAAATCATTTATTCAATGCACACAAAATACATAGCATAACATACAAAAGCAAAATTAACATAAACATAAACTCACGCCTTCTTCCCATGAGGGTAGGCAGAAATTACAGAACGCCACCTGCTACGATCCTTACATACTCCTTTTGCCTCGTTTACGTTCATACATCTGGTCATACACGCACGCCGGTTGCGAGTACTACGCACCTGACCTTTCTGAAGATCATCACCAATAAGGTCACAATATGTCTTCCTAGGGCGTCCCCTCCCGGCGTTTCCACTCACATCTGCCTTGTAAATACCTTCGTTAGTCGTCCTTCATTCATCCGCTCCACATGACCAAGCCATCTAAGAATACCCTTTTAAATTGTTGTCACTACATCTTCAAGCACAATTAAATTATAGCAAATTACATGAATATAAAAAATGCCAATATACAAATGTAAAAAAAAAAACTTAAAAAAGAAATATAGTGACACCATGACATACTTCAAAACAAATAACGAATATTACAAGGTGCGGTGTGCATCTCAAAGTTGCACCAAATGAGAGTCCAGCTCAGCATGTGTCAGGCAAATATACCTTTTTTTGTTTTGGGTGGGAAATCATCAGATGACCTCTCCCGCTCTGGGCGGAGCGGGAGGGCGTGTCAAACTCTTACTGACTAAAACCCACCCGTGTTCCTTCAATTGCCTGTGCGCCAGGGCCACGGTAACTCTTTCGAACAATCCGCGACCTCGGCAGGCATCGGTCCTATCGGACCCCGTCAATTGTGCTGACATCTCTTTGAGGCGCGCGTTAAATACGACGCGCCGTCGACCCGGGCCTGGCCCTTACCGGACGGCGAGCTGCCCATTGCTCGCCGTCCGCAAGCCCGCGCCTACGGTGACCGGGAGTCGGCAATCGACTCCCGACGCCCAGGGTGTCTCCTCCTGCGGCGACTAGGGGCGCGAGGGCGCAGTGATTGCCTCTCCCTCTCGCGCTCCGCCTCCTCCTTCGCGATCATTACTGCTTCGCAGAAGGAGGTGACGGCTTCCCATTCCCTCTCGTTCCGTACTATGGCCTGAACTAGGGCCGGACGCGAGAGGTCGCCGCCGCCGATCGCCGCCACGAGGACACGGCGGTGCTCCGCCCAAGCCGGGCAGACCTCCAAGGCAAATATACCTGACGCTGATATTCTACTGGATCCCTGCAGTGACATACGGACGTCAAGCAGACGAGATAAATTGGTGTTATGACTTGTTCATTTTCTGCAATCTTTCTGGCTTAAAGCTAACAGAACTGTTTCAATTTTATTTGAATCTGTTAGCAGGCTTTATTAAAATAAATAAATTTATTTATTTATTATTTACAGATTGGTCCCAAATAGCTCTAGAACTTTATCTAAGTGGAAACAGAGTTTGCCCAACAGTGGGAAAATCGAGGCTAATCCTAAATCCTCTAAAAACATATTCACCTTCTACTGATGGTCAGTTTTTTAAATAAACGAACCTCTATAAACGGTTTTCACTTATAATGATATTTTTATAATAATTGGTTCCTTTTAACTTTCTGGCCCTTTCTCATTGGTCGCAGTAACTAATCTAGGGTACCCTGACCAAACGGATTAAGTTAGGTTGGAACTGTGACCAACCACGTGCGAACCGAATTGGTCGCAGTAAATAGCTAGGGCACCCGGACCGAATGGGTTAGGTTAGAATTGTCACCAACAGCGCGCGAGCCGAGCGAGCTAAGCGAGCGGTGCCGCGGTAGCGACCGCCAAGCGCTATATCCAAGTTGGTCACAGTTACTTGGGTATTTTTATGACCCCAAATTAGGAATTATTTGTGGTTCACAAAAAGAGGCGCAAACATTATAATTATTAGAGTGTTCAATAAAATTTTTAGTACAGCAAAACGGGTATTATTTGAGGTTTGATGAAACACATGCCATTTTAATAACTTTGGTTATTTCGGTCACGGCTTGTTGTACTAAACCTATATACTATCTCATTTCAGATGACCGCTACGAGCCAACGGGTCCAGAACTGGTACACTTTATAAGGGATACTCTCAATAAGAACATGCGCGACAGAATGGCGCTACTGAAGATAGAACGAGAATTACACGCGCTTGTTAATGATACAGGGTAAGCAGACCTCACACTAGCATCATACTTGTTTCGTACTATACGGGTGGCCAGGAAAGTGACGTCAAAATAGACGATTTTGAAGCCTCATACAAGACCAGAGTTACACTAATATTTTATTTCTAATTGGTTGTTTCTTTTTCTGTGCCAATAATCACCATCGCAACCTGTTACTATTGATTCAGCACATGATTCTGAACTCCAAGTGTTGACATTTTTCGTCGGTTATTTAAAAAACACGTGTGGCACTCGGGGACTGCCGCGGTAAAGCTATTGCATAGCATTTTTTATCAACTTATGCAATTATAATTTTTTATTTATGCAGTTTTTTTTTTTTCTTTGATATTAATTCAAGTACAGTCGTACCATATACATACACGTTAAGCGAACGCTCGGCCGAGCTACATGGTAGGCGGAGTGGGGGGTGTTAGGTTTTATTTTCGTTACGGAATTTCTTGATTCAGTCGCCGCGCTCAAAGCCCGCGATAAAAGCTATGCAATAGCTTAAAAATTGAGCCATCGCGGGACGCCTGGCAGATGAGAAACATCGTTACTATTTTGTATAGAAAATATAGCGTGGCGACGCGTCGCCACGGCATTCGTCTCCACAGCAACAATCGGTTTTACCCGCGGCTATAAATGTTTCACATAAAAAAAAAATTGCTGTTCCATACACTTTGACCGCGTAGGTGTTGCACTTTTCTATGAAACACGTATTTTTTAAACTAAATTAATAAAATTTAAGGATATGGTAAAATTAAATAAATTAATAAAATTAATAAATTTAAAAAAAGAAATGTATGGTCAACTCAAAGTGTTTAATTTCAAATAAACCAATTACAAGCAGTTTTGAATTGTCAAGGGGTCGGTCAGTCAGAAAGATGAAGCTAGTTGCCCATTCCAAAGCGTAATATGTACCTATGGAGAGGAATGGGCAAGAAACTCCATAGACACTCTTTTAAGTCAAAATATGTTTACATAATTCATGTTGCAAATTATACATGTGAGAACGATGTAGAAAGACGTGCACGTAAAAAGCGTCCGTAATAAAAAGATAAAAACAAAAAACAAGCAATTATGAAATTAAAATAAGCCGTGGCAGCTAAGAGATGACCAGTCCCTACTGACGGCGCCCGTTAACGAACATGACGTATGGATCAGCACCATTCAGCTCAACCATTTTGAAGGGAACTTAATGATCCAACACACACGCCACCACCAGCGAGACATTTGAGTGAGCATGACATACTCTCAGCCGCAATATCCTTAGGCAGTGAACACTTGCCATCAGGTGGACGGCCTGCCTTGTTGCCACCCCAGAAATGATTATTTTAAGTCCTGTAGCGGTATCTACAACGTCACATGCGACCTACGCGTCACACTGACGTCACGCAAAATCCTGCATCGCACAAGCAGAGTTTACCGCGCAACTAGCATATACAGGGTGGCACGAAAATTGACGCGCAAACTGTAACCATGGATTCAGCACATGATTCTAGACCCCAGGGCGTAGACATTTTTCGTCGGTTATCAAAATAAAATCATGGAAAAGTGCAATACCTATGCGGTCAAAATGTATGGAAGAGCAATTTTTTTTTTCATAACCGGCGAATAATCAACACATGGGGTTCAGAACCATGGACTGAATCCACCATGGTAACAGGTCGCGCGTCGATGTACCTGCCAGCCTGTATACAACGTCCCGACATCAAACGGAACCCGGGTCCCGTTTATTTTTAATTTTCGTATGCAGCACTGGTTGACGTCATCACGTCAGCGCCGGCTGTCGCTGAAAACCAGCGCTGGTGTCTGTCTCGCATAGGGTCGTAGCATTATGCTGAGCGATTGCCGTTTTGCGTGAATGTGACGCATATTTTTCCCCAACTCGTAATTTTTTGTATTTGTGTGTTTTTTCTTTGCGTCATGTTTACCGCAAATAAATGTATTTTCTTTCTTTTTTTCTTTAAAACGTCGGGCAGTTGCCCACCAGACACAACACCCGTCTGGTCGGAGGATCCTCCCTTTTCAATAGAGTATGAGTGAACTTTACACCCTGTACCTCATACCTCTAAAATCCTATTCGTGAAACACACTCAGTTCCTACAATACAACACGAATCGATTTATTCTTACTAATGCCTTGTCACACCGTTTTCATTATCATTTACCGAGTTCCTATACAAAACGAATCGTTCTAATTTACTGATGGTTTTTTCTTTTTTTTTCTTTTACAGCCGCTGCATAGTCCGCTTCCCGGTGATGACGTCATACGGTCGCATGCTGGTGCACCGTTGCGCCGCGCTGTTCCAGCTGTCGCATCATCTCGATATGACCAACAAAACTTCTGTACTAGTCTCTAAGAGCGGTAAGTTATATTAACTAATTTAATAATATGCTAAAGACATCCTGTAAAAAAAGATGACATGTCATTCTGTATATAGTAAAGACAACAGCCTGTATATAGTAAAGACAAAATTCTGTATAAAAAATACCACAACCTGTACACAAAGACTACGAACACCCTGTATAAAAATACGGCACCTTGTACAAAAGACGATATATTCTATAAATATTATTAATGTGAAAGTTTGTGAGGATGGATGGATGTTTGTTACTCTTTCACGCAAAAACTACTGAACGGATTTGGATGGAATTTGGAACACAGATAGTTTATAACCTGGATTAACACGTAGGATACTTTTTATCCCGGTACCACATTCCCGTGGGATAATTTCCGACCTCCAAGCGGGCGAAACCGCGGGCAAAAGCTAGTCCTGTATAAAAACACCACAACCTGTATAGAAAGACTAAGTACATCCTGTATAAAAAAACTACACCTTAATAAAATGACGACTCCTTGTACAAAATACTATACATACTGTATACGGTGATGACGTCATACGGTCGTATGCTGGTATACCGCTGCCACGTTCCAACTGTCGCATTATCTCGATATGACTAACAAGACTTCGGTATTAGTGTCTAAGAGCGGTAAGTTATATTAACTGAAATAATAGGATAAAATATCCTGTATAAAATAACAACAGCCTATATAAAAAGGCGACAACCTGTGTTAAAAAAAAACCACACCTGTATAAAAATACAACAGCCTGTATAAAAGAACAAACAAACACAAAAACAAAAATGCAAATTATTAAATAAAGAAAGAAAAATGCGTTTATTGGCATTGCAGCAACAAAAATACACCTTAAAACTAAATATACTCGGTCACAGAATACATATATAGTACAAGTACAAAAGATACACTCCGCAAAATCATTTAAATAAATAGCGACTTTTGCTTCCACACAATAAAGTGCAATTCAGATCGCACGGCGCTAATTGCCTACAGTTATATTTACCTAGAAGTTGCCTCTCTTTCTATCGCGTAACTCTTATCTCTTCTGACTACGTTAGGGTTGTCTTCTTTTAAATAATAATTAATCTGAATATTTAATTACCAAATATGTGCCTATTACTCTACTTTTGTGATCAAATGACGTTTCAAATAAACCTATGCTAGGTACAGTCAGCAAAAGAGATAAGTATCCAGGGTCGCCGGATACAGTAGAAGTTTAGTTAGAAACTGATGGATGTTTTCGCGTGAAATTTAATTTGATAAATGACCACTTTGTTTTGTTTTTTGTTTGTTTGATTCATTTATTTAATTAATGTAACAATATTTTTTAAATTTTTGTTTTAGAAACTGTTTAAAAAAATACCGACCATCTGTATGCACTACAATTCTTGCAAATAAATTTCATTTTGTTACCCTGTTGTCTACATAATCAACATCTTACTACATGATATTTAGTCAGGGCCGGATTTAGGGGCGCGCATCCGGGGCTACAGCTCCGAGGCCTCCACAAAAGAGGGGCCCCCACAATAGAGACTTCGGAAAAAGGAATCTTTCAAATTCCGACGGGTAAACTCTAGTAAACAACAACTATTCCTGTGATATTTTTTGTCGCTGTTTTACCTTTACTTATGGTACTTTGTACAAACATGATTATATTGTTCTTAAATATGAAAAAAACCCTTTCGAAATGTTTTTGATTTCAGATAATTGTCGTTTTCGATTATATTTATATTTGTGAAACAAAAAATTATTTATTGAAAATTCGAGTGAAAAAAATTGTTTATTTTATTTAGAAAAAATTTTGGAGGAAGGGGGGGCTCAACTTCTTTGTTGCTCAAACGCTGGAGGCCTTGGGGCAACAAAGGAGTGGAGACCTAAATCCAGACTTGTATTTAGTTATAGTTAGTCCATGGTAGGTAAAAGTACTTTCTTTCTTTCTTCACCAAAACAAAAGTAAGCTGTTAACATATAGTGAGATCATAATAAAATTGACCAAATCATGAACATTTTTCCAGGAACCTCTGGTGGAAGGATCCCTTGCACCAGCTTCAAAGAATGGTGCACGGCCACGTTTCCTCCCAGTCCGCTCCGACACCAGCCCGATGTACCACATGCCAAGTAAGTACCCAGTCTTGCGGACAGCTATTTTATAGCTAACTTAACTAGTAAAAATAAACTAGGGGCTCTGTGAGCTGTAGACCTCGAGAGTTTTTGGCGTCAACAATATAATCATTGCTGTCGTCACCTATGCTAATGCTGTGCGAGTCCCAATAAATACTTTTCTTTCTTTCTTTCAACTGAAATCGACCTCTAAAAGCACTTTTTAATAATCGCTATGATGAATGTAGTAATTGTGTCATTAGATGGAGTTTTGAAGATATCGCATGAATTTTCATGATTACGAATACCTATTTTTAACCGAGTTCAACAAAAGGAGGAGGTTCTCAATTCGACTGGTTTTTTTTTGTAATTAAAACAATGTAAAATATTATATTATAACTGATTGTCATGTAATAAAATATAAAAAAGGAACAAAAGGAACTATCGGTATTATTCGTTTTATCCGGATAGTAAAACAAATGATATCCGGATAATATACTCAAAGGATATCCGGATAATTTGGATATCTGGATAGCATATCCTATGTGCAGTTGACTGACTATTCGAGCAAGGATTAAATATAGTAAAATAACTTTTGGTACCAATAAAAAATTAAAAAATGATTGTGTTGTCAAGTTATGTGCAAAATTTGTGTTATCATCAGTCATCTATTTAAAATTACTTGACTCCTCCAAATAATTATCAATCAAAGAAAAACTTTAAAAAAAAACTTGTATTTATTAAGCAAGGAGCCCTGAATTCTACAGTAATAGCCTACGAGGCCAGTTGCGAAATGGTTTATAATTTAATATTTCTTCAACAGGTCCATACTTAAACGCGACACCCACTCTTTGGACGAGCCGGGCGCGGGCTCGCTCGCTAACAACAGAAGCAAGTCCCTGGAGCAGAGGGAGAGGGAGTACGAGAAAGTGAGACGGAGGATATTCAGCTCGGTAACTATCTCATAATGTACGCTAAAGTTAGTGGAAGCCGTGGTCGTGAAACGTGGGAGCGAGATGACACGAGACTGGTTGTGAGACAGGCTTCTGACTATCCGTGACGACTGTCAAAGATCTTAGAATGACAGCCGCGAACCACGGCTTAACGTGCTTTCCGAGGCACAAAGGGGTCTCAGTATGGAATGGTCACCCATCCATGGGCCGACTGTTGGGGTTGTAATGCCCAACAGTGAAAATGTTATGTACTTGTTATGTAAACCTGTTAGGAATGTTATGTTATGTAAATGAGTAGACGAATGATTCCCTTGATGGATTTATTGCTACTAAGTATAATTAGATATTTGTTCCACTTAAATGCTATGTTAGAGAAATGCACAGCTAAACAATTTCGATGTGCATTATGACGTACAAACTACCACAAAGGTCAATGTACAGCGTAGCTCGTACATATTGCCCACTCACAAAAGGTAACTGTGAACAATAAATGAAAGTGTTATGTTAAGTAAATGTTACAAAAGGACATAAAATGTAAGATAAAATAATCTATTCCGAGCCTTAAACAATTAAATCACAACGCGCAATAGGCGACGTTGCTTTGTTGAGTGCACGTGCACTTGATAAGTGCACTGCGCTGCTGTCGTCTGTGACGTCAAAAACAGCTGCGTTGTCCACGATACTTGCAGTCGACCTCCTTCGGGGCGCTGGATTGGGAACAGGTGGTGCCTCAGGTTTCTCGTGACTCGTGCAATGTTTGCGAAGTCGGTGGTAGCCATATATTGCGCCTGCTGCCGCTGCTACTGTGGCCAATACGTATATGACTACATATTGGTGGACATCGTGGTATGTTGCCCGATCAGATATGATGTCTTCTGCCGCCGCAGCTTTCAACTGTTCTATCTGTTTTCCCAGATCTAGCAGTAATGAGTTTTGTTCCATTACCGTCTCATTCTCGGGTTCATATTTCAAAACCGGTACCGCTAGGTTGATAATCCGATTAATTGGAGGGATTTCCAGGTCGAGTTCTTCAACCTGGGCATGCATTATGTCCGTCAGTTGCCTTTGGGAATGTACAGTGAACGTCTCACTATTGATAGTGCAGTCATTACCGAGTGTCATTACCCCTGCGTTTTTAAGTAGGGCAGTTGAAACTTGATTCCCGCATATGACGCGTATTTTGCAAGCGTCACAGCAAAAGTATAGATAGCTGTTTATGTTGCTAAGTTCCAACCACGTGTTTTGACATCTCTCATGTTTTGTTTTGCAGTCAGATGAATCTTGTTTCTTCTTGCAGAGGCTCTCGTCAGACTGCATGTAGTATATTGGTGACCTGATGGGGCACAGCAGAGTCGTACTGTCGTAGTGCATGCATTGATGTAGGTCGGTCCCAGTCATCGGTAGGTATGAATCCTTCTGTATGTTTATAGCTAATAGTTCCGCTATAGGCAGTAGGGTGACCATGTCGAACCCATTCTTTTTTGGTACAGGAATCACGTGATAAACTTCGTAGTTTTCTCTACTGATTAACGGCACCCGTATCTCAATGATTAGATATCTCTCTGTCATTTTTGCCTTCACTTGTAGAAGGTGATACAGGCGGAAGAAATCATCTTGAATGTTGGTGATGGGAAGTGCCACATCCTTTGAGAGCTGACCGGATATGACGTTCAATTCATCCCGTAGTTGTTCTGGCGCGATGAGGTGTAAGTTCATCTTGCCGTTGTAAATGTTGGTTACGGTATCCAACAGAATCTCTTGAACGTTTCTTAGGTGTTCTATAAAGCTGTTTGCAGAAACAGCAGACATAACAAACTCAATTGATAGTTCTTGAGACTCAATTTCTTGCTGAATGTTGCTCGTTAGCTTATCTAGGCTGAGCAGATGTTGATTAAATAATTTGTGTTGTTTTGCGATTGTTTCTTCCGATTTTCTTAAGACGTTGTATTCGGCTTCTATTATAGTTGTCTGATTTTTAGACAAAAGGGCTAGATGTTTCTCATTTTCTTTGATGAGTTCTATGTCCCGTTGATATTGTTCGGCGAATTGGTCATCCAATACTCCGAACAGGGAACGTGCGATTGACCCGACACCGTTGATAAGGCCGCGTTTGCTTCTCATATTCACCCGACCTTGCGGATTCAGCAACATACGGTTGTAGTATTCGAGTTCAGCGAACGCGTGATGTAATTGTAAAGAAATAACGTCACATTGAGTTTTCTGTTTCAGTTTTGAACATATGTTTTCAAGATGATCGTTGAATTTGGTGAACACTGCTGTACCATGCCAATAAGGTTTGACGTCGTAGTAGACAACTATCTTCCACTCGTCGCGAATCAATTTCATGTTGGTGGTTTTATCGAAATATAGGCCTTGTTGCAATTCTATAAAGTTTGTTGTGTTTGTTGTCGCGCTTGCTGGAATCAGTAGGTATAGCAGGGTCATTACTAATCCGATCAAGTTGATTTTGCCTGTCTTGGCATTTTGCTGACGTTTTGTTGTGGTGTCGTTTGTAGCTTGTTTTTTGTGTCTATTTTCGGTGTTGTGTGGAATAGAGTTTTCCTTGCTTTCTATTGGTAAAATAGATAGCTTTGTTATGGGTCTCTTTATAGAGCCGTTTCTTGTTCGCAGGGTCACGACACGAACATATCCGTCGTTTCCCGGGTGAAGATCTGTTATTCTGCCCATCAACCATTTTCCTGCGGGCCGCTGGTCATCATGTACGACAACCAAATCACCAGTCTTCACGTTATTTTGAGGCTTCTGCCATTTTGTTCTTGCTAACAGTTGGCACAAGTACTCGTTTTTCCACTTCTTCCAGATTTCTGTGTATATTTTTCTAGTAAGCTCCCATCTTGTTCGGGCGTCTTCTCTTGTTTCGATGACGGTCAACCCGGACCTCCCTGTTAGAAAGTGTGCTGGCGTCAGACAGTCTAGGTCTTCAACATTTTCACTCAGCGCACACAGAGGTCTGGAGTTTAGACATGCTTCTAGTTTTGTTAAGATTGTGGTGAACTCCTCAAATGTTAACTTTTGTTCACCCACCACTCGTTTTAAATGGTGTTTCAAGCTTCTTACGGCTCGTTCCCACAATCCGCCCGCCGAGGGCCATGCAGGAGCGTTGAAATGCCACTGTATGAACATCTCGGCGATTTCCTTCTGCAGGTTTTCGTCCCTGTAGGTGTTCTCTATTTCCCCGTATTGTTCCATAAGCAATCGATTAGCGCCGACAAAGTTCGTGCCATTATCGCTGTACATATGACGGGGGGCACCTCTCCTTGCTGCCATTCTGTTAAGGGCTGCCAAAAATGCCGAGCTTGTAAGATCAGAGACCAATTCAATGTGCACTGCCTTTGTTACCATGCAAACAAAGATAGCTATGTACCCTTTAGTGGTTTTAGCCCCTCTTCCTTTGTTCATCTTAACATCGACGAATCCCGTGTAGTCCACTCCTGTATGGTGGAATGGCGGGGCAGGGTTTATTCTTGCAGTCGGCAGTTCACCCATGATTTGTTGTTGTTTGGTTGGACTGATTTTTCGGCAGGTTACGCATTTTCTAACTTGCATTTTCGTGACCCGCACGCCACCGATGATCCAGTATTTTTGGCGAAGATGCGACAGGGTGAGTCGCGGTCCACCATGATACGTCATTTGGTGAGCTTGATCGATGAGCAAATGCGTTAGGCGGCTGTCGTGAGGGATGATCATCGGATGCTTCATCTCTTCAGTTAACGTGGCGTTGTTCAATCTTCCCCCGACTCTTAGCAAGCCTTCTTGATCAATATAAGGATTAAGAGGCAGTAACTTGCTATTTAATGTCACTCTGCCGTGTTTATGTAAATGACTCATATCCGTTTCAAATACTTTTTGTTGCGTTTGTTTTACGATTGCCTTAGTTGCACTGTTCAATTCTTGCAACGTAAGGTAACTCGGTAATTGGCGATTTTTCGAGTTCAATGTTCGAACTGTTAAGTTCAATGCTCTGTGTATCCATGCGACTATTCGTGTGACATGATTAATAGAGCTATGTTTTTGCAATAATTGTTCGATAATGTTGATGGTTTCTGTGTTGGTTTGGACAGCATTGACTTGTTTCATTGCCGTTGTTTTCACCTCTTGGTCTGATGTATAGACCTGTTTGATCAAGGTCCTCATTTCAAAGGATGATAGCCAAATAGGACCTTGCCACCACAGTTTGTTTTCCTTCAATTGACCGGCGTACTGGCCTCTGCTCGCGGCGTCAGCGGGATTTTCACTTGACTTGACGTAATCCCAACACGAACGCGGTATTACTGTGTTGATTTTTTGGACTCGATTCTCTACATATGTTTTCCATCGTGATGGGTCACCTTGTATCCAACCCAGGACCACCATAGAGTCAGTCCAGCCATAGACTCGAATATCATGTTGATGTAAGGATTCTTTAACTTTTTGCATTAATTTGCATAGTAGGTGCGCTCCATTTAATTCCAGTTTAGGCAATGTTGTTACTTTTCTGTGTGGTACAATTTTAGATTTTGCAGCGACAAGTATAACGTCTGTTGATGGTTGAACTCTTGCGTAAATAACACACGCATATGCATCCAGGGAAGCGTCACTGAAGCCATGTTGTTCTATAGCTTGTTTTCCGTCACATCTGAGCCATCTTGGTATTTCACACAAGTTTATCGTCGTTATGTCCGCTTGAATTTTGCACCATTCTTTGTGTATGTTGTCGGGAACTTCGTCGTCCCATTGTAATTTGACCTCCCACACTTTTTGGAATAATAATTTAAATTTTGTTGATAAGGGAGCCAGCCAGCCAAGTGGGTCAAACAATTTTGATATTTCAGCTAATAAGCTGCGTTTTGTATGTTTTTTGTTGACGCTTGAAATCGAACATTGGAATGTAAATTTGTCCTCTTTTGAATTCCAGCATAGGCCCAATGTTTTTGATGTTTGATCTGTTTTGAAGTTGAAAACAGTGTTTTCATTGTTGTGTTGTGTTGTTGAATTTTCCAAGAGTGCCGGTTCGTTTGATGACCATTTTCTAAGGTTGAACCCTCCACTATTGAGTAATTGTCTTAGGTCCGAAATTAGCTTCTGTCCTTGTTCAATAGTATGCGATCCGTGAACGAGATCATCGACGTAAAATGACTCCTTCACTACCTTTGAAGCTTCCGGGAAATTTTGACGCTCGTCCTCCGCCAGTCTTCGCAGTGTCATTATGGCCAGGAACGGCGCTGCTTTGGTACCATAAGTTACTGTAGCGAGCTGATATGAAAGTAGGGGTTGTTCCGGTGATTCTCGCCAGATGATCTGTTGTAGGCTTTGGTCACAGTGGGCCACTAGAATTTGCCTGTACATCTTTTCAATATCAGCTGTGTAAGCATACTTGTATTGCCTCCACTGTATTAATGTCGTTTGTAAATCTTGTTGTAGGTTTGGGCCCTTGTACATGAGATCGTTTAAGCTCCAACCGGTAGTTGTTTTTGCGGATGCATTAAACACAACCCTGTACTTGGTTGTTGTTGACTCAGCGCGTTCGACGCCGTGGTGCGGCAAGTAGCAGTCGAGTGTCTTGTTACATGTTGATTGTTGCATATGACCTAAGTCAATGTACTCTGCTATAAATTCTTTATAGGCTTTTGCTAAGTTTTGTTGTTTTCCTAATCTTCGTTCTAACGTTTTGAATTGGGCAATGGCCATCTGTTTGGAAGAGCCCAGCTTGCATTCCCAGTCGTTTATCATTGGAAGTCTCACTTCGTATCTTCCATTTTCTAAACGTTGTGTGGTTTTCGTGTAGTACTCCACGCATTTCTGATCTTCCACTGAGAAATCGGCTCGGTCTTTGATGTCTTCGGAATCCCAAAACTGTATCATATCCTCTAGGTTATTCAATACCACGTTGCATTGTAATTTTGTAGTTTTGACGTGTCCACATAGTAGCCAGCCTAAGTATGTTTGTTGTGCGATGGGCCGTGTGACGTCATCCCCTTTGATCATTCCTCCTAGCATGATCTGTGAGTAAATGTCTGCTCCAAATAGCAGATCTACTGGCCGGCTGCTGTTGAATTCTGGATCCGCCAAATTGATATTTTGTATTTGAGGCCATGATGGTTTTTTAAAAGTTTTGTTCGGTAGATTCTTGATTAAGTTTTTCATGATGTATACTGATTTTCTGAATGTAAAGTCGCTGAAGACAGAGCTGCATGAAATTGTTATCATGCCCTTGCAATTGCTCTCCTTTTCTCCAACTCCAAAAATAACTCCTTTACATTTCTGGCGTTTGATTCCAAGAAGTTGAGCTGCTCGTTCTGTAATCAGTGATATCTGAGACCCTTGATCGACAAGAGCTCGCATGTTGTACTGAGTTCCATCAGCTCCCTCTATCTTTACTATGGCGGTCGCTAATAGAATCTCTGAAGCTTCTTCATCATTCTGAGAGACATGAGATGATGAATTTGTTTCGTTTTGTTCATTGTTTTTTGATGCAGCTTCGTGTATTAACGTATTGTGCTTAGCTTTGCATTTGCGACATCGGTTATTTGACGTGCATTTTTTGCCCTTATGACTGTACAGGCAATTAATGCAGACTTGCAATTTGTTAATTGTTTTAAGTTTTTCGTCGTTCGACATTTCTAAAAACTTTGCACAAAAATAGAGGCCATGCTCGTCGTTGCAGAGTGGACAAATAAACGTTGACGCATGGTACGATTTCGTAACCTTGTGGTTACTAGCCGCTTGATTCTTGTTGTAATGATAGCTGTATTTCTTGTTATGGGATACTTCTTGATTCTGGTTTGTTGCAGAACTTGTCTTCTGATAGTTGTCTTGTTTACGCTGCGACGATTCCATTGAAGTAAACTTCGCTTCTAGGTAGTCTAAGAAATCCTTTAATATTGGTAATTCTCGCGAGTTCTTCAGTGATTCAATGTAATCCGAGTATGTCTCAGCGTCTAGTTTTTGTGCCAAAATGTGCACTAGTAGCGGATCCCAGGTTCTGACATCCACTTCTAAATTCTTGATAGCGTGCAAACATTCTATTGTGACGTCATGTATTTTCTTGATTGGTGCTAATGACTGTTGTTGCATAGTAGGCAGATTGAAGAGCATGTTGATATGCGATGTGAATATAAGTTTTTTGTTGTTGTAGCGATTGTTGAGAATTTCCCAACACACTAGATAGTTGTCCGAGCTTATTTGTAGGTGTTGTATCAACCTTTCAGCTTCACCTTGAACCTTGCTTTTCAAAAATTGCATCTTCTGCGCATTTGACAAGGATGTATTGTTGTGGATGGCTTCCGTGAAAAGGTCTTTGAACGGTGTCCACTGATAAAACTTTCCGTGAAATACTGGTATCTCCAACTTTGGTGTTGTTTTTTCTCGATAAGCTCCGGACCACATCTTGGTGTTTAATGCCTTCTTCAGATCGATATATTGGTTTTCGAATCTTGTATAGCGCTCTTCATACACTGCGTTCTTGTCCCCGTTGAGTTCGCACTCGATTTCCCAATGGAGACTGTCAATAGCAGACCAACGCGCTTGTAATGCTTGCAACGCATCCTGGAATTCCCATTTTTCTGTGATAAATTCCACTTGAATGTTGGCGACAGCTCGCATGAAAGCCTTGAAGTTCGCCGATTGTTTGCGTAAGAGGTCGTCCAGTTTACTGTTGGACCCCGTGTCCCTCTTGTTAGGGCTTTGTTGTTGCCGAGGAGGCGATTGATCGCTGTTGTTGCTCTCAGTTGTGTTACTGGTTTCTTCTTCCTCCTCGCAGTCTTGTTGTGCTTGTAATTGCTTGCTCGATGTACTTGCTTGACCTTGTTCAGAGGTACTTTCGAACAGTGTTGATTGCACCGCCGGTCCCCCTGCGGACCGTTTGTGCGTCGACAGTTCCTGGTTTTGTTGGAGAATTAACTCCTTGACTTCTTTATAACACTTCAATGCTGTGTTATATAAATCACTTGTAAAGTAAGGATGGCCCGCACTTACTTCTGTAGACAGACGATCATGGTTGAACTGGAATTCACTCCAGAGGTTTTCCAGCATTTGCATACGCCGTTTGAAGTAGTCCAAGTTCTTCCTGTCCCAGCCATCCTTCTTGATGTTGATGCCGACTTTCTTGATATTTTCGTAAAGTTCGCGCTGATTCTCGTAAGTGTTTGCTGATGACGTCATGTTGCCAAATTTTCCGACGAATTGACGAACTTTGTTTTGAGAAGTAGGCTGTTGCTCCACACTTCTGGTTCTTGGTATTGTGCAACCTTTCTCTTCTACGATATGCGCCTTCTCAATTGGTTACTGGGGCGACTCGCTTGTGAGAGACCAGTCCAACCGATTCGCGACCGTAAAAGATATAAATCACACAACACTAAATTGCTCGAAGGACCAAATGTTGGGGTTGTAATGCCCAACAGTGAAAATGTTATGTACTTGTTATGTAAACCTGTTAGGAATGTTATGTTATGTAAATGAGTAGACGAATGATTCCCTTGATGGATTTATTGCTACTAAGTATAATTAGATATTTGTTCCACTTAAATGCTATGTTAGAGAAATGCACAGCTAAACAATTTCGATGTGCATTATGACGTACAAACTACCACAAAGGTCAATGTACAGCGTAGCTCGTACACCGACCTCATCAAGCATTGCTTAACCTTGAATATCAACCCTTGCGGGTGTCATTATTTAGCCACGAGCTCCTCATCGATAATACTTAAACGCGACACCCACTTTCTGGACGAGCCGGGCGCGGGCTCGCTCGCTAGCAACAGAAGCAAGTCTGAAGCAGAGATAGTTCAAAATCAAAATCAAAATATTTTATTTCACATAAACCAACATGGGCACTTATGAAACGTCAGAAGCTAGGTGCACGGCTCCAATTGGTTGTTTCCTATGGAGAAGAGCCGGCAAGAAACTCCACGGTTACTCTTTTAAAAATAAGGGGCTTTTACAATGTTTCAAATTACAGTGTTGATAGGTATGGGAGGACAGTGTAGGCAGACAGGGGTGTGACAGTGTAGTTGGAGTACTAGAAAGTGAGACGGAGGATATTCAGCTCGGTTACTATCTCATAGTGTACGTTGATGTTAGTGGACGCCGTGGTCGAGAAAGGTGCGAGCGAGATGGCACGAGAGTCGGGACTCGATACACAGCTTTTAGTAATCAACAACGGATTCAAAACCGTTCAACATATTTACTGTCCTACTCGCATTTTTTTTTAAACTTGCGGGGTAATTGCGTAACACACTAACAGTAGGAATGGCTTTCATTTTGACAGTTCAAAAACATTCATTGCGTTATTTACGTTGTTGAGCAGACAAATTTTTCGAACATATGAAGCAATGGATTAGCAATAGGCTTCAAAATGATTCAGATTGTGATTGATAGTGTGTTACGCAAGTAGGGTACTGGGGTCTATTATATATACTATATAAAACCATCAGGTGACAGGCGATGAATTTAGTAGTTTCTTTATTTTATTTTATTAATTTTAGGAAAGCTTACAGCTAATACATTCCAATATCTAGAACAATGTTTAAAAGATGTCGCGGATTGTTCGAAAGAGTTACCATAGCCCTGGCGCAGGCAACTGAAGGAACACGGGTGCGTTTTAGTCAGTAAGAGTCTGACACGCCCTTCCGCTCCGCCCAGAGCGGGAGAGGTCATTTGATAATTTCCCACCCAAAAAAAAAAATTAAGATTGGCCAATTACAAGCTTCCATTAACGATTAATGTGAGTAATATTAACTACGCGAAAACAGCGGCGTGAGAAATACGCAAATGAATAATCACATGCTCAAAAATATAATAATAAAGAGAGAAATAAAAATTATATTATATAACTAGCTGCCCGCCCCGGCTTCGCACGGGTTGCGGTACTTATCTACGGCGTACCCTACCTACCTACCCTACCTACCTACCCTACCTACCTACCCTACCTACCTACCCTACCTACCTACCCTACCTACCTACCCTACCTACCTACCCTACCTACCTACCCTACCTACCTACCTACCCTACCTACCTACCCTACCTACCTACCTACCCTACCTACCTACCCTACCTACCTACCCTACCTACCTACCTACCCTACCTACCTACCCTACCTACCTACCTACCCTACCTACCTACCTACCCTACCTACCTACCTACCCTACCTACCTACCTCCCTAACTCCCTACACTACCTACCAAAAAAAAACAGATGTTGGCCGATTCTCATAGATACCGGATAAGCACAAAAAATTTCATCAAAATCGGTTAAGCCGTTTCGGAGGAGTATGGCAACGAAAACTGTGACACGAGAATTTTATATATTAGATTATATATATATTCAAACTTTTCTTTACTTCCTTAACACTACTAGTAAATAAATCCAACTCGACATCCTGACACAACAAAAATTTATACACTCTCTGCTTTAAACGTACCAGTCGCGAAAATGAGTCAATTTTAAAATTACCTGACAGTTTTGTTGCACTGTCACATTATATTATTATTATTTTTGGTAAAAAAAAAAAAAATCTTAGCTCTTTGGCTAGTTTAAGCTACATTAACGGGCCCAAGCCAAGTCAATATAGCGTGTGTGGTGATCACGTAGAATTAATGATAAGAGGAGTAATTTCATTTTCCTGACAAATGCGTGCACTGACTGGACAGGTCCACTCATTCTGTGTGGTATTTTTTCCTCAAAATTACGATTTCAGACTCAAATCTACACGGTCTTCACATGATCTGACCAAGATTATGTCTGGACTTTAAAAGAGACTGTGGCCTCTGAGTTTGTTTCGGCCTTTCTTCTCAGAGTAGTCAGATAGGAAACGCCGACCTCATCTAGTTTTAAAATATGATTGACGTGTAAAAGTGTTTGTACAAACCTACTTACAGAAATAAAATCATTTATCATTTATTTATCATTTCCTCCATTTGCATGAACTTCCTAACTATTCTGCAGGTATTTAAAATTGCGGTTTTTTGGAGTGTTATATAAATTGAGTCTTTCAGGTCTATTAGTTTAAGGCTGTGGTGGAGGTGATTGGGTATAACACCCGTCGTGGAGACGGGTATTATATTATTATTATTATTTATTTATTATTTGGCGTTTAGTGTAACGACAGTAGTTGAAAACCTTAATTATCTGACGTATATCTATTTGGTTACAGCAAGACGAGTCGCAGTGGCCGTGGCTTGCATCTGGACCTATCAAGGTGCTCACGCCCGAAGGTGGCGGAAGGAATAAACTCTTGAAGGTATGTTCTGAAGTCACGTGACGTGACGTGACGTCAGTGTTCTGTGAAGTAAATATTTGCATGCTGAATGGCAAAATATGGCGGATCTTTGTACTGTACTAACACCTATTGATTTATCATCTACCCATATTTGCAAAAATATAAAATATTCTATTCTATTCTCTCTAAGTTTTGGTCAATAGAGTATTTTCTTGTAAATACAGTCAGGGAAATTAATTTGTTAAGCAAATTGACACCCTACAACAATTTGCTGTGTTAT
Source organism: Dryobotodes eremita (assembly GCA_917490735.1). Lineage (NCBI taxonomy): Eukaryota > Metazoa > Arthropoda > Insecta > Lepidoptera > Noctuidae > Dryobotodes > Dryobotodes eremita. The sequence continues at coordinate 11,904,354 of OU823270.1, forward strand.
AGCTATTTCATACAACATATTTAGGCTGTTTGGTTGACACTATTTAGAGAATTTTGAGCCACACCTGTCTAAGACGAAGTCTGTTTTTTTTATTTTTAACTGATATACCTTTACTTAAAAAAAAACTTGAAATAGCAGTCAGAAATATAAATAAAACCGACTTCGTCTAAGAGATGTATGACTCAAAATGCTCCAAATGGTGTCAACTTTCAATCCCTTAAGGCTTTGCACCCAACTTCCAAACATCTTGTATATCATATATCACGCCTGTATTCCTCGGAGGGTTAGGCAGATAAAGATAAAGATATATTTATTTTGTAAAACATGAGTACAATATTTAGGTCTTATATGTAAGTTAGGTAGCTACATGTTTTGCCATGTATGGCGTACAAAATTAGTCGCACTAAGCAGACAATACAATAAAACTGAATTTAAATTGAAATGGCATAATTCAAAAAAGAAAAAAAAAACAATGTCAGTATCCAAACAATACTAGAAACATAATTAAATAATAATGTCATAGTCCAAACAAATACCAGAAATAAATTAAAATCACAATGTAAGAAAAATTCAAAGAATTCCAAAAATAAAATTAAATCATGTCAAAATCGAAACAAGACCAGAAATCAAATTACATCATAATGCCAAAGATTCAGTTACATTACACCAATAGGAGACACACAAAAATAAAAACGCACAATCAGACTTCTAAATAACAATGTCATTCAAAAATTCATCCACGCTGTAATAGCATTTGTCAATTAATAACCCCTGAAGGGAGTTTTTAAATTTATTTATAGGCATAGATTTGATAATGTCAGAGGTGTAACTATAGTACACCAACATTTCGCCAGTTATGTTTAAGTCCCATGTAACAGGGGGCGAGTCTATTGCCATCAACCGCGCACGAATCCAGACTCCGGGCTGCTACTGAGAAATTCCAGATGGAAAAACCCAATAACACTTTGCCCGACCGGGGAATCGAACCCAGGACCTCATGCATGTTAAAGAAAGACAGTTATAATTTAAATATACGGACAATTTCATCAATTTACTGAACGTGAAATTTTCCTGACTTTACTATTCATTGATATGATGTCATCAGAGCTTTTATTGAGTTTCTAGAAACCGCGAATACAAAAGCAGTTTTTCGATATTCGTAACAAAGATACCAATGGTTTCAAGAGGTTTTTATGCTTGTCTGTCTATCATATTATTTTACTTATGAGCAGTGAGTTGAATCAGTTATTTTATAAAACTCAAGACCTATGCCCCCCGAATACTCAAATGACAGTTGACTTTAAGGGCGATGCGTCAAGTTAACATGCGATATTCAAATTTTCTTACGTTTTTTGCAATTTGCCGGTCAGTATCAGGTTGTATGTTGATCTAAATATGATTCGCGGCCGTATCAAATGTTTATTTATAGAATTATAATCATAAAAATCATCAATACATCTCTCTAAGTTCATATTACCCTATTGATTGACAATTTCATAAATTCATGACATTTAAGGCCAATTCTAACTTAAAGAGTTGTATTGCTGATTCTAATGATTATAATTCTGTAAAGCCATATTTGTTACGGCCGCGAATCATATTTTAATCAACATACAACCTGACAGTGACCTGCAAATTGCAAAAAAAAGTGAGTAAATTTGAATTACACGGTATACCTTAGCGCATCCCGCTTTAAGAGGGCCCTTCCCGGTCCGTCTATCATCAACGCGACTATGATTAAATGCTTGTTGTTTCATCCAACGCAATGTTTGAAAAAGAAGCAAGAGTGATAACGCGATAACATTGAACGAAAATTGGCGCGTAAAGATTTCACAAAACTTGTTCCAAGAAATACGTGGTTTTGAAAAAGTCTTACAAGTTTTTGGAAAAAATATTTGTCTCTTGGAATCTCCATTACATGTGATAGGTTTCTATGAAGATGTTTTCTTTTCTTTTACAATTTATGAGTACATTATGAACGGCCAAAGTTCAGGTAAAATTTGTGCAAAAAAGCAGATTTTCGGAGGCCTATACTGAATTTTTTTCTCCAAATTTAGATGTTTTACTTGCATAGAAACCTAGATAATGTGCACTAGATATCTGTTAGTTAAAGAAAATCTATGAAAGGTGTGCTACAACGCCATAATCACGTACGAGCGTTTCTATGAAAATTATGACGGGTTGGCCGCTCTTAAGACCTATGAGTCCGTTTGCCGTTAAATACACTTCAAGCTGACAGAGACAGCTTCTAAATGAACAGCAACTTTAAATTTAATGGCATTCTAAGTATTCACCCGTTAGTGCCTCTTCGGAAGTTTATTTAAACCATTTTATCCTTCCCCAGGTTCAATCCCTTGAAGGCAGTGTTCCAGGGTCGAGTGGTTCCTGGCGTGGTGCTCGAGGTCCTGTCTCCAAGAGTCACAGCTTCGGAGGATATGCTGCTGCAGAGCCGCATACTCCAAGACTACTTAGTAGACAAGGTATGTAAACGGCCGTTGCAGTTATCCCGCAATTTCACCAGGGACTGTAGTGTAAGGTGTTTGAGCAATGCAGGCGATAATGAGCGTTAAGATGATAGGTGATTTTACTATGCACTAATTACGATGACAAGAACCAAAATAAACGACTTTATTACTCTTTTAAACTAATGAATTTAATATTTACTTTACAACTAATAATCTAAATGTTAATACAAATTGGTAAGGAAACTAAAGCAGGTAAGAAGGAATACATAAGCAAGCTAAAGAACGCGCGCGCGTGTAGACAAGCAACTGAAGAGTGTCGGCCGGTCGCGAGCTGCCGTGCGCCCGCGCCCCGTTGTTGATTTCTCCGGTACATTCTCGAAGGAAGGCGGAGCTTGCGCGTCGAGACAAAGGATCACGCCATTTGACGTCACATATAGGACGCGGTCCAAGATTCACAAGCGGAGCGGACCATGTAGTGGGTTGATGGTCACTACAATAATATCTGGACTTTAAAAGAGTCGGTTTTTCTTCTCAGAGTAGTCGGATAGGAAACATCGTCCGCATCTAGTTTTTCAAATATCTCAAATTCACTCTCTCGTGGCTACTTGAGTGACTCTCGTGTCACCTTGTGTCTCAACCCGTGTCAACTGTGTAACTCGTGTGAACCATTTTCATTCGCATCTTTCTCGTGTCAATTTGTGTGATCTCGTTTTAACTTGTGTCTACTTGTCTCACTCTCGTTTCAACTCGTGTCATATCGTGTCAACCATTATCACTCTCGCGTCAACTTGTGTCACATTCGTGTCAACTATTATTACTCCCGTGTCAACTAGTATTACTCCCGTGTCAACTTGTGCTACTCTCGTGTCAATTCGTATCACTATCGTGTCAACCATGAACAGTCGTGTCAAATAGTCACTCTCGTGACAACTTGTGTCACTCTCGTGTCAACTTGTGTCACTCTCGTGTCAACTCGTGTCACCCTCGCGCTTCGTGTCTACTATTATTACTCTCGTGTCGAATCTCTTGGACACAAGTTGACACCAGTGTCACTCTCGTATCAATTTGTGTATCTCGTGTCAACCATTACCTCTCTCGTGTCAACTATTTACCTAGTGGCTACTAGTGTCTAGTCACGCTGATGCGCTGTTAGTTAAAATGGCGCCAAACAAAAAGCAAAATCCTTTTTTCTCAAGTTCTTACTCATTAACGTGTCATTTACGCTTTACACTTACACATCATGTCATAATGTTGTTACAGGTGACCTGGCGTCCAGCAGTTGGCGCCTGTCTCCATCTAGCTCTGGGTACAAGACCCTTAGTCTTCGCAGTACTGACTCTATCACCCCTTCGCCTACCGGTAAGTTCGATAATACAGAACATGCCAGCCTATTACTGTCCTACTGCTGGGCAAACGCCTCTTCTCATGCACCGAAGGCACGAGCATTAATCACCACGCTTGCTCAAGACGGGTTGGCGGTTTCAAACTTATTTTAACTATAAATCCAGATTTGCTCACGATGTTAGTAATGACCAAGATAAACTCAGAAATTCAATAATAAGTAACATAAAACAATCAAAGATATGGACACCTGTATAGAGGTATGAGGACCAAGGTGTAAAGTTCACTCATCCTCCGTAGAAAAGGGAGGATCCTCCGACCAGACGGGGGTTGTGTCTGGTGGGCAACTGTACGACGTTTGATGTCGGGCAGTTGTATATATGCTAGTCGCGCGGTAAACTCTGCTTGCGCGATGCAGGATTTTGCGTGACGTCAGTGTGACGCGTAGCTCGCACTCGGCTTTGTCTAGTCTAGATGCCTACAACCAAAAATTCGAAGACATGTGACATCCACCAACCCGCACTGGGCCCGCGTGGTGGATTACGGCCCATTGCCTCACAAAGAGGCCTGTGTCCCAGCAGTGGGAACATTATAGGCTGGTTAAGCTGTTTGCTAATCAAAGATATTCAAGATTAACAGGGCAATGGAAAACATAGATTCATTTTTAGATAAATTTTGGTTAGAATCTGAATAGTGACGTGTTTAGACATCTTTTTCAACCAATTTCTATTTTTTTATTTTTGTCTAAAGAACTTTACGTACGTACAGTTCGCACAAAACTTTATGAGCTCTCGGAAGTTGCAGCGAGTGGCTGCGCAGTATGCATAATATAGGTGTCCGAAGGAACTCTCTCACTCTCACTCAACTGTACCATGCGCGGTTTCGTTCTTGGGCCTACGTTCAGAGGGCTCATAAAGTTTTGCGCGAACTGTACCTAGCTCTCGGTATGAGTAACATTTTTTATTTATTTAGAGTTTTTAACTTATTAATATAATAAATAAACATGGAAGCAAATCACCAATGATCGCCGCAATTTATTGTCCGTGTATTAGTAAGCAATTCTTTTGAATATATCTAGTGTCTTTTAGTCTGTGCTAAATAAATATATTTTCAATTTTTTTAGTATTTATTTAAATCCTTTATCACCACCTGCTCAGCGATCTCCGCGCGTATACGCAACCTTCGCGGTCATATGTCACTTTTTGTTCGGAAAACTGGAAAGCGCCCTCTGTTAGATGACAAATCTATTGCAAAATAAAATTATTCACTCTCTTATACGGCAAACATTATAAAATATATATAATATAATATAATATGAATATAGAAAAAGAAATATAAATATGAAAATATGAATACATAAATAATAGCATAGTTTAATAATAATAAAAATACTTCTAAGAATTTCATAATAATTACCTACATTATTCTTGTGCAATACATAAAATAAAAATAACTAATATACTCGTACTATACATAACCCTGATAATATATATAATATATATATATACACATATACATAATTATACACCCAATTAAACTCATCCAATAAATTTTAATAATATTTAATTGCTTGAATTTCTGCTTCGCCCTCTTCCTCTCTCCTAATGTTGCTGTGCCCGATAGGGTCCATATTGATCTTTTACCTTGTTAGACCTTCTATGTAATGCATATGGAATCCAATAAAGAATTGAGTATTGAGTTGGTGCGAGCACGCGTTCAGGTTCACCGAACAAACATCGTGACATCGCGTATTCGAGCGGCGATCGCTTTTAAATAGGACGCGGGGTCCGAATAAGTTTCTGTGACATTATCCGTCTGTATCGTGTGTGTATATTGTCTTTTAAATGATAAATGATTTTATTTCTGTAAGTAGGTTTGAACAAACACTTTTACACGTCAATCATATTTTAAAAACTAGATGAGGTCGGCGTTTCCTATCTGACTACTCTGAGAAGAAAGGCCGAAACAAACTCAGAGGTCAGTCTCTTTTAAAGTTCAGACATAATCTTGGTCAGATCATGTGAAGACCATGTAGATTTGTGTCTGAAATGGTCTTTTGAGGACAAACCACACAGATTGAGTGGACCAGTCCACTCAGTGCACGCATTTGTCAGTAATCGTGCAGCTCAACTCAGAACTTAAGGAGCTCAACGATTCGACGAACAATACCAAAGAAAAGACATTTGGGTAGGCCACAAAAAATACTCAAACTGCCAGATCATGATTAAAATTAACGATAAGACCGCCCATTGTGTCACCCTGTGTAAAATTTCTACATTTATATTTGTAATTTTTATGGTGTACATAATAAAGAGTACTTATTCTTTTCTATTCTCTCAGGCATTATGGTCCAGCGGTAACAGCCCCGACTTACGACTGACTTTCTGTTCTATTTTTTATTAATCTGGTGCTTAGTGGCGAACCGCACAAAATATACATAATCATTTCAGCCAAAAGACGTCCACTGCTGGATATAGACCTCCCCCAAGCACCGTCACTTCGACCGGCAGGGTAATTGCGTATCACACTAACAGTAGGAATAGCTTTCATTTTGACAGTTCAACAACATTCATTGCGTTATTTACGTTGTTGAGCTGACAATTTTTTTGAATATATGAAGCAATGGATTAGCAATATGCTTCAAAATGATTCAGATTGTGATTGATAGTGTGTTACGCAATTAGGGTGCGGTTCTGTGCTTCCCGCCATATACATAACATAATTCAAATTTCTTAATTTGTTCGCAGGTGGCGCCAGTCCCGAGCCAGCTGTAAACGCAAATATACCAGTAACCACTAACGTAGAGAACGCAGGCGTGGTCTGGTGTGTTACTGACATGTCTGCCGTACCACCCGGCGCTATGGTCATACACCCACACGTAAGATATTCTATTAAGTATATTATATTACAGTACAATCTCGCTAATCCGGCACTAATTCAGACACAGGGGTGCCGGATTAGTGGAATATGGGAAAATAATGTATAGTAGACGAATCCCAAATCTTTTTTTTTAATTTGTCAATCCAGCGACCACTAACCCGGAATTCATCCTTTTTTGTAAATTTCTTGTAAAATTCGATTGCTTTAGTTTTTAATATTTCTCCAGAAATTGTCGTGCGTTTCGCGCGTTCCTGTAGAAACCATGTGTAAAGAGCAGTTTCCATCTTCGGACAATCACCAACTTTTAATGTCTGACGTTTGTCTGGTCCTCTTTCCGTGGTCTCACCATGCTCCACTATCTACATTTTCTTTTTGTTTATATCGTGCACACACAGTAGCACACCCAACGTCGTATTCCTTCGCAAATTTGCAGATGTTTTCAATGTTACATGTTACAAAAAAAAAAAAGATAGGTTATAACCTGGATTAACACGTAGGATACTTTTTATCCCGGTAGTACGTTCCCGTAGGATAATTTCCGACATCCATGCGAGCAAAGCCGCGGGCAAAAGCTAGAAAAAAAAAATTGGTGAAATTCGCTTTAAGTCCTTGAGAATTTCAGGTTCTGCTGTAGATGACGACGCCATTGCATCCTAGAGATAAGTGTTCCTAACACCATCTTTTGAAACGTGGGCGAGTACTCCTAATAAATGAAACCTTTTCTCTGTATCTTGCAGACCGGACGTCCGCTCACCAATCCGGACGGCACAGTGTACCAGTTCGACCCGGCCAACCCGCCCGTGCTGTACGACCCGGCCGTCGCACAGAATGAACAGCAGAGTGTTGAACAGAGAGTGAGTGAATGGGGATCCAATAAAAAAATACCTTTATTCACTCAAGTTAATCTCATACACAATATTTAAGAGGGCCCTTCCCGGTCCGACTATCGTCAACGCGAGTATGATTAAAAAGCTTGTTGTTTCATCCAACGCAATGTTTGAAAAAGAAGCAAGAGTGAGAACGCGATAGCGTCGAACGAAAATTGGCGCGCAGGGATTTCACAAAACTTGTTCCAAGAAATACGTGTTTTTGAAAAAGCCTTACAAATTTTTGGAAAAAATGTTTGTCATTTAGAATCTCCATTACATGTGCAACGTTTCTATGAAGACGTTTTCTTTAGTTTTATAATTTATGAGTACATTGTGAACGGCCAAAGTTCAGGTAAAATTTGTGCAAAAAAGGAGATTTTTGTAGGCTTATACTGAATTTGTTTCTCCAAATTTTGATTTTTTACTTGCATAGAAACCTAGATAAAGTGCAAGAGATACCTATTAGTTCAAAAATTTCAATGAAAGATGTGTTACAACGCCATAATCACGTACGAGCGTTTGTATGAAAAGTATGACGGGTTGGCCGCTCTTAATACATTTCTAGAGATCGGAGATTCGGATGCAAATTCAACTAAAGTTGAGATGTTGGCTAATATGGAATGCGCTTTTGTATCGGTTTTTTTTGTTACTAATGCATACACATACATATTTACATTGGAGTTAAACATTCATTTTAAATAAATATGCATCTGAATAGTTACGCAATCCAAGAATCCCGGGGTTTTTCTTTGAAAATATTTATTTTTTTAGAAGTCCCATCCATACTATACACTTGACTAGTTATTCATTCCCGGTGTTCCTGGCAACCCGGGATTTTTTTACAAAAAATATATTTTAGGAAGCCGCTTCCATACTTTCATCGCGAAAAATTTACTTTAGGTAACTATGCAACCGAATATCCGATCCCTGGTGATAAGTGTTTTTTTTTTTGTTTTTTTTTAACTACCTATTTAGTTTTTTTTTAGTCTAGTATATTCTTCATTTAGTTAATAAGTCTAAAGTCAACGAACTTATGACTTGAGCGGTTTACTAGAAGAGACACTGAAGAGTTCCACTGTCACCTCGTGGCTCCATCATTAGACCCTCGTTACCAAGCCCAATCTATTAGACTCGTCAAAACGAATCATATGAGCCCAAACTCGAGGGGCTTACTAGTAGCCGCTGAAGAGTTCCGCTATCCACCTCCTGGCTCCATCATCAGACCCTCGACACCAAGTTAAATATGTTGGACTCGTCAAAACGAATCATATGAGCCCAAACTCGAGCGTTTACTAGTAGCCACTGAAGAGTTCCACTATCCTACTCCTGGCTCCATCATCAGATCAGCTCCAAGATACCAAATTATAGTTTTGTCATCCGAACTACGTATACATACAAAGTTTCATTTCGATACGACAATTAAAAGTAGGTTAAAATTTACTTCTAAGATTTTATTATACTGTTTGATAGTTAGTTACAGTACAACTATTTTCTTAATGTCCCTCGGGAAACATCGAATAATAATTTGAATTCAGAACTAAGTACTTCATTGTTGTTTTATTTTGGAGTAACAAACAATAAAGTGCTTAGTTCTGAATTCAAATTATTATACACGATAAATCTAATAATTATTGATGGAATTGGAAATTAGCATTCGTTTGTATTCGGAAATACGATGTTTCCCGAGGGACATTAAGAAAATAGTTGTACTGTAACTAACTAACAAACAATGTAATAAAATCTTAGAAGTAAATTTTAACCTACTTTTAATTGTCGTATCGAAATGAAACTTTGTATGTATACGTAGTTCGGATGACAAAACTATAATTTGGTATCTTGGAGCTGATCTGATGATGGAGCCAGGAGTAGGATAGTGGAACTCTTCAGCGGCTACTAGTAGCTGATTCTAATGATTATAATTCTGTACAGCCATATTTGTTACGGCCGCGAATCATATTTTAATCAAAATACAACCTGACATTGACCTTCAAATTGAAAAAAAAAGGAAAAAAAATTGAATTTCGCGGCTTACGCTTCCCCCTTAAATCAAATAAATTATCGTTTTGTTTCTAGGTCCAGTTGGATCCGTGCAGTGAAAAACGCCGCGGTAGGTTGGAGAAACAGCATTCATTTATTGATAATGGTAAGAAAACATTAATTCAAGAAACAAAAATGATTAAAATGATTTACCCTCTGACTGTTATACAAAAAGATCAAATATCTGGTACATAGTATTATTATTATTTTCGTTTATCTACATACATATTCAGTACATTTTTAAATATTTTTACAAAAAGCATAGAAATCATTGAAAAATATAAAAAATTGTGGTCCATCGCCATCAGAAACAGGATCCAAGCTGCCGGTGGTCAGGGCTCTAGAAGAGGAACCTCCTCACTATGCGTGTCGTATCCAGAAGTACTGCTCTCTGAATCAAGCCCTTGACTTATTATTATTTTAGGACTTAGCTTATATACAGGGTGGTAGGGATATCGACGCGCAACCCGTTACCATGGATTCAGTGCATGATTCTGAAAACCCCCTGTATGAAACATCCAGTCAGTTATTTAAAAAAAAAAATGCAGTTCCATACATTTTGCATTTAGGTAATTGCACTTTTCTATGAAACAGCAGTTTTTTTTTTTTTTGATAACCGTCAACAAATTCCTCAAAAAAAATTCATGGAACCTTCGCAACTAGTAACTACTTGTATTAGGAACTTGCACGATGCGATGCGACGGGGTGGGTCGGGGGAACAAGAAATTTCACTCGGACGAAGTCGCGAGCAGACGCTAGTAATCCTACTATAATATAATATCCTACTATATTATAATATATAATAATATAGAATATAATATAATATAATATATAATATATATAATCCGACTAATATTATAAATGTGAAAGTGTGGATGTTTGGATGTTTGATACTCAATCACGCTAAAACGGCTGAACGGATTTGGGTAAAATTTGGCACATGGGTAGACTATGACCTGGATTAGGACATAGGATACTTTTTATCCCGATATTCCCACGGGATCGAGATTTCTGCGGGTGAAACCGCGGGCCGCAGCTGGTTAATAATAAAGTAAACCTATGACATATTTACAAATTACAGAAAGCGAATGTCAACCGAATGAGGAGTGTCGCGACAAGTGTTGCTGCGACTGTCGGAGAGATGAGGGATGTCAACCCAAGAACGCCACTGAAAAGGTCAGTACTTGCCTAACATAATCAGCCTTTAATGTTCCCACTGCTGGGACACAGGCCTCTCTGTGAGAGGCAGTGGGCTGTAATCCACCACGCGGGCCCAGTGCGGGTTGGTAGATGTCACATGTCTTCGAATTTTTGGTTTTAGGACATGCCGGTTTCCTCACGATGTTTTCGTTCACCGTTTTGAGAGCAGTGGTGATGAAATTAATTGCACAAAGTAAAGCGTCTGCCTGGGTTTGAATCCACGACCTACAACTCTTAAGTCGCGTCTTTTGCCACTGGGCCACCACTGCTTTCTCTGCTCTCATCAGTACTTGTCTATGGCTATAAAACTAAAGATCGAAAAGAAGTCCCACATAAGCCAAGCAAACTCAAACTCAAAGCATTTATATCAATTAAACCATTTACAGGCACTTTTGAATTGTCAAAGAGTCGGTCAGTTAGTCAGAAAGTTGAAGCTAGTTGCCCATTCCAAAACGTAGATCTCTATGGAGAAGAACGGGCAAGAAACTCCAAGGACACTCTTTTTAAATCAAGATATTACGAAATCCTGGGTACATTATTCTTGTTGCTTCTATATGCGAGATCAACGAAAAAAAAAAATATTAAGAAACAATTCAAAATATAAGATTAATAATAAAAATAAGCCGTGGCAGTTAAGAGATGACCAGTCTCAACTGACGGCGCCTGTTCACGAACATGACGCGTGGATCAGCACCATCCAGCTCAACCATTTTGTAGGGAACCGAATGATCCAACACACGCGCCACCAACAGTGAGACATTTAAGTGCGCAAGCTCAAATCAATGCATTTAGTTTCAAGCACGCTGTCCAGTTGTACAAAAGAAACCATAATGATGCCTCAGGCTCTTGGGAAACAAAAAATGAAAATCATCTCTTCTGCCTAACCTCCCAACCATGTTGGGGTCGACTTCCATTCTAACCGGAGGCAGCTGAATACCAGTATTTTACATCTGACCTCCACAACCCAGTTACTGGGTAATACGATACCCCTTGGTAAGACTGGTTGTTAGACATTCGGGCCTCTGACTACCCGTAACGACGGTCAAAGATCGACAAATGACAGCCATAACCAACGGCCTAACGTGCTTTCCGAAGCACGGAGAGGTCTTGGTATGTAAAGATGGTCACCCATCCACGGACCAACCGCGGCAAGCGTAGCTTAACCCTCCCATCGAGTGACTGTGTTCATATAACCACGAGTCCTTTCCACCTTAATGTACCAAATAATTAATTTTATTATTTCAATTTGTAGGAAACAAACACAAAACCGCCAAGCGCCTTCGAAACGAACTCACAAATAATCGCACAAGAAGAACCAACACAACTTCAACAACAACCAGAATTTGAACAACCTACCAATGAGCAACCAGAACAATACGAACCAGCCAATCAGCAAACAGAGCAATACGAACCAACCAATCAGCAAACAGAACGATACGAATTACCCAACCAGCAACAAGTATACGAACCCCAGACCAATCAGAAGCCGTATGAGCCTCCACGGAGTTATGAACCGGCCAATCAGAACGTTGTGAATAACGGTTTGAATAACCGACCGGTGAAAGTGACCAATGAGGGTCAGGAGATACAGTATCAGTCTTATCAGCAAGGATATAGGACGGAAGAGGTAATTTTTTTTTTAATCATTAATTTTACAGCTGCTGCATCACAGCAGCGGGCCCTATCAGAATACCAGCGCTGCGACGCTTATTTTTTTAATGTCGCAGCATCACGCTGAGATAGGGGCCGTTTGGCCTCGTACAGGAGTTTCTGTTGTTATTTTATTTTACTTTTTTGTTTTTGTGAGTGTGTTTAGTTCGGGATAATCCTGTGCGATAAATACCTGGTTGGTCCTCCTGGTTGGTCCTGGACGCGATTACTGGGTGTGTGAGCAGTGTTATGTCTCTCTCTCTCTCTCTCTCTCTCTCTCTCTCTCTCCCTCTCTCTCTCTCTCCCTCTCTCTCTCTCTCGCTCTCTCTCTCTCTCCCTCTCTCTCTCTCTCGCTCTCTCGCTCTCTCTCTGTCCCCCTCTCTCTCTCTCTCTCTCTCTCCCTCTCTCCCTCGCTCTCTCCCCCTCTCTCTCTCCCTCTCTCTCTCTCTCGCTCTTGCTCTCTCTCTCTCTCGCTCTCGCTCTCTCTCTCTCTCTCTCTCTCTCTCTCTCTCTCAAACAAATAAATAAATAGAAAAGTCCAAAAACTGTTTTCCCAACTTTGACATCGAACCACGGAACCACTCAGCAGTCGCGCTCTCGACCACTAGACCAACGAGGCACTTTTCTCTGTTACAATAATACATTATTTTGCAATGCTTACGTTTTTTACAAAATATTCTATATTGAAGGTAATCGACCTTATCACCAAAATAACCGTTCCTCACCAGGTGACATCACCGCCTCAGATGGTAAACCAGTTCGTTCACCATGAAGTTAACATGCAGGTCATGTCTCAACAGAAAGTGGCGCAGTTGCCTCTACCCGACCCGAATATACGTAAGTACATAATAGAATACGTGTACAATTAAGGTGGATGCGAAATGCAGATAAGGGATTTGTACATAATTTGTGATTTTTAATTGACCGAGCGAGCGCGAAACGTCTCCGTTTCAGCTTGGGCAAAAACGCTTTCGTATGTCCGGATGTCCGGCTGTTCTCCTCTACAGGCCCAGCAGTCTCGACATTAGCGACAAAAATCGCGACAAAATTAGCGACAAAAATCTGTCGCTAAGTCGTATCGATGTCAAATTCCCTTAATAGATTTTGAACTTTATTTCCAAAGCATAAGGTTGAAAATCTATTAAAGAAATTTGACATCGATTAGACTTAACGACCAATTTTTGGTCGTTATATTTGTCGAGACTGCAGGGCCTGGTCGCATTTCTCAACCGATTCTTGTGAAATTTTGGAAGCAGGTTCGGTAATTATATAGATTTTTGTTGCCGTTCCAGTTTTTCGAAATTTTTCAAAATGGCGGAGATATGGGGGTTGAAAACGTAAAAAATCAGCCATTTCGCGCTCTTTGCGCGCGCTTTTCGTTTTAAGGTGCGCGTTGAATATTTATTGAGTTTTAAGCTTTGCAAAGACAGACTCGCGAGGTCTACAGCTCACAGAGCCACTAGGAAGGTAGGTGTTAGGCATGCTAAAGACTCATCTAGGACCTGTTACTGGTTTAAAGTAATTGATTTCACCTAAATCAAAACTTAGGTACTTGATTGTTGATTTTTCTTACCCGACTGCGCAAGACTAAAGACTGGGTTATGTTTATGTGAGACCTCTCGAGATGAATCTGAGATTAGACTTAAATAACTGCCACCGACTGCATCAGACTGATTAAAAAAGTGAGCTTCTTTTGAACGTTTTAATTGCAGACGGGTTTTTTTGAATTTTTTACATAATGTCACGGTTGGTCTCCCCGAAGGGTTGGGCAGAGGTATACCGTCAAACGGGGTGAATAGGGATGCAGGAGTGAATCGGAATGAAACTTTAAAAGGGATTTTAACGTTGAATTAATATAGTTTGTTGCCAACAAGAGCACTTACTCGTTAATTATAATACAGTAAACACATTAGAGTCCTTTTTGGCAACAAACTATATTATTTCAATGTTAAAATCCTTTTTAAAGTTTCGTCTCGATTCACCCCTGCATCCCTATTCACCCCGTTTGACGGTACCTATAGTACACCCACATTTCGCCAGTTATATTTAAGTCCCATGTAATAGGGGGCGAGCCTATTGCCATCAACCGGACACGATTGTATACGTCGGGCTGCTACTGAGAAATTCCAGGTAGAAAAACCCAAGCATTTTTTAAATACAGCATATTGGCGATCTCATTTTAAGGCTGTATTTTTAACAGTATAAAAGGTTACTTTTGTATGTCTTTTCAGTCTTCGTAAAAGGAATAGAGTAGTATTGAATCGAATCATCTTTTATTTGGTTTGTTAATATTAACTCTGGGTTCAAGGAAATCTGTTTATTTTGATAAAAATAATGCTTAGAAAGAATCTTTCTTTTAAACTTTCTTCTGCTTTTCAGGACAAATGCCAGTAACGAATATGACAAACATGATGTACCAGACACCCATGGCGCAAGCGTACAATCCCTATCAATGCAGAGTTGTAAGTATTTATCTTTTTTTTTTACTGCCCTATATGCTGTCAACGCTTGTTGACCTGAAATCTCCTGTCAATTATAAATAGTAATGTCCAACAAAAAAATTATCTATCGATATTATAATCTACATTTTCGTTACTACTAGCACGCAAAGTGATTAAAACTTTTTGTGAATGTCGCTGTTCAAAAAGTAGTAAATTTCAGATAAGGATTTATAAATGATGAGGAACAGGGTGTATGATTCTCCCATCCTCTATAGAAAACAAAGGATCCTCCGATCAAACTGGTGTGGTGTCTGGTGGGCAACTGCCCGACGATTGATGTCGGGACGTTGTATATATGCTAGTCGCGCGGTAAACTCTGCTTGCGCGATGCAGGATTTTGCGTGACGTCATTGTGACGCGTAGTTCGCATGTGGCGATGTAGAGGCCGCTACAGATTCTAAGAATTCATGCAATATTGTTATGTTACTTGTGAAGTTAACTTCTACTATTTTAATATTACATCAAAATATTATATTACAATCAGCACTCCATTATTTTTTAACGACTTTTTTCCTAATCCTAACTTATTATAAATGCGAAAGTAAGTTTGTTTGTTACCTTTTCACGCCTAAACCACTGAATCGATCATCCCGAAATTTTACATATACGTTGTCAGGTGTATAGAAACGGACATAGGGTGCCTTTTATTCCGAAAAAAAGTACTGTTCCCGAGGAAAATAACAATAACGTTCTTATGATAATAGATGGCGCCACGTGTCTTTCGAATCATAATTGAATTATATTATTATAGAAACTTTAGTAGTGTGTTAAGAGTTTTTTTTTATTTTTTTTATTTAAGTACTTAATACATTTTGTGAGTCTAGAGTGTCGATAGACCGGCTTTTCATCCTCCTAGCTGTAATTTCCTGAACAACCCGAATTGATTGTCAAATTCTAAATTAACGCGAGCGCAGCCGCGGGCAAAAGCTAGTGTAATAAATAAACCTATGCTATTTTTCGTCAGGAGCCGTCTCTTCAGATGTACCCGCAAGTACTACAGACAGAGGAACACAAACTCGCTCCGTCACCACATCCCAACGAAACTGCTTTCAGGATCGGTAAGTTGTCAGCCTTCATCAAAAATAGACAGGTATATTAATAGATATAATATATCATTTTGTAAGGCGAGAGTAGAGCACTGAAGTCTGTTTTGTTTTAACAAACGCGAACTGAGTATGTCTCTCGCACATTTCCGATATTGACAGAGTAAGATGGGTCATTGGTCGGGGTGGGGCCAACGCCTTTGTTCTTGTTTTGAAATTGTTAAGACGCATTCATATTGAATACTTCTAAAATGTACTGTAGAGAAACTTAAATTATTATTTTATGTTTTTGAATTTGCATACTTAGTATATTCCTAACAAAATTGTCTGTTCGCGTAATATGATATTTTCATAAATAAATAACAATATAATCAGACTCTTGAAATGATTTAAACAGATTGTATATCATTTGTTTTTCTGTAGATTGCATAGGGCGCTTAGTACGCTTAACTACAGGAGACATGTCCGCCATGACTCACGCATAAACAATATCGTCTGGCTCACTCACTAAAACACTAGCGATGCGCAGGCGCAGGTAGTCGATGACTCAACTGAATGTACATGTAACTACAGCGTTTGTGTGGAAGGGGTTTTATGTTGATTACGTGGACCAATAGAAACGCAGTCAAAATTTTCGGTACTTGTTTGTTAAAAAAACAGACGAAAAACATACTCACGCGCTTCGCTTATGAGGCGTGCAATTAAAGGGGGTCCGAAACGAAACATTTTATTTTTTTATATGTAGGTAGCGTTCAATATTGTACGGTGCTATGGAACCCTTCATGTGCAATTCCGACTCGCACTTGGCCGTTTTTTCCTTCAATGTTTGAGTACAATGTTAATAACTGAATAAGGGCCCGTTGTTTGATACATAGTTAAACATGTCCATTAGTCAATTTAACAATTAGTCACTTGACAATAGTCTATAGCTGTCAAAGTTTAACTACTCTGTCTGCGCATGATTAACTTTTATAGCAAATTGACAATTTTTTTAACTGTAGTTAGCTTAACCATTTGTCAAACAACATACTTCAGTCATTTTTAACAAATTGTTAGTTTAACTAACGCCTTTTAACTATTAGTATGTTTAACTATTGATCAAACAACGGGCCTAAGGTTAAAAAATTGTCAATTTGCTATGAAAGTTAACCATTCGTAGACAGAGTAGTTAAACTTTAACTATTGTCGAGTGACTAATTGTTAAATTGACTAATGGTCATTTTTAATTATGTATCAAACAATGGGTCCTAAGACCCTTAACTTCGGTAACATTCTTGTTTTCTTCACCTTCTTAACTATTATGTAAGCTATGAACCCTTCCATGGCAGACCCCAGCTACCCGTACGCAGCGGTAGACTACACGGCGGCCGCGTGCGGCGCCTGCGCCGACAGCGGCAACCTGCAGGCCATGCAGCAGCACCAGCAGAGAAGGTAGGGTTATTCTACATTTACCTATTGTTACTATGTCATCATAATAATCATAATCCTGAAAGCTGTAGCGGCAGACACTTCCTCTGCAATAATAAGGCAATTTGTGAGAGGACTTATACCTTTTTTTTTTTTGGGTGGGAAATCATCAAATGACCTCTCCCGCTCTGGGCGGAGCGGAAGGGCGTGTCAGACTCTTACTGGCTAAAACCCACCCGTGTTCCTTCAGTTGCCTGTGCGCCAGGGCCACGGTAACTCTTTCGAACAATCCGCGACCCCAACAATCTGGATATAACCCTCCCCATTTTGAAATATAAAAATAATTTAACCACCGCAAAATAATTAAATAAGTATGTATCTATGTTTCTTCCCTTGAATAGTCAACAAATGTGGAATAATAATAATTATTATACTTAACAATTATTGTATTATGAATGCTCAATCTTGAATAGTTTTTTTTTTTGTTTTTTATTTCAACATTTATTTTCTAAATTTTTGCTTTTATCCTGTTTACTACTAGTTATGTTCTGTGGTCTTCTGTAATTAAAGAAGCACGCGTGAAAGAACCTGTGTCCCACATGTGATTCTTACATACCGCAAAGAAATTATAATATCATGTAATATATTAGAGGAAATCTCCACGTCACCGGAGGGCTAGCCTATATTTTCGCCAAAGAATCAGCATTGCCAGACAACGTGGCAATGCTGCCAGCCTTTTGGGCACTTTTTCTGTTGACAAGGATGCGGACGATTTTTTTATGGCGCTATGATTCTTTCTCCTCCCCTTTTTATATACTTGTACTTATTAATATTCCTTTATTTCATATATATGTACATACAAATTATATTTTTAAATATTAGAATATAGAAAATATAAAAAATAGTAGCCCACCGGTATCGGGAACAGGGTCCAAGCTACCGGCGGTCAGGGCTCCAAAGAAGGGAATCTCCTAACAATGCGAGCCGTGTCCAGAAGTACCGCTTTCTGAATCAAGCCCTTGACCCAGCTGCGCAATGAGATCCTCCTGAGGTGTTGATGATTGCAAAGTCCACGAAAGAGTTCAGAGTTCTTTTCCATTTTCAGAGGAACACGCTATTTTTCTTAAATAAACTTTAATTCTGAACTCCTATTTCAGTCGGAACTTGAACAAAAATAAAACATTATAATTCTGTTTTCAGCTACAGCGTGCCATACGGTCAGATAGAGGTACCACAACAGGTACTCCCCCCCTACCCGGTCGGCAACGTGCTCCTACCACAGCAACACTTACAACAGATACCACCATACCCGGTAAGTCATCATCACTTATACTGCGTTTGCGATTTAGTTTCCAAACGTGTAAACAAATACTTCAATACATAAAGTTTTAGTTTGCAATTCAAGTTCAAACATTTTTATGACTTTTTCAATTGTACAACATTCTAAAATAAATTTTATTTACACCTCCATAAAATTGATAATCGTATTTTTCAATTGGAAACAATGATTTGAACAGACTCTAGCTTTCAACTATGTTGGGGACGGTTTCCAGTCTAACTGGATACAGTTGAATACCAGTTTTTTTTTACATGGAGCGTATTGCCAATCTGACCTCCACAACTCAGTTACTGGGTAACACGATACCCCTGGGTAAGACTGGTTATCAGGCATTTGTATTTCTGATTACCCGTAACGACTGTCAAAGATCTACGAATGACAGCCGGGTCAAACCGTATTTGTATGACCTCCAAATAGTTCTTTCGGATTTATATTTATATATATATGAAAATTGTGTCTGTAAAAAGATTCACAATACTGGAGAAATTATTTTTGGTGTATGTGTGGCGGCATCTACATCGCCACATGCGAACTACGCATCACACTGACGTCATGCAAAATTCTGCATCGCGCAAGCAGAGTTTACCGCGCGACTAGCATATACAGGGAGAGACTTCGACAAGCAAACTGTTACCATGAATTCAGCACATGATTCTAGACCCCAGAGCGTAGATATTTTTCGTCGGTTATCAAAATAAAATCATATAAAAGTGCAATACCTATGCGATCAAAATGTATGGAACAGCAATATTTTTCTTAGTAACCGGCGCAGCGCAAAAGCATTCGTCACCGCCAAACAAATATCGACCTTGCAGCACTTGAAATAAAGTCGAGAGTAAATAAATTTTCATTAGCTCCAGACCGCGTTTAAGAGGAAAGAGACGCGCGTCTCAGGTTATTCATTCTTAACTTTATTTTAAGTCACACAACGTTGATATTTGTTTGGCAGTGACAACCGCGCCGCGCTGCGCCTCGCCAGGTGTGCGCCGGCCCAGGGTTCTTCGTTACGTAACGATTTCTGCCAATTTACTAAAGAACTTCGTTCCAAAAAGACATGCTGCACTGATGAGCGCAATAGATCTTACGAGTACGGTCACCAAAAGTGATAACTAACCAGAGTCGTTGGATGTAGTTGAAGTTTAGTAAGAAACTGATGGGTATCCTAATCCTAACTATAACTATCCTACTTAATATTATAAATGTGAAAGTGGGGATGTTTGGATGTTTGTTACTCAATCACGCAAAAACGGCTGAACGGATTTGGATGAAATTTGGCACATAGGTAGACCATGACTTGAATTAAAACATAGGATATTTACTATCCCGATATTTTATCGGGATCGAGACTTATGCGGGTGA
This sequence comes from Dryobotodes eremita, assembly GCA_917490735.1. Classification (NCBI taxonomy): domain Eukaryota; kingdom Metazoa; phylum Arthropoda; class Insecta; order Lepidoptera; family Noctuidae; genus Dryobotodes; species Dryobotodes eremita. Next base: position 11,924,445 of record OU823270.1, read on the forward strand.
AACCGCGGGGCGCAGCTAGTAATATTATAAATGCGAACGTCAGTTTGTTTGTTTGTTACCTTTTCACGCCTAAACCAATGAACCGATCATCACGAAATTTTGCATATACGTTGCCAGGGGTACAGAAACGAACATAGGGTATCTTTTATCTCGCAAAAAAGTACTGTTCCCGAGGAAAACAACAATAACGTTCTTATGATAATAGATGGCGCCACGTGTCTTTCGAATCATGATTGAATTATAACCCGAATTGATAGTCAAAGTTTAAATTAACGCGAGCGAAGCCGCGGGCAAAAGCTAGTTTTCAAATAAAATTGAACTTAATTAATAGAAAACAAACAGTTCATCTATGAAACTAAATTTCATTCGAAAACATCCATCGGTTTCTTACTAAACTTCAACTATATCTGACGACCCTGGTTACTTATCTCATTTGGTGACTGTACATCAAAAATTCTGAATTACTTTTGTTCCTTCTTTAGCAATATCAAGAACAGCTACCCTGGGCGGTTCCGTCCCACGGCATCGCGCCACAGAAGCTGATGCTACCAGAGCTGTACCCTATCATGCAGTACCAGCAGCCTACCTACCAACATTACAATATTGTGTACCCACAAGTAAGTACTGAAATGATAAATGATTTTATTTCTGTAAGTAGGTTTGTACAAACAGTTTTACACGTCAATCATATTTTAAAACTAGATGAGGTCGGCGTTTCCTATCGGACTACTCTGAGAAGAAAGCCCGAAACACACTCAGAGGCCACAGTCTCTTTTAAAGTCCAGACATAATCTTGGTCAGATCATGTGAAGACCATGTAGATTTGAGTCTGAAATGGTCTTTTGAGGAAAAACCACACAGATTGAGTGGACCTGTCCAGTCAGTGCACGCATTTGGCAGTAATCGTGCAGCTCAACTCAAAACTTAAGGAGCTCAACGATTCGACGAACAATACCAAGGAAAGGACATTTGGGTAGGCCGCATAAATTACACAAACTGCCAGACTATGATTAAAACTAATTAAGAAAGAAAAAGAAAACAGTGATCATTCACAATAATTAAAATAATATACTATTTTACAAAGTAAATATTCATGTCATAATATTTATAAAAAATCATCAATGTCAATAGGTATATAAAAATCTTGAAATAATCTTGGTCAGATCATTTTAGTCAAGGTTCAGTAGTGAGTATGATGGTCAGACAACTACCCCCGTAGCCTACGAAAGATCCACTCGTTTGACACGGCTGTCATTTCGACGGATCTTACGAGTACTAATGCAATGGGTGCTAACGTTTTTGTGCTCACCAGTTGGCGCCACTGTCGAATAAGGTCCTGTTGCAGTACTTTTATTTGATGTTTTGGATATGTTCAAGTACCCTTATATTCATATATTATGTTTATTTTATTACATTTTAAAATTTCAAATTAATATTTAAGAAATATTTTATTTAGATTATAATATTCCTAAAATTGGCAAGCATGAAGCAGAAAAATCTTATTCTTCCTTCAAGTGCTACCAAATTAGATCCTAACTTTTTACTTAAAATCTGAAGCCATAAATTAATCAAGAATGGCACAACCATTATAGCAATTATGAATCATTCGATAAAATCCGTGATAAAAAAATCCCGCATACATTGAACGTTCAGTACATATTTTGACATCTAAAGACCTTACTCTACACTAGCGCCTCTAGCGGCGAAGTCAAGCGCGGTAGCCCTCATTGCAAAAACACAACTTTTACTTAAAGTGAATTTAAGATTTTAAAGTCTGTAACTTTTCCTTTTTTTTACTGTCAAAGTCTTTCATGAACAAATGTTCCATGTGTTATAAAACGTAGCACAATGCATAATCAGCCCATACTGTTCCCACTGCTGGGACACAGACCTCTCTGTGAGAGGGAGTGGGCCGTAATCCACCACGCGGGCCCAGTACGGGTTGGCTTACAAAACGTAATTTATTCATATTCCAGATGTAATACGAATTGCATATTTCATTTTCAATCAATATTTAGTAGAAGTAACACTTGAATTGGACATTCTGTAAATATACCAACTTTAAGAGGGCCCTTCCCGGTCCGTCTATCGTCAACGCGAGCATGATTGAAAAGCTTGTTGTTTCATCCAACGCAATGTTTGAAAAAGAAGCAAGAGTGAGAACGCGATAACATCGAATGAAAATTGGCGCGCAAAGATTTCACAAAACTTGTTCCAGGAAATGTGTTTTTGAAAAAGCCTTACAAGTTTTTGGAAAAAATATTTGTCACTGAGAATCTCCATTATCTGTGCGAGGTTTCTATGAAGATGTTTTCTTTACTTTTACAATTTATGAGTACATTATGAACGGCCAAATTTCAGGTAAAATTTGTACAAAAAAGCAGATTTTTGGAGGCTTATACTGAATTTGTTTCTCCATATTTAGATTTTTTACTTGCATAGAAACCTAGATAATGTGCACAAGATACCTATTAGTTCAAAAATTTCAATGAAAGATGTGTTACAACGCCATAATCATGTACGAGCGATTGTATGAAAAGTATGACGGGTTGGCCGCTCTTAACTAACAAAGGATGACTTGATGAATGATCATTTTTTTTGCAAATCATGATAAACTATAGTAGGTTTTCTTAGAAAAGACAAACTTTCTCTTTTTACAGAAGACGCAGAAGTTAATTTTACAGATTACCCCCAAAACAACTGTTTTTCCAGGTTATCCAACAGCCCTACCCAATCTGCCAGCCCGTCTACCCAGTTATAGACAAGCAACCAGACCAAAGACGAAACAGTCTATCGAACCGGCCGTCAAAACGGAACTCCGTATCCGGTTCCGCTCGAGCCACGCCCTCTAGCGATGAAAAAGTGAACTATGAAGATGGCAATAGACAAAACAATGACATAGCAGTGACGATTCAACAGATTAAGTCTCAAATGGCTCAGTTGGATACCAGAGACTATAGATTTGATAAGGATAAGAGAGGAGAGTGGCGCAGACGCAACAGTGGCAGCGGAATACTGGGGAACTGTCCTGTTAATAACTTTAATACCAGGGTTATGGGGTGAGTACAACTTCATAGATAGATAAATCGCTTATTTGGTGAACACAAGAGACATAACACAACATACAAAACACGATTAAATAATAATTTAACGTGATTACAATTTAGTTAAGTAGGTACAAAGTGCCAATATACAACAAGAGAAAAAAAATATGGAAGACCTAAAATAGTGACGATGACACTGTGTCACAAATTAAAATATAAATGAAAATAACTCATGTCTCTAATCTAACCAATTTTATTTACCAATTTACTTCACACAAACATCTCGGATAAAAAACAAAAGTCAAATATCTGTCGTACCAAAAAGCGACAGTCAAAAAGCGGGCATTTTAAAAAGAGGTCATGTCAAAAAGCAATAGTCAAAATTCGGTCGTTCTAAACATCGACAGTCAAAACTCAGTCATACTCAAAGTGTAAGTCAAAAATCTGTTTTCGACAAAAAGGGGTTTGTCTGTCCAAAAATATTCGGATATTAGTCAGTCCAAACATTTTCGGTCGATAGTCAGTCCGACTATATTCAAGATACAACAGAACTTCCGAAATTAAAGTTATTTTTCACTTTGTAGTGCTTTTTTGGAAGTAGGTTGTTATTTTTGTAAAAAAGTTTTTATTTTTCACTTTTTTGCTGTGGTACCTACCTCACACAAATTCATATACCACCACTTGATATGTACATAACAGTGACAGGAAGTTATTAAAACATCATCAATATATACTAAGTGGAAAAAATACGCATTATTAAGAATAACTCAAAAGCTACTGGTAAAATCTTGATCAAATTTGTATGGGACCACATGAGAAGCACCAGCTTTCAAATAAAAAAAAAATCATCAAAATCGGTTCACCCAGAAAAAGCTTTACACACAAAAAAAAAATACAGTCGAATTTGAGAACCTGCTGCTTTTTTTGAAGTCGAATAAAAAGAGATTCAGTCGCAACTTGAGATTTAAAATTTCGTTTAAGAATTCTGCCGTGTTGTTCTCCAGCGAATAAATAAACTTTTTAGCAGACAGCACACACACATGCACGCGTTATACATTTTTGACTGCGCTTCAAAGAAACACGATCCTAATATTGTTGTTTTTATGTTATTTAATGCTAACCAAATATGTTAATAAGTCTGTCGCCAAAAGCGTTTCCACAAAACGACTAGTGACTGAATGACAATTTACACCAATGATACCCAAAGTGGTCTATATCTATCCCATTGTTAGATGTTCGGTTTAAAGAAATTTATTTCTCATAAGAACTTACACTCCGCTTATAATGAGATACAAAGTAATGATAAATGATAAATGATTTTATTTCTGTAAGTAGGTTTGTATAAACACTTTTACACGTCAATCATGTTTTTTTAAACTAGATGAGGTTGGCGTTTCCTATCTGTAATAAGTATGATAATACAGTATAATACAATTCCCTAAAGAGTATTAGAACACTCACACACTATTCACACACACACACACACACACACACACACACACACACACACACACACACACACACACACACACACACACACACACACACACACACGCGCGCGGACTTTTCTGTAGACCTTTTTAAGATATACATTTCCGTAGTACATTATTTTGATCTATCTCGTAAGGTTTAGCCAGCGTTTCAAAATTAAGCGCACAAAAATATATTTTTTACGACATCACATTACAAATCCTTGAAAATCTCGGCTTTTCTCTACTATAATATGCATGTATTCCCTTGAATCACTGTCTATTGATGAAAACCGAATTAAAATCCGTTGCGAAGTTCAAAGAATCTGTAGCGGCATCTACAACGCCACATGCGAGCTACACGTCATACTGACGTCACGCAAAATCCTGCATCGCGCAAGCAGAGTTTACCGCGCAACTAGCATATATACAACATCCCGACATCAACCGTTGGGCAGTTGCCCACCAGACACGACACCCGTCTGGTCGGAGGATCCTCCCTTTTCCATAGAGTATGAGTGAACTTTACACCCTGTCCCTCATACCTCTATAAATCTAAGCGTACAGACACGAAAAGCAACTTTATTTTATACTATGTAGAGATTACAAATATTTGTAAGTCTCGGATTTACAGCGGTCAGCGGGCTGTGATCGAATATGGCCAAAGCGTATAATGTATATAAGCCATAATGAATATCTTTTTGTTTTCATAGACGCGGCCCCAGTGATGACAGACATTTGACGACGGCCGCGCGCGCCATCGTCGATACCATAAGGAATATGCAGGCTAAAAGTACATGTAAGTTTTACCTACTTAAATAATAATAATAGAGAACCCTGTCACGGTTATAAAAAAAAAAAAAACTGAATATCTGATAAATTTTGCTTCCAAAAATTAATCAAATAAGTTGATGAGATTTGACAACAGATACTGCCAAAAATTTACAGGGTGGCGATTTAGTCGCCTGCGTCCGGTCAAGGGGGTGATTCTACACGTCATTCTAAACAACTTTTGCTATGAAACTCATACCCCAATTGTAAAAAAAATTAACATACCGTCAAACGGGGTAAATAGGGATGCAAGGATGAATCGGAACGAAACTTTAAAAGGGATTTTAACATTGAAATAATATAGTTTGTTGCCAAAAAGGACTCTAATGTGTTTACTGTATTATAATTAACAATTAATTGCCCTTGTTAGCAACAAACTATATTATTTAAATGTTAAAATCACTTGTAAAGTTTCGTTCCGATTCACCCCCGCATCCTTATTCACCCCGTTTGACGGTACTCTTAGAGGATTTGACAGCTGAGAGGGCGGCGACACGTTGCTGCGATGACGCTGTCAAAGGAGGGGACGAAACACAATGAGCCGTATGCTCACTCACTCGAGCACTTGCTGCAGAGCTCGGATGCGATAGACGCGTACTAGTGACCATATTGAACAATTTTCTTGTAACGATTTTTCTAATTTAATTAAATTGTTGTAGGTCGTTTTGGGAATTCTGTAAAAAAAAAAATTAGGATTCTGATCACTAAGAACACATAATTATATCGAAATAGTCTGTCTACTGCTGTATAGGTTATTTTTTCACATAACTGATTTGAGTTCCGTAGCAAAAGTTGTTTAAAATGACGGTTAAAATCACCCCCTTGACGGATGCAGGTGACTAAATAGCCACCCTGTATTTCACAAAAATTATGGTTAAAAATTAATCCACTCATTGTTTCGTGCTCAAACTATGAAATGTTGCCAGCAGTATGTTTTATCCAACACAACACATGTTCCTTCGCTTCCATTATAGCTTTTTTTGACGGTTATTGCAAAACTATTTTATTTTTTTTAAGCAATTGCATAGCTTTTATCGCGGGCTTTGAGCGCGGCGACCGAATCAAGAAATTCCGTAACGAAAATAAAACCTAACACCCCCCACTCCGCCTACCATGTAGCTCGGCCGAGCGTTCGCTTAACGTGTATGTATATGGTACGACTGTATTTGAATTAATATCAAAGAAAAAAAAAATACTGCATAAATAAATAATTATAATTGCATAAGTTGATAAAAAATGCTATGCAATAGCTTTACCGCGGCAGTCCCCGAGTGCCACACGTGTTTATTATTTTCAGATCATGACACCCGCCGCGACTACCAACGCTACGAGCACAAGTACGACAGAACCGACAGACCCGACTACCGACGTCGCGACAGAGACGACAATAAGGACAAGGACACACCGCGCACCAGCGACGCACAACCTGAGCGTTACGACGCACGGAACAGGGGACTGAACGTGCCCGTGTATAGGCAGCCTTATCTATTTAGACCAGTAAGTACAGATCTCTAAGGAAATTTAAGTGCTTCGGAAATTATCGTCTATCTTCAGAAATTCGAACGCGCGATTATGAGATCTAATATAGAGCTGTTACAATAGAAATACTTGCCTATTTTTAACCCCCGACACAAAAATAGGGGTCTGCTATGTGTGTGCGTGTGTCTGTCTGTGGCACCGTAGCTCTTAAACGGATGAACCGATTAGGATGCGGTTTTTTTTCCGGAAGGGAAAGAGGTTGAGTTTAGATACGGAGTGTTAGAGAAGTCACTTCGACACTATTTGGACATGTCTTATCTTATTAAGGCGCTAGTAAACGCTAGTTGTGATTTTCCGAGTAATTTTTCCTCTTTAACCACTGCAGTTGAGAATACGGAAATCAATGTAATAGGGGCGAGTCTATTGCCATCAGCCGCGCATAAATTCAGATCCCAGGCTGCTTGCTACTGGGCAGCTCGCCGTCCGGTAAGGACCAGGCCCGGGTCGACGGCGCGTCGTGTTCCACGCGCGCCTCAAAGAGATGTCAGCACCATTGACGGGGTCCGAAAGGACCGATGCCTGCCGGGGTCGCGGATTGTTCGAAAGAGTTACCGTGGCCCTGGCGCACAGGCAACTGAAGGAACACGGGTGGGTTTTAGTCAGTAAGAGTCTGACACGCCCTTCCGCTCCGCCCAGAGCGGGAGAAGGTATACGAAATTAGAGGATTATATCCTAGATAAGAATGCTTGGAAACATGCTGGTCCTGCTCCATAGGACAATCTAGAGTCTAGACAAAATCAAACTGGTTGCTAATTTGATTGTATAATTTATAATTTGTATGACATTGATTGTTACATTATGTAGTTAACTACTTAAACTCACACACTAAATTATTACTTGTTGAAATTTTGGAAACATCATCTACTTTTCAATATTTGTAAATATGTGAGCACCATGTATCTATCACATAATTAACCTGCCTTTGCATTATATTTAATTCTTTTTACCTATTGTGGTATAGTAATTTTATTCTAGGTGCATCGTCTTCACATATGATTACATAATTAATGTGAACTTACATAATATTGTAAAATATTTTAAAAGAGTAACGGTGGAGTTTCTTGCCCATTCTTCTCCATACGAAACTACCTTTTGGAAGGGGCAACTAGAATCAATTCTATTTTTTTGTAAATTTTGACGTTCAAAAGTGCCTTTTATGTGCCTATTTGAAATAAATGATTTGACTTTGACTTTGATGATTTCCCAAAAGAAAAAACAAAAATTGGCTGCTTGACTGAAAAGACTTACGGAAAAACCTAATAACACTCCCCGACCTGGGAATGGACACCAGGTTTTTTTTCGTAGTGGTCGCGCTTGAGGCAGTCAGAGTATGTGTGTGCTTACTTATTTGATTTGATTTAAATGTAACCGCTTCCAAAGGGGTGGAGACCTGGTGTCCTGAAATACAGGCCCTACGCCTAGCTTAGGCACCAGTCTCCCACAGTATAATTAAACCAATTATGTATTGTTCTTAATAATTTGAAAATGTACTTATATATTGTGGTGAGAAATAAATCATTATCTTATCTTACTTTATTTTTATTTGCAGATGACGCCCGGGACTTGGTGCCGCCGCTCGCCAGGACCTGTACTTCCAGGTAAATATTCTACTTATATTATAAATGTGAAAGTTTGTGAGGATGGATGTTTGTTACTTTTTCACGCAAAAACTACTGAACGGATTTGGATGAAATTTGGCACATATGTATACCATGACCAGCGCCCTAATTGCGTAACACAGTATCTATCACAATCTGAATCATTTTGAAGCCTATTGCTAAACCATTGCTTCATATGTTCGAAAAATTTGTCTGCTGAACAATGTAAATAACGCAATGAATGTTGTTGAACTGTCAAAATGAAACCCGTTCCTACTGTTGGTGTGTTACGTAATTACCCGGCTGGTCATGGTCTGCCCATGTGCCAAATTTCATCCAAATCCGTTCAGCCGTTTTAGTGTGGAAGCGTAACAAACAAACACAAAAAAAAATCTTTTATCTTTATAATATTAGTTTAAAAAACCATTAATTTCGTGTAGTGTGACGCATTTGAAATTAAATGTAAAATAAAATTAGAATGTGACATTAATAACGGAATAATTTTGTTTTCAGTACTCAACCACCCTCGGCGACCACATCCTGACACACGCAACCCTCGTCGTTAACAACACAAACACATATTCACAAGCAATAATTCATGTACATACTAGTATCGTGGCGGGGTAAGCAGAGATATAAGCCAAGCAAAAATATAGTACTTTTAAAGGAACAGTCATCCACACATCAGCGGTAACACTTGCAATACAAAAATCACCTTTAACCGATAGAATCCCGGTGGCCCTCTGTAGGGCCGGGGTGGCGCCACCGTCGAGCCCCGCTGGCACTCTAGAGGGTCGCGCGGTCGTGCGGGTAAATAATCATCATTGCTTCTAAATGAGGGCTAATATCGTCTTTTGAGCATTTCACTATAAGGACTTTTTTTTTTTTGGGCTGAAGAACTGTCTTGTTCCACGACATACCGGTGGCGCCACCCCGGCCCTACAGAGGGCCACCGGGATTCTATCGGTTAATGCTATGACATAATGGCGCTTTGAATGTTAAATATCTACCCCTGATGTTCGGCCGACCGTACGTCCTTTAAAAATGGTTGTATTTTGTGAAGAACTTTTGTGTTTCCTAAGATTTATTTATTAATTACAAGTATGAACATACATGTATGCATAAATATCGTCATACTTAAGAAGGATAACCAAATGTATACACGGTGTAAAAAGACCCATCACATAGCCGTCAACTACGCATTCTGTACATCAAACTAAGTAATATTGCAGTCTCGACATAGATAGCGACAAAAATCGATCGTTAAGACCAATCGATGTCAAATTTCTTTAATAGATTTTCAACCTTATGCTTTGGAAATAAAGTTGAAAATCTATTAAAGGAATTGGACAACGATACGACTTAGCGAGCGATTTTTGTCGATATCTATGTCGAGACTGTCGGCCCAGGCCCTGCAGTCTCGACACAGATAGCGACAAAAATCTGTCGTTAAGTCCAATTGATGTCAAATTTCTTTAATAGATTTTCAACCTTATGCTTTCGAAATAAAGTTAAAAATCTATTAAAGGAATTTGACAACGATACGACATAGCGACAGATTTTTGTCGCTATTCATGTCGAGACTGCAGGGCCAGGCATAGTCCAGTACAAACAAAAATATTACTATGACGGGGAGTACAAGTGACTCTCGGCTTCGTTAAGTGTCTTTTTACAACCGTTAATATCGCGGGTCATATAAATAAACTAGCGAAATTTTACAGGCGAGATTGGTATCGATAACTCATCTAATGATGACAAGACATAATCCGTCTCTTTACATAACGAATTTTTTCTTTAGTCAAAGCCTAAATCTTCGAACCGGTTATTGAATTTTGAACTTTATTCCTACGAGCATAAAGTTCTTAATACAAAAACTGACTAGAATAAGGGTTAGTGTCTCGAACGAAAATTAATGTGACAAATTGTCAAGCGCGCCGAAAACTGCTGCGATTGGCTATTGATAAATCATTCAACCAATCACAGCAGTTTACGCGCGCTCGATAATATGTCACATTCATTTTGTCGATAATTTTCGTCCGAGAAACTGGCAGTTATCGATTTTGTATTAAGAACTTTATGGCAGCTGGAATAAAGTTCAAAATACAATAACTGGTTCGAAGATTTAAGCTTGAACTCAAGTTAGTTTTCATTTTGTAATAAGACATTATAATTTCAAGCAACTACAGCAAATTACGGGGTCAACGACCGCTAAGTGTAGTTTTTACTTGAAGTTATAAGGTTTTACCAGCATTAGATATTGATACCCACCACGTCTATGAAGTTTTGCTAGTCAGTTCAAATTGACCTTGTGTAATCTACGTTTTAAAGAACAGTAGAAAATGGTTGTACTTTGTGAAGGACGTTGAAAAAAGTTACGCTTAGAAAAGGTTGTGCTATGTAAAAAACGTTAAAAAACGGTTGTGCTTTCTATAAAATATTAACGGAAAATAAATCAGCCTATAATGTTCCCACTGCTGGGACACAGGCCTCCTCTCTGTGAGAGGGAGTGGGTCGTAATCCACCACGCGGGCCCAGTGCGGGTTTGTAGATGTCACATGTCTTCGAATGTTTGGTTCTAGGACATGCCGGTTTCCTTACGATTTTTCTGATGGCGGAAAACGGGTAAAATCTATGGAATTTTTATAGAAAAACTAGCTGCATCCCGCGGTTTCATCCACAGCGGTATGAAATATACTTTACTACCTACCAAATATACACAAAAAAAAATCATAAAAATCGGTCAAGCCGTTTCGGAGGAGTTCGATAACAAACACTGTGACACGAGATTTATATATATTAGTTGTACTAAATAACACGCGTTAGTATTAAATGTAAAGAAAAATTGTGAAAAAGGGTAACATCATACGTTTATAGAAAAAATAATCTAGCAATAATATTCCTTGATGTTGTATTGTACAAAAAACATTTAAAATACGTTCTTAAAAAAATATCTCTCAAATGATCCTTCTTAAAAAACATCTACTGCTAAAAATAAAATTCTTAGACTTATACACTTCAGCGTGTATCAGAAAGATGTGGTCATATTTAGGGGGTACAGATCATCAAACTCAACAAGTTTCTCCATAGGACTAACACCGTAATCGCAAAAAAATTATCAGTCGTCAAATACATTTGGATCAATTAGGTATTCAAAGTCAAAGTCAAAGATTTATTTGCACATAAATATGGTTACAAAAGTTCTTAACATATTTAATCATAACATAATGACATGAAAATGTTTGGTACTTATACAATTAGATCATTTTTATTTAAACTGAAGGAATTCTTTTATTGTATAGAAGGAATTCTCAATTAACCAGCTGCGCAAAGCCCTTCGGAACCGGACCATTGGAAGTTCTTTAATTTGTTTGGAATCTTATTATAAATCTGAATACAGATAGGATAGCAACTTCGCCCATATAGTTCCGTTTTCATTTTAGGAGTAATTAATCAATTAGGATGTCTAGTTTTAAACTTACATTTATCTCCAAGTTTTTCAAATATCTCTGGGTGAGATTTGGTAAATTTACATACTTCCTCAATGTAAGTACCATGTTAATGTAAATATTCTAAGTTTTCTAAACAGCGGTTTACAGGAGGTAAGTGGGTCAACATTACAAATCGCACGTATACATCTCTTTTGTGCGATGAAAGCTCTTTCGAGATGCACCGAGTTACCCCATACCAGTATACCATAACGCAGTATTGAACCAACATTTACATTAATACACCCTTAACCGATATAATCCCGGTGGCCCTCTGTAGGGCCGGGGTGGCGCCACCGTCAAGCCCCGCTGGCCCTCTAGAGGGTCGCGCGGTCGTGCGGTTAAATAATCATCATTATTGCTTCTAAATGAGGGCTAATATCGTCTTTTGAGCATTTCACTGTATGGGCTGACGAACTGTCTTGTTCCACGACATACCGGCCCTACAGAGGGCCACCAGTATTCTATCGGTTAAACGTGACCACACCTTTTTGATCCATGCTGTATAAAAACACGATACTAATTACTGACCAAGTTGAATTAGACAACTGTCAGTTGTGACGTGATCCACAAATATTTCGGTTTCTGTACCATACTAAACTAAGCATTCGCGGTCTTAAAACGTGCGAGTAGGACGACAAGTCTCGTGTCTCGGTCTCGCGTTTTATAACCGCAGCTGCCACTAACGTTGGTGTAAGTACATTCAATCTAGAAAGTCAATTCTCGTACTTAAAATATGTTCAAATTTAAATCACAATCTATTCCGCGACTATGAATGTCAAAAACTTGTAAAAAATTTAAGCAAATTGATTGTATTTTTGACAGACTGAGTCTGAGATTAGAACATTCTTAAAAATACCGGAATATTTCCCCTCAGTGGTCCGTTTGATTTGGTCGACTTAATAAAAACACAACATAGCCCATTTCTTAAAAAAAAACTAAAGCTAAATATCTCTGCTTACCCCCCTGCATAGTGATACAAAAAAACAAGTCAAAGGAATCTACGTAGTCTTAAAGATCTCACGCATAAACCGGATCTAGTCATTTTTTTATTAAAACAATCATAGATTAGTCATTTAATTAAACTTTGTTTTTTTTAAAGGTTTTTTTTTATAACTACGAAATATCCTTTGACTATAGTTAGTGTACAATAAGTTTAACTTATTTAAGATTTTAGTTTCTTCCCTTTTTAGTTTATTTTTGCTTGGGATTGAGTTTTCTGTGCGGCAATTTAAAAAGCTATTTTACAAAAAAAAACGACTTTTAAAAGTCCCGATGCACTTAAAGATTACAAAAAGTGCCTTTGGTTTTACAAAGTCTGCTCCTTTAATATTTATTATTTCTTCTTTCTCATTAAATATCGAATTTTGATTTTATTACTTTTTTCTAGCTACCAAACGACATAACTTTAAAAAATAATTATCTTAGTATCATTAACAGTTATATATTTCTTGCTAAACCATTCACAAAACTCAATTCCACGTTAACTCACCTTAATATTAATTATAAGTTACAGTTAAGTTAATAACTTAATACACATGATTACTGAGTTATATTTTATTTAGTACACATTTATCAAAAAGATGAGACAGTTGTTAAAAGCACAGTTATCTCGGATAAACATAAATATCTTTGTGTGTAGCGGTAACAATGAAATTGGTTCATCCGTTTGCGAGCCACAATAACACAGACAAACACACAGATACATCTCTCTTTGCGTAGTATGTACTAAATAAAATATAACTTTACGACAATGTAAATCAAACTATTGATAGTAAGCAGAGTTTTTTAAAACAAAACAAGAAGAAAGATGAGACAATATACAGAAAAGTATAACTTTATATCTTGGATATAATACAACCCTTAGATCATATGCCGAGCCGTTTCCCAACTATGTTGGGGTCAGGTTCCAGTCTAACCGGATGCAGACTGCCTATCTGACCTCCACAACCCAGTTGCTAGGTAACACGATACCCCTTGGTAAGACTAGTTGTCCCACTTTAATATAAATAATACAACTCTTATATAAATCCCGGAAACGCAAAGGGTATCAGAGAATAAGCAAATGAAATTAAATAAATGTTAGTAGATTTTGGTGTCATAAAATAATTGATGGAACTAAATATCTCTTCCTCTGACCTTGAATTACATTACAGTCCAAAAAGCACCCCAATTGTGCACCACAATCACCACCACCAAGCACCACAATCTTAAGGATTTTAAAGGAAAATTATAATACATGCTTAGGCCGCGTCCTAACCAAAAGCTCTCACGCGCTAGTACGCGGTTGTCGCGCTTGTTCTAGTATATAACATGCTCGCGCGATCCATCAAGTCACATATGTTCGATCACCAAATGTGGTAAACAACCAGGGTTGTCGGATATAGTTGAAGTTTAGTAAGAAACCGATGGATGTTTTCGAACAAAATTTAATTTGATAAAAGACCTGTTTGTTTTCTATTAATTAAATTAAATTTTATTCGAAAACTTCCATCGGTTTGTTGCTAAACTTCAACTATATCCGACGACCCTGGTTACTTATCACATTTGGTGACCGTACATCATTATTCAGATAAAAAATCGCGTATTCTCGCGACAGTCTCTTTCGGTTTGGACGCAGGGTCATAATGTTTGAAAAATTCATCTACTCGACAGGAATATTATTGAACTGTCAAAATGAATGGTATTAGCATTGCTAGTGTGTTACGCAATTACCCCGCAACTTCGTTTATCAGTGGCTGGGTGCATGTCTAACTAGAAGTGCCATAAACCGGACCTAGATCGGTCTTTACCTAGCCTTCGCCTGGGAATCTATCTTCCTAGGATTTTTCTGAATGATCTGATGTAACAAACTACTAGGAGAAAGTATTTTGATTAATAATTCCAAATGGTTGTCAAATTATAACTTCTAAAAAGATACGATTTCTATCTCTTGTGTGATTTTAATTTTATCACTCTGCTTACCTTTCTGTAGTTAACACGAAATTAATGGAAATAATTAAATTAAACAATAATAATTATTACATTTTTAATGTACCAAACAAACGCAGGCGGTTGTTTTTTGTCAAAACAATAACAAATAATCACAAATCTTTGTAGCCATTGTCAATAGGTATACTTTTCACATGAAACAATCGCCTGTAATTTTTTATTTTTATTTTATTTAATGATATTCCCATTTTCATTCGTAATTTTTGGAAATAATGGGACTCAACCGCATAATGATGACACGGCTACTTTATTCTGACAATATGCAAGTTTCCAAAAGCATTATTCTAGTATCATAGATTTAATAATATTCGGTACGACACTATCAAATGGTAAAGTTAGGGAAATTAATTGGTAACATAACAAACTTGACTACTAACTATATTTGTCCGTGTATTGTATCACAACTGTCAATCTCTGACAGTTGTATTGAAATTGACTAGTGTTAATTTGCTTAACAATTAATTTCCCAGACTGTACAAACCTGACAAAGAGCAGTATATCGTGACTGTAACCCAGTTTGCACTGCCAAAGAAATATCAACACTGCTCCAGTTGAAATACAGTCCTAAATAGATCTGCGACAGAATGAAAGCGTTCCTCATTGTCAATGTTTATTTATTTTCGACCTTATTTCTAATAATTATAATGTTCATTTTTATTTGGCAGTAAAAGCTGTGTTTTGTCACACGTACTAGCGCCAGTTCAAAGACTTAAGCTATGGTTTCCTGGACACACATTGGTCACAGTGGCCCAAAATTCACAAAATGATGGCGGCTGGGTTTGACTGAAAAACGCTCTCTAGTAAAAGACACCAACTTACTTTCCTCCCTAAAATTTCAGTGACGTCATTCGCCCGTAAATTGTGGCGGCCACCGCTATACTAAGAAACCGTTATTTAAGAATTATTACAGCGGGGTAATTACGTAACACACTAACAGTAGGAATGGGTTTCATTTTGACAGTTCAACAACATTCATTGCGTTATTTACGTTGTTGAGCAGGCAAATTTTTCGAACATAAGAACCAATGTATTAGCAATAGGCTTCAAAATGATTCAGATTGTGATAGATAGTGTGTTACGTAATTAGGGTGCAGGTCAAGATCGAACTAACGTAGCCGGTCATCACAACGCGGTATAGAATACCAACAAATTTATAAATAAATACCGTTCGATTTAGCGGTATTAATAACAATGATTGATTTAAAATTGTAATTGATGAAGGATCCATTATTTAGTAGCAACTTTAAATAATCAACCGCAACAGGGTCGCATCTATGGCGTAAACAAAGCAAAAGGAGTATGTAAAGATCGTAGCAAGTGGCGTTCTGTTGTCTCTGCCTACCTTAATGAGATGAAGGCGTGAGTTTATGTGTATGTTGAAAGAATATTGAAGCCAATATGTTGTTTACTGCTATCTGAGCTAAAAAAGTCAGGACAAAAGTTCAGCATGATAACCTATTTCAATTCCAAGACATGGAAGCAGGCAACACTGGTTTACGTCCTATTAATAAATAAAGGAAATGCAGATGGCAATCTCTTCTAAAGTTATGGACAGTCTCCCTAAGAACGTTTACCTGATCCTAACTGATTTGTGTACCTGTTTGATTAACACTGGGATATACCTAATTGCCTACATATTATTGCACGTTGGATTTTCAACTCTCGGCACTGAGCTTAGCGTTGGAAGTCGTAAGAACCTTTTTTTTAGGCATTACATTAAGATATTGTCTAGTGTTAGTGAAAACGGGCATTACTGTACCATCTTAACTATCTACTGTGAATAGCCGTTGATTTACTAACACAATTATTGTAATATTGCCACTAAATAAAGGATAAAACCTTTAAAATCATCAAATTATTAAATATCATTCAGTTTACCGCCAAAAATTGTCCTGTCATAATAATGATTACGTAGCAATTTGACAGTTGAACTGTCATGGCGTAAGATCGTAGGACGCTATTTGTAAGAAAGTTTATTGTAACATGTAGAGTATATTATTGTTAATAATAAAGATTTTAGCCTATAGCTTTTGTGTTTATTTTACTTCTTATACTTGCCCACTGCTGAGCAAGAGAACCTTTCTTTCGACTCTATTACCTTCATCGCTAAATAATCCTGAGACGCTGAAATTAGGGTTGCCACCCGTACTTTATAATAAAGTATTGTACTTTATTTTGGGCCAACGTTCTTTATACTTTATGAAGGCAATAAAGTACGTGAAAATACTTTATTTTATATATATACTTTTAAAGATTTTTTTAAATTGTTTACTTAAAGAACTACAAATAAAGTTTAGGCTATTTTTCGCGTGTAACGGACAATACAATATTGTTAAATTTGAAAACTATCAGAACTTAATACTACTACTACCAGAATTATTTTGTGAGCTTAGAAGAAGACTGCCCAATGATATTACAAAAATAATTATTGCTGAAAAACAGTGATATATATGTAATTATGACTTGATAGATGATTACTTTAATTTTTATAGTCACATGCTGAATGTATTTAATAAAACTTAAATTCTTAGAAGGGAATAGCATTACAATTTTGGACTAATACAATATTATGCACAATCTAAGGAAATAATTAATGACAAGAAAAGAAAATCTCTTCTTTGGATATGAAACTGGAAAAAAGATAAAAGAAATTGAGATGTCTTCGCCTGAAGTTAGTCAAAAAATTCATAAGTTTCATATTGTTCTCGGACAAAGCCTTAGGGTATCTGGATAAGTGGTTCGATTTTAGTCACACAAATTGGCTCTTTTCACTGTTCAACATAAATTTAAAAAGTAATGTTGAATATAAGCATTTTGTTCACATAGTTGAAACTTCAAAACCGCTAAAACATAATATTAATATGTATAACTTCTATGAAGAAATTACCTTATTGAAGGCGTTATACGCACAAGTTAATAATTCTAAAGATTTTTCGGGATTATCCACACCACAGAAGTGTCAATATTTTATTTTTCATATTAAAATGTTTTTGTAAATAGGTATATACAAAATTATGTCATTTCTGCTATCCATTCCCGCCACTTCAGCATTTATACAGAGTTTTTTTGTCTGATGAACGAAATAGACTGTAGACAGAAAATAAACTATTTATATACTTGAAATCTTGAATTAAGACAGTCTGTAAATATGCTGTTAAGATATTCACTAGTAACAAATATTTTTTAGGTATAGCTAGAGCCAAAGAAAAATATGTATGGAAAAAAATTGTAGGGCAAATAATTACTTAATACTTTATTTTCAGGTGTTGTACTTTATTTTTTACCTTATAAAAGTAAATATACTCTATTTGCTTAAAAAAGGGTGGCAACCCTAGCTGAAATACTGTGCCCATCAAGATATAGGGACCAAGTCTTGCATTTCAAATCAGCATAAATAAAAGTTTAATACTGGAAATACAGTATTTGCTACCTATGCCATAATTTTAGCTACCTCAATACTATTCCTATTCTTATCATATTGTAACTAGGAGGCTGATTTTATTGAAAACTATGCTTTATAATGTAGTAAACAATCAATATTATTAAGCCAAGTTACTGAAACAATACATCCGAAGCTATTGGCTCCACTACAGTTTTTTGTGCTACACAAGAGTGCTACCAGAAAAACTGAAGTCTTAACGCGGAATTGAAAATAACCAAAAATAATCGTATATCAATCAATATGATAATAATGACGAATCAAATTGTGCTTTGGGAACAACTACCGCAATAACTGCTGATCCCTTTGGTAGTTCAGTGTGAAGTTAGTTACGATTAGGTACAGGTGAAGTTAAAATTAAGTGGCACTGCCATCTATCAAGTCAAAGTAGAACTACAAGAAAACTTACAACAGTGACATCTAGCGGCCCTTATTAACAACTGACAAAAATTACTGCCATCTAGTGGTCAATAGATCTACCAAAATTTAATTATGAAAAGTGACATCTAGTGGCAAGAAACTGTACTACTTCATACCTGTATATATCGCAAAAATAATAATAGATGGCAATTCAATTCTGTTTTAAGTTTGAAACTATTATTCCCAAGATTTTCAACTGATGGAAGTCATACTCAAACCAATTATTTCAAATAAACCAATAACAGGCACTTTTGAATTTTGAAGGAGTCAGTCAGTCAGTTATAGATGAAGCTAGTTGCTCATTCCAAAGATTGAGAAGTAGTGTAGGTATTTAATTTCTCCATCCGTGTTCAGTTCGAGACACCGTGCACCGGTTGCGTGAAATCACCACGCTTTTGTACTAGGTACCATGCAGTTATGCTGACCAAAACCGTGTTCAGAATGCGTCAAATATCCTACACCGTTTATTAATCGACTAACCTTATTTTGTTTTTACAAAACAGTGCATAGTCGACAGTTTGTCTACAGATTTATGGCGTTCTTTAACCAACTTATTTAAAAGCAGCCGGATTCAGAAGGCAGTACTCTTCGATACGGCTCGCATCGTGAGGAGGTTCTTATCTCTGGAGTCCTAACCACCGGTAAATTGGACCCTGCTCCCGATACCGGCGGACCACTATTTTTTTAAATGTTGTAAATGTTTTTCTTTTCAGTGTTTTTTTTATTAAATATTTAAAAATGTATTTAATGTATGAAAATAAATAAACGAAATAGTCATAATAAATCATTTATTTTCCAAAAGTAATGTACAAAGTAGGTATGCTCGGCATTTAGGTACAGCATAGGACTTACAAGGGCACAGAGATTTGATCAATGACCCCCATGCTTGGTGGGACCTCTGTTACAAGGGTCATCCATCCGTCCATTATACATGATTACAGGTAAGTAAGTAGTACTTATTTTTTAGGGGAACAGTTATGTGTTTAATTCGAGTGTGAAAAAGGTGTGATGTGTGTGTGTGTAGGGGTGTGTGTGTGTGTATAGAGTGGTCATTATATTGGTCATGTATAAACAATTATGTGTTTAATTCTAGTGTGAAAAAGGTGTTGTGAGTGGGTGTGTAAGTGTGTGTGTGTGTGTATAGAGTGGTCATTGTATTGGTCATGTATAAACAATAAAATTATGTGTTTAATTCTAGTGTGAAAAAGGTGTGGTGAGTGTGTGTGTAGGTGTGTGTGTGTAGTGGTCAATGTATTGGTCATGTATATTGCGATTTTAATAGGTCTTCTGTTTCACTGTAGTCAAGAGTTAAAAGATATTCTTTAATTTTAGATTTACACTGAAATGTGTTAAGGCTCCCACAGACAGGCGCGACGCGACAGCGCTACACAAAGGCGCCGCTCATTGCACGACACGCGGTGCCTTTGTGTCCGGCGTCGCGTCGCGCCTGTGTGTACGAGCCTTTAAGGGAATGTATATTCAAAATCTGGTTAAATTTACTGTAGTGTCGTTTAGCAAACGTCGTGTGCGTGCTTTTTGTAGGACATGGGCATTGGAATGGCCAAAATTTGACCGGTAGAGAACGCCTTGTGGTAGTAGGGTACCTACAAGATGTTTAAATAAATAAGTAAATAGTTTTATAAAATATTATATTTCGCATTCTACTGCTTTGAAGATGCTATCTCTTTATTCATAAACGTTACTTAAAGTTAAGTAATGCTTAGCGCCTGTGACCATCCATTTTTGACGTTCAACGTCACTTAAGTGACGTTTATAAATTAACCCCAAAAACTTTCAACATATCTGTAAGTTAGAACGTAAACTTCTTCTTAGTGTGTCGATAGCAAATACAGTATGAAAATAAGTTTTAAAAAATTACGCAAATTAAATCCTGATCTGACTTGATCCACTAAGTAGGTACTACACCGGACGGCGAGCAATGTGCAGCTCGCCGTCCGGTAAGGACCAGGCCCGGGTCGACGGCGCGTCGTGTTCCACGCGCGCCTCAAAGAGATGTCAGCACCATTGACGGGATCCGATAGGACCGATGCCTGCCGGGGCTGCGGATTGTTCGAAAGAGGTACCGTGGCCCTGGCGCACAGGCAACTGAAGGAACACGGGTGGGTTTTTGTCAGTAAAAGTCTGACACGCCCTTCCGCTCCGCCCAGACCGGGAGAGGTCATTTGATGACTTCCAACCAAAAAAAGAGGTACCGGTGAAATAGCCAACTTTGCCAATCAACGTATCTTTGCCCAGCATATATAAGCAAATATAAATTGCTTTTAGGGAAAAGATACTTTGTTTGGCAAAGTTGGCATCAAGGTATCTTTGCCCTAAAAGCAATTTATAAGCAAATCTGCTAGATTTGCTTATATATCGCTTTTAGGGCAAAGATACCTTGATTGGCAAAGTTGGCATATTTCACGGTAGTTACTACACAATCTACTCAAGTACAAAGGTAAAGTATCTACTTAGCTCTTTTAAAGACTAGCATTCGATACCTCGATTGACGAACGTTATGCTAGGTCCGAAATTCTCCAGCTGAAAATCCTGAAATTAAAAACGTCAACAGGGGAGAGGTTTTAGCACTTAAACTTGCACTAGTCGATATTTTTTCGGGAAGGTATTATTCCACTGTTTGACATTATACATCCAAAGTTAAACATGATATCGTTTTGTTTAATTTTTAATTTTGTCTGTGCGGAAACAGAATAAAATAGTAAAATAAAAAGCCATTAAAAAGTTATGAGCCAACAAAGATTCGTTTTTGTTCCTAATTTTAACGCAACTTTGGGCGTAAATAATTAATAAAAGACGTTTAAAATCTCCAAAAAAATGTCGGCGTCGACAAAGCTCAATTATCGAAGAGTTCAATAAACTTTATTTGTAATTGACTTATGCAGTGATTATTTCACAAAACTCGATTTTCCAAAGGACTTTTCGTAATTTTTTACGCGCTAGTTTTATTGTGAACTATCTTGCATTTCAGTCAATGCTAGGAACAAGGACCGATGCCAGCAGGCGTAGCCTGACGCTTTCTATTTCTTGGAAGACAAGACATAGCTATTTCTATACAAAGTGACATTTCGTTTCTTTATTTTTGACATCGCACCGTAAAAATCCTTCTACAATCCGTCATTTTGTCTTTCGTTTCTACCGACCGTTGTCTAGGTAATTTTATATGTAGACTATTTCAGAAGAAAGTTTTCTATCCCAAACGTCAAAATCACACTGACAACTGACAGTTGTCTAAAGTAGTGAAGACGATTTGATTTTGTAATCGCCATGCTAAAGACAGTAGAAAACTTTTTACTCAACGGCCACAAAGTATAAAAATGGAATGGAAAAATGGAATATTTCACTTTTTGTATGGAAAATGTGAAAAATGATTACCTACATGTTTAGTTTTAGGGGTTTAAGCGCTCCTTTAAGGGGGTCGTAATTTTCATTATTTTTGCCATAGGACACACCATTTTCGAGATATAAGCAAAATAAAAGTAAAACGTGAATAAACTACTGAATTTCGTAAAACGTACAGTTGACTCTACTGTGCTGCCGTCGGCGTCGTACTGTCTTCACGGAACGTCATTTTTGTCTATTCTTCCGTCGACAAAACCCGTTTCTATAATGCTACGCGTGCTGGTGAGACAGCGTGCTTTTTGGCCACACCCTCCAGTGAATTCGACCTCGCGACTAGTTCAACCTCAAATAACACTGTCCAGAAATATGAGTTAGTTCAAGGAATATTAGGATATTGCAGGAAAATCTGTGTTTTAGGACAAAAGCAAACAGAACCCTCCTCTCCTGCAGTCGGTTAATTCCGAGTCTGCGACTCCCGAGTCCGTCCCCTTTGGCTCACAACAACAGTCACTTGATTAACGCTACCACTGCACCCGTCTCCCTCACTCCTATACACGCATTGTGCTCTGTCTCACTCGCACGGGAGTAGCTTCACTTCTATTGTCTACGTTTTTTTTATTGACATTCTGTATGGAAGTTACCATAGTCTAAAAAAACAAGTTCTGGCATTCCGAGAGTGACACAAGGTTACGTCACTATCCAGTTGCCGCATAATTACAACAAAACAAGAAGTATGGAAACATTTTCAGTCACCATTCTGTTAAAAAATATATATATAAAGCATTTAAATTGTCGTTTCGTTTTTCTAATCAAAAGAAACAATTCAATTTAAACTTATACCAACGTAATTGTTAGTTAAAACCTCATTGATTTATCGGATTCGCACAGGTAATAAAGGCGGTTGGGGAGTTATTATTACACACTGCTGGTAACACAGCGGCGATGACGTAGGCTTGTGTCACCCACGTGACCACTGTGTCTCGGAATGCTATACCTGGCGAAGTATATTATTATACCATGGAAGTTACTAGTTTAGATAGTGTAGACTAGCTGTGCACACGGCTCTGCTCGCATGGACTTAGTACCTCTTACAATTAAGTTTTTGTTTAAGTACAGAAATAAATTGAAACACTCTAAGATTTTAATTAAAAGAATCGGTAACTAGAAGAAAGTTCTTAGATATCACACAAAAAAAGAAAAATAAATACAGTCGAATTGAGAACCTTCTTTTTTTTTAATCTGTTAAAAAACTTTTTTTTTTGGATTGGAAATCATCAAATGACCTCACCCGCTCTGGGCGTAGCGGAAGGGCGTGTCAGACTCTTACTGACTAAAACCCACCCGTGTTCCTTCAGTTGCCTGTGCGCCAGGGCCACGATAAAAATAAAACGGCCAAGTCGGTTAAAATAAAATCCCCACACCAAAGAGGCAGTCAGTTTTTACCCGACTTAAAAAAACTGACTGCCTCTTTGGTCTGGTGATCGCAAGCCCAACTTCTAAACGTGAGGTCCTGGGTTGGATTTCCGGGTATGGCAGAGTGTTAATGAGTTTTGGTATTAGATATTTCTTAGTAAGATATTCTTAAATTGTAGGAACACTGAAGGAAAGAAAAACAGATCTGACAGCATAGACGCCACTACCACTTCCGACGAAATTACCTGAGGGCAGCGTTGAAGAAACCCAGATATTGCAGTGCTTCCGAAATGTTTGCGGGAGCTTCCATCGATGATTTCTTCTCTATCATCAGAAAAAGAACCGCATCGATGATGAGCAGGGTCCGTGGTAGCACCAACACTGTCCTCAGAACGTTAGCGTGCAAAATAAACGGTCCGTTTACGGTTTACTGGGCGAGTGTTCACTTGCTCAGTAACAGGAAATAGACTGAGTAGTAGTAGTAATACTACTACTACTGATCTGGATTTTTGTACTAACAAATTACTAACACCCTGTTTAGTTGTATTTTTATGTGTTCTACTAACAACCCTACTAACGTTTTATTTGTGTTAAAATGTATGGACGTATGTCTGAAATAAAGATATATTATTATTAGTACCACTTCCTAGTGCTTTAGCTGGGGGGATGAAGTGACGCAACAAACTCCCCAGCAACACAGCTGTCTGTTCAGTTAGAAAAAAAAAACTTGATTCTATACTATAGTAAGTAAGTATGCAAAGTAATTAACATTTCGAGACACAGAACATTAAATTAAATTATTTGCCATATCACAGCTAGCCACGCCAATATACCAACACATACAATGAAAACTATACTCAAACTAAAAAATAAAAACCGACCAATTGCGAGTCGGACTCGCGCACGAAGGTTTCCGTACCATTAACTATAAAAACGGCAAAAATATCGCGTTTGTTGTTAGGGAGCCCCCCTTAAATATTTATTTCATTTTGTTTTTAGTATTTGTTGTTATAGCGGCAACAGAAATACATAATTTGTGAAAATTTCAACTGTCTAGCTATCGCGGTTCTTGAGATACAGCCTGGTGACAGACAGAGGGACGGACAGACAGCGAAGTCTTAGTAATAGGTTCCCTTTTACCCTTTGGGTACGGACCCCTAAAAATGTAAAAAGAACTTAATACCTACAAAAAAGCCTCCAGGCATAAAGGGGGTGACAGCTTACTTAAGCAATGCTGGATTACATTCACATAGCTTTTTTTTTGTTTTTGGGTGGGAAATCATCAAATGACCTCTCCCGCTCTGGGCGGAGCGGAAGAGCGTGTCAGACTCTTACTGACTAAAACCCACCCGTGTTCCTTCAGTTGCCTGTGCGCCAGGGCCACGGTAACTCTTTCGAACAATCCGCAGCCCCGGCAGGCACATTCACATAGCTGTAACTCAAACTCACATTAACGATAAACTAGGACCAAAATTTTCACGGCGAGAATTTTACAGAATAGATTGGCAGGTAATCGAACCGGCACTCCACGCTGTCTCTTTACTCTCTGAGCCACAGTAGTAATGGGTAACAGTGTCTGTTTCGTTACGTCGCATCTTTCATTTGTTCGTTCGGTCGGCCCACGACACTCTTTGTACCGGGAGCCTGGTTGAAGTAGAAGAACCTGCTACGCTTTGGAATGGGCAACTAGAATAGAATATAGAATAGAATAGAATGCTCTGTATTATGTACACCATAAAAATTACAGATATAAATGAAGACATATTACACAGGTGACACAATGGGCGATCTTGTCGCTAAAAGCGATCTTTCACAGACAACCTTTGGATGGATTCAAGGGAGAAGGAGAGACAATACTGCAGGTAGTCAGTGGTGTACCATTAACATATACAACAAATACATAAAACATATACTTATCTACATATAATATATACAATAATAAACATGAAATAAGAGCAAGGAAACTAAATGTAATGATGATGTTTAAGGAGAGAGGAAGTGTTTTGTAACCATAATTTTAAAATTAGACAGAGATTGAGCACGCCTTATCGACTCGGGCAAGGCATTCCATAACCGTACTGCTTGAACTGTAAAAGACTTGTCATAAAAACTAGCTAACTAACTAGCTTCATCTTTCTGACTGACCGACCTCGTGACAATTCTAAAGTGCCTGTAATTGGTTTAATTGAAATAAATGCTTTGGGTTTGTAGTGATTTAGAGAAATATATAGGTACTTGTACTACGCGAAATGTTGGTGTTACTAATACTCATGCATAATACTTCAGGGCGTACAAGCGTGAGCGGGCCCTATCAGAATACCAGCGTTGCGGCATTTTTTTTTTAATATCGCAGCATTATGCTGAGATAGGAGCCTTTTTGGCCTCGCACAGGCCCTGCAGTCTCGACATAGATAGCGACAAAAATCGGTAATTAAGTCTAATCGATGTCAAATTTCTATAATAGATTTTCAACCTTATGCTTTCGAAATAAAGTTGAAAATCTATTAAAGGAATTTGACATCGATACGACTTAGCGACAGATTTTTGTCGCTATCTAATGTCGAGACTGCAGGGCCTGGTCTTTTATTTTTACTTTTATTTTAATTTTGTTATGTTGTATGTTTTATTGTTACTTTTAAATGCTCCTTTTTATATATATATATATATATTTTTTTTTGTTTGGATTTCCTGTGCTGTCCCAAATAAAATATGTTTCTTCTTTCTTTCTTGATGTTATGTTACTAAAGTATACCTATACAATTTCTGTCATAATCCTGTGAATGTTAAAAAAAAAACTGCACCATTTGCGCAGTGACTGAAAAATTGCAGTAGAGATAAAGGGTCATTAGTACATTACATACAATAGTTTAAACAAAACAGTTCATTGTTTAATCATGATCACCATAGAAAATACACGTGTGTTCAATAATTACTTCTGGCTCAAGAAAAAATGGTAGTTCCCTTAATTTAACACTAATCAGCATTTAAATAATCTACCAAAATCATCATCTTCCTAGCCTTCTTCCAACTACGTCGGGGTCAGCTTCCAGTCTAACCTGATGCAGCTGAATACCAGTATTTTACATGGAGCGACTGCCTATCTGACCTCCACAACCCATAGTTTCCAAAAAATCCACAAATAGCATTAAGTAATTATTCCAGTACATTATCAACAAAAAAAAAATACTCAGAAAAGTAGTTCCGAACTCCCGTTCCCCGCCATAGCTACACCTACCTAGTACCCAGTCTGCTAATTGTCGCAATTACTGAAAATGCTCTCTCATTGCTGAAACTCGTTGGCGCCCCCCTCCATTCCCCCCTCCCTCACCCCCGAGGGGGGATTTAGGCAATAATGTCACATTACACAGACTTATGGACACTACAATCGCTAGATCTGTGCGGTTGAAGCAAGGTTTGGATTCGGATGGGTAGGCAGTGTAATACTGATTTGTTCGCGTTATTTTTAACTTGTAAGTTGTTATATGAGATTAAGGTTCGCTACAAACGTTGACTAGTAACTAATAGATAAAGGTTTTTTTTACCAACGAAAAAAAAAGAAGGAGGTTCTCAAGTCAACGCGATATTTTTTAGGTAAGACCCGCGGGGTAATTGCGTACCACACTAACAGTAGGAATGGCTTTCATTTTGACAGTTCAACAACATTCATTGCGTTATTTACGTTGTTGAGCAGACAAATTTTTCGAACTTATGAAGCACTGGATTAGTAATAGGCTTCAAAATGATTCAGATTGCGATAGATAGTGTGTTACACAATTAGGGTGCCCGCATAACTTTTTATAGAGTCGTCCGATTCTTTTTTCAATATTACATTCTGGGAATCGTCTAAGATATGATTTTTCTAATCCTGGGGCTATGTTTTCAACTGGTTTATCTAGTACCTATATATTGCTCAATATATGTATTAGTTAGAATACCTACCGCATCTTCTAAATATGGCAATTAACTCCCCCCAATTATGAACGACTCGAGGGGATAAACTCATACTTAATTTCATTTACTAAGTGGATTGACCATCGCTCTATAACGTTACTCATTCATCTCATCTACATAAATCAGTGACGAGTCTCATCTTTCGGAAATGATAAAAATATTCGAGTATTTTCTTTCTTTCTTTCTTTTTATTTATTAAACCATGTCAGGGAAGTAATTTGATACTCTACGTCAATTTGCCATTATATGTATAACTGTAAAATAATTACAGTTTTGATTTGAATATACGGATAATATGTATAAGTTGGTAGTCAATTTCATAAACAATTAACTTTCCTGACTTTACCTAAGTATCTATAAAAACCTACACAACTTGATTTACATGAAAGTTCTCGAATTTTATTCCTATTTAAGTTTTAATAACTAGAAAGTGCAATTATAATTTAAAAAATACTTATTACTTAATCGTAATTTTTTGGGAAACTACAATAACCTAGGTCAGTATTGTACGAATCAGCTTTTAACCATAATTTTATTATACAATTATCATATCAAAAGTTAACATGTCATCACTAAAACAAAACAATATTCACTCTAACTTTAATTCAATTAGTCCCACAACTCCCCCATTCAGAGTCCGTCCCTGGCTGCCATCCAATTAGCGATGAGATTAAAGATATGCCGGGGGAGCTATTACCTAACAAATTACCTCTCGACGGTGGAACAGCCGCGCCCGGCCGCTCCCCCGCCCGCAGTCGGCTAAGGCATGAGCGGAAGCGGTACCGGAGAGATCTATCTAAACTAATAAAGAGAAAACATTTGATTTTTTGTATATATATATATATATATCGATATTTTGTATATAGTAGCATGTCGCGCTATATTTGTAGCTCGTAGCACGCGTAGCGCGTCTGCGCATAGCCGTAGTTCTTGTTTACGCTAAAGGCTCATACACACTGGTGCGACTCGACGCCCGACACAAAGGCACCGCGTGTCGCGCGACGAGCGGCACCTTTGTGTAGCGCTGTCGCGTCGCGCCTGTCTGTGGGAGCCTTAACTCGCGCGTGCGATGGCGGGCGCGGTCACTAAATATCAAACATATGGCATAAGTATCAAACTGTTCAGGGCCAGCAGTCTCGACAATAGACAGCGACAAAAATCTGTCGCTAAGTCGTATCGATGTCAAATTCCTTTAATAGATTTTCAACTTTATTTCCAAAGCATAAGGTTGAAAATCTATTAAAGGAATTTGACATCGATACGACTTAGCGATAGATTTTTGTCGCTATATAATGTCGAGACTGCAGGGCCTGGGCCAGGTTCACGTAAAAAACGCAGGTGTGGTGTAAGTAGCTGGCAAGCTCGCGAATAGCGCGTGCGGCGCACTCACGCACGGCAATATCAAACATGTGAAGTTGTTTGTGTGTATTCACGTCGAACTAGCGAATGCGCGCGCGATTCATGCGCAGCGTCAGGAAAGATTTCAACCAGTTTGAACTTGTCATTCGAAACAATATCACGTAAACTCCTGGCGGGTAATGTGAACACGAACTCGCCAAGACCACCGCGCCCGCAACCGCGTGTTGTACGACACAAGTATATATCAAGCTATATATTTCCCGTATAAGCTGATCTCGCATTGTATAGGATTTCCGTACAATGAGAGGTCAGCTTATACTGGAAATATACTATAGCTTGATATGTTACCGCGTGTAGTACATAGCACGTATCTGTGCCCAGTTTGTTTGTCTCCATAATAATAGATAAACATACATACATTGCATACATAAACTCACGCCTTCTTCCCATGGGGGTAGGCAGTAACTACAGAACACCACCTGCTAACGATCATTACATACTCCTTCTGCCTCATTGACGTATAGTAGATAATAATAATAGATATTTCTATGACTATTCAAATTATGTCAAAAGGTAAGCTAATAAATAGGCATTAATATTAGTGTCAATCGCTAAACAAACACTTTCACACAATAGGCATAACGGACAGTCCTCTGTGCAGGGCTTGCATGGAGGCTGAGGAAACCGTTGCGCATGTGCTCTTTGAATGCACAGGCGTCACCCAGATTAGGTCACAAACCCTCGGGACACCCAGATCCTACACAGATGCTCTCAACAGACCAGGAGACATCATCAAATTCTGGTTGGAATAACCACCGACAGCCGCCTTGGCGCACGCACAATGGTCCACTTGAAGGACTAAGTGCGGAAACAAAAATCCTAAAGAAGAAGAAGAAGATATTAGTGTCAAAAGTATTTTTTGACCTATCACACAATAAGAGCCTTAAAAAGACTGATACTGAGAAAGAACGAGCGTTTTATGCTAGTGATTTCAAAACTACGACACTGTCTATCACCGTAGATCAATTTATTTGGTTATATAATAATCAGCCTATAGAAAGAAAAAGAAATAGTAGATTGTTATACAAGGGTCGAAAGGAATCAATTCCCATACGAGGTATTTAGACGCCCGAGCGCAGCGAGGGCGGCTATAGTCCGAGTAGGAATTGATGACTTTCACCCGTGTTAAACACTCTACTTTTCATTTCGAATTTAAGGAAAGTAAAAACAGTATATAGTTTTTCTAAAATGTCTATTAATAATTAATGCATGAGACTCATTTTTAATCAAATATTAGTCTCTAAAACTGATATTTTGAATTTCGGTACAGCATAGTTTTTTTTTTCTTGTGGCTTCGTACTCTGTGCATTCAGTCAATGTCACGTTTAGTTTCTTTAGTACGAAGAAAACAAAGTTAGGGAAGTTTACAGAGTTAGTATCCCGCCAAAATATATAGTCTTTTTTAAATTTTAAATATGGAACACACCGCGTCACCGCCGTGGGCCGTCCCGCTTAAGGTGGATCCACAGTTGTACCCCGCCAAATTCAAATATTCTTTGGTTTTTTGCAAATTGCAGCTCTGTGTCAGTTATGTTTTTTTCACTGCAAATTGCAAAAAACGCAAAAAAAATATGAATTTCGCGGGCTACCTTAGCGCATCCCCGTTAATAGGTATTTTTTTAATTCACACTGGCTGTTTATACACTCTTAAAGCCCCCGGCATTTCTTTTAATCGATATTTTACTTAATTCTTAGTCTCTTCTTTTACCTAATTTATAATATTCTCCGTTTTATCTACTTTAATATTATTTGCTAATTTATTTAAACATAAATATGTCTTACATAATCTAGTTTTATAATAATATAATCAATTAGTTACTCTTTAAGTCATTGAAAATATTATGTCTACTTTCAATTAAGCTTTTAATAAATTTATTGTTGTCATCTTTTTAAATGCTTGATATAAATTGATGGCCTGAAACACAGGTTTTATAAACCTAGATCAGACAGGTCTACATTACAGTTAGAATTAAAATTTTCCTCGATTGTAATTAATGTAAATCATAATTTTATTTTATACTTGAATATTTTTTTTATTATTAAAAAAAAAAAAAAAAATATATAAAAACATTCGTAGTCGACTACCTAACCAAATTTAGTTCTATTTTTAAAATTCATTCCCGCCCTAGAGAGGGAAGCAATTACTATGAGTTTTTCCCGCCCTAAGACGGGGAGCAGCGTCTTCCACCCGCTACTCGAATCAAACAAACACTACTTTCCGTGTATGAGAAATGAAAAAAAAATATTTTATTTGGGACACGCACAGGAAATACAAAGAGTAAAAAATAAAAAAAGGAGGCCTACCGCTAAAGTTGCCACAGGCCTCCTCTCAGTGAGAGGGAATGGGCCGTAATCCAACACGCAAGCCCAGTACAGGTTGGTAGATGTCACACATCTTCGAATTTTTGGTTCTAGAACATGCTGGTTTCCTCACGATGTTTTCCTTCACCGTTTTGAGAGCAGTGGTGATGAAATAATTTACACAAAGTAAAGCGTCTGCCTGGGTTCGAGCCGACGACTTACAACTCGTAAGTCGCAGCCTTCACCACTGGGCCACCACTGTTGATTTGGTAAGATTGAAAAAGCTTTTTTACAAAAAAACAACCGACTTCAAAAAAAAAAACACTCAAAAACGTGAAAAATAACTTTAATTAAATGTGAATTAAATGTGACCACATGTAAAGCACCAGCTTTCAAATAAAGAATCATCCAAAAAGAAGAATCATCGAAATCGGTTCACCCAGAAAAAGCTCTGAGCTAACATACGTAACAAACATTTAAAAAAAATACAGTCTTATTGAGAACCTCCTCCTTTTTTTAAAGTCGGTTAATAAAAAAGGGAGGCGGCTCTGAAAATGTTAAGTAATTGCCAGGTTTTTACTTGCTTATTCAAGGGTTCCGTAATTCCCTGGACACAGGCCAATGAAGTAAATTCTATAACCGCTTTTCGCCCCTACTTTACACCAGCTCCCAAACGCTGTACGTTTCATTCACTGTTAATTGTTTTAATCGCACTCACCTACCGTTATATACGACGTTACATAGCGACACTATATACATATAGATAGATATGTATATATATATACGTGACACGTTGCAAATACGGGTGGACGAAGAATAGACTGTTGTACTCTTAAACATTACCAGCCTTTGGGCCCGTTGTTTGATACATTGTTAAATAATAATAATAATAATAAAACATTTATTTCAGTCAAAATGGCCCATAGACACATACCTTACAAACTAACATATATAAAGTATAAACATAACTTGTGTTAAAAATAGCTCAACTCAAAACTCAAACTCAAAGCATTTATTTCAATTAAACCATTTACAGGCACTTTTGAATTGTCAAAGAGTCGATCAGTTAGTCAGAAAGTTGAAGCTAGTTGCCCATTCCAAAACGTAGATCTCTATGGAGAAGAAAACAGCATTACACTAGCTTGTCCTGTGTTGAGCTGCCTTGTGGTACTTGTCACCCCACGTCCTGCGGCCAGAAGTCTTCTTGCATGACAACGGACAAGTAACAATTCGGTACTCGCACCACGAACGCCTTGAAGTTGACGTTGCGTTGCGAATCCACTAACTGTCAATTAACAATTAGTCACTTGACAATAGTCAATAGCTGTCGAAGTTTAACTACTCTGTCTGCGCGTGGTAAACTTGTAGCAAATTGTCCATTTTTTTAACTTTAGTTAGCTTAACCATTTGTCAAACAACATACTTATGTCATTTTTAACAAATTGTTAGTTTAACTAACGCGTTTTAACTATTAGTATGTTTGACTGCTGATCAAACAACAGGCCCTTAGTCTTTTCACAGCTAGTACTTAATAAAAAACTTACTTTCGCATTTATAATATTAATTACTAGATTTCTGCCCGCGGCTTCGCCCGCGTGGATGTCGGAAATTATCCCACGAGAACGTGCTACCGGGACAAAAAGTAGCCGATGTCCTTCCCCAAGATGCCATCCATCTCCTTGCCAAATTTTATCGAAATCCGTTGAGTGGCTTAGGCGTGAAAAGGTAACACACAGAGTTACTTTCGAATTTATAATATTAGTATGGATTATAATTAACTAGCTTTTGCCCGCGGCTTCGCTCGCGTTAATTTATACTTTGACTATCAATTCGGGTTATAACTCAATCATGATTCGAAAGACACGTGGCGCCATCTATTATCATAAGGACGTTATTGTTGTTTTCCTCGGGAACAGTATTTTTTTGCGGGATGAAAGGCACCCTGTGTCCGTTTCTGTATACCTGACAACGTATATGCAAAATTTCAGGATGATCGGTTCAGTGGTTTAGGCGTGAAAAGGTAACAAACAAACTTGCTTTCGCATTTATAATATTAATAATAAAGTAAGGAAAAGTTAGGATTATAAATTATGTATATATAGTTAGGATTAGGATTTACAAGGTGTACATAAAAAGCTTATATTTATCTTTCAAAGATTGCACTTTCCGTTGAAAATCTTTTTCACTCGTCATTATCATCATTTGAGCCGAAAGACGTCCACTGCTGGACATGGCCTCCCCCAAGCACCGCCACTTCGACCAGGTACCCTACCCGCATCCGCTTCTTCACTCGTATCGCTAAAACTATTATAAAAAGCTGCAGACATTGTTTTTTTCTGACCTGCAGAATGGTCCTTTTTCGTGCTGTCTGCGCCTCGTTGTTGTCCAAAAATGATCCGTCGCTAGATTTTTTTTTGGTTCTGTGGATTCTGGGCCGGCCAGTGTCGACATTAGATAGCGACAAAAATCTGCCGCTAAGTCGTAACGTTGTCAAATTCCTTTAATAGATTTTCAACTTTATTTCCAAAGCATAAGGATGAAAATCTATTAAAGAAATTTGATATCGATTGGACTTAACGACCGATTTTTGTCGGTATCTATGTCGAGACTGCAGGGCCTGGTATACTATTTTTATCTCACGAAGCGACGCGCACTTTACTTGTGGTTACCAAGTGTACAAACACGCTGTGAATGTGTGTGTAAACGCAGCATCTCTCGGTATCGTGCGAGACAATGGCGAAGTCGGAAGTATGTGTGTGTCGTTTTGTGAGATAAGAATACTATACTACCTACATGGTTCCACTTATCTCTATAGAATCTACTGATGTTTGTGGCCAATCCGTAAGAAAAGATTCGAGTTCGTCCCGCCATCATTCTCATCCTGGGCCTGCCGCGTTACCGTTTGCTGTCACCTACATAGCATAGCATGATCAGCCTATAATGCTCCCACTGCTGGGACACAGGTCTCCTCTCTGTGAGAGGGAGTGGGCCGTAATCCACCACGCGGGCCCAGCGCGGACTGGTAGATGTCACATGTCTTAAAGATTTTGTTTCTTGGACATGCCGGTTTCCTCACGATGCTTTCCTTCACCGGTTTGAGAGCAGTGGTGATTAAATAATTTACACGAAGTAAAGCGTCTGGCTGGGTCCGAACCTACGATCACCTACATGGTTGATTAATTAAAATGGCCTCCAGGTGTGGTAATACTTAAAAGTGCACGGGGAGCACCTGGAAGTTATAAGTCAAGCTACCAACTTGTTGACAATCTAATATTTTTAAACGACTTCTAAAATGTAGGAGGTTCTCAGTTCGTCGGAATCTTTGTTTTTTAATGTAAGCTTTCGATTACTAGAAGACGGCTGGACTGATTTGGAACATGATT
The DNA here is from genome assembly GCA_917490735.1 of Dryobotodes eremita. Lineage (NCBI taxonomy): Eukaryota > Metazoa > Arthropoda > Insecta > Lepidoptera > Noctuidae > Dryobotodes > Dryobotodes eremita. The sequence continues at coordinate 11,959,088 of OU823270.1, forward strand.
TTTTTTGTTTGAGAGGGTTTACTTCGTAGGTAGACCCAGTGTCATCCGGTCAGAATCTGATTATGGGATCCTCGAAAAATCGAAGGAACTCCTCAAATATTATAGGCACACCTATAGCGATTTGGATAATTTTTGGGTGTTGTGTTCATAACAAGTAGTGGTATACGGATTGGTGTGGGGGGTAGGCACCATAAATAAAAAATGAAAATTAACAAAACTATTTTACAGAAAAAAACAACAAGTTCCAAAAAAAAAAACACTACGACGTGAAAAATAACTTTAATTTCAGAAGTCGGTGGCAAAAAACTAAAATACAGATCCAAAGACACCGACTTCCGAAATTAAAGTTATTTTTCACTTTGTAGTGTTGTTTTTTTTTTCGGCATGCTGTTCTCACATAGTTAGTGCCGAAGCGTGTAAAACAGACCATTTTCTATCAGGAGGGTTACTCACACTGGCTGACAGAGACACAGACGTGCAAACTGTAAACCGTGAATTTAGCACATAAGTCCGGACCCCCCAGGGTAGAATTTTTTCGCAAGTGCAATACCCCTACGCGGTCAAAATGTATGGAACAGCAATTTTTTATTTTTATAACCGGCTATATTTTTCAACGCAGGGGGTCGTGTTCCACGCGCGTCTCAAAGAGATGTCAGCAATAATTGACGGCGTCCAACAGGGCCGATGCCTGCCGGGGTCGGGGATTGTTCGAAAGAGTTACCGTGGCCCTGGCGCACAGGCAACTGAAGTAACACGGGTGGGTTTTAGTCAGTAAAAGTCTGACACGCCCTCCCGCTCCGCCCAGAGCGGGAGAAGTTATTTGATGATTTCCCAACAAAAAAAAATGATAAAAAGGGGGTTCAGAATCATGTACTGAATCCATGGTACCAGGTGGCGCGTCGATGTATGCCAGCCTTTTTTTTTTATTGGGTGGGAAATCATCAAATGACCTCTCCCGCTCTGGGCGGAGCGGAAGGGCGTGTCAGACTCTTACTGACTAAAACCCACCCGTGTTCCTTCAGTTGCCTGTGCGGCAGGGCCACGGTAACTCTTTCGAATAATCCGCGACCCCGGCAGGCATCGGCCCTATCGGACCAGTATACCTATGTATGCCAGCCTGTATACCTCCTTAACTATAAATTTATATTGCTTCATTACTTATTGCCTCAGATAATACACTGAATGGAAGTCCATTGCATCCATATCAGAGTATTTTATTATTATTATTTTATCTTGATTACTTACATAAAAAGCTTTACTTTTTCGACATATACTCGTCCACCGTGGATCAACGCTGTATAAATAATAATGTGGGCGTAACGAACCTGATTATGAGTCCAATGGTTCTGTAGCAATTAAAATATTTAGTTCAGTCACTTCTAACAACTTTTTAACACGTCCTACTGCTGTAAGTATCTACTTGAATCTATTCGCACATTAAGAAACCCACTTCTTAAACACCAGCACCCTAATTACGTAACACACTATCTATCACAATCTGAATAATTTTTAAAGCCTATTGCTAATCCATTGCTTCGTATGTTCGAAAAATTTGTTTGCTCAACAACGTAAATAACGCAATGAATGTTGTTGAACTGTCAAAATGAAACCCGTTCCTACTGTTAGCGTGTTACGTAATTACCCCGCAGGTTGTAACAGAAAACGTCAAAACCAATGAGTCTTTTGGTGTGATAATAATTTCCACAGACACTATGACACTCTGACTTACAGTGAAAAAGGCATCATGAAAGATCTGCACAAAATAGTGTAAAATCGCCAACGAACAGTGTTCCTGTGCACGGTTATTGATAAGTCGTTTTCCGTACCTTCTGCGTTTAAGATGGCATTTCCACAACAGGCTAATCCGTCTATCCGCAATGAAAACGCATGGTCAATATGTTGTACCATGGTATAATAATATACTTCGCCAGGTATACCATTCCGAGACACAGTGGTCACGTGGGAGACACAAGCCTACGTCATCACCGCTGTGTTACCAGTAGTGTGTCATAATAACTCCCCAACCGCTTTTATTACCAGTGCAAATCCGATAAAACGATGAGGTTTTAATTAACAATTACGTTGGTATATGTTTAAATTGAGTTGTTTCGTTTCGAAACGACAATTTAAATGCTTTATATATATTTTTAACAGAATGGCGACTGAAAATGTTTCCATAATTCATGTTTTGTTGCAATAAAGTGGCAACTGGATAGTGACGTAAGCATTTGTCACTCCCGGAGTGCCAGACCTTGTTTTATTAGACCATGTGCTGTACTATCTTCTGTCCACGGCTTGGCCCGCGTGGAGGTTGGAAATTATCCCACGGAAACGTACTACTACATTTAATAGATCTCTTTAAGAGGAATAATTCCGTTGTACATTGTTTTCATATAACTCTTTGTTTTACGTGGCGCACGCCAGAAAGCTTCCGGTCGGTATGATTCCGACACCTTCAACAATCATCGTCATATTTCAGCCAATTTACACAAAATCTTTAATTAATTTTACATCTAAACCTTCCTCGTGAATCACTCCGTCCATTGGTGAAAACCGTATGAAAATCCGTTCGGTAGTTTTTGAGTTTATCGCGATCAAAAAGACGCGGCGGAGGGACTTTGTTTTATAATACATAGCGATACTTCTAAATATATACATAAATTCACGCATTTTGCTCTTGAAAGTAGACAGAAACAACAGCAAACTGCAGAAAATAGAGTGCTATGAAATTCGTATCTCTGCAAATTTGGTAAACTTCGTCAGGTCTTCTCGTCGTCCACACCGCAGTGCCTAAAGACAAAAGTCTTCAACGCGTGTGTCCTACCAGTTATGACTTACGGAGCCGAAACGTGAACACTCACGGTGAGACTGGTCCATAAGTTTTAAGTCGCTCAGCAACTTACGAAGAGGGCTATGCTTGGAGTCTCTCTGAAGGATAAAATCCGAAACGACGTTATCCGCCAGAGAACCAAGGTAACCGACATAGCCCAAAAACGAAGCAAGCTGAAGTGGCAATGGGCTGGTCACATCTACCGCAGAACCGACAATCGTTGGGGAAATCGAGTTCTAGAGTGGAGACCGCGTTTAGGCAAACGTAGTGTGGGACGCGCCGGCTAGGTGGAGTGACGACTTGCGAAAGGCGGCTTGCAGAGACAAGATGAGGTGAGCCGAGGATCGGGCTCAGTGGCGTTCACTAGAAGAGGCCTACGTCCAGCAGTGGACGAATATAGGCTGATGATGATGATGAAGTTCGTATCAGCTTTGTAGTACGAGGATTTCTGCAATTTTCTAGGTTTGTCTTTTTGAGGTTCATAACACGACTCCACCTACCTTCAAACGTGTATGAAAATCTGTCTTTTATTATTATTCATCAATAAGACAGCCTACAATTGTTAACACATTACATTAAATTGAAAAGAACACGATATACATTTATAAGTGCAAAAATTACTTACAGGCTAACACCACACGCACTATATATTTAAATTTTACATTTAATTACTGCAATGAATTGGGAATTATGGATGTTAAAAATAATTTAAAAACAAAGCATAAATCGGGCAATTTAACACACTAATTATAAATCGAACTAAATTAATCTAAATATATTATTATTTATTACTTAATCAATAAGTCAAAATGTCAAACCTACAGTTTTATGACAGCTGTGCGCACAGATCATTAAAGCCCGGAGGCGCATGAGTCGTTGCCTGGAATGTTACCACTTTATAAATATTATGTTTATATACATTTTGAACTAGGTTATAGTGTATTTATTTTATTTCTTATTTTATTTTATTATTTATGCACACAGTAAAATAGATACAGATACGGCATATTAGTATTAAGTACAAAGGTACTGCTTATTTCTTAAGAAATTTCTTCCAGCAGACCTGCGAAAGGAGAAATGAAAAAGAAATGTTGACAATGTAATAATGTATTTAATGTTTATTTTTAATTTTCGTATGCTGCACTGGTTGACGTCATCACGTCAGCGCTGGCTGTCGCTAAAAACCAGCGCTGGGGCTCTGACTCGCATAGGGTCGTAGCATTACGCTGAGCGATTGCCGTTTTGTTTGAATGTGACGCATATTTTCCCCCAACTCGTTATTTTTTTGTGTTTGTGTGTTTTTTCTTTGCGTCAAGTTTACCGCAAATAAATGTGTTTTTTTTAAATTTTTTCTTTCTAAATAAACAAAAAAAGAATTATATAGATTGGTAGGTAATAGTGACAGAATTAAACTAACTGCTTTTGCAAGTAGAGGGAAGTTACAAGCTGTTCCTTTTACTTCATTGTAAGACTACGGATCCCTATTGTACCTTTCCGTGTTTTATCCGTATCAGCGGTTATCAGTGTTCAGCTAATTGACACTAAGTGACGGCAAGTGTCGGGAGTGATGGCAAACAATGGCTACCGTTCGGACAACATGTGTTTTTGTGTCAACAGCTTTATTCTGGGGTGGCTTAATGCGACTACGCAGATCGATAACGCTGAACTATGCTCGAAAATGCATCGTTTTGATTAGCAATCGTCACAATTTTGAATTATGACTAACTGCTTGGTCATTATCCTTATGGGGTTTTCCATTTATTTATTAAAACTTTATGCACAAGTAAAAAAAAAATATTGTACAAAGGCGGACTTAATGCCTGAGGCATTTTCAACCAGTCAACCTTAGGGCGATGCAGAGACTAAACGTGGCAGGTGCAACATAAGGGATAGATAACTTGAAAAATAATAAATACTAATATATATATATACATACATACATATAACGAACATAAACTTAGTCAAGAGAAATAACGATAGGAAGAGGAGAAAACGAATCCAGCAAATCAGTGCTGGGATGATTCTGCCAACTTCTTACGAATATGTTCACAGGCCTTCACTTTAAAAGAAAACCATTTAGTCAATTACTTCCTAATTACTTCATCATCATTATTTCAGCCGAAAGACTTCCACTGTTGGACATGGGCCTCCCCCAAGCACCGCTACTTCGACCAGTTTTGTGTATCTCTCATCCAGCGGATTCCCGTGGCCTTCACAAGGTCCTCCGTCCACCTTGTGAGAGGCCTTCCGTCTTCTGGTACGCAGTCGCCACTCCAGAACCTTTTGGCTCCATCGGCAATCTGTTCTGCGAGCAATGTGCTCTGCCCACTGCTATTTACGCAGGTTTTTGACGGCATGGTTGGCGCAGTGGTCAAGCGATTGACTGCTGCGCTGCCTGTCGCGGGTTCGATTCCCGAACGGAACAAATATTTGTATGACCTACAAGTAGTTGTTCCGGGTCTGGCTGTTTGGTATGTGAGTTTGAATTTTTGTAAATTCATCCACAATACAGGAGAAATTCCCAGTGTGGAGACACGGTTTATAAAATAAAAAAAAATGTTTAGCAATTCTTCGGGCTATGTCAGTTACCTTGGTTTTCCTACGAATCTCTTCATTCCTAATTCAATCACGTAGGGAAACTCCAAGCATAGCCCTCTCCATTGCCCTTTGGGTGACTTTCAGTCTTCTAATGAGACCATTGCAAGCGACCTGGTTTCAGTGCAGTCATCACTGACTACGCGCACTGGAAGACTTTCAATTTGAGACACTGTTGTTTAAAAGTTGTTGTTGTTGAAAAGATATTTACGTAGCTTCCCAAACGCTGCGTCATGTTCGTGAACGGGGGCCGTCAGAAGGGACTGGTAATTTCTTAGCTGCCACGGCTTATATAATGTAATTGAATAGTTGAATTGTTTTTGTCTTTTTATTACGGACGCTTTTAACGTTCTGCATCGTTCTCACATACATAATTTCAACATGAATGATTTAACCAATATTTTGTAACCATATTTTGATTTAAAAGAGTGTCCATGGAGTTTCTTGCCCGTTCTTCTCTATAGGTAGCTACTACGCTTTGGAATGGGCAACTAGCTTCATCTTTCTCACTGACCGACCCCTTGACAATTCAAAAGTGCCTGTAATTGGTTTATTTGAAATAAATGCTCTAAGTTTGAGTTGAGTTTGAGCTGCCCAGCCGAGTCAGAATCAACGATTGATCTGTTTCTCAAAGTTGAACCTACCAATAGTTTGTCTTAGTTAAACATAATCGTCCCCAACTTCGAGTGTAGAGTCTCCGATCTTCATGAGGGTGGGTGTTACATGGGCTTTTGACATGACCTTTTTTTTGTCCATGTTCATTTTAAGACCCACTCTTTCGGAAGCTCTACGGAGGTCATCGAGCATTATACTGAGGTCCTCCATAGTCTCAGCCATGCCTACTATAACGTCGGCAAACCGAAGGTGAGTGATGTGTTCACCATTGATGTTGATGCCAACCCTTTCCAGCTTACATAATACCTGCTATTGGCTTCGGTAGCACACGCACCAAACCGAAATAGGGGTGTCTTTAACACGTTGAATGACAGAACGCCTCTCGTCGTTGTCTCTGCAAAAAATAATACGACAGTACGCCAGTTTTAACTTGTATAAAATCAGTACGCCTTGTGGCGCTTTATTCTCTATACTAATAGAAGGAAGGGCATTTTGTAGTGTCACCACAGATAGAATTTTAAACATTTTACTGTCATACCGTGGAAGAAAAAAAAACATCTACAAGTGTGTCCTTTGCGAAATTTGGTGACCATACTGTCTGTCAACGTGTTAATACTACACTGGGAAATAACGATTTACGTATAATTACGATGTTCAGTAACTCGACATAGGCCGCAACGAATATAATGCACTCACGTCCCTTAGACTGCGCCGGCGCTCGTTGAGGTTCCACCTTCGATTGTCCATACGCTAGCTTCAAGGTTTCAGGCTTAAAGGGTTGATCACACGCGAAATAGGCGATGATTCGATTTCCCTTATGATTTCGACTGATTTAACGATGCGCGCGCGTCATGCTTTCGCTCATACGAAGTCTACCTTCGCTCCAAAAAGAACAAGTACACGAGCGCAATGACAGCAAAAAATGTCTGCTTTCGGTGGTGCCATCTTGCGAAAAATTTAAAACATCGATACGTTTAGAAATTGATCTTTAGCATTCGAAAAACGTTACGGTGACGGAACAGCTTTCATAGTTCAGTTAGTCACTACTTCATTTTTCTGAAAGCCTTATCAAGATTCTCTGTCAAATCTAATTGATGTACAGTCAGCAAAAGATATAAGTATCCAGGGTCGGATATAGTTGAAGTTTAGTAAGATACCGATGAATGTTTTCCAATAAAATAAAATAAAAATTAATAGAAAATAAACTGGTAATTTATCAAATTAAATTTCATTCGAAAACATTCAACGGTTTCTTACTAAACTTCAACTATATCCGACGACCCTGGATACTTATCTCTTTTGCTGACTGTACCTAGTTGTCGTGAATGGTTGCCATTAAAAACCACTAATTTACACCACTATCATGAGATTCGACAATGTTTAAATCGATAGAAAAGAAAATAAGGTCTAGATTTTATTCCAGACTAGATTACTTTTACACTTTCATTGACGTCACGGCCAGAAGCGTATTTTTTTTCGTGTTTGATATGCCGCTACGCCCCCAGGCGTTTTTTCGTGTTTGATATGACGCTACGCCCTCAGGCGGTTAATTTTACCAAGTCAAAACAGACAAACCACTTATAGCCGTGTAAATTTACGTACATTACCAAGAAGCCATGTGATCCAGTATCTTATGGCACTCACAATTTTTTTTCTAGTGTCATATCGATACCTTTAGACTCAAAGGGCGTAAACGCCACTTTGGCCAAAATGACTTTTTGATGCAGTTATGTTCAGTTTTTTTTCTCTATCAATCTGTGTAGTTAAAACTACGAAATTCGCAAAATTGAGGCTAATACGGCCCACGTGATTTTTGGAGATTTTTAAAGACACGAGGCGTATTTGATATAATTTTTTTATTTTATTGGTTATTTAGGTAACATGCACAATTATTAAAAAACTTAAAGGTCGTATAATAAAGTCGCTAACAAAAACTTGAGCATACGCCCTTCTTATTCTCGTATAAAAATAAAGTTGACTCATACGACTTAACGTTGATGCCGCAAAATGTTGGTCATATCATCGCTCTTAAGCCAAATATGGTGCATACACCCCTATTATTCCGTTATAAAATTAAAGATGACTTATACGCCCTAACTGAGATTATCTCGAAAAAATCAACTGTGTCCTATACTTTATATTAGTTATTTTATCATATTTAGTTTTCGCGTATTACGACCGAAAATAATTTTGAATTACACTTATCAATATAATCTTATGAGCGAAAGTTATGTTTGTAGGTCGAAATACTCTCACGCCGGCCAGTGCTCTTACCAACCTGAACTAGTATTTGATAGTTGTTTCAAAGAGTTAGTTGTTTTAAAGATACATGTACGATTTGTACTCAGTTTAAGAATAACAAAGAAACAACCAAAGACTGCAACAACGCATCCGCCAAGGATGAAACACTTCAAGCACACCTAGAAGAAAAAAAAGCCACATACCGGAGGTTTCAATCTCATCAAAATATAAAGTTATCAAATGATACCATCACAGCATCTTTTGATTTACAGAAATTTTAAACACCCCCTATGGCGAAAGTATGCTCCTTTATTATTCGCATAAATATGCAGTCTACAATTTTACATTCTATGAAAGTGGGACACAGGATGCATTTTGCTTCACCTGGGGAGAAACTGATGGCAATCGTGGCAGTAACGAAATTGCTACTTGTTTATTAAAATACCTAAAAGACATAGATAGTAGATGTGTAAAAAACCTCCTTTTATATTGTGATTCTTGTAGCGGCAAGAACAAAAACAAAACCGTATTAGCTGCACTAAACTGGTTTTTGAAGACGTCAAATAATTTGGAAGTTATAGAAGTAAACTTTTTATTGCCGGAACATACTTACATGCCGGTTGATTCGGTTCACGCAGTGATCGAAAGAGAAGGTAAAAAATTAATAGTATGGAGCTTGTCTCAATCGCCGCATATTTCCCGTCCGCCCGGAAGAACCCAAGACCCTACCGAGTAGAAGCCCTCGATCACACAGACTTTCTTAATTTTGAAGAGCTTGCTGAAAAAACATTCACACCCTCAGTTTTTTAAAAAGTGCGCATCCAACAAATAAGAACGGCGACTCTTAAGAAAAAGTATCCCCATGAAATAAGACCAAAATATTCAATGATTGAGGACGCAGAAGAAATTCGAGTAACATTGCATGAAGGTGATCTAAAAACAAAGACTGTAAAAGGAAAAGGGGAAGGAACAGCAAAAGCCAAGAGTAAGTTGAAGGGTAAGGGTAAGGGGAAGTCAAAGGCAAGCACAGACAACACAAAAGATACTGTTGCAGTGGTTGATGACTCCAGACAAGACATTCCAGGACCTATAATAAAGCCTGCCTACAATGCCAGATTGCCTATATCCAAGGCCAAATATAAAGATTTGATGAGACTTTGTGATAATGGAACCATTCCAAAGACTTATCACGATGAGTATCGTCGACTTCCTTGTGAAGAAACCGTTTGTGACTTTTTTCCTCATAGTGATTACGAAGAAAACCAAGAAATTGATGTAGATTAGAGCTCAAACATTTTCAATTGATTTCCATAAAAAATAATATTTCCTTTTTTTGTGCGGTCATTTAATAACCTACTTATTTTCTTCTTTTTTTAAAGTAATTTTATTGTTAGTTAAAAGCATTTTGTCTTAGATGGAGCTTCTAGTCTTTTACCATAATTTAATACAGTAGTTATTCTTGTTGTGATACTTAAGAATGTTGTAACAATTCCAAAGAATATCTATAATTATAGTAATGTAAAGAAAAAGCGACTAAAGCAGAAGTGCCCGTAACTCTTACCCTAAAGTTTATAGAAAAACGCACTTCTTCACAGGCTCAGGCTCAGGCATAGACTCTAATTAATGTCATAATGATAATAAAGATTTTGAAATGATTAATTGTTTTTTGTTATACTGATTCCGTATCAAGCTCTAGTTTATCTGGGTTTTAGTTCTAGTAAATTAATCTAAGCCATGTTTTTCAATGACAACTAGTATTTGCGTAACCTTAAGCCAAAAATTTGAGATTACGATGGCCAACTTTTTCAGTAGAGGTTTTTATGAACACATAATTATAAAATAAATAATAACAAGGAGATGACTTTGATTTATAAATAACAATCGAGCAGTTAAAAGCATTGTGTAATTATTAGCTAAATACTTCTCCGGTGACTGTGTTATATATCCCTTCTTTACAACAATAGATGCTTGTAGTGACGTTTAAACCTTAACCGGTTATCATAATGGTATGAATATTAAGTACATACTTCTCCGTTGACTGTCAATACACCCCTTTTCAGCAAGAAAGGACGCTTTAAGTGACCTATACACCCTAAGCATTCTACAGACAATGTAAAATTTTGGGTTGTAAACAACATTTTTTTTATTTTTTTGTGGGCGTATAACAATCCTATTTTCTTTATTTATTAATTTATCCTAAATAATATATAATCGTACTGTTTATCTTAAACATTTAATAATTTGGGCCGAAAATGAACTTACTCAGTCTTGAAACAAAAAAGTTATGATTTTTTTCTTAAAATATTTTTTGTTTTTTGCTTTTCCTGAAAAGTGGCCTTTTGGCGTTTACGCCTTTTGAGTCTAAAGGTATCGATATTACAGGTACCTTGGACTTGTTTTTTGCGGCATTTTGGCTATAGACGTGGTATTATCTTGTATGAAAATATTTAGTGTCATTTTCAGAATGTCGACCTGTTAAAATGAGAACTATCATACTTTATTCATTTGACACGAATACCCTAGTCTTTTTTTTTTTCGGTGGGATTTCATCAAATGACCTCTCCCGCTCTGGGCGGAGCGGAAGGGCGTGTCAGACTCTTACAGACTAAAACCCACCCGTGTTCCTTCAGTTGCCTGTGCGCCAGGGCTACGGTAACTACGAATATCCCTGTCTGCCTTTCAAAAGACACACCAAATTTCCCGTCCAAAAAACTGCCATAACAGACTCCAAATACCCATTAAATTTGTGTGCCATAGACCACAGAGTGGCTAATTACTTTCCCACCGCGATGCGACCACATAATATGTGTGTGCTGTTTGTTTGATTTGCAGAGAGATAAGCGCCGCAGAGCAAACATGGCGCGACCGATGCTTCACGATTTAGATTTATTAAAATATGATTATGGGAATCGGGCCGTGGGATATTTAAATGGACGTATAGTGAGATAATAATTGTGCAGGTTAGTAAATACTAAATAATATTATAATACCAGCCTATTATTGTCCCACTGCAGGGCAAACGCCTCGTCTCATACAGATAAGGCACTAGCATTGATCACCACGCCTGCTCAAGACTGGTTGGCGTTTTCAGACTGTATTAATTACTATAGATCCAGCACCCTAATTACGAAACACACTATCGCAATCTGAATCATTTTGAAGCCTATTACTAATCCAGTGCTTCATAAGTTCGAAAAATTTGTCTGCTCAACAACGTAAATAACGCAAAGAATGTTGTTGAACTGTCAAAATGAAACCCATTCCTACTGTTAGTGTGTTACGTAATTACCCCGCAGGTTTCCATACGATGTTTTTCTTCCACCGATGTCAGTAATGTCCAATATAGACTCAGAGAGTGCACATTATGATTTGAAACTTGACGTTAAATAATAATATTCGTCGATACATTTGTCGTGGAGCAGACGAGTCCTGGCCCTGCAGTCTCGACATAGATAGCGGCAAAAATCGGTCGTTAAATCGTATCGTTGTCAAATTTCTTCAATAGATTTTCAACCTTATGGTTTGTAAATAAAGTCGAAAATCTATTAAAGGAATTTGACATCGATACGACTTAGCGACAGATTTTTGTCGGTATTCATGTCGAGACTGCAGGGCCTGGAGTGGCGACCGCGTATCGGCAAGCGTAGTGTGGGACGCCCCCCAGCTAGATGGACCGACGACCTCAAAAAGGTGGCTGAGACAGACTGGATGCGGAAGGCGGAGGACAGGGTGTTGTGGCGCAGCTGGGAGAGTCCTATGTCCAGCAGTGGACTACGATAGGCTGAGTTGATTGATTGATACAGTCTTCAAGTCAGTTATTTAGATTTTTAAGACAAACCATGTTTATAATTTCTGAGTTGAAGCAACAGTGAAGTTATTATCTCGTTGGTCTGCGGTCGAAAAACGACTGTAGAGTTCTAAGATTCGATACCCAGGTCGGACAGTGGCATATAGTTTTTCCATGAGGAATTTTCTGTAGCAGTTCGGAGTTTTCATGTGCCCAGCTGTTGGCAATTGGCTCGCCCTCTTCTACAATTAAACATAACACGGAAAAATAGGGAGTTCCTACTTTCTATACATCACTGCCTACCCCATCGTGGAATACAGACTTGATGTTATTGAAAGAGTTTGAAGAATCTATATGAAGGATATTCTGTGCTCTGTCTTACTGAAGTAACTTATTTTCAATTAAACATAATTTCTAGTTATTACTATTTATAATACATAAAGAATCGTACAATAAATTAAGTCGACCAATTCGACTGATTCGTAAACGAGGCAAAAGGAGATGTAAGGATCGTAGCAGGTGGCGTTCTGTAGTTTCTGCCTACACCCATGGGAAGAAGGCGTGAGTTTATGTATGTATGTGTGTGTGTGTAATAACCGATTATCATAGTTAAACAAATACTAAACAACAGCAATAACTAACAAACTAAAAATATATAGGTATAACATAAAAATGACCTACTTACTCAAGCAAGTATTATTTATAACTTAAGAGATAAAACCAAAATATTATTAAAATATTTCAATAAATTAAATATTAGATGAAGAAGAAAAAGTAGTATGTAATAAAATAAAAATACAATTACCAGAATAGGTAAATAATACAAACACGAATACGTAAGCGCTCTTCCTCCTGTCTCCTACTATGCTTTGTCCGACAGGGTCCATAATTGTTTTAGTAATTTTAAGCCTACCAACTGTATTGGCAACATTGTGGAATGTAATAAAGAATTAAGAATTGAAAAGGAGACATAAATGTCTCCAAAATCATCATAGATATTCACACGCAGATAATCTCTAAAAAATAAAATGTTTATCGATGGAACATTTCGTCAACAAATCGTGGAGATACAGATCGACACTAAAAAGTAAATAATTCATACTTATGTTGACGTTATCTGTGACACCTGTCAATTTGCCCGCCATAACTGACATGTCGTAGGGCTGCCAGCTCTCGGAATGATTTTCGTTTGGCAAATATATATTTTTTAAATGAATTAGTTAAGATTTTTTTTCCTACGACAGCGTTGTCTGCTACATAACGGCTGTCATGAAAATTATGGCATCGGGGTTTAACTTTACGGTGTCAAAAACGTTTAAAACGTTAAATAACGTTTCAGTGACGTCATTCTATGGCAAATTGCGGGCGCTGTGTGGCGTTCACCGCAGTCTTGGGAAACCCTACCTTCACTGAAGAGTCAGGCCAAAAGTAACACCAATTCTAAAGTCATTCCCTTGCAAAGAGTTTGTAGCTTAAATAGACAGTGCAGATTTAAGAAAATAACGATTATAGAAACAAGCTATATATACGTTTGAATTTTGATCGAAGAATTAAAAGCGAAGGCAATCGATTTCCAGTCATAAGTAATCCGTCCTTTTCCTTTCAATAAAATCCATGTCCTGACGGTTTTGCTCTTGCCTAGTTGCTAATAGAATAACTATTTTCTTTTTCCAGGCAGTATGCTTAGATGGTTTGGACATGTTCAGAGAATGAATGAAAGGGAAACGTCGGGAGCGGACGCCCTAGAAGGACATATAGGTAGTGACATTATTGCTGATGTTCTTCAGAAAGGTCAGGTGAGTAGTACTCGCAACCGGCGTGCGTGTATGACCAGATATATGAACTTAAACGAAGCAAAAGGATTATGTAAGGATCGTAGCAGGTGGCGTTCTGTAGTTTCTGCCTTATACCCTCATAGGAAGAAGGCGTGAGTTTATGTATGTATGTAAGAAAACATTAAATACAAATATTACAGTTTATAAACATCACAAAACCTGGCAACACTGCGTATCTCAAGAAAACCCAAAAATGATTCAGAAATTACATTGTGATTCATTACATCTGACAAGAGATGTGTTTATCTTTATCTTTAAAAGATAACAGATATCAGACATGTTGCGACACGTTGAACAAGTTAACATGTTTAAGTAGGCTAACTTGTTTGCTAGTTACAAATTGATGTCATTTAGTCGATGGGATTTGGGAAATTTGATGCACTATTGTCAAATCTGTATCTTGCGGGAAAGCCATGCCCAGCTATTAAATTTAGAGCATTCATTAAATTAATATGTTTTCTCAAACATCTTTGGAAATACGAGCATTATTTTGACAACCTTCTTCGAGATAAATCGAAAATGCTGTGCTGGTCAAATACATGCGAGCAGCGGCCGGCAATGTTAGTATGAAAATCCATATCTGTCGTGTAATTTAAAAATGGAACGAACTTTTTACTTCGACTCATGGCAACTAACAAGGTAACTTATCAAAAAAAAAAAATCTCGAACTAGCTTAACAAATAGAGCTGTTTAAAGTGAAAAGAAACAAATTAACATATTGGCGCGAGAAAAGTTAATAATTAAATAAGTTAAAATTTATAATTAATTTACTTAGTTTCAATTTCCGCGCATTATTTGAGAAAAGTACTTTACAAGCCTTGGCCGCAATCAGGCATTGATGGACTCACGTATGTGTGCCTCGGTTTCGCCTCGGCCCACATGTTCACATTCGTCCATCAATGCCTGTATTTTCGGCCGCTACACTAATGTACTAAAGTATCCATATATTAGTATTTATTATTTTTCAAGTTATCTAGCCTTTATGTTGCACCTGTCATGTTTTGTCTCTGCATCACTCTAAAGTAGACTGGTACAAAATGCCTCAGGAGTTAAGTCCGCCTTTGTACAGTATTTTTTTACTTGTTCACAAAGTTTTAATAAATAAATAAATTAAATACAGGAAAGCTTTAGTAAAGATTGAATGCAGAATGAGTGTTTTCGTTACAACAAGCCACCTCTCCATTTCATAAAAAAACAAAGTAATAAATTAAATCAATTATGTGAGTACTTGATTATTTTACAAAAAAATATACTATTAGCGCATGAAATATACAAACCAAAGTTCCTAAAAAAAATGATAACGATGAATGGGACAAAAGACAGGATAAACCTGAAAAACGAGACTTAATAAACTAAGATAGGAATTAGGTAATAAATCAACAAATAATATCTTATGTCTGAAACAAATTAAAAAATTATCTCAACATTCTGTTGATCAGTTGATGAGTCGCATCAGTACCTATACTTTAATATACTTTTTATACTATTACTATTTAACATTAAAAAGAGGTGTTTGTGAGTTTATATGTAGGGGGTAATTTTCGGAACCCCGATTAACCGATTCCGAAATTTATTTCACTAATGGGAAGCTACAGTATTGCCAAGTGTCATAGGATATACTTTATGTTAATACAAGAAATTTCAAGCGGACGAATTCGCGGGCAGAAGCTAGTACCTAACTCATAAGATCGTAAAAACAATAAACTTTTTTTCTGCTAAATAACAATTCGCCACCCCTATCTTAATTACAAGCTCCAAAACATCCAAATATCAAAACTCGAATACATTAAATACGTTTACATCAAACCTCCTTAACTCCACACCTCTATAACGAGCTACGATTGTCTATGCCAATCCCCCTAATGGCGCCAATTTAAGTTGAAATGAAATTTTCATCCATATTTCTCATCCCCCAGCATCCCTTGCTCCCTCGCTAACTGCCGTTTATTAATAATAGCCCGAGCAGACTAATTTCGGCGACATTATATAATTTTATGTAGATTGCGATTTGCGCGCGAAATGAGTTTTGAAAAGTGCGCCATGTTTGTTTTTGGCTGTCATTTTTAAGTTATTTTTTTTCTCTCCTTATTTTCATTGTAAAGGTAAGCATGAAGCTTGAGTTTGATCTAGACCCTGTTGATGTTTACATCGGAAAATATTAAGAGTGTCGTATGCTATAAAAATCAAATCCGAAATATTGAACGTCTGTCCCGCTCGTAGAAGTTGTAAATTTCGACAACACGATGCTGACTATCTTCTCACTACAAACCGCGTTCTTTAATCCGTTCTCCAAACGTGTTTATTACGAATATTTTCCCTTTAACCGGTTGTTAGAAGACCCATGACCATCATGCTTTCTATCTGCTTACCTACTAACTAATAGATATTATTTTTCCATAAACTTCTAAAACAATTATAATTTTGCAACTAATTCTGACTTAACTAAACTTAAAATAATTGAAGATTGATTTACTTACTACATTAAGTACCTAGATACCTATCTATATCACATAGAAAAACAATAAATAATATTGTTCTACACGTCATTTTTCAGAAGCCGACAACCCGCGGTCAAGAACCAACACAGCGCATTCAAAATCCAGTTCTCAAGAACACCATCTTACTCTTTCTTTAATTCAAATAAAAGTATCCGTCCGTCTCTGTCTCGCACATTGCGATTGGGTTGAAAAGTTCCCGCCTTACGTCAAAAACAATGGTTGGAAGAAAGAAAAAAGAACCGCCGTCTCCCTCGCACAGCGATCGGATATTTAGTGAAGGAAGATTGTGATATTATTTTTGATATTGTTTTGTTTTTTTTCTTACTGTTTGTTTATTTTATTAGTGACTTTTAATAAAATGGTAGCGGTTAAGTGCATTTAGAGAGCGATTAGTTGAGTTTTTTAAAGATTTTTTGTGTACTGGTAGAAGAAATATAATTTTGCTGTTTCTACAAAGGTTTGTCGGACTTTTTATGACAAATAATAGATGACCCACCTAATGTAGGTGACCTCTCGCTGTTGCCTACAACTGAATCACCTCGTAGGTCACGTCTATCTGTCTATTCTGCCATTCAGCCCAGCACGATCTTACATTGTGCCCGTCACATAGACACACAAAGCATATCTAAGGTAATCAATCAAATCAAAATATTTTATTTCACATAAACCTACATGAGCACTTATGAAACGTCAGAAGCTAGGTGCACGGTTCCAATTGGTTGTTTCCTATGGAGACGAGCCGGCAAGAATCTCCACGGTTACTCTTTTAAAAATAAGAGGCTTTTACAGTGTTGATAGGTATGTTAGGACAGTGTAAGCCTGTCAACAAGTAACATATACTCAACAAAATATAACAAGGTCTACAATATAATAATGTCACCGGCAGCCATCACCCTAATTGCGTAACACACTTTCTGTCAAAATCTGAATAATTTTGAAGGATATTGCTAACCCATTGCTTCATATGTTCGAAAATAAACTGCTCAACAACGGAAATAACGCAATGAATGTTGTTGAACTGTCAAAATGATAGCCATTGCTACTGTTAGTATGTTACGCAATTACCCCGCGTATCTTTAAAATCTTTAAAATTCTTAATTTTTTTGTATCTTTAAACACGGCAGTGCTACTTTAAGGTTAATTAGGTATGATAATATTAATTACTTCCCCGGAACAACTCTTTAACAAGAATATCTAGTGTCTGCTGTTTGTAAAATGAGCTTTCCGAATTATTGTTAAAAGCTTTTGCTTTAACTGTTATTAAGTTTCCGAGCCGTCTCAACAAGCTTTAAAGCTACTAACCTACGTTATAAACATAGATATCTAACTTGTTGAGTCTCTTTAATACGTATTTAACGGCGAAATCTTGCTTACCAGGGCAACAAACTGGAAAATGCAAACTCTAAAGTCACAGAACAAAAATCCATAAAGCCTTACCCACACGACGCAAGTTTTTTGTCTATGGTATACAATAAAATTGAACAAACAACGTTTATTGTTGCCTCAACTTATAGCATGCCACAGAATATTAAATTGCACCGTGTAAATCAGGATACCACGGTGTGACCACGGTTGCCAAACGTCGAGATTGCAAATGCAGTTTACATGTTGCAAAATATTCACCTAACAAAATTTTGTCAAGGCGCTGCCCAAACGTAGGACACCGTAAAACGCTCAGTTTTTTGTCGCACAGTTAGGCGTGTTGGTTCATATTAAAAGCCAGAAAAAAATTGTGTATTGTCAAATGTTCAAAGAAAAGACTTATTCCAAAATATTTCATAATTAAAAAGAAAATGATATCATGATAATAAAAAAGTACAACAGAGCTCAAAAAATTTATTTCGTCGCATAATTCTCAAAATGTTGAGCGTAAACTAGCATATTTTATGTAATGATAATAAAGGGAATTCAATCAAGTAAAGAAATACTTAAAAATGATTCCACCGAGCCGTGCATTTATTTTTTAATTTAATTAAAACTGCAAAATTTGGTGGTCATTCGATTCAACTATCATCAAACGCATCGCTGTTTTGAACCTTATTTGTTGCCGCGATGCGCTGTGGTCAATTACCTAAATATTTGCTTCTTACCGCGCCTTAAGAGGGCGCACACGGGTCCACTAGCGCCACTCCTTTAAAATAATATTATCTCATGACTGAGAAGGAATTTTGAATAACGGCTCAATATAAGCACCCTCGGTAAGTGTGTCTGTAATTTTCTAATACCTTTTATAAACTTTCATATTGAGACACGAGGCAACAAAATACGATCTAGAGGAATGTGGCCGCTTTTCTTAAGATCGAATTTTGTTGCTTCGTGTCTCAATATGAAAGTTTATAAAAGGTATTAGAAAATTCTAGACACACTTACCGAGGGTGCTTATTGAGCCGTTATTCAAAATTCCTTCTCAGTCACGAGATAATATTATTTTAAAGGAGTGGCGCTAGTGGACCTGTGTACGCCCTCTTAACTCCAAAAATCCACATCGGCCCTTCTGCCATTACATTCAAATGTTACTAATTTTATCAGTACACACATTAGGGTGTCAATTTTATCAACGGTTCGTGACTTTTTGGCTTTTCCATGCAATAGTTTAGAGTCAGCACTTAGTCAGTTTACAATGACATATTCAATCGTAAAAGTGTATGCTGATTGCCATTTTAAGACATGGCGCACACTATACGACATCCGACTGCGACAACTCGGCAATTAGATGCAACGACAGACTGCAGCCGACAATTTTCACTTATTTTCGACACCTGCAAGGAATAACATTTTAACTAATATTTAGTAACTTTACAGGAAAGCGCGTCAAAGATTTAAAAAAATCTCCCAGATTTAAAACAACCTCGAATATATGAGTCCAGCTATTCCCTCCTGGACTCATATTTTCAAGGAAGGTTGGCATTAAGACTTAACCGAAATCTGCGAGAATGTTTTAAATCTTTAACGCGCTCTCCTGTAAAGTTACTAAATATTAGATACAATGTTATTCCTTGCAGGTGTCGAAAATATGTGAAAATTTCACAATCGGCGTCGAGTTGCAGACTCGCAACGACAGGCTAGGGGAGTCACACGCTCCCGCTAATTATCGCAGCGTCTAGACGCACGGTGAACGCGCACACCCAATGACAGTCGCATGCGACAGGTCTTGTCGTCGAGCTGTCGCAGTCGCATGTCGCATAGTGTGCGAGATGGTTAATGGACAAATAGTTGGAAAAGTGTCACATTAGACATTATTATTGTGTACTATGTAACTTGATAACGGTGTCAATATTTGTATTTGTGTACTAAGCTTATCTAATGTATGGGCGCCAATTCTTGGTTGTGAGAGCCGTAATGTTGCGTTTTTCTTTGAATGAACAACGCCTACTAAAATATTTTTTAGACAAAAGCTCGAGTTTTCGAGCAGTCTTTGAGTAGGTAAGGCTGAAATCAGTTCCAAGCCTTTGAAAGATACGCGGGGTAATTGCGTAACACACTAACAGTAGGAATGGCTTTCATTTTGACAATTCAACAACATTCATTGCGTTATTTACGTTGTTGAGCAGACAAATTTTTCGAACATATGAAGCAATGGATTACCAATAGGCTTCAAAATTATTCAGATTTTGGTAGATAGTGTGTTACGTAATTAGGGTGCTGGTCTAAACTACGAATCAATCACAAACATGTTTTCATTCACAACAACCATGACAAGTATTTCCTGTCTTTTGATTGGCATCTGTGAAAAGTATGCTGAAGAGCATGGTTTGTTTTATAACTCGAACAAGAGCGAGTGCATGGTCTTTCGGGCCCGGGGGGGGTGTCCTGATTACTTACCGGCAATTAAGCTCAACGGATACCCACTTAATAAAGTTGATACGTTTAAGTATCTTGGACATTTTTTAACCTCTGGCCTGGAAGATAATGCAGACATTGAAAGGGAACGTAGGGCGCTGTCTGTTCGTGCGAATATGATAGCCCGCAGATTTGCTCGGTGTTCGAGGTGTTCGAAATAGCCCTATTTAGGGCATTTTGTACGTCCTTTTATACTGGCAGTCTGAGGATGGATTATACGCAGAAACAGTACATCGCTCTACGCGTCCAATACAACAACGCGTTCAGGGTGCTTTTGGGGCTGCCTCGCTTCTGCAGCGCGTCGGGGATGTTTGCGGAGGCGCGTGTGGATTGTTTCCACACAATCATGCGCAAGCGGTGCACATCTCTGGTGAGTAGGGTGCGGGTCAGCCGCAACAGTATCCTGAACGCTTTTGCTGAACGTTTTGACTGTCAGTACGTGAACCACTGCTGCATGGTTCATGTACTGACTAAAGTTAAGATATTATTTTAATTTTGTTTATAGTAATGTATATTTTATGTAATGTAATTGATTAATAATTTTTAATTTAGTTTAATTATATGATCCAAAGTTGATTGACATAAGTAAATAATAATAATAATATCTCATCTAAAGATAAATGATCTCCAAGAAAATATCCTAGATTATTTATACATGAATCTCGTTGTACTCTAAAATAACAAGGTTATTTCAGATATACAGAAATAATAGAAAAGAAAGAGAAACATTTTATTCGGGACACGCACAGGAAATCAAAACAAAAAGAAAAAGAATTATAAAAAAAAAAGGAGTACTAAAATGTGGCAATATAGCTGCGGGTATACAATATGAAGAAAACTATAAGACAGTTAATGAAAACACTGGCAATACTAAAGCATAAGAATATTTTGGAATTTATTAACAAATCATAGCATCGAACAAACTAAATAGTTAGTGATGGGCCGACTAAGGGTTTTGCCAATCTTTGACTGACTAGCTATAGTAACCAAACTAGTAGCTCTGTGAGCTGTGGACCACGCGAGTCTGTCTTTGCATTGCTTAAAACTGAATACCACCGCGTATCTTAAAACAAAAAGCGCGCGCAAAGAGCGCGAAATGGCTGAAATATGTTTTCATTTACGTTTTCAACCCCCATATCTCCGCCATTTTGAAAAAATGAATCGACAATACAATTCTATATCATTATCAAACCTGCTCACAAAATTTCACGAGAATCGGTTGAGAAATGCGACCTGTAGAGGAGAACAGCCGGACATCCGGACATACGAAAGCACTTTTGCCCAACCTGAAACGGAGACGCTTCACTCGCGCTTCACGCTCGCTCGGTAAACTATTGGATATATTTGATTGAATTTTCGTAAGCAGACTGGTAACAGCATTAGATACACGCAGTAAAATTGTTTTGTTGTTTTTTACGGTCACCGAAATGTGATTAGTAACCAAGGTCGTCGGATATAGTTGAAGTTTAGTAACAAATCGATCGATGTTTACGAATGAAATTGAATTTGATAAATTACCTGTTTGTTTTCTATTAATTAAATCAATTGTTATTCGAAAACATTCACCAGTTTCTTACTAAACTTCAACTATATCGACGACCCTGGTTACTTACCACAATTCAAGGTGGAGTGGCGGTGGTGATGGTGGTGGGTGGTGGCGGTGGAGTTCGCGAACGAACTAGGTCATAAGAGCGCTCCCACAGGCGAACTACGCGAACTAGTTCCCAGATCCCTCGCTTCTTAGTTCGTCCGATAAGATCTGAGAATGAGCAAGAGAGTGGCGTCTCCCGAGCTAGTCACGTCAATACTGACCACAGACTACATAGGTATACTGACTGCTACCACTCATGGTCTAAGAAAACAAGGTCTGGCACTCCGGGAGTGACACATGCTTACGTCACTATCCAGTTGCCAATTTATTGCAACAAAACACGAACTATGGAAACATTTTCAGTCAACATTCTGTTAAAAAATATATTTATAGCATTAAAATTGTCGTTTCGTTTTTCTAATCAAATAAAACAATTCAATTTAAACATATACCAACGTAATTGTTACTTAAAACCACATTGTTATGTCGGAGTCGCACAGGTAATAAAGGCGGTTGGGGAGTTATTATTACACACTACTGGTAACACAGCGGTGATGACGCAGGGTTGTGTCTCCCACGTGACCACTCTATCTCGGAATGCTATACCTGGCGAAGTATATTATTATACCATGCTACCGCTCACTTACTCACTGCAAATAGTGCACAAGCGCGTCTCATCGTTCGTTCAGTTGTTCGGTCAACAACAAACAAACGAACGCATGCAGGAGCAGAAGCAAAGCGAGTGAACGAAATGCCTTTCTCTGGTTCGAGACGGGAGCTGAGGAACTAAATAGATAAATAGGTAGCTAGATTCATTTATTTGCCTGAAATATGGTATTTTACAGATTTAATAACACATACACAACAGTTCTTCATATTCCGCCTACTAAATTCGGCATGCAAATTTTGTAACAATAATAATGAATCTAATTTAATCAATTTAAACAAAATAATTAAATTCCAACGTCAAAAGAGAAAAGTACTAAATCAAGAATTGTCTACATATCAAACCAAAAAATGTAAAAAAAAAATACAAATTGTCTAAATATCAACTTACAGATGACAACCAAAGAATTTAAATTAAAAATGTCGATAGCTTAAAATAAAAATGTCAAACTTAATTTTCATGTCATGCAACTTTCCCATTTGTCCTACAATTCATAAATTCCATCTAATATATAAAATTCTCGTGTCACAGTTTTCGTTGCCATACTCCTCCGAAACGGCTTAACCGATTTTGATGAAATTTTTTGTGCTTATCCGGTACCTATGAGAATCGGCCAACATCTATTTTTTTTTTTTTTTTTTTTTGGTAGGTAGGGTAGGGAGTTAGGGAGGTAGGTAGGTAGGTAGGGTAGGTAGGTAGGTAGGGTAGGTAGGTAGGTAGAGTAGGTAGGTAGGGTAGGTAGGTAGGGTAGGTAGGGTAGGTAGGTAGGTAGGGTAGGTAGGTAGGGTAGGTAGGTAGGGTAGGTAGGTAGGTAGGGTAGGTAGGTAGGGTAGGTAGGTAGGTAGGGTAGGTAGGTAGGGTAGGTAGGTAGGGTAGGTAGGTAGGTAGGTAGGGTAGGTAGGTAGGTAGGTAGGGTAGGTAGGTAGGGTAGGTAGGGTACGCCGTAGATAAGTACCGCAACCCGTGCGAAGCCGGGGCGGGCAGCTAGTAATAGTATAAAAACAATTTTCGTTAAGCCATGCTCTGAGATGCCTTTGAAATAAGCTGATTCGCAGTTCTCTAATAACCTTCAGTATATTATTAAATATCTTTATTACCATTCGACTAATGTTTATAAGGCAGTACGCTGTTCTACATCTTGGTATTGCCAATTTTGTGGGATCCCTTGAGATTTTGCCCACCTTATAAACATTGCCGCTATCGGCTGTACTTAATAGGTGTGGATGTTTTTTTTACAAATACTCCCATTTCCAGTATTTATAAGCATGTTAATTTTAATAATAATAATAATATGTTATTGAGTGTGCAAGTCACCCCCTGCCATTTTATCTGTATATTTTATATAAAACATTGATCAGGCAGGGGCCATAGTCTTTCCATAGTCCTAGATAATCAATCCACTTCAGCAACCAAAATCTATAGTCCAATATCTTTAAATGATAAATGATTTTATTTCTGTAAGTAGGTTTGTACAAACACTTTTACACGTCAATCATATTTTAAAAACTAGATGAGGTCGGCGTTTCCTATCTGATTCCATATCCTGCAACAGTCCGACAACAACCGGGGGTTATCCTTGGGTGCACTTGCACAGTGCATACAGGGATAATCGTCCGTTGGTGTCTCATTTCATTACAAACGTCTAACGGGCCTCTGCGAGTTGGCTTCGGCCCCTTGTACGCCTTCCAAAGGTCCGAGATCTCAGGGTCCCGAGAAATGTCAAGAGACAAAATAATAATAATAATAATAATAAATTCTTTATTGAGGGTAACCATGAGACTCATACAGTGTTAGTAACAATACAATGAACTTACAACTATGTTAGTGATACAATTACAACAACAATTACACAAACATACACAACAAAATAATCACTGCTGCAGCATTCCAGCTGAGATACTGGAGCATCGACTTAGAATACTGCAGTCCAGCCTGTCAGCAATAACTCCCAGCAACGTCTCCAGTAATTTATGTTTTTTAAAAATAGGTCTGCACGATTCTAATAGGTCTGCACCAGACACCGCTCGAAAACACTTTTTCTGCACTAAAAATAATCGGCGTGCGTGTACGACCAGCACCCTAATTACGTAACATACTATCTATCACAATCTGAATCATTTTGAAGCCTATTGCTAATCCATTGCTTCATAAGTTGGCAAAATTTGTCTGCTCAACAACGTAAATAACGCAATGAATGTTGTTGAACTGTCAACATGAAACCCATTCCTAATGTTAGTGTGTTGCGTAATTACCCCGCAGATGTATGAACGTAAACGAGGCAAAAGGAGTATGTAAGGATCGTAGCAAGTGGCGTTCTGTAGTTTCTGGCTACCCCCATGGGAAGAAGGCGTGAGTTTATGTGTTTATGTAAATGCCTTATTGCTGTTAGTGGAATTACCCCATATGATTAAGCCGTATCTTAGCACAGATGAGACATATCCATGATAGCGGCATTACGTCCAACAGTTTTCCTGAGATTTCTTAGTGCAAATGCAAAGCTGTTTAGCCTTGTACACATATTTTCAATATATTTTTTTCCAATTACTATGCCTAAAAATTTCGTATGGTCAACTTCTTCAATTTCATTATCACATCCAATAATTTTCATTGCTTCATTTTTCATTTTGTAATTAGAGAAATTAATACACTCGTAAGTATTTTATTTTGGAAACATTCAGACGTAAATAATTTTGCTGAAGCCATTCTATTATAGCGTCTACGGCAGCATTTATTTTATCATCAAATTGTTCATTTTTGTTATCTTTATTTATTATCAATGAAATGTCGTCTCCAAACAACACGCACTTATTCTTCGGCTCTGTCGGCAAATCATTTACGCATAGATGAAAAAGCAATGGCCCCAAAATACTACCTTGAGGCACGCCGTATATATTGGTCCTGTATTAAGATTTATATTTTATCACTTCTCTCTCTTTATTAACGCCTAAGATTTCAACCCGCTGTTGTCTATTAATTAGGTAATCTTTTCAACTCAACTCAAAGCATTGATTTCAAATAAACCAATTACAGGCACTTTTGAATTGTCAAGAGGTCGGTCAGTCAGAAAGATGAAACTAGTTGCCCATTCCAAAGCGTAGTAGGTACGTATGGAGAAGAACGGGCAAGAAACTCCATGGATACTCTTTTAAATCAAAATATGGTTACAAAATATTGGTTACATCATTCATGTTGAAATTATGCATTTGAAAACGATGCAGAACGTTAAAAGCGTCCGTAATAAAGAGACAAAAACAATTCAAATATTAAATTAAATTAAAATAAGCCGTGGCAGCTAAGAGATGACCAGTCCCTACTGACGGCACCCGTTCACGAACATGACGTATGGATCAGCACCATTTAGCTCAACCATTTTGAAGGGAACTTAATGATCCAACACGCACGCCACCACCAGCGAGACATTTGAGTGAGCATGATTTTAGCCTTTAACGCTTTTCCTCTTATCCCTTAACTCTCACATTTTTCTAACAGTACCATATCATGTTTAATCGTGGCGTTTATCATGTTAAACGAACAACCTAGTTCACTAATGAGCTTCGAACTGAACTGAGCGCTCGCAGGTCGCGAAATATTGTACGCAAGACTAGTTGAATGACAGTTGAATAGAGGGACAGACGACAAACCAGATGAGCAAAGTATTTAATAATAATAAGCAAAATATTTAGCAAGGAGTTCTGATGTTCTGTAGCTCAAAACCATAGACCCTAAAACCCATAACGAAATTGACGAAGCTTCTTTTGTTGATCGTTTTCTGTCTAATTCTTAACGTAATCATAAAAAATCGTCCATAATCTTTTGTCTTGCTGAAGTATTTGCTAACGAGTGTCAATTATAGAAATCAGAGCTATAACAGCAATTTTTGATTGTCATAGACAAACCAGTTAGCCATCGCAGATCTATTTGATGAACGTATTTATCTACGAAAGCTAAATTCAATTACGCATACTCAAATCAACTCGGTCGTGACTCATTGAAAGCTCATAATCTCGGCATTTACAACTAAGAGTTGAAAAAGCTTCTTAAAAAACATAACCTGCTCTTCATTTTAAAAACGGACAGCACAGTCCGTCGTTGTAAGAAAAAAACAAAAAAACTACCGTTCAAATAGGTCGTTAAGAGAAAATAAGCGAGCTAAAGAACATTATTTGGTTGTACAAACATAAAATCTGCTGCGGTCTGGATAAACGGGTAGAATAAGACAATTCATGCGTGAATCCCTTCGTGTTAAAGCGAGAAAGACAATATAAAAGCGAGATGGAAGACTTTAGGGGTGGGGCGTACGAAAAACCAGCCAAACTTGAGCTTTGGTAGTCTAAAAATTTGTAGGTTATGAATAGAAATGTCAGTGTCAACGTATTCTGGGAGTACCGCCCAGTCGTTTTGTCCACACACGGCACAATATGACGATAATCGGTGCCACTCGTCGCCTTAATAAAATAATTCAGTTGTTTGTAACTACTGCTCTCGGGTGGATATCCGAACGCGTTCGACATTCAAATTTTATTATTTCGTTTTTATTGTGCGGCCGCTAAACTGTTTCGGTGTGTGCCTGTTTTTTTGTTGAATAAAAAAAAAGTGTGAAGTGAACTTTTACTGTCTGTGCTATTTTGTTTTTTTTTTTACTTTTTTTCTAGTTGCTAGGTGAGTGATTGTTTTTTAATATTTTTAGCAAAAGTATTATTATTTTATTAAAATATTAATATTATACATTTCATTTATGATAAAAGCTGGTGAAAAAACGACCTTAATATAAAACGTATTCATTTTAAGCTCTGTCGTGCCATTATTGGGTTCTGATACGAAAAGATTTTGAGAGGTCATCTACATTTATATACTACTCTTTACGATTTAAAAACAATTATTACATATTATTAAGTATTGACTGCACTATTGAACTACAAAGTTTACATTATTACGAATGAATGTACCACTCACATTAAAAACGAAATTAACATTACAATATTTAATGATCTACCTATTTTACAATTACTTAATATTTAAAAGTCTTGTGATAAAAAGCTCGTAAAAACGAATCAAACAGGGCCCGACTATCCTCTAAAATTATCCTAAATACTAAAGTTGAAAGTTTGAGACCGAAGAAACAATTTTCACGAGTTTTCTCTAGCTTTTTAATAATAATAATCATTTATTTCAGAAAATTATTCCTATATTAAGCACTACAAATTACATAAGAATTAATTATTCATTAAAACATTAAACTTTAAAGCCATTGCATTAAACAATAAATTTAAGTTACAGTACAAAGTTATAAGGTTAAAATTCATTGGATTACATTTAATTATAATGATAAAACAATAATCACTTAGGAAATGGTGTCGAACTCGCATGCAGGTCCATCCATCTCTCCAACACCACCGATTCCCACCGCTTTTGATTCCGCGTTTGTATCATAGAAAAGGCGAAAAAAGAAAACCAGTAGACAACAGAGATATAGGTACTTCGGGCGTAAAACAGTTTTTAAGCTATTGCATAGCTTTTATCGCGGGCTTTGAGCGCGGCGACCGAATCAAGAAATTCCGTAACGAAAATAAAACCTAACACCCCCCACTCCGCCTACCATGTAGCTCGGCCGAGCGTTCGCTTAACGTGTATGTATATAGTACGACGGTACTTGAATTAATATCAAAGAAAAAAAAATACTGCATAAATAAAAAATAAATAAATAATTATAATTTCATAAGTTGATAAAAATGCTATGCAATAGCTTTACCGCGGCAGTCCCCGAGTGCCACACGTGTATTTTTTTTTTAATTATGCTTAACGTACAGAAGAACATTAAAAATATAAATGTTATACTCTCAGCAGGTATTTTATGAGTAAATATTAGTACTTACATTCCTAAGTAACTACCTACTTAAATGTTCAGGAGAAGTCTTATTGACATAGCATAACCAAAGACAATTTAAAGGGCTTAACAAACAGACTTCGCATTTCAAACCACACTCTACCATTCCCCATGGCTACCGAGGCATATAACAGCAAGAAATATCTGTAGGACATGCAAATATTTGACTTGATGTGGAAAACGAACCCACAATCCTGAGTTGACTTCTAAACTAAATGGTGGGCATTTAATTGCGGTGTCCCGCTTTTAGAACTCGTGAAAATAGTAGCTTAGGCTTGGTTCCAATAAAGAAAAACGAATCGATTTGCTTACCAATAGTACGAGTAGATATTTTTTTTATTTGAGATTAGTTTTGCTCTTGACTCTAGTCTAGGTCAGAGGTGACAGACAAAGTCGACGATGGAGTGAGCTTACGCTGAAGAAGCCTGTTCACTCTCACTTTGAAGAACACCTGTTCCCTCTTTTTGTTGCCAAACTGGGCATATAATAAATAGATTCGTAAGCAAATTTTACCTGTGATTGCTACTTCCATATGGGAGGGTCTACTATGCAAAGCTATGAGGTGTTTGCTTCATTATTAGTAAAGATACAAGTCTTAATTTCTTATTGGAATCGGCCATTAGTCTGTCTGCAACAAAATCAAAAGATTGGAGTTTATTGTACATCGTCTTTACATAGTGCTAATTTTACTCAATTGTAATTAAAAACATAATAATTATATTTTCGAGCCGTTTGGGGTTGAAGCCCTCGGGCCGTGGGGTCCGAGTGCCCATGTTTTGTTCAACGAAATCTCCAAACGCCTGTTTAACACTTCCCGTGACCCAAGGGCTGGCTTTTACCTTGGCCAGAGGCTAAGCATTGCCGTACAACGTGGCAATGCCGCCAGTCTCTTGGGTACATACATTACCAGTCGACAGCGATGCGGAGGAATTTTTCAACGTCATTTTTTAGTTTGTTAATAGTTTTAGTCAGGTTAGGTTATTATATTTTAATTGTAAATACTGTAATTAAACATTTATGAAGAGAAAGAATTAAAAGCATTGTAACATATTTTTCAAAAAGATTG
Organism: Dryobotodes eremita; assembly: GCA_917490735.1. Classification (NCBI taxonomy): domain Eukaryota; kingdom Metazoa; phylum Arthropoda; class Insecta; order Lepidoptera; family Noctuidae; genus Dryobotodes; species Dryobotodes eremita. The sequence continues at coordinate 11,988,537 of OU823270.1, forward strand.
ACTGTCATTACTGTGGGCCTGCATCATCCCACTGCTGGGCAAGGGCAACATGACTTCCAGCTCTTTCGATACAGGGCTAAAGGGGGATATAGGGCTGAGTAAAACCATTTTTCGTATGATAACATCTTCGAAAGTGGTCTAACTGATTTGACTTTTTCTTTTTTATCTTCTCCATAGAGATGTACGTTTTGGAATAGGCAACTAGCTTCAACTTTCTGTATAACTGACCGACTATTTGACAATTCAAAAGTGCCTGTAAATGGTTTAAGGGTCATACACAAAAAACGAAAAAAATATGTTCATGCAACTTAAAACCGTTATTTTAATATTATATCAACATTAATAACATTGAATAGTTATTTCGTCTTAAAAACTTCTCAAGTTTCATAAAAACTTCGCGCTTTACTGAAATTTACATGACTTTTTGTCGTTTTGTTTCTGAAAAAATCTCCTTCTGTAGACTGTTCGGATGCTAAGTAGTTGAGTTTAAGTGATGGTTAAAAATACATACACATACTTTCGATACTTTTATTTCGTTTCATTACATCAGTTATACTATCAAATATACATAACACAACGTATAAAAAAATATATAATTCTAAATTTTGAAATAAAACGTATAAACATGTTGTTCACAGATTTTAGGTCTACTTCTGTAGACGCATAAAATAAGCCAAAATTTGTGAAAGATGAACGCATCGTTATTATTTTGTTTTTTGTGTTGGTAGCACTGTATTCTCTGTCATTTGCTCGACTGTGAATTTTACGTTAAGTGCATGTGACGTGCAAAATCCCAATTTTATTCAATTACACAAGTTTTCGGTCGAGATCAGTGTGACTTTCCTGTGCAAAGGATACCTAAGTAAGTAGCCTTTTCAAATAAATAAAAATATCAAGATAGTATATGCTTAAGGGCGCGGTATGCAAATAACACATTGCTTAAATTCTAACCTCATATTGTAGGATCCCATCTTTGATTTATCAAAATATGTCTCTTCTGTAGACATCTTTACTGTAGACTTAGGGTCTACAGAAGGGAGCTATGTCAACAGAAGTGAATTAGTAATGAAATTTCACTATACTAAAATAAAACATAACAGTGGTGTTACTCGCTTTTTAACTAATTTAAAAAAGGGAATGTTCTCAATTAGAATGTATTTTAAAAAAATTACTTTTAAACCATATTGTATGATTCTTTTTTTTTCATGGGCATACTTTTATTGCGGACCCATATTAATTTGGTCAAAATCTGATGATGGCTTTTGAAGATAATTAAAGTAGATTTTGTAAAAAGAGTTTCTTTGTGTGTTTACTATGTGTATTTTTTGGGTCTCGTAGTCGAGTAATAAATCTTTATATAATTTCATAATTAATTTTGTTTGCCACACCAGATGTGCTCACTTTTACCTTTCACTTTGTTTTTTTTTTTTGTTTATTTCATTTTGAGGAATGCCTAGCTTGACATGCTCATTGCCATTTTTTTGCATTGTGTTACTTGCAGCGCATGACGGTTGTGGTCTTTTGTTTCAGTTACTATGCCTCGAACTAGTCGATCAGAGCAACTATCCGGAGAAAAAAAAAAGAAACGCAGGCGTGAGCAAAAAAAACTTAGTATACGTCGTGCTCGGGCAAAAATGGACCACGCAGCTATCGAAGAAAGAAGAAGGAAGGATAGGGAGAGATACAAAAGAAAAAAACAGCTAGGTCAAATTAAGACTATCAAAGACTACACGCCAAGAGAACAAAGGCAGATAAGAAAAATTTGGAGAGAAAAAGCAAAAGAGAAACGCACTAAGGAAAAAATTAAGAAAAGGGAACATGTTTTGGTACAAGAGAACACACCTCCATCATGTCCTTCGTTTTCGCGTATACATGTTGGCAGAGCAGTGGCTACGCGGAATAGACGACGACTTGTTGCAGAAATTAATTATTTGAAGAGAAAAGTTATTGACTTGGAGTCTAAAATGGCCAAATATAGAATGAGATGTATAAGAATAAGTAGTAAACTAGAAAAGAAAAAAGTAAGTGCTAAAAGAAGAGTAAAAACGATGAAGACTCAAGAGATAAGAAAGGCAATCCATGAGTTTTTACTGCAAGATGAACACAGCAGATTGACATCTGGAAAAAAAGACACCATTACTAGAAGAAAGGTCAAAAAACAAATTCGTTTTTTAAATGAGTCACTTTTGAATCTGCATAAGGCATTTGTGAATAAGACTGGTATGTCTATTTCCTATGAAACATTCCGAAGAAATCGACCATTTTGGGTTTTATTCCCTAAAGTCGATGCTAGGAACACTTGTCTATGTGCCATACACACAAATAATGATTACATTATTCGAGCACTCTATCATTCAAAAATAATTCCATATGTGTCTGCGTCTTCTTTGATGAAGTCCCTGTGTTGCAATAATGCCCTGGCAGTAAGCTGCTTGGAACGAAATTGCCCTGATTGCAACAACAAAACTATTGAGTGCAATGACTTTGTTAATAACGATACTATATCTTACGAGAGATGGGTAACAAAAACTGTAACTGTCGTTATAAAGGGAGAAGCAAAACAGTGCAAGAAAACTATTAAAGAAAAAGTACAAACCTCGAAAAATGCTCTTGTAAAAATATTAAACACAAACTTACCGACTTTTATGAAACATGTTGCATATGTGATGCATCAATTCAAGGCCATTCAAGATATAAAATCACAATTAACGCCGATAGACGGACTTCTCCACATAGATTTTTCTGAAAATTATCAGTGCAAATACGGTCAAGAAATACAATCTGCTCACTTTGGAGGTTCAAAGATACAATTATCCTTACATACTTCGGTCTACTACTCGACACAATTAGGACCTCCACACAATTATACAGAAAGTACATCCTTCTGCACCGTATCAGAAAATGTTAGGCATGATCCAGTTCTCATCTGTGTTCATTTACAGGCATTGGTTAATAGAATTGAGGAGTTATCTCCAGATTTGAAAAACTTGCACATTTTGAGTGATGGGCCTTCTACACAATATCGGAACAAGTCCATGTTTCACTTGATAGCATCATATTTAAACAAAGAGTTTAGCGTTGATTCTATCATTTGGCATTATAGCGAACGGGGTCATGGCAAAGGCGCACCTGATGGAGTGGGTGGTTGCATCAAACGAACTTGCGATAACCACGTTGCAAGAGGACATGATGTGGCTAGTTTGGATGAGATGATGTTATGCTTGGGGAACTATTGTAAGGGAATTGAAGTTTACAGGATCAATGAATCACTAGTTCCTGAAATTCAAGAACTAATAGACACTAGCACTATACGTCCTTTCAAAGGTACGTTTGGAATTCATCAGTTATCATGGAGTGTCAAAGCGCCAGGAATTATCCACGCGAGACGTTTAAGTTGCTTGGTGTGTGCTCCTCACCAGATATGTCCACATTACGAAATAGGTCGAATTCAAATAAACCAAATAAGGGATTCGGTATTACCTAACACATCTAGAACCACTCCTGATTCATCCTTGTACAATTTGTCACCTGATGGCCCGGAGAGATCAGCATCACCAGACTCCTCATCTGAGTATTTGCCTATCTGTGATTCTCCTGTGGCTCTAGCTACTCCTGAGGCTCAGACTGAGCCAAATTCACCAGGACTCTCAGATAGACTGACACAAGATCTTTCTTTCGAAATATTTAACCAAAGGCATATACCCCAGAAGAAAAGAATTTATTCAGACGACACTGAAGCCTCTGAAGATTCACCACAGAAAAAACGGCCGCCGAATTTCATGAGGGATGATTCTGACGAGGATAATATATTTTAATATTCTGTTCCTATATATGCCCACAGAAGCATAATGTCTGTTCTGTGGACAAATTTCAATTATTTTTTTGTACTGAGTTGGTAAAGATTTTTGATTATGACTTATTTAGGGGTTACGGAGAACTCCATTTTAATTATTTTTTTCAATTTTTCTGTTCTTGATTTTATTGGTATGATTATATGAGGCCCATTTTGTTCTCATCTGTAGACAGCACAATCTCTTCTGTAGACGTAAAAATTATAAAAACGTGATTTATTCCTAAAATATCCAAGACTGATCTCTAGTGATATTATTGTAAGAATATTATTACCTAACTTTAAATAAATATAACGTTTCATAACAATTCATGGAGTTTTATTATTTATATTTTATGTTGTTCACTTTTTGTGTATGACCCTTAAATGAAATAAATAGTTTGAGTTTGGTTACTTACGGCAATATAATTCGTTTTTCACCGTTCATTATACAGCTCATGTCCGGCATTGGTTGAAAATACAGCCCCCTAATCACGTAACACACTATTTATCACAATCTGAATCATTTTGAAGCCTATTGCTAATCCACTGCGTCATTTGTTCGAAAAATTTGTCTGCTCAACAACGTAAATAACGCAATGAATGTTGTTGAACTGTCAAATGAAACCCATTCCTACTGTTAGTGTGTTACGTAATTACCCCGCAGGTGTCTATGATCGAGTATGAAATTTTCGAAAAATAACCCTTTCTATGTTTGTTATCCAACAAACAGTAATTTGCATGCTCCCGTTTCAAAGGTACGAATGGTGGTGAATGACATTAAGAGCCAGGCGACTTGGTCTCTCTGCGACTAAAACATAGGCTTAATTCAGTCGCTTGGCTTGGTCGCCCAGTCTAGTTGCCTATAATTTGGTCACCGAGAGACCAAGTTGCCGGCGACCGGTCGACAGCGCATAATCAGTACAAATATACAGGAGACATTACAATTTTGCTTCTAAAGACTTCAACGCGTTGACAACCCTATTACTCGTAATGTTGCAGGTGACTTTAACCCCCGTTTCCCCCCATATACAATTTGTGATTCTTGTTCTCAACAAGTTTCAATAAAGACTTGTCCAGCGCTGGGGCTGTCTCGCATAGGGTCGTAGCATTATGCTGAGCGATTGCCGTTTTGCGTGAATGTAACGCATATTTTCCCCCAACTCGTTCTTTTTTGTATTTGTGTGTTTTTCGCTGTGTCTTGTTTACCGAAAAAAAACCTATTTTCTTTCTTTTTCTTTTTGTCATAAACATATCGTGTATAAAACATGTAATCGTAGATGTATTAACGCTGTTTCTACATAGTATTGTTAACTATTTTGTTCACTTTTTAACAAGCTATCTACTCGTACATTTTTTGTAAACAACTAGCGTTTATAACTTTTTTAATGTGTAAGCGTTAAATAAAAACAGAAGACACAAAATTTTAAATAGGTACATGTTTTATAACTTAGTGTAAACGCGGGGTTACCACTTATTTACATCAAATGGAGCGTCGGCTTTTTCGCCAACGTATAACAATATAGCCGCCGGGAGGGGACGGCCTAGGAAGACATATAGTGACCTTATTGGTGATGTTCTTCAAAAGGGTCAGGTGCGTAGTACTCGCAACCGGCGTGCGTGTATAACCAGATGTATGAACGTAAACGAGGCAAAAGGAGTATGTAAGGATCGTAGCAGGTGGCGTTCTGTAGTTTCTGCCTACCCCCATGGGAAGAAGGCGTGAGTTTATGTATTTATATGTAAATACATAGAACATACATAGCTTTCCATTTTAATACCGACAAACTAAATAAAAATCAATCACCAACTTAGAGTTAACTAAGTGTACAAACAAAAATAGATTTTAATTAACAGATAAGCTTCGAGTGCTTAATTAAGTATATTAAAAGCTCCTCAGCGATGATTGAGCATATTATCACTATATTAATAAACCGTTATCTAGCATTTAGTCGCGTGTTAGCGCCTATCAGTGGGCTTTTTTTTATCAATAAGCCCTATTTATTCTAGAATAGTATTCTCTTTATTATGTACACCATAAAAATTACAGATATAAATGTAGAAATTTTACACAGGGTGACTCTTTTTTTTTCTTTTGGAAATCTTCATGGATGTCCCCCACCCTGGGGCAGGGGGAGGGGTCTGTCAGACGCTTACTGACTAAAACCACACGGTGTTCTTCTACTACCTTTAGCCGGGAGTTGGAGTGCTTGCGCATTTCATCACGCTCCCCCGGCCAGGTGTTAGCCCGCATATATTCACGCGGACCCCGTCACCCTCAGCGGCCGCATACGGCCGCAATTCCTCTAGAGAAAAGCGCGCGCGGAACACGGCGCGCCGCCCACTCAGGTCTTTCACTGTTCAGGCAACAAACTCCCCAAGTCTATTGCCTGCAGGCCTCATAAGGCCTCATCAGGCCTCTAAGGCGGCCGGAGACCAATCCGCGCCCTCCGGCGAGGGTTGCTTCCCTGAATCAAGCAGGCCATCATTTGATCAAGAATTTTTATTAGAAGTCCTAGGTCCATATAAAATACTGGTATTCAGCTGCATTCGGTTACACTGGAAGCAGTAACCGAGGATCGAGAAGTTTAATGAAGCCCGTGTCCAGCAGTGGATACTGATGTAGGTCCACCCACATCTCATTTAATTAATCTTGCTAATTCAACCGTTATCGTCACAAAAAATCTTTTTAGTAAACGGTCGGCCAGGCACAATGTGTAGTTGGTAGGTCAGTAGTGGGTAGAGTAATAGAAAACTGAAAACATAGGCGCTCTAAAAATACAGGGCTGCAGGGACATTGACACGCAAACGGTAACCATGAATTCAGCACATGATTTTTGTGTTTCTTTTTTAATAACCGACGAAAACTTTCAACGCAGGGGCTTCAGAATCATCGACGGGGTCCGATAGGGCCGATGCTTGCCGGGGTCGCGGATTGTTCGAAAGAGTTACCGTGGCCCTGGCGCACAGGCAACTGAAGGAACACGGATGCGTTTTAGTCAGTAAGAGTCTGACACGCCCTTCCGCTCCGCCCAGAGCTGGAGACGTCATTTGATGATCTCCCAACCAAACAAGAAAGTGGCTTCAGTATCATGTACTGAATCCATGGTAACAGCATCAATGTCCCTGCCGCCCTGTATATTCTTTTGAGGTAATTTTATAGTGCAAGTATATCGCGAAATAACTGTTGTCATTTTTATTCAAAAGTGAGAAGTTTCTTGTAAGGTTTTCAGACCACGGAAGCAATTATTGTCCGTCAAAAACACTTTGGAAAGAGGTGATTCTTTATTCTGACCGCATCAGTAACCGATATAACCACATTATCATTATTAATAATTCGTTATCTATTATTAAATGGACGCTGTTTGGTTTAGTCGCGTGTCGGTTTTAACAATGGTTATTGTTATGAAAGTAAGGGGTTCATTTATTTTTAACTAGCGCCCCGACCCTGCTTCGCAAGGTTTTTACGACTTGACAAAACATCGAGATTTCTTTATTAAATGTATGTTTAATATTAATGTATTATGCACATAAACTTTTCGGAATAAATTCTCTAAATGATAGCGAAAACCGCATGAAAATTCGTTGCGTAGTTTAGAAGAATAACGAGATCATACAGACAGACGTGAAAAGTGACTTTATTTTATAAATATGTACACCCCGGGGTTTTACCCGCATAAGTCTCGATCCCGTGGAAATATAGGGACAAGAAGTATCCTATCTCCTAATCTAGCTCATGGTCTACCTATGTGCCAAATTTCATCCAAATCCGTTCAGCCGTTTTAGCGTAAAAGCGTAACAAACAAACATAGAAAAAAATCAAATATTTTCTCTTTATAATGTTAGTTTAGATATGTACCAATAGATTGACAATCTTGATTATTTTTTATTCCTTAAGCAACACATTTTATCGGTTTCTAGAATAACTAAGAAGATACGACTGAATAGCAGTATTTTAAACGCAAAGGTGTTGTTTTTTTTTTTTTTAATCTTCGTTTCTAGTTTACACGGTCAAACGTAGATTTTGCGAAAACGTAGTTTGCCAATCGCAATACCGATTATTTAAAGGTACACTTAGGGCCTAGACAAAGTCACATTCGATTAGCGATCACGCTAGTAGAAAAGGTTTACATAATCTATCGAAATGTCACGTGATCATAGGTCAACGAATAGAAATTAGCAAGACAATGTTAACATCATTCGATTCTATGAAACGAATCGACAGCGTCGAACGATTACTTCCATAGAGATGCGTAGCCAAGTGGCACTTTTTAACAAGCGTTATCGCTTGTTTTCGATTCGTTTGATGGAAACACTAGCGAAAGCAATAGCGATTGAAGAAATAGAATCGCTCCGAAGCGAATGACATTTGTCTAGGCCCTCTGGTTTCCTTCCTTTGATCTTTTATTTTAACCAATAGTAAGCATAGTAATAGCGTTATTTGTATGACAATTGAGACCAACGGCTAAACCTGACACGGAGGGGACTTGATTGCAAAGAATGGCTACTTACTGAAGGATTGACAGCAGTAAAATCTTTCAATGTTTGCTATTGTGGTTTAGCCATGGTCCTCGACATAACGATATACTTGTAGTTTGTGTTTAAACTGTAATATAAAATGTATTTATTCAGAATTGAAATTATATGTACATAAATAACAACTTACATCTAATTAATTAACCTAACCTAACTAAAACTATTAACAAACTAAAAAATTGCGTCAAAAAACTCCTCCGCATCGCTGTCGACTGGTAATGTACCCAAGAGACTGGCGGCATTGCCACGTTGTATGGCAATGCTTAGCCTCTGGCCAAGGTAAAAGCCAGCCCTTGGGTCACGGGAAGTGTCAAACAGGCGTTTGGAGATATAAACTATAATAAATATCATTGTGAAGTACACATAGCCACCGTAGGCGCGGGCTTGCGGACGGCGAGCAATGGGCAGCTCGCCGTCAGGTAAGGACCAGGCCCGGGTCGACGGCGCGTCGTGTTCCATGCGCTCCTCAAAGAGATGTCAGCACACATTGACGGAGTCTGTTAGGGCCGATGCCTGCCAGGGTCGCAGATTTGTCCGAAAGGATTACCGTAGCCCTGGTACACAGGCAACTGACGGAACACGGGTGGGTTTTAGTCAGTAAAAGTCTGACACGCCCTCCAGCTCCGCCCAGAGCGGGAGAAGTTATAAAAAGGCATGGTCCTCTACATAACAATATGCTTGAAGTTTGTGTTTAAACTAATAAATATCATTGCGAAGTACACATTTATAAAATAAACAGATCGACATTAAATAGACATTCATACATAGATCTATGAAGTTTAACATTTGCTTTCATGCGTGGTACAGTGAGATTATTGAAGTTTACTTGAACTATCAAAACAGTTTTGTGAGCACAGTTATAGAGATACTCGGATGGAGGAGACATCTTGGATGTCGGGAGTCGATAGCCGATTCCCGGCCACCGTAGGCGCGGGCTTGCGGACGGCGAGCAATGGGCAGCTCGCCGTCCGGTAAGGACCAGGCCCGGGTCGACGGCGCGTTGTGTTCCACGTGCGCCTCAAAAAGATGTTAGCATAATTGACGGGGTCCGATAGGGCCGATGCCTGCCGGGGTCGCGGATTGTTCGAAAGAGTTACCGTGGCCCTGGCGCACAGGCAGCTGAAGGAACACGGGTGGGTTTTAGTCAGTAAGAGTCTGACACGCCCTTCCGCTCAGCCCAAAGCGGGAGAGGTCATTCGATGATTTCAGACCAAAAACGGGGGTATACGGATCGTAGCTCTATATCTTGTGAATTTGTAATCAGTTCAAATACATGTGAAATTACAGAAAATAAAAACAAGACACACACACAAAACAACAGATTTAGCGGTACACAACTTTGAAAATTTATTTAAAACACAATGCATGATTTTTTTAAATTATTATTATCTGCTTCTACTTCAATACATAATAATCAAACATAAAATAACAACTATCTAGCTTTTAAACAAGCTTGAGCGTTTGCAAAATATCTGTATTCGTTTTGTTTTTAACCTTAAAAAGTATGATCACGTTTCTAACTTTCGCAAGATACTCAAGTGGCTCCCTATTCGACTTCGCAGGAACTCTCGGATATTGTGTCTGCTATTCAACCTACTTCACAACCCTAAAACGCCATCCTATCTGCGGGAACGCTTCTCGTACGCCCGTCCTTTTGATGCGCCTTGCAGGTCGCATCTTAGAAATCTCCTCAAATCCCCTCCCCACTCAACCGACTCTACTCCTACTCTTTCACTGTGCACGCGGTACGATTGTGGAATTCACTTCCGCCTGAAATTAGGAACTGCCATACTATTGGAATATTTAAAAGTAGAGTGAAAGAGCACTATCTTTCCACTTTGTCATAATTGCATATGTATTTATTATTTGAATTACATTATATTGTTATATATTTTAGTGATATTTATTTTAGTAGTATGTATGTATGTAAGTATATTCTCATATTGTATGTTTATATTTAAATTGGAAAATTATTTAAGATTTTATGTATTTTGTTTTCCCTTCTACTCTTACACACGTTGTCTATATCTCTTTAATATACTCTCCTATCGCAGGTATGCTGGAAGAGATTTCTTTATAAATAAGCATCACCTATGTACGTATTTTTCTGTTCCTTTCTTCTTGTCTGTTTATATATGTGTGTACATTAATGGTAAAATAAATAAATAAATAAATATCTTTCTTCGTCACAAATAGTTTTACAAATCGTTACAATTTTCTATCATTTTGAGCAGGTTATTTCACTAAAATGAAACAACACGAAAGTACTTTATCGGCAGAACATTCCAAAAACATGTACAACTTCTCAGCTATCCAACGAGATACAATAAGATACCAGACAACTTCGATAAAATATAAAATGTCAAATCACTCGAAAATGCTTGACAATTGCATAGGGGTCATCAGGGGTCATTCGGTTGCAAATGGCCTCCCCTACATCCCCTTAATGTATTGCCGACATAAAACCAATAATCATGTATTTAAACTTAAAAATTAAATAGAGGATCATTACAGAAACACGAGACTTGTCAATAATTTCTAAGGCTTACTGTGCATCAGGATGCACAGTAGGCCTTAAATGCAGAAAATGAATATGGCGAAAATACAGGCAACTAGACCTGTTAATCAAACCCTAAAAATACGGAAAGCGGTTCAAAAAACCTCAAGTCAATACCCTTAGCCTTCTGATACTGAAAAAAGATATCGGAAAATGGAAATGTTTTTACAGATTGAAGGTTTCTCCTCAAATATTTGTGTTGAATTCGATCGGTCATCGAGCTCACTGAATATTTTTTAAGGTATATATAGTATATTTTTTAAGGTTAATTAAAAAGGTTTTAGTAAAGGAATCTCTACATCCGCTTTCTACGGCTTAGCTGTACTTAATATGATGCTTAATTTTAACTGCTGGAGACCCAATAGATTTTCGTATTTTGACTAGATAACCTAACTAAAGCACCCCTTTTTTTTTTGTTCCGTGGTGGAAAATCCTCATGGATGTCCCCCGCCCTGGGGGGGCGGAGGGGTCTGTCAGACTCTTACTGACTAAAAACCACCCCGGTGTTCCGTCTCACACCTGCGCCGGGGGTCACGGGAACGTACGAATCTTCCGCAACCCCCGGCTGGTGCCAATTAAAGCACCCTGAGCGAACTATAAAATCTCGTAGGCGTAGCGTAGCGGCGTAGCCTCGTAGACCGTCGACGAATTCCGTAGACCTACAGCCTAATTACGTAGCAGTCTTAAAATCGAAATAGTTTTGTAACAATTTAACCACTATCATTATTGCGTAGTATATTTAATTTTAATTCAGTTTTGTTTCGTTTATCTGTTTATAAGCTAAGTAATTGTAAACCAAATTGATGCGGTTTTCATCATCAATATTTTCGTATAGCATTTATTCATCCATTCATAACTGTGGTGAGTCATTATTTAATAGTTAGAACTGACTTCGACTAAAATAATAAGACAACGGTGCAGATAATATGACCTCGATTACCATATATATATTCTCCTCTTTCGTAGGCATCTAAGTGTTAGCATTTTTCCAACCAACAGCCCCAAAAAACTGATTAAATAACTCTAGCCTAACAACAATTTCTTTTCTCCCGCAGGTACATAATGTAAAACCCACCACATCACAACAATGTCTTCTCAAATACTACCACACGGTATTTACCGCCGGGACTCGAGTGACATCCAAGAAAAACCCCTAGAAATCGACACAGAATCGAACCCAGACCGCAGCCGATCCAACAGCCCTAAAAACATGAAATATTACAAACAAATCGATGAAGAAAAAACTATTTTAAATCAAGGAAAAAAGTCATTCTGTATAGATGCTTTACTTTCAAGACAACTACCTGAAAGTAGTTTGCAAGATAAAATGGCGCAGCAGAAATATCTGACAATCATTCACAATAAAAATTACATAGGGAGGTATCAAGAGAATTATGACTCCCAAATCGAACAGAATATGATAAATAAGTGCGAGGGCCGGGAGAGTCCGAGGTCTGGGCAGAGGAGTCCTAGGTCTGGGCAGAGTAGTCGGTCTGCGAGTCCAGGGTCTGATGATGGGAACAGGTCTGGGAGCTACAGTCCTCCGATTTCGCCGGGGGTTGAGGGGGGAAATGAGGAGTACGAAAGTTATAGACCCGGTGAGTTGAATTTTATTGTTTTTGTTACGATAATTAGGATTTTAGTAGCTTTAACTTTGAGGAATGAACCACACAGATTACGTGGACCTGTCCAGTCAGTACACGCATTTGTCAGTAATCGTGCAGCTCAACTCAGAACTTAAGGAGCTCAACGATACTTAAAACATCTCTTTCCTCCACAGGCATAATCCCGAAACCCGGCCTCCTACCTCAGAACCCGGCCCTCGTAGCAGCGCAGTCAGCAGCCCTATTCAACTACCCCCAGCTGTCACAGCCGGGAGCTCTGCCCCCCGGGACCCCGCTGCCGTCTGCCTTCCACCATCCCGGGGACAGGGTGCTGCATCACATGCAGCTGGAGTGGCTGGCCAGGACTGGCATGTTTTATCATAGGATACCCGAGCTCGGAGGTACGTGGTTATGTATGTGAAATTATAGTTTTTTTTGTGAGATTCATATTTTGTTATTTTCTGTAAGCTTAGAAAATTATCCAACACTTGGTATGTGAAGATGGTCACCCATAAACGGACCAAGCGTACCATAACTGCACCCTAATTACGTAACACACTATCTATCACAATCTGAATCATTTTGAAGCCTATTGCTAATCCATTGCTTCATATGTTTGAAAAATGTGTCTGCTCAACAACGTAAATAACGCAATGAATGTTGCTGAACTGTCAAAATGAAAGCTATTCCTACTGTTAGTGTGTTACGCAATTACCCCACAGGGCTTCGTGGATCAAAAGCTAGCTAACGACTTTATGTCAATTTAGATAAACGAATGCTGCAAATACCAACTCATTATCAAATTAGAAAATAAACAATGACGTCTTTTTTAAACGCGGTTCAAAATCAGACGGTTTTTTTTCTTCTGTCTTCAAAACCATAGACAAAGCTTAATATGCTTGTGCTAGGATTGGTTCACGTCGATAATGCATCTACTAGGATCCAAATTTACTATGTCTCACTCGCCAATTCTTCATTTCTGTAATTAATATATTGTGCAATAATATTATAAGGCAACAAATGTACAATAGAACATCAAGCAATATTATTGCTAAAATATTTTTTCTATAAATGTTCTTTACATAGTAAAACATTTAATACTCGCGTGATATTTAGTATATTTTTCTATAAACAATCTCAATAGATTTTAACCCTTTTCCACTATCAGAAAAATCGTGAGGAATTTGCATGACATCAACCAACCCGCACTGGGCCCGCGTGGTAGATTACAGCCCACTCCCTCTCACAGAGAGGAGGCCTGTGTCGCAGCAGTGGGAACAATATAGGCTGATTATGAAGGCATCACGTCTAATAACTCACTGGTTATATCTTTCTTTATCTTTAAAACAACAAGCGAAAATAAGACGTATAGGCTTATTAAAGTGATGAAATCTCTCACACACACATTTACTGTAGGTATACCTAAATTCAAAATTATTCAGCCATTATTAATATTTCTAACGCCTATTTAACTACACGTCCAAAACAAATGCATAAAAATACGACAAAAATGTCTCATTACATTAAAAATACTCTCAAAACTCATACAAAAACTCTCAAAAGATAAAAGATAACATAGATTTAGCAACAGCACACCATTCATATTTTTTACCTAAGTAGGTACTCTAATCTTTTACGAAATAAATGAAGGTACTTACAGTACGTGATGTGTGGGCGAGTTAAACTTAATCCGTCATCGTGATAAATGTGATCGATCAAGTTTGAGACAAAATGCTAATACATTTTTTTTATGTCTTGTTGGTTGGAATGTCCGTTCAAGGTGAATCTCAGCTGTAGCCCGCCTAATTCAAATTTTCTTTGGTTTTTTTGCAAATTGCAGCTCTGTTTTACTCTGTTAAACTTTGGAAAATTGTTCTATCTAAGAATTTTTCTGAATATTTCATACGAAAACTCTTAGGTGGAACAAATTTCCAAAGTTTGACGATTGATATGAAATTGATGATAATTATTCAGTAAATATATCATTCCTACAGTCGCGAATCGCATTTTGATCAATATACGACGTAAAACAGAGTTGCAATTTGTAAAAAACCAAAGAAAATTTGAATTTGGCGGGCTACAGCTGAGGATTCACTTTTATAGCATATTTATGTATTTTATTTACTAAGCCTTTGCTTGGCCTGTTGTTTTCTGTGGCAAGAAGGATGTTGAAAGTTAATAGATATCAAAAGGCTTACATACAATTTTCGAACAATGAAAATACATAACAGTAATCATTTAAATGATCATTTTGATGATTTTTTACAGAGCAATGTGTATTGTCTTTGGTCTCTGGCATCAAGCAATAGACAAAATTATGAAACTTTTGTAACATGAATACGAGGCTTTTGGCTATTTTGTATGTCTCTAAATGAATGTCGTTCATTTGTTAGGTGCGTTTTGTTTGTGCAGAATAAAATATTTTTCTTTCTTTTCTTTTTCTTTCTAAATATTATTGGCCAATTTGGCACTTGCCAAACGTGAAAGGGAGTGGGCCGTAATATACCACGCGGCCCAGTGCGGGTTGGTGTATCTCACATGTCTTCAAATTTTGGATTCCAGGGCATGCTGATTTCTTCACGATGTTTTCCTTCACAATATTTCCCAAATATCTTCTATTTAGGTACCGACCTACTTATTTTTTAGAAATAGAAATAGAAATATCATTTATTTGCTAAAAACATGGTATAAAAGATGGTAATAATGAATAATGTGAACTGACATTTTAGCCACCAAAATATACTACCAAAAAAAAGATACACAGACAAGCATATCCACGAGCAAAAACTATCATGTCAGACGTATATTAATCATATTGTCATACTTATAAGAAAAATACAATTTTTATCATTTATCACCACAATCAGAGACCCTATTTGACGACTAACATGTCAATCGTGCTATCGATGTTGAAACAAATATTATTTTCATCTTAAAATATTGGAGATACATTATATTCTTATCACCTGTACGAAATAGATTATCCGATTTCCTTTGTCATACAAATTAAAGATTGTGATAAACGACCAGATGTAATGGTGGATGGGCCACCTTGGGCCCAATGTCCACGACGCTACTCAAAAGTAACGTGATACAAACTCAAACCACCAACGAGTAGCCAATCGTCACAGCACTAGTAATTCTATGGCGGTCCGTACACGACACAATCAATCACAAATTCGTTACTATAGTCCTCCAGACCGTATTTCGGCCATGGCGGCCTATCTCAACGGAAACTAGCCTTCGGCGCGGGAGATATTCTAGGTTTCCCATTCGGCAAAAATTACGAACTTCTATACAAACTTAAGTAGGAAAGAATTTTGAAAAAAAAAATGTTTTTAGTTTGATAAATAGCTCTTGTGCAAAATGTCATGCTTCTAAACCCACTCTTGTGCAAAATTTCATACTTCTAGCCCGACTATTGTGCAAAATTTCATGCTTCTAGCCTGCTCTTGTGCAAAATTTCATGTTTTTAGACCCAGCGGCTTAGGTTGTGCGGAGTCCGTCAGTAAATGAATTAATGAATTTAAGATTTTTAATTAGTAAATGTCTTTTGAAACCGGACCGACGGACGCATTGTAGTAACACAAGCAAATTCACTTCCCGGTTTTTGGCACATTTGGCATTAAAAAGAGACTTTCTCTAAAATTCGTTGTGCTATATTTACCGACGGGTTCTGTAACAGGCAGAGATTATCGCTTAACATAAGGTGGCATAATCATAATTACCCTATTATGTTCCCACTGCTGGGACACAGACCTTCTCTCTGTGAGAGGGAGTGGGCCGTAATCCACCACGCGGGCCCAGGGCGGGTTGGTAGATGTCACATGTCTTCGAATTTTTGGTTCTAGGACATGTCGGTTTCCTCACGATATTTTCCTTCACAGTTTTGAGAACAGTGATGATGAAATGAAATACACAAAGTAAAATGCCTGTCTGGGTTCGAACTCACGGCCTACAATTCGCAAGTCGGGGCTGATACCACTGGGCCACCACTGTCGACATCAAGTGGACCATATGCCAAATTCGTCACTTTACTAAAAAAACAAAATAAAACATTCAAATAAGCTAATTGTTATCGATTAATTCGTAAAAACGATGACATATGCGTCAAACATGATTAGCAGTATTAAACGACCCCTAGGGTAAATAATGTTATGCGGGGGGTAAACTTGACAGGGGGTAACATTCGTTATGGGTAAATAAAATTAAATAAATTAGCCGGCACTTATTTTTATGGGGTCATTTGTGTTTATTGATAGATTTGAAGTAATTTCGGGCATTCGGAAAGAGAGCAATGTATTTGTAATATTCGTAATGCCTTTGAAAATTATGAAAAAACAAGTTAAAATGTTATTCGTTTCATTTAAGAGTGTTCAATCGACTCGGTCTATCGCAGTCCACTGCTGGACATAGGCCTCTCCCAGGCTGCCCCACAACCGCCTCCTCATGCTCCTCCGCCTTCCACATGCAGTCTGCCCCAGCGACCTTCCCACCTTGCCTTGTCTCAGGCATTTGAAATACTTTCAAGTATTCAACCTCGAAATCGCATAGAACAAAAAGAAACAATCGACTTCAAAAAAACACTACAAAGTGAAAAATAACTTTAATTTCGGAAGTCGCTGTCTTTGGTTTTGTATTTTCGTTTATTGCCACCGACTTCCGAAATTAAAGTCTGTTGTTTTTTTCTTTTTTTGTAAAACTGTTTTTATTTTTCACTTCTTAACCGTCGCCGCGTCGTCGTACCAAGCCCACACAAATTCGTAAACCACTACTTGATATGTAAATAATAGTGACAAGAAGATAACATAACATCATCAATATACAATAAGTTGAAAAAATACATATTATTGAAGCTAACCGAAAAACTACCGAAGCAAAGTTAATAAAATTTATATGGGACCACCCCTGAGGTATACCCTATCTATTAAAAAAAGAATTTTCAAAATCGATCCACAATTGCCGGAGATATCACGTCACAAACATACAAAAAAAACACAGATGAATTGAGAACCTCCTCCTTTTAAAGTCGGTTAAAAATAGACCAAAGATTTACGTTTCTTTTATAAGAGCACCCGAATTTACTGTCAAACAAATCGTACATAAATTTTCGCATCGCTTGCTGTAGAGATTTCGAACAGAATTTAAATTTATTTACATTTATGCTAATTAATACGAATTGATTGATAATTGTGTAACAATAATTCATGATAGTTTGTTTACTGACTGTTAATTAGTAATTACACGTCGGGACAGATGGCGTACTTAGCTTGAATATAATTGTAGTGACCGAATTTCAGTCACGGCGGCCAATCTCAACGGTGACTAGCAGGAGATGTTATAGATATTATTAAAGAGATTAAGGAGAGATATTAAGGGGGGAAGGGTTATTAGAGACGATTATTATATATTCTTGTTTGTGCAGAACAAACAATTCTCCTTTCTTTATTTTTTAACTGACTTAAAAAAAAGTAGGAGGTTCTCAATTCGACAGTTTTTTTTTTTAATGTTTTTTAGCTCAGAACTTTTTTCTGGGTGTACTAATTAGGATGATTCTTTTTTTATTTGAAAGCTGGTGTTTCACATGTGGTCCCATTTAAATTTGATCAAGTACTAGCCAGTAGTTTTTGAGTTATCCCTAATAATGCGCATTTTTTCCACTTGGTTTATATTGACGATGTTATAATAATTTCCTGTCACGGTTATTTACATATCAAGTAGTTGTATACGAATGTATGTAGGGTAGGTACCACAACCAAAAAGTGAAAAATAAAAACGTTTGTTTCGTCCTATAGTGCACAAGTGTATGCGCAGACACAGGTACACTCTCTCGTCCCGCACTCTCATAGTCCGATGGAACGGCAATCCGACACGATTGATTATAATGCTGCCTCATCGTCCTAGTGGTTGCAGGAGCTACCGCTGACCATGAGGTCCTGGGATCGATACCAAGGTCGTGCGAATATTTATTGGGTTTTCCAACAGGAACTTCGCAGTAGCAGCCTGGAGTTTGGATTTGTGCCCGGTTGATGGCAATAGGGTCGCCCCCTAATAAATGGAACCGGAAATGTGGGTGTACTATGGTACTTACACCTGTGCCCAACCCCGGGGAAACAAGGCGTGATGGTTATTTTAATACTGGTACCCATTACTCTTCCTTCAAAGAAAATCCATTGGACAATCAACCCAGGGATCAACTTTAATAAACACCTCATCTCTTCTCCGAGCAATCTACCTATACAAATAAATAAAATTGAAGTGTCTGTTTGTAATGTCAAAATAACAGCTTTTTACTAAATGCGTATGAAAGTATATACGGGACTTTTAACAAAATACCAATTTTTAAAAAATGTTCTCTGTCTGTCTGTTTGGCCCGGGTAATCTCCGAAACGGCTGGACCGATTTTGACGGGACTTTCACTGGCATATAGCTGATGCTATAAGGAGTAACATAGGCTACTTTTTCTACCGGCAGCACGGTCCCGTTGGATAATTTCCGACATCCACGCGGGCGAAGCCGAAGGCAGCAGCTAGGTCTTACATATAATCATTAATCACAACCTGCCAACCCATCAAAAATCCGAACCTGCCGACATGACAGCTTAACTGCACTATAGTCAATCAACCCCTGTTTGTAGACTACCCTCACTATTTGCCGTCAACACTGCCACCTACGATGACACCTTCCCTTTGTGTCGACCCCTGTTAAAAAAGAACTGGTTAGAAAAACAGTAGTGTAAAAAAAGGTTGTGATAATCTGTGGTGATTTTTTAAATGATGACGGTTTTTAGAACGGTAGTATCTCTATGTAGTCTGTGGTTTTTAGGAAGACATGTTGAATTTTAGTTTTTGCACAATTACTGCATGTCATGGATAAAAACACTTTCAAAATTATTTTGTAATTATTGTTCTTTTTGTGCGATTTTAAAGAAAATATGAAAAATCCAGTTATATCTGTATAGAGTAGTCTATGTGACGTGTTTGTGTGAATAGATCTATTTCTAGTTTAGGTTTAATTTAAGTATATAGGTGGTATGTAAATTATGGTTTAAGAAATTATTTCACGCGGAAAAACTTTGCTTAGGCCTAAATGTAATGATTTTTTCACTCCTCTTGCTCAAAAAGTCCGTCATTGTAACGTACCAGAGCGGGAATAAAATAGCATATTTTCGTCTAGGGGAAAAGGTTTTTTTTTTAATTTTTGTCTGTCACCAACGAGCCCACAAAAACGAAAGTCTTTATTTATATGTAGAATAATCATTAATAAAGACTCGACTCAATTACTGTTTCGTAAAAAGGAACATTTTATTTTTGAAAATGGAACTAAAAGCTGCGATCTCGGTAGAATGCGTGCATTGCGTTGCGGCTACAGAAGAAATTTAAAAAAAGTTAACTACATATTTAATATTGTATGGGATTATTTTATTTTCTCGCAATTTTAATGAAATTTAGAGTGTAAAACACAGCGCTAAAAACCCACTAAAACTCGGATTCTATTTACTCCCTCGCTGGGGCTCGGGAGTAAAGCTGCCTTGTAAATAAGGACTCGTTTTATCCCCTTGTACAACAATGTACTATTCCAAGTTATATTTACATCCCTGTTCTACCTACCTATATATTTGAATCAAACCAAAACTATACAGGCGAATCATGCATGATTAAAAATAAAACACCCACTTAAACATTTTAAATCTAACACACCATTTCTAATTTCCAATAACAATATTCACAACCCAACGCTGGGCAACCCCCACAATTTAAACTGTACATTTAACGCAAGATTAGTCCACCATCCCAATTGGCCAGCAATAAAAATCATTCAATTAAGTGATTGCTAACAGGTGCCGCTACCCGACGGTCTCGACATATGGGGCGGCAATAAACCAGCCACCCTACTTAGTTAGGGTCACCCCTGCTCAACCTTTTTTAGTTGGAAAGATAAATTGAGATAGATTATTATCTTTTTAGTAGTAATGTGTGATTTTTTTGTTGTAATTTGCAAACATTTTTTGTAATATTTTTAACATGCATAATTTCGACTCTGTATGTTCTCGAATATAGTATTCTAGTATAATCGACCTACTATTGCCCTCAATTGCCCGAATCGTTGAGCTCCTTAAGTTCTGAGTTGAGCTGCACGATTACTGACAAATGCGTGCACTGACTGGACAGGTCCGCTCAATATGTGTGGTTCTTTCCTCAAAAGACCATTGCAAACACCAATCTACATGGTCTTCACATGATCTGACCAAGATTATGTCTGGACTTTAATAGCGATTGTGACCTCTGCGTTTGTTTCGGCCTTTCTTCTCAGAGTAGTCAGATAGTAAACGCCGACCTCATTTAGTTTAAACAATATGATTGACGTGTAAAAGTGTTTGTACAAACCTACTTACAGAAATAAAATCATTTATCAACCAGACTCAAGCCCAGATGGACACCGGCGAGGTAATTACGTAACACACTAACAGTAGGAATGGGTTTCATTTTGACAGTTCAACAACATTCATTGCGTTATTTACGTTGTTGAGGAGACAAATTTTTTGGACATGTAAAGCAATGGATTAGCAATAGGCTTCAAAATGATTCAGATTGTGATAGATAGTGTGTTACGTAATTAGGGTGCGGGTTACTCCTGCTTTCTTAATGGTAAAAACCAGTAACATGGCTGCCCGTTCGGGGTACGTTCCATTCAACGCTCTACACTCGTAGATACTTGGAAGTTTATAACCTAGTCTCAACCACTCCAATCCTAACGCAATATTCACGACCGAGCTTGGCCTAGAAAAAAGAACCTGTAGGCTTTGCCTCCTGGATCGAAATTTTATTTAATACGAGCGGATACCCGGGCGTGTGCTACTACGCTAAAAAAGAAATACATTTTGTTTATTTTTTATTTATTTTTTGTGGTCTGGAACCATCTTTGCCTTTTCCTTTCTAATGAAACCGGTTTGGGGCACATCGGTTGGAAAACTCTCAAACTCAAAATCAAAGCATTTATTTCAATTAAACCATTTACAGGCACTTTTGAATTGCTAAAGAGTCGGTCAGTCAGTCAGAAAGTTGAAGCTAGTTGCCCATTCCAAAACGTAGATCTCTATGGAGAAGAACGGGCAAGAAACTCCAAGGACACTCACGTGGATGGTTTCAAAGTCTTTATCGGACTTAGTTAGAAACTTTTTTTGTGTTTTACGTATATTGATTTATGACTATTATAGTTGCCATTATTATAGTTACTATTATTCCATTGCCTTTTTCGTGCAACATAATGTATTTTAGTTTTGCACTAAAAATAAAGACAAAACGGACTGCAAAAAGGCTCAGACCTTAAATAAACTTGTAAACATAATCAAATAAAATCCTACAGCGTCGTATACAACACATAGTTAATTAACTCCTTGATTATGTGATTAAATAATTAGTTGATAAATCTTAACATGGCCGCTTCAGAAGTTTATTTAAAAATCAACAGAGTCCCGGCTAGAACGTAATTTGTTGATGGCGTGTGGTTCCAGTTGTAGCGGGCATTTTGTATTTAATTCTGTTAATTTTTTTAGAATACACAACATTACGCCTGCATTTCCTGATGGGGTAAGTAGAGGTGTATTGTATGGTCCCTCCTTACCACATTTAACCAGTTTTAATAGGCGGCAAGCCTATTTCCATCAACCGGGCACAATTCTCCAGACTCGAGGCCACCGCTGAGAAATTCATAATTGAAATACTCAATATCATTTTGCTCGACTTTGGGGTCAAACCCATAAGGGACACGCTGTCGCGCTTACGATCACTACTCCAAGTAAGCAGCCTATTGACTGCCCCTCTTACCTTCCTCATAAGAAGCAATGCGAAAGACCTCAATTCAGAAGTCGCCGCGGTGCAGTAAAATTGTGAAGGAACTACCATCATACATACCTATTTCTTTGACCAAGCAATATCGCTGTGTTCTATTTTCAAGGATACGGGTACCGGAGTCGCAAGCACATAAGACATGCGCTTAATCTCTAAGGCCAATTTACACCAGACGAGCGAATGCTCATTCTATCCCCACTATGAAATTATTTTAGTGAAAACAGAGATAGAGCATTCTTTCGTTGTTCTGGCTGCGTTCGCAAAGATTCTATGGAATTTTCTGTGAATTCCTTTCGCTTGATGTAAACGGCACCAGAGCGTGCAAACAGTTGCTTAGAGCATTCTTTCGTGTTCGGACGCGCTCGCTCCTCGGAGCGGTCTCTTCAAAACGTTATTGTGTTCTACCGACTCCATATACATACATATCGATGTAATTATGGATTTGTATCAGGAAAAATGCCTGTTCATGATAGAATCCTACCAAAATTCCAGATGTCTGTGAGATCCACCTTTTGAAAATTATAAAAATTCAACTCGCAAACAAGTTGCTTGGCAGGAAATTGCAAACCTACTAGAATGTAATGTTGAAGGAGCAAAAAACAAGATGGACTCGCTTCTTGCATCTTAACGTCGAGAAAGGCAAAAAACAATTACTACAAAGTTGGACATAGTGACCACTACGAACGACAGCATTGACACAAAAGAACAATGAGCATTCGTTCGGCTGATCTAAACATCTCTAGAGCGTGTGCGAGAGTTCTAGCTCTTGGTTCTCATTCTTCCTCCTTGATATTCTTTTGGTGTAAACGCTATAAACGAACTTTTGTTTACACTAAATGCAAAAACACACGAGCGACACTCGTCAACGACAGAGGCAACTGCAGCCGTCGACGTGCGTCGACGGCAGACGTAAACGCGTCGCCGGCGGCAGCCGTGAACGCATAGCAGTCAACGCGCGCGGCTGCCGTCGACAACATAACGCTCGTGTATTTGAGCACCATACTCAAATACACGAGCGGCACGTTATCGACAGCGGGCGTCGGCGAGTGTCAGCAGCTGCAGTTGCCTCTGCCGTTGTCGCGTGTCGCTCGTGTGTATGCATGCTTAAAGATCAAGAACTAATGCTATTACTCTAGCTCTGGCTCTTTTTTCGTTTTATTCAAACCCATCTCACTTGCAATGCCTCTAGGATAACTGCCCATAGGCCGCTGGTGATCACTTGCCATCAATCAGTTGGCCCTGGAAGACTACCACCACCTTCCATACCAGTATAATTTTAATGTTACTTCAGTGTGGGAAAAAAATGGAGCTACACGTCCTGTATAGCTGCATCTCTTTCAGACCATGTTTGCCAACAAAAAAAAATGTAATGTTGATTACTTTTAAACTTAAATATGTTTTAAAAGCTAACTAATCACAAGCGTGATTCCCCCGCCGGCACTCAGTCCCCCATTCCCCCGTCCCCCGGGGACTTTAAGCCAATTATCTGGCACCAATTTGTTCTCACAAACAAAGCCCAGCCCTTGCCAAATTAGATCCCCGTGTGTGAGTGAGGGGGTAGTGGCGACGTGTGATATTATCGATAGATTTTGTTGTTTTTCGATGATAAACAAAATAATTCGTTTTTTAAAGAAATATTCCGAAAGCATTGTTTGTAGGGTTCAGTACCTCCTAATGAGAAAACGGAACCCTTAAAGGATCACTCGTGTCTCTGTCTGTCCGTCTGTCACAGCCTATTTGATCCGTATCTACTGGACTGATTAAGTTAAAATTTGGTTCACATATTATGAATTTCTGTGACCCAACTTGAACGTGTAACGTAAATAAATGAATTATAAATATGGGGAAGAGTTGAATTTAAAAATTTTGGAATTTAAAATAGTAGAATATTTTTTTTGAATATTTGCCCTTTTGGGGAGCAAACCAGAAAATTAAAAACAAAAGTTTTGCAAACTGTACCATGTGTCATATCCAATGAAAGGGCTTGTTGTGAGGGTCACAAATACATTTTAACTATAATTTTAAAATGATTGATGATGATGATTGATTGAATGATGGTTTTGAAATGATTTAAGAAAGTATATGAAAATTTACCACCCGCCCCCCCTTATCTCCAAAACTAAGTAGCCCAAAATTTTGTAAAAAGTACAGAAATTAGTTCTTTTCTTACAAATTACAGAAAAACCTATTAGAAGTCTATGGTCTAAAAATAACATGGTAAATCTTTCAATATTGTGAGTACAAACTTACATTTGTAGTTGACGGAATTTCGCATTTTCCTGGTGACAGGGCTAAATGAAAAAAAAACCGTTATCTACTTTTGATAATCTACCTTCACATCAGCTGTGGTTCCACTGCGCAAGACAGTTTAAGAAGTAGTTGGCCAATTAAACTAACTCTATTCTCTCCCTCTGTCTTCTCTTCATGCATGCATGTGATGCGTGCTCATTATAACAATATATCTAAGCTATTCTACAACAAGCACCATCTAGGAAAATCAGAGTTATCGATACAGTCCCCTCACTAACAAACACCGTCGGGTGGCTCGCGGGTGAAATTCGCAGTTTCAGTAAAGAATCTATTTAGCTAATAGCTGACTCTTTTGATATTCGCCATATTGGATAAGGGTTAACGTTTAAG
The DNA here is from genome assembly GCA_917490735.1 of Dryobotodes eremita. NCBI lineage: Eukaryota > Metazoa > Arthropoda > Insecta > Lepidoptera > Noctuidae > Dryobotodes > Dryobotodes eremita. The sequence continues at coordinate 12,013,554 of OU823270.1, forward strand.
GCTTGCGTAATGTTAAGCTTGATTTTGTGTTGAAATGGAAAGGCCGATAACTACTAGGTACATACTTACATAATTTGTCAAATTGAATGAAACAATTCCTTTGTGTTGGAGTGTAAAAGATTCCAGCACCCTAATTACGTAACACACTATCTATCACAATCTGAATAATTTTGAAGCCTATTGCTAATCCATTGCTTCATATGTTCGAAAATTGTGTCTGCTCAACAACGTAAATAACGCAATGAATGTTGTTGAACTGTCAAAATGAAACCCATTCCTACTGTTAGTGTGTTACGTAATTACCCCGCTGTTCAATCGGTTCAAACCACTAGATTGATTTGATTTGATTTGAATTTGGGTTTTTCCATTAGGAATTTCTTAGTAACAGCCCGGAGTTTGGAAGTTGGTGGTGTGATACCCCCGTGCCTCGGAAAGCACGTGAAGCCGTTGGTCCTGCGACTGCTCTCTCTCCGGTCGTGTCGGATTGCCGTCCCATCGGACTTTGAGAGTGAGGGAAGAGAGAGTGCACCTGTGTCTGCGCATACACTTGTGTTCTATAATATCTCCTACGCCGAAGGCTAGTTTCTGTTGAGATTATGTAACTAGCTTTTGCCCGCTGCTTTGCCCGCGTGGATCTCGGAAATTATCTTGCTAATCCATTGCTTCATACGTGCGAATAATTTGTCTGCTCAACAACGTAAATAACGCAATGAATGTTGTTGAACTGTCAAAATGAAACCCATTCCTACTGTTAGTGTGTTACGTAATGACCCCGCAGGTTATAAACTGTGTTCCAAATTCCATCCAAATCCGTTCAGTAGTTTTCGCGTGAAAGAGTAACAAACATCCATCCATCCATCCATCCTCACAAACTTTCACATTTATAATATTAGTAGGATATAAAAACATTTTGTTTTTTACAAAGATTTTACGGACCCCACGCTGTTGTCAAAACGTTAGCGGGCCATGATGCGGACCTAGACAAAATCCCTTTTCTATAACCGTTAACGCCAACGCAAAATCAAATTGTATGGAGTTGACATTTGCTTACCACGTGACATTACGTATCTTTTCCGCAGGTAATGTCATTGCCATACATTTTAACGTTAGCGTCTGGCGTTCACGCTATCAGAAATTTTTTTGTCTAGGCCTAGCAGTGACTGTGCTTGTGAGTGAGGCTAATTGTGCCCCACGTACATTTAAGTATATTTTTTGCTTTGGATTTCATCAAATTACCTCTCCCGCTCTGGGCGGAGCGGAAGGGCGTGTCAGACTCTTACTGACTAAAACCCACCCGTGTTCCTTCCGTTGCCAGTGCCACGGTAACTCTTTCGAACAATCCGCGACCCCGGCAGGCATCGGCCCTATCGGACCCCGTCAATGATGCTGACATCTCTTTGAGGCGCGCGTGCAACACGACGCGCCGTCGACCTGGGCCTGGTCCTTACCGAGCGGCGAGCTGCCCATTGCTCGCCGTCCGCACGCTTGCTTACCCCTGAGGGTTTGGCAGAGGACTAGATATGAATCCACTTGAACTCTACCAACCCTCTACTTTTAAGAAAGGACAACGCTACATACATTTACCATAATATACAGGGGGTGGACATTAAGTAGGCGTGGTTAGTTCACGCATGCGCTGTAGTGTCGGTCCCTACTCTTGAGAAAATCCTTTTGTTTCAATCAGATTTTATTTTATGTTAATTATTTTATGTGGTCTCTGGTTTCTGATGGGATATTTTATGTTTTTACGTATGTTGTAAAAGGTTGTTAAATGCTATGTATGAATTGATTTAAAATTGTCTTTTCTTCAAGCATCTTTGACGTGGAAAGAATCTTGTTTAATGAAGCGTTTTCTCCGTAATTTTTGTAAGAGATTCGGACGCAGCCACGGTTTAAAAAAATATGTTAAGCAAATTGACTACTTACCAACTAAAATTGTCCGTTTATTCAAAACACAGCTGTCAATCTGTGACAGTTGAATTAAATGGCTATAACACGGCAAATTGACGTAGGGTGTCAATTTGCTTAACAATTAATTTTCCTGACTGTACCAAATGAAATGAATTATATCTTCTCTCGTCATATTTTTAAAGCAAAACGGGGATATTAGTTTATTTACAAAATAAATATCATTTTTCATTTCATTATGCTGTGTTGGAAATCAACCTACTTATTAATCGTGATCTAATAGAGACCTACGTTTTGGAATGGGCAACTAGCTTCAACTTTCTGACTAACTGACCGACTCTTTGACAATTCAAAAGTACCTGTAAATGGTTTAATTGAAATAAATGCTTTGAATTTGAGTTTGAGTTTGAATACAAACTAAATACATCCGTCTGTAATTTTTGCCTATAACATACATATATAATCTCACGCCTTTTTCCCATGGGGGTGGACAGAAACTGCAGACCGCTACCTGTTCCGATCCTTACATCCTCCTTTTGCTTCGTTCCTGTTGTCTATATGTTGTATCTAAATACATAGAATAGATAAGCTTTATTGTTAATAATATTTGCGCATCTTAAAGTCAAAGTCAAAGTCAAATTATTTATTTCTAATAGGCACATAAAAGGCACTTCTGAACGTCAAAATTTACAAAAAAAATAGAATTGACTCTAGTTGGCCTTTCCAAAAGGTAGTTTCGTATGGAGAAGAATGGGCAAGAACCTTCACCGTTACTCTTTTAATTTTTTTTTACTATATTTTGTATACGTTAATTATTTAAATGAAGACGATGCACCTAGAATAAAATTACTATACAAAAAATTATATATATAATAAAAATTATATAGGTAAAAATAATTAAATAATAAGCAATGTAAAGCTTAGGCTAACGTGAACTCGCAGCAGAGTTTATAGCTAACAAATTCCTTATAAAATAATAATCATTCCCGGTATCGAACCTAGGAGCTGCGGCCCGTTAGCCAAATTCGCCACAACTGCGCTATATAATAAATTAAATAATTATCACCTAACAATTTAAAACTCAACACATTTCAATCGCTAATCACCGGATTAACAATCACCAAAATATCACCATTTGCGATTGTGAGCATAAAAATAAACAAATTAAATTACTATACTTAAGACTAATTGTAATCACCCTATACATGGACCCCTAGTTATACGTTGCTATTGTAAAGTCAACCTTACTGTTCCAGAAATAAGATTCCAAATTGCTTAAAATATCTTAGAGGAGTATGGATCGAAGAGTGCTTCGGTAAAATGAATTTTATTTTTTGTGGAATAAGGTTTTAAATGTTAAGTAATAGAGGTGGTGACTGGTGACATATGATTAGTTTGTTGCAATTAATTTTATTTATATTCATGTTTGTTTTAATTTGAGGGGTGGGCAGAGGAATTAGATTAAATCGTCTTGAATAAGATTACGAAAAAATGTGATTATTTCAATTTCATCATTATGTAGGTAGTTTCTCTGACGTACCTTTGACTTGGTACAGAGAAGCTAACAATCGCCAGGAAACTTGGACTTCAGGACTTAACTTGAGAGGCAAATTAAATCGATATAAAATTCTTCTTCTCTTTTAAAATTATTGACCTCGGGACGCCATTATTACATTACTACTTGAAAATATAGATAGACAAAAGTTGATAAACACTCCTGCTGAAAGAAAGAAAGAAAAACCGACCAAGTGTGAGTCGGACTGGCACACGAAGGGTTTCGTAAAACCGTACAATATATAACAATTTTTTTTTTTTTTTGAAAAACTCGTTTTTTCTATGACGGCCCCTTTAATTATTAAACTTGTAGCGGCATCTACAACGCCACATGCGAGCTACGCGTCAGACTGACGTCACGCAAAATCCTGCATCGCGCAAGCAGAGTTTACCGCGCAACTAGCATATATACAACATCCCGACATCAATCGTCGGGCAGTTGCCCACCAGACACAACACCCGTCTGGTCGGAGGATCCTCTCTTTTCCATAGAGTATGAGTGAACTTTACACCCTGTTCCTCATACCTCTATAAACTTATTTTATACTTCCCCATAGAGATCTACGTTTTGGAATGGGTAACTAGCTTCAACTTTCTGACTAACTGACCGACCCTTTGACAACTCAAAAGTGCCTGTAAATGGTTTAATTGAAATAAATGCTTTGAGTTTGAATTTGAGAGTTACATAACTTTTTAGCCAAAAAAATACATGATAAATGATAAATGATTTTATTTCTGTAAGTAGGTTTGAACAAACACTTTTACACGTCCATCGAACGTCACACGAGAAGAAAGGCCGATACAAAATCAGAGGTCACAGTCTCTTTTAAAGTCCAGACATAATCTTGGTCAGATCATGTGAAGACCATGTAGATTTGTGTCTGAAATGGTGGTGATAAAACACGATTCGAACTCAAACCTTTTCGTCGAAATTTCACCCTAGGCCACCATTGTCACTTGCCCAAGCGTTAAAGTGCCAAAATAACACTACAATAATAGGATCAATTTGGTACCGAATTAGGGTCGACATGGAATCCACATGCCGATATTATGATCGACCCTATCTATTTGATGGGGTGTCCCATAAAAATAAAGTGGTACGTTAAAATCATATGTTATAGGATTTTGAGGATCATGGGTTTGGACTAGTTTATAATATTCTTTTATCTTTGAAAGACATGTTTTCTTTCTAAGTAAGTAAGTTCAAGAACACAGTAGAGTTTTTTTTAAGTTGTTGCTAAACTTAATTATTACGAAGAATTTAAGATAAAACTAATTTGCTTGCACTGGCTTTACAAACGGGGACCTAATGTTTTTTTTAAAGATTTTATTTAAATTTTTAACCATTTAAGTTTTACACATACATAAACTCACGCCTTCTTCCCATGGGGGTAGGCAGAAACTACAGAACGCCACCTGCTACGATCCTTACATACTCCTTTTGCCTCGTTTACGTTCATACATCTGGTCATACACGCACGCCGGTTGCGAGTACTAACGCACCTGACCTTTCTGAAGAACATCACCAATAAGGTCACTATATGTCTTCCTAGGGCGTCCCCTCCCGGCGTTTCCACTCACATCTGCCTTGTAATGCCTTGTATTGCCTTGCCTTGTATTATTTCTTAACTTTAATTAACGCGGTTCAAAACCAATTACAATAATTAAAGACAGAGACATACACATAAAAATAAAATTCAGAAAAACATATAACAATAAAAAAATATCAATACTTTCATTAATCCCTCTCACAGTACTTCAGACATGCCAATAAAATCTTCGTCCATTCATCCGTAAACAAATCGTTTGTTGGATTAAAATGCCACTTTTGGGCCGCCCGGCGGCGGCGCGTCGCTCGGCGCCCGCGCCGCGCCCCGCCTGGTCTGCTCTACACTATACCTTTCGACGGTGTAGTTTTACAGAAGGCAATTTTTTTTTTTCATTTCTGTAGTTTTTAATATTTGAATCAAAAAGTTACTTATATTTAAAAATAGTAGGAAACGCTTGTGATGGTGATCATGATTTCAGACCTTATGTCTTTGCAAATACGAGGTCTTTCATATTTTACCTACGAATATGCAATAAAGAGAAATCGTAAAAATTTTAGTTATTAGATATTGATACTTCACCGTCGGTATGCTTTCGTAAGGAGAATTTATGTGGGCCATATTAACCAGCGAGGGGGCGGTTCATTACCAAATCGCTTGGGCCATAATTAACCAGCGAGGGGGCGGTTCATTACCAAATCGCTTGCGCCATATTAACCAGCGAGGGGGCGGTTCATTACCAAATCCCTTGGGCCATATTACCCAGCGAGGGGGCGGTTCATTACCAAATCGCAAGGGCCATATTAACCAGCGAGGGGGCGGTTCATTACCAAATCGCTTGGGCCATATTAACCAGCGAGGGGGCGGTTCATTACCAAATCGCTCATTTGGAGAAACATTGACATAAGTGTAATTTTTACCAAAAAATAGTTGTCGATATTTGTGCACAAACAAATTTTCAGAGGAGCAGAGGAGTGAAATATTTAATATGTATTGGGATTTATCAACCATTTACCCCATTACTAAAAAAAAACAATTTATATCACTACTAGCTTTTGCCCGCGGCTTTGCTCGCGTTAATTTAGACTTTGAAATAGAAATATCAATATACTACCAATCAACTACCAATCGATCAACTACTATCAATTCGGGTTATAATTCAAACATGATCGGAAGACACGTGGCGCTATCTATTATCATAAGAGCGTTATTGTTGTTTTCTTCGGGAACAGTACTTTTTTTCGGGATGAAAGGTACCCTATGTCCATTTCTGTACACCTGACAACGTATATGCAAAATTTCAGGATGATCGGTTCAGTGGTTTAGGCGTGAAAAGGTAACAAACAAACAAACAAACTTACTTTCGCATTTATAATATTAGTTAGGATAGTTAGGATAGGATAGTTAGGATATTAATATTAATAGTTAGGATCTTGTTTAATTTGAAAAGCACCAGGTGCGTTGTTGTTTTCTCCAAATAAGCGAAATGTAGTTCACAAAATTACTCCCATTTTTTTAATCAGGTTCCCGTTTACATACAGAGATCTACCATACATAAGTACACAGGTTTCTGGAACAAATATCACCGACGTATGAAAATTAAACTCATGTCAAGTGATCCGATTGGCTCATTGATAGTTCAAAGTCAAAGTCAAAGTCAAATCATTTATTTCAAATAGGCACATAAAAGGCACTTTTGAACGTCAAACGTTAAGTCAACAAATCAAAGTCGTAGACGTAAGTTTGATAATTTGTTAGCTTACTTTCTTGTGATTTTCTTTCCCGAAATCGGGTGTAGCGGCATCTACAAACGCCACATGCGAGCTACACGTCACACTGACGTCACGCAAAACCCTGCATCGCGCAAGCAGAGTTTACCGCGCAACTAGCATATACACAACGTCCCGACATCAATCGTCGGGCAGTTGCCCACCAGACACGACACCCGTCTGGTCGGAGGATCCTCCCTTTTCTATAGAGTATGAGTGAACTTTACACCCTGTTCCTCATACCGGTAAACTTTAGTTTTAAATTCTTACACAAATCTAACAGAGGCGATCACTCCTTTTATATCAAACCCTATACAATATTTTACAGTCCCCTTAAAGTTATTGACACAAGAAATATATCATATAGGTATAAACATAACTATACTCGCCATGGCTCGCGGGCGAGAATCAATTATCTTTAAAGTCCCTTGAAAAAAAATGTGTGAATTAACACCCAAGGAAAATGGTTGTAGATACTACAATGTCGCTGTCCGAGTCTGTATGTGTGCGTTTAGTTCTTCTGAACTACAAACTGAATTGTGATGCTAATTCAAACTCAAAAAAACTCAAACTCAAAGCATTTATTTCAATTAAACCATTTACAGGCACTTTTGAATTGTGAAAGAGTCGGTCAGTTAGTCAGAAAGTTGAAACTAGTTACCCGTTCCAAAACAATCAAACATTCTTCTTTATGGAAAAGGACGAGCAAGAATCTCCACGGACACTCTTACAAAAACCTGGGTACATGGGTAATGGATTTCACCATCATTTAGTGTATACATTAAGATTTAACTTAGATCAAGTACTGTAATAGGTTTCACCCGTGGGAAGCAGGGGCACGGGTCACAAGTAGTTTTAAATTCTAAACCAAAACTGACTGTGGAGATCTGTCCTTTAATTCCAAACGCCATAGATAATATTTTACAGTCCCCTAAAGTTATTTACCCAAGAGATATACCATACATACACATAGATACTCACCATAGCTCGGGGGGCGAGAATCAAATTACGTTGATTGGCGTCTTGCGCTCGACGGAGCGACTTAACGCTATTGTGTCGATATCCGAATTGTGCTAGAGTGTGCGATTTGACGAACGGAACGTATAATATTGTTTTGGAGAAGTAGATATGTGCTGGAGACAGTTTGACGCGGTTTGAAACTAAGAAACCATAGGATTTAGAAAAATAACTTTCTTAAATTCGCTTAAAAAAGTCGGTCACTTTTGTAGTAGAACCGGCAAGAACATAAAATATACCTTTTACAGATGATGTATAAAATGGACACCAGCTGTAGACGTCCGGAAAAAAATACAAACAATTAGTAAAATCATTTTTCATTCATGAAACTCTTGCACTAACTTCCGTCTTCATAATCAATCAGCTGATCTTAAATCAAATTATAATTCGTTATTTTGTTTACTTATTCATGTTGTTGGCATTAAAGAGAGGCGAACTATAAAATAGCGTCAAAACATAGACAGACCTTAAATAACCACATCTATGACCGCCAAAATTCAAAAAGACAACCCGCCATCTTTTCCATAGAGTATAGACCAAAGACCGTTTGCCCACAGACAATAAATGTAACCTCCTCCCGTTAGATTAGGAGCACACGTATTCATTGCTCAGGCTATAAATCTGCCAAGGGTGCGTTGCACTCTGAAAGTTGCTCCACTTACGATATACGATTTATATTGTTTTGTATATAGTTTTGAATTCGTAAGTTTCTGCTGGAGTTTAACGGGTTCAGCATATGAATGTATTATTTTAAAACCAAGTGACGAACATACGGGGTAATAAATAGAATCGATTTTATAAACCTGCACTCAGAATAAATTAAGTACTATTCTGTACTCGCGATGAGCACAACGTTTTGAAACCGACAACTTAAAGAACGGATAAGTTGAGTACAGTCAGGGAAATTATTTTTTAAACAAATTTGCTATTTTATGGTCTCACTAACATAGCGAATTTGCTTAAAAATTTGTACCTCAATTTGCTACGTTATAGCCATAGGTTATAGCCATTTCTTACAACTGTCAAGGAATGACTGTTGAGATTTGAATAAATGCACAATTTAGGAGACTTGCACGCTATATATAAAAGATTCAATGGCGTTAACATGTGAGGTTTTTATCCAAATCTTTTAATTAACGCACACTCATACATAAGATTTGATGGGTAGCCTAATAAATATTTATAATTATAACCAATTTAGGGTGTTGCAAGTTGTCATCCTTGGGTCCACTGGGACCCACCACCGAGCCGGCCGGCGGAGCTGGCAGTGTTTGGGACCATTCCGGGCGCTTCCAAACTATCCGATTAAGTTGGTATTCAATTTGCTTGGCAATTAATTTTCCTGAGTTTACATGAGATTTTTCACGAAAGTAATTGCAGTCGGCAGTTAGTTTGTTGACCGAGCGAACGCGAAACGCGAGCGAAGAGTCTCCGTTTCAGCTTGGGCAAAAATGCTTTCGTATGTCCGGATGGCTGTTCTTCTCTACAGGTCGCATTTCTCAACTGATTCTCGTGAAATTTTGTGAGCAGGATCAATAACTGTATGGAATTTCTTTGTTGATTCAGTTTCTCGATTTTTTTAAATGGCGGAGATATGGAGGTTGAAAATGTAAAACAGAATATATTTCGGCTATTACGCGCACGTTTTGTTTGAAGATGCGCGGTGAACATTTATTCAGTTTTAAGCTATGCAAAGACAGACTCACGAGGTCTACAGCTCACAGAGCCACTAATTTTATCGAGGCTGCTAATAAGTTCTTTATGTTCGTGTCCATGATTTACTGGGTAGCTCTTAGCGGTTCAAAATTGCGATAAGTAAAATGCTTTGTAAACTAGACTGGACCGTCGTTTTAAAACAGTAAATAATGTTATTAACTGCCGTGCGTTAAGTATCTGCTGTACATTATTTTGGTTGAAGGTTTCATAGGCGAACTATAAAATAGCGTCAAAACAAAGACTTACGTTAAATCGCTACATCTTTGACCGCCAAACTTCAAAAAGACAACCCGCCATCTTTTCCATAGAGTACAGACCGAAGACCGTTTGCCCATAGACAATAAATGTAACCTCCTCCTGTAAGATTAGAAGCACACGTATTCATATGACTATAGTTTCTTAAGGTTTGTTAAAATCAACGTTATGTAAGCAAATCAAAGCTCAGTTGTATTACATTATTCTCCTACACAACTTGCATTCATTTGCATCACAATTATTAATTCTATGCTAAAATTTACATCATCATTCCTTCACATTCACAATCGTCCATTATTTAAAAGACTCCGAACATGGCTCATTGAAAACTGTTTCTATTCTATTAATGAATTTATGAATTATAATACGAGGAGGAATTTATTACAGACATGAATAATGTAATTAAACTAACTTTGACATTCCTGTATGCTTAATTTTGAACATTGTAATTTTTATAGTTCTAACATTAGTATTTTTAGAGTTTGACATTTGTAATTTTTATAGTTTGACATTTGTAATTTTCATAGTTTGACATTTGTAATTCTCATAGTTTGATATTTGTAATAATCATAGTTTGACACTTGTATTTTAATTTCTTGCCATTTTCCCATCGTGACATATTTCAATTATTTTTTAATTCATTAAAATTATGGCACAATCTAAATTTGCATGCTGAATTTAATAGGCGGAATATGAAGTACTATGTATTGTATTATGAGATCTGTAAGCACCATATTTCATGCAAATAATAAACGATATTATTTAAATTACATAATACATAATACCACGCCTGTATTTTCCAAAGGATTGGGCAGAGGTGTACCTATAGTACCTACACCCACATTTCGCCAGTTATGTTTTTAAGTTTCATGTAATAGGGGGCGAGCCTATTGCCATCAACCGGACACATCCAGACTCGGATCTACTACTGAGAAACTGCAAATGGTAAAACCCAATAACACATTTCCCGACCTGGGAATCGAGGCCAGAACCTCATTCTCAGCATTCGTGCTAGCGACCACTAGACCAATGAGGCAATGATTATAAATAAATAAAATAAAATAAATGATTATAAATTAATTAATTAAATAAATGATTATAAATTAATTAATTAAATAAATGATTATAAATAAATTAAATAAAATAAAAAAGTTTATTTTGCAGAGACTTTTACAACTTTTACAGTAAATCTTACATAGGGAATACCCATGCTAGGAGATCCCAAAATATAACATATACAATGCTAAACCTTCACAAATCTCCATATTTTAGTCTCAAATTTTAACAAATGAAGGGTACAGGAAAAGAAGGGTCATTGTCAGTATTTGTTTAATATTGAGTTGACAATGCCATCTAGTGGAAAATTCATAAAGCTTTCAGACTAAATACCAATAAAACGCTAAAAGAGATCAGTGTAATCATGTGACTCAAATTTTTTTTGTATGGCTGTAGGAAAAAATGATCATGGTCACCGCTGTTGTTTAAAAAAGATCATTGTCTATGGACTCTGATCTTTTTTCTCGTTTTAATATTAAGTGAATTAATTAACACTTCAGATTAAGTGACAGGTATATACTGTAATTATTATATTGCCTTCTTAATAATATATTAATAATAATAATCGCTTTATTTCAGACACAAATATTCATATAGTGTTAGTAACATACAAAAAATAACTTATTGCCTAGTGTTAGTAAAAATCAATCTCCGCACAAACTGCTGTACAATCGGAAAGCCGAAGCTTTCGGCTCAGCTTTCAGGATGCTGTTCCAACTGCCCCTCACTCTCCTCAGTAGCGACGCGGTTATTTTGCGTATAATTGCATAGAAGCCTTCGGTGCGAGCTTGCGCAAACATTTCCGACGCGCTACAGTAACGAGGCAGCCTCAACAACATCCTGAAAGCATTGTTATATTGGACGCGCAGGACATCCAGCGATCTCTTAATACAATTGACCCATAGATTGCCCGTGTACAAACTTTGGCAATACGCCTTGAAAAGTGATACTTTTACTTGGATTTTACTTTAGTTTTACTAAAAGCAGTACCTATTAAAATATCTCAGAAAACATTTTAAAATAAATAGTTTTTTTTTTATTATGAAAGTTTTTCAATTTTCTCAAAAATTATAACGTTATGACAATGATCCTTCTTTCCCTGTATCCTTTAAAATGGATAGTTAATACCAATAAACACAAAGCAGAGCCACTATCCACTCAGCTGGCTGTCCTAACTTTTGATATAAATAACCCAAGACGTTCAGTAGTCTAGAGGGGAATGTCGGACGACAATATATACGGATTTATTTTATACTAACTTAAGGCGGAGTCGGTCGATCGTAGTACTGGCTCCTTTGTCCATCACGCAGGTTTTCAGGCTTGAAATCACTGAAAATTATAAAGAAAAGAAATAAATAAAGAAAATACGTTTATTTGCGGTAAACAAAACGCAGAGAAAATCACACAAATACAAAAAAAAAAGAGTTGGAGAAAAATATGCGTCACATCCACGGAAAACAACAATCGCTCAGCATAATGCTACGACCCTATGCGAGACAGAGCCCCAGCGCTGGCGCTAGCGCGGGTAATTAGACCACATACACAACCACGTATTCTAAAAGTCAGGCACGTCCTTCTCTTAGATTATCTATACTTTTCTACAAGTGAATGAATAGGTATTCTTCCTTTGCTGCAGCGCAGTCGGCGACAAAGAAATAAGAGATACTGTTGCTACACGGAGCAAGTTATTAAAAGGTATATAGAAGTCTGACTGAAAGCAAAAGAACTGTCTTCGTCGAGAAGGCTTTGACAATGACATTCAAAAACCAAAGTCATCATTCTCTTGCCTATGGTCGGCGCAACATGTCTTTTTATTCTTTACTTCTCTATAGAATAGAATAGAATAGAATAGAATACTCTTTATTATGTACACCATAAACCGTATTCGTTTTTATCTCGGTAGTCATTCAAAAATCAAAATTTGAAAAATCCAAAAGTGCGCGCCTCATAATTTCATATACAAACAAAAGCTCCAGTCGTATTTTTATATTACTAATTACAATTAAACTATGTACATTGAATTAGACCGTGATTTTCGAAAGGACTTAGTTTTCGATAATACTGAAGCGTTTAAAACAAAATGACTCGATTAGTTAAGTTTTTCGAGCGTTATCGTGACCACGCCAGGATCCATATATATAGACACACGGACGTCCACAGAATATTTTTTTAAACAGTTTTTTCATTATGTTAAATAGCAAAATGTCTTTTGAAATTAACATGAGTGTTGAAACTAGTGTTTTTTCTTGACGTTTATGTGTGAATATTATTCTACAAGTGCGATATGAAGTAAATAGAGACATTTTGAGCTCAAGGAATTACTTGTTCTTTGTAAGGCGAGAGTAGAGCACTACCTCACGCGCTTCGCTTTATGAGGCGTGCAATATCAGAGTTTATTCATAAATTCAACGAACAGGTACCGCTATTGAAAATCACCGTTAACATACCAATAAATTATACTAATTTACAATTCCAATTAAAAAGAAATAACAAATAGAAGAAGTCGTTATACCTTTATTATATGAGAGCAAATATATTTACCAGGATGGGACCAAACATTATTTTTAAACTTATACCAAAGCTGGGCACAGGAAAGTCACGTACTGCCAACATGACTAAACTATTTATTTATCATATCGACACTTGAGCACGATTTTCTATTTATTTTCTGTACCTACATGTAGGTTTAATGCATTTATAAGTTATTGAAAGTTTAATTTTGGCTGTATGAGTGTTGACTTTTGCCCTTTGTGTGGAAGAAAAAAGTTGAAAGGTTTCTTTTTGGTGGAGCGTTGTGTGGGCGTGTAATGGGCTCACAAATGGGAATAGATTATAAATTATTAATAGTTCTTTATGGATTCTTTATTTTCTTTAAATATAATGACAGAATTAAATTGATATTACTTAGTACTTTCAAAAAATTCTTATAAATGATTTGGTAACTGTTTATGCTTCGTCAGGGGCCAACGGAAGCATAAAGCCATGTTTCACTATCCACGTAAAGTTCTAGCAAGCGTATGAACCTACACATATTATATAAATAAAAATGGAATGTTCGTTGGTCAGCGCATCAGTTGAGAAAGGCGGGACTGATGTGGCTATTTTTTGTTTTAAAATTTTCGTAATAGTCCGAATTAGGTTTATACGAAAAGAAAAATTTGGAAAGGGTCCCGGAAATTCAAAATCAGGAAATACCCAACGTCCTTTTATCTATGGGATTTGTGTATGAATTCTCGAAATCTTGAGCTAGTACGGTATAAAAATACTCTTTGTTATTAAATTTCAACAACTCGTTGGAGAAAAATACCAAAGATATTGTCAAAAGCTTTTTTATTTATTAATACAACTAAGTGGTAGGTACAAACCATCGCATTACCACCACTTCTAATCCCATTCACCCCAAAATACCACCAATAAAAATAATACAACAATCAAACAACCGAAAAAAAACATGGCGGTTCGCGCCAAAATTTGACAGATGCGTTCATGACATTATCGTGTTGGACAAACAACGCCAAATGTCGCATTCGTGTTATAGTAATTGTTAATTATCATTTTTATAAGCTTAGCGGCGGCGGCGGCGGCGGCGCGGCGGGACTTTGATGCGATAAATTTATTATATTAACGTTCTGTTAAATAAATAGTGGTGAAGTGGTCCGTGTTTTAGTATTGATTTGATTAATTGAGATTGGCTAGGAATTTATTGTTCTATTACGCGTAGGACACAATATCAGCTTAATCCTTTTTGTGTTACAATAACTATTTGCTAAATTGCTTTTTTTTCTACAAAAAAGCGGGTGACGTTGGCTTATTAACCATCCTAGGATAAAAAACTTTGTGCAGCAACATATTCGTGAAGATCTTGTAGGTCTATAAAAGATTCGATTTCTATATAGATACTAAAAATAATTTACCAAGGCCCAGGACAACTCTCTGACCCACTAAATTATTGCCTAATTTAATTAATCAAGGTCAAGCAAAGCAAAAACCAGAAACTTTAAAAAAGCCTTAAACATACAGATATCTCAAAAAAAAACTATCTAACGATTCCCTATGTGTAAATAAACTTTCTCCAACTATCACTAATCATTATCGTCCTTCCTCAGGTGCCCCCCACGCTCTTCTGGGCAAGACTCGAAGACCTCGCACAGCTTTCACGTCACAGCAACTCCTGGAGCTGGAGAAGCAGTTCAGGATGAACAAGTACCTATCCAGGCCCAAGAGGTTCGAGGTTGCTACCAGTCTGATGCTTACTGAGACTCAGGTAAGAAAAAAGTAGTTCTGAAAACTTCAAATAAACAACATTTTCTTCTCTTCCAAATTATCTTTTGCACCCAAGAATTTCACCTCACTATTTACAATGGTAAATAGTCACCGTCTTGCCACTGAGATTCTGTCTTTACTGTCAACCTGAGGGACAATTTCAGGACGGGAGACGGGTTTCAGGCTCAATTAGCTAGGTTATGCTGTGAAATGGACATTATAATACTGACGGAGTGTTGGCTTAATGAAGACAAACCAATTCCTCCAATTGAAAACTATGTGACATACGCCAGTAAAAAATGCTTAAATCAAAACGACGGTATTACAATATATGTTAAAAGCAGTATTCAGTGTGCAGTGGAAGAACCAGAACCGATAGGTGGCAACTTTCTCCTACTAAAAATTGATTCCGACACGTGTATTTTAGCATCCTATAGATCCCCATCGACATATTGTATTGACAGTTTCCTAAATTCCCTAGAAAACATTTTAAGTAAACTAAAAGCGAGCAACATAATTTTAATAGGAGATATTAATATTGACATAAAACCTAGCAATACTGACAGAAATAGTTCACTTTATCTTAATTTGACTACTGAAATGGGTCTTTTACCGGGACACACACATCCGACAAGATTACAGAACTGCCTCGACCACGTGATGATTAATAAATCTACTTGTGCAACTGTTATAGTAATAAATTCCACAGTCAGCGACCATGCCTCAGTAATGGTATGTTTAAGTAAGGGCGTTAACAACAATAAACACACAATTAAATACGTCACAAAAGTAAATTATGAGGCCGCTGTAGAGCAGCTTAAAAATACAGACTTCTCATTTCTATCTGACAAATGCGATGCGAATGAAGCTGCAACTAGGTTTGTCGAATGTTTGATGTCCACAGTATCTCAACACTCCCAATTTCAGAAAGTCCCAAACCGTAAAACAGTACTTAAGCCCTGGATTACACCTGGCCTATTACGGTGTATTCGACACAGGGATAATCTCCATAAAACATTTCTAGCAGATCCAAAAAACGGAATTATAGAGCGGTCATATAAACGGTATCGCAATTTCTGCAATCTGTTACTTAGGAACATAAAACTAAACCACGACAGATCCGCTTTAGAATCTTCAAAAAACAATAAAGAAACATGGAATATTATTAAAAATATTACTAACCAAACTGGGCAAAAAATATCAGCAGACAAACTCCTAACTACAACAGATGCGCCCAACGCAATTGAGGAAGTAAATCATTACTTTGCTAATATTGGTAAGCAATTAGCTGACACTATTAGGCAAAACCAAAATTCCCCAAGTGCACCATATAAATTTGAAACAGCCTCGGCATGTGAATCTATGGTTTTATTATCCCCAGGTGAGATCGAAGTTGAGGCGGTGATTAATAACCTGAGGATTGATTGTGCTACAGGATGGGACTCTATTCCGGTCAAACTCATCAAACTAGGCAAAGATGTACTAATCTCACCTCTTACGAAACTCATTGAGATATGTTTCGAGCAGGGAGTCTTCCCCCGAATCTTCAAAAAGTCTCTAGTAACGCCAGTTCACAAGGGAGGGAGTCAAGACGATGTCAAAAACTATAGACCTATCTCAGTACTTTCAGCACTGTCAAAAATCTTGGAAAAACTACTGAACCATAGACTCATAAGATACTTAGAGCACTCTAAAATATTATCAGACTCACAATTTGGCTTCAGGTCCGGGAAAAGCACCGTAGACGCAGTTAACCAACTTGTTGACCACATTACTGGAAAAGTGGATGCAAAACAGATGTGTCTGGGTGTTTTTCTAGACCTGGCCAAGGCGTTCGACACTGTCTGTATTCCAACCCTTGTAAAGAAGTTAGAGCATGCCGGTATCAGGGGGAAAGCTCTCAGCATATTTACCGACTTTCTTGCAGACCGAACACAAAAAGTAAAGATTGGTGAAGAGGTTAGCAATGAAGCCATAATTGACTATGGTGTGCCCCAAGGAAGCTGCCTATCCCCAAGTCTTTTCCTGGTCTATGTGAATGACTTGTGCCAGCAGTCTCTTAATAAAGGCAGAATATTTAGTTATGCAGATGATACCGTATTAATATTTCACGGTGAGAGTTGGGAGGTAGCGCAACAAGCGGCGGAGCTGGGCCTACGTAAAATAATCCATTGGCTAGGAAGTAACTTACTAACCCTGAATATTTCTAAGACCTCTTATCTGCAATTTACTTTCGCCAATACTAAACCCATGGAAATATGTATCAAAGCACACTCCTGCAATGATTTATATGGCCACCAATGCCCATGTCTTCCAATCTCACAAAAAAAGTCTGTGAAATATCTAGGTGTACTTCTAGATGAACGACTTAGCTGGCGTCCACACATTGAACTGACCACTTCCCGTGTTAGGAAACTTGTATGGGCATTTAAGAAGCTTCGACACGTGGCTAAGTTTAAGCTACTCCGCACGGTGTACATTGCGCTGGCACAGTCAATCATAGCCTACTGTATCACGGCCTGGGGAGGCGCATGTAAAACCTTTATGATTCACCTCGAAAGAGCCCAAAGATCTTTGTTAAAGGTCATGACCTTCAGACCGTACCGGTTTCCTACGAAGGATCTTTATGAAAATTGTAAAGTACTTAGCGTGAGACAGGTATACCTTCTTCATCTCACAATTAATCAACACCAACTAACGCCGGTAATTCACGCCACCAAAGTAAAGAGAACTATTACTCATACTAATGTATGTAGACCAGAAAGATGTAGAACCGCTTCCGCTAGAAGACAACACTTTTACATGGCTAAATACATTTACAATAAATTAAACAATACCCATAACATAAATCCGTTCACAACGAAAGAAACTAAATTAAAAATCTCCACATGGCTTCAAACACTTGATTACCACCAGACGGAAGATCTATTACAAAATCAATACTCATAAAATGATCTACACTCACCCATACACACACGCACACACACACACACACGCACCCCCACACGCACACACACACACACACACGCACCCCCACACGCACACACACACAAAGAGCATGTGTCCATCTTATAATTGTTGTAATTTTGTCTTTATTATTTTTTTTTTTTTCCTTTTCTCCTTTTCTTTTGCTTATTGCACATTGTTATGAAATTAACCATAAATGGGCGAAGACACTGGCTCCTGTAACACAGGTTGCTACCTAGCTCAGGAGCCAGGGCTTCAAACAAAGTTTGTAAAAGCTGTATTTGTGTCAATAAAAATTATTATTATTATTATTATTATTATTATTATTATTAATTCCCGTATTTTTAAAAGGTTCGGATTCCAATCTCAGTCTTAATCTGTCAAAAAAACCTCGTAAATTCCCCTAAATTTTCAATCACACAACGTGAAAAACTCATATCGTCTCGTCAAAAATGTAGGTTTTCCCTACATTTCTGGCAAGTTTTTCACATTGATTGTCGCTGAGGTGCAATCTTGAACGCTTTTTTTATAATTACCCTTCAGCTGACTTCACATATCACTGCTGCCAGTTCTTAGTCGTAAAATCTATAGATAAATATAACACGCATATCATTCACAATCCATTTTCAAATAGACAAGTACAGCATAATAAATGAAAACACTTTAAAAAATTAAAGCAGCTATATGTATTATAATCACTAAACGTACGAAGTGACGTATTATTACTATTCACACTGCAACATTAATGTAACATTTAAATGCATTCCATGAAAACCTAATCTATGGTTCTTTATAGCTTGACAAATAAATTAGAAGAAGTAATAGCTCACATTAGAGTTAAATTACAATAGGTTACAAAAAAAAATTGAGTATCACTTGCGAACTTGTATTTCATTCAAGTCGTTATAAATAATATATTTATTATTATTTATTTATTTATATTTTTTATTTTTTTTTATTTATAAATAATACAAGATGATTTGTTTATTGTTTAAAATCTAAATTAACATAAAGTGTACCTCAGCGATCTTTAAAACTTCATCGATTAATTATTAAAAAAACAGGCACAACAGAAGAAAATATAAATTATTTGTGCATAACTATTTAAATTAAATTATAATAGAATTGAATGGAAATACTCTAAAAAAACAATCAATCGATAAAAAAAAACAATGATCAATCTTTCAATCAATTAAATACCTACATACAAAAACCAACACACTCTAAATAATATTCTAATATCAACACAGATCACAGACACTACAAACAGCTCAATTTTGACATTTGTTTTGGCGCCAACACCTGTCAACATGGCGGATTTGTGCTTACAAATGTATGTTAAGATTACAAGGGTGGAATCGTAAACGTTACGGCTTTGCAGGTTTACGAAGGTTTAAAGATTAATCTCACACCCTCGGGGTGGGTCTTAGAAATGTATACGATATTTACACCTGTTTGGATTTATACTACGTAGGTTTTAGGTACTTATATGGTTTTATAGGCTAAGGGGTGGAAACACGGGGTTAGATGGGACAAAAATATGAAATACCGTCTGTATTCTTTTATTTTATGCCACAAAACGT
Organism: Dryobotodes eremita; assembly: GCA_917490735.1. Taxonomy (NCBI): domain Eukaryota; kingdom Metazoa; phylum Arthropoda; class Insecta; order Lepidoptera; family Noctuidae; genus Dryobotodes; species Dryobotodes eremita. The sequence continues at coordinate 12,033,189 of OU823270.1, forward strand.
ATGTTAGGTGTTTTTTTCGTATAGAAGGTAGAAAGATATTTAAGTTTAAAAAGAAGCTCTGTTGTTTATTTTAAATAAAACTTTAAAACGTTGTTTTCCTGATTTCCTTAATATTCTTCAGTCATTTGAAAATCAGGATCAAATCAACGTACGTAAAATATTCCGCCCACGTTAACCAGGATTTATTTTGTCCACAGGTAAAAATCTGGTTCCAAAACAGAAGAATGAAGTGGAAACGTTCAAAAAAGGCTCAACAAGACTCCAAAAACAAGGACACACCACAGACTGAAGAAAAAAAACCAAAAGAAATACAAAATGAACAAGAAAAGCCGTCCCCAATGACGGGAGATTTGACAGCTGTCAAACCTATGTTAGACAGGGATAGAATTATTGCGTTAGAGAGAGAAAGGGCGATGGCTGCCGCGAATTTTAATTCGAATATGGAAAATAGACGCGGTCTGGTCGTTATGAATCAAGATGGAGGACGGCCTATGGACATGTTTAGGCCTTACGTGGTATGAGAGTAAATTAACTTTTCGTTTTTTATTCATTTCTTAGTTGGTTGAAAATAAATGACGGTGACTTTTTAACCATTTTCGGTCTTCTCCAAACAATAGACAATTGTTTTCTTTTGTTACCATAAACACATTTTTTGCGCAGATAAACGGACAAAAAAGTTTTTTAATGACAATTGTCCATTTTTTTTACTATGTCGCCAAGGAGAAATTTAGAACGGTCGGAACGTATACTATAGTTAACTAAAATTAAGTTAGCATACCCTTCCTAGTCAAGTATAGTGTATATTTCTACAGTTATTGTTAAATAGTAATTATTAATAATGTAAATAATAATTATTGTAATGTGTAATCTATAATGTAAGTACTTGTCTTTAACTCGAGGTCATCCTATGATTGAAATTAGCTTTCCCTTTGTCTTTCAACTGTTTTTAAACGGACGAACTTTAAGCTAAGTAAGGTCAATCGACTATGACTAAGGCCGAAATCGATGCTTAAAAGTGCGCGCAAGATAAGTCTGCGCGCGTGTTTGACCTTCAATACTATCCCTGCCAGCACTTTTAAACACTTTCGCCATAATGATGGCGATTATTTACTTTTGAAAACACAGCACACACTTCACACCTGATATACACGTCGAGATGGCGGCAAACGATTATTTCTGATTACGGCCGCGTGCAGACTTATTTTGCGCGCACTCTAGCTCATGCTTTGACATAGACAATGTTCCCGTCTCTATCTTGCACTTGTAGTTTGACAGAAGTGCGACAGTGACAGAAATATTGCTTAGTCAAAGTACGTACCGCAGAGTCTCAAGACGATAGTCTTTGACCAGTGAGTGTTGCCAGTGATGATCTATGGCACTGAAACGTGGTCGCTCACAATGGGCCTTATTAAAAAGTTAAAAGTCACCCAAAGAGCAATGGAGAGAGCTATGCTTGGAGATTCCCTACGTGATCGAATTAGAAATAAAGAGATCCGCAGGAGAACCAAAGCAGCTGACATAGCCCGAAGAAAGGTCGGACTTAAATAGCAATGGGCAGAGCACATTGCTCGCAGAACAGATGGCCGATGGGGCCAAAAAGTTTCTGGAGTAGCGACCGCGTACTGGAAGACGTAGCGTTGGAAGGCTTCCCACAAGGTGGACCGAAGACCGCAGGAATCCGCTGGATGCGGGCAACACAGAACCGCATCCAAATTACGTAACACACTATCTATCACAATCTGAATCATTTTGAAGCCTATTGCTAGTCCAATGCTTCGTATGTTCGAAAAATTTGTCTGCTCAATAACGTAAATATCGCAATAAATGTTGTTGAACTGTCAAAATTAAACCCATTCCTATTGTTAGTGTGTTACGTAATTACCCCGCTGGTCGAAGTGGCGGTGCTTGGGGGAGGCCTATGTCCAGCAGTGGACGTCTTTCGGCTAAAATGATGATGATGAAAGTACGTGCTAAGTAATTAAAGTTTATAGACCTCGAACAAAAAATTTACTTTGACGAATTTTTTTACGGTGATATTTATCACATGTCAACCTTCGCCAGCAGGTCTCCGTTTTTTTTTCGGTTGCTTAAACCCTCAAGTATCTACTGAGTTTTAAAGAAACCGAAGTATACCCAGTTTGTCCCATTAGATTACATACCAGTGGCGAAGGTTCCCTACAACTCGATTCCTACCGGCTTCCCTTTGAAAAATGGCACCGTCAGTATTCTATAGACCAATAATATAATCACATTAAAGATAAGTACTCCGGCTTACCTCTTACAAAAATTAACCCTTCGCTACTGTTACATACTATTTTAACATTATTATAAGGACTGATGCAGGCCAAATTTAGTTATAGTGTTAGGGTTAGTGCATATATGATTTATTGTAAAAAATCGGAAACTTAATATTTCACTCATTCATTCGCGACTTTTCTTGATTCAAGACGTGTAAAGGTTATGGATCATGTAGACAGGCTTATAATATCCTTTTAGTTTTTTAACCTGGTTTCAAAAAAACTAAAAAATTACTAATTATGCTGTGCCGTATGCCAGCTACTACAACAGTAAATTTCAATTTTTTATTTTATTAAAATAATTATGCACCAGTATTTTATAAAAGTAAATAACACAACAGGCAGTCGGCACCGTAATTACGTAACACACTATCAATCACAATCTGGATCATTTTGACGGATATTGCTAATCCATTGCTTCATATGTTCGAAAAATTTGTCTGCCCAGCAACGTAAATAACGCAATGAATGTTGTTGAACTGTCAAGATGACAGCCAAGCCTACTGTTAGTGTGTTACGCAATTACCGCGCTGGTCACAAAAAAAGTAATAGCGTAAGTAAGTTAAAATGACGTCTACCTGCAAATATTCAGACTGCCGTAAAAAAAACTGTCTTTCGTGCTATCCACCCATAAGTTAATGTAAGAAAAAACTAGTAAAATGTTTTATTTTATATTAAAACTTTTATTTCACGAATTTAATTTATATTTGTAAGGAAACAAGTCAGTATTTAGGTATTATTAATTATAATGTAAAAACTAACAAATAAGACATCTTTTCAAACAGTATTATTATTTTAAGTTTACTAAACGAAAACTCCATTTTGTAAAAATGTAATTATAGATAGTTTAGCTGATGGCCATGCTTTTGTGCAATATTACATTAATTCAAATTTATATCGCAATATTTTAACTAAGTTGTACGTACAGTACAACTATTTTCTTAATGTCCCTCAGAAATCATCACATTTCCGTATACGAACGATTGCTAATTTCCATGTCCATCAATTATTAGATTTTTCGTGTATAATAATTTAAATTCAGAACTAATACTTTATGTTGTTGTTACGTCAAAACAAAGCAACAATAAAATTCTTAGTTCGGAATTCAAATTATGTTATATAATAGTTTCTTTAGGTTTCCATAAAAAGATGTAATCGCATGAAAATTAAATGTCATTTCTTACAATATGGCCGTTGAATCATGGCCGCTGTGAACATAGGCTCTCCGAACTATCGCGCATTTTCTCTCAATCACACTCGCCTCACGTCACCATTTAGCATAATCAATCAGCTTATAATGTTCCCACTGCTGGGACACAGGCCTGCCCTCAGTGAGAGGCCATAAGCCACCACGCGGGCCCAATACTGCGGGGTAATTACGTAACACATTAACAGTAAGAATGGGTTTCATTTTGACGGTTCAACAACATTCATTGCGTTATTTACGTTGTTGAGCAGACAAATTGTTCAAACATATGAAGCAATGGATTAGCAATAGGCTTCAAAATGATTCAGATTGTGATAGATTGTGTGTTACGTAATTAGGGTGCTGGTTGGTACGTGTCACATGTCTTCTAATTTTTGGTTCAAAGACATGTCCGGTTTCCTCACGATGTTTTCTTTCACCGTTTTGAGATCAGTGGTCACCATTTGGCTCCTAAAAATGTTAGGCTTCTGCACAAAGTTCAGAGCGGCCATGATTCATCGGCCATAATGTAAAATCACGTAACAAAACTGCGCAAGTGTGGCCGTATCTTAAGTTACTACTAAATAATAATACAAATGTAGCATTAATTAATAAATGTAAACCAGTGACAAGAAGTACAATTCAGGCCTAAATAAGATTTTTTTTTTCATGGTTTCCAACCCAATTAAAAAAAAAGAGGGGCCCAGATAAGTTTGCAGTATACCAATACCTATTGTCATTCCTATTATTCCAGCCAGTTTCAGGAAACAGAGTCTACCATTTTTTAGGGTTCCGTACCCAAAGGGTAAAACAGGACCCTATTACTAAGACTCCGTCCGTCTGTCACCAGGCTGTATCTCATGAACCGTGATAGTTAGACAGTTGAAATTTACACAGATGATGTATTTCTGTTGCCGCTATAACAACAAATAAAAAAAAATATATATATATATATAATGGGGCTCCTATACAACAGACATATTTTTTTTGCCGTTTTTATAGATAATGGTGCGCGAGTCCGACTCACACGTGTCCGGTTTTTTTAAAACCTATAACAAATTCTCTTAAAAGATTTTCCCAAGAAAACAGCATTTTCCTGTCTGCTAACAAAACACATAAAGTATTATAGAACCACCATCTTGTCCGTTCTTCTCCATATGTACCTACTACGCTTTGGAATGGGCAACTAGCTTCATCTTTCTGACTGACCGACCCCTTGACAATTCTAAAGTGCCTGTAATTGGTTTATTTAAAATAAATGCTTTGAGTTTGAGTTGAGTTTGACCACTCCCTCTGATAACTCTAAAAAGAATAGTTATTATGACAATTCTATTACCGTTCACTTTATGAAAGCTAATAAAAGATCATATTTTATTAAAAAAAGACTAGCTTCTGTCCGTGACTTGGTCCGCGAAAAATTTATTGTTCCTCCGATCCACCCCGTCGCATCGCATCGCCTGCCCGAGCTATTATTTCGTTTTCGCTTAGCGTTCTTTCTAAGTTGTTTCTTTTTGCTCGGCATCTAAGGGCCCTAGCGAGATGTAAAAATCCTATAGCCTTCCTCAAGAATTGAACTATCAAATGCAAAAAGAATATTTGAAATCCGACCGGTAGTTCCAGAGATTACCCCCTACATACAAACTTACAAACAAATTTTACCTCTTTATAATATTATTATAAAATATATTTTTTGGCCTGAACTGTATCTGTCACAATTAATATAAACCTGTATATGTTTCTAAGTGGAGTCCTGTACCATACTAATGAATAATAATCGTAAATAATAATAAATTATATGCAAATTATAAATAAAGATATAGTTGATAACGTTGGACGTTGCCGTTTTATTCCTCTCCTAAAATTGACTTTTCTTAAACCGCCTGATTGTTTCCCGAACGGCACCGTACTGAGGGCTATCGCGCTTGAGTTCACCGCTAGAGGCGCTAGTGTAGAGTAAGGTCTCTAGATGTCAAAATATATACTGAACGTTCACTGTTTGCGGGATTTTTTATCACGGATTTTAACGAATGATTCATAATAGCTGTAATGGTCGTGCCATTCTTGATTAATTATGGCTTAAGATTTTAAGTAAAAACTTAGGATCTAATTTGGTAGCACTTGAAGGAAGAATAAGATTTATTTGCTTCATGCTTGCCCATTTTAAGAACATTATAATCTAAATATTCATTTGAAGTTTTAAAATGTAATGAAATTAACATACAATAAATATAAGGGTACTTAAACATATCCAAAACATCAAATAAAGTACTGCAACAGGACCTTACTCGACAGTGGCGCCAACTGGTGAGCACAAAAACGATAGCCCCCATTGCGTAACACACTATCTATCACAATCTGAATCATTTTGAAGTCTATTGCTAACCCATTCCTTAATATGTTTGATTTATTTGTCTGTTCAACAACGTAAATAACGCAATGAATGTTGTTGAACTGTCAAAATGAAAGCCATTGCTACTGTTAGTGTGTTACGTAATTACCCCTCTGGATCAGTCAGCTGGGGTATACAGGGTACAAATCATAGATGATATATTGTATTGGGGTCAACGACTGTAGGTAATTTAGTTACTTGAAATATCAGTCAACTTCACAGACGTAATGGTTATCGACATCTAAACACGATAAAACAAAAAAAAACTCAACTCATACTTCAAGTAAAAACGCTAACAGCGGTCGTCAACCCCAAAAAAAATATCATCAATATTTTTTTGTATATCCATACCCGTCACATCGACGGAGTTTCGCTTGATAATTTAATTTGACCCTGTACACTGCCTTGTCGAACTCATTTCTGCATAATCTGTACGCCAGTATTAAATCCCTGTTTTCATTGCAAATACAGAGGGGTAATTGGGTAACACACTAACAGTAGGAATGGCTTTCATTTTGACAGTTCAACAACATTCATTGCGTTATTTAAGTTGTTGAGCAGACAAATTTAAGGAACATATGAAGCAAATATTTCCTTCAAAATGATTCAGATTGTGATTAATAGTGTGTTACGCAGTTAAGCAGAAGTGAGTGGAAACGCCGAAAGGGGACGCCCTAGGAAGACATATAGTGACCTTTTGGTGATGTTCTTCAGAAAGGTCAGGTGCGTAGTACTCGCAACCGGCGTGCGTGTATGACCAGATGTATGAACGTAAACGAGGCAAAAGGAGTATGTAAGGATCGTAGCAAGTGACGTTCTGTAGTATCTGCCTACCCCCGTGGGAAGAAGGCGTGTGTTTATTTTTATTATGTACGCAGTACATGGCGCTGAAGTGAAATCTAAACAATGAAAGGAAAAGCAAGAACAATCAACAGACAGTAACAACACTCTCTATTTTATTAAGGATGAAGTAAAACTAGATTGTAGGTGAGTAAGTATCTTGGGCACCTGTTCCACCGACCGCCAAGGAAACTACTAGCTTATAAACGATTTTTTCGCTCAAGAATCGTACAAAAGATAGTCGGTCCCATGTAAGTGAAAAGATACAGATTGGCAGGGACATCGACGTACAACCTACCATGAATTCAATACATGATTCTGGACTCCCTTTTTTTTGGTGGGAAATCGTCAAATGACCTCTCCCGCTCTGGGCGGAGCGGAAGTGCGTGTCAGACTCTTACTGGCTAAAACCCACCCGTGTTCCTTCAGTTGCCTGTGCGCCAGGGCCACGGTAATTCTTTCGAACAATCCGCGACGCCGGCAGGTGTTAGTTAAAGCCTCATTTTTATATCATCATTCATAAATCATCTCGGTCATTCGATGATTACCCAACCAAAAAAAATAAAAAAAGCTTGAACTAACGACTACGTTGGTATATGTTTAAATTGAATTGTTTCATTTGATTAGAAAAAGAAACGACAATTTAAATGCTATAAATATATTTTTTAACAGAATGTTGACTGAAAATGTTTCCATAATTCGTGTTTTGTTGCAATAAAGTGGCAACTGGATAGTGACGTAAGCTTGTGTCACTCCCGGAATGCCAGACCTTGTTTTTTTAGACCATGGGTGAAATGAACTGTCAATAGTGTCGTTCCCTATCATTAGGTAGAATGACAGCTCACTTCAAAGTAAAGTAAAGTAAATTTTATTTGCATCAATTGCAGGTACATAAAATAAGATGTCACTCACTTCACCTTTTTTTCTGAGATGAAAAAACAACGTTTAAAAAAGCATTTTTTTTTTTCTGTAGGTTCTTTCAAGAACCCGAACATAAAAATATGGTGAGGTGGTTATAGTTAAATATGAATAGATGTAATTTTTTTTTTGTTTAATATCGAAATACCATTTGTTGTAGTCGTTGATTTAGAATCGGATGAAACAAATAAAGACACAGAACATGTCAATTGATGATTCCAAAGCAAAAAAAAAGAGCATGTCAATTATTCTGCGATCGATAAAACAAGCGTAGCTACTGATACTCATAAAGATGATTGTAACAGTGATGACAATTTAAGTATTTTTTAAGTTCATAGTAATAGGTAACTGTATAATTTCTAATTTCATTGATTTAAACATAATTGTATTAATTAAAAATAAAACAATCACATTTCGTGTTTTATTCCATTTTAGTTATTGTATATCACTTTTTCTGAAAAAAAAAAACAATAGTAGAAAAAAAACGACTGTGCCAAGTTTTTTTTCAAGATTGTGATAAAAATCGTTTTTTTTTTCAATTTACATCTCTAGCAATGATCACGGAAAACAGTTCAGAAAGATGATTATTTTGTAAGCACACGACGTCCAGCAGTCAAAATTGCAGACTCCAAAAACATGAACGCAACAATATTTGTGATACCCGACGATAGGGAGTCGAAACTGTCCCTCCTAATACAGATTACTCAGTAATCTAGCCAGAACAGCAGTGGTGGCCCAGCGGTAACGGCCCCGACTAAGAGTTGTAGGTCGTGGGTTCGAACCCAGACAAGTGCTTTATTTTGTGTAAATAATTTCATCACCACTGCTCTCAAAACGGTGAAGGAAAACATCGTGAAGAAACAGGCATGTCCTAGAACCAAAAATTCGAAACATGTGACATCTACCAACCCGCACTGGGCCCGCGTGGTGGATTACAGCCCACTCCCTCTCGAAGAGAGGAAGCTTATGTCCCAACGGTGGGAACATTATAGGCTGATTATGCTTATGCTTATCAGCTTATGCATTATCGCTAGGTAATGATGCAGCTGACGAACTTGCCAGAAGGGGGTCGAGGGTGGCACCAGTGGGACCTGAACCCATCGTGCCACTCCCCTTTGGGTACTTACGCACTCTGGTAAGGAAACGCACCAGGGACCAACATCACAAACTGTGGGTGGACCAAGGTGAGTGCAGGCAGGCTAAGGAAGCACTTCCTTCAATTAATGGCCGCCTCACGAAACAGGTTCTCCGACTAACTAAACAACAGCTGCATACAGTTACAGCAGGTTTAACTGGCCACGGGTCATTTAATAAACACCTCTTTGTCATAGGAGTCACAGACAGTCCGCTGTGCAGGGCCTGCATGGAGGACGACGAAACAGCAGCTCATGTGCTTCTAAACTGCCCGGTTGTCGCCACGGACAGGGCAAAGTACTTCGATAATCCAGGTACCCTACGTGAGATTGTCAGCAACACCAAGGCGTTGCTGGCCTTCCTCCAGGAGCTGGGGTGGATCGAATAATCGATTTTCCCACCCGTACGCAAAATACGCGCATTGACGTGGAGTTACGGACACCACATACCTATTACCTATTACCTATGCTCATGCTAGTAGAAGAGTGCTTCATCCAACAATTGATATGAACACCCTGTTCGTTTAATAATGCATACTTTGAAGTCCCTCATGTTCTACCAAATAAAGTCAAACTCAAAGCATTTATTTCAAATAAACCAATTACAGACACTTTTGAATTGTCAAGGGGTCGATCAGTCAGAAAGATGAAGCTAGTTGCCCATTCCAAAGCGTAGTAGGTACCTATGGAGAAGAGCGGGCAAGAAACTCCATGGACACTCTTTTCAATCAAAATATGATTACAAAATATTGGTTACATCATTCATGTTGAAATTATGCATGTGAGAACGATGCAGAACGTTAAAAGCGTCCGTAATAAAGAGACAAAAACAATTCAAATATTAAATTAAATTAAAATAAGCCGTGGCAGCTAAGAGATGACCAGTCCCTACTGACGGCGCCCGTTCACGAACATGACGTATGGATCAGCACCATTCAGCTCAAGCATTTTGAAGGGAACTTAATGATCCAACACACACGCCACCAACAGCGAGGCATTTGAGTGAGCATGACATACTCTCAGCCGCCAGGGCACATTCAAGACAATGAAAGACAAACCTAGTAAATGGTAGCTTTATAGTAGGTACATAGTACTCACACATATACCTCTTTATGTGCCTAAATAAATTATTATATATATGACCTAGCGATATTTTGTGAGTGGTATTCATACAAGTACGGTAATCATAAGGTCCGTAACAGCTTACGGACACCTATATCAGTCAAATTTACACTTACAAAACTGCTTTCAAGACTTGCTTCTTCTATAAACATATCTATCTATAACTAGACACATATATACAAACTATATCTACTGGTAGAAACAGTTAAATAACATGCGACTGCTAACGGTTCGCTTACAACACTAAATTAAGCCGAGGGGGGAAGGGGGGAGGTGTGTAGGGTGACTGTAGAAAGAGAGCAAAAAACTGTGGATAAAAATGTGAGAAAGAATTTGACGATGTGAAAGTGTTGAGAGGGTAATAGTAAAATTGGAAATGAGGTATTTGCTTATTCTTAAGTGTAAAACAGCGGGGTAATTACTGAACACACTAACAGTAGGAATGGGTTTCATTTTGACAGTTCAACAACATTCATTGCGTTATTTACGTTGTTGAGCAGACAAATTTTTCGAACATATAAAGCAATGGGTTAGCAATAGGCTTCAAAATGATTCAGATTGTGATAGATAATGTGTTGCGCAATTAGGGTGCTGCTCACAATTCCAAACACGGCTGCTACTGAGAATTTCTTAGGGAAACATCTGAGTATTGAACCCCGTTTTAAGGAGTTGTCCTTCCAACAACTCGACCGATGAGGTGGTCAACAGGTTAAAGTTGGTTTCCTAGAAGAACGGGGGCCGCCACAATAACGGTGGCTTTTTTTTTGGGTGGGAAATCATCAAATGACCTCTCCCGCTCTGGGCGGAGCGGAAGGGTGTGTCAGACTCTTACTGACTAAAACCCACCCGTGTTCCTTCAGTTGCCTGTGCGCCAGGGCCACGGTAACTCTTTCGAACAATCCGCGACCACAATAACGGTGGCTGTGAGGGCTGACATCAAAATTAAGGTAGCGATGTTTGCCTTTACAGTGGCAAAAAACGGTCTCTAGGCATGGGCACCAGCAAGTTTATTTTCAGGGGGGTTAATCTAAGGAGTAACTTTGCCGACTTATGCAGAAAATCTTAACAATTAAGAAAATGTAGGATGCAAGAGCGGGCAAAGCGAGCTCGATAATTTTTGCATCTCGCCTCGAATGGGATAGGTTTTACTTTGTCCATGCATATAGGAACGAGGACTTAATGTGAATTAAGACAGTAGGATGCAAGAGCGAGAGAGCAAGCTTGATAATGTTAGCACCCCGCCCAGGGTCGTTTAGATTTTCGGATATAGGAGTTCGGTTTTTTGTTGACTAATGCACAAAAGCTTTAGAATCGAGAGGTTAGAGAACATTTTAAGATTTCGCCTCGAATAGATTGAATTCTTTATTCTTCTATTAGGCGTTTTCAGATATTATTTTAGTTCTTAATCTTTTTACATCTATATTTTATTTTGAAGCCAGGGGGGTGCAAGTGCACCCTTTTGCACCCCGCTCTTGGCGCCCATGTAGGAAAACACACCAACTTACTTTCATGAATAACGTTTCAGTGGCGTCATTCACCGGGGAACTGCGGACGCTATGTAGCGGCCACTGCAGTGTTAACCGTTCAAAATTCACACAATAATCCAAAAAACCAGTCACCAAGAGATTCGAGACTATCCGACATTTCCCTTCACCACAGCCACCCTATATTCTGAAGTGATGTTGGCAGTATAAATTGGTGTGGAAAAACTCAGCCGTTCTGTATTCTGTACCCGTCGGAGAGCGAGAAGGAAGCAGTACCATCTCGCTTCCACGGTGCCTGTTATGGATAGCGGGGGGTATTCATAGTGCGGGAGGAATGATTGGGAAAAGGGATTGTGAATGTTGACGGTAATTTACTTTGATAGCTGACAGCGAAAATTTCACAAGTTTTCTCCACTTATGAGACCATAATGAAGTGTACTGAACAAAAATTGTTAAGGATTATAGACTATCAAAACTTTAGTTTTGTATGTAAACATACACTTGATAGATGTGGCATGTTGCGCGTTGCGCGTAGCGCGTAGCTCGTAACACGTAACGCGTAGCCTGTAGCGTGTAGCACGGGAAGCGTAGCAAGTCACTTATTGACTGCGCGTAGCACGGGGAGCGTAGCAAGTCACTAATTGACTGCGCGTAGCACGGGGAGCGTAGCAAGTCACTAATTGACTGCGCGTAGCACGGGGAGCGTAGCAAGTCACTAATTGACTGCGCGTAGCACGGGGAGCGTAGCAAGTCACTAATTAACTGCGCGTAGCACATAGGGCGTAACGCATAGCCGCCAACCTGTAGCCCGGTAGGTGTTCGCTATAAAATAATACTTATGACAAGGATCAATAATTATTATTTCGTATTCATATTATTCTGAATCATACAAAAGGTTAACACAGAAACCGAATTATTTTGGAAAACTGCTCAATACAATGTGAACATATATTTTGATATTCTATAACATTATAAATTGATGCAATTTTTTATTTTTTTTAAACGTAATTAATTCAGTAATTTATAATGATTTAGAATTAAATCAAGTGAAATATTTTTGTATTTTCTTGTTTTTTTATGTATGCAACACTGTTGTGCCTTAAAATTTTTTTTTTGGTTTGGCAACACACTTAATCCTTGTCGCTTCTAAAATTTCTTTGACTGCAATTTAACATTTAACTAAAATAAAAGTAAATTCTATATTTTACTATCGCTCTGTGTATTATTTCATACAAAAACAACTTGCTTTATTTTAAAATACGTTTTCTCTCTTTTCAACATTCTACCCAGACTATAACTACCGCCGGGGGGCGTGTCCGCAGTGATTGATGCCTTTTGTTTAAACAACTTACCGTTGTTTGCAGCCACCGATACCAACGTCGATAACTTGAGACTGTTTCAGGGCTTTTTAACTTCTGTTCTAAGAGAATGACTGCATGTAGGCCTAGTCAAAATGGAAGGTAAACTAGCTAGGCTACTTGTTGTCAGGCCTACACTGTCCTCCCATTATCAACACGGTAATTTGAAACATTGTAAAAGCCCCTTATTTTTAAAAGAGGAACCGTGGAGTTTCTTGCAGGCTCTTCTCCATAGGAAACAACCAATTGGAGCCGTGCACCTAGCTTCTGACGTTTCATAAGTGCCCATGTTGGTTTATGTGAAATAAAATATTTTGATTGATTTTGATTTTTAGGAGCTGCAGAGCGAGTCCTTCCTCTGTTGTGATTTTAATTTACATACAAAACATTACGCCATTTTTTCCTCGAAGATATGGCAGAGGTATAGGTTCCCTACCCCTTTAGTATCATTATGCTAATAAAAGTTATGCGAAAACGGTTATGCTAAAATATATTAGTATAAAACAAAATATGCGAAAAGAAGAGATCCCGTATAGGTATATACTACAAAGTACACTCTCATTTCGCCAATTCTGTTCAAGTCCCATGTAATTAATACGAGGCGAGCCATTTGCCATCTACCGGGCACAAATCCAGACTCCGGGCTGCTACTGAAAAATTCCTGATGAAAAACCCAATAGCACTTTGCTCGACCTGGGAATCGAACCCGGACCGCATGCTCAGCAGTAGTACGTGCAACAAGTTAACAAAACAACAAATTAGACAATATCAAACTGGTTGCTAATTTAATAGCCTGATTGATAATAAAAAATAAAAAATTGAAGAGTATGCTAAGATGGATTGGTCATGTTGAGAGGATGAATGAAGGGCGACTAACAAAAGGTATTTACAAGGCAGATGTGAGTGGAAACGCCGGGAGGGGACGCCCTAGGAAGACATATAGTGACCTTATTGGTGATGGTCTTCAGAAAGGTCAGGTGCGTAGTACTCGCAACCGGCGTGCGTGTATGACCAGATGTATGAACGTAAACGAGGCAAAAGGAGTATGTAAGGATCTTAGCAGGTGGCGTTCTGTAGTTTCTGCCTACCCCCATGGGAAGAGGGCGTGAGTGTATGCATATATATGTATTTATTATTTTTATGACATTTATTTATATTCTGTAATTACTTTAACTCACACAGACTTATTACTTGTTAAAATTTTAGGAAAATCGTATACTTTTACAATGTTTGTAATATATGTGAGCACCGTGTTCTATCATATAATTAATTCATCTGCCATTACTTAATTTTTATTTATTTTATTATTTATGTACACACAGTAAAATAGATACAGATACGGCATATTAGTATTAAGTACAAAGGTACTGCTTATTTCTTATGAAATTTCTTCCAGCAGACCTGCAAAAGGAGAAATGTAGACAATAGTGTGTGAGAACAAGAAGAGAAGAATTTGATTTGTGACGTCTTAAACTAGAATATTAAATATACTTACATATAATGCAAAATTTAAATAAAAATAACATATACTTAAATAAATACATATCTAATGCTAAAATAAATTTATATATATATATTTTTTTTTTACCTATTGTGGTATAGTAAGTTTATTCTAGGTGCATCGTCTTCACATATAATTATATAATTAATGTATTCAAAATATTGTTAAACATTTTAAAAGAGTAACAGCGGAGTTTCTTGCCCTTTCTTCTCCATACGAAACTACCTTAAAGGGCGACTAGAACCAATTCTATTTTATTGTACATTTTGACGTTTGAAAATGCCTTTTATGTGTCTATTTGAAACAAATGCTTTGACTATGACATTAAATCAACAAGGCAGTGTGTAGGTAATCACTACTTAGGTATCTAGTAGTAGATTACTATATACCCACACGGTGTAAAAAGACCCATCACATAGCCGTCAACTACGCATTCTGTACATCAAACTAATTAACATTGCACACAAATCATTGCTGGGAAAAGAATTTAACTTTTGGTGTGAATAATCGCTGTTTAAGGTAATGCGCAACGTAACGCACGCAAAACATTGTTCTTATGGGTGCAAGCAACGGTACAGGGGTCGTGGGGGTATTTCAAGTTGTGTTATAACATTCAAAACTTGTTTTGGAATTTTGACCTTCAATATCTCCGTAACCAGAAGGTTCCCAGGTATGGTCCAGTACAAAAAAAAATTAAAATGACAGGGAGTACAAGTGACTCTCGTCTTCGTTAAGTGTATTTTACACCCGTTATACTACGCACTTTGCTTTACTTAATCCTTAATATGAGGTCTGTCTGAAAGAGCTAGGTTCAACCATGAAAGCAAACCACAATCATTTATGATTAGTACCTGTGCCGCTTTGTAGCATTTTACAATGTGTAAATAATTTCATCACCACTGCTTTCAAAACGGTACAGGAAAACATCGTGAGGAAACCGGCATGTCCTAGAACCAAAAGAATCGAAGACATGTGACATCCGTCAAACCGCACTGGGCCCGCGTGGCGGATTATGGCCCACTCCCTCTCACAAAGAGGAGGCCTATGTCCCAGCACTGGGAACAGTATAATCTGATTATGATGATCTAGGACCTGGTGAAATTACAGGCATGAGATATTTTTACTTTGCCTGCAGGTAAGTTTGGCAACACATCGGCTACTTTTAACATTTGCAAGTGTCCATAACTGCAATACAATAGTCAATTTATGTAATAGTTGTTTAAATAATCTTCATCCTTGAATTCCATCTAGAAATAGTAGCCACTTTATCTTGTCTATGTACATCTACACCTCTATAATATGTGGCACCCACAGATCTATAGAACGCCAAACAATGATGACAGAAGCAAAACTGTAGCAAGTAGAAGTGCAAATAGTATCTACAAATTCAAACAGAATACAAAATCGAGGAGCGAATATCAATATTTGATATTTGGTATTGTAACGACACCCCGCTCTCGGCAGCGGTGGCCATTTTCGGTACGCGTTCGCGCCCTTTTTGATGTTTAAATGACAGTTGTTTTTTTTATGACAGTCAAACTTTGTGACTTTTTGAAGTCGAACTTCTAAGGCGTCGATTCGATAATAATTGTATGAGAATTTGAGAACGAAATTTCAAGGATACGTCACGTTTAGGCAAAAGTCGTTACATGAGAGAGAAGAAAGATATACTTAACTCTCTGTGTCTCTCACACTAAATCTCTTATATTCTGTATATTTTAAGAAGTTTCACTTCTATCGCGTATACCTACGGTGTTGCATGCGCAATTTTTTTTTCTGACGGTATCAGTTGTCCTTGTCATCTTTAGATTTTAATTTTAAATTTATTTCTCATGTACTTAGTCATCAGCTTTTATTATTGTTTTTTTTTTATACTCTCATTCATTACGAAAATAAGTTTTTTAAAAGAAACACTGATGACTGATTTACGAATCAGTCCTAAGGTTCCTGAATTACAAATTCCCGGAGATTCGTTCATATTTTTTACCTCACCACTAATTAAATCTACTCAAAAATGCAACGAATTCTGCGTGAGGAAATAATGTAAAAAAAACATTCTTTGTGCTGATATTTTTCAATCTCACCGTCATATTCTGTAGCCCTGCTCCTTTTTTACTCGACTGCCAGAAAAAAGAGTGTTAAAACATATTTCCCACCTTGCCAACCCCCTTCAGCTTAAAAGAACATAATTAACACGCATGAACAGCTTTTTGTCCAATTTCCATGAATAAATTGGCGTTTTCCATGCTTTTTGAACTCCAGTTTTCCTTAAACAAAGTGTTTCAAAGTTACATTCGTTTTTCATCATTCGCTATTTAATTTAATTTTAATGGGTGTTTGTAAACTAGCCAGAAGTGTGCGTTCCTATTTGATTTTCAAATAAATATCTTATTCCTACATTTACTCTACGAAACAAAAACATAATTCACCACAAGCCACCATCATAACAAATAACATTCGTCCAAAAATGGTACAAAAACAACAAAAGACAAAAGACATTACACCAACCGCAAACAATCAAAGACAATAGGGACGATATTTTAAAAAAAACAACAGCTCGTCACGTCGCGGGAAGGCGGGAAGACGGCGGCCGTTGATTGGTGCAAATTGAATTTGGAATCAAGGAGCGCCGGCGGGTGAACGGGGCGGAGGGGTGTTGTCGTGTTGGCGATCGCTCGCTGATTGCCCGTTTGCGGTGCGACTAGACTAGGATGGACAAGACGCATTGTTTTAAATATATGTATTTTTCTTTGTGTGGAGGACAAGTTTCTGCCCGCGACTTCGTTCGCGTGGAAGTCGTAAGACACCACAATATACTAAATTAACAGCCACATTTTCATAAAACTTCCCTGTAAATATACTAAAGTTTGTAGTTTTGGTCTCAGCAGCCGAAATATGAAGAGAGTCGGGACTGGTGACGCGGGAGAAAGCGACGTACAATTGTCCGTTTGAGAAGCAGCTCGTCTTGAGGTCGACACCCGCAGGCTTCAGTAATAATTTCCCGTTGCTTGCAAAAAATTCAATGTATAGTTTTGACTTCGCTACCATTTTATTAGGTACCTATAATTATGTATAGATTAGAATAGTTAAAAATGGTACCTACTTGATACTCAATAATTTATTTTCATTCCACAATGTGTACTTAGGTAGTAAACTTAAAATTATATGTGAACATTTTGGACCCCGTCGGGCACACCAAAATAGAAGGAGAGGTAATAGTAGTAGAAGTGTTGTTCAGCGAGACGTCGAGCGGTGTCCGAAAGAGAGCGCGCGAAGTGTAGTTCGCGTTATCGCGACAATGTAGCCGTAGCATTAGCGCTGCCTATCTGCAATGAAAATATGAAACTTCGTCACTCTCTATCGTGTCGGAACGAGAATAGCTCATACATGGTTATGACAAAATGATGTTTAATTCTATATGTAGGTTCATACCAACACTTTAACAAGTGTATGATATTTTTTTCACCTCACAACCACGAAAATATTCTGTATATCATTCGAAATCTAAGTGCAAAAGTGCATTTTATCCGCTAGCGTGAAAAGATTTTTTTAAATTCGAACCTTTCTATTCAATAATTTTATATACTGCCAGTCCCCTGAAAATGCATTCATACTTTTTTCATGTCAGTGCGCCAACCTCATATTTAGAATAATCACACTGGCCAGCAAGATGACTGCAGAAAAAAAAAGAAAACTTTTTAAAATTTTCTTCTCTGCTCAATTCACTTTCCATCATAAAATATTACCAATTGTAGTAATTTTACTTTTAATTTTGAAAATAAATAACACTATTTCATTATATCATTTTAGCTGTTTTTCTTGCACCTAGCATTTTCCTCGCTGTAGTGAGGTGAAAATTGGTGTGTTACGCTCGGCAGTAAAGTTATTTTGCGTCTCGTACCTTTGAAACCCTCGCTACGCTCAGGTTTCAATACAAATACTCACGCCAAAAAACAACTTTGCAGCCTCGCATAACAAATAACAATTTATCTAGATGAAGTCGGTGTTATCAGCGAGAGACCCAGACTCTATGTTTAGCGAGGCTTAAGGCCTGGGGAATGCCTAAGGACTCACTCTGGAGGCTCTTTTAAGCTCACTTGCAGCACCAATCAATCTGTCACCTTGATCTGCTGTCAACAATTGACAGAAACAAAATTATGTTTTCAATTAATTTAGCGTTAAATGTGTTTAGTGGTATCTAGTGCAAGCGAAGGCCCGCTTGAAAGCCGTAAAGCAACAAACAGTAGTAAAAAAAACAATAATTACAAACAAAGTAGGAATATCTCCATTTTGATAGCGAGCTGTGTCCTCGTGCATACTCTACTCAGTTCCAAGCGTTCAACATTCACACTTCGGTAGGCTATGGTTGGTTTATGAGCACGAAATACCTAACACGGAATCTCCTTTGTAGGAGTGATCGAAACAAGTCGTTTTTGAAATATAGTTAGAAACTACTGGCAAGCTACACTACAAAGTCATCGGCTGATGACTGAATGGGTGAATTTATGGTCGTTTAAAACTCGTTATTGAAACAAAGGAAAGTTAGGCAAATGCCTGTCAAAATTAATTTTCTGAATCATTTTATTATTTATGTATTAAGCATGCATGAACAACTATAGACTGTATAGTTCTCTAAAAACCCAAACATCTTGTAAATAAAGCAATAAAAATATAAACAAGCACTAAACAAAAGACGATGTAATAAATTAATTCCCCGCTCCATTTCACATAAAAAGGCTGGACAGAATTAAATCACGACTAACGCCATCTAGCGACGGCCCTCATGAATAGAACATGAACTAGTGACTGCTAGATGGCAGTGTTACAAATTTATCGCCACTTTTATTGTTACGACCACTTTGGCCGCGTTTCGCGGGCTTTTAGCTAAATTACTCTCATTACTTACATACTACGTTAACATATTGCTGTTTGTGGACTGAGCAGCGATTTTAGCGCTGTTTTGCTTTGTCTGGTATTTTTGGTAGCGAGTGGAAAGTTGCGTTGAAAGTTGAGGCAAAATAATGCCTAGCAATGCCACTGTGAGGGGATACAGGAGATGAAGGCAATTTGTTAAAAAAATAGAAATAACATAAAGGTCGCTAATTGACTAGTTTCTACAGATGTACCCTTTCTTTCAGATATTGCCTCATTGCTGTATCTCAAGAGACACCGAGGGACATAATCAAAGATTGTTGCTGTATCTATCTGCGGATTAATTGCGTAACACGCTAACAGTAGGAATGGCTTTAATTTTGGCAGTTCAACAACATTCATTGCGTTATTTACATTGTTGAGCAGACAAATTTTTCGACCATATGAAGCAATGGATTAGCAATATCCTTCAAGAGTGCTGATCTTACAAAAATATATATTTTTAAACTGAATGTGTCGTGCATAATCATCGCGTCAACATCGCTTCAGCTGCTAAAAACCCAAACTCAGGCGATAAACACAAACAAATCTCACAGATAACATTTGCCGTCGTAATTTGGCTAATGTATCATAAACATTTTTGCTTCATCTGTTTCACTAGGCTGAGTGGGCAGTTACCGTTGCCCGGCGGCGCGGAAGAAAATATACCCTTTGTTTATGG
The DNA here is from genome assembly GCA_917490735.1 of Dryobotodes eremita. NCBI lineage: Eukaryota > Metazoa > Arthropoda > Insecta > Lepidoptera > Noctuidae > Dryobotodes > Dryobotodes eremita. Next base: position 12,053,010 of record OU823270.1, read on the forward strand.
TATTCGTTGATATTCAAAGCGCGTAATTTGAGGGGGTAAGCAGACTTATGAGCTTTGACGCATGATAGGTAACGAATAATTGAATTATGTGTGCTCCTTGATACTTTTTTATTTATCTTCTATCGGGATTCATCCTCTAGAATTCTATGACAAAAACCAATACCAATGACCTTATACCTTGACAAAACCGTGTTAAATACTTGACTCTATGATTCCAAGCGAGAAAGAGTGCTATTAGATAATAAAATACAATTTAAAAAAAACAATGGTCTTCCAAAAAATACTCTACAAAGTGAAAGAGAACTTTAGTTTCGTCGGAAGTCGGTGTCTTTAGTTTTGTATTTTCTTTTTTGCCACCGACTTTTTTGCAAGTCGTTTGTAAAAATGTTTTTATTTTTCACTTTCTAGTTGTGGTACCTACCCCACACAAATTCGTATACCAATGTACTAGATATGTAAATCACAGTGACAGGAAGTTATTAAATAATCATCAATATAAACTAAGTTGAAAAAATACGCATTATTATGGGTAACTCAAAAGCTCCTGGTCAGATCTTGATCAAAATATGGGTGCTCATGAGAAGCACCAGCTTTCAAATAAAAAATAATCATTAAAATCGGTTTACCTAGAAAACAGTTCAGAAGTAACATAAAAAAAATACAGTGGAATTGAGAACCTCCTCCTTTTTTTGAAGTCGGTTAAAATACGATCCGATTACAGAACAAAAATTTATGAAATTTATATTAACACGCTGGTAGAATTCTCTATCAAAATTACCCACCAGATCACCTTTATATTTTACTAGCTTTTGCCCTAGGCTTCGCTCGCGTTAATTTAGACTTTGACTATCAATTCGGGTTATAATTCAATCATGATCGGAAGACACGTGGCGCCATCTATTATCAAAAGAATGTTATTGTTGTTTTCCTCGGGAACAGTACTTTTTGTCGGGATGAAAGGTACCCTATGTCCGTTTCTGTACACCTGACAACGTATATGCAAAATTTTAGGATGATCGTTTCAGTGGTTTATGCGTGAAAAGGTAACAAAAAAAAAAAAAATTTCTTTCGCATTTATGATATTAGTTAGGACTAGGTGTTCGTGCCCGGTTGGCGTGGCCCGGGGTAAATTTCATACAAAAATAGCATCCAAATCTCCGACTTTCCTGGTGGATTTTCCAAAAAAAAATCTTTCATACAAACCTTGTCCTAAAAATTACAATTACAACAAAAAAAGAATTAGCCAAATAGGTGCAGCCGCTTTGAAGTGATGCGCGGACAAAAATGTTTGCCAATAGATTTTTATTTAAGTATATAGATTCCGATGTACACTCAGATTTAATTGATTTAATTCACCGAGCGACCCACTCAGCCATCTCGTTCACAGACAAATTGACAAACTTTTAACTGGCCCGTATGTTGATGGTATGGTGTTTTTATGTAAATCTGCCATTGTACGAGTGCGGCGGAGGATACGGATTTCTTTAGACACTGAATTAAGTGTATTTGGAGATTTCATAGAGATGTTTAAACCACCTTTGAAATTTTTTTGTTGTATACATATAAGGGTAGTCTTTGAGGGGCTCGTGGCTAAGTAGTAACACCCGCACAGGTCGCTCAATCAGCGGGGTAATTGCATAACACACTAATAATAGGAATGGTTTTCATTTTGACAGTTCAAAAACATTCATTGCGTTATTTACGTTGCTTAGCAGACAAATTTTTCGAACATATGAAGCAATGGATTAGCAATATCGTTCAGAATTATACATATTGTGATTGATAGTGTGTTACGCAATTAGGGTGCTGGTTAAGCTAAAACCTACCTAGCCTTAAGAAGAGGCTTGGCAGATGATGACAAGGGTTGTCTTTAAAATTCTTAGGTCATCATCATTATTTCAGCCGAGAGACGTCCACTGCTGGACATAGGCCTCCCCAAGCATCGCCACTTTATTCAACCGATTCTGTGCTTCCCGCATTCAGTGGCATCCTACGGTCTTCACAAGGTCATCGATCAATCTCATGGGAGGCTTTCCAACGCTATGTCATCCGGTACGCGGTCGCCACTCCAGAAACCTTCAGCCCCATCGGCCATCTGTTCTGCGAGCAATATGCCCTGCCCACTGCCACTTAAGTTTGGCTATTCTTCGGGCTATGACGGTTGCCTTAGTTCACCTGCGGATCTCTTCATTTTTGATTCGATCACGAAGGGAAACTCCAAGCATAGCACTCTCCATTGCCCTTTGGGTGACTTTGGGTATCTTTGATTAGAGTGCACTAAATGTTGACTTTGTAAAGATCCTGACGAAACTAGGACAGTTACAAGACTGCCCTGTTGCTTAACTGTCCAGCATATCTCCACATACCACGAAAAACGTGGTTTAAATTTTATTATGGCCACTGATGGCGCCAAGAATTCGGGAGAAACAGATTCATCAAAACAGATAATTCCATCTATTTCATAGTATATATCCTGGGTTCGATTCCCGGGTCGGGCAATGTGTTCTTGGGTTTGTAGCGGTATCAACATCGACACATGCGAACTACACGTCACAATGACGTTACGCAAGATCCTGCATCGCGCAAGCAGAATTTACCGCGCAACTAGCATATATACAACATCCCGACATCAAACGTCGGGCAGTTGCACACCAGACACGACACCCGTCTAGTCGGAGAATCCTCCCTTTTCTATAGAGTATGAGTGAACTTTACACCCTGTTCCTCATACCTATATAGGTTGTTCCACCAGGAATTTCTCAGTAGCAGCCCGAAGTCTGGATTCGTGCCCGGTTTATGGTAATAGGCTCGCCCCCTGTTACTTGGTACTTAAACATAACTGGCGAAATGTGGGTGTACTATAGGGTATTCCTGCCTAACCATTCTTAGATTACAGGCGTAATGTTATATTACCTCATAGTATTGGTCTAGGATCATCAACCAAAACAATTTTTCATAGACAGGAACTCTATATACTTCCTGCCAAATTTAATCTGTATAATGTTTTCCGATTTCCGACTTGACTTGTAGCAGGCAGTTACATATGGCACATCTATATTTACCGTCTAAACAAGCCAAATTAGACCTTATTGCAGTCCAAACTGGTACATTTATCAAACTGTTGTTGGAAAAAATAAGATTGTACACGATCTTTCTCAAATATTTTAATGGCGGTCGAAAGCGCTCGCAAATCGGCCATATTGGATTGGTTTTCCCGCTTCTTTTGTATTGATTTGAATTCGTTATCTTGTTATTTTCGCTGGTGTGGTGATTTTCTTCAGATTAGTTTGGAAAAAATATGTTTTTCTCCAGGTAATGTACATTAAAGTCATTCTCTGGATGGAAGGATATTTTTGGGGCGGCGTGCAATCGACCTTAAATGTAAATTTATTATATCTACGAAACCGTCATTTTACTGACTGTGCAGAAAGAAAACTGCTATTAGTCACCAAATCCTTATCAAAGCTTCGTGATCATCATGAAGCATTTTTTCACTCTGTGAACCATTTTATTGAAACTCAAACCAAGGCCTTTTATTTCAAATAAACAATTAGATTTACACTTTTGAATTGTCAAAGGGTCGGTCAATCAAAAAGATGTAGCTAGTTGCCCATTCCAAAACGTAATAGGTTCCTATGGAGAAGAACGGACAAGAAACTCTACAAACACTCCTAAGTCAAAAAATTGTTACTAAATATTGGTTACATCATTCATGTTGAAATTATACATGTGAGAACGAAAGACTTGCACGATAAAAGAATAGAATAGAATACTCTTTATTATGTACCCTCATTGATTTATCGGAATCGCACAGGTAATAAAGGCGGTTGGGGAGTTATTATGACACACTACTGGTAACACAGCAGTGATGACGTATGCTTGTGTCAACCACGTGACCACTGTGTCTCGGAATGCTATACCTGGCGAAGTATATTATTATACCATGGCCAGACCTTGTTTTTGCGTACAATGACAGATCAGCTCATATCATTTTGGAAATGTATAGCTTGATATGTAGCCGTGTGTACCTATATCGAATGCCGTTCCCAATTTGTATACGAAACTTCAATCATGGATTGGCAAAACCCCTAGTTAGCCCATCCCAGCCAGTTATTTAGTTTGTTTCAAAAATCACTTTTAAATTCCGATGCTAAAGTGCGGGCAAAATAAGTCTACGCGCGGCTCAAATCGGAAATAATCGTTTGCCGCCATCTTGACGTTTTTATCAAGTGTCAAGAGAGTGTGCCATGTTCCGTGTTTTCCAAAGTAAATAATCGCCATCATTATGCGGAAAGTGATTCAAAGTACTGGCAGAGATAGTCTTGAAGGTCAAACACGCGCGCAGACATAACTTGCGCACACTAGGATTTATTTGATAATTCCAAAATACTCTTAAGCATTAGTATTGCCAGTGTTTTAAGATAATGTCGTATTGTTGTCTCCACATTGTATGAAAGAGAGATTAGAGACCAATTTGATAGTAACTCGTAAATTATAAAATACTCTCGTCTGCAGTACTCTTGTAGTGTATAAAATATTATTTTACGACGCCAATCTCAGTGCCCTTACCCATCTGATAGCAATCACTATAAAAAAAAACTCGTAAACTATTAACTCGATATCGCTATAAAACGCTGCGCTATTATGTGGGCAATCATTGCTTTTATGTCACTAAAGACTATTTATTTTAATAGCCATATAGTGACCCATTAATCAGCGATCATGATCTTCTTGGAGAGCTAAGACTTAGCTAAGATAATGTGAGGTAAACTTGGTTTGAAAGAACTTCAAAGTAAAATGGACATTCAACCAACTCAACTGTAAGCAGACCTAGGTACTAATCAAATATAATAAAACAGAAAATAAAGCCCACGAACGAGACACAATGGAAGTTTTATAGTTATTACGTCTGGGGGCGTTTAGTGTCCGGCAAAGTGATTATAAAGAAGTTTATAATAATAATAATATTACTACCTAGTATTTCAGATGACAGGGCCATTACTATTTTTAATACTCCAGCGCCATCTATATTTACAGCTCAATACAAAGTGAAAGCGCCATCTATTTTATGTTGCAAACTACAACGACGACGTTTCAAGAGCCTGCTACCATGGACACCTATATTATTTACAATGTTACGTACAGATGTCGCTTCAAATTAGTTCAAATAAAACGGATACAACCCGACCAATTTAGAACTGTCATGCTACACAAACAAATCACTTCTGTTTATTCGTTTCTAAAGTATTCTTGATTTATTTACTTTATCTAACTTTAGTTTCGTAAAAGTTGGCGAGAAGAAAGCATGTTTCACGTCAAGTGATATGTTAGTGTTTATTTACATGTTTTAATGTTAAGAAAACAATGTAAAGTGTAATTTATATCGTGTTTTTGTTATTTTAATGTGTTTGTGTACAAAATGAAAGTTATTGAAGCTAAAATTGTAGTTTTAGGATCGCAAGGTAAGTTGATTACATTTTGATTTCTTTCAAGTTTTTCACATGATGTCGTAATTTGTACTTCAATTAATTCGGATATCGTATTATTAACAGTTATTTCGTCATCATTTGTGGAATTTGGAGAAACAAAACTATGAGACTTGACCGTACCTCAAACCATAATCTTGATAGTTTTAACTTCATAAGTCCGAGATGATTGTTTATTGTTTTAATATGATTAGATAATAATACACCAAGGTAATTATCTGTTAGATCATTGTTCTATTAAAAAACTAGATTATGTGTGTAAAAGCCTTTTACACTACTCAATATTCAAGGACCCTTTCTATAAATCGCGATAATGTAGCGTAATATGAGAAAGGGAGAAAGGGTCCCTATTAAAAAAACACAGGATATAAATATCGGGCCTTTAGTAAATATCGTGTAGTGTAATAGGGGTTTTACTAATTATCGACCGAATTTGATTTTCGAAAACACTACAACAGCAGCGCGAAATTAGTCGACTTTGAAAACTTTTTGAAATGTCAAAAAGTTTAAATAAGTTTTAGTGCCTAGTTAGTTTTCATTATTCCCGAACATTTTGTTCAAATGAAAGTAACAATCAGAATCGTTAAGCGGAAAAAATATTATTGATTTGTTTTCCCGTAAATCTAAATTATGGATAATCTGAATACATATCCTTATATAGATCATTTTGACGGCCATAATTTAATATGGGCGTTTACATTTATTGATTTATTGACCTATAACACAGGCTTTTTCTCAAAAACCTACATTGGGCACCAGTATCTTACAATGATGGAATTTAGTCTAAGAATTTGCCAAAAAAATAATAATTTCTAAGGCAACCAATTCTGCCATCCACTAACTAAAAGGCCGTTCAGTTGGTCGTTTTTCACTTTGTAATGTAGTCTTATACAACTTTCGATGCTCTATCTTTTGTTGTAAGAATCATTTTTCTATGATTTATAGTTTTAGAGATACAATAAATACTATAAAGCAGTTAAGGTATGGTTAGCGGCCTTATAGTGCAGTATATTATGTAAAAATGAAAAAAATTGCTTAGCTTAAAGTTAGAAAATGAATTTAAATAAAATTTATTAATATAAATGAATGAAATATATCACATATTGTGCAAAAAGACTATGCCTATGTATATAACTTGCAACCTTGTTCCTAGGTAGCATACTTTTCAAGAGACATCAATTCCCACTTATTTTTGCGTTTTCTCGAAAACTAGTTTTTGCACTTAGCTGCCTTTTAGTTAGTGGACGGCAGAATTGTGAAGAGAGATTGTGATTTGATCTATTTGTTAATTCATTATTACTGAGCTACATTTTGTCAAATAATTTGTGCCAATATCATATTACCACAAATTAGATGACCCATATTTTACCAAAATTTATGAATAAAGATCATATTTTCATTTTAAAATATTGTAGGTACCTACATCACACTGAGCAAACCCTATACAATACAATATAATTACTTTAACTCACCAATGGCCCTTAAAACAAGTGATTCATCAGTTGTTAAAATCAATAAATAATCAAGGAGTTCCTGTGCTGTGGTTGCAATTATTAATAATCACATCTACATTAATAATAAGAGTTTTCAATTGAAATTCTTTGCTGTTAAAAATACTTGCAAAAGAGAAAAGTTGATGTGCTTAATATTTCATTGAATAATAACCGCCATGTTGGTTTAGTGACTGCAAAAGTAACCTTTTTTTTTTGGGTGGGAATACATCAAATAACTTCTCCCACTCTGGGAGGAGCAGGCGGGTGTATAAGACTTTTACAGACTAAAACCCACCTGTGTTCCTCTAGTTGCCTGTGTGCTAGGGCCATGGTAACCCTTTCGGACAAACCCGTGAAGTGTAACCTGGGTTTTATTCCCAGGACAGGGAAAAGCTATGAAAGTCATTACATAACATCACCCCTGTAATCCCCGAAGGGTTAGGCAAAGGTGTACCTATAATACAACTACATTTCGCCAGTTATGTTTAAGTCGCATGTAATAGGGGGTGAGCCTACTGCCATCAACCGGGCACAAATCCAAACTATGAAATTCTTAAGTAATAAAAAACATTGGGATAGTTTATGTACCATATTGCAAAGGGTTGATTGCCCTATTATGAGGCACTGGAATACTGTCCACGGATCTGCCCTTTTTAATATTTAATAGCTCAAATTGTAAATAATAATTAAATATCTCAAATTAGCACACGAGGTTTGTTGGCATGTGGAATGTGAGCTTGGCTGTAATTGTGCCGATTGTCGTATCGGCCACTGGCCTGATGGCCGAAAGCCTCGATCAACATCTCTCGAGGCTCTCGTTAGGCGGTTGGATCAAGGGCCTGATTCAGCCGGCAGTACTCCTCCATGCGGCTCGCATTGTGAGAAGGTTCCTGTCTCTGGAGCCCTAACCTAACCTTGGACACTGTTCCCGGTACAGGCGGACCACAATTTTCTTTATTTTTAAAAAATATTTAATTTTGTACCTATTTAAGAAATAAGTATGAAAATAAAAAATTAAAAATAATGAATCATTTTACTTTAAAGTATTTTTTACTAATAAGTTATGGATGTAAATTATTCTAAATTTTGATGATTAATACTTAATATGTTCTACTATTAAATCTACAATAATAATACATCATCCACTATTTTCCTTCTGGGATATAATAAATATGATAATCGGTTATTAAATATCACCAGTAAGTATATAAAAACTTTTTCCTTGTAAATATATACCTATTGTTATATTTTTTACAAGGAAAAAGTTGCCACATGCCAGCCTACTGCTAAACGGTAAATTTTTAAAATTATAAACACTGATATATTTTCAGAAGTACTTGTCACAAAATTCATCAACTCCTAAGAGCTGTACACATAACTTTTCCACAAAAAAAAAAAACCAACGACTTCCACAAAAAGCACTACCTTTTTTTTTATAATGAATTTAAGATAGAAAAATGTGTTTTTGTCTGGCGCTAGAACATTTTTTTGTTGTTCTGCGACCTACATAATGAAAAATAACAAAAACCGAAATACAAAACCACAGACACCGACTTCCAAAATTAAAGCAAATTTTCACTTTGTAAGTGTTTTTTTTTTTGGAAGTCAAATGTTTTTGTGAAAAAGTTTGTATTTTTCACTTTTTCTTGTGGTACCTACCCCAAACAAAGTCGTATACCAATTATTTTTTATTTTTTTTTCCACTTGTCCTGGTATTCAAAAATAGGATGGACCCTAATCTTATTACAATCTAGCCTTATAAATAGAATAAAAAGTAATTTAATTATAACCTAAGCTATTAAATTGTCTTTACTAAGAATGTGCCCAATAGGACTTTTCTTATTGTCTCTATTAAGGCGAATACACTTTGTTCTTGTGTTTGTTTGGTACTTTTCTACTTTACACTATTCACTAACACTAAACACTAGTTCGAACGGTTTTGTTCTTTTTAGTCTTCTATGTTTGTGTGGTCGAGAAGCTGGATTGCCTCGACGTTCCATTCTGATGAAGTCTACCAATACTTGTTATGTAAATAACAGTGACAGGAAGTTATTACATTATCATCAACATACACTAAGTGGAATAAATACGTATTGTTGAAGCTGACTGAAAAACTACTGATCAGAACTTGACCAAATTTATATTGGACCAATCTGGAAGTGTATTCTTTCAAATAAAAAAAAACTTTCCAAATCGGTTTATAAATAACGGAGTTCTGAGGTGACAAACATAAAAAAATACAACTGAATAGCGAACCTCCTCTTTTTTCAAGTCGGTTAAAAAAAGGACAAGTTTTTGATGAATTTTTCCAACAAATTTATACTTTGAAAAGTTTTCAATATCTTTAATATTTTAACAATAATCAATCGTATTAACAAACATTTTCTAGTCCAAAATTGAATATTATTATTACCAATTGTATCAGTACAATAAAACAAAGCCATATAATGTATTATCTTTAATAGGAAGTAAAAGTAGGTATTTATTTTTGATAACAAAATTTTGAATTATGGAATAAAAAATTATCTGTCAGATTAAGATCAAATAGGTACTAAACTTATCAATAAGATTAATAATTATTTTAATATTCAACTTTCCTGCATAATTACGGTACGTATTTAATCAGTTTGTGATGAAATGTTTAATCTTTTCTAAATGTTGGTATTATTAACACGTTGACGGATATTATTCCCTCAATGGTTGAACGTTAGGTCATTACAAAATTTTGCGTATGGCACACTTTTGTAGAATGTTTTTTTTTTTTGCGTCACGATATGACAGTTAAAGCTTTAAAGTTCTATCTGTGGTATTCTATTTATATTCTTATTCTACAGAATTCCCTTCATTGTAGCGGTATAGAAAATAAAACGCCACAAGGCGTACTGATTTTATACAAGTCAAAACTTTGACGTCGACTGGCGTACTATCGTATTATTTTTTGCAGAGAATAGAATAGAATACTCTTTATTATGTACACCATAAAAATTGCAGATGCTTAAATGTAGAGACAACGTCGAGAGGCGTGGTCCGTCGACGTGTTAAGAGTGAAAAAATACAAAAAACGTTTCCTAGTATGTACTCTTTCACGAAAAAACTACTGAACGGATTTGGATGTAATTTGGAACACAGATAGTTTATAACCTAGATTAACATGTAGGATACTTTTTATCCCGGTAGTACCTACGTTCCCGTGGGATAATTTCCGGCATCCACGCAGACGAAGCCGCGGACAAAAGCTAGTATAATAATAAGTAGAAAACGTTGCAAGATTATGATAAAAATCTTAACACCATAACCAAGGAAAGTCTTCTAGTAACAAACGCTAAGTGAAACAGATTCACTTTCTGATTTATAATATTACCAAGACGGTTCAGTCTTAGAAATCAGCCCGGCAGAGCGTTAAACCGTAACGTATGAGCCTGCTATATGATACCTACCTTCATACTTACCTATGTTATGTCGGTCAAGGGAGGTACTGATCTTACCTGAAGACTGTTGGTGCAATTCAGTAGGGCCTCGATAAACCGAACACCCAAAATGTAGGTACACCCTCTTCGGATTAATGAGGCGTTTGGGTTATAGTATGCAGATATTTTAAAAGGTGCTTTTTGAAATAAAACTGATTTTTATAATTGAAATTAAATACAAATTTTAAACATTACGCTTTAAAAAAAATCTAGTATAGTCCTTTGACGAGTGGTGTTTAATGACAATGGAAATGCTTTATCCCTGAATTAACGAAATTTCTTTTTACTCTCTGAGAATGACTTGCGCGAGCGGGAGGGTTCGTTCGGATTACAGAGGCGTTCGGATTATCAGGAGTTCGGATTATCGAGGCTCTACTGTATAGCCGTGTACGCACGTACGAACAAATTTGTTGCGTTGCATGATACGCAACAACTTGGTCCGCACGTGTGTACCACTAACGAACATCGAACACTGTTCGTCAAACATGTTTGCGGCGATCCTATTTGTATGTTCCCTAAGGACGGTGTTCGAATAGCTTTAATAAATGTTACGTAATAAAACTGTTCGTATATAACTTGGCGGGATCTAGGATCCGCTTTAAACAATATCTCGTGAATCACTGCAAATACCAAATAACTTTCCGCTACTTCAAAATCGACCACTTCCAACGGCGGCGCCGCCATGGCTATTGAGATAGAGTTCACAACTGCAGGCGTAGCATGACGCTTTCTGTTTCTTGGAAGACAAGACATAGCTATTTCTATACAAAGTGACATTTCGTTTCTCTATTTTTGACATCGCACCGTAAAAATCCTTCTAAAATCCGTCATTTTGTCTTTCGTTTTACCGATCGTTGTCTAGGTCTTTTTATATGTAGACTATTTCAGAAGAGTTTTCTATCCCAAACGTCACAATCACACTGACAACTGTCGGTTGTCTAAGATAGTGAAGACAATTTGATTTTGTAATCGCCATGCTAAAGACAATAGAAAACTTTTTACTCGACAGCGGCAAAGTATAAAAATGGAATGGAAAAATGACATTTTTCACTTTTTGTATGGAAAATGTGAAAAAGTATTACTTACATGTTTAGTTTTAGGGTTTTAAAAGTTTCATAAAGGGGGTCGAAATTTTCATTATTTTTGCGATAGGACACACCATTTTCGAGATATAAGCAAAATAAAAGAAAAACGTGAATAAACTACTGAATTTCGTAAAAAGTGCAGTTGACTCTTTCTACTTTGCTGCCGTCGTACTGTCTTCACGGAACGTCATTTTTGTCTATTCTTCCGTCGACAAAACCCGTTTCTATAATGGTCATGCTACGCGTGCTGTTGTGCGCGAACTCGATTCCAACTATGTTCGCGTTCGTGTTCGAATATGCCGTCCATACGTACAAACCAAATGTTCATGTTTGATGTTTGTGTTCACTATGCTCGTTATTGTATTGAATTGATATGGGTGGAAGCAACCAGTACCATTCTTTGAGATTAGGTATTATCAGCATTGGACAGATAAATGATAAATGATTTTATTTTTGTAAGTAGGTTTGTGCAAACACTTTTACACGTCAATCATATTTTTAAAACTAGATGAGGTCGGCGTTTCCTTTCTGACTACTCTGAGAAGAAAGGCCGAAACAAAGGCAGAGGTCACAGTCTCTTTTAAAGTCCAGACATAATCTTGGTCAGATCATGTGAAGACCATGTAGATTTGTGGCTGAAATGGTCTTTTGAGGAAAAACCACACAGTTTGAGTGGACCTGTCCACTCAGTACACGCATTTGTCAGTAATCGTGCAGCTCAACTCAGAACTTAAGGAGCTCAGCGATTCGACGAACAATACCAAAGAAAGGACATTTGGGTAGGCCGCATAAATTACTCAAACTGCAAGACCATGATTGAAATTAATTGAGAAGAAAAAAAACAATGACCCACATAGTCTTCACATTCACAATAATTAAAATAATTATTATAATATTAGGCAGATAATAGGCATGCAGTGTCAATCGGTCGGGGATCCCATGCATGGTATCTATATTGTAGACGAATCCTGCACCCTAATTACCTAACACACTATCTATCACAATCTGAATCATCTTGAAGCCTATTGCTAATCCAGTGCTCCATATGTTCGAAAAATTTGTCTGCTCAACAACGTAAATAACGCAAAGAATGTTGTTGAACTGTCAAAATGAAACCCATTCCTACTGTTAGTGTGTTACGTAATTACCCCGCCGGTGTCTATAGTAGGATGACGAAGCTTAGCTAACTTGAGACAGGCGTATACCTACTCGAAATCGTTCATTTACACTTGACTTGGTCGATAGGGCGAAACCACGCGTTCTTGACTTAATTCTAGGCATCCGAATTCAAAAGATCGACCGTATTTGTATTTATAGATAGCCTTTTTTTTTGGTGGGAAACCATCAAATGACCTCTCCCGCTCTGGGCGGAGCGGAAGGGCGTGTCAGACACTTACTGACTAAAACCCACCCGTGTTCCTTCAGTTGCCTGTGCGCCAGGGCTACGGTAACTTTTTCGAACAATCCGCGACCCCGGCAGTATTTATTGACAGCCTGCCATTTGACCATTTGTCGACCGCTTTCTCACCTCATAGTATAGAAGTGATGACGCAGTTAGCAATGGTGCACCAGGCTTGTCTAAAAGTAACCTATTTACTCGACGTTTGAAAACTCCTAGAATCTACCAGGATCAAGGACTCCGGCAAGATCTACTCTTTAAAACTGCCAAATAATTCCACTCCAACAGCTCGTGTTTCCAAAAAGTTTATGTGCAGAGGTGGACTGGTGGCGCATCGCCGTACGTCAGTAGGCCTAGACAAAAACTTTTCTGATAGCGTTAATGCCAGACGCTTAACGTCAAAATGTAAGGCAATGACATTACCTTCGGAAAAGATACGTAATGTCACGAGGTAAGCAAATGTCAACTCCATACAATTTGAATTTTCCGTTGGCGTTAACGCTTACAGAAAAGGGAAGGCTAGGCCCCCTGATCGTCCAATGATAAAAAAGGGCTTGAAAGAACAGGGTTTTGCAATTCCATCGCACATTTTTCTCAAACAAAAGGCTCCTGACTCTGTCTACCCTCTTCGCACTAATCTAATCTGATAAGAGATAACGCACAGTAGCCATCGGCAGTAATAAATCCTCTTGATTTTAATGTCAATACCTTTATCATCAATATTGCATGCTTGCTGAATTGCGTCAGGAGATTGACCGAGTATTCTGAGGTCATTTGTTGAGATAAGATGGTATTGTTTAGCTTTCAGTTTCAGTACAGTGAACTGTAGCACCTTTACTTTCCATGAGCATTTTTACCCAAGAGTACAGCGGGGTAATTGCGTAACACACTAACAGTTGGAATAGCTTTCATTTTGACAGTTCAATAACATTCATTGCGTTATTTACGTTGTTGAGCAGACAAATTTTTCGAACATATGAAGTAATTGATTAGCAATAGGCTTCAAAATGATTCAAATTGTTATAGATAGTGTATTAAGGCTCCCACAGACATGCGCGACGCGACAGCGCTACACAAAGGCGCCGCTCGTCGCGCGACACGCGGCGCCTTTGTGGCAGGCGTCGCGTCGCGCCAGTGTGTACGAGCCTTTACGCAATTAGGGTGCTCTTGATTACTAAAAATCTACCACCATGTAAGATCAAAGCAATACAAAAGTAGAAAAATCTACTATTTGTAACAGATTTTTATAATCGAGAGATATTTAAGTACAGTAGGCCTAGACAAAAACTTTTCTGATAGCGTTAACGCCAGACGGTAACGTCAAAATGTATGGCAATGACATTACCTGCGGAAAAGATACGTAATCTCACGTGGTAAGCAAATGTCAACTCCATACAATTTGAATTTCCATTGGCGTTAACGCTTACAGAAAAGGGATTTTGTCTAGGCCCCTACTAATGGGTAAAGTTGTTAATGGAAAGTAAAGATGCCACAGTTGACGTTGATAATCTTAATTATCACTCTAATGATTGGAATGTATGGTGCTAAAGAATTTTATAGAGTACCTAATAAATATTTCGGACGAGGCGCTCTGTCTCAAATTGTTACCACTGAAAATATAAAGCCTGAAACCAAACCATTTAAAATATCACAATAACAGCTTCAATGGCCGTAATGAAATAGCCATCACCGCAGAAACTTTGGAAGCGATATAAAATTGGAGCAATAGTTCTAAGGTCAAATGGACAGGCAGGGTAGTCGAATGTATTCGTGTATCGGCAAGCCACTGGCTAATCTTTGTGATTACGTGTATCATTACTTCTCAGAAGCAGAAGTAGAAACTTACGTCCAATAACGGTCTTTGATCAGCGACGAATTGCTAATAAATAATAAAAACTCTATTACAAAAAAAAAAACAACCGCCTTCCAAAAAAACACTACCAAGTGAAAAATTTCTGAAGTCGGTGGCAAACAATGAAAATACAAAACCAAGGAACCGACTTCCGAAAATAAAGTAATTTTTCACTTTGTAGTACTTTTTTAGGTAGTTGTTTTTTTTTTTGTAGTTTATTTTTTATTTGTAGTTCTAATACAAAAAAAACAACAACGAAAAAATGTTATTTTCTTTTTCAAAAATAAATATAGACAGATGAATTGAGAACCTCCTCCTTTTGAAAGTCCGTTAAAACTAAATCGTACATAAAATTATTTTACACTGCCGTCGTAAACTGTGTATTTTAATTTTATTATCAGATTCCTATAATCAGTTCAGTGTAAGTATTACTCATACTTAGCACTCGTAATCTCTTGTAACAATAACATCCTCGCTGTGTTCTCGGTTTGTTTAATATTTACTATGATCTATCATTTAACACATTATGACTGTCTTGCCCAAAGGGATAGGCAGAATGCGGCATACTATACAACAGCCAATTTTCGCTTTAATAGCCAAACTCAAAGCATTTCTTTCAAATAAACCAATTAAAGGCACTTTTGAATTGTCAAGGAGTCGGTCAGTCAGAAAGATGAAGCTAGTTGCCCATTCCAAAGCGTAGTAGGTACTTATGGAGAAGAACGGGCAAGAAACTCCACGGACACTGTTTTAAATATACATATAGTTACAAAAAAATTGGTTACATCATTCATGTTGAAATTATACATGTGAGAACGATGTCGAAAGACGTGCATATTAAATGCGTCCGTAATAAAAAAGATAAAAATAAAATAAAAACAATTCAGAAATTAAAATAAGCTGTGGCAGCTAAGAGTTGGCCAGTCCCTACTGACGGCGCCCGTTCACGAACATGACGTATGAATCAGCACCATTCAGCTCAACCATTTTGAAGGGAACATAATGATCCAACACACACGCCACCACCAGCGAAAATTTTGAGTGAGCATGACATTCTCTCAGCCGACAGGGCACATTCAAGTCAATGAAAGACGAACCAAGTAAATGGTAGCTTTATAGTAGGTACATAGTGCTCACACATGTGCTATGCAATTATACATTACGTTAGTAATGTTAAAAGTCCCATTTAAGCGAGCCTATTGCTATAAATCGGGCACAAATCCTTACCCCGGACTGCTAAGCCACTGTAACGAAATTAATTTAACCCAGGACTCTATGCACAGCAATGAGGGTTTTCATGAAAATTCACGCCACCAGTTGGCGCCACTTTGACAAGAGGTCTTCCGTTTCGACAATGAATATAAAATAATTCGTTTCATTCATTCGTTCATCAATCAACCACGGCTTTTTTTTTTTTGGGTGGGAAATCATCAAATGACCTCTCCCGCTCTGGGCGGAGCGGAAGGGCGTGTCAGACTCTTACTGACTAAAACCCACCCGTGTTCCTTCAGTTGCCTGTGCGCCAGGGCCACGGTAACTCTTTCGAACAATCCGCGACCCCGGCAGGCATCGGTCCTATCGGACCCCGTCAATGGTGCTGACATCTCTTTGAGGCGCGCGTGGAACACGACGCGCCGTCGACCCGGGCCTGGTCCTTACCGGACGGCGAGCTGCCCATTGCTCGCCGTCCGCAAGCCCGCGCCTACGGTGGCCGGGAGTCGGCAATCGACTCCCGACGCCCAGGGTGTCTCCTCCTCCTGCGGCGGCTAGGGGCGCGAGGGCGTAGAGACTGCCTCTCTCTTTCGTGCTCCGCCTCCTCCTTCGCGAGCATTACTGCTTCGCAGAAGGAGGTGACGGCTTCCCATTCCCTCTCGCTCCGTACCATGGCCTGAACCAGGGCCGGACGCGAGAGGTCGCCGCCGCCGATCGCCGCCACGAGGACACGGCGGTGCTCCGCCCAAGCCGGGCAGACCTCCACCGTATGCTCCACCGTGTCCTCCGGTCGATCCACACAATGGTAACACCCGGGCGTTTCCTCCCGCCTTATCCGAAACAGGAACCTCCCGAAACAGCCATGTCCGGTGAGGACCTGCGTCAGGCGGAAGGTGAGGACGCCGTGGCGCCTCTCAAGCCACTCCTCAAAGAGGGGTCTTACCGCCGCAATTGTGGCGTGCACTGCGCTGGGTTGCGACAATCGCACTCTCCATGCCGCCATGAGATCCCGCCGGAGCTCTGTCCGCTGTGCCGCGATTTCTCGCGGCAGCGGAGTTAAGCCCCGGCGTTTCGCCTCCTCGCGCCACTCCCAAACGTGCGCGAGGACCTTTGCCTCCAGATCCCACGGCGGTAATCCGGCAAGGAGGCTCGCCGCCTCGCAGGAGACCGTGCGGTATCCCCGTACCATCCGGATGGCCATGACCCTTTGGGACGCGTTCAACCGGCGGGCTGGCCGGAGCCTCAATGAACGCGCCCACACCGGTGCCCCGTAAAAGGCCATGGACCGCACGACCCCCGCGTAGAGCCTCCGGCAGGAGGCGTTTGGCCCCCCCCAGATTGGGCAAGAGCCGCTTCAAAGCAGCCCCGGCCCGCTGCAGTCTGGGAGCCAAACGTCGGAAATGCTCCACGAAGTTCCACCGGCTGTCGAGGACGAGTCCCAGGTACTTCATCGTCGACTCGACGCCGATGTGAACCCCTCCTACTTTTATTTCGGAACCCGACAGTGGCGCGTTCCGAGGACCATGAAAACACATGGCCTCGGACTTGTGCAAGGCCACCTCGACTCCCAATTGCCGGATCCTCTCGACGACTGTCGCAACCCCGCGTGTCATCAATTCGGCCGCCGCCTGGTGCGACCTCCCCTGCGCCAGGACTAGCGTGTCGTCAGCGTAGCACACCACGCTGACGCCGCTAGGGAGGTCGGCGCGCAGCACCCAGTCGTACCCGATGTCCCACAGATGCGGCCCCAGGACCGATCCCTGTGGGACACCGCACGACATCTCTCGCCGGTTCCATTCTCCCTGGTGACCGGGGTAGATTACCGCCCTATCCGTCAAATAGGCCTCGACTACACGACAGAGGTAGGTCGGCATCCGGTGATACCGGAATGCCTCCCTGATGCAACTCCAGGGCAGGGTATTGAAGGCGTTGGCGATGTCTAGAGACACCGCCAAGACGACCCCACCCCGGGCCTCAGCATCCCCCGTCGTGAGGGCTCGCACGCGCATGATGGCGTCCACCGTGGAGCGCCCCCTGCGGAAACCAAACTGGCTCTCCGCCAAATCCGGCCCCACCCGCACCAGCTGCCCGACGAGGCGGTATGCAATGACTCTTTCAAAGAGCTTGCCCACCTCGTCGAGCAGCACGATGGGCCGGTAAGCGGACGGAGAGTCCGCCGGGCGCCCCGGTTTCTTAATGAGGACCAGTTTCCCCGTCTTCCAAGGAAGTGGGAACTGGCCCTCCCCCAAGCATGCGCTTAGGAAATCAACCACGGCTAAAGAAAATATAGGCGCTTTGACACTTTTGACAGATGCCTGGACCTGACGTCTCAGTACTGCCACCTAGTGGACGTCATTTCAGAAAACTCTCACTGCGCTTGCGATCACTTTATAGACCAACGGGGAATTCATTTTTTGCGTGACAAATTCTGGGTTCAGCTGTTTACATATCAATAATTCTAAATCCACTGTTGAAATAGGCTTCTTAAAAAATATGCTAATTTAATAGCAACCACGCTTAGTAAACCGGTCACAAATCGATTAAGATTCTAACTGACAATATATAGAACATACAAAAAAATATAGTTAATGGTCAAGGTTGTTGTTACAAAACTAGGTAAGTTATCAAACACGGACGCTTTTAAAATTATCAATTTTACAACTTTGTAGACTGATTTAGAGCTGAGTTTTGGTTGAATTAAGAGCTTTACACTTAAAATTAAGTACAGTAGCGGCCATAAGTCCAGTAGCAGTTACAAAAATCTATCGCATCAAAACAAGTCGTACTTACGACCTTTTTCTATAACAAACATTTTGCACACATACACGATCTCGTATATCGCACTCTTTCATTATTATCTAGTCAGAGAGAGTGCAACATAATGATCATTTGCCTTAGTGACAAGCCTATCATGTCACGACGACGTATTAAGATACTGCTATTTAATTTCAATTAGAAGAATATGTGTCTGTGTGGCATAGCGGTTAACGTTTTGACATAGTCCGCACGTTGTAGCCTGCGTTCGAACCCCAGTGATATTACACTTTTTGTGTTTTAATTATGAATTCTGAACGTCTACGATAAGTTAGACACGGTGAGATGTGTATTAGTTGAACTTATTCAGCCTTATTTATAAAAATCTCGCTAATGACTGATTAGCCACTGACTAGCTAACTAATTGGTTAGCTCTTAATCAATGATTAAGTTTTCTTTATTTATAAACACTAGTTAGCAGGTGATTAGTTGCGAAATGAAATAGAGGTGAAATTATGCGTTTGGCACAGATTATGTTCAAAATAATCGACTCAAAAACAGAATTTTAAGTATAAATTTGTCAAACCCACGATTTTTGTATCTGTCGTGACTACTCGTGACGTTGACAGACAAAAGTCAAAAAAATTATCGGAAAATTAGAACAGGAATAAAATGATTTATTTGGTTTATTTCATTATGTTCGCGATGGTAGCATTAACAATACTGAGCTCCGAAAAATTGGAGTAAACAGGTAAAGGTATTTATCTCTGAATTTATGTCTACTTGCTAATGTAAACTGACCAAATGAATGCTATAGCAATAGCCGATAATAGCTATGTATTTTCATGTCCTATAAGCCTTTTAACACGAATATACTCTTTTAGAAGTGTATGTAGGTACTTGTGTCTATTTTATATTACTTCCTATTGCTTTTGAACCGAGATTTCGGTGTATTTTAACAACAATTATTGTGGTTATTTACAGGAACAAGTTTGACTGCTGCTATGAAAGTCCCTCGCACCTAGCACCATTACTATTCAACTATTCGCATAGACGGCGATGGATGAAAACATGCTACGTAAAAAAAATGAGGAATGAGAGTAGCATAAGAAAGAATGGCACGGTCCATGTCTTTGGACGAAGAATATTGGAAATCAAAAATAATGAATTTATAACAAAAATGTAGCTTTATTATGTATCAAAATAAATTGTTTTTACAAATTGTCTCTTGTTTTTGTGTGTGACTGCCACAACGTAGCTTTTCTTTAGTTCTGGGCCTTAAAACTGGAGTCATAAGATGAGGGGCACATGGGATAACACATTGGATAATCACAATCTCCCATGAGCTTCCTTACGAACTCATTCTCTTCAAACCTACTGAGCCTCCTCCTGACTGAGCTTTCCCTATAAATCCTTTCATTATGTGTACTAAGAATGAAGAATATGTAATAGGTAATCATTCTCGTAGTGGATTTAAAAGAAGTTTGTAAGTATTCCTCCGTGTGCCTCCCGCCGGCGTCTCAAAACTATTTAATTCTTTGCGTCATTTTGAAATCCCGTAAACGATTGTCGAATTCCATATTTGCTAAGGCACAACTCGATATTAGGAACAAAATAACCTAGAAGCCCACAATAATCGTAATAAATCCATCAGCTGATTCATATAAAATCCGCCATCTTGCCTCATAGCATCCTCTTAACAGTGCACCGGTGGTGTTTAATTTTGACAGCTACTAATCAATTGCTTAGCGACCTATTAGCGCTAAATAGTGTTTATAAATAAGAATTTTGCTAATCAGTTGCTTAGCAATTGATTAAAATTTAAGAGACGTTTATAAATAAGACTGTTTATTAACAAAAAAGAAAAAAATGAGGGTGAATGTGAAACAAAATAAACTACTTGATTGAATAAAGTAACGACGTTGTTGGTAGGTGAACTTTGTTACGAGCGTTTGTGTTATTATTGCGATTAACGTGTTGTTTGAATATCTTTAATCAAGATGCAAGCAAATATTAGTATTGATGCCAGGGCAAATATTGTAGCTTTGCGTAAAAATGGGCTTAATATTTCTCAAATTTCAACTGAATCCGGCTTATGTGTAAGTTATTTTTAAAGATTATAATTATGATGATAGTTGTGGTGTATGATTTTCTTATTAAATAAATCGCTAGTTGCAAGTGTGTAATAAAAATTATATTTTCGTTTTTTAGAGAAATACTGTGAGCCGTTGGATAAAGAGGTTTGAGGAAGAAGATAGTCTGAAGAGTCGTGTAAGAAGTGGAAGGCCGCCGCTTATTAACTCGATTCAGCGACGTTTCATGGTGGAAGAATATGAAAAAAATGGTTTCATTCCAACTAGAATGTTTGCAGATCAATTTGATACATCATTGCAAACTGTTCGCCGTGCACTCCATGCTGAAGGCTTACATCATCGGAAACCAGCTAAAAAACCATTTTTGACACAAAAACACAAGGAGGAACGACTACGTTTTGCTCGGGAATATTTAGATTTTAACTGGGAGACGACCATATTTTCTGACGAGAAGACTTTCAAATCATGCCAAAAAGGAAGACTTCATTTAAGGCGAAAAGACAATACTCGCTGGTCTGAGAAAAACATTATTCCGAATACACAGTCAGGTAGATTAAGTGTGAATATGTGGGGGTGTATTAGTGCACAAGGGCCGGGCGAGTTGAAATTCATACCTACGCGTGCCAACAGCTCTAATTACGTCGAAGTTTTAAGTGACATAATGCTACCTACTGTGCGTAATGTTTACCCATCGGAAGACTTTAGTGAACTACATTTTGTGCAAGATAATTGTCCAATACATCGTGCCAGTGTTGTAAAAGAGTGGTTTAGTCAGCATGCTGATATTAAAGTTATTCCGTGGCCAGCACGATCCCCTGATCTAAACCCCATCGAAAATATGTGGGGTTTAATGGTTCAAAGATGGGAAGCACGAGATGAGAGGTGTCCTGAGCAGCTTAAATCCCATTGCATTCAATTGTGGGATGATTTACGTGGCACAAATATATGTGCAAACATTGTGGCCTCCATGCGTCGACGTCTGCTTAGCTGCATTGACAATAATGGAGGTCATACCAAATATTGATACGTTGTTTTTTACAGGGGATGTGCTGGTCGCACGCAAATACGCATACGTAAGCTAGTTTATAATTGTAAGATTGGGGTTATGCTTCAATCTTCTTTTCTCTTTGAGAAAATGAATAATTAAGCCATAATCTCAATACTTAAAGTTAAAAGCATAAGAACAATTGTATTTTCATATCAACAAACTTGATACAAATTTTGGTTTTTCAACTTATTATAATAATATAAATAAATGTTTCTTCAAATTACCTACCTACTATTATTTTATTTCAACCTAAAATATTATTCACTTTTGTAATTTTCTTAGTTTTTCTTAATTCTTATCGTATCAATATAACTATATATAACGAAATATATAAATAATATTAATATCACATATAAAGTAAGTATATAAGATTACTTATATATAATAATATAAACAATATTCATATATATAAAGTATATAAATATTACTTATTATAATAACTATATAAAACATTCATTTAAATATTAAAAATATATATATTTGTTGTTTATAATCAAAAAGTAAAGAATAATAACAAAATCGATCTAGCCAACCGAGCGGGGTTCGAACTGACAGGCACTCGTATCCAAGTCATACATTGCTCCACTTAACTACATGAACTGGTTATATTGAATTTAAATTTTCGCTTTAGTTTCGGATTGACTCGGTGCAAACACTAATGTGAAGAAAACAAAAGTATATTGTTATCTTTGTCTAGTATTGACCCCACACACTATCACCTCGAAGTTATACCTGTATGACTGGTAAATGTTTGCGTTGAAATCACTCACACATGTATTTATACGCGCAGTACCGTGCAGGCGAATACGATCGTTGATGTGCTACTGGACTTATGGCCCCTGACTGTACATTAAATAGGGTTACCAACCCTACTATATACCTAATATAGTATCCTACTATATTAGAGGACTAAATACAATATTTCAATAAAAAAATAATAGTAGGCGAATGTTCTCAACATGCCCTAAAAAACAATAAGCCTTACCTATCTTTTGATATAACTTTTACATGGTTTCATGATGGAATCTCTTTCAATGTACACATTTTAAATAATGATTTAGTGTCATGTTTATTTTTATCGAGCCGATTTTTATAATCCACGTTTCTGTCTTCACACAGCTCGACCGCATGAGCAATTTTTCAAAAATATTTTTTTCTCTCATTTGGCTATAGATTTACAGAGTTTTAAGAAGCTAAAAAGTACTGCAACCTCGCCTTAATCAAATTATTCGTAACAAATCAACAAAAAAGACGGGTCTCAGAAAATAATGTCATATAATTAACTAACTTTTTCTTAATTACACAAGTTGCGGTTTCGGTTTCGGCCGAAACTAGAAGAGGAGCCGAAAGTTCGGTTACGGTTTTGGTTTCGGCTGAAAATCATGTTTCGTCTTTGCGCCCAGTTTTCCTTAGTTCAAATCGTTTCAAAATACAATGGCCAACATATATGTATAGTATCATAGAATATGTGTTACTCAGCGATGATAAACCAAACTAGTTTTTCATTTTTTGTCATTATTTAAATCGGTAGTGTTATTAATTGTTAAAACTGGTCGCTCGTAACGTTTTGGTCGTTAGAGCCATTTTTGTTGCTGACCCACTTTTTTGCATCAAATATAGGTAAAATACCACGCGGTATTTTTTATCTGATGAACTTTGGTTCAGCTGTTGCCGGGTTCATTCCGCGCGTGGGTGATAATTTGTTCCTTTTTGATCAATTAATAATCCATTAGTTTCAATACTCGGCCTTCTCGGTAATGACTTTCATAGATTTGAAAGTTAACCGTGAGTGCTCAAGCACAGTAGAGCTTCGATGATTTTTCAGCACCAGAATATTTCGCAGATAAACCCCTAGATCCTACCGGCTATTTTTACCCGTTAGCTTCCCAGTTTCTTAAAGCATTATTTTATCATCAATACATCTGATCTCATGACTTCTCAGGCACTAATTTGCATGGTCCTCAAATGGCCTGACCAAGATTATGTCTGGTCTTTAAAAGAGCCTGTGACCTCTTTTTTTTTTGGATGGGAAATCATCGAATGACCTCTCCCGCTCTGGGCGGAGCTGGAGGGCGTGTCAGATTTACTGACTAAAACCCACCCGTGTTCCTTCAGTTGCCTGTGCGCCAGGGCCACGGTAACTCATTCGAACAATCCGCGACCCGGGCAGGCATCATCCCTTTCGGACCCTGTCAATGATGCTGACATCTCTTTGAGGCGCGCGTGAAACAGGACGCGCCGTCGACCCGGGAGCCTGTGACCTCTGAGTTTGTTTCGGTCTTTCTTCTAAGAGTAGCCAGATAGGAAATAATAATAAAAAAATACATTTATTCAGACATGATTAAAAAAAATCCATATAATATTAGTAACAAGGGTCTTAAGAACAATATTAATATTGTAGCATTCTCGAATAAATTCACATAAGCAAAAAATTAAAACATTGCGTCATCTCGTCACGTGAAGCCGAAAAGGCCCCCCAGTACTGCAGACTCCGGCCTCTGATATCATCTTAAGAATTCCGTTGGCGTTGGCGTTGGAAATACCAAACTCATATAATTTAAAAACAATTTAATTAAGAAGTGTTTTTGTTAACCAATTTACAGAAATATCATTTATCATGCGGATGTTGTTATTTCCGTCAACAAATAAATATTTATGACATGAGATTGAACGGCAGGTTTTTGAAATCAGAAACTTTTCAAGCTATCAGAAACCATATGTCTTGTTCAAGTGTATGTAGTCTTGATGTTTAAAAAAACCGTCCAAGTGCGAGTCGGACTCGCGCACGAAGGGTTCCGTACCATTGTCTATAAAATCGGCAAAAAAAATCATGTCTGTTGTTTGGGACCCCCCTTAAATATTTTTATTATTCTGTTTTTTTAGTATTAGTTGTTATAGCGGCAACAGAAATACATCATCCGTGAAAATTTCAACTGTCTAACTATCACGGTTCAGGAGATATAGCCTTGTGACAGACGGACGGACAGCGAAGTCTTAGTAATAGGGCCCCTTTTTACCCTTTGGGTACGGAACCCTAAAAACCAGAAGCTGCTTAAAATAATGCTAATAATAATCATATTTATTTTACAGGAGTAGGCAAGACAAGCCTGGTAGTCCGGTACATCGGCAAGATGTTTTCAAAGCACATCTCACCTACGATAGGGGCTTCCTTCTTCACCTGCAATATTAATCTGGAGAATGCCAGGGTCAAACTACAGGTAATAAACTTTTGTTTAATAAAATACTAGCTTTTGCCTGCGGCATCACCCACGGGAACTTAATAACGGGATATAAAAAGTTTTTTCCTAGCCCAGGTCATGGCCTACCTGTGTCAAAGATCGTCCAATCAATACCCTAATTGCGTAACACGCTATCAATCACAATCTGAATCATTTTGAAGCCTATTGCTAATGAAATAAATAAATAAATGCGTGCACTGACTGGACAGGTCCACTCAATCTGTGTGGTTCTTTCTTCAAAAGACCATTTCAGACACTAATTTACATGGTCTTCACATGATCTGACCAAGATTATGTCTGGACTTTAAAAGAGACTGTGACCTCTGAGTTTGTTTTGGCCTTTCTTCTCAGAATAGTCAGATAGGAAACGCCGACCTCATCTAGTTTAAAAAATATGATTGACGTGTAAAAGCGTTTGTATAAATCTACTTACAGAAATAAAATCATTTATCATTAATCCATTGCTCCATGGTCGAAAAACTTATCTGCTCAACAATGTAAATGACGCAATGAATGATAAATGATAAATGATAAATGATTTTATTTCTGTAAGTAGGTTTGTACAAACACTTTTACACGTCAATCATATTTTAAAACTAGATGAGGTCGGCGTTTCCTATCTGACTACTCTGAGAAGAAAGGCCGAAACAAACTCAGAGGTCACAGTCTCTTTTAAAGTCCAGACATAATCTTGGTCAGATCATGTGAAGACCGTGTAGATTTGAGTCTGAAATGGTAATTTTGAGGAAAAAATACCACACAGAATGAGTGGACCTGTCCAGTCAGTGCACGCATTTGTCAGTAATCGTGCAGCTCAACTCAAAACTTAAGGAGCTCAACTACGAATGTTGTTGAACTGTCAAAATGAAAGCCATTCCTACTGTTGGCGTGTTACGCAATTACCCTGCAGTTCAGGCTATTATGGCGTGAAAGGGTAACAGGCTGAGTAACTTTAGCATTTATAATATTAGTATGGACTTTTGACTGGAGAAATAAAGGCAGAAAGAGATAAACAAGGTCAAATCAAATTAGCTAGTAAAACTTCACAGACATGATGGGTGTACTACTATAGAGGTATGAGGAACAGGGTGTAACGTTCACTCATCCTCCATAGAAAAGGGAGATTCCTCCGACCAGAGGGGTGTTGTGTCTGGAGGGCAATTGCCCGACGATTGATATCGGGACGTTGTATATAACGGATGTAAAAATACACTTAACGAAGCCGAGAGTCACTTGTACTCCCCGCCATTTTTTTTTCCTGTCCCATAAGGGAACCTTCCGGTTACGGAGATATTAAAGGTCAAAATTCCAACTTTTTCAAACGTTCTTTTACGAAAACAGGTTTTTAATGTTATAACACAACTTTAAATAGTCCCACGACCCCTTAGCATTGCATGCAGCCTATAAGCACAATGTTTTGCGTGCGTTACATTGCGCACTACCGCAAACAGCAAATTTTCACACCAAAAAAAAAAAGTATTTTTCCAGTTGTTACTCAGTTTGATGTACAGAATGCGTAGTTGACGGCTATGTGATGGGTCTTTTTACACCCTCTATGCTGGTCGCGCGGTAAACTCTGCTTGCGCGATGTAGGATTTTGCTTGTCGTCAATATGATGCGTAGTTCGCATGTGGCGATGTAGATGCCGCCACACTACAAACGGCCGTTGACCCTATAATCAGCTGTAGTTACTTTAAATTATGAGTTAAGCAAATCTTTTTTTTTTACATTCGTGCGTATCGATACCCACAACGCCTGTGTTGTTACGCTGGTTTAGTTAATTTGACCTTGTTTAAGACTGTAACTAGCTGTTAATGGTTTAAACAGAATGGCTGGTAGCAGCTGGATGAGAGTAGACGAGGCTAAAGTTAAATGGCTTGAGATTGAAGAGGCCTTTGTCCAGCAGTGAACTGCTATAAGCTGATGATAATAAGCTGCTAAATTAGTTTCCACGACAGGCGTTACTATGAACCCGTTCACACAACCACACCACATCGCAGCGACAAAATGTGGTCCAGCAGTGGACTGACTGACAGGTCCATTCATTCTGTGTGGTTTTTCCTGAAACGACCATTTCAGACTCAAATCTACATGGTCTTCACATGATCTGACCAGGATTATGTCTGGACTTTAAAAGAGACTGACCTCTGAGTTTGTTTCGGCCTTTCTTCTCAGAGTAGTCAGATAGGAAACGCCGCCCTCATCTAGTTTTAAAATATGATTGACGTGTAAAAGTGTTTGTACAAACCTACTTACAGAAATAAATCATTTATCATTTATTAGTGGTTACGTGTGAATTGTATCGCTGCAGCTTCTTGCAGCTGCGTTGTCGCTAGTAGTTGCGCTATGGTTACATTGTGGCTAGTGTTTGCAGACAGACATATCGTTGTGGCTGCGACGTAGCATTCATGTGGTCGGTATCACCAATACGGTTGATTTTGACGGCCGAATGTGGTCCGTGTGAATAAACTATTACGCGAGATCTACGTTTTGGAACGGGCAACTAGCTTCAACTTTCTGACTAACTGACCGACTCTTTGACAATTCAAAAGTGCCTGTAAATGGTTTAATTGAAATAAGTGCTTTGAGTTTGAGTTTATCCTCAGGAATAATAATTAGGTATTATTTTTTATACAAATTAGCACCCGACCACGAGTTGTCGTTGTGATGTGGTAGCTGTTGATGTACGTGTGATGGATGCAACTTAGAAAGTCGCTACCACTTCGCTGATTCGCTTAGAGTTCCGGAATTGTTGATGGAGCTAAGCATTCATCTTTTTAACACATTTTTGCAAGCCATTGTATAGTATTGTATAGTAACAAAAATAGATAATAATGTTTTGACGATTTCTGATAAGAAACGCCAAAACAAACGAGTTCGTGTTCTCTTTAACAATCGAGACATTTTGCATTTTGGTAGCTAAGTACGTATATATTGCGCCGTGTGTATATATATTGTGTCAGTCTAAAAATTTAGGCCAACTTTTGCAATGAAAGGGTATTGATAAACCCCTTTAAGGGAGATCCTTAGCTGTAGCCCGCTAAATTCAAATTTTCTATGTTTTTTTTTTTCAAATTGCAGATCTGTTTTACGTCGTATGTTGATCAAATAGCGATTTGCAATTAAAGGAATGATATATTTACTGAATAATAATCATCAATTTCATATCAATCGTCAAACTTCAGAAATTTGATCCACCTAAGGATTTTTCAGAATATTTCATTTGAAAATTCTTAGCTGGAACAAATTTCCAAAGTTTGGGAGCTTATTGCCATCAACTGGGCACAAATCCAGCCTCCGGGCTGCTACTGAGAAATCCCAGATAGAAAACCCAATTATACTTTGCCCGACCCGGGAATCGAACCCATGACCTCATGCTTAGCAGTAGCGCTTGCGAACACTACACCAACGAGCCAGTCAAGAAATAGTTGTCTGGAAACAGTCTTTGGCAAGGAATTCCATTTCTATGCAGGCATAGCAAGCACAACTTTTAATCCTGGATTATAAAATCCTAAAGGGACATAGTGACCTTATTGGTGATGTTCTTCAGAAAGGTCAGGTGCGTAGTACTCGCAACCGGCGTGCGTGTATGACCAGATGTATGAACGTAAACGAGGCGAAAGGAGTATGTAAGGATCGTAGCAGGTGGCGTTCTGTTTTTTCTGCCTACTCCCATGGGAAGAAGGCGTGAGTTTATGTTTGTATGTATGTATTTTATACATACATACAAACATAAACTCACGCCTTCTTCGAATACGAATACGAATTTTCCAAGGCTTTTAGCCTTGGAAAATTACTTGCGATCATCATTGTCAGTACGTTTGTATTTTGTATATCGCAAATCTATAACCGTAATAGTTGGTATACGTGTACCTATAGTTAAAAAACCGGCCAAGTGCGAGTGGGACTCGCGCACGAAGGGTTCCGTACCATTGACTAGGTAAACAACAGTAGGTACACAAATTAGGTGCCTGCCTGTTACCATTTATTGATATCGAGCGAAAATAGGCAAAAAATGGCGTTTTTTGTATGGGAGCCCCCCTTAAATATTTATTTTATTTTAATTTTATTATTTATTATTAAAGTAAAAATACAACTGAGTATTTTGTGAATATTTCAAGTGCCTACCTGTTGCCATTATTGATATCGAGCAAAAAAATCGCGTTTGTTATATGGTAGCCCCCCTTAAATATTTATTTTATTTTGTTTTTAGTATTTGTTGTTATAGCGGCAACAGAAATACATAATTTGTGAAAATTTCAACTGTCTAGCTATCGCGGTTCTTGAGATACAGCCTGGTGACAGACAGACGGCCGGACAGCGAAGTCTTAATAATAGGGTCCCGTTTTTACCCTTTGTGTACGGAACCCTAAAAAGTAAGTGTTGTGAATCCGATAATCCTATTTATACACTTGACATACGATTTACGTGGCTGATAATAAAGCCGATAATAGGAGTCGACAAGGCTCAAACAGGCGCGACACGCGACGCGAATCGTACGTGACACAAAGGCACTGCCTGTGTCGCAACCGAGCGGTGCCTTTGTGTCGCGTGTCGCGCCCGTTTGTAAGAGCCTTTACTGTGGATTTGCTGTAGAATTAAATACACTACTTATTTATCTAGAAATCTACAAAATGCAATTTTTATTGTTATGTTTATTGACATACAAGTTGACAGCATACATTAGTCACCAACACATACGCTTAGGGGTTTATCGCTGCATTAAAGACTGTTAGAACACATAAAAACTTGTTTACAAAAAAACAACCGACTTCCAAAAAAAAACACTAAAAAACGTGAAAAATAACTTTAATTTCGGAAGTCGGTGTCTTTGGTTGTGTTTTTTCGTTTTTGGCCACCGACTTCCGAAATTAAAGTTAGGTATTTTTCACGTTTATTAGTGTCTTTTTTGGAAGTCGGTTGTTTTTTTGTAAACAAGTTTTTATTTTTCACTTTTTTGTTGTGGTACCTACCCGACACACATTCGTATACCACTACTTGATATGTAAATAACCGTGACAGGAAATTATTAAAACATCATCAATATAAACGAAGTGTAAAAAAACTACGCAGTATTAAGGATAACTCAAAAAGTACAGGTCAGAACTTGATCAAATTCAAATGGGACCACATGTGAAGCACCAGCTCGCAAATAAAAAAGAATCATCCAAATCGGTTCACCCAGAAAAAAGTTCTGAGCTAACACACATAAAAAAATAAAATACAGTCGAATTGAGAACCTCCTCCTTTTTTTGAAGTCGGTTAAAAATTGAATTGTCCTAGGTGCCTGTACAAGAACAAAACAATACTGCTACGTTTATGAATATGTCGGAAATACGTTAAATCAATCGTTTGACTTTGACTAATCGGGACGCCAACGCCACCAAGTGGCGCTCGACAGTCTATGACATAACGCTTGACCAGCACCCTAATTACGTAACACACTATCTATCACAATCTGAATCATTTTGAAGCCTATTGCTAATACATTGCTTCATTTGTTCGAAAATTTTGTCTGCTCAACAACGTAAATAACGTAATGAATGTTGTTGAACTGTCAAAATGAAACCCATTCCTACTGTTAGTGTGTTACGTAATTACCCCGCTGAGTTAAATAAAGAGTTTGTTGTTGGCGGTTAAGCAGTGAACACGTTTAGAAACTGTCGCGCGTTCCGTATAGTCGTGTCGTGTACCTAGTGTGATTATAATTTGTTCCTAAATTACAATTTGATTTGAACTGCAAACGGTTTTTCTATTGCGCAATAACCAACATTTCCCATAGTACGCCCACCATAGATATAAGAACGAAGACGCTGACAGTAGTTAAAATAAGACTAATGATAACGAGAGAGACATACCTTCTCCGTCAAATACATAACCAGCCTATAATGTTCCACTGCTGGGACACAGTCCTCCTCTCTGTGAGAGGGAGTGGGCCGTAATCCACCACGCGGGCCCAGTGCGGTTTGGTAGATGTCACATGTCTTCGAATGTTTGGTTTTAGGATATGCCGATTCCCTCACGATGTTTTATCGCTGCATGGACGACTATTAGAACACAAAGTTGAACTGTCTTATGAGCCTGTACTGTCACAAGTACAAAAATTACTGCTACGCTTATGAATGATAATGTTAAATTATCCCTGTACCTGTAATTATCTGGCCCACTTTTTAAACCAGAGAACATGATTGCAAGTGGTTGCAAGCGCAACTGCTAAGCTGGAATCCTGGGTTTGGTCTCCGGATCGGGAAATATTCGTTAAGGGGGATACACTAATGTAGCCCGCGAAATTCACATATACTTACGTTTTTTGCAATTTGCAGGTCAGTGTCAGGTTGTATGGTGATTAAAATATGATTCGCGGCCGTAACAAATATGGCTTTACAGAATTATAATCATTAAAATCAGCAATACCACTCCTTAAGTTAGAATTGGCCTCTAATGTCAAGATTTCATGAAATAGTCGTTCAATAGGGCAATATGAACTTATAGAGATGTATTGATGATTTTTGTGACTATAATTCTATAAATAAATGTTTGCTACGCCAGCGAATCATATTTAGATCGACATATAACCTGATACTTACCTGCAAATTGCAAAAAACGTAAGAAAATTTGAAATTCGCGGGCTACCCTGATGCTTTCGCCTTAACTGATAGAATCCCGGTGGCCCTCTGTAGGGCCGGGGTGGCGCCACCGTCAAGCCCCGCTGGCCCTCTAGAAGGTCGCGCGGTCGTGCGGTTAAATAATCATCATTATTGCTTCTAAATGAGGGCTAATATCGTCTTTTGAGCATTTCACTGTAAGGGCCTTCTTTTTTTGGGCGGACGAACTGTCTTGTTCCACGACATACCGGCCCTACAGAGGGCCATCGGGATTCTATCGGTTAACTGTCAAAGTATGCTAAATTCTCAGTAGTAGCCCGGGTTCCAAACGTCCACTGCTGGATACAGGCCTCCCCCGAGCATCGCCACAAGAATCGGTCAGCTTATGTCCAACAGTCTTATAGACACCCATTTCAACTTACTGCTCATCATCTACTGGTCTTCTTCTACTGGTCATCGTGATGTAATGAACACTAAGGCCCATTTTCACCGCCAATCACTAAACGTTTAATGCGAAACGAGTTTTAAACATCATTCTGTCTCTGTCATCTTCAAGCATTTGACAGAAACAGAATTATGTTATAAACTCGTTTAGCGCTAAACGTGTTTAGTGATTGGCGGTGCAAGCGTGGTGATCAATGCTCATGCCTTCTCCGGAAGAAAAGAGGCCTTTGCCCTACAGTGAACAAGAACAAATTAACATAAAGATGGACTATAAAGTACAGTCATCTTCCATAGAAAAGGGAGGATCCTCCGACCAGACAGGTGTTGTGTGAGGTGGGCTACTGCCCGACGATGATGTCGGGACGTTATATATGTCCTAGTCGCGCGGTAAACTCTGCTTGCGCGATGCAGGATTTTGCGTGACGTCAGTATGATTCGTAGTTCGCATGTGGCGATGTAGATGCCGCCACATAACCATATCTCTACCTAGTTTTGCATCTTGCCCTTGTTTTAGCAATAATAAATTTTTGGTTATGTTAAAAGGGCCCACTTGTACTTAATTGCTGTCGCCGCCATAGTGATAAGACTATTTCGTCCTCATGGCATTCCATGAGTTTTAAAGGGTCTGCCAATTAGTGTTGACAGATAGGTTAAGAATTAATAGCAATAAGTAAACTAGCCTAAGACTTACGTTTCAGGTAAGAACTCAGTCTACAATAATCCACCATCTGAGTACCCAAGACTCATCGTTTTAGTTTCAAATTCCTCCAGCAACGCTCCCAAATTTCAATTACCTACTCCTGCAGGCTTAGCATGACGCTTTCTATTTCTTGGAAGACAAGACATAGCTATTTCTATACAAAGTGACATTTCGTTTCTCCATTTTTGACATCGCACCGTAAAAATCCTTCTACAATCCGTCATTTTGTCTTTCGTTTCTACCGATCGTTGTCTAGGTCCTTTTATAAATGTAGACTATTTCAGAAGAAAGTTTTCTATCCCAAACGTCAAAATCACACTGACAACTAACAGTTGTCTAAGGTAGTGAAGACAATTTGATTTTGTAATCGCCATGCTAAAGACAGTAGAAAACTTTTTACTCGACGGCCACAAAGTATGAAAATGGAATGGAAAAATGGATTATTTCACTTTTTATATGGAAAATGTGAAAAATGTTTACCTACAGGTTTAGTTTTAGGGCTTTAAGGGGTCAAAATTTTCATCATTTTTGCGATAGGACACACTATTTTCGAGATATAAGCAAAATAAAAGAAAAACGTGAATAAACTACAGAATTTCGTAAAAAGTGCAGTTCACTCTTTCTACTTTGCTGCCTTCGTACTGTCTTCACGGAACGTCATTTTTGTCTATTCTTCCGTCGACTAAACCCGTTTCTATGATGGTCATGCTTCGCGTGCTGGTGTGACGTTAAGTTGTTATGTTACTAAAACATTGTCTTCATAATATTTCAGGTATGGGACACAGCTGGTCAAGAACGGTTTCGTTCAATGGCGCCCATGTACTACAGAAATGCTAACGCTGCGCTACTGGTGTTTGATATTACTAGTGTCAACAGTTTTGCAGCCATAAAAGGGTGGGTCAAGGAGTTACAGAGGTATGTAGTCTACTGATTATAAGGACCCGTTTTTTGTTACATAGTTAAACATGACCAATAGTCAATTTAACAATTAGTCACTTGACAATAGTCAATAGCTGTCAAATTTTAACTACTCTGTCTGCGCATGGTTAACTTTTATAGCAAATTGTATTTTTTTCTAACTTTAGTTAGCTTAACCATTTGTCAAACAACATACTTATGTAATTTTTAACAAATTGTTAGTTTAACTAACGCATTTTAAATATTAGTATGTTTGACTACTGACCAAACAACGGGCCCTTATTGCGTAATACGCGTTCAAACACAATCTGAAGGATTTTTAGAGAAATTCCTAATCCATTGCTTCATATGTACGAAAACATACGCCTGTGGAGTAATTGTGCAACACACTAAGGCCCACTTGCATGTTTAGTCGGGTTAAATGAATAAATGTGGAGTTTGTAAACTCGGAGATTAAGGGCCTCTTTCACCACCCTCAAGTAAAGTGTCAAGTAAGCTAACCGCCAGTTAAAGTCACCCGTAACTGCATGTGCGAATTTCACGACGTTCGAGTAGCACTAATCATAAGATTTAACTGACCCGTAACTTACTCGCCACGACATCTGCCAAATAGCGTATTTACTTTACAGTTAAAAGTTGTGCGTTGTCAAAAACGACAACGGCTAGGTACTTATCAGATATACCAACGATTATTTTAAAATGTATTAATAAAAATCGATTTATTTGACTTGATTGGTCACCAATTGGATGAATTAAAATATTCTACAGCGAACGAGTACCTTGGATTCGAGTATTTAAATTCCGTGTTGATTATTTTATGGACCTAGAGGAAACAGTTTTTTTTTTTTTTTTTGATTAATTTCGTCTATCGAGGTGTGCAATAAACCAAGTGCTTAACTTTATAAAACATAAAATAATCCCTAAATCGCAAAGCTGAGTGGTATTTTTTTAATTATTCAAGTGATATTACTATTCACAAACAAACCAACACAAAAAACCCAAACAAAAAACAACTTTAAAAAAAAACTACTGAAGTTCTAAACAATAGGTAACCATACCCTTCTACACCCTGAAATCGATTTCTGTTACGTCAGTAACTAATAAAAAATCAACCAATGACGTTTGACGAGTAACATTGACGTATTATTGAACGAATGTAACGTATGATTTGATACGTCATTCACTTAACCAGTAAGTTGTTACTCGAACTTTATTTTCGTTTGTGAAATTGACAAAAGATACTCGTAACTTTTACTTGCCAATTAACGTTAACCGGGAAGTAACTAATCAACGCTTTACTTGGAGATGGTGAACGAGGCCCTAAGTAAAATTAACATTTTAACTCTTAGGGGGCGTCCATAAATTACGTGAGGTGTTTAAGGGGGGGAGGGGGTCGAGTCAAATCTCATCTAATCTTACGTTGGGGAGAGGGGGGGTCTCGGCAAATATCACGCAATTTTTTTTCTGATTGAAACAAAAAAAAATTATGCTATTTTGGTCCATTTAATCCAGATTATACATGCTTAAGATTTAATCTTAAGCGTAATCGTAATACGATTACGTCTACTACTAACTAACTAGTCGTAAATAAAAGCACGAAGCAAATTTTTTTTTTCTTTTTACAATAACAATCCAACGTAAGAAACCCACATTTTGAAAAATCTCACGTGAGATTGGGGGATGGGGGAGGGGGTTGAACAAAATCTCACGACATCTCACCAGGGGGGGAGGGAGGGACAGAAAATTTAAAAAAACACCTCACGTAATTTATGGACGCCCCCTTATTACGCGTTGCGCCACTAAAACGTAACACTGGGTTAGTGACCTGAAATTAGTGTTTTTCGAGATGGGAACATTGCAGTTCAATCTGGATAATTAGCGAAGTTAAAAAAATCGTCTATTAAAGAATATTTCTTCCATTCCAGCAACGTCCCCGAAGCAATGGTCCTGTCAGTGGTAGGCAACAAGAGTGATCTAGAAGACTTACGCGCAGTCCAGTCCAGTGAAGCGGCTCAGTTCGCCGCGTCTATCGGCGCGCAGTACTGTGAGACGTCCGCCTTACATGATCAGGTAAATATCACTGCGAACAACATTGACTAGAAGACTTGCGCGCAGTACGGTCCAGTGAAGTGGCTTAGTTCGCCGCGTCCATCGGTGCACAGTAATGTGAGACGTCCGCCTTACATGATCAGGTACCTATCAGTGCGAACAAGAGTGACCAGAAAGAAGACTTACGCGCAGTACAGTCCAGTGAAGCGGCTCAGTTCGCCGCGTCCATCGGCGCACATTACTGTGAGCCGTCCGCCTTACATGATCAGGTAACTATCAGTGCGAACAACATTGACCAGAAGACTTCGCGCAGCACGGTCCAGTGAAGCGGCTCAGTTCGCCGCGGCCATCGGTGCACAGTAATGTGAGTCGTCCGCCTTACATGATCAGGTACCTATCAGTGCGAACAAGAGTGACCAGAAAGAAGACTTACGCGCAGTACAGTCCAGTGAAGCGGCTCAGTTCGCCGCGTCCATCGGCGCACATTACTGTGAGCCGTCCGCCTTACATGATCAGGTAACTATCAGTGCGAACAACATTGACCAGAAGACTTCGCGCAGCACGGTCAAGTGAAGCGGCTCAGTTCGCCGCGGCCATCGGTGCACAGTACTGTGAGACGTCCGCCTTACATGATCAGGTAACTATCAGTGCGAACAACATTGACCAGAAGACTTCGCGCAGCACGGTCCAGTGAAGCGGCTCAGTTCGCCGCGGCCATCGGTGCACAGTACTGTGAGACGTCCGCCTTACATGATCAGGTAACTATCAGTGCGAACAACATTGACCAGAAGACTTCGCGCAGCACGGTCCAGTGAAGCGGCTCAGTTCGCCGCGGCCATCGGTGCACAGTACTGTGAGACGTTCGCCTTACATGATCAGGTAACTATCAGTGCGAACAACATTGACCAGAAGACTTCGCGCAGCACGGTCCAGTGAAGCGGCTCAGTTCGCCGCGGCCATCGGTGCACAGTACTGTGAGACGTCCGCCTTACATGATCAGGTAACTATCAGTGCGAACAACATTGACCAGAAGACTTCGCGCAGCACGGTCCAGTGAAGCGGCTCAGTTCGCCGCGGCCATCGGTGCACAGTACTGTGAGACGTCCGCCTTACATGATCAGGTAACTATCAGTGCGAACAACATTGACCAGAAGACTTGAGCGCAGTACGGTCCAGTGAAGCGGCTCAGTTCGCCGCGTCCATTGGCGCACATTACTGTGAGACGTCCGCCTTACATGATCAGGTAACTATCAGTGCGAACAACATTGACCAGAAGACTTGCACGCAGTACGGTCCAGTGAAGCGGCTCAGTTCGCCGCGGCCATCGGTGCACAGTACTGTGAGACGTCCGCCTTACATGATCAGGTAACTATCAGTGCGAACAACATTGACCAGAAGACTTCGCGCAGCACGGTCCAGTGAAGCGGCTCAGTTCGCCGCGGCCATCGGTGCACAGTACTGTGAGACGTCCGCCTTACATGATCAGGTAACTATCAGTGCGAACAACATTGACCAGAAGACTTCGCGCAGCACGGTCCAGTGAAGCGGCTCAGTTCGCCGCGGCCATCGGTGCACAGTACTGTGAGACGTCCGCCTTACATGATCAGGTAAATATCACTGCGAACAACATTGACCAGAAGACTTGCACGCAGTACGGTCCAGTGAAGCGGCTCAGTACGCCGCGTCCATTGGCGCACATTACTGTGAGCCGTCCGCCTTACATGATCAGGTAACTATCACTTTCCACCAAAACCTGACAGATAAAAGCAAATACAACATCTATTAATATACAGCATGGCAGGGATATCGATGCGCAACCTGTTACCATGGATTCAGTACATGATTCTGAGCCAACATGTATTGAATTATTTCATCGGTTACCAAAAAAAAAACAGCTGTTTGTCGTAGAAAAGTGCTGACCTACGCGGTCAAAATGTAAAGCACAGCTACTTATTTATTATTATAACCGACGAAAAATGTCTACGCTAGTGTAGTAGTGGTGCCGCTGGTGCTGGTGGTGGTGGTAGTGGTGGTGCTGCTGCTGGTGGTGGTGGTGCTGCTGCTGGTGGTGGTGGTAGTGGTGGTGCTGCTGCTGCTGGTGGTGGTAGTGGTGGTGCTGCTGCTGCTGGTGGTGGTGGTAGTAGTGGTGCTGCTTCTGGTAGTGTGGTAGTGGTGGTGCTGCTACTGCTGGTGGTTTGGTGGTAGTGGTGGTGCTGCTGCTGGTGGTGGTGGTGCTGCTGCTGGTGGTGGTGGTAGTGGTGGTGCTGCTGCTGCTGGTGGTGGTAGTGGTGGTGCTGCTGCTGCTGGTGGTGGTGGTAGTAGTGGTGCTGCTTCTGGTAGTGTGGTAGTGGTGGTGCTACTACTGCTGGTGGTTTGGTGGTAGTGGTGGTGCTGCTGCTGGCAGTGGTGTAAGTGGTGGTGCTGCTGTTGGTGGTGTGGTGGTAGTGGTAGTGCTGGTGGTGGTGGTAGTGGTGATGCTGCTGCTGGTGGTGTGGTTGTAGTGGTAGTGCTGGTGGTGATGGCTGTGGTGGTGCTGCTGCTGGTAGTGGTGGTGCTGCTGCTGGTGGTGTGGTAGTGGTAGTGCTGCTGCTGGAGGTGTGGTGGTTGGTTTAAGAGCTTTGCTCTTTAGCATAGGCTAACTGGCACTATGCCTCAAATTTTTGCGAATCACAAACTTACGTATTCTTTTTTCAGCAGGGGATCGACCAAGTATTCCTGAACACGGCTGCAGCTCTCCTCAACCTGTCCAACTCCAACCTGGTGTCCTCTCTTAGATCATACGACTCTGCCGACGTAGACACCACGAAAATACCCACAGGTAAGGGGGGATAGAAGGTTATTATTGACGGCGAAGACGCGAAACGGCCAAAATCAAAAGTCATTGCGCGCATTGGCAAGAAGAGGGGGCGATTTAACGAAAAAATCTGCACATTTGAGTTAAATATACAGAAGAACACAGCAAATCTTATTATTTTTGTTACAACAACGATATTATAATAAAGCCTAAAAATGAGGGAGCTAGAAATATGTGACTTTATGCTTAGTCGCACTCTTACCGCTACTTTTAAATTATCATATCATAAAATTTCTTGTTTTGAACTATGTCAAGCGTCTCGCAAATGAACGATTCATTTAAAGTAGACTGACAATCAGGGCCGGATTTAGAGGTCTGGAGGCCTAAGGGCAACAAAGGAGTGGAGGAACCCCACACCCTCCCAAATAATTTTCCAAATAAAATGTAAACTTTTTTCACTTGAATTTTTTAATTTATTGTGAAACCAAGTAGATTCTTTTAGCATTTAACAAGCATATATAAATATAATCGAAAAAGAGGAGAAAAAGAAAGCAACAATGACCCACATAGTCTTCACATTCACAATATTAAAATAATAATAAAAAAAAATTAAAAAAAAAATAGTTCTTGGTAACCAGTCCATCTTAGCCACAGAAACCCATAGTCCAATTTTTTTTTTCCATGTCCTGCAATAGTCCAACATCAACCGGGGGTTGTCCTTGGGTGCACTTGCACAGTGCACACAGGGATAATCGCCGGCTTGTGCTTCATTTCCTTTACTTATAGATTCTAACGGGCCTCTGCGAGTTGGCTTCGGCCCCTCGTATGCCTACCAAAGGTCCGGGACCTCATGGTCCCGAGATATGCGAAAATCTTGAAAATAATAAAATAAAAATAAAATTATTTTCTTTAACAGGCACACCCACAGAAGAAGACGCGACACACACAGGAAAGGTGGAGCTACCCGCTTGGAGTATAGACAGTATCGCACACGGCGATGTACAGAAGAACATGTGTTGTTGACAACAGTACGTTCTCACGGCTATATTTTATGGACTGATTTGTGTTTTATTTTAATAAAAAATTGCGTTTATTGGATTCGCGGTTCTCGAGTTATAAGTAGACCGGCGACCTGGTGGCGATTAGTTACAATTACACAGCCCTGAGCGAAATTTCGCTGGCACTCCTCTCCTCCCTTGGAGAGTAGAGAGAGGGCGAAAAAATTCAGCACCCCGCCTAAGTTTTCTTTTGTCCATTCATAAAGAAATAGGAGTTACTTTGTCGGCTTATGTAGAAAAGTTTGAGAATTCTGAAAATGTCGGATGCAAGAGCAAGTGAAGAGATCTTTAAAAAAAAAATGCTTTTCTAACTCTAAACGAATTAAAACAAAAGTACTCTGCAGGCGTCAGAGGTGAAGGGGCGCTTGTTTCAGCTTTCACCTCTGACACCTTGGGCGGTCAGCCAGCCGCGCCCTACCCTTCGCCAGCACTGATAACTTGTAATATATTCAAACACACACGGTACACATTACCAGACGCCGCCATCGCGTCTGTCTGAAAAACGCATCATAAAGCTTAGTAACGGACAAATAAAAAGATGTTGCGATTTAAAACATCAAACATGTATTTCCCAGTACCGCGTGAAATAGTATTTCTTGAACCATTTTGGATTCGAACTAAGGTTGAAACTTTTTTCAGCTATTGCATAGCTTTTATCGCGGGCTTTGAGCGCGGCGACCGAATCAAGAAATTCCGTAACGAAAATAAAACCTAACACCCCCCACTCCGCCTACCATGTAGCTCGGCCGAGCGTTCGCTTAACGTGTATGTATATGGTACGACTTAAAAAGTACTCTGTGGGTACGACTGTACGAAGCTCGCACGGATCGAGACGAGCTGCTCCGAAATCGGACGAATACGTAAGCACATTGCATAAGTTGATAAAAAATGCTATGCAATAGCTTTACCGCGGCAGTCCCCGAGTGCCACACGTGTTTTTTTTTTGTTAACAATCTGAGTAGGATAATAATATTAATCTACAGGGATCTTTTGGCGCTCAAATGACGTATGATTTTATTTCTGTAAGTAGGTTTGTACAAACACTTTTACACGTCAATCATATTTTAAAACTAGATGAGGTCGGCGTTTCCTATCTGACGACTCTGAGAAGAAAGGCCGAAACAAACTCAGAGGGCACAGTCTCTTTTAAAGTCCAGACATAATCTTGGTCAGATCATGTGAAGACCATGTAGATTGTAGTCTGAAATGGTCTCTTGAGGAAAACCACACAGAATGAGTGGACCTGTCCAGTCAGTGCACGCATTTGTCAGTAATCGTGCAGCTCGACTCAAAACTTAAGGTTTAACGTTAGTCTTAACGTTAGGAAACATTTCTGAAATGCATAACAAGGTTCGCATTCCGGGAGTGGCATGCTTATGTCACTATCCAGTTGCCACTTTATTAAACAAAACACGAAATTATGGAAACATTTTCAGTCACCATTCTGTTAAAAAATACATATAAAGAATTTACCTACCTAAGCAAGTACCTATTACGCTTTGGAATGGGCAACTAGCTTCATCTTTCTGACTGACCGACCTCTTGACAATTCAAAAGTGCCTGTAATTGGTTTATTTGAAATAAATGCTTTGAGTTCTTTTGAGTTTTAAATTGTCGTTTCGTTTTTCTAACCAAACGAAACAAATCAATTTAAAAATATACCAACGTAATAGTTTATTAAAGTCTCATTGTTTTATAAGATTCGCACAGTGACTCCATTTGTAGCATTTTGAGTCATACATTTCTTAGACGAAGTCGGTTTTATTTTTATTTTTGACTGCTATGGCTTGGGTTTTTTAGGTAAAGACAGTTTGCAGTTAAAAATAAAAAACAGACTTCGTCTCAAACATGCATGGCTCAAAATTCTCTAAATGGTGACAATCACCCCCTTAAAGCTTTGCATCCAGCTTTAAAACTTCCTGTATATTATTACATTATCATGGCGAAATGTATTGAAAAACAAGATGGCGGCGCTAGTTCCCATTTTGACAACGCGCCTAATGATCCTTGTACAAACTATAATTATTTTTTTTTTACTTAAAAACTTGTTCTAACAATTATGATGAGGTTAAACTATCAACATAACCATTTACAATAAATACTTCTTCAAATAAAAAAAAAATTTGACAGTCAAACTGACAATTTTAGTGCAATTGTCATGAATTTTATCCGTCAACAAGTTTGGCCATAAATTTCTCTGATTTGGCCGATAAATAATATAAAAAAAAACTCACACAGCAATGAGAGGCTAGAAAAAACCATTTCAAACCCAATTCTGTTCGTTTTTATCAGTCCAAAACCAGTATACTATTAAAAATGAATTTAAATTATATAAAGTTCACCATCCGCCGAATTTACATTCCTATGTCTCTTTTTCGTTACAATATGAATGATTATTTGGAATAATGCAAATACGACACCTCTTTTGTTGCAGTCGGGTTAGTAATTGATAATGTTTTACATTATTTAGTATAGCGAGAAACACATTATTGCACATCACCGTCATCCTCTGAGTAGCCTTTTCTCAATAAAGTTGTGGTCAGTTTCCAGTCTAACCTGATGCAGCTGAAAACCTGTATTTTACATGAAGCGACTGCCTATCTGACCTCCACAAACCAGCATAGTACAGGGTATTTCAGTAAGGGCTTCCTATCTTTAAATTTAAATAAAACAAAGTGTGTGAATCATCGAATTTTTTTATTAGTTTGAAAGGCTATCGATACCATTATGTATGAAATATGACATCGTTCAAATGTCCGCCGCGGCTTCGCTGGGTGGTGCGCATCCGAAATGTCCAATTTTCCATTACTCTGGCGCATAATTCAGGCTGAATTTGGCCGATGGCATGGGTTATGTTTGCTTTGAGGGCCACTGTGGTTTGTGGCTTATTAGCATAGACCTGCGACTTAAGAAAATCCCACAAGAAAAAGTCTAACGGGGTCAAATCGCACGATCTCGGTGGCCAGTTCACCTCACCTCCACGTGAACTGACCATGCCTTCAAATCGCTCGTGCAAACTGTGGCATGAGCTGTGTGGCACGTAGCGCCGTCCTGTTGAAACCACATGTCCTTGGTGTCCATATCATCCAATTCAGGCCAAAAAAAGTTGGTATTCATCGACCTATAGCGCTCGCTAGCCTATGGGCGAAGCGCGCGGAACGTTGCCCGAACAGAACACCCATTTTGATAAAACAATTTTATAATTTGCACGTGTTGTTGAACGCTATATCCGTCCATGGTGATTTGGCAAAACAGACTGAAAAACCGGCCAAGTGCGAGTCGGACTCGCGCACGAAGGGTTCCGTACCATTTCCGACTAGGTAAACAACAATAGGTACACAAATTAGGTGCCTACCTGTTACCATTTATTGATATCGAGCAAAAATAGGGAAAAAATGGCGTTTTTTGTATGGGAGCCCCCCTTAAATATTAATTTTATTATTTATTATTAAAGTAAAAATACATCTGAATATTTTGTGAATATTTCAAGTGCCTACCTGTTGCCATTATTGATATCGAGCAAAAAAGGGCAAACAAATCGCGTTTGTTGTATGCGAGCCCCCCTTAAATATTTATTTTCTTTTCTTTTTATTATTTTTTGTTATAGCGGTAACAGAAATACATAATTTGTGAAAATTTCAACTGTCTAGCTATCGCGGTTCTTGAGATACATCCTGGTGACAGACAGACGGACGGACAGCAAAGTCTTAATAATAGGGTCCCGTTTTTACCCTTTGTGTTCGGAACCCTAATAAATGACAGCCAATTTGACAGATGTAGCTTCAACAATATGACTGCTGTCAACTGTCAAAGTTCGGAAGTCCCTATTGGAAGACCCTTTATCATTTCACAAGTTTTAGACAAAGTTCGACATTGAAGTGCGTCGTCTCGTCGTGTCAGTCATGTCTGCGTGATATGCTCATTCTTATGTTCGATTTTCCATGATAACCCTGGATACTGTTCATCTATATGAGCAGTGGTGACCCAGTGGTAAAGGCCGCGAGTTACGAGTTGTAGGACGTACGTTCGAACCCAGACAGGCGCTTTACTTTGTGTAAATTATTTCATCGCCTCTGCTCTCAAAACGGTGAAGTAAAACCTCGTGAGGAAACCAGCATGTCCTAGAACCGAAAATTCGAAGACATGCGACATCCACCAACCCGCACTGGGCCCGCGTGGTCTATTACGGCCCACTCCCTCTCACAGAGAGGAGGCCTGTGTCCCAGCTGTGGGAACGTTATAAGCTGATTATGTTGCTATTCATCTATATATTTTTGTATTATACTGTGCGCAGACCTGTGTCAAGACTGGGTTAGATCAAGGGGTATCGTGTTACCCAGTAACTGGGTTGTGGACGTCAGATAGACAGCCGCTCCATGTAAAATCAGTATTCACATCCGGTTAGACTGGAAGCCAACCACAGCATAGTTGAGAAAGGCTAGACAGGTGATGATCTTAGTCAAGACTGTCTTTAATCTGACTATCGCTTTAACTATACTATAATAACAATGATGGGACACTTTTCACAAAACAATCTCATACATCTGCCGCAGCCATCTGGTTCAATTAGCCAGCTAATTGGACGCCTAGGCCGTTCATTAAACGCCGGCGTCCAATTAAATAGCTGAAAAACAACTAGCGTTGAAGCGCAACGTTTAATCAAATGGCTGAATGTCTTGTAGTCATTTAGTTAAATTGGATATTGATGAATTTGAGATGTTTGGTTAGGTTAGTTTGAATCACTTGGCTGAGTCTTGGTCAGTCATCTTCAAAGGGCTGACTTTCAATACGCCAAGTTGTTAAACGTTGAATGATTCTAGTTTAATTAACTATCGGCCTAGGCATCCTATTGGATGCCGGCGTTTAATGAACG
Organism: Dryobotodes eremita; assembly: GCA_917490735.1. Lineage (NCBI taxonomy): Eukaryota > Metazoa > Arthropoda > Insecta > Lepidoptera > Noctuidae > Dryobotodes > Dryobotodes eremita. The sequence goes on from OU823270.1 coordinate 12,097,579, forward strand.
GCCTAGGCGTCCAATTAGCTGGCTAATTTAATCAGATGACTGCGACATATCTACTGAATTTTTTTTGGCTGAAGACATCACAGTTTTGACTCTGGTAACCGTGTGCGTACTGTCTTTTAGGGACACACGAAATTGTTAACACATTACAATCAAAATTATTTTGTAGAAATTAAATTAATTAAATGGATTCATGACTTCTTCGTCAATGCCTTGCGAGATTGTATGATTATTAAAAAGCCAAGGATCCACAATATGATTTAGATTAAAATGGCTTATTCTTGCCAGAAATAATACTTAATGATAAAAGCTTAGTTTTAATTTAACCTAAACCTGAAAAGGAGTCATTGTACTCTTTGAATTTTAACTCATTTGACCAACTTTCACTATGGCACCAAACTTCGATTTATGTACTATAGTCTGACCGATATCGCTGTACCGCGCCTTAGGTATGCGCGGCGAGGCGGGGGGCGGGGCGCCGTGAGCGTTGACGAATGAGCGGCCCGCACTGCCCCCCCGTCTCGCCGCGCACGTACCTAAGGCGCGGTACAGCGGTATCGATCAAGCTATAATAGCGATGCGCCCCCTGCTTGGCGCGGGCGCAGTGACGACAACTCAAAACATCCAGATTTCTTTAAGTACACAACATAATCAGCCTATAATGTTCCCACTGCTGGGACACAGGCCTCTCTGTGAGAGCCAGTGGGCCGTAATCCACCACACGGGCCCAGTGCGGGTTGGCAGAATTTTTGGTTCTAGGACATGCCGGTTTCCTCACGATGTTTTCCTCCACGATTTGAGAGCAGTGGTGGTGAAATAATTTACACAAAGTTAAGTGCCTGTCTGGGTTCGAACTTACGACCTACAACTCGTAGCCATCACTGCTCTGTTTGTACAAAAACGGTCCGGAATGAATTCTCTAAATTATGGTGAATACCGCATCAAAATTCGTTGTGTTGTTAAGAATAGAAGGTCACTCATAGTAATGAGAACAATGACCCCTTTTCAGATTCATGCTACCAAAAACTAAGACAGTATAGTGTAGATTTCGAAAACAAACTTTATTTATGTAACCCTTACATTTTGACACATTATACATTCCATTATTTTTAGTTAAGTATAAAGAACACAGGTCTGTATTATATTAGTTAATCTAGATTAAAATATTCTAAGTTAAGTTTCTACTTAAAATCACATTTTAGTAGCCTATATTTTTATTTTACCGAAGACATTTACCAAAATAAAATGACAGAAATATTGTTCTTTTCATAGGTTTAATCTTTCATGTTTTAGAAACGCTAAACAATTTTTTACTATGTAGAGTACTTAATACTTGCTAAAGCACGATTCAAACTTAATGGCGGCTCGGAACATGAAGCTAGTCGCTGCGCAGTAACACATTCACGTATCAGCGGGGGTGAGGGGTGCGGTACTGCGCAGCGAGTAGCGCACTTCAGAGCCGCTATAAAATTTGAATCGGGCTGTTCCACAATTTTAATTCCCGTTGTCATTTGAACACTTACTTAGTAAAAACCTGTAACGTGTAAACTTCAACAGAATCAAGACTGCCTGGTTCATCACCTCCAGATAACACATAACATAACAGTGCCCCTGTATTCCCGATGGATGTAACCGTTGGTCCTGCGCCAGACCTCTCTCCTGTCGTGTCGGATTGCTGTCCCATCGGTCTATGAGAGTGAGGGAAGAGAGAGTGCACCTGTGTCTGCACACACGCGTGCACTATAATGTCTCCCGCGTAGATGGCTAGTCTCCGCTGACATTTACCGCCATGGCCGAAATTCGGTCAGGAGGACTATTATTACCTATAGCATACCCCATTTCGCCAGATATGTTAAAGTCCCATGTGTTTGTGTGTGTTGTGTTTAAGTTCTGAGTAAAGCGAAAGCGCTAGGCTAGCCCAGCAAATTAAAATCTTACGTTTTTTACCAATTTGCAGGTCGGTATCAGGTTCTATATTGATCAAAATATAGTGACCGTAACAAATATGTATTTACTGGATTATTATCATTAGAATCATCAATACAACTTTCAAATTGACCTCAAATGTCATGATTTCAAGAACTGGTCATTTCGTAACTATAGGATCTCGCGCACTACGCAGTATCAGACAAAACTGGTCTTGCAGAGTAGCTAAACTCCTCCGGTAGGAGGCGTTTGGATCCCTAGATTGGGTAGGAGCCGCTTCAGGGCAGCCCCGGCCCGCTCCAATCTGAGAGCCAAACGTCGGAAATGCTCCACGAAGTTCCACCGGCTGTCGAGAACGAGTCCCAAGTACTTTATCGTCGACTCGACGCCGATGTGAACCCCTCCTACCGTTATTTTGGAACCCGACGGTGGCGTGTACCGAGGACCATGAAAACACATAGCCTCGGACTTGTGCAGGGCCACCTCGAGTCTCAATTGCCGGATCCTATCGACGATTGTCGCAACCCCGCGTTTCATTACTTCGGCCGCCGCCTGGTGCGACCTCCTCTGCCCTAGGACCAGCGTGTCGTCAGCGTAGCAAAACACGCTGACGCCGCTAGGGAGGTCGGCGCGCGGCACTGAGTCGTACCCGATGTCTCACAGATGCGACCCCAGGACCAATCGCTATGTGACACCGCACGACATCTCTCGCCGGTTCCACTTTCCCTGGTGACCAGGGTAGATCGTCATAGGCCTCGACCACGCGACAGAGGTAGGTCGGCATCCGGTAATACCGGAGTGCCTCCGTGATGTAACTCCAGGGCAGGGTATTGAAGGTATTGGTGATGTCTAGAGACACCGCCAAGTCGACCCCACCCCGGGCCACAGCATCCCCCGTCGTGAGGGCTCGCACGCGCATGATGGCATCCACCGTGGAGCGCCCCCTGCGGAAACCAAACTGGCTGTCCGCCAAATCCGGCCCCACTCGCACCAGCCGCCCGACGAGGCGGTCTGCAATGACTCTTTCAAAGTGATTGCCCGCCTCGTCGGGCAGCACGATGGGCCGGTAACTGGACGGAGAGTCCGCAGGGCGCCGCAATTCATTTATTTTCAGGTAAATAACACCCATAGCCTGACATAAATTAACACATTAATAGTAATAATAATAATAATATTAATGAGGACCAGTTTCCCCGTCTTCCAACGAAGTGGGAACCGGCCCCCCCCTCAAGCATGTGCTTAGGAGCCCTCTTAGTCGAGGCCCGAGAGCCTCTAAGGCCAGAACCCAGGCATTTCCAGGTAAGCCGTCGGGTCCTGGGGCGGTATTTTTGGCACTCCGCCTATGTACCGCCACTCTCAGCTCCACCTCGGTCACCTCCGGAGCATCGTCGTCGTCGTCGGTAGTGTGGTCCTCATCGGGCACCGCAGGACGAGGAGACATGGGCGGAGGAGTATGCTCCCCTCGCGAAGGGAACAGAGCGCTCACCACGCCCTCCACGAGCTGGGGCCGGAGACTCTGCGTCAGCGGGGGAGCCCATGGGCGGAGTTTATTCCGCACCATTTTGTAGGAGCGTCCCCACGCGTCCCTATTCAGAGTCCCCAACGACTCCTCGCGGGCCAGTCCACTGGCCCACAGGATCTCCGTTCGGAGGGCGGTCTTCGTCGCTCTATAACCGTCGTACAGCTCCGCCTGAATGCCTGGTGTACCGGTGCCGCGCGCAGCAACGCACGCTTCGCGTAGCGTCGTCAGTCGCGGCGCCCACCAGCACACCTGGCGCCATACGCGTCCGGGCTGGACCCGGGGCATTGCCAAGTCACATATATCGGACATGGCCTCCCGGAACCACTCCGCCTCGTCCAAGGACGAGACACCGGACAGGCCTGCTGACATCAAGATGTCAGCAGGCCTGTCCGGTGATGACACCCAGGCCTGCACGATCGTGGCTTCCAGGAGGAGCTCCCGGTCCAGCTGCTTCAGCGCCCACCGCGGACCACTCGGGGCCTGTCTGACCGGCGCGCTCGAGTTCTAGGCGAGACCTCAAACCGGATGTACCGGTGGTCGAAAAAGGTCTCCACCACCTCCATGACGCGCCAGTCGACGACACGCGGCGTCTTGAAACGATATCTAACATTCTGGATTAAAGTTTGAGCACAAAAGAAACTGTTTAAATATTTGGTGTGAAAAACCGCTGTGATACAAAACATTAAGGTTACGAGTACGAAAAAATAATTACAATAACGACATACAAAGATATACGAGAGTTATTTTTTTTTAAATTGGAATGTCTATGTACTGGACAGTCGTTCAAATAGTGGTAGTTTGTATTTGTAAGCTATGAACACCGACCGCATTTTCTCATAACTGGTACCTCACAGACGTGCTCAGCATCGGTCATTATTATTTTATCCGCTTTTTTTTTAATTTCAAATATTGATTGTTGATTTGAAATATTGCTGCAGTCAGTTTGATTCAAACCTTATAAATTTAAGTTGCTCTCAAATATTATTTTACTTGCACTGTAAAGCCTTTCTTGCCACATGTTATCACAAATAATTAACTTTGTTACCTATTGTGAAAGCTTCAAATAGTCTTACATTAGAAACAGGGTACTGTTACATTGTTCACAGCAAAATTAACCCAAGATTATTATATAATTTAGAAATAAGATGGTATTTGTAAAATACAGTTATATTTTTGATGGTAATTTTAATAAAAAACGTTCGATGTTATGAATTTACTGAGAGAATTTTGTACGTATTAAGTTTATTAATAAATAAATCAATTTATGAATAATCTTAATTGATGGATTATTTATTTTGATAACTAGCTTTACCCAGGTAGAACAAAGTATGTAAGTAACACCTACCCTACCTAGCTACCTACCTACCAACCTACCTACCCTACCCTACCCACTTACCCTACCTACCCTACCCAACCCTACCTACCCTACCTACCTACCCTACCTACGCTACTTATTTACCCTACCTTCAAGGGCAGGGAAGGCCTACCTACTTATCTTCCTACTCTACCTATGTACCGAGCTGACCCGTCAGACGTTGTCCTGTCAAAATATTTCCTTTGGGATTTTCCTATATATTTTTTCTTGTAAAGCACCCCAGTAAAGAGTAAATCAAACAACAAAAAAAATGTTCAAATCGGTCAAGCCGTTTGAGTTTTAGCGAGACTAACGAACAGTAATTCATTTTTATATAGGTACAGACTGGGCCAGAAAGAATGGCGAATTTGAAAAAATCATTATTAAAAAAAACTAAGTACAATTCACATACAAATTTTTATTTCTATAAAAATTGACATCTGGGAAATTCATTTATTAAAAATAAAGTCACCCAGGTGTGCACCATCGCGCTCCAAACATTCTTCGAATCTGAACCTCAAATTGGTAAAAACTCGCTGGCACATTGCACGGGGAATAGCTGCCATTTCTTCCCGGATATTGGTCTTCAACTGTTTAACCGATAGAATCCCGGTGGCCCTCTGTAGGGCCGGTATGTCGTGGAACAAGACAGTTCGTCAGCCCATACAGTGAAATGCTCAAAAGACGATATTAGCCCTCATTTAGAAGCAATAATGATGATTTAACCGCACGACCGCGCGACCCTCTAGATGGCCAGCGGGGCTTGACGGTATGGGCGACATACCGGCCCTACAGAGGGCCACCGGGATTCTATCGGTTGATACATTTTGTATGCTCTGACAATAGCTTCCTTGATATACGGAGTGATATCATGGTGCACTTTAAAGAACTTCCGCAATTACAGAAACTACGTGTGCCTTAACGCGATTTTGGAAAACCTTTTATCAGAAGTCGTATGATTTCCTGTCGCTAATCTCAGAAAAATTGTATATGGATACGAAAACTATTAATTTGTGGTTGTTAGGAGTTTCTATTACAAATGATTACTTTGCAGCAGTGAAGCATCATTGGTTAGTAGTCCTGTCATATATGTTTTACGTGGACATAGTTAAAGTTTTTAATGGGCGTATTGAAAGAAGATATTTAAAAAGCTCGGTCTTTGGCTGAGGTGCGTCTTTAATGGTAACCGTTTTACATGTTTCTAAGACTAATTAGTCTGTGATGTTTCTGTTGGGTTTATTATGGTACAATCCAATTTAAATGCTAAAGCAAATGACTGGCCTATAGCTTTGGTTATTTTAATGTTGCCCTTGTTATTGTACATTTTACTTTACTTTGTAATTGTATATTCACTTTTTCGTGGCTCGAACACGAGCGCACCGACTACTACTAACAAATGGCGTCGATTGTACATCGCTACGTTGATATTCATATTGGGCGACGTCGCTTTGTTGTCTACCTATGTTGTAGTGTTTATCAAACAAAGACAATTTCTACAGTTAATTTATAGAGAATATCATTTGAAAGATAAAGCAGTGGAATTCATAGTTAGATGGTCACCCAGCTATAAAATATAAAGTCGCTTGTCAATAACGAAATATTATTCAAATATTATTATCTAGAATTACTAAATGTTTTCATAAATCCAATAGCATTGGCCGTTTTTTCGATCATTGTTAAAAGTAATCGAGAAATGTGGTATAAGTTTTATGTAAATAAATAAAATCAAAGGTTAGCAGCAAGGCTTCACGACATCAATATGCATGAGAGAGTTACTCGAAAGCTTGCTGACAGTCGACCGGCGCGAGCTGTGATATTTTGATTTTTTCTATACAGCTTCCTAATTGCGTAACACACTTGTAATCGCAATCCGAGGGTTTTGAAGGAAATTTCTAATCGATTGCCTCATAGTTTTCGAAAATTCGTCTGCTCAGCAACGTTAGTAACGCAATGAACTTGGCTGGGCTGTCAAAATTAGAGGCGTTGCCATCGATTGCCATTGTATTTATGTTACGCAATGAGAGCTATCGCGCTTGAGTTTGCCGCTAGAGGCGCTAGTGTAGAGTAAGGTCTCTAGATGTCAAAATATATACTGAACGTTCACTGTTTGCGGAATTTTTTATCACGGATTTTAACGAATGATTACAGCGGGCCCTATCAGAAAGAATACCAGCGCTGCGGTACTTTTTTTTTTTAATATCGCGGCATTATGCTGAGATAGGAGCCTTTATGGCCTCGCACAGGTTTTTTACTTGTTTATTGTTGTTTTTTTTATTGTTAATTTTGTTAGTTTTAAATGCTCCTTTTTTTTATTTTTACTCTTTGTATTTCCTGTGCGTGTCCAAAATAAAAAAAAGACTTTATTTTCTTTCTTTTTTTCTTTAGCTGTAATGGATGTGCTATTCTTGATTAATTATGACTTAAGATTTTAAGTAAAAAGTTAGATTAAGATTCTTAAGATTTTAAGTAATATAAGGGTACTTAAACATATCCAAAACATCAAATAAAAGTACTGCAACAGGACCTTACTCGACAGTGGCGCCAACTGGTGAGCACAAAAACGATAGCCCCCATTGCGTAACACACTTACAATCACAATCTGTATGATTTTGAAGGATGTAATATTGTGGCTAATATACATAGCAGTGCCCTCCGGCGTTGAACAGCGGAAGCAATGTAAGAGTGTATCTCTCTGTTTGTACTACTCGCAGCTAGATGGCGTTAGTATTGATGAATGATTTACTCTTGAATCTCTATGACTGGAATATTGGATAACTGCTTGCGCGTCTCGAAGCCAGGGGGATGCTTATGAATTAAGGTTGTAGTGATCGCTTCTCGACACTAGAGAAAGCATTGTAGAACAATCTGGAACAATATGTATCCAATACTTCCCGGTGATGTACTTAAATTGATATTAAATCTTAAGAACACCAAAAGCACTGGATATGATGGCATTTGTACAAGTGTACTAAAACATGTAGCCTTGAAAATTAGTCCTGTTCTTAGTCATATTATAAATTTATGTTTTACTCGAGGTGTATTTCCTGATAAATTAAAGGTAACAATAATCAAACCACTTTTCAAGAAGGGAGATAAACTGTCCGTAAATTGTTATCGCCCTATAGCTCTTATACCAGTGTTTTCAAAAGTATTTGAAAAAGCAATACATGATAATATTTATAATTACTTTGATAAGAATAACTTGTTCGCAGATGAACAATCGGGGTTTCGAAAAAATAAATCGATTGATATGGCAGTCTATAATTTTTTAAATGAAGTAATGCGTAATTTAAATAAGAAGAATCATGCTTGTGCATTATATATGGACCTTACCAAAGCTTTTGATAATGTAGACCACAATATACTGTTATCGAAATTGTCTGCTTATGGTGTTAGAGGCAGTGCTTATGATCTAATAAAGTCCTACTTAAGGAACAGGAGACAATCGACTCAGATCACAAAGATTTGTGCTAAGACTAAAAGAGAAATAACTTACTCATCAAAATATAGAGAAGTAAAAATAGGGGTACCGCAAGGCAGTGTATTAGGACCACTTTTATTTATAATTTATGTGAATGACTTGCCGCGCATTACGAATCATCCGACTGTTTTGTTTGCTGACGATGCCACTGTTGTATTCTCCAGTAAAGAACTGTCTAAACTAAAAGAAGAAGTAGAAAATACATTACTAACTATTATAGAATGGCTGACATCAAATAAATTAAAAATTAACTTAACCAAAACAAAAATTATGACTTTTAAGAATAGAAATGGCAAACAAACAAACGTCGATGTTTATTCCCAAGGACAGAAGATTGAGCAAATCAATACAACAAAATTCTTAGGCTTACATATAGACTATAACCTAAACTGGAAGTCACATTTGGAAAGCTTGTGTCTAAAATTAAGTCAGCAGTCCTATGCGTTATATATGCTTGCAAAAACGGTCAGTACCAGTGCGGTCTTAGCATCTTACCATGGTTACGTAGGGTCCTTGTTGAGATATGGCATTATGTTTTGGGGCTATTCTACAGAAAAAGAAGCTGTATTTAAAATGCAAAAGAGATGTATCCGCGCAATATGTAGTTTAAAACCAACAGATAGTTGTAAGCCCTTTTTTGTAAGCTTAAAAATATTAACACTACCATGTTTATATATATTGGAAGTCGTAGTCTTTGTAAAACGCAACTTGCATTATTTCAAAAATTATAGAAGTCAACGCAACAATAAAAAAATATATTTCCCTGACAGCAGTATAACTACTTTGTTTAGTAATTGCATTTTTTGGATGGCACCTCGACTTTATAACCATTTACCAAAATGTATTATAGACTTAAATAGTATGGACATATTTAAATGCAATGTTAAAAAAATGTTATTGGAAAAATCTTATTATAGTGTTAATGAATATTTGTGTGACAAACTCTAAATAATGTTTATTACTTAAGTATGATATAAATTACGTATTTCACAATTATTAACTGTTGACATTTTAGCTTAAAAGATTAACTTTGACATTATTTACTTTGTCTTTAATTGACAATTTAATAGACATGTAATTTTGAACTTTAAGATATTTAAATTTTTAATTTAGGGACTAACCACGTTCCGAACTAAATGTTGCATGCCTAGTGCAGAATATGGTGACACTAACAACTTTCCTGTTCTTCAAAAAACCCACCTGTATAACTACCCATATTTGCAATAAATGATTTTGAATTTTGAATTTTTTGGAATATTCTCGTACTTTTTGGAAGCCGTAAGTTGATGTAAACGTAAGTCTTTCCGTCCACTTTCATGTTTGTCGTTAGGCAGTTCCTTATACTACTCTTTGGTCAGTTCACTTCCAGAGGTAAGAGTGTCCACTTGTCTCATAATTGTTTTAACCGCGTATTGTCATAGGACACGGTGTCTTTAACTGAAGCCATGCTTGCCTTGAATCAGTGTATGTAATTAATTATTCTTAAACTAAAACCTGTGGATATCAACAATAAATCTAGTGGTAGTGTGGATATTGTGTTTCATTGCCACTAACTAGTCCTCAACATTGGTCCTTCTAGCTGCAATCAGGTAGGCATAGCTTCAGTTTTGTCTTTACGCGAGAGTGGTAGTGTGGTATAATGCAGTACCCATCGACATGGCGAAAACACGCGGTATGCAAGAACCCGTCACAGTGGCAACGGAAGGGGATGAGCCCGTCTCCACGGAATTGGCGACAGCGGTGGGGCCGACAGGCACACCCAACGATTCCGTCACAGATTTGGCCCAGACCCAACCTCACAGCCCTGGGGCGAAGACTCCTCCACGCAGACTACCATTAGACGAGCCAAAAACCTTAAAAAAGGCGTTGGCCCGAGCGCGATTGGAGCTCGCCGCCGCTAGGCTAGCGTTCTTGGAAGCAGAATCCAGATGAAGAATTATTGCAGGGAAGCTCTATTGCGACATCGAAACATCGGACGGACGCCGCGGACATGGTCAGCGAACACCGTAGCCTAATCCGCCCGTCGCAGTCGCAACCCATGCCACCTCATGCTGAATCGCTCCTAAGACGACCCACTGACCAGTACCACAGATCGGAGAACACTGCAGTCGTGTAAGTATAGACGAATGCATTGAAAAGCTCATACTATAATATTTTAGCCTGGAGTGGCTAGGAGTGTAGCCACGTCGCCCGCAAGCAGACCCAGAGATGAGAGCGTTGAAAATATGAAAGGAAACTACGTACGCTTTGCCTGAAAGCGGTTACGAATCAGGCTTACTACGAAAGGATGAAGGTAGGTGTTTTCGAGATAACCACGTCTCCGTGCTCAGTCGACTACAAGGCAGTGAAAACCGTTTACGCAAAAACCAAACTCTGCAACAAAAATATTCAGAGCAGATGAAGTCGCTGATAATAAATGGGTATGCAGAACATAGCACCACCGACGCCATCTGCCGGACTCCGGCACACACGCATGTGGTGTGCCTCAATGATTATCTTTTGACAAGCCCAGATCTATAATCACTCCTTGGCGTGTTAATACAGACATCCTAACTATATATATATGTCGACGCAGGGCTAATGTAAACTTTAAAAATATTAACTTTAAGTTACAATTTAACAGTTAAATATGACTGGATAGGTTTAAATTAGTTTAGATTTGATTATTGTAGTCAGTTTGATATTTTTCAATGTAAAAAGTCGTGTTATGATTTGCGGTTACTTAACAGCAAACCATAACTGAAGGTTTTATTCAAACTTAGGTTTAAAAACAAGCTATCTATTTCTAAATTCGTTTCTTGATTAATAGCGGTATGCGTTAGATTAAAAATGATTTTTGGTTAATTTTTGCTTATTCAAACTTACTTGATTAAACTACTATAAATTGGTTAAGCAAAGAAAAAACATGGCGCGCGTTTAAAACTGTTTAAAATGTTTTAAGCAATACAGAATTAATTCAACGTTAAAATCGAGTGCTAAAAATAGTAAAACGAATTAACAAATCATAGTTTGTTACTTAAATCAATGTTAACTGAAATTTGTAAAAAAGAACAAGTGTAATGACTTCGCAACGACGACGCCATATTGGTATTGGATAGGGCGCGCCGCTGCGAGGCCACATTGTCAAGGAGAACGTTGTGAAGACAAGTGTTTTACAAAAATATCTTGTGAGTACGATTTTTCTATTATTCATTTAAATTTTAAGGCTATTTTTAATTGTGTTAGATTAGTAATAAGAATAAAACGTGAGAAGATCAATTGGGTGTATTCATTTTTGCAATGAGTGAGTCTGGCGGTGGAGATGGTGACGTCAGCTCTGCTGACGTCACGATTTCTAAAAATCGGAATGGTCCCGGTGCTCCGTTATATATATATATATTATATATCCTAACTAATATTATAAATGCGAAAGTAAGTTTGTTTGTTTGTTTGTTACCTTTTCACGCCTAAACCACTGAACCGATCATCCTGAAATTTTGCATATACGTTGTCAGGTGTACAGAAAGGGACATAGGGTACTTTTCATCCCGCAAAACAGTACTGTTCCCGAGGAAAACAACAATAACGTTCTTATGATAATAGATGGCGCCACGTGTCTTTCGAATCATGATTGAATTATAACCCGAATTGATAGTCAAAGTCTAAATTAACGCGAGCGAAGCCGCGGGCAAAAGCTAGTAAAAGATATGTTTTTCGCATAACGGTGAGAGCGGAAGACAGAGACGCACTTCGTTTTCTATGGTGCGATGGTGACTTTAACGCCCATCGAATATAGAATGAAAGCGGTGTTGTTTGGTGCGACCTCTTCCCCGAGTACCGCGATTTACGTTAAAAATTATAACGCGCATATGGGCGCCAAGCCATTATTTGATTTTATTTTTAAGTTTGTTTTAATTATTTCGCACTTAATCTGACTTCCATGTTATTTATTAAATTAATACTTGTATTTCCGGTTAAGTCTATGTTAAGTTTTATTTTGATGTATTTAAAATATTGTAGTTTCCGTTTGAATTTATATAGTTTTTGTTCTCGTACTTCCTTTTGATTGATTTAAAATATTGTTAGTTTCCGGTTGAATTTATAGTTTTTATTCTCATACTTCCTTTTGATTTATTGGTTAGTTTCCGGTTTAATTTAAATAGTTTTGACTCTCGTACTTCCTTTTGATTTATTTAAAATATTGTTCGTTTCCGGTTGAAATTATATAGTTTTTATTCTCATACTTCCTTTTGATTTATTTGTTAGTTTCCGGTTTAATTTAAATAGTTTTTAATCTCGTACTTCCTTTTGATTTATTTAAAATATTGTTACGTTTCCGGTTTGATTTAAATAGTTTTTATTCTCATACTTCCTTTTGATTTATTTAAAATATTGTGCGTTTCCGGTTGCCTTTATTTTAAGTTTCTATGTTGGTATTGAAAGATTTATTTTGACACATCCGCTTGAATTAGTTAAAATGTTATATCCGCTTGATTTATATAAATTCTACTTGGCGGTAAAGTTTCGCGGTAATTTTGTGTATAAAAACTGTTGTACTGTGAATGGAAGGACATTCTTTGTTCGCTGCTCCTGGAATAAACACCCTGAGTTGAAGTAAGGTATTTTCTTTGTACTCTCTTAAACATTTCTCTGCCATTTCCTATTTCTGTGTATTTTTGTGATATAGTGGTGTAAAGTAATATGTCTGACTCCGACAACGACGGCGATCATGCGCCGACAGCAGCGGTGGGATCCACCTCGCCCTTACTGAGGTCTTCTGGATTCCGGGTTCGCAAACCAGTGCCTGCCGCTCAGCCAGACCCAACTTTCTCGATGGAGCAAGTGATGAGTCTGGTGACATCAATTACGAAGCAAGCCACATCCAGCGCCGTGGCCGCCGCGCTGTCCGCTACTCCAGCACCTTCACGGGATCGTGGCAATTTCTACCTACCGCCATTCGATCCCGATGTGCGCTCACACGACATCAGGGACTGGTGTGCCAATGTTGATCAAACCATTGCAACTATTGGCATATCATCGCATGAAGCTCGCATGAAGGCAATACTGCAGCTGAAAGGAAGAGCAAAGACGTGGGCTGATACGTGGTCCCTACAATCCACCACGTGGGAGCAAGTTAAGCAAGATCTAATCCAAACATTCGGCGAAGAGTTCCGGTATGCTGATGACATCCAGCGGTGGCGCGACTACACGTCGGAGCATGCGAGCAACTACGCGGATTACGCAACCACGGGATGGACGCTGTTCAAGAGAGAGCGGCCTGAAGCCGCGGACACAGAGGTTATCGATGCTCTTATCACTGGTATCTACCCTGATTTTGTGAAATGTGAATTGTTACGTAATACTCCTGACTCTTTGCCCAAACTAGTCTCCGCTCTGAAAACTTTTCGTAAACGTGACCGACCGAAAACTGACAGTACAGACAAAAATCATCTTAACAAAAAACCCCGGCTTTCCGAAACCCCTGGTTCGTTTTTAGGTCAGTCACCAATTTGTTTCAAATGTAAAAAATCTGGGCACCGATTTCGTGACTGTAAAGAAAAGTCTACACAAAATACAGACTCTAATATTTCTGCAAAGCTAGCCTCTCAGGTTACGCCAGACAACCGTAAGTTTATTGAATGTAACTATTGCCATAAAAAGGGTCATTTAGAGAAAACTTGTTTCCGTAAGCAAAATGACGAAAAATCAAAATCAACAGATAAAAAATCCGTTAATTTTTGTGGTTCTATAAATCGTTGCACGACTACCGTCAAAATTGGAGCTACTTCATATCCTTGCCTATTTGATTCCGGCGCAGATTGTTCGTTAGTACGTAAAAGCATTTCTGGTTCGATTCCGGGCAAAAGAAAGACTGTCAATACAGTTTTCAAGGGAATAGGTGGTGTGAATATCACGTGTTCCCTGAGTATCTCGGCGATTGTCGAGATCGATCAAGTTACTGTAGAATTGGATCTATTTGTTGTAGAAGATCACCAAACCCAGTTTAATATTTTAATTGGCTATGATTTAGTGAAAATTCCGGGTCTTACTATCACATTAATAGATAAAAATATGACTGTCTCGAGAAATATGATTACTTCTGAATGTTCTTTAACCGAGTCGGAAACAAAAATAAATACCGACCTTGCTGACCCTTCCATGTTAGAAAAATTAAATTTTATTTTAAATAATTTTAAAGATAATTTCACTTCTGGTAATAAAGTTTCCGAGGTGAAAACTGGTCAATTGACTATTAGATTAAAGAATAAAGATAAAATTGTTCAACGTAGACCCTACAGATTATCGCCAATGGAACGCGAAAAACTCAAAGACATTTTAAACGACCTTAAACAAAACGGTATAATAAGAGACAGCTCATCCCCATTTAGCAGCCCCATTTTATTAGTAAAAAAAAAAGATGGGACTGACCGATTATGTGTCGACTTTCGGGAATTAAATGCAAACACAGCTAGGGATAATTTTCCATTACCATTGATTGCTGATCAGATTGATAGGTTAGGCAAAGCGCGTTATTTCACTTGTTTAGATATGACTGCAGGGTTTTATCAAATACCAATTTCGGTAGATTCTATAGAAAAAACCGCGTTCGTTACACCTGACGGTCAATTCGAATTTTTACGCATGCCATTTGGGCTATGCAATGCGCCGTCTGTTTATCAGCGTGCCATTAATAAAGCTTTGGGTGACTATAAGGATAAGATTGCTCTAGTTTATATTGACGATGTTCTTGTAATTTCTACAACAATAGAAGAAGGGTTACTTAACTTGGAATTAGTTTTAGAAAGATTAACAAATGCAGGTTTTTCACTAAACATAAAAAAATGCTCATTTCTTAAAAAATCGGTTGAATATTTAGGAAATATAATAGAAAACGGAACCGTTAAGCCTAGTCCCAGAAAATTAGATGCCCTCTCTAAGTCCGCTTTACCTAAAAACATTAAAGAATTACGGCAATTTAACGGCCTAGCTGGTTATTTTAGGAAATTCGTACCAAATTTTTCCAAAATCATGGCCCCTTTATATGAATTAACTAAATCTGGCGTACCTTGGAGGTGGACTGAAAAGCAGGAAAATGCCCGAAAGGAAGTAATTAGTAGATTAACATCTTCCCCACTCTTGACAATTTTCGACCCTGATTTACCATGTGAACTCCATACAGACGCTAGTTCGCTAGGTTATGGTGCAGTTTTGATTCAGCGACATGATAAGAATCCTCATGTTGTTGGTTATTTTAGTATGCGAACGACCAATGCCGAGAGCAAATACCATTCATATGAGCTCGAAACATTGGCTGTCGTCAAAGCTATTAAACATTTTCGTACTTTTTGTATGGTAGATGCTTTAAAGTTGTAACAGATTGTAATTCACTGAAAGCATCCAGAACCAAAAAAGAACTAACGCCTAGAGTACACTGCTGGTGGGCATTTTTGCAAACTTTCCAATTTGATATTGAGTATAGGAAAGGTGACAAACTTTCTCATGCCGATTTTTTTAGTCGAAATCCAATGAGCTCCTGTAAAGTTCCAAACAAGAATATCTCGCTGCAATTTTCAGTAAACTCTTCTACACTTGATCATAACTGGCTCCTAATAGAACAAAAACGTGATCCAGTTCTTAAGAACATAGTTGAACAACTTAGTTCTGATACAATCCCAAAAGACATTGCTGAAACTTATGTTATATCGCAAGATAAATTGCTTAGACGTAAAGTTCAAATAGAAAATAAAACTCGTAAACTTATTATTGTGCCACGTAATTATAGATGGAATCTGATTTCCCACTATCATGATAATCTTCAACACTTCAGTTGGGAAAAGGTTCTAACTAAATTAAGAGAGCAATATTGGTTTCCCAATATGTCAAAAACAGTTCGAAGGTTTATTGAAAATTGTGTTAGTTGTCGAATTCGTAAAGGTATGTCTGGTGCTAAGCAAGTTACCCTTCATCCTATAGATAAAATTGCAATTCCCTTTCACACCGTACATGCTGACATAACTGGACGTATGAACGGTAAACGTAATAATGCTGAATATGCGTTTGTTTTTATCGATGCTTTTACCAAATATACTCATTTAATTTACACCAATGATAGAACATCAGATACAGCCATATCTTGTTTGCAAGAAGTAATTTCTATTTTCGGCACCCCAAATAGACTCATAACAGATCAGGATAAAAGTATGACATCATCTGATTTCAAGAATTTTTGTCAGCGATTTGGTATTGAACATCACGTAGTAGCTAAAGGCGCTAGTCGGGCAAATGGTCAGGTAGAACGTATTATGAAAATCATCAAAGATAATATGTCTGTTGTGGAGCTTAATAAACAGTGGCACACTACTATTCGAGATTTACAGTTGGCTATTAATTCTACCATTTCTAAAAGTACGGGAAAATCTCCCATGGAGTTGTTGTTTGGGAAAAATTGTTCGCCAGCGGGTATTAAGCGCTTACAAATCGATGATGATGAACCAATTGTAGATCTTAATACTGTTAGATCATTATGTAAATTAAGGATGGACGAGCGATCATTTCGGGACAAGTTAAGATTTGACAAGGGCAAAGCTCAAATCAAGCCCTTTGAAAAAGGGGATTTTGTCTTAATGCATAAGCATGAAAGACATACGACTAAACTTGGTCCTAAATATGAAGGTCCTATGGAAGTTTTAGAAGTATTACCTAATAATCGCTACAAAGTAAAGCATGTCAATTTAAGGGGATGTTCCGAAAAAATCGCTAGTCATGATTTTTTGAGACCAGCACCTCTGGCTCAAAATGATCCATTTATGGATGACAATGATAACTAACCGACCGTATGGGCGGATGATTTGTAAATTATCTTAGCTACTCCACCTTCCCCCCTACTACGCTGGCTGGCCACCATGCGTATCCTTTTTCCTGGTCTTAGGGCTATATCCCAGGCGGGTGATGCCATGTGTTATGGCTAGATCCAAGGCGGGTGATGCCGTGTTAGGGGGCTATATCTCAGGCGGGTGATGCCATGTGGTATGGCTAGATCCAAGGCGGGTGATGCCATGTTAGGGGGCTATATCCCAGGCAGGTGATGCCATATGGTATGGCTAGATCCAAGGCGGGTGATGCCGTGTATTTTTGGCTAAACCCGAGATGGGTGATGCCGTTTTGTTGTAAAATGCTTTACAGCGCAGAGAACGCGCTGGATCAGAATGGCCGTATGGGCGCCAAGCCATTATTTGATTTTATTTTTAAGTTTGTTTTAATTATTTCGCACTTAATCTGACTTCCATGTTATTTATTAAATTAATACTTGTATTTCCGGTTAAGTCTATGTTAAGTTTTATTTTGATGTATTTAAAATATTGTAGTTTCCGTTTGAATTTATATAGTTTTTGTTCTCGTACTTCCTTTTGATTGATTTAAAATATTGTTAGTTTCCGGTTGAATTTATAGTTTTTATTCTCATACTTCCTTTTGATTTATTGGTTAGTTTCCGGTTTAATTTAAATAGTTTTGACTCTCGTACTTCCTTTTGATTTATTTAAAATATTGTTCGTTTCCGGTTGAAATTATATAGTTTTTATTCTCATACTTCCTTTTGATTTATTTGTTAGTTTCCGGTTTAATTTAAATAGTTTTTAATCTCGTACTTCCTTTTGATTTATTTAAAATATTGTTACGTTTCCGGTTTGATTTAAATAGTTTTTATTCTCATACTTCCTTTTGATTTATTTAAAATATTGTGCGTTTCCGGTTGCCTTTATTTTAAGTTTCTATGTTGGTATTGAAAGATTTATTTTGACACATCCGCTTGAATTAGTTAAAATGTTATATCCGCTTGATTTATATAAATTCTACTTGGCGGTAAAGTTTCGCGGTAATTTTGTGTATAAAAACTGTTGTACTGTGAATGGAAGGACATTCTTTGTTCGCTGCTCCTGGAATAAACACCCTGAGTTGAAGTAAGGTATTTTCTTTGTACTCTCTTAAACATTTCTCTGCCATTTCCTATTTCTGTGTATTTTTGTGATATAGTGGTGTAAAGTAATATGTCTGACTCCGACAACGACGGCGATCATGCGCCGACACGCACGTTCATGAGTCTGACTACCTCGAAGCGGTGGACTCTATAGTTCGTACTCATTATATGGACGATTATTTACAGGGCTTCGACGACGCAGAAGAAGCGAACCGAGTGTCTAAAGCAATCGACGTTGTACATCGCCAAGGTAACTTGGTACTGCAGAAATGGGCGTCCAACGAGCCGGCCGCCGTCGCAGGTCTCGCGACCGACCCAGCCGAGGACACCCTGCCCAACAAGGAGGAGACAATTCTCGGCCTTATCTGGTAATGACACTTTAGCATTTAACTTCAGGAAAGTAGACCCTTCTTATTTAGACAAGCAGGGTACGAAACGTCAGGTAATAAAAACGGCAATGTCTTTGTATGATCCGCTGGGACTAGCCGCGCCGTTTACGACACAAGTAAAGCGCATATTTCAAGACTCTTGCGTTTAAATATCGGTCGGGATAACTGCCTACCTAAAAGGCTAGAACATAAATGGCACGACTAGTTAGTTACTTTGCAAATTCTGAAAGGCGTTCATATCCCATATTGTTATCCGGGATATAATGCCTCGACTAGGGTAGAAGTGCACGTATTCGTAGACGCGAGCGAACGGGCCTATGCTGCGGCAGCAAATTGGCGTTCAGTAAATGGCATAGGTCAAGTTAATGTGTCGCTCGCGGCTGCAAAAGGGCGCGTTGCGCCCCTTAAAGTCACATCTATACCAAGACTTGAATTACAGGCTGCTGTCCACGGCGGGCGACTGGCACGCTGCGTGGAAGAAGAGCACGACCATCGCGCTAACCGCTGCGTCTTTTGATCTGACTCGCGCACCGTGCTAGCTTAGCTGTGAGCCGGCGCGCAGCCACGGACTTTCAAACTGTTCGTTGCGCACCGAGTAGCAGAACTAGAAGAAATCACCGAGCGACGCGATTGGCGCTGAGTTCCAACCGCTCACAATGTCGCCGACGACTCGACTCGCGATACACCGACGCACGGTCTACATACAGCTCGGTACTCAGTAGGTACACACGCCGAGCCGAGACCCTGTGGACGCGCGATATACAGGAAGAATGTTTCGCAATTGAATTACGTCACGTCACCGGCGGGAGAGCAGTACCAGCTAACAGCCGGTTGAATCGGCTATCTCTGACAGTCGACGAACGCAACACCATGAGAATACGCTCGCGCATCACAGCGGCAGTTGACATATCACGAAAAACACAGTCACAAGCAGTACTAGACGGCGACCACCGCTACTGTCGTTAGTACATAGACTGGATTCATCGAAAATTACACCACAGCGGCGTCGAATGCGTCGTAAACGAAGTCCGCCAACACTACTGGACCCTACGCTTGAGACCCTCCATCATCATCATCATCAGCCTACAGCAGTCCACTGCTGGACATAGGCCTCTCCAATTGCACGCTATTTAGCTCTATTTCCGGCAACTCTCATCCAGCTGCTACCAGCCACCCTGCGAAGATCGTCGCTCCACCTAGCCTGAGGGCGTCCTACCTTACGTTTGCCGATTCGCAACGAGAACCTCCATCCGTGCAGTAATCAAGCTCTGTCAGCTCTGTAGACTACGTCGAGCTGTGCCGCCAGAGCTACTGACCGGCGACTTACCACTCTGTCCACTGGCACACCACCAACGTCCTTTCACACACAAAGGACTGGCTACATTCCACCAGGAGCGCCGTTCATGGGCGGGGCATGAGAGAGGTTGGTACGCTCGGTAAAGACCGCATTGAATGCCACACTCATTGATTGGCATCCGTATGAAGATGTGCTTCATACACTTCTGACAGAGGTAGAACACACGGTAAATTCATGACCTTTGACCCATGTATCAATTAACCCAGACGACGAGGAGGCTTTGATGCCTAACCCCTTTTTTGCTCAGCGCACTCTCTAAAGTCCCGCTGCCTGGGATTTTCAGAAGACCGCATGAACTACGCCAGTCACACTGGAGAGCGTCGCAACGACTAGCGGACCTGTTTTGGCAGCAATGGCTGCGCGAAGTACTACCTACGCTTCAACGCCGGCGGGAGCCGCATGGACGCGGCGAGACAGTCAACGTGGGCGATTTGGTTGGTGTAGTCTATCCAAACTTACCGAGAAATTTAAGGCCAAAAGGGAGAGTCGAACACATGTACCCAGGCGCGGATGGTGTCGTAAGAGTCGTCAACGTTAAAACCAATTGGGTTGTACAATGCCTCGTCCTGTTAAACGTCTCATCGTCATACCAGTAGAATAAACTTAGTTGTCCACATAAGTACTTTGTAACCAGTGGTGTAGACTAAGTGCCCATTTATGTCCTTTCTTGGCGTCACTCCAGGGTCATGCTGTTAGGAGAAATTTTATTCATTTGATTAAATATATAGCAGAGCAAGGATCCTGCAGTAATTTCTCTTAACTTTATATGTATAAGTTCCAAGTTATTTATTGATTTAAGTACAAGTGCTTAATGCATATAACACTTGTTAGATTAAGTTAGAGTAACTTAAATTGTTATCATTGATCTCTGTAAACTGTATAACAGTCACTAGAAAGGTACAATTATGTACATTTTATGTACACGGCGCGGGAGAAATGTTATTGTGATACATAGCAGTGCCCTCCAGCGTTGAGCAGCGGAACCAATGTATCCCTCGGTTTGTGCCACTCGCGGCTAGATGGCGTCAGTATTTATGAATGATTTACTGGAACATTGGATAACTGCTTGCGCCTCTCGATGCCAGGGGGACGCTTATGAATGAGCTGTTATGTTTTAATGAATGAACGTTGTAATGATCGCTTCTCGACACTAGAAGAAGCACTGTAGTACAATCTGGAATATTCTCGTACTTATTGGAAGCCGGAAGTTGATGTAAGCGTAAGTCTGCAAGCCCGCGGCTACGGTGTGATGACGGCGAGCAATGGGCAGCTCGTCGTCCGGTAAGGACCAGGCCCGGGTCGACGGCGCGTCGTGTTCCACGCGTGCCTCAAAGAGATGTCAACACCATTGACGGGGTCTGATAGGGCCAATGCCTGCTGGGGCTGCGGATTGTTCGAAAGAGTTACCGTGGCCCTGGCGCACAGGCAACTGAAGGAACACGGGTGGGTTTTAGTCAGTAAGAGTCTGACACGCCCTTCCGCTCCGCCCAGAGCGGGAGAGGTCATTTGATGATTTGATTACCCACCAAAAAAAAAAAAATTGCGTAAGTCTTTTCGCCCACTTTCATGTTTGTTGTTGTCCACCAGCGCGCGTAGCATGACTACCATAGAAACGGGGTTTGTCGACAAAAGAATAGACAAAATGACAGATTGTTGACAGCTTCCTAAATATTTTTTTCTACAATCTGTCATTTTGTCTATTGTTTTTGCTTCCAGAAGTAAAGAGTGTTCACTAGTTTCGCAATTGTTTCAATCGCGTATTGTCATAGGACACGGTATCTTTAACTGAAGCCATGATTGCCTTGAATTAGTGTATGTAAGTAAATATTCTTAAACTAAAATCTGTGGACATAGACAATAAATCTACTGGTTTTGTTGATATTGTGTTTCATTGCCACGAGCTAGTCCTCTGTCCTCAACAAATATTGCTAATCCATTGTTTCATATGTTCGAAAAATTTGTCTGCTCAACAACGTAATTAACGCAATGAATGTTGTTGAACTGTCAAAATGAAAGCCATTGCTACTGTTAGTGTGTTACGCAATTACCCTGCAGATGTAAGAACGTAAACAAAGCAAAAAAAGTATGTAAGGATCATAGCATGTGGCGTTCTATAGTTTCTGTCTACCCCCATGAAGAAGCCGTGAGTTTATGTATGTTATAACGATCGATTTTATAAACTCATCATTTCAAGTATCTGCAATGGTTTGCGGGGTCGACGGCCTCTGGTAGTGTTGCCACTTAGAAAATATGAGTTAACTAAACTTTATTAAATATCGATACTTAATACGCCTATTAAGTTTCACTAGCTAATTTAATGTGACTCAGTATATCCTGCTTCTTGTATTTTTTTTTGGTGTACATCATAAATAAATAAATAAAAATCATTTAATTCAGACCATTAGTCCATTTGGGTTAGTACACAAACAACTTATAAACTAATGTTAGTACTTAAATTCTACCAGCCCCTGCAGTCTCGACATTAGACAGCGACAAAAATCGGTCGCTAAGTCGTATCGTTGTCAAATTCCTTTAACCGATAGAATCCCGGTGGCCCTCTGTAGGGCCGGGGTGGCGCCACCGTCAAGCCCCGCTGGCCCTCTAGAGGGTCGCGCGGTCGTGCGGTTAAATAATCATCATTATTACTTCTAAATGAGGGCTAATATCGTCTTTTGAGCATTTCACTGTAAGGGCTTTTTTTTTTTGGCCTGACGAACTGTCTTGTTCCACGACATACCGGCAATACAGAGGGCCACCGGGATTCTATCGGTTAATAGATGTTCAACTTAATTTCGAAAGTATAAGGTTGAAAATCTATTAAAGAAATTGACATCGATTAGACTTAACGACCGATTTTTGTCGGTATCTATGTCGAGACGGCCGGCCCAGGCCCTGCAGTCTCGACATTATATAGCGACAAAAATCTGTCGCTAAGTCGTATCGATGTCAAATTCCTTTAATAGATTTTCAACTTTATTTCCAAACCCTAAGGTTGATAATCTATTAAAGAAATTTGACATCGATACGACTTAGCGACAGATTTTTGTCGCTATCTATGTCGAGACTGCAGGGCCAGGGCCTGAAGATAATGATAAGTTTATTGTTACACACTTCATGCACTCAGTGGCGTGTCCTGTATCCAATGTCCCAGCATCGGGCTGTCCCACCTGTCCGCTATAACCTTCAGAACGCTGTTGGGGTTGGCGCGACTCCGGCGCATGATGGATGCGCAGCGCTTACGCATGAGTGCTGGAAATCCATCTACAATACTCAATACTTTATTGCATTCCATATGTATTACATAGATGGTCTAACAAGGTAAAAGATCAATATGGACCCTGTCGGGCACAGGAAAATTAGGAGAGAGGAAGAGGGTTAAGCAGAAATTCAAGCAATTAAATATTATTAACATTTATTGAATGAGTTTAATAGGTGAGGTGATCTATTCCCGCCTCTGCAAACATGCCCGAAGCACTGCATCAAGAGTATTCTATTCTATTTTGGCAGAAAAATCTGGCATAACAGAAGTCTTGATCATATATTAACATGGATTTGATAAAGAAAACAGTAGGCAGTTTAGTCAAAAATATAATTTAATAATAAAATTCACACAAGTCAAAAATTCCATAATTTCTCACATTATTGACTACTGTGTAGTCAATTTAACACAACTCAATTATTTAACGAAACATAGTTTATTTGCATTTTAGTCTATGGCAATGTATATCGTTGCTAAAACACTAGCGATCTTAGAAGGCACTTTCTATGGGCTTAAATTCCTTACGACATAATTATAATAAGGCACTCGACAGTAAAACCTAAAAAAGATGGTTTTTAAAGATATTATGCAGGATGTTAGGGGCATCCACGCGCATACTGTCATGTCAACACGAATTCAGCACATGATTCTAAACCCACAGCAGCCTTTTTTCTTAGGTTATTAAAAAAAACCAGTCAAATGCGAGTCGGATTCGCACACAAAGTGTTCCGTACCACTGTACAATATTTAACACTACATTCTTTTTTAAACACGTTTCTTTTTGGACCCTTTAATTTTTAACTTTATTTTATTTTTATTATTTGTTGTTATAGCGGTAATAGAAATAAAATGAAAATTTCAACTGTCTACCTATTGCGGTTCATTAGATACAGCCCGCTGACAGACAGACGGACGGACGGACAGCGGAGAATTAGTAATAGTTTTCCGTTGGCACCCTTTGAGTACGGAACCCTAAAAACAACTGTTCGTTACATTTTGAACGAAACAACAACAACTTTAGTAGGAAACAGCAATTTTTTTTTTATAACCGACGAAAATCTACGTGGTCCTCACATGGTCTGTCCAAGATTATGTCTCAACTTTAAAAGAGACTGTGACCTCTGAGTTTGTAGTTTGATAAGAAACATTGAACTCATCTCGTTTAAAAACATTATTTTTGACGTGTAAAAGTGTTTGTACAAACCTACTTAGGGCCCATTGTTTGATCAGAAGTCTAAAATACTAATAGCTAAAATACGTTAGTTAAACTAACAATTTGTTAAAAATGACATAAGTATGTTGTTTGACAAATGGTTAATAAAATAACTGACAATTTGCTATAAAAGTTAACCACGCGCAGACAGAGTAGTTAAACTTTGACAGCTATTGACTATTGTCAAGTGACTAATTGTTAAATTGACTAATGGTCATGTTTAACTATGTATCAAACAACGGGCCCTTAAAGAAATAAAATCATTTATCATTTTTTTTTTATCTACGCTAGGGGTGTAGAATTATGTGCTGAATTTATGGTTACAGTTTACGCGTCGATGTCTCTGGCACCCTGTATTAATAATTTAATATCATTGCACATAAATATTCTACAGCAGAATATGAAGAAATGGATTGAATAGCTCTCATACTTGAATATTGTTATATAAATGCTCTTTTTCTACGTACTTGGTACTGAATATAAATTAAATAAGTACTAATGCCAAATATGGTTTATAAATAACAAACTTTCCAAAAATTTTGAACAACAACATAATCTAACGATTAAAATACTTTTCAATTAAGTAATTTTACAAACGTCTATACTGCTATTTCTATGCAGTATTTTTTTATATTTGATAATCTCGCTTTTGACCACTATTTCAGTTCGTGGTGAGCAACAATGTGGTCAAAGATGGTGCACTTGTCTAGAGATAACCTCAAGACTTTAACAAATGTTACTAAATATATTATTTTTCTTTTAAAATAGATGCCATACCATGGAAGGTAGAACGAGCAAGAATTGGACGAAAACTTAATACTATACCCCTGCATATGGTAGGCATAATTAGTATACTTTAGCAGGTAATTATATTTTTAGAGGCAATCTGCTGGAAGACATTTCATAGAGACGGTAATGGATTGTACCTGCGGTTACATTAGGAACGTTCAAAATCAGGCTAATATGGCCACATCCGACGGATGTTACGTCGCCGATCTTCCGTCACGTCACATCCTAACCCTAACTAATATTATAAATGCGAAAGTAAGTTTGTTTGTTACCTTTTCACGCCAAAACCACTGAACCGATCATCTTGAACTTTTGAATATATATTGTCAGGGGTACGGAATGCTTTGGAATGGGCAACTAGCTTCATCTTTCCGACTGACCGACCCCTTGACAATTCAAAAGTGCCTGTAATTGGTTTATTTGAAATAAATGCTTTGAGTTTGAGTTTGAGAAAAGGACATAGGGTACCTTTCATACTGAAAAACAGTACCGTTCCCGAGGGAAAGAAGAATAACTGTCGACGGTCACAATAGCTTTTCGACGCTAGATGGCGCTACGTGTCTTCCGAATCATGATTGAATTATATTGTTAGAAACTTTAGTAGTGTGTTATACGTTATTTTTTTTTAATATATGTAATACAGGAAGAATCAAGGGCGAATGAAGGGCGACTAACAAAAGGTATTTACAAGGCAGATGTGAGTGGAAACGCCGGGAGGGAACGCCCTAGGAGGACATATAGTGACCTTATTGGTGATGTTCTTCAGAAAGGTCAGGTGCGTAGTACTCGCAACCGGCGGGCGTGTGTGACCAGATGTATGAACGTAAACGAGGCAAATGGAGTATGTAAGGATCGTAGCAGGTGGCGTTCTGTAGTTTCTGCCTACCCCTATGGGAAGAAGGCGTGAGTTTATGTATGTATGTGTATGTAATACATTTTGTGAGTCTAGAGTGAACTCCCAACACCGTTTGACCGAACACCGCGAAATTTGGCACGTAAGTTTATATATGTATTTTTAATGGAGAAGGATTTACAGGTATTTTTTCGACCTCCACGCAAGCGAAGCCGCTCGCTAAAGCTAGTGATTTCACAAAAAAATACATCTCACAACGTATACATTTAACTGAGTATAGAGTAATTAACTACGCGACAGAAGATCGGCGACGTAAGTTCCGTCAGATAGTCCAAGCTTAGAAGCGTTAGAAACGCTCAGTTTCGTCAGGAGCTGAACGAATAAAATAATTAATAAATACAATTATAATTAATTAATTAAATTATAATTAATTAATAAAAATTAATTAATAATTTATATTATATTTATTTTTATTAATTAATTAATTAATTATTAATAACTATAATTTTATAATTATTTTCTTTTCAATATTCAAGGTTAACGTAGCGACACACTCGTCGAAAATTTTTCGCCGGTATTTTAACTGAATTTGTTATAGAAAGTTTAAAAAGCATTGTACGCTTAATTACACCGTAGTTTCCGTCGCGTAATTTCGGCAGATGTGTTGCTACGTTGCTTCTCATGTATGTTTGTAACAATCGTCCTGTGACCGGCTATTGCACCATTATCAATAAATTAATTAATTAATTAACTATACTATCTACAGCTCATCTTTGTCAGGTTCGGCAGGGATGTCAAACTCGTCAGATTGCGCCGCGGTGTCGTCATAGTCCTGGCTGAAGTCTGGCATCTGGGACGCCGGCGGGAGCCCGCCGAAGCCGTACGGGTCGGGTCCGTGCACCTGGAAATTAAAATGAATAGAATTAATTATTGGTGTACACAATCATCTACCTTAATAAACCCATTATCATTATCTGCCTACACTTTTCCAACTATGTTGTGGTCAGCTTCCAGTCTAACCGGATGCAGCTGACACATCATAATCTGCCTACACTTTTCCAACTATGTTGTGGTCAGCTTCCAGTCTAACCGGATGCAGCTGAATACCAGTATTTTACACGAAGCGACTGCCTATCTGAACTCCACAACCGTCATAAATACAACACCATTTAAGAAAATTAAAGAAAAAAACTTGAAGTTAAAGGCCTGTTTCCGCAGTCCTTTGTAAATGAATAGGTTAACATGGTGAAAAAAGAAAGAAAGAAAGAAAATTAATTAATTTAGCACAGACTACAAAGCACACAACACAACATACACAAGTAAAAAAGAAAAACAAAAAGCGTAAAGTGCGTTGTGAGAAATTAGCAGGAAAGTGTGCTTCGCGGCTGCGCCAAATACGTCTAGTTAAGCAAAATGTCGGACAACTAGTGCCTGACGCTAGTTTTCAATTGAACCCGAAGTGTGTGGGCAGGGCTTCCCATCCTGGGGACTGAGAGCATAGGGGCCATTCAAGTATTACATAAGAAGAATTTTAGTTTATTTTTACCCCCCCCCCCCCTCCTCCTTGTCAGCAAAAGTAAGCAAAGCTCTTACACCCCCTCCTCATGAGTCTAAAATTCTAAAAATAATGAATTTATAGACTATAAAGGAATTTAATGCCCATTTAATATTCATTTAAGCAAATTCTTAACATCGTATTTAAATATTATATTCTTAACATATAAACAATATTAATCTATTTATACTAAATATTGCTGACGTGATCACCATCATGACACCCCCATCCCCCATGTCATTAAAAAATAAGGCAAGCGAAGATCCCTCCACCCCCCTTTGGTGTTTACGTAATACTTGAATGGGCCTTTACCCCATGGGCAAAGTTACGGTGTCCTAGAAAAGCGGTGACCGCACATACCAAAATGTTGACAGCGGCAAAGATTTACAGTACAACTACAGTGAAACCTGGTTAATTGGGATCTCAAGGGACCAAGGATTTTGTACCATTTAAAGAGGTTTTCATTTATCCAGTTTTCCAATTAGAGAGGTTTAAAATTATCGTTGTCTCATTTACAGAGGCCCCCGCTTATAGAGGTCGAAATGTACTGTTATTCCATTTATAGAGGTGGAAAGGTTAATAAAAATGCGTATTTTTGGTGTTATTTGTTATTGTTACGTGTCGAAACCTGTCCCAACCTGATAAATGTCTCACTTATACAGGGAATTGAGCTACAGACTCCCAATTATAGAGGTAAACATCGAAAAAATCCTAGAAATCAAATCTTATTTAACCAGGTTTGTAAAGTCCCATTAACAGAGGTAATTGGATGAAAAAGTGCCGGGACCTCATTGAAATTCTCAATAATAGAGGTTTCTCACTTATCCAGGTCCCACTTAACCAGGTTTCACTGTATTTTCTTAATGTCCCTCGGGAATCATCGGATTTCCGAATACAAACGAATGCTAATTTCCATGTCCATCAATTATTAGATTTATCGTGTATAATAATTTGAATCCAGAACTAAGTACTTTATTGTTGTTTTGTTAAAACAACAAATAAAGTACTTAGTTTCAACAAAGACTTTACCAGGGCCGGCAGTCTCGACATTAGACAGCGACAAAAATCTGTCGCTAAGTCGTATCTATATCAAATTCCTTTAATAGATTTACAACTTTATTTCCAAAGCATAAGGTTGAAAATCTATTAAAGAAATTTGATATTGATTAAACTTAACGACCGATTTTTGTCGCTATTCATGTCGAGACTGCAGGGCCAGGCCCTTCAGAAATTGGCATAAAAGTTATTTATGCAACTATTGTATAATAAGGGGTATTAAAACACGAATGTGGGTTAATAGTATCACATCAGTGTTTTAATACCTAATTATGTACATTTGCATACAAGACTAGCTACAAACAAGATATGAATCCATAGAGGACCAAAAGGTTCTGAAACCATAGCGTGTTGTTACAGAAAAAGGCGGGATACGACGTGAATTCTAATAACCCATGGTATAATAATATACTTCGCCAGGTATAGCATTCCGAGACACAGTGGTCACGTGGGAGACACAAGCCTACGTCATCACCGCTGTGTTACCAGTAGTGTGTAATAATAACTCCCCAACCGCCTTTATTACCTGTGCGAATCCGATAAAACAACGAGGTTTTAACAATTATGTTGGTATATGTTTAAATTTAATTGTTTCGTTTGATTAGAAAAACGAAACAACAAATTAAATGCTTTATATATATTTTTTAACAGAACGGTGTCTGAAAATGTTTCCATAATTCGTGTTTTGTTGCAATAAAGTGGCAACTGGATAGTGACGTAAGCATGTGTCACTCCCGGAATACCAGACCTTGTTTTTTTAGACCATGCAATAACCTATAAGTCTTTTTTTTTAACTAGTGCGCTGTGGTAGTGAATCGCGCGTGCATGACAAAGTATTTTTTTTTAAAAGGAGTTGCTTAATGAAATTTAGTACAACATTAAAACACTCGTTTGGATGACATTATGGTTACTATGACACTGCTTGTTTTTGTACCGGTATCTAAATAGTCACATGAGAGCTACACGTCACACTGACGTCACGCAAAATCCTGCATCGCGCAAGCAGAATTTACCGCGCAACTAGCATATATACAACGTCCCGACATCAAACGTCGGGCAGTTGCCCACCAGACACGACACCCGTCTGGTCGGAGGATCCTCCCTTTTCTATAGAGTATGAGTGAACTTTACACCCTGTTCCTCATACGTCTATATTTTAATGTTGGCAATAAGCTAACTGTTTCAGTAACTTTTATAGAAGATTTATAGCATGGGTGTAGATAAAATTTATAAGGTTACCTTAACATACGCAGCCTCCATCTCATGCGTCCACGTTGTATCTTCGTCGTTGGGCAACATCCATTCTTCGCAGTAATTGGCGTGATTGAAACAGATCTGTAAATAATTATGTTACAATATTAGTAGGTACCTAATATTAGAACCTAAGTTTGTAACTTTTCTAAAGAAAGAAAGAAAGAATAAAGTTTATTAGAACACAGTTTGTGAAACACAAAATAAAAAACAAAAAAACCAGCATGCATAAAAAGACGATCAATGTAAAATCAACTAAAAGGACGGAAACAAGATTAAAAATTCAATAATATTATAAAGCCATTGGAAGAAATCGAAACAAGATCAAACATTAACAGCAAAAAACATACCTATGGTAGTCCTTCAAAATTTAATGCAGTTTAATAACACGCAGTCGCATAGAATTTAATGATAAGTTAAATCATTTAGGGCCCGTTGTTTGATACATAGTTAAACATGACCAATAGTTAATTTAACAATTAGTCACTTGACAATAGTCAATAGCTGTCAAAGTTTAACTACTCTGTCTGCGCATGATTAACTTTTATAGCAAATTGACAATTTTTTGACTTTCGCTAGCTTAAACATTTGTCAAACAACATACTTACGTCATTTTTAACAAATTGTTAGTTTAAGCATTTTAACTATTAGTATGTTTGACTACTGATCAAACAACGGGCCCTTAATGTCACTATAAGCAGGGCCGGATTTAGAGGTCTGGAGGCCTCTGGGGCAACAAAGGAGTGGAGAACAAATTATTTTCCAAATAAAATGAAAAAAGTTTTCACTCGAGTTTTTCAATAAATTATTTATTGTGAAACCAAGTAGATTCTTTTAGCATTTAACAAACATAATTATATAAATATAATCGAAAACAAGAATTATCTGAAATCAAAAAACATTTCGAATCGTTTTATTTTTCATATTTAAGAACAATATAATCATTTACGAGGGTCATTCAATAAATACTTAGCCTACAAAAAGTAAACGAAAATTTTGGAAAAGTGGCAATTTATTTTTCAACATAGTCTCCTTTTACTTCGATACACTTAGCCCAGCGATGCTCCAACTTTTTTAACCCGTCCGAAAAATAGTTTTTGTCAAACTCTGCAAAATAGGCCTCCGTGGCGGCGATGACCTCCTCATTCGATCCATATCTATTCCCGGCGAATGATTTTTTCAGATTAGGAAACAGAAAGAAGTCACAAGGGGCCAAATCTGGAGAATACGGTGGATGGGGCAGCAATTCGTAGCGTAATTCGACCAATTTGGCCATGGCAACGGCAGACGTGTGAACCGGTGCGTTGTCGTGGTGAAACAGCACTTTTTTCTTCGCCAGATGGGGTCGTTTTTTCTTTAATTCGGCGTCGAATCGGCCTAATAAATCGGCATAGTAAAGCCCTGTAATTGTTTTACCCTTCTCGAGGTAATCGATGTAGATCACACCTTGTGAATCCCAGAAAACGGTGGCCATAACTTTTCCGGCCGATTTTACAGTTTTCGCCTTCTTTGGAGCACGTTCCCCGGTCTGGATCCATTGTTTTGATTGCTCCTTGGTCTCTGGTGTGTACCAGTGGATCCAGGTTTCATCGACGGTCACAAAACGACGCAAAAACTCCGCTGGATTCATCGTAAACAGCGCCAAACACGTCTCCGATGTGGTCTCACGGTTGCGCTTGTTTTCTGGTGTGAGTAAACGCGGCACCCATCGCGCCGACAGCTTTCTCATGCCGAGTTCCTCGTGAAGAATATGATGCACTGTTCCTTCTGAAATGCCTACAGTCTCAGCTAGCTCCCGAACCTTCAATCGGCGATCTGCCAATACGAGATCATGGATTTTTTTAATGTTTTCCTCCGTAGCAGCTGTTTTCGGTGCACCTGGACGTGGTTCATCAAAAACCGACGTACGGCCACGTGCAAACTCGTTGAACCAATTCTTGACGGTGGCCATCGATGGAGAAGAGTCACCGTACACAGCATCCAAGCGCTCTTTGATTTCGATGCGCGTTTTCCCTTCCAAAAATAGGAATCGAATCACCGAACGATATTGCTCTTTTTCCATTTTTGTAAAACCGATCGACACGTTCGCTTCCATAAGTTGTCAAATTAAAACAAATGAAGGGATTGGAATGAAAATTTGAAAAAAGAATTAAAAAAGAATGTGCTACACTGTGGTAAAACTCTTTTGAAACTACAGCGCCCTCTGGCGATGAGGCTAGGTACTTATTGAATGCACCTCGTACTTATTTTTTGTTTATTTATTTAGATCATTCTTCAGATTTAATCATGTTTGTACAAAGTACTTATAGGTAAAGCTAAAACAGCGAAAAAAAAAATATCAAAGCAAAAATTGTTTACTAGTGTTTACTCATCGGAATTTGAAAGATTTTTTTTCCGAAGTCTTTAATTGTGGAGGCCCCGGGGCTGTAGCCCCTACATCCGGCCCTGACTAAGTATGCCTCCGACTGCGTATTATCATGCTGCATTAAAATTTGAAGGACTACCATCGATATATTTTAAATTTGCCGTTAATGTGATCTTGTCTTAATTTCTTTCATTGCAGTCGGGTATAAATTGAAAGTAATGCTCTACTCCAACGCTGAGCTTTCTTCCCAACATCTACCAACCCGCACTGGGCCCGTGTGGTGGATTACAGCCCACTCCCTCTCACAGAGAGGAGGCCTGTGTCCCAGCAGTGGGATATGATATATATATATAGGCTGATTATGCTGACCTTTCTCATCTAGAGAAGGAAATGTGTAGTGTATACATGCTTACTGCTTATTTGAGCATCTAAGAAATGATGAGCAAATCCTAACTTCCTAACTAACATTATAAACTTATAGCTTTTGCCCGCGGCTTCGCCCGCTTGGATGTCGGAAATGATCCCACGGGATCGTACTACCGGGATAAAAAGTATCCTACGTGTTAATCCAGGTTAAAAACTATCTGTGTTCCAAATTCCATCCAAATCCGTTCAGTAGTTTTTGCGTGAAAGAGTAACAAACATCAATCCATCCAATTATCCTCACAAACTTTAACATCCTAACTTCCTAACTTAATATTATAAATGCGAAAGTAAGTTTGTTTGTTTGTTTGTTACCTTTTCACGCCTAAACCACTGAACCGATCATCCTGAAATTTTGCATACACGTTGTCAGGTGTACAGAAACGGACATAGGGTACCTTTCATCCCGAAAAAAAGTACTGTTCCCGAGGAAAACAACAATAACGTTCTTTATGATAATAGATGGCGCCACGTGTCTTCCGATCATGATTGAATTATAACCCGAATTGATAGTCAAAGTCTAAATTAACGCGAGCGAAGCCGCGGGCAAAAGCTAGTTTATAATATTAGTAAGATACAATAGGTTGTTAATTGAAAAATTATAGTTAGTGTGATGTAAGATACGTTACCTCTCTCTCAGCATCGGGCATAATATCATCATCGGGTCTATTCTTGTACAGCGACGTGATCTCGTCTTCATTCTCCTCAAACATGCGCTCGCACTGGAAATTACAAGAAACAATATTAAATTAGCATCAAAATAGATATTTGTATTTTTTTTCTTGGGCGGGAATGGAACCCGGGGGCTAGTAATCAATAGCACAACCGTCCATTGAGCCACCTAAAATTTTATGTCTAATAGAATAGAATAGGTACTCTTTGTTACGTATCTACACCATGTAAATTACAGATAACGAATAAAAAATATGTATATTATTATAAACATAATATACATATTTTTAATAAAAAAATATAATTTAGTGTATTTATTTTATTTATTATAT
Source organism: Dryobotodes eremita (assembly GCA_917490735.1). Lineage (NCBI taxonomy): Eukaryota > Metazoa > Arthropoda > Insecta > Lepidoptera > Noctuidae > Dryobotodes > Dryobotodes eremita. The sequence goes on from OU823270.1 coordinate 12,131,328, forward strand.
TTTTGTTTATTTTAAATTTTCGTATGCTGCTCTGGTGGACGTCATCACGTCAACGTCGGCTATCGCTGAAAACCAGCGCTGGGGCTCTGTCTCGCATAGGGTCGTAGCATTATGCTGAGCGATTGCCGTTTTGCGTGGATGTGACGCATATTTTCCCCCAACTCGTTCTTTTTTGTATTTGTGTGTTTTTTCTTTGCGTCATGTCTACCGCAAATAAACGTTTTTTTCTTTCAGATATAAATAGGAGGCAGGGGCATCGACACGCAAACTGTAACCATGAATTCAGCACATGATTCTAGACCCTCTAGCGTAGAAATTTTTAGTCCATTGTCAAAAAATAAATCTGCTGTTTCAAAGAAAAGTGCAATACCTACGCCAAGTCAAAGTCAAATCATTTATTTCAAATAGGCACAGAAAAGGCACTTTTGAACGTCAAAATTTACAAGAAATTAGAATTGATTCTAGTTGCCCCTTCCAAAAGGTAGTTTCGTATGGAGACGAATGGGCAAGAAACTCCACACACCCTCTTTTAAATCTATGGTTACAAAATATTGGTTACATCATTCGGACCTCGGAAAGCGATCTGTGGGGCTGTCACATAGCCACGAGCCCCCACTTTTTCTGAAGTAACTTTAAAATAATTACCGTAGATGTTTTGTGATATTATTATTTTTGTTTGCAATTTATATAATTTTAATTTTAATATTTTGACATTGTTATAACATCTTATAATTTGACAATTTTATATTTGACATTTTTTTATACGTTTCTGACATTTTTATAATATTTTGACAATTTATTTTTTGATCAGTTTTTGAATATTTAAATTTAATTACTCACAATTTCATTTTGTGTTTTTATCTGTTAAAATCATAGATATCCGAGAGATATGCTTTTTCTCTATATTTGCTCAAGTTTAAGTGTCGCCACCTTTTCCCCACTCCTGAAACTCACACATACACAAAAGAAATAGATACGGCACACATGATGCTTTTTTCGCACGCAAACAAGAAAATATGCGTAACACTTTTGTACTATTTTATTGCACATATGCTCAAAAGGGGCGGGACCTAGAGGGGCGGGACAAAGTATAGATACAGTCACTGAATGCACACATGTAACTGTAGCATCAACTAGGGAAGAGGGGTTGGTATAAATATGTGATCGATAAAAATATCGATGAAAACCGACTGCAAAAAGAGGTGTTTTTTGGACTTATTTTGTATCGTTTATTTTTTCTGCTTTTCGATGTGGAATATTAAAACACCAATAACAACAAATCAAGTAAAAATTTAATATTTTCGTTTGCAAATAACATTTAAGTAAATCCGTTTCTTCAGTTTCTCCATTATTCAGCCCCGGACCTAAAATTTATTTTAGGCGGGGCAAAAACTGCAATCTGCCGCTCCCCGCCCCGCCAATCTTTTAACCTTTTACATGAAGCCTTATCTATTTAAATATACATGGACATGTCGAACAATTATCACAACAATATAAAATTTTAGCACTGCCTCAGATAAGTTAGATTTTTTAAGTCCGAAAAGTTTTAAGAATTAAGAGTCGCTAGGCTATAAGAGCGAGCAAAGCGAGCTCGAATATTTTGCCAGAAACATATTAGTAAAATTTTATCGATCGATAATGCTCCAATCCAACAGCTGCGCCAGCGCTGTGGTAAAAACTTAAAGGAAATCGTGTCGCCTTTGCACATAAAGGCGGCGAAAAGGGCGGGACGCCCGGCGGCCCCGCTTCGCGAAGTAAAATTTCTAAAATAAAGGATTTGTTCCTTAAATTATTGCCCACAGAGGTGACAGAGGCACTGATCCTCCTCAGGATCGCCACGGCATAGATCTGTTGCAAGAGATGGAAAGCTGACGTTTTTGTATCGCCAAATAAAATTGGAGCATGTGTTTTAAAAACGGAGAGTTCCTGGTAAAATTCAACTGCTCCGCCCGCAACCCGCTCACACCGTTTGACGATCTATGCCTACGCTAATCACGTAGTGATTTCCTCAGTGTGCCACCCGCAGAGAAAGATAATAAGTACTGCGCATCTCACTTATCGCAGAGTTGCGGTGCGCTGAGTAGTGCACTTGTCTGCCACGCTTGAATTTGCCGCCCCCCCTAGATCCGGGGCTGCCCTTACTTAAAATTAAAACTGTTCAACTATCGCACATAAAATAGCAATTCAAATAGGTACTTATTGAACATTATATCTGACGCTTTCATAATTTAGGTGTTACATTCTTAACCAAAAAATGTAAGCAAATATCAATATGTTATTCAATCACACATTTTGTCATTTGGATAATATTATTATCCATCGGGCCTTGCTCAAACTGGTGAAAATCAGTTGATGAGAAAATATTTGTATCGACAAAGTGTCTAAGAAATTTTGCGACTAGCAGCGTCTTTATGAACTTTGAAGTCACTTGAAATTTGTTTGAGGGAAACCAATTATTTTCCCTGCATTTTGCATCTACCCATTTATGTTTAATTTCTGGATCTTTCGGGAAACTGAAATAAAATGTATTAATTCTTATTTAAAATTCTTAATACAATTTCCTATTAGAGCAACTAACAATTATCGATATCTATATGTCAGCCCTGCGCACCACTAATGCATTGTTTTGATATGCGTCAGTCATTAGGCAAAGGCTGTCGCATGTCAAAAATATTTCACAACTAGATAATTTGTAAAATACTTAAATATTATAATTCATACAGTGATTTTTTAGTTACCGGTGGTAAGACAAACCACTTGTACTAAGGTTTGTTGTAATAGTGCAATTTTTTCAAATAAGGACGGAAATATTCGGCATTTCGTAAAAATACGAAATCACACTACACGTTCCGATACAAACATATGACTAAACGGAGCTCACTGCAGTCGCGCGTATCTAAGGTCAGTTTGACCCAACGGAGGCGACATGTGCCACGCCTCCAAGGCATATCCCTCGATATCCGTGGTTAAAATAGATTATAATTTTTAATGTATGTGTGTAAAACTATAGACTAGAATTATGTCTGAAATAAATAAAGTATTATTATTATTTATTTTATAACGAATGAAATTAAACTCACATAGTACTCCAAACTCTTGTTCAAATCATCGTCAGTCACAAACTTGGTCTTGGAAAACTCGGGGTTCATGCCTCCGTCCTTTGTGATCAACTGCATTATCGCTAACTTGTTGGTAGACTTGTAGTACACGCGCACGTAATCGTCCATTTTCTTGCCTGAGGGATGTTTAAGTTTTCTACTTAAAAAAGTCCTTAAATTCACTGAAATACAACTCACTGTCTTAAGTAGGATGCGCCAAGGTAGCCCGCGAAATTCAAATTTTCTTACTCTTTTTGCAATTTGACGGTCAATGTCAGGTTGTATTTTGACTAAAATATGATTCGCGACCGTAACAAATATGGCTTTACAGAATTATAATCATTGGAATCAGCAATACAACTCCTAAGTTAGAATTGGTCTCAAATGTCAAGATTTTATGTAATAGTCGTTTAATAGGGGAATATGAACTTATAGAGATGTATTGATGATTTTTGTGATTATAATTCTATAAATACATATTGGTTACGGTCGCGAATCATATTTTAATCAAAATACAACCTGCCGTGAACTGCAAATTGCAAAAACGTAAGATAATTTGAATTTCGCGGGCTACCCTGAAGGGTCCGCCTTAATATTAATTTTACTCACAGATCTCATCAATCACTTCGGAAATGTACACGGCTGAGCGGTGGGCGGGAACTTTCTCCTGCATGGTGTTGCCACTCGCGTCCATTCTGAAGTTGCCAACCTGAAATAATCAATTTGTTTATGTTAATTTGTTGGTTTTAATTATACAAAGTGTTGACTTCCGCCTATGGATAAACCTGCGCTTTTTTATTGCCAATCCTAGAGACACTCATCTGTGTTTATGCATAAGATAAATATCACGCCTGTAATCCCGGAAGGGGTAAGCAGAGGTGTACCTATACTAACACTCACATTTCCCCAATTATGTTTTAGTGCAAAAATGTTTATGCATGTTTTAGTGTATGTTTATGTTTATGCATCTTTTCCTTCAAACCAGAACAAGGCTGCTTAAGTATAGTTTTTTTTTTAAATGGATGTGGTCTTAAGCCTTGCAAAGTTGTTTTTGGATACATCCTCGACTTCGGTGAAAAACATTTGCTTTTTTTAAATAGACGTGTGACCTACTAACTAGAAATACAAGAATATGGGGGGTTATAGAAAAAAATTAAAGAAAGAAAATACGTTTACTTGCGGTAAACATGACGTAGAGAAAACGAAGGAATCGGGTGTATCATATGGAAGCGACTTCCAAAAAAAAATTAAAGAAGAAATCAGCGCGGTTCTTGGATTACATAACTATTCAGATGCATATTTATTTAAAATTAATGTTTAACCCCCGATGCGAATACGTATATGTAGGTTGACGTATGTTAGTTAAAACAAAAAAAGAAACATATTTTTTCCATACAAAAGCGCATTCCATATTAACCAACATCTCAACTTTAGGTGAATAAGTGTGTTAAAACAAAAAAAAAACACGCAGACGATGTCGCGGGCAAAAGGTATAGTACCCAATAAATAGTTACAGTTTCTACAGAAGCAGCATTTTTAATTATATCCACTAGTAAAACGCCTGCAGATAAGAAAGCCATTCATAAAAAAACCCAATACTGTAAAATGATTACTACAATCAATTTATTTTTACAGCTTATAAATGTAGAGAATGATAAGCAGTTATTAATCTACATGATTTAATGACACATAACTATATTAATTTGATTACAATCTTAACTCAAATACTGAGGACAATAATGTTTTAAAGTAACACTCAAATGTTTTATTTAATTAGCCCGCGTGGATGTCGGAAATTATCCCACGGGAACGTGCTACCGGGACAAAAAGTAGCCTATGTCCTTCCCCAGGATGCCATCTATCTCCTTGCCAAATTTTATCGAAATCCGTTCAGTGGTTTAGGCGTGAAGAGGTAACTTATAGACAGAGTTACTTTCGAATTTATAATATTAGTATGGATTAATGATTTTTCCATTTTAGCTTTGACTATGAGTATGGATGGCCATAAGAGTAGGGAAAGACCCAAAGAAACAACATATGGATTGTGTGAACAGATGGCTAGAACGGGGATTAATACTGAAGTAATGGCTGATGGAAGAGGAAACAGAAAACCTGCAAACTCATACTATTTATTTCAATTAAACCATTTACAGGCACTTTTGAATTGTCAAAGAGTCGGTCAGTTAGTCAGAAAGTTGAAGCTAGTTGCCCATTCCAAAACGTAGATCTCTATGGAGAAGAACGGGCAAGAAACTCCAAGGACACTCTTTTTAAATCAAGATATTTCAAAATCCTGGGTACATTATTCTTGTTGCTTCTATATGCGAGAACAATGAAAAAAAAAAAATTAAGAAACAATTCAAAATATAAGATTAATAATAAAAATAAGCCGTGGCAGTTAAGAGATGACCAGTCTCATGATGGAAGAGGAAATAGAAAACCTGCTGTTCTGACTATGGTCATAAGCCTACACAACTGAGACCACTTGCACCAACAGCCACTAAACACGTTTAGCGCTAAACGAGTTTTAAACATAATTCTGTCTCTGTCATCTTCAAACATTTGACAGAAACAGAATTATATTTTCCCTCTTTTAAAATTAGCGCTAAACTTGTTTAGTGATGGGTGGTGCAAGTTGGCCTGAGACAGCTGCTTTTCTTACTAGGGTACGAAACATAGCATAATCAGCCTATAATGTTCCCACTGCTGCGACACAGGCCTCCTCTCTGTGAGAGGGAGTGGGCCTACCACGCGGGCCCAGTGCGGGTTTGTATGTTTGTAACCAAAAATTTGAACTTTTGGTACTAGAGCATGCCGGCTACCTCACGATGTTTTCCTTCACTGTTTTGAGAGCAGTGGTGATGAAATCATAAACACAAAGTCAAGCACCTGTCTGTGTTCGAACCTACGACGTACAACTAGTAAGTCGCGGCCGTTACCACTGGGCCACCACTGCTCTCCTAGAAATATAGTTTCACTAGCGACCCGCCCCGGCTTTGCCCGGGTAGCAAAGCATAATATAATATAGCTTATGTCACCCGGAGATAGTGTAGCTTCCCAACAGTGAAAGCATTTTTGAAATTGGTTCATTCGTTTAGGAGTCCATTGCGGACAAACAACGTGACACGTAATTTTTATATATATAAAGATTAAATCAGTTAGAATAGGCCCTTCAAAACCAGAGTTTAATCAGCATATAAGAAGCCCCTGGTGACAATTACAACCAGCTAATGCCCAGGTCTTGGGAGCTAAGCCCATAAAATTTTGATGCATAGCCACAACTGGTGATACATAACCTTGCGGACTTGTTAATACTTTTACTATATCGTCTTCTTAGCCTCTCAATGGGTTATAGTTTTAAAGTTAGAGTCAACAGGAGACAAGAAGAAGAGGTTATTATTAAGTTCTTCTGTGAATCTGAATCCGTGTGTGTGTGTGTGTGTTAGGTGAATCCGCAGTTGTAGTCCGCCAAATTCAAATTTTCTTTATTTTTTTGCAAATCGCAGCTCTGTTCTACGTCGTATGTTGATCAAAATATGATTCGCGACTGTAGGAATGAATAATGAATAATAATTATCAATTTCATATCAATCGTCAAACTTCAGAAATTTGTTTCTCCTAAGAATTTTTCTGCATATTTCATATGAAAATTCTTAAGAGGAACAAATTTCTACAATTTCACAATTTATATGAAATTGTTGGTTACTGTTTTCAAATGCCATTATATTGTTAACCATAAACATTTACAAATTGGTTAATTCATTATTATTGTATACTCAAAGTTTTAGTTTTTTTATGAATGGAATATATCTCTGGTTTACTAAAAGAGACTACAGGGGTGATAAGAAACTTATAAATTAAATTAATTAAGTATTGTATAATTTCTTGTAGTTTTGTCTGCAGAGGAATTTAATTAAAAAGGCATTTGTATGACATACAATAAATGCACATAATATCTTAACTACTTTAAGTGTTCAAAGAACTTGCAGTGATTGGATAATATGCAGGAAATTGAAGAATTCAATAATAATAAAACTTTGAACTGAAGTTGGGTCATTAAAATGTATTACTTACATCGACTTTTTTCCATTTATCTACTTTTTTTATCAGATCGTTAAGCTCCTCGAAGGTCGTCCGGCACACTGAAATAACAAGATAACTTATATTAACCATCAAAGCTATAAAAAATAAGTTTAAACATTTCGGCAAATATACACACCTAAACACTTCAAGTTTTTGGGGTCTATTCGCGCAGTTACCGCTACAATCAAAATTGTAAACGCAAAGAAAAGTGTTGCTGAACGCATCTTAAACTCCGTATTATCTAACTAGCACAAATAAGTGTTTAATTTACAAGAAAACCCAGATAAATGTTGAGAAATTTTCAATACGTGTTGAAGAAGTTTATCTTTTTTCTGTCATACACGATCTCTATTCTGATTGGTCGAGAATATGTAATTTTTTTTTTAACGAATTTCTCAATCTTCATTGGTTGGTATCTGACAGCGATAAACCGCCTAAATGTAATGGTGCCAGCGCTGGTACATCTCACTAGCATTATAAGGTCAATTTTTTTGTTGGTTAGTCGTGAATTGTGATTAAAAAAAAGAAGAGCATAGATCCTTCTTTGGAATTTTATTAAAATGTTCCAAAGGTGAGTAGAATTAAGAGGTTCAAACCGTCATAAATTCTTTCTTTATCCAGAATTACATGTTTTTATTTGAAATAGTCAATAGTCATAAACTTCAAAAAATAAAAATACCTAAATGGCTCTATACATCGTAATCATTTTTCATTTGGCAACACTGTGACAATAAATCATTGTGTTTTTGGTTTTTGTCTATGTGTGTATAGTTCCGAAGAGTTCGAAACAGGAAAAACATCAATGTCAAGACAATCACTTATCACATTTTTATCACATGAGCTGAATTTATTATTGAATGTAACGTTTCCAAAATTCATTTCATAATTTTTAAGGGGTTGCTGGTTACTAGTTTAACAAAGTAAATCAGATAAATAATATTAAAATTTTGCCCTTTCTGACTCCCTCGATTGCCCGTTCTCCGGTTTTCCGCCCGCCGCCCCCCACCTATCAACCGACCCAACCAAACCAAACTTACCAACAGTTCGCATTCGGTCTCTATGCGCGCGGGACGTTTGCTCAACGGCATGTATAATTTTTTTATGCACATCAAATTGTTTAAAAACCTTAAAATACCTTGAATATTACTATTGCATCGTCTCGGAGTGACCTTCCAGTGAATTTTGTGAAGAAATACGCACTTTTCGTGTAAAAATTCAGGTAAGTGACTGCTTGACAGATTGCGTCTTTTCCTATTCCAAGCTTAATATCTGGTCTTTTTAGTTGATTTTGATTGCTTTCATTTGTCTAAGACGTGTAGTGGCGAAATGGGGATATGATGGATAATGCCATATTGCCTGTTACGACTTGTCCGGCGCACCTGTGCCATGACCATACCATACGCTACTCATTCAGTCTAGTGTAGTATTGCATATTTTATGTAATCTTTCAAAAAATCATCTTATCAATCCACTGCGTCATGTGCAGTTAGGAAATCCCAATTTCATAATGAGAGAGCGCGCGATCGGCGCAAGCTGACGACTTGGCAACGCGCTGCCACCCGATAAAAACTTGTTAAAAAGTTAATTTATCAAACAAAAAATGTGTTATTATCCGTGGACCGGCGTTTCCCTTTGTTTTCCGTGTGAAATCGTCCCTTTGTCCTTCGGTAGGGCGCGCTGGGCGCGACGCGGCACAGGAATTTCGACTCTAGAAAAGTGCCATAATACAATGATGGTATACATTGGTAGGTCGCGCAGCTCGTCGCTTGCTCGCGTCGTTTTCACAACGCCTGTGTTCGTGCGTATCTACGTGGACGACGTCAGTGTGCTCGTGCGGTAGTTTGTTTATAGTCACTACCGGACGAATACGACGTCTATTATTACGGTAATAAGGCTCAGTATCGTATGTAGGTCGGCGTCCTCGTCGGTGTTTGTCTATCGATCTCTGCGGTGGCCAATGGCACATGTCGGCGCGGTCCTGCGCGGCCGCGCCTCGCTCCGCTCTTTGGTGAAAGCCGGGCGCGCTCGGACGATATATTACAATTCATGTACATCTATACGATGTCTATAAGTACTATCTTATCATTGGAAACGCTGTTTTTAACACCACCCCCCCCCTTCCCCTTCACTCCGCCGCCCCTCCCTCCCCCACCCTTGCCTGCCGGATCCGAAGGCCTACTAGATCATGAGTTTTTCAAATAAGAACCCGCGAAGTTGATGTATAAATTGAAATCGTGAATGTTTTGTCGAGCGCTGTTTGGCGACCTCCGGCGTCACGGTGCGCGGGGGGAGGGCGACAGAAATAGAAGTGCGGATTGGAAACGTGCGACGTGGCAACGTCGCGCGCTCGTCCGCACTCAGTGTCGGTTCAAAATGGCGTCTGTGCGTGATCGATACCGCGGAATTTGCGTTGAAAATGACCGTATTTGTGATGTATCTGGTTGTGAGTCGGCCGGAGGGCTTCCCTGGCAGCACGGGGCGAACGCCCCGCACCCGGCACTGGCTCACGAACCTCTCAAAGTACGTATTTCAACCATATTGCGCCGACACTTTGCCCCCTACATAAATACCTAGGTATGGCTAGGGTACGCTTGCAATCTCGATGATCTAGACATCTACAACATGTCCGATATTCGCTATTGAGATATCTTGAACTTTCAGCCTGCAGTGTACTCGATTGCGAGAGTTAACCTCATGCATTTTACATCGTTAGACAACTTGCTAAGGTTACGTAACATGCGTGTTTTTTTATGTGGAAAAGTGCGGTTACTAGCTAACCAGCTTTCTTTGAATCATGTGTTTTATCTATGAATCTGTTGGCCTTAACAAAAAGAGAATAAATCGAGCCACATCATTCGCAAGTTGCATCTGATAAATGGAAACAAAATGGCGGCGGACTTGTAAAATTAAGACGCAGTAGCGCGCTGAATGTTGGCAACGTCGCGCTTCACAGGTCGTAATTGTGTGTAGTCGTCAGTCGACTCACTTGTTCGATAAGAAGTTTCAAGGCTATACGTTTTGTATCCTCCGCTTTAACAATGGGATAAATTTAATACAAACGATAAACGAGTTTAATACTTAATGCTAGCGTATTGGTCGCTGGTGTTGTAATTAAATTTTAGTAATAACTTGAGTTGGTGTGTGGCACTCACACATGCATGAGCTAATTGAGGTTAATACTTGGCGTGCCTGTGGTGTCTGTTGATACCTGTTTACTGCACACACATACACATAAACCAACAAACAAACTAGGTTGTTATTGAGTGGACGAGAGAGCCTTAGATAGATAGAATAATGGTGCGGTCATAATCTGTATATACCTATGTTTACATCACTCCGGGCCTCAAGTGATATAAATATTGCATATTCATGAAGGATTTATTTAAATTAAGAAATGGGTATGTTTTCTACATATTTTGCGTACTGTTTCATCATCAGATTGTTTCATCAGTAAATTTTTACTTATTAGAATGGATGGAATCCCAAATTGAGGTCCTCGAACTGTAGTTGCATGCATGACTTAAAATAGATTCGACAAATGGTACGAATTCAAAAATAAACATCTGCGTTGATAAATAGATTAGCGTGCTACGTTTATTGTCTTCACACATTGGGAAAGGTCTTGCTATAGGCAACAAGCGTCATGTATCAGCTGATACTTGCCCTGCCAAACATTAGTCTCGTCTTGCAATTAATTACTTCAAAAATCTTTTTCAATCTGGTTTTCTCTACTTCCTTAGTGCTTTTCTTGTTTTGTTTCTAAATAAAAAATAATTTTGGGAAAGCTTGCACGCATTTGGTCTTACATTATTATACTTTGCAACACTTCGCCAGTTTTTTTCTTGTTTGTCTTGAATCTTTCATAACCTTTTCGGGTTCCCTTGTCGAACTGAAGGTGACAATGACGTGCAAAACTCTCGTTTAAATAAATACCTACCTACCACCTTTTTCCTCTGCTTGATCTTGATGTAGGTCTTTGACTTCTAATTGAATGCTGAGTTTCAATGCGGCTATCTTTAATTCAAGGCATAATATGGCTTCTGTAATTGCTTACTGGAATTATTCTTATTTTTTATCCATTGATGGAATAAAAACTCCTTTGGTCTCCCCTTTCTATTATAAGTAAAGTTTAGGGTGACCCATGATGGACTTTGGAGATAGCACATTGGAGCCATTCAGATATTGTTAAGGACCCGAAAGAGCAGCTAATGCAAATAGGTCACTGCGACATTTGAAAGGGGTTCGATTGGGGCAATTTTGCACCTTGGTTTCCACTTAACTTATGGATAAAAAGGGCAAGGATATACATAGATTGGTATTGAAGTAGTTTGTAACAAAAATGTGGGGATTGTCAAAAACTCATAGGCGAATAAGTCCAAAATTTTTTGTTACCAATAATCTATTCAATCCCGGTTTCTGTAAAAAGTGCAAGATCTATATTTTTATACTTAGAAAACTAGCAAAAACCGATGTTAAAAAAACTTATTCCACGATAGGATAAATATATCCAGACTAACGAACAGTAACTGTAAAAGTTAAAGGGCACTTAGAAGGCCAGTATTAACTATTAACACTTCCTCAAAAGATTATGATAGATATAAGCTCCGTGGATGAAAATCTTGCATTCGATTGAAAAGTTTGTAGGCTACTTTGAAAACGATTTAGAATTAGAACCTGTTTTCAATGCACTTGCATATTGTGGGTTAAAGAACTGGTAGTCATAATCTTAACGGTTTAAGTTGAGTTTCTAGTTAATTCGTATTTTCATACGAAATTGGTTTCGTAGGCTAACAAAACCTAATGACAGTTAATCGAAAAGAAGCAAAGAAAACACATTCAACAATTGTTTCCTAATTTAAGTCTGAGAAAACTTACAGCTAGTTCACAATATATCATTCCTTCAAATCACCTGTAATTTTCTTGGCATGGGTACCACCTTCTGACCTTTATGTGCTGTCTAAAACATGGCATTTGCTATTTAATCACCTCACCAACGCATGACTTGGCAAAACAATTTGTAGCAGTCATGGTGAATTTTAGAAATCATGCTAAACATGGAGAAGCTATGAAAAAACAATAAAAAAGAGTTGAAATAATGTGTGATGTTTCTAATTGTATTCCTTTGATTTAGATTAGTCCATCATTTCACTTTATATTTCCAAAGCAATTGTACCTTTACCAATATCGATTCACGGTGCATTGTTCCAATTTTGATTCATGTTTAGCTGTAATATTAGGTCATCATTAGTTCACATTTAATAACTAAATTCCATTAGGTGTTTCCAGTTACTTTGAATGTATAGATTGGTTTCTTGTATTTCCAGCCGTATCGTTTCCAAGTAACATGGTTGTTTTGGTTGATTTACCTCCTCTTAATTATTTTCTTCGTTGTTTAGGGCCCTAATGTTCTTTTTGCCATGGTCATTCATCAGGATTTGTTTAAGAACTTAGATATTCATAACTATTCGACCGACTTTAATTTCTTTCTCAGTTAAATTTAAAACCATTAGATAAACAGCTCAAAATTTAAGCTTATAAATCGATTTGCTTATTTTGATTTGATTATTTTGTAATTAGTGGTAGTTGTAGTATTTTCAATATTATTTGTAGTTAGATATTTAATTGTGTAGATTCTTTTTTTTTTTGTTGAATATTTTTATACTCTGACCAAATATTTTTAGGTTTTGGTGAACAATAGGACAGGCAGCTAAAATGAATAGAAAAATCTTAATAAAAATAAAACAACATACTTATTTGAATTTGTTTCTTTTCTGTTTTGACCCGTATAAACCCTCTTAGGTGATTTAAAAAACAAAATGAGAAGACAACTGTGTTTTCTCTTTTCCCTATCTAAACAACTGTATTTTAACAACCTAACCCATTAGTTGCAGCTCTCAGCTGTAATCATCATGATCTACAAAGATTATGACGATTAGACAATCAGAATTTGGTCCATGACACCTAGCAAATCAAATGGTACTACCTACCAAGCTATTGAAATTCTTTAATCAGACTTCTCTTGTTTTATCGCATTTTAACATAACAATCGAGAAACGAACGTCTTCACATTACAAATGTCTCTAATTCACTCGCTTCCATTTTCTGATTCACTGCATTGATTTTATTATTCCCCTCACCAATACCCCCGCTTGTTGTCAAGCTACATACAGCTTGAAGCATCCATACTCGGTAACTATGTCGGTAGTAGCCACAAAAATCCATACTTCAATTGAATTCATATGAATTGATCAGGAACTATGTCCCAACAAATTGCGGTCTATTGTGCATTTCCTCCAACTATTTTTATTTAATCAGTGCATTGTTTTTGGCGGGAAATAGCCGCCGAGTGGCCCGGGTATGCTCTCAATACCGACTGTTGTATAATTTTAGAGAAAGGAGATTTTGTTTTGGTCCGCCAGTGCCGCGGGCGGTGGTTCGTGGCATTTTATATCGTTGCAAGTCCGTTTCGCTTGCTATTATTTCTATGGCGGCGTTGCCGTTCCGCCTAGTAGCTCGGGCTCGATTCTCGGTCGGGCCGCCGCAGTTGGAGGCGCTGTTGAGCAGTCAGTCGGCCGCGCAGCTCGGTGCGCGACGTTTGTCCGAGGAAGGGCTCCGCTTGCGTCCCTCCAGTCCCAACGCGTCAGTATCGCGGGTGCGAAAGAGATAGCATACAGCGCGAGCGAGATAGCGCTATGGCAGTGTCGCAACCTCGCCCACCTGACCGTGTTGACGCCGCGCTCGAAAAAGTTGCGCCGTTGCGCTATTTGGAGGCGCACGAATGTGCTCGCTCGGAGCAAGCCGTGACGCGCTATTATCTTTATTCATTGTCTCAATACTGTTTTTTGAGTTATAAAAGGCGTTTTCTACATGTAATTGAAGATACCGACGTGTCAGCATTTAATATTCAACGGTATGTACTCTTTTTGTTGGTTTTTGACATCGATGCGTTCGAGGCCAATCGTTATCTGAATTGCAACAGATAGATAGGAGCTCACATCTCCTCGTCCAGTAAACTGGGTTGACTTCTGTTCTCCTTCGTGTAACATTGATTCGCATTGACGTTCAGTGAGTCGCGCTGTGTAATTGTTGGTATTTAGTCGCCATTTTCTACGTCGGTGACGAATACCACCGCGCCGTCCTCGTTTCCCCCGGCCCGATGCAAACCGGACTTTACCGCTCTATTCTGAAAGATGATTATCCTTAACCGCCTTTAACTTTTTCTTCAAACGAGATCCGCTCGCTATGATTCATTGTAGAAATAATAATACCTAAAGATTTTCGTGAGTGACTGTACCGTGAAACAGACGAGTCCGACATCTAAATAGAAAATTTCAGAACGTGGCCATGTAAAAAAGGCGGGACTTGTTAAAATGTAATTCTCTTGTACTCGATATTGTTTAGTGGCCTGCGCTGCAGACATGAAAGTTTGAGCGAGTAAGTATTTTGCGCCGGCCCGGTCGCTGTTGTGCAGCTAGCTAGGGTGTTATCGATTTGTGTACGTTTTCCGCTATAAATAAGTACGAGTTTGTGTCATCGTCGTCGCTGCCGGACCGGTTTCTGAACGAAACCTGTGTGGGTGCTGTGACCGGAGATTCGAAATTCCAAATTCGAATACGCCTCGCCTTCTAGCTTTCGAGTACCTTTATGTTCGTGTTTAGTTGCGTAATATGTTTATAAAAGCTATATACATTAATCGTAGTACTAAAGTTGTGTTAGTCACGTTGAATATTTCGTTTCTTTAATGGCGTTATCCAATCTAGATAATCGATAAACTCGTGTTATTGGTGAAATATTCAGTGTCATTTTATTACTTTGACCCTGAACAGCATGCTAAAAATGCTAAGTTGTAAGAAAGTGGAACGATGTTGAATGATTTAAATTCAGGACATGACGTCATTTCAGAATACTTACATCTTTATTTTTGTATTTCGATTTTTCGAATACTTACAAATTACAAGTAGTATGTAAGAGTACTCTTTATATTTGTGTAGTATGGGTTAATAGTGTTCTTTCTGTGGTAGGGTGTGTGTGACTGAACTCTCCTATTCACTGCCAGTGCTTATCAAAATTTAAATAACTGCTATTTTAAAAATTAAGTAAATAAATGGAAATTATTCATTCACAAAATCAGATGGTGAGTTACATAATCTTTACATCAACAATTAATTACAGTACTGTAGTTAAATAATTAAAACAAAACAACTCCGCATGTGAAAATGGCGGGCGCGGTTATTATCACTTGCTATTTATTCAGCAACTAACGGATCGATGAAGTAGATTCGTCAAAGTGAGCTGTAATAAGCCGAATTCTGACAACTTTTAGTATTGTTGAAGATAGTTTACGTTTTCAAAGAAGTATTTATCGCTGAAAAATCGTTATATATATTTCCATAATCACATGCGCGTCAGCGCGCGTAATGAGCGAGTCCGCCTAACCTATACTTTTAGGAGTACGGACGCGTTTTCATTAATTTTATCAGTGTTTCATGACGCGTGTTGTTTCCGTGTAGGTATAAAACTGTATAATAATATTTAGTTTCACGTTTTCGGCCACAAAAGTTCTTAATTTACTGTTTTATAGTAAAAAGTACAAAATAATGTTTAGTCTTCGTTAAAATGGAGTAGGCGCGGAAGTTTATCAAATGTCATTAGTTTATCAGCCTTATTGATTACTGCCCGACATACATAACGACAGCCTTGGTCAGAAAAAATAACTTGAGTGACGAAAATATTTGAAGTAAGGACAATTGACCAAAACGACTTTGGTTTTGGTCTTTACTCTGTCAAATATTCTAAGTTGGACGCATGTCTTAACTCGAAGGAGTAGCCAGAAACACAAAAGTGAGATTTACTCCCAAGATTTCAATAAAACGACTAGTAAATAGGTTAGGCATCTACTTCAAGACAAGCATGCTGCATGCATGTACCATCTTCTACTAAACTGCTTCATCGCTTATCATGTGAGATAATGGTGTAGCAAATTGTCTAAAGTATTTTTTAAATCAAATTTTGGTTTATTGTAATAGGAAACAAACAATCTATCATTGAAATACCGGTATCCTCATGAAAAAGTTAGGTTAGAACAGTTACACACATGGTTTATGGAATTAACCCATATCCCCCCCATCCCGTTGCTAACCTCAATAGGTTTGACAACTGCGTACAAGGGGGTATATTAAGTTAGCATTGGAAGCATTGCACAGTACTACACGACTTGCAGTGTGCCGAAAATGTTAATACAAATTAAACAAAACACTGGCCACCAGTTTCTGAAACAATTATCTACACAGAAAAAAAAAAAACTTGAATGCTGTTGTAAAATCAACCGCTGTGATTGGTTAAAAAAAATGACAAAGGCCAATCAAATTGCTTAGACATAAGTTTCACAGTCTGTTGATGTTGTTGGGCATTTGTTTCTGGTGGACAATTGTATGTGGGCCATGGCAGCCATCACTGGTCATTACAACCAGCCCACCTCCCTCTAGAAGTAGATTACGTCTCCTAGTCGGTACAAAACATCTGCAAAGATTCTGTCAGATAATTTTGACATTAGCCTTTGATACTTTTTGTATTACTTAACATTCGAGAAAGCATGTGGGTAGGTAGTAACCCACTTGATTTGATAAACAGAAAGCATGCTATGTTAGGTTATTATAATATTGATTTTATTATCAGGTAAAGACACTTGTGTAGATAGTCCAATAGATTACGAAACCATTAATTAGATTAACACGTTTTTAAGTAATGAAAACATTTTTATTGACATGCGGTTTGCCACATGGTCATAAATAATCCTACAATAGGCTGAGGCCCTTCAATGTTTCTTCTTTGTTGAGTATAGCTTTTATTTAGCAAAAATAAGCTTTGGACTCTTTATTAGGACCACTTGGGTATCATTTTTTTTTAATTGGACTTAAAATACCATCTTTTTCATCACCTCCAAATTAGTTCAAATTTGCCAAATAATGACTAACTAGTGTAAAACAAGCCTCAGACTTCATATGTAAAACCACAGAGATCACAGAAACTCTAAAAAACTATATCACAAAAAAGGCTGCATTACATTTTTATACTTAGTAAAAATTATCTGTTGATAAAAAAAAAACATAATTACTTATATTATCATTCTCTGTAATTCCAGGTGATCGTGTGATGGGAAATCGCTGATCATCAAAGATGATGAAACGGACAGGTGTCCCGAGGCTTGGGCCTGATGAGCCCTCGCCCATGCCTCCTCAGAATCAATCGCAGGTAAGCTTTAATAAAATAATTGGTAATATCTTTGATGTAACCAGAAATATGTACACCATAAAAATTACAGATATAAATGTAGAAATTTTACATAGGGTGACATAACGGGCGGTCTTATCGCTAAAAGCGTTGTGAAAAAGTAATAGGTTAAGAAACCCTAGGTAAAATTATTTTCTTATGGTCAAAAGAATTCCAAGTTTAAAAATATTTAGAAGAAAGAAGGAAGGAAAGAGAAGGTTTAAAAACCAGAGCTTTTAATCTGAATAATGAAGGGTTTAGATCCCAAACAAATTTAAGCCTAGAAAATACAATTAATATGGTCTTCCTCTGAAATTTAAATCATAAATCGTGTTTTCCTACCACACTGTACAGGAACTATGGCCATTTCCTAGCCTTACCGTGGTCAGTTTAAATAATACTCGAAACTGGTCATTTCAAAAATGTAATCCCTTCATTAACAGCAAAATTCATAAATAGAACTTAACGTAAATATTGGTCGGTATGATTTTTACCCAACTGTACCAAAAACGAAGGGTATTGATTTTTGTCTAACATGGCGACACTGATCGTAAAACAAAATGTCAACGATTTATGTCAAATCCTGTAAAAAATATATTTAGTTCTTTCATTTTTATCTTGTTCAAAATATTCTGGACATGTTACGAGGTGCATTCAATAAGTACCTAGCCTCATCGCCAGAGGGCGCTGTAGTTTCAAAAGAGTTTTACCACAGTGTAGCACATTATTTTTTAATTCTTTTTTCAAATTTTCATTCCAATCCCTTCATTTGTTTTAATTTGACAACTTATGGAAGCGAACGTGTCGATCGGTTTTACAAAAATGGAAAAAGAGCAATATCGTTCGGTGATTCGATTCCTATTTTTGGAAGGGAAAACGCGCATCGAAATCAAAGAGCGCTTGGATGCTGTGTACGGTGACTCTTCTCCATCGATGGCCACCGTCAAGAATTGGTTCAACGAGTTTGCACGTGGCCGTACGTCGGTTTTTGATGAACCACGTCCAGGTGCACCGAAAACAGCTGCTACGGAGGAAAACATAAAAAAAATCCATGATCTCGTATTGGCAGATCGCCGATTGAAGGTTCGGGAGCTAGCTGAGACTGTAGGCATTTCAGAAGGAACAGTGCATCATATTCTTCACGAGGAACTCGGCATGAGAAAGCTGTCGGCGCGATGGGTGCCGCGTTTACTCACACCAGAAAACAAGCGCAACCGTGAGACCACATCGGAGACGTGTTTGGCGCTGTTTAAGATGAATCCAGCGGAGTTTTTGCGTCGTTTTGTGACCGTCGATGAAACCTGGATCCACTGGTACACACCAGAGACCAAGGAGCAATCAAAACAATGGATCCAGACCGGGGAACGTGCTCCAAAGAAGGCGAAAACTGTAAAATCGGCCGGAAAAGTTATGGCCACCGTTTTCTGGGATTCACAAGGTGTGATCTACATCGATTACCTCGAGAAGGGTAAAACAATTACAGGGCTTTACTATGCCGATTTATTAGGCCGATTCGACGCCGAATTAAAGAAAAAACGACCCCATCTGGCGAAGAAAAAAGTGCTGTTTCACCACGACAACGCACCGGTTCACACGTCTGCCGTTGCCATGGCCAAATTGGTCGAATTACGCTACGAATTGCTGCCCCATCCACCGTATTCTCCAGATTTGGCCCCTTGTGACTTCTTTCTGTTTCCTAATCTGAAAAAATCACTCGCCGGGAATAGATATGGATCGAATGAGGAGGTCATCGCCGCCACGGAGGCCTATTTTGCAGAGTTTGACAAAAACTATTTTTCGGACGGGTTAAAAAAGTTGGAGCATCGCTGGGCTAAGTGTATCGAACTAAAAGGAGACTATCTTGAAAAATAAATTGCCACTTTTCCAAAATTTTCGTTTACTTTTTGTAGGCTAAGTATTTATTGAATGACCCTCGTACATTTTACCTGTAACCATACGCGTATCTAATTGTATGACAAAAAACTACGTAAACACTTTAATTATATTTTTTCTTCACGGGTACAATGGAAAAACAACATGGCGGAAGTTTTGACCGAAGTATTAATTTTTATTTCCTTTGCGTCGTGAATGCAATATTTCCTTTACTTTAAACGTCGGAAGATGAGACTAGCGTAATCTTGACTACTTGGTACTTAAACTCAGAACCAGAATGAGTTCTTCATCACTGCATCTTTCTTAATCTTAAGATAGACTTGGGACTGGGGCCACACATTTTTAACGCTATGCTAATGTGGCCCTAGCCTTATAGGCTGATTCCTTTTGAGGAAGCATATGGGGTCGAATGTTTGAAATGGCCGAAAGACAAGGTTCGACTGGCCTATGCAGGTAGCTTTGTTAGCAGATTTCATGCACAAAAATATAGTGCCTTAGCCTCTACAGAAACTTCTTCATATTCTTCTTAGTGTACAAACACAGTGGGGGCGGCGCGGGTGGCGGTGGCAGATGTAGATACTCTTCCCACGGCGGATTACGCTGTCCGCTCCGCTGACACTTTGTTCATAGACAAAAGGAATCATGTGTTTACGACACTTGCGGATTCCGCTACCAGCACCGCTCCCACCGTGTTTGTACCCTTACCGTCTTATTATAAAACACGATCTAACTTTAGCTCTAGCCTAAACCTTTGAGCCAGTTTTTGTATTTCGAACTTTATGCCGAAATAAGTTCTTAATACAAAATTGACAACTTAAGACCGGACTAAGTTGTCAGTTTTGTAAAAGGGACTTTATTTCGATTTCTGTTAGGTTCTTATTTCAAAAACCGGCTCGACAGTTTAAACAATTTCTAAAGAAAAACCTTATTTTGTAATAGGACCGTTAAAGTTAAAAGCTGACGGCGTAAGATATTTGTGATCTCTTGGTCCTCATGTCAGAAAATGGATCGATACTAACGGAGAGATAAAAGGCCATGTAACGAAGTGAGTCACGAATATAAATGTTGATGGATAGAGAGGAAAAGGAAGACCAAATAAAATGGATGGATTGTATGAGAGATGAAAGGGAAGGTAGTGAATCATAGCGTGACAGTTGACAGGCGAGAATGGATGAAGAAAACTCTTGCACCCGACCCCAAGTAATATGGCCCACAAAAACCTATAGATATTCTAAAGGAATTGTCACCTGTGATCATCAAAAAGATGAAAGGCTTTGAAGACTGCTATATATTTGCAGAAGATTTCAAGTTCTGAGCGCTAACGATCCGTTAGGTACAGGAATTGCGAATCGTGACGTTTAGTTTGATTTATATTTTACAGTTGTATGTAACGGTTGGTGGCAAGTAGGTCGCGTATTATTTATACGCGACCTACTTGCCAGAACAAACTTAAAATTAATTATGGAAGACAGATTTCTTATGTAGACCTCTAAAATTCATCCATACGTAATATTATAAATTCGAAAGTGACTTTGTCTGTATGTTACCAGTTCACGACTAAAACACTGAACGGATTTCGCTAAAATTTAGCAAGGAGATGGATGGCATCCTGGGGAAAGACATGGGCTACTTTTTGTCCCGGTAGCACGTTTCCGTGGGATAATTTCCGACATCCACGCGGGCGAAGCCGTGGGCAGAAGCTAGTCATTAGCTAAATCAATACTGCTGGACATAGGCCGCGCCCAACAATAAGAGAACAAGGGACACAGTTACAGGTCTCTTTGTGTAGACCTTATAAAATTCAGCATTATCTAAATCAGCTACTTCTGGCCATAGGCCTCGCCCAACAATAAGAGAACAAGGGACACGGTTACAAGTCTCTTTGTGTAGACCTTATAAAATTCAGCATTATCTAAATCAGCTACTTCTGGCCATAGGCCTCACCCAACAATAATAGAACAAGGGACACAGTTACAGGTCTCTTTGTGTAGACCTTTTAAAATTCATGATTGTCTAAATCAGTAACTGCTGGCCATAGGCCTCTCCCCCAATAACCAGAGACAAAGTGGCACTGTTACAGGAGATGAGACATTTTTACTTTGTGTCTTAAATGACAACGCACCTGCGATGCCTCTTGTATTGCAGGTGTCTCAGTAACTAAAGGAATATTGCCATAATATTGAAGCTGGTATGCGACGCGAAAGCGCCGATCTTCGAAGGGTGGCTGGTAACAGCTGTATAAAAGTAGTCTAGTCTCGAGTCTCTCCAATGGAGCCTATTTCCAGCAGTGGACTGCTATAGAATGATTGATAATAACGATGATTCAAGCCGGGAGAGTCCTGATCAAGAATTACAACGATATGGGTGCGGCCGAGAATTGAATAAAATACTCTTTATTTTGTACACCATAAAAATTACAGATATAAATGTAGACATTTTACAAAGGGTGAAATAATGGGCGGTCTTATCGCTAAAAGCGATCTTTTATAGACAACCTTCGGATGGATTAAAGGGAGAAGGAGAGACAATAATGCAGGTAGTCAGTGGTGTACCATTTCCATATACAACAAATACATACATACATACATACATACATAAAACGTATACTTATCTACGTATGATATATACAATAATAAACATGACACAAGAGCATGGAAATTAAAATATGATGATGTTTAAGGAGAGAGGAAGTATTTTTTAACCAGAATTTTAAAAGTGGACAAAGATTGAGCCTGCCTTATCGACACGGGCAGATCCTATGCTTCCCGCCAAACACGAAAAATCCGCCCAATACCAAACAATCCGCCTATAACATTCCCACTGCTGGGACACAGGCCTCCTCTCTGTCAAGTTCCATGCGCTTGTAATATTGTCACCGGCACACATCCTTCAAACCGGAAAACAAACTCAACACTGCGATTGAATTTACGAAAAAAAACCTGGCTAAAATAAAACTAAAAATTATTCCAAGAATTGTTTCGCCACTCATTTTATTATAGATGCCATGATTTTATAGATAGCATATTTATTTAGAAATACAAAATGAATCGTGACTTCGATAATAATAATCTTTCTTTTAATGTTTTTGTATTGTGTGTGTATTAAATATTGTTATCAGTTACACGCTAATAGCTGTACATATTTTGATAGCGATCAGCGTTTTGTATAAGTTGAACGCTCTTTCGAATGTTATCGGCCCGAATGTTACGGTTATTCGCCAATGAGAAAAGGAATAGTTTTTCCCGGCATAGATAGATACTGGTTAAAAGGGGCTGCAGTGGCTGAGAAAAAAATAATCTCTAAATAAAGTAGGCTCTTGTTAAAAATAATCAGTCGAAAGCAGAGTTTACCTAAGAATTTCCGGAGTCCTCAAGTCCTTTTCCTCTCATAGCTCACTGCTGGACGTAGGGCTCTCAGCACCCGGTTGGCGCCATCTGGATACAGTTTTTTGGGTGCTGGTCTCAAAGACAAAGTTTTCATAAACGAAGAGACGAATAGTTCCTTTCAAACGTCACCAATGTCTTTTTTTTTAATGATCGTCATCAGCAGTTAACTACACATAATCCGCTGTATAATGTTCTTACTGCAGGATTCTTATCATCTTTGCGACAGGAACTAATCAATTCATTAACCACGCGGGCCCAGTGTGGGTTGGTTGCTGGTCCACTACTTAGCAACACAATATTCTCCATACATTATTCGACAAATAATGTTTCATAAATAAAAGTAAGGAGCTCATTGACTTCCATTTAAACCAAAACACGTCGGTAATATTAAAAAGCGACAAATTTCTTTTTCTTCATGTGTATCTAAATTGGAAACTTACCAAAACATTGTCTATTCTGTCTGCACCGTATCGGAGCTATCCTTGGCGTCAACTCAATAGAGTTCAATGACACTGAAAATTACTGACTAGTTTGGTTAGGCACCTCATGTAACGAA
Source organism: Dryobotodes eremita (assembly GCA_917490735.1). Taxonomy (NCBI): domain Eukaryota; kingdom Metazoa; phylum Arthropoda; class Insecta; order Lepidoptera; family Noctuidae; genus Dryobotodes; species Dryobotodes eremita. The sequence continues at coordinate 12,154,613 of OU823270.1, forward strand.
AAATGTCCCACTGTATCGGAAAGACCTCTTTAGTCGCGCGCCTTTTAACTCTTCCTCGGCCACCATGCACCAGCCACTCCTAGAGCTTACGAACGTCCTACCCTAGACTTACCGATTTGGGGTTTGTATTTAAATAGAATCCAGCTTCCTACAAAGGACAAACGCCTCTTCTACAGCTTAGGTACAAGCATTGATCACCACTTTTGCTCACTCCGTGTTTGCGATTTTCTATAGCGGAATGTTGTCATGAATATGATCCAACTTGTAACTGCCCACTGCAGGGCAAAGGCCTCTCATATACATCATGTCTCCGAATTAACGCACGCCACCAAACACCCCAATTAGAATGTTGTGTTATAATCATATTACATACACTGAATTTTTACTATTATGCATAGAACATTGTTTATTAATTAAATTAGTTATACTGATTGTGGGAGAAAATTGTGGTCACATTACAAATCCACGCACGCACACAGCCGCACACGTATAAGTGTCTAGCATAGTAGGTATTTCGTTCATTTTGGTTTCTTTTTACTGTACAGCAGAAGTGACTGTAATTTACGTAGTTTTCATTATTTTAGGGGGAAAAAATACCTATATTCAAAATGACAAACCGATTCATAATGTGCATTAATTCAAGTACACATTGTAGAGGAGTCGGCATTTTTAACGACCAAGTCCAAGTTTCCTCACAATGACCTCCTTCGCTGCAAGCCAGCTACCTATATTAACATAACAAAGAAAAAAGTATCTCAAGAAGATAGGCAGCGTCGTCCTCTCTGTTGATAACAACAAACTGTAATCACCAATCCATCTAAACATGGTGATTAAGTCCAATATCCATTTTAATATTATGAATGCTAGAATACCTCTCTGTCTTCAACGGCTGAGCGAGTTTGGTTGAAATTTAGAACACGGGTAGACAATGACTTGAACCATAACGTAACACTCGATCACAATTTGAATACTTTTAAAGCCTATTGCTAATCCATTGCTTCATATGTTCGAAAAATGTATCTGCTCAACAACGTAAATAACGAAAAGAATGTTGTTGAACTGTCACAATGAAAGCCATTCCTACTGTTAGTTTTTTACGCAATTACCCCGCTGGGCTAGGACATAAGATATTTTTTATTCCGGTAGTACGTTCTCGTGGATAATTTCCGATCTCCACATGTCCGAAGCTGCGGGCAAAAGGTAGTCCCCTATATTTGCTCAACATAGCAATTTTGTCCAGCAGTGGGGTTACGGGTTGATAATAATATGAGATGTAAGTAATTAGCGTCATTACTCCACGACGCAGCCGTAATTAAAATAACATGACATAGTTATTTTAATTAAAAAATGTTAGTGTTCTTCAATTAGCTTCCCTTAGGTATGAGACCTTTTTATTAATTGAAACTGTTTATAGTAATTCGATAAATAATAGGATTAAGTGCTTATAAGTGATTCTGTGGTTCGGAGGTTTTGAAGACTTACTTTGCTTAGAAATAGGTTGCAGGTTCAAAACCTAGCTAATACCAATATGACTTGAAGTTAATTTGAAGTTAAGAAAATCCCACTGACTTGGTTGCTGAAAAGTTGTGAAGGAATGTGGACTTGATATTCTGAAATAACCAACAACGCAATGAGCAACCATGGCGATGTTTGCGTTTGCCCTGCAGCCTATTACGAGCCGATATTACAACAGGGGGATACTCATGGCTTCCACTATCAAAAAGCAAACCTTGGCAATTTATTTAAGTTCTTCTAACTGAACAGACCGCTGTTCTGTGGGGGAGTTTCTTGCGCCTCTTGTTGCCAGCCAAAGCACTAGGAACTGGTGAAGGTTTCGGGGGACTGTCTTATGTAATTTTGACGTTCAAAAAGTTCTGATTAATTGGTTTTACGAGCCAGAATAGCTTCCGAAAAATCATGTCCAAATTCGTCACACGTGGCAATTTTTGTAATTTCATCGCAATATTCCTAAATCTGCTTACACCTTCAAGCTTCACAAATTACAGAGACACAGTAACTTGATATTTTTATTTACGTTTTACGTAATAAGAGTAGGGTATTGTCTGAATTTGTTTGACGTCATCGCACGGCTACTTTTTTTTGTCAAATAAACTAAATGAAAACTTCTTTATAAGGTATTTATGTAACCACTCGAGTTACTAAGTAAAATGTGGATTTAGAAATTGAACGGTGCGTCCTTGTAAGATTCTTATGTAAAGAATCAGATATTATCCATTTTTACCCGACTACGGTAGAAAGGAAGGGTGGTTATGTTTCGGAAAGCAGGAAATATATATTTCCAATGTTTGTCAATCGTAATAATAATCACAATTATCAAATAAGTTATGGGAGTTGATGATTATGACAAAACACACACTATCAATCACAATCGGAATCATTTTGAAGGATATTGCTAATCCATTGCTTCATATGTTGGATAAATTAGTCTGCTCAACAACGTAAATAACGCAATGAATGCTGTTGAACTGTCAAAATGAAAGCCATTCGTACTGTTAGTGTGTTACGCAATTACCCCGCTGGACTAAAATATACTATTGTACAAGGTACTTTCAACGCGTGGCCAAAATCGGGACTAAAGCTGCCATCTTGTTTTCAATTCAATTTTACAAAACATAATTACAAACTAGCGTCTGCCCGCGGCTTCGCCCGCGTGGAAGTCTGAAATTATCCCACGTGAATATGCTACCAGGACAAAAAGTAGCCTATGTCCTTCCCCAGGGTAACATTTATCTCCTTGTCAAATTTTATCGAAATCCGTTAAGTGGTTTAGGCGTGATTGGTAACATATAGAGTTACTTTAGAATCTATACAAATAAATAAAATTGAAGTGTCTGTTTGTAGTTTCAAAAGGAAATCTTTTTACTAAATGCATTTGAAAGTATTTATAGTACTTATAACAAAAAACCATTCTTAAAATTGTCGTCTCTCTGTTCGTTTCGGTTAATCTCCGAAACGGCTGGACGGATTTTGATGAAATTTAGTATGGGGATACTTTGAACCCTTGGGAAGTACATAGGCTACCTTTTATCGACATACCACGCGGTCAGCCGCGGGCGTTAGCTAGTTTATAAAATTACTATGGTTATTAATTTACCAACAGCGCCTCCATGTCAATGTCATTGAAGCACCAAAAAATTCTTGTAGCTCTTTAGATTAAGAAGCACTACTAAATTCCATATAGTTAAATCTTTTTACCCGACTGCCCCAAAAGGAGGGTCATGTCTTTTAGAATCAACAAATTAGACTTTATCCCCCCCATCCCGTTGCTAACCTCAATAGGTTTGACAACTGCGTACAAGGGGGTATATCAAGTTAGCATTGGAAGCATTGCACAGTACTACACGACTTGCAGTGTGCCGAAAATGTTAATACAAGTAATTTATAAATATCATCTTTTATGATTATTTTGGAGTGGCAGGACATTAGTAAAATACAGGATTTTGTGGAAAAAAGAGCAGGCTTTTGTCCTCCAGTGGAACAAGGCTAGTTAGAGCAGATAGATGATAATTATGACACTAAAACTAGTTAAATAATACCTGTTTGTAAGCTGGCCTATTTTGGCACAAAGCCTTTTCTATACAAAGAAGGAAATAAGCACAGAAATACAATGAAATTCTTCATTCTGTAAATAAGATATCGGAATCACTTTCACAGGTCATATTTAAAACAATAAAGCTAGATTCAATCGATATTTCTTATCAGTCTGATAGGAAACGCCGAATGAATCTAGCTTTTTTTTTTAACCTCAGGTTTCATAGTATCTTGAATTTTTTATCATGTGAGGACCATGGGCACAAATCCAGACTACAGGCTGCCGCGGGTTGTTTGAAAGAGTTACCGTGGCCCTGGCGCACAGGCAACTGAAGGAACACTGGTGGGTTTTAGTCAGTAAGAGCCTGACACGCCCTTCCGCTCCGCCCAGAGCGGGAGAGGTCATGTGATGATTTACCACCTAAAAAAGAAAAAAAAAGGGTTCAGAGTATCTTTTAAAGCCCAGACACAATCTTAGTTAGATCATGTGAGGACCATGTGTTTGAAATGGACTTTTGAGGAAAGTACCACACATTTGAGTGGACCTGTTCAGTCAGTGCAAGCATTTGTCAGTAATCGTGTAGCTCAACTCGGAACTTGAGGAGCTCAACGACCATTGATTTGATCATTCCCTTACTTAATGCGTTTTACAAGGAAAGAAACTGCTGCGCATCGGCAATGCTCTTAGTATTACAGGTTTCTTATCATATGTGGGTGATAACCACTTTCATCACAGGTCATTGGCCTGAATACCAACTTGTTATTTATTAAAATAACCCTTCTTCAGAGGCCTGTGTCCCAGCAGTGGGATCGTTATAGGCTGATCATGCACATACTTTTAAAATAAATTAACAGCTGAAACTAGGAAGTATTGACTTGACAAACAAGCATATAAAACATTCAGCTTTGTCTCAGGTATGTGACCACTTACCTAAGTACAACAAAATCCATACTAATATTATAATTATGAAAGTAACTCTTGTGTCTGTTATCGTTTCACGCCCAAACCACTGAACCGATCAATAAAAATTTGACAGATAGGCAGCCAGGGACCAGCACCCTAATTACGTAACACACTATCTATCACAATCTGAATCATTTTGAAGCCTATTGCTAATCCGTTGCTTCATATGTTCGAAAAATTTGTCTGCTCAACAACGTAAATAACGCAATGAATGTTGTTGAACTGTCAAAATGAAACCCATTCCTTCTGTTAGTGTGTCACGTAGTTACCCCGCTGGGGAAGGACGTAGGCTAGAATCCATGCAGACGAAACTGCGTACAACAGCCAGTAACAAAAAATTGTTATGAAACAGTGTTCACTCTCATTCAAAAATCTAGAACGTATACGGCAATATATCAAGCTATACATTTCCAGTTTTAGCAGACCTCGTATTGTATAGGTTTTTCGTACAATGAGAGGTCAGCTTATACTGGAAATGCATAGCTTGATATGTCGTCGTGCGTAAGACTAAGATGTGTAAAACTAAAACATTACAGTGCACAACAGATAGTGATGTGCATAAAATTATAAACAAGGCGGGGTTATCGACACGTTATCGATGTATCGACCTAGAGGTGTAAACATCTTGTTTGTGTTGCCTTATCATGGCCGGCGTAGTAGCTAATTGGACATGGAATTGTGTTAAGTTTTACACTTTGCTAAAAGAGCTGTCTTGTAATCTGGAATTTTAATTATTACAGAGTACACAAGAACTGCATATTTTTAGATTTGTTATGTGCCAAAAACCGTTGAGTAGCAGCCCCTGCAGTCTCGACATTAGACAGCGACAAAAATCGGTCGCTAAGTCGTATCGTTGTCAAATTCCTTTCATAGATTTTCAACTTTATTTCGAAAGTATAAGGTTGAAAATCTATTACAGAAATTTGACATCGATTAGACTTAACGACCGATTTTTGTCGTTATATTTGTCGAGACTGCAGGGCCAGTGCAAAATTTAAAAGAGGATCAGTATTCCCTTACTTTGCAGTGGCACAATACTGTTTGAAAAATAAAAGATAAATCTTTTGTTCATAAACTAAGGGCTCAGATAACTAAAGCCCTTAGTTTATCTGATACAAAGAACAAGCCAATGGCCCTAGCAACTCTTGAAGTTTGCCGCCATCTTGTTTTTTTTAATACATTTGAAGTGACATTTCGCACAAATGCCTACCAACAGCGCCGGGTGTCAACGTCATACGAGTGCCACAAGATCTTTGTTGGAGTGTAATCGAATTACCGTTTGCAACAGCATGGTGATTATGACAACGTGGTATTTTTTGTCTATGGAAAAGAAGTAATCAGTCGTGAAAGTTTACAAGATAAAACGCCGATGACGAATTGACTTGTCTCTCAATGTTGATGTTTAATTTAACAATGGCAACTTTTTCTATAGCATTAATATAACGTTACTCTGCTTGACCCAGATACCGTAGTTATAAATTGGCACAGATTCTTTAACTATAAAGAAATGTGTCAAACTGCCAAAACTATTTCATTCTGTGTTACTCACGGTTTTCCTACCGTTTGTTATGATAAATTCATTGACTCGAAATTACGGAGAAGTCCCTTTTCCTTGTAGAGTGTCCTTTATTTTCATTGAAGATTTACCGCGAAACTATTTTAGTACAGTAGAACTAAAATATTCAGATTATAAGCGCTATGAGGTGTTACGCATATTTTTTTTTAGCGAACGTTTTTCTAAATCAAGGTCATTTATTTAAACTAGGCTGAGAATCGGCACTTTTTGAATGTCAAAATTACATTACACAGTCCCACAAAACACGATACGGTGTTTCGGAGAATATTTTCTGGCGTGCGTCCGCCCGCATGCGGTGTAGCGCCCGCAAAGGCGTCCGGAGAAGAACAAAGTTTGAGCTTTTGGAAATATAAAACTTAACGGCGCACGCATGGTTTTCCTAAAGCAAATGCAGATGCTACGGCCTTCTTATCCTTGATATTGAATGCTGAAAGCAATTTACCAAATTAAACTAGTTCACATACACACAAAGGATAGTAGGTATTATAATAATTTTAAAAGCTTTTCAATCGAGCCTAAGATCAGAATACTCAAAATCTTTCAACATAGACTTTCACGTAAACAATCTTCAACAAAATTCTGCCGATACGACAATCTTAAAATGACTCATGAAGTTAAAAATAACTAGAACGCCAACGCTGGCTTCGAAATAGTTGTTATTCACTTATTCCGTTGTGGCCTTGGTTATGTACCTGTATTGTAAATGTGTAAACAGAGCTACTTTTTAAGCATTTGTTTATGATAGGTAGTAAGGTGATATGCGCAGAATTACTGGGTTTTTTTTCCCGACATAAAGAAAGAGGTTCTGTATTCGACATGTGTCTGCAATTTCGCAAAACCTACTGATTCAATTTTGATAATTTTTTCCACAATTTTAGTGGTTTTGAGCGCGACTGCTGAGTCCGTTTTCGAGTGCCAGATCTAGCAAAGTGTAATTGGGTTTCCATGAGGAATTTCTCAGTCGCCCAGTCTGGATTTGTGCCCGGTTGTTGGTGGCATGGCGCTTGGGAGGTAAACGTAACTGGTCAAAATTGGGTGAAATATACAGCACTGTCTACCTCTTCGGGGAATACAGTCGTGATCTTGTGTTACCATCACTATGACCTTAATAAAGACAACTTCTGGAAGGGGTTTCCTAGTTATTACTTACCACTACAGTCCTATTACAGAGGTGCCACCGGAAAATATTTCCAAAATCGACTAGGTATATTGGAAACTAGCTGTGCCCTGCGGTTTCACCCGCATAAGTCTCCATGCCGTGGGAATATCGGGATAAAAAGTATTCTATGTCCTAATCCAGGTCATGTTCTACCCATGTGCCAAATTTCATCCAAATCCGTTCAGCCGTTTTAGGTGCAAGCGTGATAAACAATAAAAAAATGTAATCTGTTCTCTTTATAATATTTTATTGGAAATATTGCTAATGATTTGAATTGAAAGCAAGTAACTTTCCGGGAAGTTAATGCCGATAGATACTATAAATATTAGAAGTTGATCTATTGAACATTGATAGTAATTTATAAAATTTTCTTGATATTGCCGGGAACGGCAATAAATAACAACTCGCAAAAAAAAAAACAAAGAATGTTTCCGCTTGATTGATTGAGAGTAGACCCAATGCCTTTTACTGCCTTTTATGTGAAAAGAAATAAGACTATTATTTCCGTATCTGCTTTCGTATGCTACGCTTTAGGTTATTTTAGTCAGTATTTTTTTACTGTTAATAAGAAATTGTACCAAAGACTTTTTTTTGAATAATTGTTCATTTATATTTTTTTATTGTTACAGATTCAACAAGCAGGTGCAAGCAATATGCACACTTTGGCCCAGTCGGCCCAACCGCAGATTTTAGGTAAGTTTACAACAGAACTAAATGAAAGATTTAAGGACTTAAATCGGTTGAAGGACACTGAACGAGACGCAATAGAAGTTTAATGGTATTATGTCTAGGGGCGTTTAGTCTCCAGGGCCGGCAGTCTCGACATTAGATAGCGACAAAAATCTGTCGCTAAGTCGTATCGATGTCAAATTTCTTTAATAGATTTTCAACTTTATGTCGAAAGTATAAGGTTGAAAATCTATTAAAGAAATTTGACATCGATACGACTTAGCGACAGATTTTTGTCGCTATTCATGTCGAGACTGCAGCCCCTGGCCCTGCAGTCTCGACATAGATAGCGACAAAAATCGGTCGTTAAGTCCAATCGATATCAAATTCCACTTTATTTCGAAAGCATAAGGTTAAAATCTATTAAAGAAATTTGATATCGGTTAGAATTAACGACCGAATTTTGTCGTACAGTAACCAGTACATCTTAGCCACAGAAACCCATAGTTCAATAATTATTTTTGTTTCCTTATCCTGCAATAGTCCTGCACCAACCGGGGGTTGTCCCTGGGTACACTTGCACAGTGTATACAGGGATAATCGTCGGTTGATACCTCATTCCAGTTAAAATTGTCTAAGGGCCTCGGCGAGTTGGCTTCGTCCCCTCGTACGCCTTCCAAAGGACCGGGATCCCATGGTCCCGAGCTATGTTAACATATAAAAATAAGAATATTACTACTAACGCTAGCTATAAGGTATTACTAACATTGTGGATCTTTGTTACGGAATAAAGAAATTTAGATTTTTCTTTTGATAATATAACAACAGCCCTTGTACTGAATTGTATAATAAAGTGATAAGCTGCAAAGTGTCATAATATAACACGTCATCTCCCACAACAGACATCCGCTCGCCGGCCGGTCCAACAACGCTCCTCTCAGTCGGCAGCGGGAGCTTCGCCCGCACTAACGCGCGGCCTCCAGGCGGCGGGCCCGTCATCAACTACCTGAAGACCAGCGCCGTGCAGTACGCAGCCAAGCAGCCGCCGCCGCAGCCCCAGAGGCTTAAGGTTCGTAGATCTACTAGCAAAAACCACAAATAGCATAGCCTATACCGTACCCACTGCTGGGACTCAGGCCTACTCTGTAAGAGGTAGTGCGGGTTTGTGGATGTCACTTGTCTTCCGAGTTTTTGGTTTTAGAACATGGTTCCTCATGATGTTTTCCTTCACCTTTACTTTTGAGAGCACTGGTGATCAAAAAATTTACACACGCAAGGTGAAGTGCCTGTCTAAACCGCCTGTCGCGCGACGAACGGTGCCTTTGTGTCGCGCCTGTTTGTAGGAACCTTAAACCTATTCGAATGCACGACCTGAAATTCGTAAGGCACGGTCGTTTCCACAGGGCCACCATTGCTCGACATGCTTTTGAGTTCGTCATCGTCTGACGTATCCTGGGCTGAAGCTAAAAGCCGTCTACCACCTTGTTGACTGACAATATTTTACATGAGCATGAGATTTTTGTACAATATGAAAAAAGGAACATATAGGTGATATGAATTAGGGTCTTAAGGGTAATTTTACGAGAGAAAGTTGTATTAGGAAAATAAAAACAAGGCATATTCAAGTTGAATGCAAATTCCTGATCACTACAGCAATTTTATTCGGTGTGAAACTTTCACATTTGTAATATCAGTTTGGTTGACACGCAAAGAACACGTTAGTTTTTTTATATAAATCAATTTTAGACAAAAAATTATAGTGAAACAACCACCAGACTCTTTAATATTACTTACTGTACTTGTCCTGGGTTCAACTCCCATGTTGGGCTAAGTGTGCTTCCATTGAGAACCTCAGCAGGGCCTTGTGTTAATTTTTTATCAATTAGTCTCGACCCCTATTACATAGAACGAAAGAAAAGTATTTATTGGGACTCGCACAGGATTATCACAAACTAAACTCACTCAAAAAAAAGTAAAATGAAAATAACAATATAAAGTCCTGTACGAGACCAAAAGGCTCCTATCTCAGCATGATGCTGCGACATTTAAAAAAAAAAAGTGTCGCGGCGCTGGTATTCCGAGCCCCACTGCTGTGATGTCACGGACAGATACAGAAATAAATAAACTAAAAATTAGCTATTTTTGAGTAACATATTATAAAAAAACATAGCACATAGTACTTGATATCTAAAAACAAATATCGGGATAAGCTCAAGACTAGCTTTAATATATTTAACCAGAGATCCGCTCATGCCATGCACGGGAGCAAGCTCCTGAAGTAGCGACATGTCAAACCATCGAAGTTTAAATGCTATATCTAAGTTAAATATTAATGTTTTATACACGTAAACCTTTCGGAATAAATTCTCTAAATGATGGTCAAAACCACATCAGAATCTGTTGCGTAGTTTAGAAGACCCATGCGGTCACACAGCCACACGAAAGGCGACTAAGGTATAAATTTGTACACAGGGTGTAAAAAGACCAATCACACAGCCGTCAACTTCGCATTCTGTACATCAAACTTAAGTAACATAGCACAAAGAGAATTGCTAGGAAACTAATTTTATTTTTGGTGTGAATTTTTTTACGGTAGGGCGCAACGTAACGCACGCAAATCATTGTGCTTATGGGTGCACGCAACGATACAGGGGTCGTGGGGGTATTTAAAGAGGTGTTATAACATTAAAAACTTGTTTTCGTAAAAAAACGTCGGTAAATGTTGGAATTTTGGTCTTCAATATCTCCGTAACCAGAAGGTTACCAGTCATGGTCCAGTATAAAAAAAAAAAAATACAATAAAGGCTCCCACAGACAGGCGCGACACGACAGCGCTACACAAAGGCGCCGCTCGTCGCGCGACACACGGTGCCTTTGTGTCGGGCGTCGCGTCGCGCCAGTGTGTACGAGCCTTAACGGGGAGTACAAGTGACTCTCGGCTTCGTTAAGTATCATTTTACACCCGTTATATAAGTTATCGGAAATTTTAACATCCCTAGCAAACGACAAAATTTTCTCCAAACAGTTGTAATCTCTGTTAAAAACGTGGGTGCCACCTCTGATTATCCCATTATTGAAATACTGGCGCGATATTATTTACGTAGACGCAAATAAAACTTCAAAGAAATGGCAACTCTGAACACAAGCAAAAGTTAAGAACAACTGAAGCCATGGAATTCTATAAATAGTTGTTTTCTTATGTGAGAATATTATTGTAGTTGGTAACATTTATAAATAGTATTGTTTAAAGCGTTGTGCGTGTGCGCTTATCTATGTAGTAGGTCAAAAGGTTATGTTTTGTCAAAGGTTTTTAAGTTGCATTTATGTTTTTATTTATCCATTCTGAACGTTTGATCAAGTGTCATCTGCCTAGCCTTTTCTCAAATATGTTAGGGTCAGCTTCCAGTCTAACCGGATGTAGTTAAATACCAGTATTTTATCTATCTGTCCTCCACACACAACCCAGTTACTGGGTAACGCAATACCCCTCTGGCTATCCATAACGACTCAAAGACCGACAGCCGAGACCAACGGCTTAAAGTTTTTTCCGAAGCATCGAGGGTTCTCGGTACTAAAGAGGAAGAACTTGTGTGTCCTGTTTAATGATACATGATGATAATAATAAATTATCTTTATTTCTGTAAGTAGTGTTTATACAAACACTTACACGTCAATAAAATTATAAATACTAGATGAGGTTAATGTTTCCTATCAAACTACTCTGAGAAGGAATACCAAAACAGACTCAGAGGTCTCTCTCTCTCTTATACTCCACTCACTCTTTTATACTCCAGACATAATCTTGGTCACACCACGTGAGGACCATAATTGACCGAGCGAGCGCGAAGCGTCTCCGTTTCAGCTTGGGCAAGAGTGCTTTTGTTTGTCCGGCTCTACAGGTCGCATTTCTAGAAACGATTCTCGTAAATTTTTTTAAGCAGGTTCGATAATTAAATGGATGCTTTTTGTCGACAGTTTTTCAAAATGGCGGTGGTATGGGCATTAAAAATGTAAAAAAAAGTCCTATTTCGCGCTCTTTACGTGCGCTTTTTTTTAAGGATCATGGTTTAAGGTGCGCGGTGAACATTTATTCAGTTTTAAGCTATGTAAAGACAGACTCGTGAGGTCTACAGCTCACAGAGCCACTAATAAATAATGTTGATTTTATCTCCACAAATTACATTCTTACCACCATTCTTCTACCATGTTAGATAAAACCAGTATTTGACCAATTGCATAAAAATGTCACCAAGAAACAATGACTTAGACTACATGAATTGAAAGTCCTTAGCGATAGCTGAATAACTTTGATAATAGATAGCTTATCCATGACCTGCATTATCAAATATGTAAACAATAATCAAATGACTATATTTATTGGTCATTTGTTTTATGTAATTATTGTGTTGTCTTTCTTATGCAATAGTACAAGCAAAGGTTAGGACCGGTATTGTTTGTACAAGGTAAACTTCGTTGTTTATAGTTAAAACAAATTATGAGGTGGAAATATTTTGTTGAACATATTCCTGGTTTAACTTGTACACCATAACAATAACAGATATTAACAAGCTGTCGCTGAAAACCAGCCCTGGGGCTCTGTCTCGCATAGGGTCGTAGCATTATGCTGAGCGATTGCCGTTTTGCGTGGATGTGACACATATTTTCCCCCAACTCGTTCTTTTTTGTATTTGTTTGTTATTCTCTGCGTCTGTTTACCGCAAATAAACGTATTTTCTTTCTATATAAATGTAGAAATGTTACAAAGGGTGACACAATGGACGGTCTTATCGCTAAAAGCGATCTTTTACAGACAACCTTTGGATGGATTAAAGGGAGAAGGAGAGAATACTGCAGGTAGTCAGTGGTGTACCATTTACATACACAATAAATACATACATAAAACATATACTTATCTACATATTTATACAATAATAAACATGAAACAAGAGCAAGGAAAAATGTACTGATGATGTTTAAGGAGAGAGGGAGTGTTACTTCTTTAGTGTCGGCTTTAGCTATTAAAGATCTCGTGCTGTAGTTAAAGGAGTAGTCAGTCAGCAAGTTTGGTACAGGGAAAAATTGTCCAGAGTGACAGGAAGAATGGAAACTCTCTGTTAGACAACGTGTGTTTTTTTTTTTTACTAGTTGTTTATGTCTAGAGCTTAATTCCCTGGTCAATGAGGTGGAAGTGTACAAAATCTTGATTTTATCAGTCTCATTGAGTAATTAATGCGAATCAGACATCAGATAATTATTTATTTGGATATGCAAATGGCACAATCTGAGCAAAACAATTGATTATTTTGTTTATCTTAACAGAACGACTTTATCCTAGAATCTAACAACAGCAATTCCTCCCACAGGCTCTACCACCGCAACAGCCAAACTTAAGCGCCCTACCAGCAGCGCTAGGGCGGCAGTCCCCGGCCCCCGCGCCACTCGCGACTCCGCCTGGCGTGGGGCCCGGTGTGGGACCCGGTGTGGGCCCCGGGGCCGCACAACAGGCCGCGGGCCAGTTCCAGCGTCTCAAGGTGGAAGATGCTCTGTCCTACCTCGATCAAGTCAAATACAAGTTCAATACGCAGCCACAAGTGTATAATGACTTTCTGGACATCATGAAGGAGTTCAAGAGTCAGACGTAAGTGTTTTTCATAGTATTGTTTTCTTTCTTTTTACATGCTGCGTTTGAGGCTCTGTAAGTTAGGGTAAGGACAGGTTCTTGATGATATTTCCTGCATGTCTGTTCACTGGTTTAAAATACAATGGCGTGCAAAAAATTCGGTCCACCCCGTGCTTTCAACTTGAGAGACGATATCTCAAAAATGTTAATAAATATAATTTATTAATTTATATTGTGTGAAGGTAGGTAAGGTACAGTATATTTGCACATACGCTATATTTGGATAAATGCTATAGTCTTGACAAGATCGACTCAATTCTTCAGATGTCCTCATCGCTCACTTTTGCTTGGATAAAGTGGGAGACTTTTTTTGCCAATGAAATTGTCATAAGAATAATTTTGTTTTTCTGTTCGTTTAATGAAAATTTAACTTGATTTTTTAACGGACTTCAAAAAAAGGAGGTTCTTTATTCGAACCCTCATGTTTGTAAGTTCGGGATTTTTTTTTCATAAACTTATAAATCAGTTTTGATAATTCTATAACTAACGTAAGGTTTTAGTATACAGTAGGTATATTAGGTTATTGTTAGTAAAACTTGTTGAATTATATTGTTTCAAATTGAAGAGCACGGGGCGGGTCGATTTTATTACACGCTAGTGTATTTACATTGCATTTTGTAGTTTCGTTTTTCATAGATGTGATTATGGTTGAGCTTTGATAAGTAAAAGAACATGCTGTACTGATGGCAAATTAAGTAGGAAAAGCGCGGGAAGTCGATGTTGATGATTAAGCATGAATATTTTAAAATGTTTGCGTCTTTGTAGTGACAAAATTTATTAAAAAAATATAAAAAATAGGTACATAAAAAAATATTCTATTCTATTCTATTCTATTCTATAAAAAATAGGTACATAAAAAATATTATGTAATTTGAAAATTCAATTAGTATGTAGGATCTTGATGGTTTTGCATGAAAATTTAAAAATGTTAAGTATTTTATATGGTTAATATTTTTTGTCTTTTAAAGGGATTTTTTTACTTTAAAATAACTTAAATAAGTGTTGTGGCTTAAAGCTTGTATTAGCAAAAACAGCTATAATCAATGTAAGGAATCATTTTAAAGCTTATTTCCAATAATCATGCCTCATTTGAAATATTGCACTACATTTTTACCGTATAATCTACTAATCTAGAATTCACGACTAAGTATAACAAGATTTTTCACTAAATAGTATTTCCATAAGAAACCTGAATGATGAAAACAATTACCGTTTGAACACCATGAAAAAATTAATGGCTGCAATTTTAATTGTATCTGACTACCCTCATTTAAAAAAGAAACTGACTACTAACAATTATCCTCCATCTTAATTTTAGTTTATATTGCAGTATTGACACCCCAGGCGTCATCACCCGGGTATCAAACCTGTTTAAAGGGCATCCGGAGTTGATAGTTGGCTTCAACACTTTTTTGCCACCGGGATATAAGATTGAAGTTCAGAGTAATGGACAGGTAAGAAAATTATGTAATTATCTATCGAATTGACTGGCTGGCGCGACTGCTGATTCCTGAGTTTGATCCCCAGGTTTAGGCAAATTATTATTGATTTTTTTCCATTAGGAATTTCTCAGACTGGATTTTTTCCCAGTTGATGGGAATAGGATTGCCCCTTAGTACATGGGACTTACACGTAACTGGCGAAATTTGGCAGGTGTGGTGGTTTATTTATCCACCGAATTCTCAAGCGACACTTCATTTTATGACGTTTTATAGTGCATAGGTAGAGAAAACTTATATTATGTTTCTTCAAATGTAAACGGATTGCAAGCACCATTGGTAACCCGCACCATCGCTTACCGTCAGGTGGTCAAAGTGCACAACATATTTAATTTCCGAGTTGAGCTGCACGATTACTGACAATTGCGTGCACTGACTGGACAGGTCCACTCAATCTGTGTGGTTCTTTCCTCAAAAGACCATTTCAGACATTAATCTACATGATCTTCACATGATCTGACCAAGATTATGTCTGGACTTTAAAAGAGACTGTGATCTATTGATTTTGTTTCGGCCTTTCTTCTCAGAGTAGTCAGATAGGAAACGTCGACTTCATCTAGTTTAAAAATATGATTGATTTGTAAAAGGTTTTGTACAAACCTACTTACAGAAATATAATCATTTATCATTAATAATATTTCAACTTGAAATTGGAAACAAACATTTAAGTATTTATTTATTAAATTTTGACATAAAACGGCCGAAGCCTATTACGTACGACTGTACGTAATAGGCTTCGGCCGTTTTATGACCCTGGTTACTTATCTCTTTGGGTGACTACCCAAAGAGATAAGTAACCAGGGTCGTCGATAGTTGAAGTTTAGTAAGAAAACGATGAATGTTTTCGAATAAAATTTAATTGAATTAATAGAAAACAAACAGGTCATTCATCAAATTAAATTTAATTCAAAAAAAACATCCATCAGTTTCTTACCAAATTTCAACTATATCCGACGACTTCTGGTTACTTATCACATTTGGTGACCGTACATTAGTTAAAGACACAAATAAGTTAAGCACAATAACAAAAAGTATACACACTACAGTCCATTATCAGTTATTTACCTCTGATTTTGCAACACTGTCAATATCATAATGATCTTTAATCTCATGACAATAAGGTTGCTGTTGGTTTGCTGCAACTGTCAAGTCTGTTAAAATCACAGTGACCTTTATTTTTGTTGTAATAAGGTTGCTGTTGGGTTGCAGCTTGTCAGAGGTGAAATAACTGTGAAAGGACTGTAAATGATGAATGATTTTATTTCTGTAAGTAGGTTTGTAGAAACAGTTTTACACGTCAATCATATTTTAAAACTAGATGAGGTTGGCGTTTCCTATCTGACTACTCTGAGAAGAAAGGCCGAAACAAACTCTGAGGTCACAGTCTCTTTTAAAGTCCAGACATAATCTTGGTCTGATCATGTGAAGACCATGTTGATTTGTGTCTGAAATGGTTTTTTGAAGAAAGGACCACACAGATTGAATGGACCTGTCCAGTCAGTGCACGCATTTGTCAGTAATCATGCAGCTCAAGTCGACTGTACTCGACAGTCATACGCTCATCGCACAATACTCTAGACATACTGACAAGATTTTCTTCCATTTATCCGCGAACACATCACAGATAGGCTTAGCGTCCAAGAGAGCATTGAGCGCAGTATGTGTGGAACACAGGAGACCGGGCTCTAGCGACGGTTCGACTCTCAAAATCAACATAGGATTAGTCTATGATTCTAAATACATTTTATATCCATATCTAAAAATTATGTTAGAATAGTTACATCCCCCCCATCCCGTTGCTAACCTCAATAGGTTTGACAACTGCGTACAAGGGGGTATATCAAGTTAGCATTGGAAGCATTGCACAGTACTACACGACTTGCAGTGTGCCGAAAATGTTAATACAAATGAGACTTGGACATTCTTAAGTCTTTCTGTCGCTACTATGCACCTTTTAAGTGACAGAGAAAGCATTAGACTGAACCACTACTTAAAATTGAGTTGCGATTGAGAATTCGGTTGTATTTTAACTAAAAGACGGAAAATTTCTACGCTAGGGGCTCTAGAATCATGTGCTGAATCTATGGTAACAGTTTGCGGGTCGATGTCCCTGCCACCCAGTATAGTGTGTTGCCTATAACGATTATTATTTACCAAGTTATTTTACTAAATATTTAGAGTCCTAACAATATTTATTCAACTTTAAATCCTTGCCACTTTATCATTTTCAAGTACTGCAGATGTCCATCAGTAACGAATAGCTTACCGTGAGCTGGGCCGCCTGCTTGTTTATTTCTCCTGCAGACTAGTACATGACCCCCCCCGCAGGTGTCGGTGTCCATGCCGTCCCCCACGGGCTTCGGCGGCGCGGGCGCGGCGCTGGCGGTGCAGCACGCGCCGCCGCCGGCGCAGGCGCAGCTCGTGCACCTGCTGCCGCAGCAGCAGTGAGTGATTTATCTGTCTAACTTTTTCCCTACTATGTTAGGGTGCCTTCCAGTCTAACCGGATGCAGTTGGATACCAGTATTTTACATGAAGCGACTACCACCCTGTATAGCCGAAGCTAGCAGCTATAATACTTTGCATATTATGAGTTGTGATTAATTGACCAAAATATCAACAACAAAAAAGAACTCAAGACACGTCTTCACGTAACCTAAAGTCACGATTTCACACTTCGCAAAAGCCTTCCTAATAATTAAACAAAACGTACGTTATTCAGTAAATCGGGAGCCATTGGCTATATCAATGTGCAAGAGGGAAGCAACTTAAAACCTGTGTGGGTTTTGTTTCTAATGTTATTATTATGACAAAGACGGCGTGTCGTCACCGCGACAGGCCTAAAAAACTCGTGACGATTTGGACGCGTTCCTGACCGATTGGACGGAGAAGGCAAAAGATAGTATGAGGGAGACATTTGCCCAGCTGTCAGACAGTTTACCTCATCACTACTGGCCCTTAAAACGGTCCAGCAAAAAATTGTTAACCCGTAATGTGCCCACGTGGTGAACTACGACAATCTCCCTGTTACAGAGAGAAGACCTGAGTCCCATCTGTAGGAACATTATAAGTTGTTATCATTAGGAAATATAGATTTTCTCTTCATTCTTATGTGAAGTGACGGACCTCACCCAAAACAACGACAAAAAAAACTCTGACACGTCTCCAAGTGTCCTAAGGTTAATCACCATTTCACACTTCGCGAAAACCTTCCTAATAATGAAACAAAACGCTAGTTATTCAGTATTATGTAAATCGGGAACCGCTGGATATCAATATGTAGGGGTGACGCAACAGCTGTTTGGTTCATTCACCCTGCGCCGCGCGGTACTTTCAAGTCAATATTTTTGTTGCTAGCTATGTTATTTGTCGAGTTACTTGCTGTCTGAGTTTAGTAGGTGGTATTTTGGTTATTAATTTCATTTATTTATTCTTAGAACGCTGTCTAATATAGGTAAAAAATTACAATTTGTATTTATAATAAAATTGTCATTTGGAGGTTATTTTACATATCAGTGAACCAATATTTTTTCAGTAATATTAAGCTATTGAAATTCGTGGTCTATTTTCTGTAAGTGACTCATTCACAATACCAACTCTCACCAATCCCTCCCACAGAGTGGAGGTCTGACTCCCAGCAGAATCTGAACTCCCAGAATCTTGTAGGCTAGTTATGTGTGACTATTAATTGACCACTTCTCCATATTTATCTTAGTTTCACCATCTCAAAAACTCTGCCGGAATAATTTATTATAGAACACGGATTTAACATAATTATTTGTTCATAGGGAGGTGGAGAAGGAGGCAGTTCGACGGTCGAACTACTCTAACATGGAAATGTAAGTAATATAATTAAATATCTTATTTATTAAAATTGCAAATTGTTTGATTTTCCGCTGATTAACTTCAACTAGGTCTAAAACAGCGATGGGTAAAGTACGGCCCGCGGGCCAGGTCGGGCCCGTCAGCAAACACTCTTTTCAAATATGATTATACATATAATTATTTATGGTGTTCGGAATTAAATTTGACACAATGTAATGTGGAAAGTAGTGGCACAAAATGGGCATGCAAGCAAGTCTGTTTCGCGTACCTATTAAAGTTTTACCTACAATGGCGAGTAAAAAACTTTTTTTTTTTGTTGTGATTCTCTCCAGCCGGCCCCCCGTGAAATTTATTTTATTTTTCTGGCTCCTCGTAGGAAAAGTTTGCCCACCACTGGTCTAAACAAACTTAACATCAGCTTCGCTCAGTGTCAGTGCTCAGTCAGAAACTACGTTGCATACCTAGTTTTATCCATGATTGCGGTTTATTCTACACTTGTCGTTTTTGAGTGCTATTAAAGTCAGCAGGTTGGTTGGTTGTTGGTCACGCTCCTGCGTTCCTCGGTTTAAAAGTTTGTAATGTGTCTGTGACTCTTTAATGAAATAGTAATTCAATGGGATTATATCAACTTAGAAGGTTGTATTGATGATGTTAATGATCATAATTCTGTTAATACATACTTGTTACGGTCGCGAATCAGATTTAGTTCAACATACAACCTGACCCTGACCTGCAAATTGCAAAAAAACGTAAGAAAATTTGAATTTCGCGGGCAACCTGGCCCTTCCTCCTTAATATAGATGAGTTCTTAGGGCTATCCTATTCTTATTTTGTTCATAGTCAAGTGGTATATTTTCCTAACCTTCTCTATTCTCTCTCAGGTCGGTGAACAACGCGATTGTACACAATCTATCGGTGAATGCAGCTCCTACCAACACGCTGCATCAGATCTCGCAAGCACATCAGCAGATTGAAGCGGCTGCTATACACCATGCTTCGGCACCAGGTAAGAACAACTAGAAAAAATCATATTCTAGTCTTCCCGTGTAACAGTCACATATTTGTATTGAATTTTCGCAAAATCCAGTAATTCAATTATATAGTACACACTTTTGATGAGCCTAACTATTAAAGTACTTCAATAAACCAACATTGATCAATAAAAGTTGCAGTAATAAAAATTGCCTTTTATAACATAACATTGTATGACATTATATCTATATAACTTGCTTAATATGTAAATATTATGAATTATTATATCATTTCTTGAACTACAGTTAAATGAAATAATAAGACACCACACATCTGAACACACATCACACGTCATCATGACAGACATCTGAAGATCTGCAGATGCTTAGATAAACGAAACAACTTCTATAACCTGCCATATATTCAAACAAACACGTCCTCAACCAAAATGATGAAATTAATTACCGTTCGACTCCTAATGATAAAAACTTGCGGCTGCTCTTTTTGAGTTCTGATTACCTTTCCTACACTAACACTAAACGCTACCCAGTTCAACAAGTACTATATCATCACGCTATGTCCCAAAGGGTCTGCGCAGCCGTCGAACCCGACGCACGCGGCGCCTGCGCCTTCCAGTCAGCCGGTGGAGTTTAATCATGCTATTGAGTATGTTAATAAGATTAAGGTGAGTTATTTTATATTATTTATTTGTTTATTTACACATACTATTTATTACCATCAATGATTTTTTAGTTGTTACTCAAAAACATTATACACATTTTCTTTTTTAATCTTGAAGCCTCAAACTGCAATAGAAACATTGATTTATGTACTGTAAACCCAAATTCACTACAATTCATTAAATTTAACCAGTATTCAGCCAATTGATGGCAATGAAAATTAAAATATTATCAAAAAGCAGTGTTTTTTTTTTATACCTTAAAATAAGTAACCGACTTGTGAAAAAAGGATGATGAAAAATACAGATTCCTAGTCATATTTATACTTGGTACAATATCAAAAATATAGTTTTGCGACGTCCTTTAACATTTTAGCAAAACAGTGTTAAAACAGTATTACTTTTAATTTTAATTACTTTCCCTACCAAAATGATGAAATTAATTACCGTTCGACCCCTAATGATAAAAACTTGCGGCTGCTCTATTTGAGTTCTGATTACCCCCCTTTATATCACCACCATTTACCACCTACCACCACAATAACTAACCACCATTTTGTTTGATCCTCCATACAGTCCCGGTTTTCAAGGCAGCCAGATAAGTACAAGCGGTTCTTGGAGATCCTGCACGCTTATCAACGAGGACATCGCGAGATGAAGGAGCCACAGGCCAAGCTACAGACAGAGGCCGAGGTCTATTCCCAGGTTGGTTGGCAGCAGATTATTTAAAACATAAGATAATTTCATTATATACAAAAAAAAAATATGACTGTAAATAAAAATTCAGAGTATAGCCAGGGCACGGGTGTAGGTGAGCAGTGGTATCGGCCCCGACTTACGAGTTATAGGTCGTGGGTTCGAACCCAGGCAGCCGCTTTACTTTGTGTACATAATTTCATCACCACTGCTCTCAAAACGGTGAAGGAAAACATCGTGAAGAAACCGGCATGTCCTAGAACCAAAAATTCGAAGACCTGTGACGTCTACAAACCCGCACTGGACCCACATAGTAGATTACAGCCCTTTCCCACTCAAAGAGAGGAGGCCTGTGTCCCAGCAGTGGGAACATTATAGGTTGATTATGCACGGGTATAAGAGAAACGCAGGTGTTTGAGCAATTCTCAACAATAGTCTCTCCATATGAAATATGGGTGTCCTTCAAATTATAGTTAAATTTTATTTTATTTTAATATTTTGTTTTTTTTTTTCAATTATTTACCAAAATATTTTTTTCTGGCCTATAAAATAGTTTAAGACTAGATTAATGCTAATTAATAGCACCAAAAGGTCAGTTACTTTTGAACGGTAACGTATGAGTTGATCTGATTGGTAACAAAAGTGAATTCTTAAGGAACATTTACATCAGATTTTCTGGTGATCGGGTGAATGGTATGGCAGTGAATAAAATTTTGATCTTCGCGTAACCAACGCCAAATAAAATCTTGCTATATTATTAAAATTGTCGTAATTGAACAGTCAAGAAAAAGTAATTAATTAAAAAATGCAATTTTAATATTAAAAGGTTATTTATTGGTAGAAAATCTTTTGTGAGTTTATTGCCCTTAACCGCGGTGGCCGAAAGTCTGTTAGTAAATTATAGTGGCGGTATTTGATTAGTTGTTAAATATTGATTTTACTGCCGATATAACTGATCGTTTAAAAACGAGAGTTTCAATTCTGTTTCTTATTTCTTAAGGAAATTATAGAAAAAAAAACAATTAGAAATAGTATTTATTTGCATAAAAAATTGTATATAAAGTTGTTTTAAAAATACATTATAGAGCAGCCCCCTAATTACGTATCTATCACAATCTGAATCATTTTGAAGCCTATTGCTAATCCATTGCTTCATATGTTCGAAAAAATTGTCTGTTCAACAACGTAAATACGTAATGAATGTTGTTGATCTGTCAAAATGAAACCCATTCCTACTGTTAGTGTGTTACGTAATTACCCCGCAGGACATGTTTAGCATGCAAATATTATATGTTACATTACAAAATGTTTCTCGTCAGTAAATTCTTTTATGCTGTAAAAATTATTATTTTTTCACCATTTATGTAGTTTTTTTAAACAATCTAAGATTTTAAGGAGATTTATAGGAGAAGTGGAATACTAACCAACACCCTTATTTATCAGGTGGCAAAACTGTTTGAGAATCAGGACGACCTGCTGGCCGAGTTCGGTCAGTTCTTGCCGGACGCTAAGGCGGTCACGAAGCCCGCGCCCGAAGTGCGCGAGCGACACTACCCGCACGTGAGGTCTCCGCCTGTCACACACCATCAGGTAGAGTAGCTAATTTGATTTATTAAATTAGCAAAATTAGTAAACGTAGGGTTGGCAAGCTAAACTCAGATTTTTTATTTGTTAGACCATATTGACAGCTGCAATTGACCTTTTTGATGTGAAATATCTATTGTTGCGGAAAAAACCGACAGTAGGCGTGGTGACGCATGCCGTGGCGACGTGTCGCCACGCTATATTGTTAATACAAAACAGTTTCGATGTTTCACATCTGCCAGGCGTTTCGCGACGGCTCAATTTTTTTTTAATAGTTGCAATCGTGGAGTATAGTATTTTGGTATGGCTCATTCATAAGTGATTCATTGAATTGTTGTAATTTTTTCAAATTAAATATCAGAGTATTATGGAGAGACAATCTTTTGAAAAGTGGCCTGGTAGCAGATGGATGAGAATAACCGAGGATTCAGTCTAATTGTAATTAATCTGGCCATTTGCTTGGTTCAGTCCATTTGACAAGACGTACCATCAACACGAAAGTAGAAGTGATTGGAGAGGTTTATGCCCCAGCAGAGACTGATGATCAAGAAAATCATTAAAATTTTGTATTTTTGTGTAGTTTGTGCCATTTATACCATTCTTGTGTCAGTGTCATTGTGTAGCAGAGCTGGTGACTCGTGAATAAGTTGCTGTCCCCTTGATTCGTGTAGGCATACCTACACTTAAGAGTAGTTAGCTAACGCAGTGTGCCCGCAGACGCCGCGCGCGGCCAGCTCGCCGCCGGAGCGCTTCCCGCCGCCCGCCGCGTCGCCGCCGCACGCGCCCGCCATCCACCACCTGCACGCGCCTGTGAGTACCACACACCTTGTGCTACACACACACACACACAGCTCGCCGCCGGAGCGCTTCCCGCCGCCCGCCGCGTCGCCGCCGCACGCGCCCGCCATCCACCACCTGCACGCGCCTGTGAGTACCACACACCTTGTGCTACACACACACACACACAGCTCGCCGCCGGAGCGCTTCCCGCCGCCCGCCGCGTCGCCGCCGCACGCGCCCGCCATCCACCACCTGCACGCGCCTGTGAGTACCACACACCTTGTGCTACACACACACACACACAGCTCGCCGCCGGAGCGCTTCCCGCCGCCCGCCGCGTCGCCGCCGCACGCGCCCGCCATCCACCACCTGCACGCGCCTGTGAGTACCACACACCTTGTGCTACACACACACACACACAGCTCGCCGCCGGAGCGCTTCCCGCCGCCCGCCGCGTCGCCGCCGCACGCGCCCGCCATCCACCACCTGCACGCGCCTGTGAGTACCACACACCTTGTGCTACACACACACACACACAGCTCGCCGCCGGAGCGCTTCCCGCCGCCCGCCGCGTCGCCGCCGCACGCGCCCGCCATCCACCACCTGCACGCGCCTGTGAGTACCACACACCTTGTGCTACACACACACACACACAGCTCGCCGCCGGAGCGCTTCCCGCCGCCCGCCGCGTCGCCGCCGCACGCGCCCGCCATCCACCACCTGCACGCGCCTGTGAGTACCACACACCTTGTGCTACACACACACACACACAGCTCGCCGCCGGAGCGCTTCCCGCCGCCCGCCGCGTCGCCGCCGCACGCGCCCGCCATCCACCACCTGCACGCGCCTGTGAGTACCACACACCTTGTGCTACACACACACACACACAGCTCGCCGCCGGAGCGCTTCCCGCCGCCCGCCGCGTCGCCGCCGCACGCGCCCGCCATCCACCACCTGCACGCGCCTGTGAGTACCACACACCTTGTGCTACACACACACACACACAGCTCGCCGCCGGAGCGCTTCCCGCCGCCCGCCGCGTCGCCGCCGCACGCGCCCGCCATCCACCACCTGCACGCGCCTGTGAGTACCACACACCTTGTGCTACACACACACACACACAGCTCGCCGCCGGAGCGCTTCCCGCCGCCCGCCGCGTCGCCGCCGCACGCGCCCGCCATCCACCACCTGCACGCGCCTGTGAGTACCACACACCTTGTGCTACACACACACACACACAGCTCGCCGCCGGAGCGCTTCCCGCCGCCCGCCGCGTCGCCGCCGCACGCGCCCGCCATCCACCACCTGCACGCGCCTGTGAGTACCACACACCTTGTGCTACACACACACACACACAGCTCGCCGCCGGAGCGCTTCCCGCCGCCCGCCGCGTCGCCGCCGCACGCGCCCGCCATCCACCACCTGCACGCGCCTGTGAGTACCACACACCTTGTGCTACACACACACACACTCACACACACTCACACACACTCACACTCTCACTCTCACACACACATACACACACACACACACACACACACACACACACACACACACACACACACACACATTCACAGCTTTCCAAACACAATGTACCACTATCACGTCATACAAGGACTCTTAGAAGGGAATATTACCACAAGACCTAACTGTGTATTGATTTGAAATTGATTGGAACCGTTGTCAGCATACGAAATAAAAAAGCGTTTATTTGTATACCACTACAGGCACTTCATGTCATTTCAACGTTGTCGCCAATTCTTCAGATGTTTCAAACCCCTTTGATATTTAAGATATCCATAGCAAATATTTACTACTTAGAAGAACAACATAGTTCACGAAAACGTTCAAGTTTCATTAAGGAGAAAAAGAGGCCTTTGCCCTGGAGTAGAACAACACAAGATAAACAAATTAATTATTTAAAACCAAATTGAAAAACATGTATTACATCACAATACCTACGCGTGACAAACACTCCTCTTCCGGTATGGCGGCACGAGTGTCGTTATCAGATAAACAAACGAACACAAAATGATACTATTCTATTGACCACGATTACATTGTTTACTCCCTCTGATATTGAAATAACAACGTGATATTGTTTTAGGGAACTTCTAATAGAATTTTGTTTAAAATTGTATTGTTTTAGTTACCGAGACTGGACTAATGTAACTTATTTATAAATATATTAATAAACAGCATTCGGCTAAATTAATTACACGGCACAATGATGATGAAGGTACGGTTGGCGCAGTGGTTAAGCGATTAACTGCTGCGCTGCGTGTCGCGGGTTCGATTCCCGCACGGAACATATGACCTACAAGCAGTTGTTCCAGGTCTGGCTGTTTATGTATGTGAGTTTAAATATTTGTAAACGCACCCACAATACAGGAAAAATTCCTAGTGTGGGGCAACGAAAATAAAGAAAAGAAAGAAGAATTTAAAAAGCCATCATTATCAGAATACTAAGAATAACAAGGCAGATTTAAATCGTTTAATTAATCTTCAGAGATTTGTAGCAGCGCCCATAGTTGAAATTGTGACACCGGTCACAATTTCATTGGCACAGAAATACGATTATTTTCATATACATATGCTGGCGGGGACATCGCACATTTCTAAAAAGGGATTGCTGTATCTGCTGTAAATGAGTCCGTCGTCAGTCCATTTCTAACTCCAGGAATATTTCATATCAGGCAGAGTTAATAAAAAGTGTCTTCTCATTGTTCAGCAGCTGCCAAAGCACCAAAGCGCGGCCACCAGCACGGTGACGGCTCCGCCGCAGCCGCACCATCATCTCAAGAGATCTCCCAGCTTCACTTCATCAAGCACCATGGGTGAGTTCAATGATAATTATTGTGTTTTTATCGTTACGCGAAGCCATTATCGCTGCGCACGCGTGGATATCGGAAAATATCCCACGGGGACTTTCTTTCAGAATTTAAAGTACCCTATGTGTTAATCCAGGTTATAAATTATCTATTTGCCAAATTTCAGCCAATTTACACAAAACCTGAATGATTTATATACACCTAAACCTTCGTCATGAATCACTCCGTCTATTGATGAAAATCCGTTCGGTCGTTTCTGAGTTTATCGCGTTCAGACAGACAGTCAAACGCGGCGGGGTGACTTTCTTTTATAATATTTAGTAGTGAACAGATGACTGGAATTAAAAGCCTTTATTTAGATTCTAGCAAGCTGTTTGGACATTGTCTTGACCTGTCATATTATAGGATAGAATATCCTTTAGAAGACCATAAAAATTACAAATATATCTATAGATGTAATATTGATGGCGAGTAGCAAACTGAGCCAATCGCTTCATGTAAATGTTATTTAGTTGAATTTGGTTTTAATGGGTACTGCGACGGCATGTGGTTATAAACCGCACCCGCAGCGTTTGCTGTTGCTAACTGTCGTGATAATAACAAAACTCCTTATGTGGGACATGATTTCCCTACATTGTACTAGATAAATTACATTTAAAAAATCTTTTTTACCAAGTTACTAATGTTTTCTCCATTCCTACAGCTGTAGGAGCCCCGCCGCCCAAGAAGTCCCGTCTCTCCGGTCTCACAGGCGCCACAGTACGCGACGTGTCATACGCCGAGGCTTCTAAACTCGCCACCGTGCACGAGTTCAACTTCTTCGACCGAGCGCGCAAGGCGCTTCGCTCTCAGCACGTTTATGATAACTTTCTGAGGTGAGTTCTAAAGAATAGGGCTAGAAAATGCCACATCTTACTTGGAACAGACATAAATAATAAAAGTTATTGCGGTTCTTTTGGTGCGTGGCCAAAATCGGAATTAACGCCGCCATATTGTTTTGTCAATAAAAGTCACTACCTTAAAATAAAGAGAAATCTCCGTAGAATTCGGGAAAAATACAGATGGAAAAAAAATGTATACTGTTGTGGTAGTTAATTGATAATTTATCAATTATTTTTATCGAATTTCAACATGGCGTCTCACCGATGTATTTTATCTGTGCTTAAAAATAATGACAGTAAACCAAAGATCAATCATTGATCATAGAAAGATAACTGTCAGCTGTCACAACAGTGTCAATAAACATGTCAAACGTCATTAATCAATCAAAATGACAGCTTATCGCCATGACGGGATTTTGTTGTGTGTTGCAATAAGTCTTAATCTTCACACATTTGCACCTAATAACTTATTGCATAGAATTTAAGCGCAGCAACTACTTATAATTTGCAAAAATAACAAATCAGCGACAAATTTTTCACGATGTACTAACAAACCACACGATTCGCGGGACATTATTTGGTGGTTTTACTTATCTCTGCACACACACATCGCACCTTTAAAGAAAAACCGTTACTAAACGAAAATATAAAATTTTACTCAGGAGCTTAAATAAAAAGAAATACATGACTTTTTTGCAATAGAATTTAGGATTATGGTGCTTTGAGCCATTTATGAAGTCATAATGATTGGTATTTATTTAAACTACAACATAAGTTCTATTGCAAAAAAGTCGTGCAATTTTTTTATTTAATGTCCTGTGTAAAATTTTATATTTTCGTTTTTCTTTAAAGGTGCGACATATCCCGCGAGATAGTGAAATAAAAATATTTGCCCTTTTTCATGTTGAGACAATGATGAGAAACCGTGCGATGTGCAAATGACAGAATGTCTTTGGTGATACACGCATGCTGCCTTCCTACTGATAGTCTCACTAAACATGAAAGTCTTATCAAAATAAGTGCTCAATTTTTTAGACAGACATCTTAGAGTTTGTCCCATACCTTTAAGAGGGCGCACACGGGTCCACTAGCGCCACTCCTTTAAAATAATATTATCTCGTGACTGAGAAGGACTTTTGAATAACGGCTCAATAAGCACCCTCGGTAAGTGTGTCTAGAATTTCCTAATACCTTTTATAAACTTTCATATTGAGACACGAATCAACAAAATTCGATCTAGAGGAATGTGGCCGCTTTTCTTTAGATCGAATTTTGTTGCTTCGTGTCTCAATATGAAAGTTTATAAAAGGTATTAGGAAATTCTAGACACACTTACCGAGGGTGCTTATTGAGCCGTTATTCAAAATTCCTTCTCAGTCACGAGATAATATTTTTTTAAAGGAGGGTGATAGAGAACCCGTGTGCGTCCTCTTAACTTCCATTTGAAAAGTATGGCTACTGGTGAAATTACAGCCACAGGAGATATTTCAACTTTCCATTATGGCATTCCTTCTGTAGCTAAAACCACTTACAATTAGCTGCTGCCTACCCAAAATAAACAGACACTTATTTCGTGGCAGTAAGGGTGGTTCTCGTAGTTCAAGTGTTTTACTAACGCTATCTAAAAATTTAAGCACCAATTTTGATAAAACCTCTCAAAATCTTTCCCTAGCTAGAATCTTACAGCATCTATCTTTTACTAAACCTTTATAACTCTTCACAGATGCCTCCTGCTCTTCACCAACGAGATCATCTCGTCGTCGGAGCTGCTGTGCGTGACGGCTCCGTTCCTGTGTCGCCACCCGGAGCTACAGAAGTGGCTGCAGGACTTCCTCGGCCCGCCCTCGCCGCCGCACACGCCTACTAATACCAATGCGTTGCACGGTGAGTTTTAATATCACGCCGATTTTTTAACGGGTAGGCACAGTAGGCAGGGGTTTATAGTACAGTCGCTAGCACATCTAGTTACAACAAACTGTCAGATTTTCTCATTTGATTTTGAACTTTACCAATCTACATTATAAGGTTTAAAATAATTTGGAGAAATTTGACAGTTTCGTGTAGCTTGAGCTGCTGGCGGATTGTACACCCAATTTTCAGCAGTTTTCTATAACCCATGTAATAAGGTCAGTGTTTTTCAAGCGATTGGGCTATTTTTGTCCATCATGTACTTCTCAGTAGCTTGTAGTAAAGGTAAGTCTGGCAACAAAGATACGGGCCCATCCTAAAGTAGTTTGATTGCTGATTAATTAAGTTTTCGGATGGGTAAAATCACATCGGTAGTAAGGAAAACTGCCAAAACGTGTTGTCATTAATTTTTAGTTCAGGCCCCGGACTAATCTTATGTCCGTATGTGATATGGAGTAGGAACAGCCCCTAACTTTGGTCGAAAGTACGGACTTCGTGCTTAGGGAGTAGGTCCCCTGGTTAGCGGCATAGGTTTCTTTTCTTTTTTTAAAAAACGTTGCCCCATACTAGGAATTTATCCTGTATTGTGGGTACGTTTACAAACATTCAAACTCACATACACAAACAGCCAGACCCGGAACGACTACTGTAGGTCATACAAATATTTGTTCCGTGAGGGAATCGAACCCGCGACACGCAGCGCAGCAATCGCTTAACCACTGCGCCAACCGTGCCGTCGTTTATCCCGTATGTATGAATGTTTGGGAAAAATAAGGTGTTTCGAAGGAAAGTGCAGGGATTTTATGTGCAAGCTGTTGCCGTTGCATCCTTGGGAAATTCCTCATACCCAGATAAAAAGGATCCTATTAAAAAATAAGTCCTAGTTTATCAGTGTGCCTAATTTTATTCAAATCTCCTCTGCTGTTTATACGTAATTAAGCATCACGTTAAATTAGTCGAAACTTGGTAAAAGTAAAAGGGGTTAATAATATGGCTTCTAGTGAAAGTTTTAAGGTTATATATAGTCAATACAAAATTACGAAAATAGTTTACATTGACCGGGAGCAACCAGGAAAACCGCTTACATGATACTATAATTATCAGTTATGGAACATTTTCCTTAGGTTCTCCGGTACATTTATGTTTTTGTAAGTAAATAATTAAGCGAGCTCAGAAGCCGTAACACGACCGTGCGGAGTAAACGTTACGTAAATTCGAACGCAGGTATCCTATAGAATTTTGGTTGACAAGTTTGCGACAAGCCCCATATTTAGTATCACCCATAAATTCTTAAAACAAAGTAAATAATAATGTGCGAAGTGTATTTTCAATTTTACAATTGTTGAAATAATTGTTACGTTTACTCCGCTTGTTGGTACTGGGTTCACGGGTTAAATTGTGTGAGTTATCTTTCTCCTATTGTCGGTTTCATAAGTGCGTCAATAACTCGAGATCAGTTTTTTTTTTTGTTTTTTAAGTGAAAACGTCTTTAGCCGCGTTGAGCGTTTTTTGGTAGGGGCAAAACTTATGGGTTCGCGTCACCGCCATGCAAACGTGACATGTAGCGGCCTGTGTACATTTTGGGGTTTTCACTTCTGTCTGCAGTCCCCATGACTGCTTATTTTTGTTTTCATTTTAAATCTTAAACATGTTCTCTTGGTAGATTTGTGTGTATATCCGTTGACGGCGGTGCTTGGGTGACGCCTATGTCCAGCAGTGGACGTATTTCGTATGAAATGGTGACAAAAGATGAGCGAAACCAGAGGCCCTGTGTCCCAGCAGTAGGACCATTATAGACTGGTTATTTTATGTTGTGTATTTAAACTAAAAATATTCCATTATCTCCTACAGGCTACAACAACTCTGCCTTCGGAGCCGCAAGCAGCGTGCTCTTCGAACGGGAGCGCCCACAAAGTGAGAAGCTGCGGTACGAGCCTATCGGACAGCTGGGCGCGCAGCTCAGGCATGAGAGGCCGCAGGGAGATGCCGCTATGGATATAGGTATGTTGAATTTTTATTTAACCTCGTGATAATTCTGAAGGCTCCCCCTTTTTTTTTTGGGTGGGTAATCATCAAATGACTTCTCCCGCTCTGGGCGGAGCGGAAGGGCGTGTCCGACTCTTACTGACTAAAACCCACCCGTGTTCCTTCAGTTGCCTGTGCGCCAGGGCCAAGGTAACAGAAGGCACCCCCTACGTTGAAATTTTGTTTTGATAACCGGCAAAAAATTTCTACGCTATTTCTAGAATCATGTCCTGAATTCATGGTTACAGTTTGCACGTCGATTTCCCTGCCACCATGTATTGCTAAAGTAACATATTTATGGTATCAAGTGTGTTTATCAGAATCTATCATAACATTTACCCTCTCCTCCAGATCTGTCAACATGCAAGCGCCTCGGCACCTCCTACTGCGCTTTACCGCGCGAAGCCGCCGCGCGTCGCTGTTCAGGACGCACACCCTTGTGCAGGGAGGTGCTGAACGATACCTGGGTGTCCTTCCCGACGTGGAGTGAGGATTCTACGTTTGTGACGTCACGGAAGACCCAGTATGAGGAGTATATCTATCGGTGCGAAGACGAGAGGTTTGAGGTGAGAATTTTGTAAAATTGATCATCTTTCTTATTAAACCTTCTTTATGATGCTCTGTTGAAAAAAAATGGTACTATTTGTTTTGTATGGTTCCATCGTTCTCTCGTTGTGAAACGAAACTGTTCATATTTCGGCCTGCTCCAGGGAACTCTTCTTGAAGTGTGAAGAAGAAAGAATTAAAATACATTTATATATCACTGACTAAAAGGCACACAATATAATATAAAGCAGATAAAAATAACAAAGTGTAAAGTGCGATGTAAGAAATTTGCAGGGAAGTGTGCCTCGCGGCTGCGCCAAACAGGCCCAGTTCAGCAAAAATGCCATACACCTAGTGCCTGACGTTGGTTTTCAAATGGACCTGAAGAGAATGTGCCTTTTGTTTGAACAACAAACTGAAATCACCAATTCGTAACTTAACAAACACAGCTTTAACTACAGCACACACAGAAAAGGTGCCTATTTTACTAACACCTGAGACTTATACTTGAAAACAAATACTTAATGGTTAAATAATAATTTGAATCAGTACTCTTAGATGTAACCAGTAAGCGTGCAGGTTAATATTCTCCGGCTAACAAAGAAATTTAAAACTCGTCAATAAAACTCAAAACTTGAAGCATTTATTTCAAATAAACCAATCACAGGCACTTTTGAATTGTCAAGGGGTCGGTCGATCAGAAAAATAAAGCTAGTAGCCCATTCCAAAGCGTAGTAGGTACCTACGGATAAGAACTGGCAAGAAACTCCACGGACACATCAATTGTTATTTCGCATCATTCACTAAATCCATCACTCCTCATTCCAGCTGGACGTCGTAATAGAAACCAACGCGTCAACCATCCGAGTGCTCGAAGGTGTTCAGAAGAAACTCTCCCGAATGACTCCAGAAGACGCGGCGAAGTATCGTCTCGACGACTGTCTGGGCGGTCACTCGCCCACCATACACCAGCGGGCGCTGCGACGCATTTACGGTGATAAGGTGGTACGATCGAGTCGAGACTACTAGGCATGCTGTGCTACGGTAGCGGGCTAGATTTGGGCAAGAGAGAGGTAGAAATAGGGCCTAGATTTGGGCAAGGGAGAGGTAGAAATAGGGCCTAGCTTTGGAAAACGAGATGTAGAAATAGGGCCTAGATTTGGGCAAACGAGAGGTAGAAATAGGGCCTAGATTTGGGCAAACGAGAGGTAGAAATAGGACCTAGATTTGGGCAAACGCGAGGTAGAAATAGGGCCTAAATTTGGGCAAAGGAGAGGTAGAAATAAGGCCTAGATTTGGGCAAGGGAAAGGTAGAAATGTGCCTAGATTGGACATGGGAGAGGTAGAAATAGGGCCTAGATTGGGCAAGGGAGGGGTAGAAATAGGGCCTAGATTGGACAAGGGAGGGGTAGAAATAGGGCCTAGATTTGGGCAAGGGGGAGGTAGAAATAGGGCCTAGATTTGGGCAAATGCGAGGTAGAAATAGGGCCTATATTTGGGCAAGGGACAGGTAGAAATAGGGCCTAGATTTGGGCAAGGGAGAGGTACAAATAGGACCTAGATTTGGGCAAGGGGGTAGACTTCGATTGGCAAGGGGTAAAATAGTTTTGAAAGGGGTAGCAGAGTAGATTTGGCTTAAAAGGGAAGGTTATGAGGTAGATTTAAGTTTGCAAGGGATAAAATAGGATCTTGAAAGGGGTAGTAGGGTAAATTTGGCAAAGGGAGGTGCAGAAATAGGGCTTGGGCGAGGGGAAAATAGATATGGGGGATTGAAAAACAGGGTAGATTTAATTTGATACAGGGTGATAAGAGTCCTCAAGAGAAATGGGTAGATTTTGAAAAGGGTAACTGTATTGGGAGTAGATGTATTGCCTTGAAGGGAAATGTATAATTTTTGCTTGCAAATCAAAGTTTGAAAATGAAACAACTACATTAAAGTAACACTATTTTGATTTGGTATTTTTAACGGACTTCAAAATAAGGAGGAGGTTCTCAATTCGTCGGAATCTTTTTTTTATGTATGTTTATCAAGTAATAGTAAATAAAACAGTAAAAAGTTGATATTTTTGATAATTCCTTAGTATTCTTCGAAGACGCATCTCGTATTCTCTGTGCAAAATATACTAATACTAAACTGATGCAGAGATAAAAACAGTAATTCAAGACTTGAAAATGTTATATGGATTCATGTTTCTGGGGATTTTCAATACAGAATATTTAGGAGCTATTTTCGCATAGTAACAGTATTATTTTCAGTTCTACAAATTAGTTTCGGCTTCAAATTTAATTTCACGGTCCGCTATTTTTATTACGCCTTTTTTTATTTATACACAGCATTGCATGCCTTCGTCTATGCTCTTTTATATTTAGTTTTAGTTAATTTTAAGTTGGTTATGGTTATTTTTTTTTATGCACTTTACACTTTAGTTCATGCCATGGGCATAAAGAGAACCTTTACAGGGTGGCAGGTACATCGACGCGCAAACATTAACCATGGATTCAGTATAAATGATTCCGAACCGCCTGCATTGAAGATTTCAGAGATACAAAAAAAAAAATTGCTGTTCCATACATTTTGACCGTGTAGGTATAGCACTTTTCTATGAAACAGCAGATTTTTTTTTTTTGAGAACGGGAATTTTCTACTGTAGAGGGTGTATGACTCCGGACGGCGAGCAATGGGTAGCTCGCCGTCCGGTAAGGGCCAGGCCCGGGTCGACGGCGCGTTGTGTTCCACGCGCGCCTCAAAGAGATGTCAGTATCATTGACGGGGTCCGATAGGACCCATGCCTGCCGGGGTTGCGGATTGTTCGAAAAAGTTACCGTGGCCCTGGCGCACAGGCAACTGAAGGAACACGGGTGGGTTTTAGTCAGTAAAAGTCTGACATGCCCTTCGGCTCCGCCCAGAGAGAGAGAGAGGGAGAAGTCATTTGATGATTACCCACCCAAAAAAAAAGGGGGTGTACTACTCATGTGCTAAATCCATGTTTACAGTTTGCGCGTCGAAGTCCCTACCACCCTGTTTTCTAGTTAGAAGCTTATTTATGAGATGCACGAAGGAAAAGCTTAAAAGTAGTGTATTTGAAGCTATTGTAGTTTTTACATGGTGTTAATTGGTATATAACAAATAATAGTATAATAAGTAGTAATAGAGTATGTTGGTCCTGGCTGTCAATTGCAGATCTTGACAGTCGTTACGGGTAGTCCGAAACTCCGAGCCCACTCTTACCTAGGGGTATAATGCTACCCAGTAACTAGGTTGTAGAAGTCAGATAGGCAGTCATGTAAAATACTGATCCGGTTAGACTGTAAGCCGACCCCATCATTCAGTAAAAGGCTCGACTATGGTAATTACATGCCGAAGATGCTCGCGAACACGGTCGCTATCTCTTTACCTCGATGTCGATATTCGCTATTTCTACAAGGATGGTGGTGCGCACACGTCGATTCAGTCGCATCTGAAAGCTCAATTACTCAGTTGTGCTGTACTCTACCTACTCCAGAAGAAGTTGAACCGATTTGACCAATCATTAGCCAGATCACATCAATGCTTGCACTTAAACATCGAGGTAAACCCCCAATTATCCCGCGATGCATCGCAGTGATGTATCTTTCGGTATGTGCCGTGTCTATTAGCTTGCATTTGTTTTATATGGAGGTGACATCGAGGTAGCGAGCTTAACTGGGCAGGTCTACACTGTCCTCCCGTACCGTTTTTTTTTTTTTTGTTTGTGGGGGGATTCTTTCAAAAGGCACCCGACTTCTGGGGAGGGAGGTCGGGGAGTGTGGGATTACCACCATCAGCACATAGAAGGGGTCCCGGTTCCTCTTAAAATACCAAGTCAACCGAGTCCTCCCATACCTACCAACACTGTAATTGAAACATTGTAAAACAACCTTATTTTTAAAAGAGTAACCATGGAGTTTCTTGCCCGCTCTTCTCCATAGGAAACGACCAATTGGAATCCTGCACCTAGCTTCTGATGTTTCATACGTGCCCATGTAGGTTTATGTGATTTGAACTGCGATCGAGAGGTATTGCAGTGAGGCATCTTCAGCATGTAATTACCCTTGGCGCGAATTTCACCAAACTTTTGTATCTAGAATAAGTTTTATCCTGAGAATAAATTTTGAATTTTTGACAGCTTTTCCTTACCAGAACTGTCAGACGTCAATTTTATTCCACGGATAAAAGATATCTAACTTTGGTAAAATCAGCCTTTAGTAGTAGATATTTTAATATCAATTAACACCTTGTATCTAAGCTTACTATACCACATTACTTGAATTCAGAATCCTAGATAATTTACATTCATTGCTCAAACTGTCAACTTTAGCGTTACATAGTCTCAAGTACATTTTTAAGTGATAAAAAGTCCTACTGTAGCGGTATCTTCATCGCCACGTGCGAGCTACACGTCACGCAAAATCCTGCATCGCGCAAGCAGAGCTTACCGCGCAACCAGCATATATACAACGTCCCGACATCAATCGTCGGGCAGTTGCCCACCAGACACAACACCCGTTTGGTCGGAGGATCCTCCGTTTTCCATAGAGTATGAGTGAACTTTACACCCTGTTCCTCATACCTCTATACTACATATGGTCACAATAGAATTTGAACTTGCTCCATGTAAGATACTGGTATTCAGTTGCGTCTGGTTAGACTAGAAGCTGACCCCAACATATTTGGGAAAAGACTAAGGTAGATGATAAATTAGATTTGAACTTTGTTACATATGACATAGAGTTTCTATTACAAAACTGGATAATTATCTAAGATTCTGAATTAAGTTTAGCTATGCTTCAGATGAGATAACAGTGTTTTCGTTTGCAGGCGGTGGACATAATCGCCGGGCTCAAGAAAAACCCTGTCGTGGCTGTGCCGGTCGTATTACGACGACTGAAGGCGAAGGAAGATGAATGGCGGGAGGCGCAGAAGGTAAATACACTAAAAATAATATTTTTGTCGCTAGAATAACTATAATTCGGTGGTCGTAAAAAATGACACATTCTGTTCTAATATTTTGAGTTTCGTTAAACCACCTGAAGTTCTGTTCTCTGGTAGCCCTGATAAATTTATCTGCTGCCATAACACTTGATTGGCTAAGCATAATAATAACCAGTGATCGGAGTAGGTAGATTGAACTGGGGTCATTGATCCGAAACGTATATATTACTATGGACATTCCTCCGGAATTGGTGGATTATTAAAAAAAAACCGGAACTTATGTAGGAATTGTATTCTGCCAGAGTGGAAGGAGTCATTTGATGATTTGCCATCCTCAAAAAAAAGGTAGGAATTGTAATAAAATGAGCAATTTTATTCTTTATTATTCTTCCTATTTTTTTTTTGTCACGATTTGACAAATTCCAACGACCAATCAGAACAATCTTTAAATTTTGAATTGAGTAGTAATAATATCACTACCAACATTAACAATATTTAATTGAATCCGGAAATACCGGAATTACTTTCCGGAAAAATGGCTTATCCATGTTATTCTTTCTGTGTGCATTTATGATACAAGTACTAAAAATCAATCTACCTACTCCGATCACTGATAATAACAGAAAATCAAAATACACTGGCTCAGATTCTTCCTGGAAAAATTAGTATTTCTTGAGACAATGATGACAAACCGTGCGATGTGCAAACGACAGAATGTCTTTGGTGATACACGCATGCTGCCTTCCTACTGATAGTCTCACTTAGAGTAGATACAACATGCTTTTTATACCAAAGATCTTGATATACTAACTTTCAAATTAGTTGGCAATATGAAAACATGAGGCAACCTGAATGAATAGTATGAAATTGTAGACATGCAGTGATCAAATGCTTGTTCCTTCACTGCATGAGACGAGGCCTTTGCCTTATAGTAGGACTATGATATCAGACTAGCATTGTTGTGGTGATTCATAGCGGAGCCCTATATCCAGTTGTGGATGCAGTTTCACTGTATAGATCAGTAATTCCTAAAGTGGTCCAGGCGGACCCCCAGGGGTCCACGGGAGACTCGATGGGGGTCTACGTTGGGCGTGACAAAAAATGGGGGTCTACAATCGTAAGCGGGGGTGCATGAAAATTAATTTGGTTTCGATAGTGAAGAACTAAAATGTTGGCTTGACTTCTATCAATATAGGCAGATAATATTTTAAGAAACTCAGCGACTGTTTGTAAAAATTTGCATATTCCATATTCAGTAATTGAAAATTTGTTTAGTCGACTTTATTATCAAATAATTAACCCTATCAAGCAATCAATTCTAACCTTTTTTTTTTCGAAAACTGATAATTCGTCGTTGAAACTCGGCCACAACGCAAGTTTCCATAGATAGATCTAATCTTCACTTTTTTTTTTCGAGATTTAGTAATTAGTAGGTAGTAATGTAGCTGCAGGAGGTCCACCGGATCCAGCAAAATTTTGAAAGTGGTCTATGAAACAAAAGAGTTTGGGAACCTCTGGTATAGATGAAAATTGTTAACTAAAAAGCATGGTGTATTAGGTAGATTCTTCAAGAAAAATTACAATTTTCCGCACACAATTTCTAATTAACAATTCCTTCACAGGGTTTCAACAAACAATGGCGCGAACAGAACGAGAAGTACTACCTGAAGTCCCTCGACCACCAGGGCATTAACTTCAAACAAAACGATCTGAAGGCGATGCGCTCCAAGTCGCTGTTCAACGAGGTGGAGTCTGCGTTCGCGGCGCGAAGGCCCGGCCCGCATGTCGTGCTAGATTATAACATGCAGAGTCGGCAGGAAGGTGAGAGAAATTAATTTTATTAACTCAATAGACGGACAGATGGACATGTTTTTTGAAAACTGAAAGCTAGAACTCGGCCCCAGCTTTGCATTAAAAAAAAAATAAGTATTATAAGCATTGTTATAATTGCAATTAATATTAAATTAAAATCATTGAATAATACCTAGGATTGTGTAAATAAACACGAATATTCATGTTTCTGAAAAAGAAGCGTTTTGTAGGTTAGAATTAAATATTCAGTATTTTAAAGCATCATAATAAAAAATGTGACATGATAATAACTAGAATAGAAGTGTAGTTGTAATGGAAATATAACGCTATAAAAAGCATCTAAAACACATTACCCTCTTGCTGCGCCGCAATTGGTTAAAATTAGGCCTACTATCTTATTTTAGCATTAGATTGTTACGCGACCGGCCTCGAGTTGAAGGTCGCGCGTAACAACGCACGTAAACAAACTGCGCGGCAATTCTAATTTTTGCCTCCTTTATATCTCATGTATTATTATGTAATGGACGTTTTGTGTTTAATATAATAATGGTTTGTTATTTATAAAGGCCAAGGTTGAAACACTTCATAATATTGTGACTAATAGATTTTAATAAGAATAGGATTGAGTTCATGCCATGACATGTTGCGTGGTTGACATTTATGCTCTATTCTGACTTTCATAGGTCATAATAAGCGTCATTCATTCTCACTGCTTGGTTTCGTGGCGCTAGGTAGTGTGAACTATGCCCAAGACAAAAAAAGCGGCCAAGTGCGAGTCGTGCTCGTACACGAAGGGTTCCTTATCACCGAACAATATTTAACATTTTTTTATTGTTATGAACGCCTCTCTTTTATGGGATTTCCTGTAATTTTTATCTTTGTTATATTTTTATTATTTGTTGTTTTAGCGGCCATAGTAGTTCAGACTCTGTGACAATTTCAAGTGTTTAACTATCACTGGTCAAAAGATACAGCCCTGTGACAGACAGACGGACAGCGGAGCCTTAGTAATAGGGTACCGTTGGCACCCCTTTAGTATGGAACCCTAAAACCAGCTATTTATAAAGCGTAGGTTTTAAAGGCTCCTGCAGACAGGCGCGACGCGACTCTACTCTTGTCAAATAATTTCCATGAAATTTTTATAGAAGTTTTTCTACTAGAGTCGCGTCGCGCTTTTATGTCGCGCCTCTTTGTGGGGAGCCTTAAAGCGGTTTCCCATTTCTCATATATTATAATTGCACGGTATTATCGATAGGTGAAAGTGGAAAGAAAATTAATAAAATTGTCGAAAAAAAAAATTGTTTGATAAAAATTTTTGGTTCTTAGTACATAATTACATTTTTTGTGGCTTAGGTGTATGTTGAGACAATGATGACAAACCGTGCGATGTGCAAATACCAGAATGTCTTTGGTGATACACGCATGCTGCCTTCCTACTGATGTCTCTAATAAAATACATATTTAGGGATATATCAAATTAATCCAAGCATTTATGGCCAGCATTTACCTCTGTTAAAATTAAAAAATTTAACACACAATTAAATGTTCACTATTATAAACTACTTTTAATTATTTAATTGCGGTTCACTCCAGTTTGTTTCGGGGTGACCCGTCTAATTTTGAACTCGAACTGAGTCGCTATTCATGAACTCATTATGCTGCGAAATCTCGAGTAAAAAATGGCACAAAATACCTCTGAATCTGTTACAATACATTAATTTCTTTTTGCATATTGAAACGTGCATTCGCGCAGTTTTCTAATAATAGGAAATAGGTTTACCTAATCCTGCTATAAATACACAATGTTGTTAATACCTTCCTTCCGATTCAATAATTAATAATGTGCTTCAATTAAATCCAATTATTTCCTCATGAATACCAATTTCTATGTATCCATTTAGAGGTAAATGCTTGCCGTATTTGTAAACATGGTTGATTAAATAACAGGTGATTTTGTAATACTATATACAAAGCAATTTTATTAAATTCTTCTATTACCAACTTTATTAAACAGTTACAATTGCTAGAATATTTGTTGGTTATTTTATTTCGACTTAGTTACTAATATTATTTCCTCTACTCTACTTAGATATCAAACACTATTTCTATTATTACTAAAATATATTCCTCCATTGTCAACAGCAATAAAAATCCTTCGCGATACAGCTGAGCTACTAATCCACCACGCGCGCCGCCAGACCGCGATACAGAAGACGGAGAAACGACGTATCAAGCGGCTGCTAAGACATTTCCTGCCCGACCTCTTCGCACATCCCAGGCAACCGCTTTCTGATGACGAGAGGGATGAAGGTATGTGCTATTCATTTTTAAAACTTATGTCAACAGTTTTTACCACAGTTTCTGAAAGCCAATTTAATCAAATCAAGAGGTTTCTTGGTTGCCATACATCCATTAATTGAAGTTCAATACGAGACAGCGATTTTGTGCCTTCCGGTGAAACTGTGTAGACTTTTCTACTATTAACCCTTCATACATCCGCTCGAGACACAATGGCTTTTTTATTGTTTCTGTAATTAACGGCAATCAACCGATTCAAAGCCCTGAAATTTATAATTGTATGCCCTGTTGCTAAATGTCATGTCCAGCGATTTGATTTGCTGTTTTCAATTTTGTCATGAGAGATCTGGCTTTTAGAAATTATGGTAAGACTCTTTCAACCATGAAACTAATTTTATCAGTACTATAATATCCTGAAATATTGTAACATTCTTGGAAACGATTTATATAAATCTTTAGGTAAAGTTATTAATTTAGCATAATATGTTGAGACAATGATGACAAACCGTGCGATGTGCAAACGACAGAATGTCTTTGGTGATACACGCATGCTGCCTTCCTACTGATAGTCTCACATATTTACATAACCAAAATATAGTCTTTAGCATCGCAAGATTCAGTAAATATTTTAGCCTTTATTAATGTGGGTTAAGGTCACAATAAACATGAAACAAACATTAGTATGTATTTATGTTTATTTCAGTAACACGATTGTATCTTTGGTACCTATTTACATGCATACATAAAGCTTTGCCGGTCTTCCACGCGATAATAACTTAATCATTTATGAGATACATGAAATAAAAATTGAAGGGTGTTTTGGAAAAAAAAAAACAATGTCACATTTTCTCAAGAAATGTTTTTTTTTGTTCTATGGATTCTCTGTAATCTGCGTATTTGCTACTGACTCATACTGAGCAAAAACAGCCGATTTCCGGTCAAAACGTTGCTTCAAAATTGTTTCTGGAAAAACAAGTCCAAACTAAAACTACAAAAAATTATATAATGCTTATAATGTACATTTTAATGTATTTTTTGCACTTGTATGAAATAAAATAATATTAGATATTATTATTCCAACATTTCCATTTTTTTAAAGTTTTTTAAGCTTCTTCTAAAGTTTTATCAATTTAACATTGGTCGTTTTTCGGAAACACCCTTCAATTGTAAAACACAAATCTTCAATAATATATTTAGAATAGGTCTGACATCTACCAAATCGTAGTTGGTAAACAGAAAAACGATATTTTTCAAGTTAATAAATATAATTAATCAAGTTATCACAAAAAGTGATAGTTTGGAAGTTCATACAGTTTCTTCTGGTCAGCTTCGGTAAATAACATTACCATTAACACGAAATTACCTTAGGAAGTTTTCTATCACAAATTTTATAGGATAAAAAAGAAAAGTAGTTAAATTATTATAAGTATAGGAAATCCTTTTTGAACGTTATCCAGCTATATTCACTTCAAAATCCGTCAAATAACAACAAACATTTATTTCTGCAGAAGAAAAAGATGATGCTGGCAGTCCGGGTAGCCCGAGCGTTGAAACGCCAGAGGACAAGAATACTAACGCTGTGAAACAGGAGAAGCAAGAAGTAAGCATTATATACCTATCAACATTTCTAACTTCAGAGTTCTCAGTGAAAACGGCTTCTTGCTCACTTGATTTTGTAACTTGATTGGAATTTTTTCGTAATTTTATTTTAAAGATACAATTTTATATGAACAGAATATCTACCAAATGACCTCCACAGGCATTTTTGCCAACGCCGGTTTTTTTGCCGAAGTTTTCATTAAATTTTCGCACAGCTTATTTCGCTAATAACTAGGCGAATATTGTGTTTCAAATCGTCAATGTTTTGTGGATCGTTGGCGCAGACCTTATCTTTGACGTAGCCCCAAATAAATAAATCCAGTGGCGTCAAATCGCAGGATCTCGATGGACATCATCTCTTCAAATCCTATACGTACTTTTGGGACAGCCTCTACTAGAGATAGCCTGTTCTAAAGCTTTGTAGCATCTTGATTATTTTTTATTTAATATTTTTTATTGAATAAAACATTTACAAAAAGTGTACATTTAGCCAACAGTAGTAATATTTTCCATACAGTTATAGTGACTAAAAATAAAAAAAATTGTGTTAAATAAAAATTATGATGACTAATACTCATGTTTTGGTTCACAGTCATCGGAATCAGACAACGCGTCGGACAAGAGCGGTAAAAACAACAAGAATAAAGAAAATAAGCCGAAAAACAATAATAATACCGACAGCAAAGGTAAGACAAGTTTAACATTACAAAAAGTGCCTGTTTCACTATGTCTGGATAGGCACTATCAGATTAACTTTGTATTTGAATGAGGGCTATCGTTTTTGTGCTCACCAGTTGGCGCCACTGTCGAGTAAGGTCCTGTTGCAGTACTTTGATGTTTTGGATATGTTTAAGTACCCTTATATTCATAGTATGTTTATTTTATTACATTTTAAAACGTCAAATGAATATTTAGATTGTAATGTTCCTAAAATTGGCAAGCATGAAGCAGACAAATCTTATTCTTCCTTCAAGTGCTACCAAATTAGATCCTAACTTTTTACTTAGAATCTTAAGCCATAATTAATCAAGAATGGCACAACCAGTACAACTATTAAGAATTATTCGTTAAAATCCGTGATAAAAAAATCCCGCAAACAATGAACGTTCAGTACATATTTTAACATCTACAGACCTTACTCTACACTAGCGCCTCTAGCGGCAAACTCAAGCGCGATAGCCCTCATTGGAGTGAAATAACCTGCCCGATAAGTTAAC
This sequence comes from Dryobotodes eremita, assembly GCA_917490735.1. NCBI lineage: Eukaryota > Metazoa > Arthropoda > Insecta > Lepidoptera > Noctuidae > Dryobotodes > Dryobotodes eremita. The sequence goes on from OU823270.1 coordinate 12,198,315, forward strand.
CAGAACTTACACAGATATGGTGAAACATGCCTTAACTATTGAATATTAAAAATTACATTAGATATTCTGTTGAAAATAGTTATTAAACTTGTAAAATATGCTATGATAGTAATTTGAATATTATTCAAAACAAAAATGATCTTGAGACAATGATGACAAACCGTGCGATGTGCAAATGACAGAATGTCTTTGGTGATACACGCATGCTGCCTTCCTACTGATAGTCTCACAAATATTTAAATAACCTTCATACACGAAAATAGAGTGATAGATGCCAAGCGAAGCGATTTAATGTACAATTTAGACATGTGACCAAAAACGGGTAAAATATGAACGTAGCCAATTTGACGCTTCCCATCTCTTTTCTTCTGCCGCAAAGTAAATTAATCCTTAGAATAGCAAATAAAACAGTCATACAATTTATTAAAATTATTAATTTTACAGAGAGTTCTATCGCCTCAGCGAACAGTGTGAAGAGAACCAGCAGTAATGAGGAGATGTCAATGAAGACTGAGATTAAAGCGGAGCCACAGGATCTCGAGGATGACTACAGAGATCATCCTGCTAATGTAAGTGTTAAAAACTGTTTATTTTATGCATATAATAAAACTTTAAAAAATATTGAAGTGTAAAGTTTAAATAGGCAATCATTTTACTGCAATAGTGAAATTTTTAGTGTGGCTCACACTGGCCCTGCAGTTTCGACATTAGATAGCGACAAAAATCAGTCGCTAAGTCGTATCGTTGTCGAATTCCTTTAATAGATTTTCAACTTTATTTCGAAAGCATAAGGTTGAAAATCTATTACAGAAATTTGACATCGATACGACTTAGCGACAGATATTTTGTCGCTATCTAATGTCGAGACTGCCAGCAATGGTCATTATTTTAGTAAAGTTTTTGATAGCTAACTTCATGCTCGCTCTACCCTTGAAAGTATTGAGAATATTACCTGGCTATATGCAGCCATTTCAGAATGGTTGTTGTTGTGATGTAAAAAGATAGCTTGGGTTTCATATGAATTTGTACCCTTAATGTTTCGGAATTACGTTCTGTGCGTCAATAGTAGATATGGACAATCGTAAGATTACCCAAAACTGTGTGGTTAAATCCAGTCATAAGACTCAATAAGATGTCCTGCTCGCCCACAGGAGGCCCGCTTCGTGTGCACGTCGTCGTGGTACCTGTTCCTGCGCGTGCACGGCGCGCTGTGCCAGCGGCTGGCGGCGGCGCGGCGCGCGGCGGGCGCGCTGGGCCGCGCGCGCGCCGCCGAGCGCCCCGCGCGCCCGCCCGTGGCGCACGCGCTGCGCCTCAAGCCCTCCAACCTGCCGCCCGACGCCGCCGAGCCCGCGCACTACTACGACGTGCTGCTGGACCTGGTGCGCGCCGTGCTGGACGGCAACATGGACGCGCCCGCCTACGAAGACGCCGCCAGGGAGATGCTCGGGATCAAGGTTCATTCATTATCATTTACTCACCACCACCAACCATTTACAGGCAGTTTTGAATTGTCAAAGAGTCAGTCAGTTGTCAGAAAGTTGAAGCTACTAGCAAGTAAACAATATATACATGTTTTACATTAATGTAACAATAGTATACCACAATTTAGTATCACTATCACTTTTCGCTATGCAAAGTACCATTAAATAAACCTAAAAAATTTAAATAATTGGAGAACATCTATTCCTCTTTTATAAGAAAGATAAATAACTAAATGACTATATTTGGTGCACTTCAACAAAAATTTGCGTTCTTCGACCCACTTACATTTATTAAAAGATTCTTGTACGAAAACTGAAATAAAGTCTATTATCGTCTTGGATTCCTACGAAGAGATATTACAGAAAGCCATTTTGCCATGCTAAAACGCGCCAACTATAAAAAAAGAATTGTATATACTATTATTATGAATGAATATAAGGTATAATTAAAGTAACCTCACTGTCATTGTAATGAATTAATATGACAAGTTATTTTGACAATTAACAAGTTATTTTGACAATTAACAAGTTATTTTGACAATTAACAGGTTATTTTGACAATTAACAAGTTATTTTAACAATTAACAGGTTATTTTAACAATTAACAAGTTATTTTGACAATTAACAAGTTATTTTGACAATTAACTAACAAATGTCTTTACCTTCACAGGCCTACCCCGCCTACACACTCGACAAACTGGTCAGCATTGCCGTTCGACAGCTACAACACTGTGTTGCTGAGCCCTGGTCCGTTCGCGCAGCAGAACTTGCAGCCGCTGGCGGCATGCGAGGCCCCCTCGCATACGTCAGACGGGCCGCTAGATATCTGCGACAAGAACACACCGCGTTCCTTGTGAAATTATACGGCGGAGACTCCTGCCGTGTCACGTTTGAGTTACTAGCGGGCGGCAGCGAAGGTAGAGCGTCACCACACGAGCCAGAAAGACTCGACAGACATGAGAGACATGAAACATGGCCGCTATTCCGAGAAAGATACGCCCGCCCGACACCCGCGCCTTCTACACCCAAACCAGTCTTTTTATTAAGAAACGCCAGAGCGCGAGCACCGGGTTACACTCGCAACGCTCACTCACTACCAGCTCAAGCACAGTCGTCGCATACAGACCCCGCGCGACCACACGCAAGACGTAAGCCGCCACGACTTCACGACGCCCCAGAGTGCACGCTAGGAAGGTTACTAGCCTTCCGACCGCTCCAGCTATACCAGCGCGGTTCTCTAGCCGCCGCTAGAGCGTCACATCCAGCCCTAAGCGCGCGTCGACGGGAACGCTTCCGCGCCTGGTTACGAGCCCGTGACGCACCGTAGCGTCACGTGCGTCATGAATGACGCAAGCAAGCGTCACTGAAGACGCACGGTACCCCGTCGCGGGCACGTTTTAGTGCTTGCAACGCTCTAGTGACATAGGACTACTTTACGTTATACCATGTCAACCTGTAAATATTCAGTCAGTGATAGTGTTACGATGTTGTTAACAGATCACAACACAATATTATTATATTTATAATAAAATTTCTGTTGTTTCATTTTTTACTCCTATTGTCAAAGTCAAATCATATATTTCAAATAGGCACATAAAAGGCACTTTTGAACGTCAAAATTTACAAAAAAATAGAATTGATTCTAGTTGCCCCTTCCAAAAGGTAGTTCGAATGGACAAGAATGGGCGAGAAACTCCACCGCTATTGTCTAATATTGGACGGAATTATGGAATTAGGTGAGTTAAGTGTCTACGATCATAGCGACACCTGCAAGGAATAACATTGTATCTAATATTTAGTAACTTTACAGGAGAGCGCGTCAAAGATTTAAAAAATTCTCGCAGATTTAAAACGACCTTGAATATATGAGTCCAGCTATTCCCTCCTGGACTCATATTTTGAAGGATGGTTGGCATTAAGACTTAAACGAAATCTGCGAGAATTTTTTAAATCCACTCGACTCACTCTCCTGTAAAGTTATTAAATATTAGATACAATGTTGTTCCTTGCAGGTGTCTATAGACAATAAGGAAATAGAGCAAAAACATCGACGCGTCATTTACTAACAAACACCCTAGAAATATGCTTCGAGAGCCTTGACATTCACCACAATCATGCAAATCCAGAATCTTACGGTTAAACCAATAGGAAACTTAGTACTGCCAATACTACAGCTTCCTATTGGAAATACCTATTCACACTGGTTGACCACGGAATCAAACCCAGCACCCAAGCTACCACTAGGCCAACAAGACGGACATCTTTCTGCCCTGGTCCTGTTACTTGGGGTCAGCGCAGTATACTATTCTAGTCTGGGTCAGCGCAACATGTAAAAGCATCTACGGATGACAGCCGGGACCGGCTTACCGCTTTCTGAGGCACGGAGGGGTCTCGATAATTAATTATGTAATAGATTGTCACCGATCCACGAACCGACCGCGGCAAGCGTAGCTTAACCGTCGATCGCCTTATGCGGCTGTTATTAAGCCACGAGCCCCTCTGTTTGTACGTAATATTCAAGTAAACGATGACGTATTCGCGCGACGGTACTTTTAAGTTAGGAGTGGACACGGGACGATACGAACGTAAATCTTAGCAGAAGGGATCAAGCAAGGGAGAGAAGAGCACAGGCTTGCTTGACTGTGGTACATCATTACATATAATCACGCCAATTTTCTCTAAATGGTTAGGCAGAGGTGTATGTACCTGTACCAGCACATCTAGGCTAGTTATCAGTATGAAAAATAATACCATAAGTTATGGATCTTGTTTTGAAGAATGGTTGAGAATAAGGGTTTGCGTGTAAATGATTTTAGATTATTGCGTAAAAATAAAGCCATTGGTCACGTGACATTGCACGCAAATTCGAGCTCGACAACTCGCACCTTTTACATTTTTTTTTTTATATTTTTTTATTTATTATTAAACATACACACTATCTTTACAGGATGACCCCAATACAATAGTGGATTGCAAACACACACAGATAAATTGAAAAATAACTTACGGCTAACACTTAAAAAACTAACCTTTAAAAATATGCAGAAAGCAACACTAAACTCAATTAAAACACAATCTAAAGTCAGACTACAGAATTATATGTACATATTATATAATAACTATTTTGTCAAACAGAAAATCTTAACCTAAAATACAAAAACAGACTTATCACAGAATATTAATATTTAAATATAACTGACAAAATTCAATAAAACTCTTGCGAATTCACTCATATTGCACGCAAATATGTCAATCCTCTCATGCACTTCGTTTAGTACACATATTGTGCAGGTGAGGGGTGTTTTTGACAGCAGGTTGGTTTTGGTAGCAGGCAATGATGTTTTATAGGACTAGATCAGCAGTGTACGGCGCCGACGTGTTACCACTTCGTATATGTCCACAGGCACAGGCATATCTGACTTCAGTTGTCAGCTTGACGTCAAGTGAGCAATTGCTTAGCATTAAAAAATATCAAAATGGTAAAATAAGCTGTTAAAATTTGTATGTCACGGTCTGAAAAAATCAATAAAGCAAGTGGTGTTACATTTCACAAGTAAATTTGCTAAATTTTCTTCAGATTATCCAAAAAAACATTACGAGACGAAATAAATTTATCACACATTGCTTTTGCCATCAGTGCTACCAGTAAAAACGATTTTGATTTTGCCAGATTGTTGGGAGTTTAGTGAATGACGAATGTATGTTCCTGTAATTCTAATTTATAATATCATTCCATTTCAAACAAAAGTAATTAGACACGATCTTTATAGTTTTTAAATATAATATTTACGTTGACGCATTTGTTTCTTTTATTCTTTTATGTAGGTATCTAATCCTTGTCAATTTCTATAAAACTTTAATCTATTGGTAGTTCCATAATACTACCTTCCATAATAATAGATTCAATAACTACCATAATTAATTCTGGGGAAATTATGTTGATCATTGGCAACCCTGGCCATTTTTCCGATAGCAATGTCTTGTCTCATTCCAACGTAATTAGTTTGACGGTAGGAAGAAATGAGACAAACATAGATTATTTTGACAGATTGATATATTTATGTATCCGTTTCAAAGCTACGACTTTAAACTCGTAAGTGGTTACGTTTTTTTGAAATTGTTAGTAGGACGTTGCTCCTCTAGTATTATATAACCTCATTGGTAGCAGGTACGGCCAGTAGTCGCCGCCGCCTCCACACAAATTGTCAGTAGGTGGAAACCATGGTCTAAAAAAACATATTATTATACCATGGTGGAAACGAACTTTGTGCAACATAGTTTCTTTTGCACGACCAATGGGGAAGACAGCTGTCAAAATGGCGCTGTCGTAGCTAGTTCCCAACACAAGCTAAGGCGTGAGGTGGTTTTATTATATTTTTGCGAAAATAACGCGTTGCTGTGTTCCTAATTACTCCGAAATGGGAGTCCATCTTTTCCCGAAAGATCCTAAAATTGGAAGATAGTGGCTGATAGTAGTTTATTTTTATTTTTAATAGTCAGTTCGAGGTTCTTTCTGACACTTTCCATCTCAAATACTTACTCATGAATGGACACGAAATGGAACGGATGAACGAAATGTCAAATTTATATTGTAGGTCGTACGGACCTAGCTATGATCACGCCATCTACAATTAGCTTTGCGACCTTCCCCAAGACGTACGAAAATAATGATCTTGAATGGAACAACCCACGAACAACCTCAGGAACTACACTGATTGGTAGCGTGTCACCCAATGTGGTACTGTTCATTAATCTACGAAATTAGTAATATTCAGTGTCATTCTCAGTTTGTACCTGAGAATGAATATTACATAAAACATAAAAAAAATAGGAAATGGAAATCTCTTAGCAAAACACAAAACAAAAACTTAAACACACGCAAAATATCACGTCTACACAGATTTTGACAGCCGATTTGTCGCTAGTGATGTTATTATCTGTGTGTGGACGTGAGATTTTGAAATCGCTAGAGAGTCGCTGCGTGTGTACCGAGCATAACATAAGACTGTCAAAGTATACATTAACAATAATTTTATTAGTTGTCTGGTTTGAATATATTGTTGAGTCCCGTACCCAAAGGGTGCCAACAGTAGCCGTACTATGACTATGACGTGTTAATACCATCATGGTTCCATTGCGAAAAAGGGATAGTGCTATCGGTTATATATAGCTCCGTCTCTCTTTCACGCTGGAACAATGATGGCTTTAACACGTCATATTACAGCCGCTGAACCCTATTACTAAGACTCCGCTGTCCGTCTGTCTGTCAGCGGGCTGCATCTCACGAACCGTAACAGGTTGACCGTGCATTTCTATTGCCGCTGTTACAACAAATAATAAAAATAAAATAAAGTTGAAAAATAAAAAGAAGTTGCTACAAGAAACGTGTTTAAAACAAAATAATTACCTACCTATGTAGTGTTAAATATTGTGCGATGGTACGGAACCCTTTCTTTAATATTTAAAAACCTTGTTAAGTAATAATACCGAGTATTATACTGCCGTGGTTATGATAATTACAGTAAGTCACATTTTTGTCGATATTCAGTTGAGTACATATTCTAGAGATCTACATTTCTGTACATTTAAAATTTGAAAATATATCATAGAAAATCAAATAAGCTTAAGAAGTGAAATGCAGATATGTAGATCTCAATCTCTACATGCCAAATATGTACTTAACTCAATATCGACAAAAATGTGACTTACTGTAATTATCATAACCACGGCAGTATAGTATTCCGACAAAAATAATAAATGAAGTTTGTGTGCAGATGATAACGCTTAAGTACAACAATGACGTTTTTGCTGACCTTGTATAGTGATTATACTTTTTCGTACATGCATAGCAACAACTCTCTAATTTAAGTCCACAAAAAATTTAATTTTTATGTAAATAATACTGAATAGGTAGGTACCTCAGCCATAAAATCAACACAATTCTTGTTCAACTCTTTTAGCTTTAACTATTGAATACTTTCAAATTTATATTTTACAAGCTGTTAGTGCCTTCTCGCGGCGGCGTGCAGCTTCCTTCCTGGAGGATAATATTAAAAAATACCGTTGTCCCCCATTTTTTACCTAGGGAATAATATACTGATGATTTTCCGCACGTAATATTTGGCAGTTTCGCAATATCTGCTATGGGTAATTGTGAACCCTGTTTGAAGACATGGGAGAAAAAAATATTTTCTAAATGAATATAACAAACAGACCGATTAAAAGGCATTTTTCTGAATAAAACACAACAAAACGTTTAAAGTTAATTTATTGAACAACTATTAGTTACAATGATCACGCTTTACGTTTACAGCATCAGCAGACATTCAACTAAATATAATAATAATAATATTGTCGTTAATACCATTAAAATGATACTATTTTGCTTACAATAGGCCACCAAAACTTTCCTTACACATCAATAGACTTAGGAATTTAGTAAAACACTGGAAAAATTAAAGTACAATTGGAAAAGGCTAGAAATTAAAACAATCATTTTCATTACTGGCAACACCGTATGCCAAGTGTCAATCTGTGTTTTAAGTAATCTTCCTTCATGATCTAAAGTATCTAGAGGAAGACCACATTTCTCATTTTTTTGTTGCCAAGTCGCACTACAATAATTTATTAATGACATGATTTTTATTCTGCAAAAAGCTTTCCCCTCTAAAATCACTAGCTATGATGTAAAAAAAGGTAAAGAACAAAAAAAATAACGGAAATGTTAAATTATAGTGCAGCAAGCTAGCCCAGAGTAACGAAAGCGTGTCCAGCAGAGGGCGCTATAAGGTTGTTACTAGTAAGATTTGGATTTTCAACATAACTGGCGTAATGTGGGTGCACTAAAGGTACACCTCTGCCTAACTCTTCGGCGATTACAGGGGTGATGTTATAATGTAAAAGCCCTCTATTTTATCGTACCTGTTGTAAAGTGGTTTCCTAGTCACTCTCTTTCAGATGTTTTCTGCATAACCTAGTAAAATCCCTAGATTTAAAATTCTATATCCGCAGTGCTTTCTCCCACTTTCTTCTCAGTGATAAATCACTTGGAAATTTATATGCACCTATTACTTTACATCCAAAGCTAAGGGGGAAACTTAAAAAACATACAATTCAGGTATATATTTCTAGTGTAACAAACTTTTAGCAATACTAGATGGAAATAATTGACAGTAATCTTCCCTATTGGACGAAAGATCGACAATATCTGACATTTTCTTTTCACCGGCAGCGCTGCCGTCACCAGGCTAGGTGGGCTTGCTACACTATACTTTTCTTTAGCTTATGTATTTATAGTCGACTTTCTAGGTACTCACGTCCCTAGCCAAATTAAGCACTGTGCCGATGCCCTACTAACACGGATTCAGCGAAGAGTTTAGCCGAAACACGGCATGAAACTTGAATGAACTTCATAAGGCCCCATTTAGCATGGTTTAATTTTAAAACTTATCAAAGTGTATGTTATAAGGTGGGTACTTTCAAAGTCATGTTTTCAGCTTGCACTTGAACGTTGACCGTCGACCGATTATGTCTCATGTGTGATTTGACAAGATCTGAATTGACAAGCGCGGCCATTAGGCTGAGCTCTCCCGCCAACACTGTGGCGCATATCAGTGACGCTAATCTTGCTGAGTTTTCTGCAGGGCGTGCCCCTGCCCCCTTAACTCCTAGGATATCTAGACAGGCACCTTGTCCCGTCAAAATGGTACCTCCGCCAACAGTTCCCACTTCCAAAGAAGGCATGGTACAAGTTACATATAGATCGTCACTATTTTCACCGCAAACCTCCATGTTTGTTGAACAATTCGAGCTGGTTACATTCTGAGCCGGATCCTGGCCAGTAGCTATGTAAATAGCGGTTACCATATTGGCTGCATGAGCGTTATTCCCGCCTATGGAGCCAGCCAAAGCTGAGCCAGAGAGATTCTTAATTTTGTTGCACCTAGCCAGAGTTCTGGCATCAGTTTTAAAAATGGTTCTTAAACTATCATTGGTTATCGTCGTTTCGCAGACTACTCTTTTACCCCTACCTTTAACCCAGTTAATGGCTGCAGCTTTTTTGTCTGAACAGTAGTTTCCAGATAAGCTAATAACTTCCATATCGGGGAAGTAGTTTTTAAGTAATTTTAGGGCGTTTTCGGCTCCTTTGGACACCATGTTCATGCCCATTGCATCGCCTGTTGTAGCCCGAAATCTTAAGTACAATGTTGCTCCATCGACTCCAATGTGAATTTCTTGGAGGCGAGCGAATCTTGAAGTAGAATCAAAGGCTTCTTTTATTACAGCATAGTTGTCTTTATTATCTATCCATTGTCGGCATTCGTGAGCCCTTACAACATTGGGAAGTTTAATTGCTGGGGCTCTTGTCATGCCTACGTCTTCGACAACACTTATGACTCCTCTTGTACCAATGGCTTTAGCACCTCTGTTTGTGGATGCAACTAACGCCCCTTCTGTTGTAGCCATTGGGATCATGTACGGTTTGCCATCAACCACTAAAGGACCTGCATAGCCGACCGGTACACCAACATAACCGATAACATTTTCACAACAAGCGTTCAGCACTTTAGAATAATCATAATTTAAATAAGGCAGCTGTTTGATTGCCAATTCAGTTTGGAACCTTGATCCGACGACTTTTCTGCGCAATCTTACACCACGTAACGGATCGCCTAATACTGCTTCTAGCCTATGTAAGGGTATATGGGACTGTTCTACGAGCATCACCACTTCTTCATCGCTTAGTGAGACGCAAGCTCCCTCAGATCTGTATATTTCGAGGCATTCTGCCATCGGACGCTTTTTGGAGTTAAGTTTTGCCGCAGAAGAGCTCGGAGAGAGTGTAGGCCATTCATCTTCTAATACTCCTTCTGTTTGGGTGCAAACTTCTGAATTCGTGTCATCTCCTACTGAGAATTTAGGCTTATTTCTGGTCTGTTCTTGAACGACTTCTTTAACAGTCATGTCATTCATATCTATGACCCAGTTTCTTTGTTCTTCAAAGAACACGAATTTTATAATCAGAGCGCAAAGCAGAGTTGCTATGACAATATAATCGGCGGAAACGGAGAACCATTTGACGTACGAATGTAAAAGAATATTGTCATTTGTAGCAGGGGTCAAAGTGTCTGTCGGACCTTCGATGATTCCGTTATCAGAACTCCAGGGCCACCGGCTGGTAAGGTGGACACATAATAACCCAGCCGCCATAATCATCTTCACTCTTTGGACTACTGGATTCGGTTTCAGATCAGCTTCAGAAAACGGACTGTTTGGGGACATTTCTTTTCGTCCTGAAGCGAAATCTGCTACCAGAGAAAGACAGGCAGGATAGAAAGTGACGAAGACCAGGTAATCTACTAACAACGCTAGGCAGGCAAAAGTACACATATGTTCTAGCCTGGGTACTCCAGATAGGGCTCCAACTCCTACTAACAAAACTGCTAGGAAAGTATCCAAGGTTGCTGTCGGTCCAAGCAAAGCCAATGCTCTTCCGACTCTCTTTCCCTGGTCCTCACCAGCACACCACCCCGCCTTCGCCATTCTCGCGCCCCTTGCCACGTCAGCGACCAACAGAAAGAGAAACGGGGCATCCTTAATACTCGCTAACTCGCTCCAGAACAAACTAGCGACCGCTGACGTGAAGATGAAGCTAGCAAATGTGGAAAACACCCCGGCAATGATGAGAAGGTACTTCGAAGCGATTTTGTGCAGGTTTGAGATTTGGTAGTAAGCATAAAGGAGTGCTGCGCAACGGACAAAGGTCATGATCACTGCGTCTGCGGCTTGGTATTCAGCCTCTAGTCCCGGGCATGCTCTAGCCCATCCCGCGCAGTGTTCTGATCTATTTCCCGGGCCATTTCTCTCGACGCTAGCGGCGCATGCGAGCAAGGCCAAGGTTGCCACGATCACCTCCCATTGGTGACGAGCGCAGAACTCGCCGTGAGCTCCCCACACTTTCATTTCTACTACTTAGCTGCTTACACAGCTGATATCTGAAATTAAAGAAAAGGGAGAAATTAGTTTCTGAAGTTATTAAAAGGGCGAAATTGGATATTAAAGAAGACGTTTTTGGATCTGTATCAGTTTCTTTGTATGCCGTTAAAAGCACAAATACCCACCCAGCCCACCTAACAAAAGTGAGTTTGAATTTCTTGTAGACAACAATTTAAACAGAGCAAAGGGTGAAGTTCGACCTCACGACTCGACCTCGTTAGGCCATTGCCTTCCCTGTAAGCCTATTATAGGCTAGCTTTTATTTAGAGCGTTAAAGACAATTTATAAAATATCCCTATATCGTTAGTTTTTTTGACGTGAAAACGTCTATAAGTCGGTGTACTGGTGGTAAGTTCAATACTTCTGACCGACAAAAACATGTAAGATTTCAACCGTTAATAAATACGAGACTTAGTGCTAGAGTAATGAATGGGTATTCAAAAGATAGGTCATATTTGTAACAATTTTGAGGCAGGATATAATTTGCCTATAACGTCACACTATGAGTGCACGCGCATTAGCGCGACCCTCTATTTTTCACTATGTGTCAAAATTCCAATTCGTATAACGCAAAAACGTGTTTAGCTAGAACAGTGATTCTGGTGTCGTTGTAAAGAGTTGACAGAGCACTATTAGCACCTAAAGAGAAACAACAAAAATATTGGCCAAGATAGGGTTAAAAGTCGTCTCAGATCGGCCGTATTTTTATTTTAAATACATTTTTAATTCAGGTAGTACCTATCAAAACAAAAATTTAAAAATAAAATTGGTGAAAAAACAGAATTTCCTTGAATTTCAATGCACCAAAGTCCTAGTAAATGTGATATTTAAACAAATTAATCTTTTTTTCGAATTGAAGACCTTCAAATAAATATGGCATTTATTCATTTTGAAGAATCTCTTGTAACTATGGACAATATTTAAATAGGAAGTAAAATATAAATATTATGTATACGTATATAATAATAAAAAGGGAAGAGCTCATTGGGTATCAACAAATTCGTCCACATCGCTGTCAATAGGATAAGTGCCCAAAAGGCTGGGAGCATTGCATCCTTGGATGGCAATGCTGAATCTTTGGACCAAAAATAGACCAGCCCTCTGGTCACGTGAAGAGTCGACCAACCGCTTGGCGATGTCCCGAAATACTCAATGTGCACTGTGACCCCAAGGCCTTAGTGTTTCAACTCCAAACAGCTCAAACATAAAGTAAATATTTTAACGTATTTACGTATCCACGTGCAATTGATCACCACAGAGTACTAGAGAATCTCATGATTTTAAACCTCTGCTTTTGTCAAAACTCCTCGTCATCTACCTAGCCTTTGCCCAACTATGTTGTGGTCGGGTTCCAGTGTAACCAGATACAGTTGAAGACCAGTATTTTACATGGAGCGACTGCCTATCTGATCTCCATAACCCAGTAACTGGGTAATACGATACCCCTTGGAAAGATTGGTTGTCAGATTTTCGGGGTTCTTGCTACCCGTAACGACTGTCACAAATCCACGAATGATTGCCGGGACCAACAGTTTTTTGCGTGCATTCAGAGGCATGGCGTGATTGCGGTATTTAGGGATCCGGGAATTAGGGAAAATAAACAACAACATCTAAATATAGGATCTCAATTCGAAACTCGCACTAAATTTAGCTTAATCCAAATACCGGTAATTCTACAAACCCGTTACGCACTAAACACAACACTATTTATAAACAAAACAACGGATACGATATACAGTTACGATTCGCCCGATAAACGTTGTAAAACGACAACACTAGTGACCTAAGATGAAACCGGTTTTGGTGTTGTGTGCTTAAAAACGGACAGATGACCATGATGGCTTTCTACAAAGCATTGACATTTTAAAGTTTTTAATAAAAATGAAAGTAAGTTAAATTTTTTCCTTGTTTTTGGTCTGACCTTGCCTTTTTTAATTTCCGGGATGAAATGTGCCGTTGTGGCCTTTTTCCAGAGGCTGTTAAACGCGGCTGAATTTATAGTATATTACTGCAGCGGCTAACAACAGAGGCATTGATGGACGAACGTGAAAATGTGGGCCGAGGCGAAACCGAGGCACACATACGTGAGTCCATCAATATCTGGTTGCGGCCAAGGCTTGTATAGTACTTCTCTCAAATAATGCGCAGAAATTCAAACTAAGTAAATCCTACTATCCTATCCTACTAATATCATAAATGTGAAAGTTTGTGAGGATAGATGTATGGATGTTTGTTACTCTTTCACGCAGAAATTGCTGAACGGATTTGGATAAAATTTGGAACACAGATAGTTTATAGCCTGGATTAACGTGCAGGATACTTTTTATCCCGGTAGTACGTTCCCGTGGGATAATTTCCGACATCCACGCGGGCGAAGCCGCGGGCAAAAACTAAGTAGTTAATTATAAATTTCAGAATCAATGACGAACAACCATATCTTTTCTCGCGCCAATATGTTCATTTGTTTCTTACTATTTGCTAAGCCAGTTCGAGATTATAATAAAATATTTGATAAGTTACCTCCTTGGTTGCCATGGATCGAAGTAAAAAGTCGTTCCATTTTTAGGGTTCCGTACCCAAAGGGTAAAACGGGACCCTATTACTAAGACTCCGCTGTCCGTCAGTCTATCTGTCCGTCTGTCACCAGGCTTTATCTCATGAACCGTGATAGTTAGACAGTTGAAATTTTCGCAGATGATGTATTTCTGTTGCCGATATAACAAAAAATACTAAAAAACAGAATAAAATAAATATTTAAGGGGGCTCCCATACAACAGACATGATTTTTTTGCCGTTTTTATAGATAATGGTACGGAACCCTTCGCGAGTTGCGCGAGTCCGACTCGCACTTGGCCGGTTTTTAAATTACACGACAGCGAGTTTTCATAGTAATTTAATCGGCCGCTAAACACGACAGATATGGATCTCTATACTAACATTGCCGGCCGCTGCTCATATGTATTTGTCCAGTACAGCATTTTCGATATAACTCGAAGAAGGTTGTCAAAATAATGCTCGAATTTCCAAGCATGTTTGAGAAAATATTCTTATTTGTTATCAAAACATATCGATTAAATAAATTGTATTTTAAATATTAAAATTAACGGTGAAGTAAAACATCGTGAGCAAACTGTCCAAGAACCAAAAATTCGAAGACATGTGTCATCCAACAACCCGCACTGCGACCGGGTAGTAGATTACAGCCCACTCCCTCTATAAGAGGACGCCTGTGTCCCAGCAGTGGGAACATTATGGGCTGGTTATGCTTCATATTTTTTTAACCGACTTCAAAAAAAGGAGGTGGTTCTCAATTCGACTGTGTTTTTTTTTATGTGTATTAGCTCAGAACTTTTTTCTGGGTGAACCGATTTGGATGATTCTTTTTTTATTTGAGAGCTGGTGCTTCATATGTGGTCCCATTTATGTTTGATCAAGTTCTGACCACTACTTTTTGAGTTATCCTTAATACTGCGTATTTTTTTTCCACTTCGTTTATATTGAAGATGTTTTAATAATTTCCTGTCACGGTTATTTACATATCAAGTAGTGGTATACGAATGTGTGTGGGGTAGGTACCACAACTAGAAAGTGAAAAAAAAAAAAACACTAAAATACGTGAAAAATAATTTTAATTTCGGAAGTCGGTGGCCAAAAACGAAAATACACAACCAAAGACACCGATTTCCGAAATTAAAGTTATTTTACACGACTTTTTGTGCTTTTTTTGGACGTCAGTTGTTTTTTTGTAAAAAAGTGTTGATATAAATTAGTATCAAAACCTTGATTTTAGATTTTCTTTACAATTACCAAAAAAATTCACAATAGTCATCACTCATCATAAATACTTTAAAATTAGAAAAACAAAATTGTTGTCGACTGTTTTGCAAAATTTACTTTATCAAATAAAAAACGAGCATTTATCACTGCGTTTTTGGCTATTTCGTAATGGTTTCCTCACGGTGATTTCATTCACAATAAACTGGACAGAGTTCAGAACAATAAAAATCATTTATAGCCTACATAGAAAACTAACAATATAAAAAGGTAAAATTGTTTGTTTGTAATAACAGCAGCACGGGTCGATCGATCAAGTTAAGCTATCTTCGCCACGGTCGGTCCGCGGATGGGTGACCATCTTTACATACCGAGACCCCTCCGTGCTTTGGAAAGCACACTAAGCCGTTGGTCCCGGCTGTCATTTTTGGATCTTTGACAGTCGCTTAGGGTAGTCAAAAGCTCGAATGTCTGGCAACCAGCCTTACCAAGGGGTATCGTGTAACCCAGTAACTGGGTTGTGGAGGTCAGAAAGGCAGAAGCTCCATGTAAAATATTGGTATTCAGCTGCATCCGGTTAGACTGGAAGCCGACCCCAACGTTGAGGTAAAGGCTAAGCAGCTGTAAGAGGTAATCTCTGGAAGTACTGCTCCGATTTCAACTGATTTCTATAACTTGAAATTGGCAACAGCATATTGCCACACAACACACACACACCCCCACACACCCCCCGCACACACACCCTGCACACACACGCATTCACACACACCCCCCGCACACACACCCTGCACACACACACCCGCACACACACGCATTCACACAGACACCCTGCACACACCTCGCGCAAACACACACACATACGTTCACACACACACATTCACACACACACCCCGCACACACACACACACACATACAAAAACACACACACACACACATATTGGGACATTGGTGGGTTGGTTGGCATTGGTTTGCACATTCACATTGGAGTCATTGCCGAGTGCCATAGAATAATATGTTATATAGTATTGTTGAATTCCACGAGGACATAGTCGCAAACAAAAGCTAGTAAATAAATATATAAACTGTATCCTCATAAAATTCATCTCATGTATTCTGCGCGGAAACTGAATAATATTATAGCCACGATAGGCCCTGCGAATATCAAATAAATGCTATGAACCATACATATAAGTCGTAGGAAGACAATACAACAATATAGAATAATATTTTTTATTGAAACAAAAACAAACTTACGATGTTTGGATAAAGTGCATCGATATAAAGCATTCATCATAATTTCAGCTGAAAACACGTTCACAGCTGGGCAAATGCTTTTTGGCATGGAATCCAAAACTTCGGTCATTTGAATGACTGTAGTCATTCACGCGAGCGAGTTGACCACGTGACGCGAGTCCTTCAGTACGAATGTATAGCTTCAAGAAAAGAAATCGCCTGGTACAGAACCTTCTCCTTTTTTTGAAGTCGATTTAAAATGGTTTTCTTTACATATGTTCCGTTTCCAATTGTCATGTCAAAGTCAGTAAATACTGCCATGAATTTACAGTTTGGAAAAACCTGTTTTTACAATTGTTCGACTCATCTTAAGTCCTAATTGATCATGCAAACACAGATACAGAAGACTGGTTATTCCGCTAATGTACTACTTAAGTTTTCTATAACCCTATGAAATTCAAGTTACCTCCATAACCCTAAAAGGCATGGACATAAGAGTCTTAAGGTTAATCAAACAATTTTTCTCAAATACGACTTAACCAACATTTAAAAGTAAGATACAAGGTCAAGCATTCTGCCATTATGAAATACCTCTCAGAATACATATTAGCTAACCAGCCACTCAATTATCACCTCAAAAACTATGCAGGTAGAGGCTAAGATTACTTGAGAATGTATTGGCGTCTAGTTTTTATGGAGACGCTAATTCGGAGACCAGCAAAAAAAATATCGTATGATTTTTAAGGTGTAGACAAAAGTTAGGTTCACAATAGGTCATTGAGACAGTGATTTCGATTTCAGCTCAAATAACCATAACAGAACATCGCGCCTGTATCTGCCAAAGGAGTAGGCAGAAAGTACACCCAGATTTCGGCAGTTATTTAAGTCCCATTTGATAGAGCGCCCGTGGGCGATCCTGTACCCTCCATGTACCCTCCAGCGGGCGAAATTCTAAGCCCCAAGCTGCTAATAAAAAAACCGGTCAAGTGCGAGTCGGACTCGCGCACGAAAGGTTCCGTACCATTGACTAGGTAAACAACAGTAGGTACACAAACTAGGTGCCTACCTGTTGCCATTATTGACATCGAGCAAAAAAGGGCAAAAAAGTCGCGTTTGTTGTATGGGAGCCTCCCTTAAATATTTATTTTATTTTGTCTTTAGTATTTGTTGTTATAGCTGCAACAGAAATACATAATTTGTGAAAATTTCAACTGTCTAGCTATCGCGGTTCTTGAGATACAGCCTGGTGACAGACAGACGGGCAGACAGACAGCAGTCTTAGTAATAGGGTCCCGTTTTTAACCTTTGGGTACGGAACCGTAACAATCACAAAAGAACCAAATTTTCAGATCCCATGCCAAAATGCCTCTTTTTGGTAGGTCTTTGTCTAGCTGTGAACTGCAAGCATATTTCAGGGTGTGGCGTAAATGTGCATTCTTGTCATCGCGGGGAGAACCAGCACCCTAATTACGTAACACACGATCTATCACAATCTGAATCATTTTGAAGCCTATTGCTAAACCATTGCTTTATATGTTCGAAAAATGTGTCTGCTCAACAACGTAAATAACGCAATGAATGTTGTTGATCTGTCAAAATGAAACCCTTTCCTACTGTTAGTGTGTTACGTAATTACCCCGCTGGATGAGGCTAGCACAGGAGGGTGGGATTGGCACAAGAAAAGAGAGTCTTGTGCTCAACAGTGGATAAAGTGGGGCTCTGGATGATGATGGCGTAAATAGTAGTCCAACGTTAAGGGATCGAAACACCATAATATACGAGGGTCATTCAATAAATACTTAGCCTACAAAAAGTAAACGAAAATTTTGGAAAAGTGGCAATTTATTTTTCAACATAGTCTCCTTTTAGTTCGATACACTTAGCCCAGCGATGCTCCAACTTTTTTAACCCGTCCGAAAAATAGTTTTTGTCAAACTCTGCAAAATAGGCCTCCGTGGCGGCGATGACCTCCTCATTCGATCCATATCTATTCCCGGCGAGTGATTTTTTCAGATTAGGAAACAGAAAGAAGTCACAAGGGGCCAAATCTGGAGAATACGGTGGATGGGGCAGCAATTCGTAGCGTAATTCGACCAATTTGGCCATGGCAACGGCAGACGTGTGAACCGGTGCGTTGTCGTGGTGAAACAGCACTTTTTTCTTCGCCAGATGGGGTCGTTTTTTCTTTAATTCGGCGTCGAATCGGCCTAATAAATCGGCATAGTAAAGCCCTGTAATTGTTTTACCCTTCTCGAGGTAATCGATGTAGATCACACCTTGTGAATCCCAGAAAACGGTGGCCATAACTTTTCCGGCCGATTTTACAGTTTTCGCCTTCTTTGGAGCACGTTCCCCGGTCTGGATCCATTGTTTTGATTGCTCCTTGGTCTCTGGTGTGTACCAGTGGATCCAGGTTTCATCGACGGTCACAAAACGACGCAAAAACTCCGCTGGATTCATCTTAAACAGCGCCAAACACGTCTCCGATGTGGTCTCACGGTTGCGCTTGTTTTCTGGTGTGAGTAAACGCGGCACCCATCGCGCCGACAGCTTTCTCATGCCGAGTTCCTCGTGAAGAATATGATGCACTGTTCCTTCTGAAATGCCTACAGTCTCAGCTAGCTCCCGAACCTTCAATCGGCGATCTGCCAATACGAGATCATGGATTTTTTTAATGTTTTCCTCCGTAGCAGCTGTTTTCGGTGCACCTGGACGTGGTTCATCAAAAACCGACGTACGGCCACGTGCAAACTCGTTGAACCAATTCTTGACGGTGGCCATCGATGGAGAAGAGTCACCGTACACAGCATCCAAGCGCTCTTTGATTTCGATGCGCGTTTTCCCTTCCAAAAATAGGAATCGAATCACCGAACGATATTGCTCTTTTTCCATTTTTGTAAAACCGATCGGCACGTTCGCTTCCATAAGTTGTCAAATTAAAACAAATGAAGGGATTGGAATGAAAATTTGAAAAAAGAATTAAAAAAGAATGTGCTACACTGTGGTAAAACTCTTTTGAAACTACAGCGCCCTCTGGCGATGAGGCTAGGTACTTATTGAATGCACCTCGTATAATATATATATATATTTATAGTCCAGACCCAAAACTGTGTGGATAGAGCTTTAGACAAAACACTGCCCGTGACAGTGACAGACTGACAGATTTATTTATTTATTAATTAGGGATGATTTACGGCTAAAATTAACATAATAAAAAAAATTGTACGTGAGACTGAGAGTCAATTAAAAGTCATTACTTTTAAAAAATAGTTGAAAGAGTGTGAACAACACAAAACAAGAAAAAAAAAACAGTATAATATTCAAGCTTATACTATCCCATTTCATATTCAATCCTAACTAATATTATAAATGCGAAAGTAAGTTTGTTTGTATGTTTGTTACCTTTTCACGCCTAAACCACTGAACCGATCATCCTGAAATTTTTCATATACGTTGTCAGGTGTACAGAAACGAACATAGGGTACCCCCTTTTTTTTTTTTGGGTGGGAAACATCAAATGACCTCTCCCGCTCTAGGCGGAGTGGAAGGGCGTGTCAGACTCTTACTGACTAAAACCCACCCGTGTTCCTTCAGTTGCCTGTGCGCCAGGGCCACGGTAACTCTTTCGAACAATCCGCAGCCCCGGCAGGCATCGGTCCTATCGGACCCCGTCAATTGGGCTGACATCTCTACATAGGGTACCCCTAATCCCGAAAAAATAAATACTGTTCCCGAGGAAAATAACAATAACGTTCTTATGATAATAGATGGCGCCACGTGCCTTTCGAATCATGATTGACTAATATTATTATAGAAACTTTAGTAGTGTGTTATGAGTTTTTTATTTAAGTACCTAATACATTTTGTGAGACTTAGAGTGTCAATAGACCGGTTTTTCATAGTCCTAACTATAATTCCCCGAACAACTCGAATGGATTGTCAAATTCTAAATTAACGCGAGCGAAGCCGCGGCCAAAGCTAGTACAATAATAAAAACTTGAACATACAAAATCTTAATTAAAAAAGCTAAGGCTTAAGCACTTTCTGGGTGTGGACACACCTGTTATGAAAGGGTCAAAATCATGCTGTTTACAATTAATGTCATTAAAGTTCCTACTTGCACGCACTATAAATTAATTTTGCCTGTAATTCGTAGAGGTAAATGGAATGGTAGAATGGATGGTAGATATGGGACGAACACGTGCCGACCCATGATTTACGTCACAGCCGAGCCTAGACAATCGGTATATCATATGATGGACCGGTATAACATGATTATCATGTTTGGCTGGCCGAGATAAAAATTAATAGCGAATTATTCAACGAATGATTTGGTGGCCCGGAAGTTAAAACGGTAGGATTTTGAGTCCTACTGTAACCTGAGGCATAAATTCAAGCTATGGAACACGCTTTGCTTGGAATCTTTCTGAGGGATCGAATCTGGAACGAGGTGATCCGGCAGAGAACCAAAAGTTGTCGTCATAACTCACAGAATAAGCAAGCTGAAGTGGCAATGGGCCGGCCATATTAGCCGTGGAACCGATGGCCGTTTGGGTAGACGTGTTCTTTAGTGGAGATCGCGAATCGGCAAACGTAAAGTAGGACGCCCTCAGGCTAGATGAAGCGACGATCTTCGCAGGGTGGTATCAGCTAGATGCGACTTGCCGAGGATCAAGTTGAATGGCGTGCAATTGGAAAGGCCTATGTCCAGCAGTGGACTGCTTAAGTTGATGATGAAGTACCTGGCAACTACCAATGAAGATGTATTTTAGACTAAATACGATCTCATGGGCCATACAAAATTGTTACGTGTATAAATTTACACATTTCGTTTTTTTTTGCATTGAGAACTGGGTTAGTTGTGGTAAACAAATCCGTAAACATTGAGAGTGCACTGTTTACGTCGTCAAAATCTTGTCTATTCCTGTCAACTTTAAAGATAAGAGGGGTATCATCTGCAAACAGTACAACGACACAGATACCCTTTATATAGATAAATAAGCAGCTCTGCCGAAATACGTATTTTTTTTGGAAATCCAAAACTGCACGCCTCATAATCTCATTCAATTCTATAAAACATAACAAAAACCGAATGAAATGTCTAGTCGTATTTTTAACCGACTTCAAGAAAAGGAGGAGGTTCTCAATTCGACCGTATTTTTTTTTTTTAATGTGTGTTAGCTCAAAACTTTTTTCTGGGTGAACCGATTTGGATGATTCTTTATTTATTTGAAACCTGGTGCTTTACATGTGGTCCCTTTTAAATTTGATCAAGTACTGACCAGTAGTGAGTTATCCTTAATAATGCGTATTTTTCCACTTAGTTTATATTGATGACTTTATAATAATTTCTTGTCACGGTTATTTACATATCAAGTAGTGGTATACGAATGTGTGTGGGGTAGGTACCACAACGAAATAGTGAAAACTAAAAACTTAAAAAAAAAGCAAACGACTTCCAAAAAAAACACAAAAAATCGCGAAAAATAACTTATTTTCGGAAGTCGGTGCCCAAAAATGAAAATACACTACCAAAGACACCGACTTCCGAAATTAAAGTTATTTTACACGAGTTTTTGTGTTTTTTTTGGAAGTCGATTGTTTTTTTGTAAAAAAAGTTTTTATTATATTACTAATTACAATTAAACTACATTGAATTAGACCGTGATTTTCGAAAGGACTTAGTTTTCGATAATACTGAAGCGTTTAAAAAAAAAATGACTCGATTAGTTAAGTTATTCGGGATTTATCGTGACCACGCCAGGATCCATACATACAGACACACGGACGTCCACAGAATAATTTTTTGAAACAGTTTTGCCATTATTTTAAATAGCAAAATGTATTTTAAAAAGAACATGAGTGTTGAAACTAGTGTTTGTTTCTTGACGTTTGTGTGTGAATATTATTCTACAAGTGCGATATGAAGTAAAGACATTTTTAGCTCAAGGAATTACTTGTTCTTTGTAAGGCGAGAGTAGAGCACTACCTCACGCGCTCAATTAAGGACTGACTATGAACGTTTTGCAGTATCTTGTTGTCTATAATATAATACTTAGTCATGGCGCACACTATGCGACATACGGCAGGCACAGCTCGGCGACTAGACGAACGACAGGCTGCGGCCGACAATTTTACAATTATATTTTGTTCAAAGCTTGGCGTCGAGTTGCTTGTCGCAGCGACTGGCGACGCACGATACACGCGCACACACAAATGTCTCTGTTAAAAACTCAAAGAAAATAATCGCTTCCTGCACGACGTCCGTCATAACGACTAGTCGCAGATGCAAACGACAACTCTGCCTCTTATTGCAGCGATTAGACGCAGCGACAAGTTTGTGCTGGCGATTTAAGTATGTATAAACACGAACACAGGTGACATGTTGGCACCCTGACATCCATCGGAAAGGATAAAGAATTATAATTGAGCTAAGCAGTACCAACATACATACCATGCGCGGCGTTAGGTGAAAGTCGACGACATAGAATTTTAAATGAGACAGCTAAAACAAAGCGAGAATTTGTCCTATAATTTCGTATTGAAGGGTACAGAAAGTCAGTGCCCTGCATTACCTGACCCCTCGTCCCCTCATCTTCTTTGTAGGAGGAGCTAGATAACGCAGGGCTGTTTGCACTTGCTGACATCACTGAAGTAGGTAATGGAGATGAGAATTGGATTCCTTTGAGCAAGAGGTTTTTGGCAAAGAAAGGGTCGCTTCTGCGCCAAATATAGATGTGACAAAATCCGATTTAGGGATTTTATCGACAGCATTATCAGCAGTAGGGCACAATGGGGAGAAAAATGGTATAAAAATGTGAATTTATACGTGACGTAATCGTGTTTTATACGTAAGAAAATCTTTATGGATTATCTCTTCCCGGAGAAGATTTAAGTTAATATAATTATGTCAGTCCAGCGATAAGAACCCGACAATACCCTTGCTTCCTCTAAATTAAGATTAGTTAGATATACTAAAGTATTGTATGCTACTTGCAAGGTATATCTGACAAATAAATTACCTATGAAAGGAAGTGAAAATTATGCTATCGTATTTCCCCGATATTCTGTCCTTTTCTGTCGCTCAGAAAAATCTTTCACTAGAACGAGAAAGAGGCGGCCAAGGAATTGTTCTGCTAATGCCGAAAATCTCGGGTATAACACCGTAATCAGTCAATAACGTTCCTACTGCTGGGACACAGACTTCTTATCCGTGAGAAGGAGTGGGCCGTAATCCACCACGCGGGCCCAGTGCGGTTTGATAGATGTCACGTCTTTGAATTTTTGGTTGTATGACATGCCGATTTCCTCACGATGTTTTCGTTCACCGTTTTGAGATCTTGGGCGTTTACAGGCATCATCATTCTCCTTCCCTTATCTCAATTATTTGGGGTCAGCACAAACATGTATTTCCTTCCATACTTCTCTATCATTCGTCATCTCGGTAATCACCCTCTTTCTGGCCATATCATCCATCGTTTCTTTGGTTTACCCCTACACTTATAGCCATCCACATTCATGCTCAAAACTTTTCTCACGACATCGACATTTTCCTCATTCCTCCGCATTTTGATGCAATCCAGGAAAATATAAACCGTGCGGATTGGTCTGGCTCAAGCCATAGACTCGTCCCAACAGACGTAGACATCATGCATCATAGTTTATCTCTATTTTTAGACGATATACAAATTATTTATGACTACAATACTATATTCGCTAGATGCTGTGATAAAATCTATAACGTCAACCAATACAATACATCCATTGTTACTCGAATGTTTAAGAACTACGCGTAAGTTAAAATAAATGAATTGTGATTCCAATGCTGACGGAAGCCAGTTTGCGTATATTGTATAATTATGAACATCGTTAGTATATAATATATCTCGCGAGATTATAAACTATTGAAAAATTGTGAACTGCAACAAACCATTTAGAATTTAACTCGTTATTTTTCTATAGTTTATAATCTGTCCATGACAAACCGACAAATTGTGAACCGGTATCAAATTTGCATCCGACGGATCGCACCTTGCACTAATACTAAATAGCCAAGTAACTGCGACCAACTTAGAAGTAGCGCTCGCCGGCCGCTGCCGCGGCACCGCCCGCTTCGCTCGCTCGGCTCGCGCGCGAATTTTCACAGTTCCAACCTAACCCATTTGGTCGGGGTGCCCTGGCTTAGTTACTGCTACCAATTCGGCTACCGCCAAGACCGACAAATCAGGGAAGGTTCACAATTTTATGGGTGATAAAATCGGACAGATTGTGAACCCTGTCGGTAAGTGCAGGGTCTTTCAGAATTTGACGGTTTGACATGGATAGATTATAGACTATCGAAAATTAATAGTTTAGTTTACTAAGAAGTTCCACCTAAGAATAATTCTTAGGTGGAACAAATTTGCAAAGTTTGACGATTGATATGAAATTGATGATTATTATTCAGTAAATATATCATTCCTACAGTCGCGAGTCGCATTTTGATCAAAATACGACGTAAAACAGAGCTGCAATTTGCAAAAAATCTAAGAAAATTTGAGTTTTGCGAGCTACAGTTGGGGATTCATCTTAAGATATTTTTTTTTGAGTTCGTACCAATACGAGAGGAAGTAAATAATATGCTGTTTTGTTGTGATTGAATTGGTTTGCCAAAAGAAAAACAACCAACGATATAAGTTCCGTAACCGCAAAAAAATTCTAGCTGTTCAGTCAAATTAGGGGACAATTTTTCTAGCCAAAATGTGCAGAATTAAATAACTTACCTCGTGTAGAATTTTATACGGTGCCGTTAACTGGTAGTATTGAAATTACTTCTTGTAAAATTATAATAAAACAAGTACTCTTATTTCCAAATACATATCTACAATCTTTTATGCTCAGGCTTATTGTAAGATTTACCTATTTGAGGTGGTTTTTAAAAGCATTATTTCGTATTTGCTGCGTTAGCGATGGCGCAGAAAACTATGCGCATATCGACGGTGTAGTATCAATAACTAAAAAAATCATGATTTTACATGAGGCGAAAAAAAAACGGTTAATTTCTATAGTTTTTAATATTTGAATCAAAAATATACTCATATTTAAAAAATATTAGGAAACGCTTGTGACGGTGAGAATGATTTCAGACCTTATGTCTTTGCAAATACGAGGTCTTTCATATTTTACCTACGAATATGCAATGAAGTGAAAAACGCTAAAATGTTAGTTATTAGATACTAGCTTTTGCCCGCGGCTTCGCCCGCGTGTATGTCGGAAATTATCCCACGGGAACGTACTACCGGGATAAAAAGTATCCTACGTGTTAATCCAGGTTATAAACTATCTGTGTTCCAAATTCCATCCAAATCCGTTCAGTAGTTTTTGCTTGAAAGAGTAACAAACATCCATCCATCCATCCATCCTCACAAACTTTCACATTTATAATATTAGTAGGATTGATACTTCACCGTCGATATTCTACATTGTCATCATCATCAAAATCCGTCACCCGTTTGAGCTTTCGCATTATTTTTATAAATATAAAAGTAATTCAGTCTTTATGTATGTCTGTCAGTCTGTTACCTTCTCACACGTTAATGGCTGAACGGATTTCGATGAAATTTCGCACACAGGTATACCATGACCTGGATTAGGACAAAGAATACTTTTTATCCCGGTAATACGTTCCTTTGGGATAATTTCCGATCTCCACGCGGGCAGCAGCGGGCATAACTTAGTCCATACTATATCCTTATTATTAATTCTACTTCATTAATATTAATTTGAAAGTTTGTGAGGATGGATGGATGGATGTTTGTTACTCTTTCACGCAAAAACTACTGAACGGATTTGAATGAAATTTGGCACACAGATTGACCATGACCTGGGTAAAAACTTAGGCTAGTTTTCATCTTGGATCGTAAACGAAGTCGTGGGCAACAGCTAGTATTATAAATTCGAAAGTAACTCTGTCTGTATGTTACCTTTTCACGCCTAAATCACTAAACGGACTGCGATAAAATTTGGCGAGGAGATAGATGGCATCCTGAGGAAGGACATAGGCTACTTTTTATCCCGATATTCCCAGAGGATCGAGACTTATGCGGGTGAAACCGCGGGGCGTAGCTAGACTGGTACTCGGCTTCATCCGGTAAGATTGGAAGCCGACCCCTACATAGTTGGGAAAAGACTAGGCAGATTGATTTTGACTGCTCATTGTGATTGCTATAGGGAAGAATTGGGGAAGACCTTGCTTAGCAATGCATAATCAGCCTATAATGTTCCCACTGCTGGGACACAGGCCTAGTCTCTGTGAGAGCCAGTGGGCCATAATCCACCACGCGGGCCCAGTGCGGGTTGGTAGATGTCACATGTCTTTGAATTTTTGGTTCTAGGACATGTTTTGAGAGCAGTGGCGAAGAAAATATTTGACTGAAAACCGACCTTGCCTGACTCGGGGATAGTAACCAGCACCCTAATTCCGTAACACACTATCAATCACAATCTGAATCATTTTGAAGGATATTGCTAATCCATTGCTTAATTTGTTCGAAAAAATTATTTGCTCAACAACGTAAATAACGCAATGAATGTTGTTGAACTGTCAAAATGGAAACCATTTCTACTGTTAGTGTGTAACGTAATTACTCCGCGGGACACTAAGTGCAGCAGGTAAGCTTCCGCACACCAAAGTTTAGACCAACGAAGCAAACAATTAAATTCCATGTCATTTTCGCTTACCTATACTTGATGACGCAGATTTTAATCTGGTCTACTTATAATAATGAAAGAATAGTATCAAAAGAAAACCGGTTTTAAAGTATTGCTATCAGTATCACTGTCCTACATATTAAAATAACGCGTTTAAAACTATCATACTCATTTAAATACTCAAACAAAATCTGCCTTAGTTCGCATATACACGAGCGGTACGTTGTCGACGGCGGCCGTCAACACGCGTCGAAGGCTGCAGTTGCCTCTACCGTTGACGCGTGCCGCTCGTCTATATGAGCACTTAGGATGTCTTTTATTGTCGAACTTTTTCAGGAAACTGAAGAATGGAATAGAATACTCTTTATTACGTACACCATCATCAACTTTGTCTGTGTCATCTCTGACCTAGACTAGAGTCAAGAGCAAACCCATCACAAATAAAAAAATCCATACTAATTACAGATAACATATCATCACGCCTCTTTCGCCCGCAGGGTTGGACAGAGGTGTATCTACCTATAGTACACCCACATTTCGCCAGTTATGTCTAAGTCCCATGTAATGGGGGCGAGCCTATTGCCATCAACCGGACACAAATCCAGACTGCGGGCTGCTGCTGAGAAATTCCTGATAGGACAACCCAATAATACATTGCCCGACCTGGGAATCGAACCCAGGAATCAAATTACAAATATAAATATAGACATAGGGTCACACAATGGGCGCTCTGATCGATAAACACTAAAAAGGAAAAAGATTTTCATTTCACCAAAGCAACGGAAAAATAGCGGCCAAGTGCGAGTCGGACTCGCGCACGAAGGGTTCCGTACCATTATCTATGAAAACGGCAAAAAAATCATGTCTGTTGTATGGGAGCCCCCTTAAATTTATTATTTTGTTTATTCTGTTTTTTAGTATTTGTTGTTCTAGCGGCAACAAAAATACGTCATCTGTGAAAATTTCAACTGTTTAACTATCACAGTTCATGAGATACAGCCTGGTGACAGACGGACAGACAGAAGGCGGACAGCGGAGTCTTAGTAATAGGGCCCCGTTTTACCCTTTGGGTACGGAACCCTAAAAAAGTGGAAGAGGGACAGTTTTGTTAAAGCGTTTTAAACTCCCTAATTTAGTCATCGGCTTTTTTTAAAGAAATGACTGCGTTTAAAAAAGTTTTAAGTAAATTACCCCAGTTTCGTAAGAGACAAATTCGCTGTGTCCTTGACCGACATTCGACAGGAACAACAGTGAAAAAATACGCTGAAAAAATATGGACAATGAGTTAGTCTCCTATTTCAATGTACATATTTTTTCTGCCTTAAATTAAAATTTGAATTTCGCGGGCTACCTTAGCGCATCCCCCATGCGCTAAGGTAGCCCGCGAAATTCAAATTTACTTACGTTTTTTGCAATTTGCAGGTCAGTGTCAGGTTGTATGTTGATTAAAATATGATTCGCGGCCGTAACAAATATGAAAATAAATGGGACCACATGTGAAGTACCAGCTTTCTAATAAAAAAAGAATTATCCAAATCAGTTCACCCAGAAAAAAGTTCTGAGCCAACATGTAGCGGTATCTACATCGCCACATGCGAGCTACACGTCACAATGACGTCACGCAAGATCCTGCATCGCGCAAGCAGAGTTTACCGCGCCACTAGCATATATACAATATCCCGACATCAATCGTCGGGCAGTTGCCCACCAGACACGACACCCGTCTGGTCGGAGGATCCTCCCTTTTCTATAGAGAATGAGTGAACTTTACACCCTGTTCCTCATACCTCTATAAACACACATAAAAAAAACAGTCGATTTGAGAACCACCTCCTTTTTTTGAAGTCGGTTAAAAATGACGCTCATCAGTTTTATTGCACTCATCTAACAATTTAAACGCTATATCATTAAAAATTTATGTCCCACTATAAATCAAGTTAACGGAGATGTTTTTAATATAAATTTATGTACGCACGACGTCACATAAAGTCATACATTTCCTTGTATGCCATACCTAAATTGTAGCTCGCATGACTAAAAGTCCTATCTCATTTTTTAGCTGATTTGAGTTAGGACAACTACATTTTTCAATATATGTTTTTGAGTTAATATGAGATACGTTGCCTATCAAAATGGTTACATTTTGAGATCCAAATAACATAGAGAAAAATTTAAAGAATCACGAATAGAAAAATGTAGTTGTCCTAATACAAATCAATAAAAAAATGATATAGGACTTTTAGTCATGCGAGCGACTATGCTGACCTCTCAATATACGGTGTAATATAAAGTGTAGACCATCAAAATCAAAAGACATTTTTATTTAAATTAGGAAAAGAATTAACAGTTTTTGAAAATTCAAAATTACATAAAGCCCAGGCCACACCGTCAGCTAGCGAGCGAACGAGCGAACCGGGCGAGCATCGCTTCACCTCTTTCCATAATTCGGTTCACACCCCGAACTAGAGATATGCTGCGTCAGCGATACAAACGATGCGAACGAATTATCCGACGATGCCAGCGATGCTATTCGTTCACCTCGTTAGCGTAGCTAAGCTCTGCAGTTCGCGGTGTGAACCGAAGAATGAAAAGAGGTGAAACTATGCTCGCTTGGCTCGCTCGCTCGCTCGCTAGCAGACGGTGTGGCCTACGCTTGAGACGGAACGCTCCCCTCGCTCTACCGCTCGCTAGCCCCTTCGTCCATAGTTTGCGGTGTGAACCCACATAGTTTAGCTCGCCAAAGCTTTGCTTAGTTTAAATAGTTTCCCTCGCCTCACTTCGCCCGCCAGCTCGCTCGCTAGCTGGCGGTGTGGTCTTTAGACCGTCCGAAAAAACGCCCACCCTTCACCTAGTGCTTTAGCTGGGAAGAAGCAATGGCGCAAACAATTCTCCAGCAGCACAGCAGTCAGATAAGTTAAAAGAACTTCATTCTATACTAAAACTATCATCTTCCCTAACCTTTTCTCGACTATGTTGGGGTCAGCTCCCAGTCTAAACGGATGCAGCTGAATACCAGTATTTTACATGGAGCGATTGCCTTTTCGATATCAACAACCCAGTTATTGGGAACACGATACCCCTTGGTACAACTGCATGTCAGACTTTCGGGATTCTGACTACCCGACCGTCAAAAATCTACGAATGACAGCCTGGACCAACAGCCAGTCATTATTTAGCCACGAACCCACGGCTCTATACAATAGTATGTAAAGTAGAAAAATGCATTACGCATTACTTTCAAGCTAAACATCTTGACGTCGTGTGTACCAGCCTCAAGGACGGTATACGCGGTAAATGCATAATTTGAACAATGACGATTATTCTCGAAACATTTCCACAAATTGTATGGTTTGACGTCGCCACTTCGGCAGTTGCGATTCGGGGAAAACTTTAAGTAAACAGTCCAAATGAGTAAACGGTTCTTGAATTACTCCTCCCCTTTGCTGCTTCGACATATCATCAACCATACTCGCACCACACTCACACAAGCAACCTCTCACATTCACTCTTGCTTCCCTCTTATACACTTTCTCTAGGTACTAACTCACAGTCTAGTAACTTTTTATTTTTTGTTGTTTGTTTCTCAATTCAACCTTAGTTAAGTATTACTGCATTGCTCTAATGTTCTAAATCACAGGCATCTAGCCGCGGGAGGGTCCTGGTGACCTGTTATACAGGTTTTATATAAACCTACTTCATGCACCAGTCTCTCACAAAGTTAGCTCCTCGTTCGTGCACTATTCTCGAATATTAGTTGTAAGTACATAACTTGTGTAGAGAAAATAAACGTTTTATATTATAATTAGGCTCTTTGTTCACACACGTTTTTCTTGCCTTGAAAAACTAGGGCTTATACGCCGTGCGTAGGCAAAGTAGTCAGTGTTGCATGGATCACTATGGAAGCTTGTTGATAGACCAAGTTCTTTCTACGGCGCGGTTTATACACCGTGCCGTCTACTAGGGCCTTATACATAACTTACATATATGGCAATAAGAGTAGGGTAGATCAAAGAAACGATGGATGGACTGTGTGAAAGATGATATGGCTAGAAAGGGGGTAATTGCCGAGATGACGACTGATAGAGAAGTATGGACGAAAAAGACATGTTGCGCTGACCACAAATAAATTGGCATAAGGGCAGGAGAAAAAAAAACCAGAAAGAAAGAAAGGGCGACGAATAGGGCTGATGTGATGAGGGTTTCGTGACAGTGCAAAAGAGGAAGCGCCAATCGCGAGCGAACAAAAACCGCTACGGCAAAGCTCCTACGGATTCCAAAGTGAGCCTGCCTGCCGCAAAGCCGAACACATCGGTGTACATCTCCCGCCTAAACTGCAGCACTAAGGCGGACGACATCGTGGAGTACGTGCGCCAGAAGACGAGGTACACGCCGAGGGTACAGTTACTGGAGTCGCACCGCAACGTCAACTTCAAAGGGTTCGTGGTGCGAGTACCTGATTGTTACTTGTCCGTCGTCTTGGAAGAAGACTTTTGGCCGCACGACGTGGTGTTCCGTCGCTTCCGCGGACAAATACCACAGGACTGCACAAGGACAAGCTAGTGAAGTGCTACTAACATACGTTTTAAGCAATATTTATTAACACGAGTTTTAGTTTTATTATGTATTAGTTTGTTATTTTGTAATTTGTGTATTTTATCTATGGGCCTCAGTTGCCTGACAATAAAGGAATTATTATTATTATTATTTATTATTATACGCCTGTTTTCCCGGAAGCCATAGGTCTATGGTACACATATCGCTTTTTATGCTTAAGTCCAATATTACTGGGACCGACCTTATTGGCCCGGGCATGATTACAGACATCAGGTGGCTACTGTACAATTGCTAATTGAAAGAAACTCGGTGGACGAAAACATCACACAACAAAAAATCTAAGAAATTTGACATACGCCGCACTGGTCGTGTGTGGTGGATTGCACAGCCCACTCTCTCTCATAGAGACAAGGCCTGTGCCCCAGCAGTGGGAACATTATAGGCTGATAGAACTATGTTATAATAATTATCTTAATCTACTACATATTGAATCTGAGGACTACGGGGGCCATTGTTTTTTGATTTTTTATCTCAGTTAGTTTTAATTATGATCTGGCAGTTTGAGCAATTTATGCGGCCTACCCAAATGTCCTTTCTTTGGTATTGTTCGTCGAATCGTTGAGCTCCTTAAGTTTTGAGTGGAGCTGCACGATTACTGACAAATGCGGGCACTTCCTGGACAGGTCCACTCAATCTGTGGTTCTTTCCTCAAAAGATAATTTCAAACACAGATCTACATGGTCGTCACATGATCAGACCAAGATTATGTCTGGACTTTAAAAGAGACTGACCTCCCGAGTTTGTTTCGGCATTTCTTCTCAGAGTAGTCAGATAGGAAACGCCGACCTCATCTAGTTTAAAAAGTATGATTGACGTGTAAAGTGTTTGTACAAACCTACTTACAGAAATATAATCATTTATCATTTATTCGTGCTAGTTAGTACTATCGACCTTCACGGAGCAAGTTCAAATAAACCTAGTCAGTTCAAGATCGCGAATTATAACCAAAATCCAATTTCATGCACACGCTAATCAGTTATAAAACACAATAATGTAAGATTTACACCGGCCGGCCCGCGTCGGGTTTCATCGGAGCGCAATTTACAATGTGTTAAAGGAAATTGAAGCCGAAATGAAATGTTTATTTCAATTAGTAGATCTTTTAAACGTCAATATTGTGTTGGTCAATATTTTAAAACTAGATGACGGCGGCATTTCTTAGCTGACTAATTTTGGCTGGCCTAGAATTGAGCCCTGCGGAACTCCCATAGTGACAATAGAACCCGGGTATCGGTTGCCGTTTAGGTTCACTCTTTGGATCCTTTTATCCAAATAAAAAAATAAGAAGTTCCTAGGCACACTGCCTTGCCTGCCTTCTAACACCAAAGTGATGCAATTTCTTGACCAATGTATTATGAGAAACACAATCGAAAGCCTTAGACAACTCACAAAGAGTACCGAGGGCATCGTGTGACTTCTCCCAGGCCTTAAAAATATGTGCAAGAAGCTCAACATCAGCGTCGGTAGTCGAGCGACCCCTTATGTAACCTAATTGTTTACTGTTTAATAATTGATGTTTATTAAAATATCTTTGCACTTGATCTAGCATCAATTTTACTGAAGGTGGTAAGCACAGAAATTAGTCTAAGTTCGTGGGGTCTGATGTGCTGCCTGATTTAAACAAAGGTATTATTTTTACTACTCCTCATTAAATCAGGAATTACACTACAGTCAACACGTTTATAAAAAAAACATTGCCAATTCAGGCGCTACAGTGATGATTTTGCTTTTTGGAACCTCTACGGAATTTCCCCATAGATCAGCAGTTCTTTGAACATTGAGTGTATTGAAAATTTTCAATACTCGAGCACTAACATAGTCGAAATTAAATTCATGGTCACCAATATTAACATTTTCTTTCAATAGGGACTCGGCAACAGTGGGTGAAGAATTTAAAGTAGTTAAAATGTCATATTTGCATGAAACACGGCATAAAACACGATCACGGTGTAGCCGGTCGAGCCTCGCGTACGCGGACAACTGCGTTTAGCTGCCGTCGCACTCGGTCAGATCCTTGCGGCTACTGCCGCATGCGCTCGGGTGTCGCCGGCTGAACTACTGGTCGCTCTAGTCATGTCAGCGTTCCGACAAAAGCGCGCGGACACACCCAGGTTCTAGTGGATTTTATGTGTCGGCTGGATTGTGAACTGCACCATATAACTATTAATTTTCAATAGTCTATAATCTACCCATGTCAAACCGTCAAATTGTGAACGAACCTGCACTTACCGACAGGGTTCACAATCTGTCCGATTTTATTAGTCGTAAAATTGTGAACACTCCCTGATTTGACGGTCTTGGCGGTAGCCAAATTGTGCGCAGTAACTAACCCAGGGCACCCCGACTAAATGGGTTAGGTTAGAACTGACACAAACCGCGCGCGAGCCGAGCGAGCGAAGCGGGCGGTGCTGCGGCAGCGGCCGGCGAGCGCTACTTCCAAGATGGTCGCAGTTACTTGGTTATTTAGTATTAGCGCAAGATGCGATCCGTTGCATGCAGTTTGATACCAGTTCACAATTTTTCGGTTTGCCATGGATAGATTATAAACTATCGAAAAAGAATGCGTTCAATTGTAAATGTTTTGTTGCAGTTTACAATTTTTCCATAGTTTATATTCGCGCGAGACAGGTTTTATACTAACGATGTTCATAATCATACGGTGATGTAATAACAATTAGTTTAGTCACTATAGCTACACATAGTCGGCTAATCACTACTATTTAAATTTGTTGAAAAAAAAGAACAACATTTTTTTAATTTTAATGTTAGGATTTATTTTATAGTTCGTAAATACTCCTATATACCTATTGTATAATTTTAGTTTCAGGTGATTATGACTTTGGTTATCTTTGGTTTTTTTTTTCTACTGTGGAGCTAAGCTTGTTCCTTCTCTGTTGGAGGAGAGGCCTTTGCCCTGCAGTGGGACAGTTACAGGCTAGTAAAGTACTAGTGGCTCTGTGAGCTGTAGGCTCGTGAGTGAAATGGCTGAAATATTATATTTTTTACATTTTCAACCTCCATATCTCCACCATTTTGAATAATTTCGAAATTTCTTATAATTATCGAACTTGCTCACGAAATTTCACGAGAATCGGTTGAGGAATGCGACCTGTAGAGGAGAACAACCATCCGTCGTACATCCGGACATATGAAAGCAATTTTACCCAAGCTAAAACGGAGACGCTTCGCGCTCGCTCGGTCAATTAAATTAAAGAAATATGCCAAACTCAAACTCAAACCATTTATTTCAAATATACCAATTAGAGGCACTTTTGAATTGTCAAGGGATCGGTCGGTCAGAAAGATGAAGCTAGTTGCCCATTCCAAAGCGTAGTAGGTACCTATGGAGAAGAACGGGCAAGAAACTCCACGGACATTTTTTTAAATCACAATATGGTTACAAAATATTGGTTACCTGATTCATGTTGAAATTATGCATGTGAGAACCATGCAGAACGTTAAAAGCGTCCGTAATAAAAATACAAAAAACAATTCAAATATTAAATGAAATTAAAATAAGCCGTGGCAGCTAAGAGATGACTAATCCCTACAGACGGCGCCCGTTCACGAACATGACGTGACGCCAAAAAATGTAAGGGCAAAAAACTCAGAGTCGATAGTCAAATATAGTGCACAGATCACAAAAATAACATACTATGCCAATTAATTTTTGAAGTATTTTTTGGGCTCGATTTAATGAAAAGACAGATTATAGGCAAATGTGGTTTTCAAAGGTGGTTGGCGTCCATGCATGACCAGCACCCTAATTACGTAACACTCTATCTATCACAACCTGAATCATTTTTAAGCCTATTGCTAATCCATTGCTTCATATGTTCGAAAAATTTATCTGCTCAACAACGTAAATAACGCAATGAATGTTGTTGAACTGTCAAAATGAAACCCATTCCTACTGTTAGTGTGTTACGTAATTACCCCACTGGACGGTAGATAACGGAATACTTGAATAGTTAAGCACTCCTAGTGGTCTTAGTTTGAATATTCGCAAATGTATGCATTCCGATGATAAAAATAAGAATAAAGTACCATTGAGCTGGTCAGATGATAGACCTGTACGCTAGATAACGGAACGGAGGGGTTTAGTAGTAGCTATGCAAGAGTTCAGTTATCTAGCATCCAGGTCAATCATCAGGTAAAATGAACAGGACTTGTTGAGACACATTTAATGACCCCACACTCGAGGGGTTTACCAGTAGCTATTCAAGAGTTCCGCTATCTAGCTTCCAAGTCAGTCATCAGGTCCTTGTCATCAGGTAAAATGAATAGAAGACGCTGAGACAAAACTCAAACTCAAAGCATTTATTTCAATTAAACCATTTAGGCACTTTTGAACTGTCAAAGAGTCGGTCAGTTAGTCAGAAAGTTGAAGCAAGTTGCCCATTCCAAAACGTAGATCTCTATGGAGAAGAACGGGCAAGAAACTCCAAGGACACTCTTTTTAAATCAAGATATTACAAAATCCTGGGTACATTATTCATGTTGCTTCTATATGCGAGAACAATGAAAAAAATACATAAAGAAACAATTAAAAATATATGATTAATAATAAAAATAAGCCGTGGCAGTTAAGAGATGACCAGTCTCAACTGACGGCGCCCGTTCACGAACATGACGCGTGGATCAGCACCATCCAGCTCAACCATTTTGTAGGGAACCGACACATATAATGAGTACACACTCGATGGGTTTACTAGTAGCTATGCAAGAGTTCCGTCATCTAGCGTCCAGGTCAATCAGGCCAGTTCAAAGGTACCATCTTATTGTATTATCATTGGAATGCATACATTTCCAAATACTCAAACTAAGGCCACTAGAAATGATTAAATATGCATGGGTTCTGTTATCTAGTGTCCATGTCAGTTCTATGAAACATTGCCATAACTTTTTTCAGACATCGATTTGAAACGTGCCGTCATAGTAGTTATAGTATTATAATAAAATACCTATCTAATGACATAAATGTGTGGTTGTTATTGGTGCTAAGACTAGCTGGGTATTTACGAAACACACTAACAGTAGGAATGGGTTTCATTTTGACAGTTCAACAACATTCATTGCGTTATTTACGTTGTTGAGCAGACAATTTTTTTGAACATATGAAGCAATGGCTTAGCAATAGGCTTCAAAATAATTTTGATTGTGATAGATAGTGTGCTACGTAATTATGGTGCGGCTTCCATATATTTTTGCCGATTCTCCTTTTTGATATCTTGGG
Source organism: Dryobotodes eremita (assembly GCA_917490735.1). NCBI lineage: Eukaryota > Metazoa > Arthropoda > Insecta > Lepidoptera > Noctuidae > Dryobotodes > Dryobotodes eremita. The sequence continues at coordinate 12,235,338 of OU823270.1, forward strand.
TTGTCTATTGCAGTTTTCATTAGAAAAATAAAGGCATGCATGGTATATTACTCGCTGATAACGTTAGATGGAAGAATGTTTAAAATTGGTTGAATATTTTTTGAGTGAAGTATTTTTTATGTATGTATTGTATATTTATATAAGTGGTACACCACAGACTACCTACAGTATTGTCTCTTCTTCCCCCTTTGAATCCATACAAAGATAGTCTCAAGATTGCTTTTAGCGATAAGACCGCCCATTGTGTCACCCTATGTAAATTTTCTACATTTATATCTGTAATTTATATGGTGCATATACAAAGAGTTTTATATTCCAAATACCATAGGATATGTTTTATGTTAAAACACATGGACAAAGCTAGTAAAGAAATAATTCAAATAATCACTTTGTATTGTTTCTTTATTTCTTATAGTAATAATAGTAATAGTAGTTTATTTCTTATAGTAATAATAGTTTATTTCTTATAGTAATAATAGTTTATTTCTTATAGTAATAATATCTAATAGTAATTTTGTATTGTTTTTTTATTTGATCATTTCTTGTCAGAATTAGGATAACATGACGCTGTTAAAGTTCTTAAGCTGTGTTAAAATTGCACTAGATGTCGGTAGAATTAAAATATGTATAACCTTTTTGGAAAATCATGAACTGAGTTTTTTATGGTACTTCCAAAAATAGCCATTTACTGGATCAAATTTATATCAGAACCACATAAATTTCATATTTTTTTATAAAACATTCATTTCAATTGCCTTGTTTTTATGGTTCCAACCCAAAGGGTGCCAATGGGACCCTATTACTAAGGCTTTGTTGTCCGTCCATCCGTCTGTTACAGGACTGTATCTTTTGATCTGTAGGTAATCAATAGATACTTGAAATTTGCACTGAGTGTGTACTACTATGGTCGCTATAAGTAACAACAACTAATATAAATTAATAAATAATTAAATATTGTATGGTGGTATGGAACCATTTGTGTGCGAGTCCGACTCACACTTGGCCACTTTTTTAATTATATATGAAATAGTTCCCATAACACTTTCTATTCAAGTTTCCTTTGCTTACTTTAAGAAAAATACATTAGGCATTAAATTGTCTATGATCTAGAAAGTGTGTCAAGTGTCTTCCGCGCCGTTACTGGGTCAGTAGAGTTTATACACATACTTATTTTTTATCAACATTCAAAACGTATTTTCTCGTAATCAAAACTTACGTGATAATATTTGCCGGCGGAACAGACTATTTTCCTGCAGGTGAGATCGTTCTTATGCTCACTTGAAACTGATTACTATATAGTAGCACGCAATCCTTTATTACCTATGAGTAAACCACTAAGAACAATGTAATTTTTCATTCATTTCAGAGTGGAAAAGAACTGAATAGATACATCTACACACTGATAAACGTACATAAATAGTATCAGAAACGATCGCAGTTAAGATCTCTCTTTATTATTCAAATCAATAGAATAAATAAATTGCCTAAGTTGCCTCTAAAATTTCACTTTTTCATAATAATTAGTAAAATATTTTTACTCACCAGTAGACCGTTTTGATATGCTGGTATTTACTTATACTTTATACACGATTTTTGGAGTCTGAGCAAAATGATTTTTGCTTTGTGATAAAGCTCAGATTTATTTTTGAAATTAAAAATAGTGTCAACGTAACACACTTCTCGCCATTTTCGGGGTGACTGACGTAAAGCTTAGAGGAATTCTTTTCTACCATCTGTTATCTGTCAATGTCAAACTTAAAACGTCAATGGTAGTATTGCTATAGTTACATTTATAACATTCTAAAAAAAAAATTGTATCGCGCCATAAACTCCAATTTTAAGGGACAGGCAGAACATGCATGAAAATGAAATATTTTAACTTTCATTTGATTCAAATACTAGGTAGAAACTTTGAATTAAATACCTTTACTGAACTGATTATTGGCGAACTGCTCAGTCTTCGTACCGGCTATGGGTTAATAGGTACGCACGACAGCCGACGCAAGCTTTACATTTCCATTATATTATATTGACCTCTCTCCCATTATACGGAAAGCCTATACAATGCCTGGGCCGCATAAAATGGAAATATAATGAGTAATGTATAGTAGCATGATTGTGTCGTCGCTACATTTCCAGTATTTAAGCTTACCTCTCATTGTACGTAAATCCTATACAATGAGAGAAGCTACAAGCTGAATCGCTTATATATAAATGTATAACTGGTTACGTAGCCGAGTGTTCATACCGGATTTGCATAAAATGTTGCCATTATCAAAAACTTGCAGTTAAATGGTGATTATAAATGTGTGATTGCTTTATCTTTAAAATCAAAGTGAATAAACGGTTGCAGATTGTATATTATCTCAGAACATCGTATATAAACACTTCTATTAAAAGCGATACTATTGTTATTGGGCCATTCTTCAAAGATAAAGATGAATTTTCATAAGGTGTATCAAAAATTTCACCTTTTCTAAAACAATATTTTCTGAAGGATAATCGTGTTGTGTTATGCGATTTCTTTCCTCCTGGTTGATTTTCATTCCATGCTTCATAATAAGCTACGAAATACGGTATAACAACGCTTGTCCCAATATAACGCCAAACCATAACGAAGAATGCTGTTAAAAGTATAACTTGACAAAACATATAGAAATAGTAAGGGAAGATGATAGGGTCAGGTGTTGTTAATTTTGTGATTTTACAGACTAGCCATTGTATCATCATCCAGTATACAAGACATTGATTTGTTCCCGCGCATAGTGACACGCAGCAGTCCCATAGTCTGGCTCCGAGAATGTATGGAAAGCAGAACACATCCCACCAATTGTAACCGAAGACTTCTTCGATCTGTGCGTGGAACTCTTCACCATGAACTTCATCGCATCGGAACCTTTCCTTTCGTTTTACCTTCTTCTTAGGCGCCATATTTGAATTTCTCCTTAGACTAAAATTTTTCCTTGACTACAAGCTCCAACTCATAATTTGGGGTGAATAAATTTTGGTTTATTCATATGTAATATTAAATTAAGAATGAATTATTCAGAGTTTAGATTTCGGCATTACAAATCCTAACGTCATTCATTAGAGACTGGAGTACTGTCACGAGACTGTTACGAGACTGACAGACTCGCTGACATCTTCATTTACGTCATCAATTTATTTTTCATTACAGATGTTCAACGTTAAGGCCAATATAGGTATTATATTGCTCTTATGCGAACCGTAGCAACAGCAACACAACTACCGAAAATTACGCGTGGTTAAGGTTTTCATGAGAGCTGAGGTGGCCATACTCAAACTCAAATTTACATTGCATTTACATTTGTGTGCATTGGGTGGCATTTTTATGGTGTACATAATAAAGAGTATTCTATTCTATTCTATTCTCAAAATTCAAAGCATTTATTTCAATTAAACCATTTACAGGCACTTTTGAATTGTCAAAGAGTCGGTCAGTTAGTCAGAAAGTTGAAGCTAGTTGCCCATTCCAAAACGTAGATCTCTATGGAGAAGAACGGGCAAGAAACTACAAGGACACTCTTTTTAAATCAAGATATTACATAATCCTGGGTACATTATTCTTGTTGCTTCTATATGCAAGCACAATGAAAAAAAAAATTAAGAAACAATTCAAAATAAAAGATTAATAATAAAAATAAACCGTGGCAGTTAAGAGATCACCAGTCTCAACTGACGGCGCCCGTTCATGAACATGACGCGTGGATCAGTACCATCCAGCTCAACCATTTTGTAGGGAACCGAATGATCCAACACACGCGCCACCAACAGTGAGACATTTAAGTGAGCATGACATAGTCTCAACCAGGGATGTTACGGAGCTTCGACTCCGGTTCCGTTAAGTCGGAACTTCCGACTATTATTACACCTTCGGTTCCGACTTCGGCTCCGACACTTTTAAATCGAAGGTTTTAATCGGAGGTCGAAGCATAACATAGCGGCGGCGGCGGCCTCATTTGATTTAATTTGTTTTAAAGCTTTTGTTCATTTAATATAATGTAATATGCTACTTTGGGTTTAAATTAATTTATTTTAATTTCTTGTTTATTTGGAAATATGCCAACTTTTTTTCATTGTTTGTGTTTTATTTTATAATTGAAAATAGAAATTTAAAAAATTTACTAAATAATGTTTTATTTGTCCTTAAATAAAAATTCTCTCTCATGCCACCACTTCTGATCCTGCCTCTGACTCCGATTCCGACTCCGATAAAGCAAATTTAAAAACTCCGACTCCGCCTTCGGTTCCGATAAAACTACCTCCGTTACATCCCTGGTCTCAACTGTCATGCTGTCAAGTCAACAGACATAATAATGACATAATCAACGAATCCATGGTACTCACATTTACAAAATTGAAAAAATGCTTCTAAATTATACAAAACTATAGTTTGCTATGTATTTGAGCGATGAATAAAATTTTACTACATAAAAGAAAAGACAATTATTAAAATATCTATTGGAGTATTCAATAATAAAACATATTTTATAAAAATTAAACAAACATTAAGTTCGCAATGTCAGAAATAATAAAAGGGAGAATAAGAAAGAAATATCTCTTCCAAACATTAAAATTTTAACCAGTGCGCCCAAGTGGCTGTGGAGCAGGACCAGCGTAAAGCCAAGCATTTTTATCTACTACCTATATAATCATTGAACTTATAATATGCTTGTCTACATAGTGTGCATTTAATGCATGTTTTAAATTTCTTCTCATTTAGTTGAAGAATATCGAGTGGTATTTTATTATAACACTAGCGACCCGCCCCGGCTTCGCCCGGGTAGCAAAGCATAATATAATATAGCCTATGTCACACGGAGATAGTGTAGCTTCCCAACAGTGAAAGAATGTTTGAAATCGGTTCAGTAGTTACGGAGCCTATTCAATACAAACAAACAATCATATATTTTCTCTTTATAATATTATTTCACTGTATTTTGTTTATTACAAAATATATTTAGGTTATACCTTAGCCTCAGGAACACGTGGTGGTGGCAGCGCGATCTATTGAATACTTACTCAATCCAGTCAACAGATATCGCCATCTGTTAGAATCGTTTGGCACTAACAGATAATTGTGACTGTCAAATAATAGACAAATAATTTGCAATAAAATAATATTGCGACTATAAATTGAGATGTAGGCTATCCTATCTTTCAAGTTGGATCAAATTGCACACGGTGTGCAAATCAAATTTAAAACCGGTTCAGTAGTTTAGGAGTCCATCGCGGACAAACAACGTGACACGTAATTTTTATATATATAAAGATAAAGCTTTTACACAGTACCCTATAAAAGAAGTATGCTTTAGACAATCTGAAACGTGGTTCATCTAATTTGTTCCTATTTCTAATGTTGAAATTATAACTGTCACTTATCTTACTAAAAATATTTAGATGTAGATGTAGAGAGACTCCGAAGTACCCCGACTTACGAGCTGTAGGTCGTGGGTGCGATTTTGATCCAAGGCAGCCATCGTGTCTACCTGAATCTGAACTTCCGAAATTGTACAAATGAATTAATTTGCGCAATTTCTTTCATCACCACGGCTTTCAAAAAGATGAAGAATAAAAACTTTTTTACTCCGAGGTTCGCACTATAGCACCCTAATTACGGAACACACTATCTATCACAATCTGAATCATTTTGAAGCCCATTGCTAATTCATTGCTTCATATGTTCGAAAAATGTGTGTGCTCAACAACGTTAATAGCGCAATGAATGTTGTTGAATGGTCAAAATTACACCCATTCCTACTGTTAGTGTGTTACTTAATTACCCCGCAGTTTTGTTGCACCAACGCGACATTGTCCCACTTCCATAGTGCACTCTCGTTCTATGTAGAGAGGGCACCTAATGCGCCACACGCACCGACATATGATACTGGCGATTCATCACCTGTCAAAATTCGTGTGTGGATATGAGATTTCGAAATAGGGGTATATAATGTTGTGTTTCGAAATCGCCCGCGATTCGCGGCGGTGACTAAAGTGGCTGCGTGTGTATCCAGCATAAGAATATAATAATAATAATAAAGAAAACTATCACCGAAACAATTTGGAAATATACAGAACTACAAGAAGAAATTACCAGAGTTTGGAAAATGAACAGAGTAAGCATAGTCCCAATAGTGGTATCAGCGATTGGTATCATCCCGAAACAACTATTTATCAGTTTAAATACAATTAATCTTTCCAAATATAAATATCTTTCACTACAGAAAGTAGCTATATTTAAACACATGTCGCATAGTTCGGAAATTCCTACAATTCGATTGAGTCAATAATTTCAATGCAGTACGAAACACTTAATTTATTCAAACTTAAAATCTCACCTTGGTTTACACCAGTGATTACAAAAAAAAAAAAATACCAGGGTTCTAGGAACCTGAGAAAATACATTTTAAAAACATAATAATAATATTGATTTAATTCTGATAAGTACCTATCCATAGAGTTAAGAGTTGCATACATTTAGAATGGGATATTATTTTATAACTACTAGGCTAATTATCACACTATCATGAGAAAACAAAAAATAAAAAAGTTACAATAAAAGCAATACTTAGAAAAAATATAGTATTTTATACTTATATTCAACAAAAACAAATCCAATGTGAAAGCACCAGAGGTTACATTACATGCAAATACTCCTAGTGCCTTCGGATTCGATTATCAATACATTCATAAATTATATCAAGGATTGAGTGAAGTTTAAGATTTAAGGATTCCGAACCCAGGGGTGAAAACGGGTCCTCGTGGCGGCGATCGGCGGCGGCGACCTCTCGCGTCCGGCCCTGGTTCAGGCCATGGTACGGAGCGAGAGGGAATGGGAAGCCGTCACCTCCTTCTGCGAAGCAGTAATGCTCGCGAAGGAGGAGCAATCTCTGCGCCCTCGCGCCCCTAGCCGCCGCAGGAGGAGGAGACACCCTGGGCGTCGGGAGTCGATTGCCGACTCCCGGCCACCGTAGGCGCGGGCTTGCGGACGGCGGGCAATGGGCAGCTCGCCGTCCGGTAAGGACCAGGCCCGGGTCGACGGCGCGTCGTGTTCCACGCGCGCCTCAAAGAGATGTCAGCAAAATTGACGGGGTCCCATAGGACCGATGCCTGCCGGGGCTGCGGATTGTTCGAAAGAGTTACCGTGGCCCTGGCGCACAGGCAACTGAAGGAACACGGGTGGGTTTTAGTCAGTAAGAGTCTGACACACCCTTCCGCTCCGTCCAGAGCGGGAGAGGTCATTTGATGATTTCCCAAACAAAAAAAAAAAAAAAAGGGGTGAAAACGGGAACTTATTTATTACCTACCAAGTCTACCTACCTACACTGTCTGTTTGTCTGTCCGCGGCGGTTCGACTATCCGTCTGTTTGTAGTCAGTTGGATTTTCCGCATACTTAAATTCGTGATGAGAAAGTTTTGGTGGTACGGAAACTTATATGCGTGCGTGAGTGATACTCGCACATGTCCGGTTTTTATTGTAAGTATTCTGTTTTTGAACAATATGATTAAGGACGGTTTGATAAATTGGTTGATTTATTTTTTATGCGCGTATACTTAGCCTTACGTGAGACCATAGACACTATATCACTATAATACAGGAGACGGCGTTGCCCATTATGAATCGAGGTTTTTACGATAAAATATGGCAAATGGCTTAAAAATAAAATAAAAGTCGGTCTTGCAAATTATGATTATTTAAAGCATTCCATGAACAAAGCCTTCTATAATAAATGTAATCATCGTTATTGAATGTAACTGAGAAGCTGAACTAGTCTCGACAGTTGTGTCAAATATTTCACCTCTTCTAAAACAATATTTCCTAAAAGACTTTCGAGATGCGTTTTTCGGTGTAGTTTGAAAATCATCAACAAAAGCCGCATAGAATGTATAAAAAAACGGTAAAACCACAGTTTTTCCGAAATAGTACCACAGCAAAAAGAAAATCACTGACAAAATGACAACTTGACCAAACATGTAGAAATAGTAAGGGAAGACGATGGGATTTGGGGTTGTTAAGCGAGTGATTTTGCAAATACACCATTGTATCATCATCAATAACACCACAAACTGGTTCGTGCCTGTGCATAGTGCAAGGCAGAAGTCCCAAAGCTTCGAGCATATAGTATAAGGAAAGCAGAACACCTCCCAGCAACTAAAATCGTTCGCGTCATCCGTTTGTATGAATATCTTTTCTCCATCGAAGTCGGCGCATGTCGGGACATCATTAGTTTTATTTCTACTTATCGGCGGCATATTTGAGTTTCACTCTTGCTTTATCCTTATTCTTCTTCTTTTTGATTTTACATAATATTTTTGTTTTTTTATTAAGTTAAAGATTTTTGTATAGAGGGATAGTGAGAATGAAAGCGGGAAGGATTCGGCAGTTAATTTTACTCTTGATGTAATAAAGTAACTGAAACAAACAACATTTGTTTTTATAAAAAGGGGCATCCTGCATGTTAATAATCAAATACCACGACAAGGTTTTGAAATGAAACGAACGAAACTGATTTTTATCCTGATGAAACAAAACTGATTAGTGGTCTGGCGTTTTTGTTGAACTAGCCCTATTTGGCGCAGCCGTAGGGCAAAAAAAATGATTTTTTTTTTTAGAATTAATAAGTATTTCTGGGTAGAGACATTTTAGGTGGAACAACACTCAATATAATTATTGCATCCCACTATGTGAACTTAGGTGGTAGGTTTACAGAGACACAATTATTGTGTACCTTATTGGGCACAGCAAATCACTTTTTGATAACGCTTCGTAACCACTAATCGAAATACTTTAGACACCTCAAACGAGATGAAAACATAATATGAAAAACAAGCAGAAAAATAAAATAAAATAATTATGCTGACAATATTTTCACAGGTTTGCAGCACAGAGCACAGAGTACATTTTTATGTTTGCAGTAAGGGATTGACAGACGTTTAATGTACTCTGTGGACTTTTCAGGTATAATATGATCTGTCACGGCACGAAGTGCACCAAAAATATTAATTTATCTTTTTTTTTTTTGACTTTGAAATCTGACATCAAATGTCACTGTCACTAACACGTAATACAAGTTGTCTATGGTTAGTTCCGTGTTGATCATGGTGGGGTGAAGTTACGCAGTTCTTCCAAGAAAATAATATTACGTTTATTGTAATTATTATGATAAGGACTTAGAAATTCAGACATCAACTGCACGATTTCGTGTAATCCATGTTTCTTCAAGGATTAGGCGCAGGTAGTGTGTTTTCAACTGATTTATTAGAAGTGAAAGTTTTGTCGTAGTTAGCAAAGTATTTAAAATTATTAACTTTTCATGGGAATCCGAGCTATTTATAACATGTTAATTACTCTTAATTAGACGGAAATATATGGTCATTTAAGTTCTATATTCTATTGTCACTTTATTTGTACATAAAACTGGTTTTTTCGACCTTTAAAGTTGGCAAACAAGTTAGAAATAAATAATGGAAACTTCAGGCCTATGTTTTGCAGCCTTGAGTGAGTTTTTTATTCGTCATAATGTCCTTAGGCTAATAACAAGTTATTCTTTACTTATTTGCTGCTAGCAACAAGTTTTATTTTTGCAGCAACCTTTTCTTTTGTGTTCTATAACAAAGTTTTGTGTATTAAGTATTATATAAGTTGAACTTAAGTTCTTATGTATGAAAAATATATTTCCTCACACTAATTATTATGGTGCAAGCCTTAAAATGAGAGCTTTACATCTTATGATCTAAATTACCCAAAATAAATATATATAATAATAATATAAATAAAGATAAATGCATTAAGGCGCGCAAACAAGCGCGACGCGACAGCGCGACGCAACTCTCGTAAAACAATTTAAAAATGTATGTAAAATAATGGAAATTGTTGTTCAAGAGTCACGTTGTCTGTCTGCAGGAGCGTTTAGTCTACACTATAAATTAATACTATGACACAGCAGGTATAAACTAAAAGACTTCCATTTTAATCTTACAACAATCCTGCTTATCCTGCAAGGTGAATCATAGCCGCAAAAAAAGAACCATGCTGGCCATTTAATGTGTCCTGCTACTACTATTATTAATGTGAAAGTTTGTGAGGATGGATGGATGGATGGATGTTTGTTACTCTTTCACGCAAAAACGACTGAACGGATTTGGATGAAATTTGGCACACAGGTAGACCATGAACTGGATAAGAACATAGGCTACTTTTTATCTTGGGTTGCAGACAATGTTGCGGGCAACAGCTAGTCTAAAATAAAATCTAATTTAATTGAATCTGCCGATGACCAATCCTGTTTGCGGGGCCAACCTATATAGCCACAGATTGCACAAAGTAGAGAGGTTTGGAAGGAAAAAGAGCAGGTCTTTGCCCAGCAGTGGGACATAATGTAGGCTAACAAAAACAAAATAAAAAAATCTATTTTGTTTTTTGTCATATCCTACTAATATTATAAATGTGAAAGTTTGTGAGGATGGATGGATGTGTGTTACTCTTTCACGCAAAAGCTGCTGAACGGGTTTGGATGGAATTTGGAACTCAGATAGTTTATAATCTGGATTAACATGTAGGATACTTTTTATTCCGGTAGTACGTTCCCGTGGGATAATTTTCGACATCTACGTGGGCAAAAGCTAGTATTAGAATTTAAAAAAAAGCCGTGGCAGTTAAGAGATCACCAGTCTAAAACGACGGCGCCCGTTCACGAACATGACTCGTTGTTTGGAATCTACCTTTTGCATCTATCTATTTTGTGGATGTGTCCCACATTTTTAAATGCAGTAGGTGAATATAAAAAAAAAAAACACGTGTGGCCCTCGGGGACTGCCGCAGTAAAGCTATTGCATAACATTTTTTATCAACTTATGCAATTATAATTATTTATTTACGCAGTATTTTTTTTTCTTTGATATTAATTCAAGTTCAGTCGTACCATATACATACACGTTAAGGGAACGCTCGGCCGAGCTACATGGTAGGCGGAGTGGGGGGTGTTAGGTTTTATTTTCGTTACGGAATTTCTTGATTCGGTCGCCGCGCTCAAAGCCCGCGATAAAAGCTATGCAATAGCTTAAAATCTTTACTTAGTTATAAATAAACTTTAGATAAGACAATGTATTTTCAAATTGTTTTTTATTAATATTTTAATTATTTATCGCCATTTTCCCTTTCTTGTTACTGTAGGTAACAAAAACTTTGTTACTATAGGTATTTGTTCATGCTGTAATCTGTAGGATTTCCGTTGGAAACGATGTATAATTAAGTCGAGGAAATACTAGTAGCATTTTGCAATTCTATAGCTTGCAGTAGGTAAACAATTAATATTTTAAATAGGTACAAAAAAAAAAACCGACTTCCAAAAAAACAAGGCAGCAAAAAACGAATATACAAATCCAAAGACCGACTGCCGAAATTATAATTATTTTACACTTAAAAAAGTTTACTATCTTTCACTTTTTTTGTTGTGATACCTGCCCCACACAAGGTGGTTTTCTCTAAGAAATTTCAACATTGTGTATTGATGATTTTTATAATTATAATTCTATAAATAAATATTTGATACGGCTGCGAATCATATTTAGATCAAAATACAACCTGATACTGACCGGCAAATTGCAAAAAACGTAAGACATTTTGAATTTCGCGGGCTACCTTGGCGCATCCCCCTTAATTAACCGCGTGCCTTTCTCGAACTAATGAAAGATTATTTATTTTTAACTTGGGGTTATTTTGTTTGCCTGTAAAAGCCGCCAGTTCGCTAGGACTGCGTCAGCTCTAAGCCACCTAGTAAACAGTTATAAATATTTAAAAAGGCTTTTAAAATTTCAAAGGCTTATGAAATGCGTGCTAAAGCAAATAAAAATAAAAAATCTCCAAATAATATTTTTCAATTTTCAGATCTCTCACCCACAAAAATGGTCACAAAAACAATTTTCGCTCTGGCAACACTGCTTACCTACACAAACACAGAATACATCCCCCCTGGCCCGGTCTACCCCTGCCCAAAGGACTCGACAACGACCCTATTGTACCCCTGTGTCTGTGAAAAGGGGTCGGATACCGGCTTGTTCATAAAATGTGAGAATACAGGGTTGGCTGTGCTCAGTGTGGGGTTGGGCAATATTGCAGGATTGGGGTTGCCAGTTGAAAGATTGTTGTTGAAGGAGTGTAAGATTTGTGAGTATTTTACTATATATTATATTTTTTCTATTATATTTATTGCTGGGTTATGCTACAGCAAGAGGTGCAAAAAGACGGTAAATCGCAATAAGAAACTACGAAAAAATTACAACTCTTTTATAGCTGTACAATCTTGGGTCGTGTGCCCAAAATTGGAACTAACGCCATTACGCAAAACAGTTTTACAATTTTTTACCAACAGTGCCTCCTTGTCGACGTCATTCGAACGCCAAAAGATCCTTGAAGCACTGTAAATGGATAATTTTTATTTAAATGTTACGTTTATGGAAGAGTTATCCATAAAGAAAAAAAAAAACTCCTATTAAACTAATATACTTGCATCTCTTTCCAGCAAACCTGTTCGGGCCGCTCTTCCATCGCTCCACAATCAGGGTAATGGAGATAGTGGACACTCCTATCAAGACGATAGATCAGTATGCCTTCGCTGGAGTCAACAGGACGTTGCAGGAGCTATATATGACAAATACTAAGATTGAGGAGTTTCCGAAGGATGCTTTTATGGTAAGTCTTTAATTCAGGGTGGTAATCAGCAACGGAGGTGATATAGAGGTATGAGGGACAGGGTGTAAAGTTCACTCATACTCTATAGTAAAGGGAGGATCCTCCGACCAGACGGGTGTCGTGTCTGGTGGGCAACTGCCCGACTATTGATGACGGGATGTTGTATATATGATAGTTGCGCGGTAAACTCTGCTTGCGCGATGCAGGATGTTGCGTGACGTCATTGTGACGTGTAGCTCGCATGTGGCGATGTAGATACCACTACAGTGAATTCTGAATACTGAATTTATTTCAAATATAACTGAACACAATAATGCAACACCGTTATTGGGTTTTCTATCTGGAATTTCTCAGTAGCAGCCCGGAGTCTGGATTTGTGCCCGGTTGATGGCAACAGGCTCGCCCCCTATTACATGGGACTTAAATATAACTGGCGAAATGTGGGTGTAATATAGGGGTATACCTCTGCTCAACCCTTCGGGGAATACAGGCGTCATGTTATGTTACAATAATATTTAAAAATAGTAGCCCATCGGTATTCAAACTCAAAACTCCAACTAAAATCTTTTATTTCAAATAAACCAATTACAGGTACTTTTGAATTGTCAAGAGGTCGGTCAGTCAGAAAGATGAAGCTAGTTGCCCATTCCAAAGCGTAGTAGGTACTTATGGAGAAGACCGGGCAAGAAACTGCACGGACACTCTTTTAAATCAACATATTATATAGTTACAAAAAATTTCTTACATCATTCATGTTGACGGCCTACTGACGGCGTCCGTTCACGAACATGACGTATGGATCAGCACCATTCAGGTCGACCATTTTGAAGGGAATTTAATGATCCAACACACACGCCACCAACATCGAGACATTTGAGTGAGCATGACATACTCTCAGCCGCCAGGGCACATTCAAGTCAATGAAAGACAAACCTAGTAAGTGGTAGCTTTATAGTAGGTACATAGTGCTCACACGTGTGCTATGCAATTATACATTATTATTGGAACAGGGTCCAAGATACCGAGGGTCAGGGCTCCTGAAAAAATTAATTTATTAATACCATTAAGCATTCTTATTTCCAAGCCACTTTCTTGTGGATAAATAAATGATAAATGATTTTATTTCTGTAAGTAGGTTTGAACAAACACTTTAAACACGTCAATCATATTTTAAAAACTAGATGAGGTCGGCGTTTCCTATCTGACTACTCTGAGAAGAAAGGCCGAAACAAACTCAGAGGTCACAGTGGGTACTCGTGGTTCGGCGGGGAAATTACAGTTAGGTACATGGAATTTTCCAACTTTGGATCGGCCATCAAATTGCTTATGCAGGGCCTGCAGTCTCGACATAGATAGCAACGCTGTCGCAAACTGCCGATCGCTAAATAATAAAGAAAATAATCGCTTGCCGTAACGACGCTTACGACAAATGGAAGTCTCTACATCCGTGATCCCGTGCATAATCATACAAATCCCTGACAAAACGGTGTCGGTAAACAAGCGAAAAGCGTATTCATAGTTCGGTTTTTTCTAAGACAAATTAGTGGCCGTAACTAATTCTCCTTGAAAAAAGGGAAAATTAGAGAACATGATTTAATGAAAATAATTATTTTTCTTGAAAATTGTATAGTGGCTATGTAAACCATATCTTGGAAACACAATTTTTTATGGAAACTATTTAGTAGCGATAACCATTTTAAAGAATTAAAATAACTTGTTAAATATCGAAGGACATTAAAATCTGCCTCCTTGCAACATTACTACCCTAATGCCAAACTTGTGAAGTGTCAATGTCAAGTAATTATGGTCTTATTTTGTTGTCATTACAAAAAACTGTGTATTTTCAATGGTATTCTACTCACTTCATTTTTCATTGATACAACAAGTTTACAGCATATTATTACACACAGCATATAGTTTCTCATTAAAGTATATAGCTGCATAATATGACTCTTGAGACTCTACAGGAAGTCTGTAAGACTGTTGTATTTGAAGAAATGGCTAACGTTCATCTAGAAGCTCGGTAAACACTGCTCCTGTTATTCTGTAAAGGTACAGAAATTAACAAGTCCATGGGATTTTCACTTTCGTGAGATTTGCCGTGTCATAACAGTCATAACAATATCAAGGCTGTCGGACGAGTCTGAGGCAGCATGAAGCAAGCAGTCCACACTTCAGAAGGCCACATAGCTTGGAGATGCGTCATTTGTGGTCGCTATCTCCTGTAGTGAGAGTACTACGTAGAAGAAGAAAACAATTTGAACTAAGTGAATAGTGAATGTTTACATTTTCATTAATTTGATAAAGATATTGTAAAATGTATGCAATATGCCTCGTGTAAACAGTGTCTAGATTATTAGGATATGTGAACTTAAGAGATGATTGTGATAATAGAAATTTAATAAAGTTGAAAACATGATTTGTGGTTGTGTGTTATTTATTTTTCAATAGTTTATAACAGAATATTTATTTACAAAAAAATGTTGATACTAAAATCAGTTGTACAGTTGTGAGGAATCTATGTAAATTTCACCTAATGCAGCAGGCTGATTTAGTACATTTAAATTAACTATAAAAACTAAATTTCAATTAAGTTAACATATCGGTTTAGAAATCTTGTACAGAATAATAAAAAATTCAATTAATGATGCTGTTAGCTGTTTTCTGAATTTTTACAATGGTAGAACTTTAATATAGTTTTTCTTGAGTAAAGAAGTTTAAGAATTCCTGCTTAATAAGTTCTGATATTGCCCACTGACATTGTGTCACCCTATGTAAATTTTCTACATTTATATGTGTAATTTTTATGCTGAACATAATAAACAGTTTTCTATCTATCTATTGAAATATCACATCTGTACACTTTTTTAGTTTCATTCGAGGTGGAAAGTACATGTTTATCAGTTTTACAAATACGGCTACCTACTTCAAACTTCAAGGATGTGAAGGCTTGGGAAGGTTAACAATGAGACACCAAACCTTAAGACAGAAAGTACCAAGCCATGGTCAGCAACTAATTTTGTCAGCAGCATACATGCCGATGTACTCGAGTCTTCTTTTTTATGTCCTCTACCTGTGCTTTCCTAGGTTTTAACTGGTTGCCAATTATGATACCTAGGTATTTTGTGTTAATTATAATGTTTTTCTACAGTTTCACTAGTGCAATTTATAATCATGGCTCTCTCGGATATCCATTGTTAAAAGTGCATGATTTAGGATTTTTGGAGATTTATAATTAACTTTTCTTATTGTCGAGCCTCTGTATTAAACTGCTGAGTGCACTGTTAATGTCATGTGGATAAGTATGCAACATGTCTTGTGTAACCAGTGTCTAGAATTATAATGTGTGAACTTAGGAGAGGATTTCGATATTGGAGATTAAAGTTAAAAAACTATTTGCGATTGCGTGTTATTTATTTATAAACGAAGTTCGGACGATTCGTTCCCTTCAATAATATTTAAATGTCTTTGGCTCCCTCTAATGCGGTCATTGTCGGCGACGCTTGTTCGCATGTAGTATGACCGGATCCTAGAAATAGGTGGATTTAAAAGCCTCATCGGTACAGAACACAGACACAGCATGAAGTACGCCCATTCCACATAATTTTGTTAATAATTACTTGCAAACACCAAAACATTCTATTTTACTATATTATCGAATCACTTTACGGCAAGGAACATATTATTTACTTTATGAGCTTTGCGGGCTGTCAAAAATGCTCGCATACAATATTCGTAAACTTATAAAAACCATAAATTTTGCGAGAATGTTCGGTCATATGCCTACCGATGACAATATTTGGTAGTCTCGACACTCAAAGTTATTAATTTTCGTCGGTATGTGACCGAACACTGTCGCACACTTTACGGTTTACGAATATAGTTTGCGGCCATTTTTGACAGCCCGCAAAGCGATTCGATAACATCGTAAACTATAATATGTTGGTGTTTGCAAGTAATTATTAACAACAATTATGTGGAATGGGCGTACTCGAAGCTGTGTCTGTGTTCTGTACCGATGAGGCTTTTAAGTCCACCTATTTATAGGATCCAGTCATATTACATGCGAACGAGCGTCGCCGACAATCAACGCATTAGAGGGAGCCAAAGACATTTAAATATTATCGAAGGGAACGAATAATCCGATCTTCGTTTATAAATAAAGACCACACAATCACAAATAATTTTTTAAACTTTATTTTATCTCTCCAATATTGAAATCCTCTCCTAAGTTCACACATTATAATTCTAGACACTGGTTACACAAGATATGTCGCATACTTATCCACATGACATTAACAGTGCACTCAGCAGTTTATTACAGTGGCTCGACAATAAGAAAAATTAATTATAAATCTCCATAAATCCTAAACCATGCACTTTTACCAATGGATATCCGTGAGAGCCATGACTATAAATTGCACTAGTGAAACTGTAGAAAAACAATATAATTATCACAAAATATCTAGGGATCATAACTGGCAACCAGTTAACCTAAGAAAGCACAGGTAGAGGACATTAAAAAAAAAGACTCCAGTACATCGGCATGTATGCTGCTGAAAGCTGCATAATTTATCAAAAAAGTTAAGCTGCCGACAATATTGGTTGCTGACCATGATTTGGTACTTTCTGTTTTAAGGTTGGGTGTCTCATTGTTAACCTTCCCATGCCTTCACATCCCTAAAGTAGCTATATTTGTAAAAACTAATAAAAATGTACTTTCTAGCTCAAATGAATCTATAAAACATGGTAGAGATATGAGATCTCAATAGATGGATAGAAAACTGTTTATTATATACACCATAAAAATTACAGATATAAATGTAGAAATTTACATAGGGTGACACAATGTCAATGGGCAATATCAGAACTTGATATGCACGGGATTCTTAAACTTCTTTACTCAAGAAAAAATTATCTGTATGGCACCTCACTTATAATACAATACCTAACAATATTAAAGATCTACCATTGCAAAAATTTAGAAAACTGCTAATAGCATCATATCATTAATAGAAATTTTTATTATTCTGTACAAGATTTCTTAACAGATAGGTTAACTTAATCAAAATTTAGTTTTTGTGATTAATTTAAATTTACTACATTAGCCTGCTATATTAGGTATTATGTATATAGATTCCTCACAACTGTAACAACTGATGTTAGTATTGTACTAAAATAGAATATTTATTTACAAAGAATGTACATTCTTTGTAAATCAATATTCTATTTTATTCTATTGAAAAATAAATAACACACAACCACAAATCATGTTTTCAACTTTATTAAATTTCTATTATCACAATCATCTCTTAAGGTTCACTGTCCTAATAATTTAGACACTGTTTAAACGAGCCATGTTGCATTCCTACCAAAAGATTTTTATCAAATGAAAATGTAAACTTTCACTATTCACTTAGTTCAAATTGTTTTCTTCTTCTATGTCGTTCCTTCACTACAGGAGATAACGACCACAAATGACGCATCTCCAAGCTATGTGGCCTTCTGAAGTGTAGATTGCTTGCTTCATGCTGCCTCAGAGTCATCCGACAGCCTTGATATGGTTATGTGACGGCAAATCTCACGAAAGTGAAAATCCCTTGGACTTGTTATTTCTGTACCTTTACAGAATAACAAGAGACGTGTTTAACGAGCTCTTAGGTGAACTTTAGCCATTTCTACAAATACAACAGCCGGCTTTCTGTAGACTCCAGTATCTTATTATAACGCAGCTATTATATACTTGAATGAGAAACTATATGTAGTGGGATCCCCTCTGAGCCAAAATGGGTTAGCCGAGTAATAATATGCTGTAACCTTGTCTAATGTATGATAAATTATTAAGTAATTATCATTGAAAATACTGTTTGCTTGCAATGACAACAAAATATATACAAGACCATAATGACTTGACATTGACACTTGACAAGTTTGGCATTAGGGTAGTAATGTTGCAAGGAGGCAGATTTTAAATGTCCTTAGATATTTAACAAGTTATTTTAATTCATTAAAATGGTTATAAAAAAATTGTTTCCAAGATACGGCTTACATAGCTACTAGACAATTTTCAAGAAATATTTTTTTTTCATTACATCTTGTTCACAAATGTTCCCTATATTCAAGGAGAATTTGTTACGGCCAATAATAGTCTTCGAAAAAACCGAACTATGAATAGGCTTTTCGCTCGTATAGCGATACCGTTTTGTCAAGGTTATGTACGATTTTGCACGGTGTCTCGGATGTAGAGACTTGCATTTGTCGTAAGCATCGTTACGGCAAGCGATAATTTTAGTTATTATTACTTTGCGATTGGCCGTAACAAATTCTCCTTGAATACAGGGAAAATTAGAGAACATGATTTAAGGAAATAATTATTTTTCTTGAAAATTGTATCGTAGCTATGTAAGCCGTATCTTGGAAACACTAATTTTTATGGAAACTATTTAGTAGCGCTAACCATTTTAAAGAATTAAAATAACTTGTTAAATATCTAAGGACATAAAAATCTGCGTCCTTGCAACATTACTGCCCTAATGCCAAACTTGTCAAGTGTCAATGTCAAGTCTTTATGGTCTTGTATATATTTTGTTGTCATTGCAAGCAAACTGTATTTTCAATGATAATTACTTAATAATTTTTCATACATTAGACAAGGTTACAGCATATTATTACCCGGCTAACCCATTTTGGCTCAGAGGCGATCCCACTACATATAGTTTCTCATTAAAGTATATAGCTAAGTAATATGACTCTTGGGACTCTACAGGAAGTCTGTAAGGCTGTTGTATTTGAAGAAATGACTAACGTTCACATAGGAGCTCGGTAAACACGGCTCCTGTTATTCTGTAAAGGTACACAAATTAACAAGTCCATGGGATTTTCACTTTCGTGAGATTTGCCGTCTCATAACAGTCATAACCATATCAAGGATGTCGGACGATTCTGAGGCAGCATGAAGCAAGCAGTCCACACTTCAGAAGCCCACATAGCTTGGAGATGCGTCATTTGTGGTCGCTATCTCCGGTAGTGAAGGTACTACGTAGAAGAAGAAAACAATTTGAACTAAGTGAATAGTGAAAGTTTATATTTTCAATAATTTGATAAAGATATTGCAAAAGGTATGCAACATGCCTCGTGTAAACAGTGTCTAGATTATTAAGATATGTGAACTTTAGAGAGAGAGAGAGAGAGAGATGATTGTAATAATAGAAATTTAATAAAGTTGAAAACATGATTTGTGGTTGTGTGTTATTTATTGTTCAATAGAATATAACTGAATATTTATTTACAAAGAATGTACGTGACTATAATCAGTTGTTACAGTTGTGAGGTATCTATATACATTGTACCTAATATGTCAGGCTAATTTAATACATTTAAATTAATCACAAAAACTAAATTTCGATTAAGTTAACCTATCCGCGTTAAGAAATCTTGTGGAGTATAATAAAAACTTCTATTAATGATGCTGTTAGCTGTTTTCCAAAATTTGCAATGGTAGATCTTTAATATTGTTAGGTATTGTATTATAAGTTATAGGTGCGATGCCATACAGATAATTTTTTCTTGAGCAAGGAAGTTTAAGAAATTCTGATATTGGCTATTGACATTGTGTCACCCTTTTCTACATTTATATCTGTTATTTTATGGCTACTTCAAGGATGTTAAAGCATGGGAAGGTTGACAATGAGACACTAAACCTTAAAACAGAAACTACCAAACTATGGTAAGCAACCAATATTTTCAGCAGCTTAACTTTTTTGATAAATTGTGCAGCATTCACCAGCATACATGCAGAGCTACTTGAGTCTTTTTTTTTAAATGTCCTCTGCCTGTGCTTTCTTCGTTAACTGGCTGCCAATTAAGATCCCTATAAATTTTGTTATAATTATGTTGATTTCTGCAGTTTGACTAGTGCAATTTCTATTCATGGCTCTCACGGATATCCGTTGGTAAAAGTGCATGACTTAGGATTTTTGAAGATTTATAATTACATTTTTATATTGTCGAGCCACTTTGTTAAACTGCTGAGTGCACTGTTAATGTCATGTGGATAAATATGCAACATGTCTTGTGTAACCAGTGTCTAGAATTATAATGTGTGAACTTGAAGAGGATTTTGACATTGGAGATTAAATAAAGTTTAAAAAATTATTCGCGGTCGTGTGTTATTTATTTATATACGAAGATCGGACGATTTGCTCCCTCCAATAATATTTAAATGTCTTTGGCTCCCTCTAATGCGGTGATTGTCGGCGACGCTCGTTCGCATGTAGTATGTCCGGCGGATCTTATAAACAGGTGGACTTAAAAGCCTCATAGGTACATAAACACAGACACATTCGGCTACGCCCATTCAGCATCATTTTTGTCAATAATTACTTACAAAACCAAAACAATAAAGTTTACGACATTATCTAATCACTTTGGGGGCTGTCATCTGTCAAAAATGCCTGTATATTCGTAAACCGTTAAGTTTGCGACAGTGTTCGGTCAACTACCGATGACATTCAATAACTTTTAGTGTCGAGACTACCAAATATCGTTACATCCGGATCGTTATGACTTTGCGACCGAATTTCGTCGTAAAGTGATCGCTATCTATGTCGAGACTGCAGGCCCAGGGCGGGCAGTCTCGACATTAGATAGCGACAAAAATCTGTCGCTAAGTCGTATCGATGTCAAATTCCTTTAATAGATTTTCAACTTTATCTCTAAAGCATAAGGTTGAAAATCTATTAAAAAAAAATTACATCGATTGGACTTAACGACCGATTTTTGTCGCTATCTATGTCGAGACTGCAGGACCAGGTGTCGTAGGTGACGATAACCACTTTCTTTGGTTGGCTATAACCGAACCTTCCGGTATAAAATATTTAAATCAATAAATACATGGATGGATGATGTAAATGTAACCAATATTTTGTAGCTATATTAAGACTTAAAAGACCAGACGGAGCCTGCAGAGGCGGGAGACCAGTGGCTGCGTTGAAGAGTGCTCACGTGCCCCCGTACGCTGTGCAAGTGTGCGAGGGAACACGGGGTGGTTTTAGTCAGTAGATGTCTGACAGACCCCTCCGCTTGCCCCAGGGCGGAGGATATCCATGAGGATTTCCAAGAAAACACCAAAAAAGAAAGGGAATTCTGGCGTGAATTTTTATGGTTATGTTAAATTTCAGATCCTAGGCAACCTATCAGTGCTGTCAATAGACGGACACAAGATGACGAAGCTGGGCAAGGATATCTTCGCAGGCAGCGAGGCTTCTGGCAAGCTGGAGAGATTGCACTTATCCAATGGTCTACTAACTGATATACCACCGGAGGCTTTTCAGGTAAAGATACACATACATACATAAACTCACGCCTTCTTCCCAAGGGTTAGGCAGAGACTACAGAACGCCACCTGCTACGATCCTTACATACTCCTTTCGCCTCGTTTACGTTCATACATCTGGTCATACCCGCACGCCGGTTGCGAGTACTACGCACCTGACCTTTCTGAAGAACATCCCCAATAAGGTCATTATGTCAGGTACAGATCTCCAAGGAAAAGTGTGTGCTTCGGGAAGCATCGTGTATCATCGGAAATACCAACGCGGGATGATGACATTTAATGTAAAGTTGTTAAAACCATGGAAGCTATTAACTATTATTTTAACCGATTTCTTGAAAATGAGAAGGTTCTCAATTTGTCTGTATTTTTTTTTTGTTTTGGATATATGTTACGTGATATCTCTGATAATTGTGGATCGATTTCGAAAATATATTTTTTTATAGATAGGGTATGCCTCAGGGGTTGCCCTTTATAAAGATCACCTTTGCTTTGGTAGTTTTTCAGTTATAATAACTTTTTGTCACTGTTATTTACGTAGCAGGTTGTGTTATACGAATTTGTGTGGGGTAGGTACCAGAACTAAAAAGTGAAAAATAAAAACAAAAATTACAAAAAATAACAACCGACTTCATAAAAAAACTACAAAGTGAAAAATAACTTTAATTTCGGAAATCGGTGGCAAAAACGAAAATACAAAACCAAAGACGGAAGAAGGTTGTCGAGGTCAGATAGGCAGTCGCTCCATGTAAAATACTGGTGTTCAGCTGCATCCGGTTAGACTGGAAGCTGACCCAACGTAGTTGGCAAATAGGCTAGGCAGATGATGGTGACAAATCTTTTCTCTTTAAAATATTAGTTTAGATAAGTATTTTATTCCTTTCTATGTTTTGATTTCAGGTGCTAAAAAAGCTAAAAAAATTAGATCTACACGGGAATAAACTAGTAACATTGAAACGTAGTCAGTTCAAAGGATTGAGAGACACCGAAGTATTGGATTTAAGGTAATTTTCACTATTCAGTATTTGTAATTACCGCAATGTGTGTATTTTGCCGAATGCTGAGTTTGGCCAAGTTTCAGTTATAACCAGTAGATCTATTCTGTATAAATCTCACCGTGATAACTTAGGCGAAGTGAGTTGTCAATAGTGTCAATCCCTTGCATCAGGCGGAATGACAACTCACTTCACCTATGTTTTCACGGTGAGAATTTTACAGAATAGACCGGCTGAGATTGGATATTCGGACGCATATTCATCTAAAGTTGAGATGTTGGCTAATGTGGAATGCGCTTTGTATCGTTTTTTTTTTTTTATTTTAACAAATTCACACCACGCCTCCGCTGACATCATACACACACATATTTGCATCAGGGGTTAAACATTAATTTTAAATAAATATGCATCGGCATAGTTATGCAAGCCCAGAAAAACGTTTTTTTTATTATTTACATTAATATTTTTTTAGAAGTAGGTACCATACTATACACCCAACTAGTTATGCGTTCCCGGTGCACGCTGTTCCTGGCATCCCAAATTTTTTTTACAAAGAAAAATAAGTATTCTAAGAAGCCGCTTCCATACTACACATATTTTCCTAAAGTTAATTTTTTGCTATGAAAATGGCAAAAATATAACTTTAGTTAAATATGCATCCGAATATCCGATGTCTAGTTATACCATTTGCCCAAGAGCCTCAAGCTGGGTTAAGCAACATTCTATGCATGCTGGCTGTTAATTGAAGGAGCTCACTGGCATGAGTGGCGTGGCATCAGTAGAGTTGATGAAATGCTTATAGAGGTATGAGGAACAGGGTGTAAAGTTCACTCATACCTCCATACAAAAGGGAGGATTCTTCGACCAGACGGGTGTTGTGTCTGGTGGGCAATTGCCCGACGATTGATGTCGGGGCGTTGTATATGTGCTAGATGCGCGGTAAACTCTGCTTGCGTGATGCAGGATTCTGCGTGACGTCAGTGTGACGTGTAGCTCGCATGTGGCGATGTAGATGCCGCCACATGCTCATTCCGGTTCTGAATTTCGGTCTTTTACTATGAACTTCAGGCCCAGAGTTTAGATTTGTGCCCGGATAATGATCCGGGCACAAATCTAAACTCTGGGCCAGAAGTTCAGAAGTACTACTACGGTCACAGTCACTCACAGTCCCAAGCAATAGTGAGCGAGTCTACACTCGCCCACCATTGCATCTTCTTCTTCGTCGTGTCGCTAGTCAGAGTCACTCATAGACCCATGCAATAGTGAGCGAGTCTACACTCGCCCACCATTGCATCTTCTTCTTCGTCGTGTCGCTAGTCAGAGTCACTCACAGGCCCATGCAATAGTGAGCGAGTCTACACTCGCCCACCATTGCATCTTCTTCTTCTACGTGTCGCTAGTCAGAGTCACTCATAGACCCATGCAATAGTGAGCGAGTCTACACTCGCCCACCATTGCATCTTCTTCTTCGTCGTGTCGCTAGTCAGAGTCACTCACAGACCCATGCAATAGTGAGCGAGTCTACACTCGCCCACCATTGCATCTTCTTCTTCTACGTGTCGCTAGTCAGAGTCACTCACAGACCCATGCAATAGTGAGCGAGTCTACACTCGCCCACCATTGCATCTTCTTCTTCGTCGTGTCGCTAGTCAGAGTCACTCACAGGCCCATGCAATAGTGAGCGAGTCTACACTCGCCCACCATTGCATCTTCTTCTTCTACGTGTCGCTAGTCAGAGTCACTCATAGACCCATGCAATAGTGAGCGAGTCTACACTCGCCCACCATTGCATCTTCTTCTTCGTCGTGTCGCTAGTCAGAGTCACTCACAGACCCATGCAATAGTGAGCGAGTCTACACTCGCCCACCATTGCATCTTCTTCTTCTACGTGTCGCTAGTCAGAGTCACTCACAGACCCATGCAATAGTGAGCGAGTCTACACTCGCCCACCATTGCATCTTCTTCTTCGTCGTGTCGCTAGTCAGAGTCACTCACAGGCCCATGCAATAGTGAGCGAGTCTACACTCGCCCACCATTGCATCTTCTTCTTCTACGTGTCGCTAGTCAGAGTCACTCACAGACCCATGCAATAGTGAGCGAGTCTACACTCGCCCACCATTGCATCTTCTTCTTCGTCGTGTCGCTAGTCAGAGTCACTCACAGGCCCATGCAATAGTGAGCGAGTCTACACTCGCCCACCATTGCATCTTCTTCTTCTACGTGTCGCTAGTCAGAGTCACTCACAGACCCATGCAATAGTGAGCGAGTCTACACTCGCCCACCATTGCATCTTCTTCTTCGTCGTGTCGCTAGTCAGAGTCACTCATAGACCCATGCAATAGTGAGCGAGTCTACACTCGCCCACCATTGCATCTTCTTCTTCTACGTGTCGCTAGTCAGAGTCACTCATAGACCCATGCAATAGTGAGCGAGTCTACACTCGCCCACCATTGCATCTTCTTCTTCGTCGTGTCGCTAGTCAGAGTCACTCACAGACCCATGCAATAGTGAGCGAGTCTACACTCGCCCACCATTGCATCTTCTTCTTCTACGTGTCGCTAGTCAGAGTCACTCACAGACCCATGCAATAGTGAGCGAGTCTACACTCGCCCACCATTGCATCTTCTTCTTCGTCGTGTCGCTAGTCAGAGTCACTCACAGGCCCATGCAATAGTGAGCGAGTCTACACTCGCCCACCATTGCATCTTCTTCTTCTACGTGTCGCTAGTCAGAGTCACTCACAGACCCATGCAATAGTGAGCGAGTCTAGACTCGCCCACCATTGCATCTTCTTCTTCGTCGTGTCGCTAGTCAGAGTCACTCACAGGCCCATGCAATAGTGAGCGAGTCTACACTCGCCCACCATTGCATCTTCTTCTTCTACGTGTCGCTAGTCAGAGTCACTCACAGGCCCATGCAATAGTGAGCGAGTCTACACTCGCCCACCATTGCATCTTCTTCTTCGTCGTGTCGCTAGTCAGAGTCACTCACAGGCCCATGCAATAGTGAGCGAGTCTACACTCGCCCACCATTGCATCTTCTTCTTCTACGTGTCGCTAGTCAGAGTCACTCACAGACCCATGCAATAGTGAGCGAGTCTACACTCGCCCACCATTGCATCTTCTTCTTCGTCGTGTCGCTAGTCAGAGTCACTCACAGGCCCATGCAATAGTGAGCGAGTCTACACTCGCCCACCATTGCATCTTCTTCTTCTACGTGTCGCTAGTCAGAGTCACTCACAGGCCCATGCAATAGTGAGCGAGTCTACACTCGCCCACCATTGCATCTTCTTCTTCGTCGTGTCGCTAGTCAGAGTCACTCACAGGCCCATGCAATAGTGAGCGAGTCTACACTCGCCCACCATTGCATCTTCTTCTTCTACGTGTCGCTAGTCAGAGTCACTCACAGACCCATGCAATAGTGAGCGAGTCTACACTCGCCCACCATTGCATCTTCTTCTTCGTCGTGTCGCTAGTCAGAGTCACTCACAGGCCCATGCAATAGTGAGCGAGTCTACACTCGCCCACCATTGCATCTTCTTCTTCGTCGTGTCGCTAGTCAGAGTCACTCACAGACCCATGCAATAGTGAGCGAGTCTACACTCGCCCACCATTGCATCTTCTTCTTCGTCGTGTCGCTAGTCAGAGTCACTCACAGACCCATGCAATAGTGAGCGAGTCTACACTCGCCCACCATTGCATCTTCTTCTTCGTCGTGTCGCTAGTCAGAGTCACTCACAGGCCCATGCAATAGTGAGCGAGTCTACACTCGCCCACCATTGCATCTTCTTCTTCTACGTGTCGCTAGTCAGAGTCACTCACAGACCCATGCAATAGTGAGCGAGTCTACACTCGCCCACCATTGCATCTTCTTCTTCGTCGTGTCGCTAGTCAGAGTCACTCATAGACCCATGCAATAGTGAGCGAGTCTACACTCGCCCACCATTGCATCTTCTTCTTCTACGTGTCGCTAGTCAGAGTCACTCATAGACCCATGCAATAGTGAGCGAGTCTACACTCGCCCACCATTGCATCTTCTTCTTCGTCGTGTCGCTAGTCAGAGTCACTCACAGACCCATGCAATAGTGAGCGAGTCTACACTCGCCCACCATTGCATCTTCTTCTTCTACGTGTCGCTAGTCAGAGTCACTCACAGACCCATGCAATAGTGAGCGAGTCTACACTCGCCCACCATTGCATCTTCTTCTTCGTCGTGTCGCTAGTCAGAGTCACTCACAGGCCCATGCAATAGTGAGCGAGTCTACACTCGCCCACCATTGCATCTTCTTCTTCTACGTGTCGCTAGTCAGAGTCACTCACAGACCCATGCAATAGTGAGCGAGTCTACACTCGCCCACCATTGCATCTTCTTCTTCGTCGTGTCGCTAGTCAGAGTCACTCACAGGCCCATGCAATAGTGAGCGAGTCTACACTCGCCCACCATTGCATCTTCTTCTTCTACGTGTCGCTAGTCAGAGTCACTCACAGGCCCATGCAATAGTGAGCGAGTCTACACTCGCCCACCATTGCATCTTCTTCTTCGTCGTGTCGCTAGTCAGAGTCACTCACAGGCCCATGCAATAGTGAGCGAGTCTACACTCGCCCACCATTGCATCTTCTTCTTCTACGTGTCGCTAGTCAGAGTCACTCACAGACCCATGCAATAGTGAGCGAGTCTACACTCGCCCACCATTGCATCTTCTTCTTCGTCGTGTCGCTAGTCAGAGTCACTCACAGGCCCATGCAATAGTGAGCGAGTCTACACTCGCCCACCATTGCATCTTCTTCTTCGTCGTGTCGCTAGTCAGAGTCACTCACAGGCCCATGCAATAGTGAGCGAGTCTACACTCGCCCACCATTGCATCTTCTTCTTCGTCGTGTCGCTAGTCAGAGTCACTCACAGGCCCATGCAATAGTGAGCGAGTCTACACTCGCCCACCATTGCATCTTCTTCTTCGTCGTGTCGCTAGTCAGAGTCACTCACAGGCCCATGCAATAGTGAGCGAGTCTACACTCGCCCACCATTGCATCTTCTTCTTCGTCGTGTCGCTAGTCAGAGTCACTCACAGGCCCATGCAATAGTGAGCGAGTCTACACTCGCCCACCATTGCATCTTCTTCTTCGTCGTGTCGCTAGTCAGAGTCACTCACAGGCCCATGCAATAGTGAGCGAGTCTACACTCGCCCACCATTGCATCTTCTTCTTCGTCGTGTCGCTAGTCAGAGTCACTCACAGGCCCATGCAATAGTGAGCGAGTCTACACTCGCCCACCATTGCATCTTCTTCTTCTTCGTGTCGCTAGTCAGAGTCACTCACAGGCCCATGCAATAGTGAGCGAGTCTACACTCGCCCACCATTGCATCTTCTTCTTCGTCGTGTCGCTAGTCAGAGTCACTCACAGGCCCATGCAATAGTGAGCGAGTCTACACTCGCCCACCATTGCATCTTCTTCTTCGTCGTGTCGCTAGTCAGAGTCACTCACAGGCCCATGCAATAGTGAGCGAGTCTACACTCGCCCACCATTGCATCTTCTTCTTCGTCGTGTCGCTAGTCAGAGTCACTCACAGGCCCATGCAATAGTGAGCGAGTCTACACTCGCCCACCATTGCATCTTCTTCTTCGTCGTGTCGCTAGTCAGAGTCACTCACAGGCCCATGCAATAGTGAGCGAGTCTACACTCGCCCACCATTGCATCTTCTTCTTCGTCGTGTCGCTAGTCAGAGTCACTCACAGGCCCATGCAATAGTGAGCGAGTCTACACTCGCCCACCATTGCATCTTCTTCTTCTACGTGTCGCTAGTCAGAGTCACTCACAGACCCATGCAATAGTGAGCGAGTCTACACTCGCCCACCATTGCATCTTCTTCTTCGTCGTGTCGCTAGTCAGAGTCACTCACAGGCCCATGCAATAGTGAGCGAGTCTACACTCGCCCACCATTGCACCTTGTTCTTCTACGTGTCAATGGCACGACTTTTCTCAGATCTTGTTGACCTAAAACTTCGCCACTTCCACGGCATCGTCGGTGGTAGCGCAGAAGTCACTTTGACTGCAAGTTATAGGACACAGAGGGCAGGATTGGAGGTGGAGCGTAGTTTGCGACATAGCTCCACATCCACACCCTGCTGCCGTTCCGTCGAGGTAGCCCCACTTTACCAGGTTGAAGTTACAACTTCCTACTTGTGTCCGGAGACGGTTCAGGGACTTCCATGTGTCCACGAAAGGTTACATCCTGCAGGGAGATGCTCCTTTGGTGGTAGATAGTAAATGGGAGGGGAAAAAGGATCCTATTAATAGCATGGTACTTAACCATATCTAGCGAAATCTCAGAGTGGTCTGAGTCCATCAAAAATGTTGTCTTTAAAAAATCGCTTTTAGCGATGAGACCGCCCATTGTGCAAGCCCTTGTAATTTTTTCATTTATGTTTGTAGTTTTTATGTACATAATAAAGAGTTTTTCTATCTATCTGCCCATCGTTTCGGTAAAAACTTTAGTTTTGGTTAAAAGATGGTCGTCGCTCTGCATAATACGCATAAATAGAGATTTTTATTTAATTTCAATACGGCAATATATATTTTTTTTTAAAGACCTTGGTCCCTAGACACTTTTGATGTGTTAATGTTGGGGTCGGCTTCAAGTCTGACTGGATACAGCTGAATACCAGTAATTTAGATGGAGCGGACTGCCAATCTGACCTCCACATCCCAATTACTGGGTAACACGATACCCCCTGGTAAGAGAGACCCAGACTTCTAGGCTTCTGACGACCCGTAACGACTGTCAAAGATCTACGAATGACAGCCGGGACCAACTGCTTAACGTGCTTTCCGAGCCACGGAGAGTTCTTGATATGTAATTGATGGTCACCCATCCACGAATCGACTGTGACAAGCGTAGCTTAACCTTCTGTAGACCTGTGCGGCTGTTATCATTTAGCCACGAGCCCCTCATGATTTAATTAAACAGGCTTCTTAATTAGACTGGAACCCATTTTCCTACATGTTTTATTTAACAGCCCGGAGTTTGGAAGTTGGTGGTGTGATACCCCCGTGCCTCGGTGCGCACGTTAAGCCGTTGGTCCTGCGCCTGATCTCTCTCCGGTGGTGTCGGATTGCCGTCCCATCGGACTATGAGAGTGAGGGACGAGAGAGTGCACCTGTGTCTGCGCACACACTTGTGCACTATAATATCTTCCGCGCCGAAGGCGTCTTCGTTGAGATTAGCCGCCATGGCCGAAATACGGTCTGGAGGACTATATTATATATATTTAATAAGTTTTCTTATGTCCACTTTTCAGCCACAACAGTTTGACCAAGCTTGATGGAAGCAATATTGGTGATTTGAGTAAATTAGGCTGGTGTAACGCCAGTCACAACCAACTGGGAGAGATACCAAGGTAAACAAATTAGCTTTTAGAATCTGTAATAATTTAATTGCCATTTTAGCTGTTTTCATAAGTTGTCCAACAAGAAGTTAAGTTGACATTAGATTTGATTAAATTCAACGCACTTTCAGTACGATTTACAGGGAGTTTTATATTGATTTGCCTCAATTGAACCCTTTTCAGCAACATTTATAATCTTTTATCTACTCTCATGTCGTAAAATTCAAATTATAAACTTCAAAATGAGTTAATATCAAATACCGAAATTTAAAAATAGAATCATATTATAACACTTTTGTCTCGCAACCCTATGAGTGAAGTAAACTGAAGGAACACGGGTGGGTTTTAGTCAGTAAAAGTCTGACACGCCCTTCCGCTCCGCCCAGAGCGGGAGAGGTCATTTGAAGATGCAAGACCAAAAAAAAAAAAAGGCCAGAATCTAGTAATATAAAATCTGTTATCTTTATTTTTCAGAGGCATGTTTGCAAGAAACACTGTTATAAAAGTTGTACATTTGGACAATAATAAGATCAAGAAATTGGATACCAACAGTTTTAGAGGCATGAGGTTTTTAAGGTAAGGTGTAATTTTAAATTGTTCGAATTGTTGTGTTGTTCGATTGTTTTTTGTTGTTGTTGTTTATTTGTTGTTGTTTTGTGTTGTTGTTGTATTGTTGTTTTGTAAGAAAAGTCAAAAAAATGGTCAGTGTTTTTATGAAAAGGGAGTGCCTCGTTGGTTTAGCGCGGGGTCGTCGGTTCAAACTCCGGAGCTCTATTTGCTATAACTGACAATGCAAAGTCAAAGTCAAACTAGACTGTGACCTCTGAGTTTGTTTCGGCCTTTCTTCTCAGAGTAGTCAGATAGGAAACGCCGACCTCATCTAGTTTAAAAAACATGATTGACGTGTAAAAGTGTTTGTACAAACCTACTTACAGAAATAAAATCATTTATCATTTATCATTTATCAAAGTCAAATCATTTATTTCAAATAGGCACATAAAAGGCACTTTTGAACGTCAAAATTTACAAAAAAATAGAATTGATTCTAGTTGCCCCTTCCAAAAGGTAGTTTCGTATGGAGAAGAATGGGCAAGAAACTCCACCGTTACTCTTTTAAAATATTTTACAATATTATGTAAGTTCACATTAATTATGTAATCATATGTGAAGACGATGCACCTAGAATAAAATTACTGTACCACCATAGGTAAAAAGAATTAAATATAATGCAAAGGCAGGTAAATTAATTATGTGATAGATACATGGTGCTCACATATTTACAAATATTGAAAAGTAGATGATGTTTCCAAAATTTTAACAAGTAATAATTTCGTGTGTGAGTTAAAGTAGTTAAGTACATAATGTAACAATCAATGTCATAAAAATTATAAATTATACAATTAAATTAGCAACCAGTTTGATTTTGTCTAGACTCTAGATTGTCCTATGGAGTAGGACCAGCATCTTTCCAAGCATTCTTATCTAGGATATAATCCTCTAATTTGTAATATGCTTGTTTACAAAGTGTACTTTTTATATGAGTTTTAAACTTTCTTTCATTTAATTGCAATATGTCACAAGGTATTTTGTTGTAACATTTAACACAGTACCCCATAAAAGATGTATCTACTTTAGATAATCTAAAAAAGGTTGATCTATTTTATCTTTATTTCTAGTATTAAAATTATGTCTATCACTTATTTTATTAAAAAGATGTAGATTTTTTCTTACATACATAATATTTTCATAAATGCGACATATTTGTCAAAAAACCGGACAAGTACGTGTCGCACCACGCACAACGAAGGGTTCCGTATTTGGGATGAATTTATCCCAAGAATAGACTTAACTTTGTAGTTAGTACAAGTGTAGTTTGAGTATATACGGCACGGTTGGCGCAGTGGTTAAGCGATTGACTGCTGCGCTGCGTGTCGCGGGTTCGATTCCCGCACGGAACAAATATTTGTATGACCTACAAGTACTTCTTCCGGGTCTGGCTGTTTGTGTATGCGAGTTTGAATGTTTGTAAACGCACCCACAATACAGGAGAAATTCCTAGTGTGAGGCAATGTTATAAAAAATAGGTTTTGATTTATTTGCGAGTATAAAAATATGTCGCAAATATAACCGTATTTTTTTATTGCGTTGACATAGATTTCTTAGAAACTTGATTTTTTTAGAGCTCCAAGGGATCGTAGACCTACGTATTTGATATTAATTTCAAGTTGTACTAGGTAGAGGTATAGAAAAAAAAACCACTAAAGGCGAACATAACAAAACCGGCCAAGTGAGAGTCGGACTCGCACACGAAGGGTTCCATACCATTATTTATAAAAACGGCAAAAAAATCATGTCTGTTGTATGGTAGCCCCCTTAAATATTTATTTTATTCTGTTTTATAGTATTTGTTGTTATAGCGGCAACGGAAATACATCATCCGTGAAAATTTCAACTGTCTAACTATCACGGTTCATGAGATACAGCCTGGTGACAGACGGACGGACAGCGGAGTCTTAGTAATAGGGTCCCATTTTACCCTTTGGGTACGGAACCCAAAAAATCATTAATGCTCGTTGCATTATGATTTTTTTTGTAAGTACCTCTGAGTACATCAAGAAATACAAGCCCTAAAATAATAATAATTATTATTATGGTTTCTTCCCAGACGTCTTTACCTGCAAGACAACCAGATTTCAGACATAGGACGCGGAACCTTCTCGGCAGTGACGCGCATCGGTACCGTAGACCTCGCCAGGAACAAGATCAGCAAAGTAGACTTCCAGATGTTCCAGGCGGTGAAGTATGCTGAGGTGAGCGATGTTTTATTAATAAAACTTAATATTAGTAGTACAGTCACGAGCACTAATATGTCAACACTTGGCAACTTTCAATAGCGATTTTTTCGTGAAATAACGAATGCAACGTTGAAATGCGACATCCTACTAATTATATATATTTATATATATATATATATTAAAAAAATGAGAAGTGTGGATGTTTGGATGTTTGTTACTCAATCACGCAAAAACGGCTGAACGGATTTGGATGAAATTTGGCACATAGGTAGACCATGACTTGGATTAAAACATAGGATACTTACTATCCCGATATTTCATCGGGATCGAGACTTATGCGGGTGAAACCGCGGGGCGCAGCTAGTATTGCATAAACCTATGGGTTCGAAAATACTATGTTCGTAATAACATAGAATTTCATTCTAAAATTAAGGAGAAAATCGCTTTTGAGTTTAGTTAAGTGTATACATATTTATGCTTGTGACTGTACAAGCAACCGCACACCCATAGTAACAATTTGTCAAAGACAGCACCTTTATTTCGTACCAGCAAGGGCGGTTTTCGTAGTTTCAGTATTACTACTGACGTGCTGTTGACCGTAAAAGTAGTTTATACCTTACAAAGCGCAAGCGCATCATCACGTTTAAGGCACATTGACGTAAGTTTTAAATACAGGGTTAGTTTTCAAAGACCTGCAAAATTTTCAGGGATGATTCAGTATCGATAATATTTTCTATTTATGAAATAAAAAATATATTTTAATACATACATAAACTCACGCCTTTTTCCCATGGGGGAAGGCAGAAACTACAGAACGCCACCTGCTACGATCCTTACATACTCCTTTTGTATATTTGAAAATAAAATAAAATATATTTTATTTTCAATATTTTTATAAACCGATGGATATTTTCGAATAAAATTAAACTTAATTAATAGAAAACAAACAGTTAATTTATCAAATTAAATTTCATTTGAAAACATCCATCGGTTTCTTACTAAACTTCAACTATATCCGACGACCCTGGTTACTTATCTCTTTTGGTGACTGTATATGAGACATTTCAGATTTTTTTCTGAGATGGTAACGCTCCTGTTATACTTGTTTGTCATACTTAAAGATGACGGTATAAAAGGCCTGCATTTATAAAAAAAAACCGGCCTAATGCGAGTCGGTCTCCGCCTCGACCCTTACTCGAGCCATCTCGCGCCGCTGAGCCTGTAACTTTAAATTCGTCACTTTTTCATTTTTTTTTTTTGTGTTTGAAGTCATCAAATGACCTCTACCGCTCTGGGCGGAGCGGAAGGGCGTGTCAGACTCTTACTGACTAAAACCCACCCGTGTTCCTTCAGTTGCCTGTACGCCAGGGCTACGGTAACTCTTTCAAACAATCCGCGACCCCGGCAGGGTGATTCTAGACCCCTAGCGTAGAAATTTTTCCCCTAATAATAAAAATGCCGATCTAGCCTATCCCTTGCTGCCCTCTCCCAACGACGCCCTAAGCCGAGGCTCGTACCCCACAAGGGGTGCTCTTAGCGTGTTGTCGCCTAGTTTGTAAGTTTTCTAAACCCTGGCTGGGAGCCTTAATTTATTAGGGCAATCACAGGCATGACCGGTTAAGCAGCCGACAACCTCCTAGGTTGGCCTGCGAGAAGCAAATCACAAAAAAACATGCGTGTCGGTCTCATACACTAAGGGTTTCGTAACACCGTGCTATATTTAACACTATGTGCACGCGCATGGCGAGCCGGAGGGGAACAACGAGCGGAGCATGCGCTCGCGCGGGCGGCTATTCGGACGACATCAAGGACCGAGCGCGCGCGTCTCTATAAACAAAATTTTGTCTCGCTCGACTATCCTTAAAATTAATTTGTACTAAGAAACGTCCGTTTCAATCATCACCCAACACACTACATATATTTTTTTAAACACGTTTCTTGTATGAAGACCCCCTTAATTATTAATTTTATTTCAATATTTGTTGTTATAGCGGCAATAGAAATACACACTGTGAATTTCAACTGTCTACCTATTACGGTTCATGAGATACAACCCGCTGACAGACAGACGGACGGACAGCGGAGGCTTAGTAATAGGGTTCCGTTGACACCCTTTGGGTACGAAACCCTAGAAGTGGTGTTAGCTGTCATTTTTCGTCACCCCTGGCAAATGTTGGCCGTCCAGCTATTAAGGTCGGCGTCACCCTCTGCGGCCATAATTAAGTGACCTTATTCTTTATTAAAATTTTGCATTTCCTTTCCAGGTGATAAACTTAGCCGAAAACAACATAACAATCATAGAGAATCAAGCATTCACTGACCTCTACCAAGCCGTAGTCAACATATCACACAACGCTCTATCGACCATAGAGACGGGCGCGTTCCAGAACTGCAACAACATGACGTTGCTAGACTTTAGCCATAATAAGTTGTCTATTATCAGTCCGCAAGCTTTTGATGAGAATAGTTATGCTTATACACTGCAGATGGCGCATAATGAGTTTACTGATTTCTCTCAGGTGAGATAAAAGAGTTAACAATATTAAGTTAACGAGTTAGTAAATGTAAAATGATGTTAAGATTATAGAGGTATGAGGAACAGGGTGTAAAGTTCACTCATCCTCCATAGAAAAGGGAGGAGCCTCCGACCAGACGGGTGTCGTGTCTGGTGGGCAACTGCCCGGCGTTTGATGTCGGGACGTTGTATATATGCTAGTTGCGCGGTAAACTCTGCTTGCGCGATGCAGGATTTTGCGTGACGTCAGTGTGACGCGTAGCTCGCATGTGGCGTTGAAAATGCCTTGACCTCTTGAGTCACCGAAAAGAGACTGTGACCTCTTGAGTTTTTCTTCGCCATTTCTTCTCAGGGGTAGTCAGATAGAAAATGTTGACTGCATCCGATATTTTTTTTTTTCAAATTAATTTACCTGTATTCCGATATCCTATTTAAAGAATAATTCATTTCATTTCATTTAACTGAGATAGGAAATGTCGACCCAATCCAGCTTATCTAGTTTTAACCGACTTCAACTGTGTGTTTTTTTTTGTGTGTTAGCTCAGAACTTTTTTCTGGGTGAACCGATTTGGATGATTCTTTTTTTATTTGAGAGCTGGTGCTTCACATGTGGTCTCATTTATATTTTATCAAGTTCTGACCACTACTTTTTGAGTTATCCTTAATACTGCGTATTTTTTCAACCTAGTTTATATTGATGATGTTTTAATAATTTCCTGTCACTGTTATTTACATATCAAGTAGTGGTATAAGAATTTGTGGGGTAGGTACCACAACTAAAAAGTTTTTTTTTTTTAGAAAAAACAACCGACTTCCAGAAAAAGAAACACTAGAAAACGTGAAAAATTACTTTAATTTCGGAAGTCGGTGGCAAAAAACGAAAATACAAAACCAAAGACCCCCGACTTCCGAAATTAAAGTTATTTTTCACGTTTTTTTGTGTTTTTTTTTTGGAAGTCGGTTGTTTTTTGTAAAAAAGTTTTTTTTCTTGTAATAATTTCGTTATCCTATTTACAGAATAATCAATTTCACTTAATTTCACTGTCTAACTTTAAATTAACTTTATTTTTACAGATACCTATACAAAATATGTCAGGAATACAGATCTTAAACGCATCGTACAACAAAATAGAATCTATACAGAGGCTAGCATTCCCCAAGTTGTACGAGTTAAATACAGTCGATTTATCACATAATAATATTAGTCAAATCTTCAATGCTGTTTTCCAGAATCTATTTTCTATAAGGTAAGTATTTTTTTTTAATGTAAAAAAAGGATTTCTATCCGTTAGTGTGATTTTAACTTGAGAACTGCTTTGATTCACGGGACTATTTAACAGAACATCATGTCTGTAATCCTCGAAGGGGTCTTCTTCTCCATAGGTACCTACTACGCTTTGGAATGGGCAACTAGCGTCATCTTTCTGACTGACCGAGCCCTTGACAATTCAAAAGTGCCTGTAATTGGTTTATTTGAAATAAATGCTTTGAGTTTGAGTCAGGCAGAGGTGTACCTGTAGTACACCCACATTTCGCCAGTTATGTTTAAGTCCCATGTAATAGGGGGCGAGCCTGTTGCCATCAACCGGACACAAATCCAGACTCCGGGCTGTCGCGGATTGTTCGAAAGAGTTACCGCGGCCCTGGCGCACAGGCTACTGAAGGAACATGGGTGGGTTTTAGTCAGTAAGAGTCTGACACGCCCTCCCGCTCCGCCCAGAGCGGGAGAAGTCATTTGATGACTTCCCACCCAAAAAAAAGGCTGCTACTGAGAAATTCTTGGTGGAAAAATCCAATAACTCTTTGACCGACCTGAAGGCCTCGACAAATGGCATTCGCTTCGGAGCGATTCTATTTCAACAATCGCTATCGGTTTCGCTTATGTTTCCATCATACGATTCGAAAACTAGCGATAACGCTTGTCAAAAAGTACCACTTGGCTACGCATCTCTATGGAAGTAACCGTTCGACGCTGTCGATTTGTTTCATATAATCGAATGATGTTAACATTGTCTAGCGAATTTCTATTCGTTGACATATGATCACGTGACATTTTGATAGCTTATGTCAACCCCATACATTTTTTGGCTTTTCTACTAGCATCATCGCTAATTTCATATTAATATTCCAATTTTTCATTAAAAAAATTAAGGAAAAAACTGCTATTTATTATTATAGATTTTTGTAAACATGTTTTTTTTAAAATTATTTTTGCATATTCACTTTAGAATTTATTTTAATAACATTAATAATTATTATTAATGTAATGTATCACACACAATATAAATTATTCCTGATAAATAAATAAATAAATCGAATGTTACTTTGTCTAGGCCCTCTGGTAATCGATCCCAAGACCTCATGCTCTGCAGTGCCGCTTGCGACCACTGGACCAAGGATGCAGTTACTAAACAAAGAAAACTTAAATATCAAATCAAATCAAATATTTCACATAAACCAACATGGGCACTTATGAAACATCAGAAGTTAGGCACGGTTCCAACTGGTTGTTTCCTATGGAGAAGAGCCGGCAAGAAACTCCACGGTTACTCTTTTAAAAATAAGGGGCTTTTACAATGTTTCAAATTACAGTGTTGATAGGTATGGGAGGACAGTGTAGGCCTGTCAAATATGTGTTAAATATGTTTTTCTGTTCCCACAGATTTATTAACTTAAGCTACAATTCCTTAGAAGTGATAAAACCAGCGACTTTCGGCACTATTCCCACAGTGTTGGAGCTAGATCTGTCATTTAACAAACTACGCGATATTTCCCGAGGCAGCTTGACTAAGCTAGTCAGTGCTCGCCTTATTGATATCAGCTTTAATCAGCTGGAGAAGCTGTTTCAAATACCTATTAGTTTGGGGTGAGTAAAAATATAATTTAAACCGGTTTTTATAACGAAAAAAATACTCCAAAAAGAGGCATGTACTATAATTTTTTTTTTTTTCGATTATTTTTTCTTTGGCGTTTAACTAGTCAGGCCCGAGGTGGCCCGCTAGAGGGCCAAAACAATAGATAATCAATTGTGTCTCATTAACGATGCTTGATGAGTTAATATGTAAAATATCGATGTTACATATTAAACGCTAAAAAAGCTTAGTCTTAAAAAATGTACAACAATCTTTTCATCGCATTAAATTGCTCCGTGTTGCCGTGACGTCATAGTATTAGGCAATTTTAGTTGCTTGAGTAAGTGCATCATAAGAATTACCTGTCTTGTTGTTATTACAGACTGGAATAAAGTTTTTATTCATTAGCGCAACACCTGTTGAGCTCCAGTCAAATTTATTTCAACAAATTACTCTTTTTACGTCACAGTGAACTAAACGTCGCCCACAACAACCTAACTGAAATCAAAGCGAACACTTGGCCGTCAATGAACGCGCTCCTCCGACTGAATCTATCGTCCAACATGTTGGGCGACACGTTGGCGTCCGACAGCTTCTCCAGCCTGTTGACGCTGCAAGCTCTAGATCTGTCGGACAACGGTTTGACGAAACCGCCGTGGGAGGCGCTGTCTACGCTGACCAGTTTGCAGTATTTGTACGTGCAGGTAAATATATCATTCTCTAAATAAAAGGCGCTTTTCGTGTCCGACTTGTTGGCGTCCAACTTGTTTGCCGATTCGTTGACGTCCAACAAGTTGCCCGAATCGTTGGCATCCGACAAGTTGGCTGATTTGTCAGCGTTCAACATGCTCGATAGCGGAAAGAAGGATGGTCGGAAGTAGAATAATACTCCTTCGATTCAACTTCAACATCGGCCAACATCCGATTCGTTGGCATCAACAAGTTGGGCGACATGTTGGCGTCCGATAGCTTCTCCAGTCTGCTGACGCTGTAAGCTCTGGATCTGTCGGACAACGGTTTGACGAAACCGCCGTGGGAGGCGCTGTCTACGCTGACCAGTTTGCAATATTTATATGTGCAGGTAAAATAAGGTTTACAATAAAAATAGGCATTATTAAGGTAAGAAAAGTTGTTGAATGACAATTTCCTACGATATCGATCAATAGGATTATATGAACTTAGAGGGTTGTATTGATGATTTTAATTATTATAATTTTGTAAATACATACTTGTTACGGTCGCGAATCAGATTTAGTTCAACATACATACTGACACTGACCTGCAAATTGCAAAAAACGTAAGAAAATTTGTATTTCGCGGGCAACCTGGCGTTTCGCATTAAGAGGCCAATAACAGCTAAAGCGCGGTCACTGTCGGACTGCATAGAAAAGAAAGAGAAGCGCGATGAAATAACGCTGGTAATTGATTGCAAAATATGAAGCAATTATCTATTTACAAAAAATCTATTGATTGGACAAAAAAATTAAAATACTATTACGTTAATATGTTGCTTGTAGAATAATCTGACAAAAAATCAGAATGATTGCATGTATATTAGTATGGTTTTAAATCGTTAAAAGATTTTTTTCCATCGTATCAAATTAGTTTTATTATGTTTTCAACACACTATCTAACTAGCATAATTATATCCTGAAGAATATTATATATTTTTTTGATTTTGTTTACTGTAGTGAGTCATATACTTTTAGGTATTATAAAACTTACGTCTAGGTCCTGTAGTCCCCTTAACAAGCCTTATTCCTCATTCCAGGATAACAACATAACAGAACTAAGCAGGTCTGCATTCGGCAACCTACCAACCACGTTCAAGATAGATCTGTCGCGCAACCAACTGACAACTATCGCGCAACGAACGTTCACCGGCCTGCAACAGTTGCTCGATCTGTCGCTTAGCGGAAACAAGTTGGATCATATACCTAATGAGGCTTTTAAAGGATTGGTAGCGCTAAGGTAGGTGGAATAATAATATTGTTATAAGGAAAAACTGGCGCAACTATCTGGAAACTGTCGTGCAACTATCTTAAAACTGTCGCGCAACTTCTGAAAACGGTTGCGCAATTATCTCAAAATAGTCGCGCAACCAATTGACAACTATCGAGCAACCCACGTTCAGCGGCCTGCAACAGTTGCTCGTTCTGTCGCTCAGCGGAAACAAGCTGGAGAATATACCTAATGAGGCTTTTAAAGGATTGGTGGCTCTAAGGTTTGTAGAAAGTACTCTAAATTTGTGAGAACAGCAGTGAGCATTTAGGAAGGGTGATCCTTTTTAATTTTTCCTGCCCTGGGAACTAAACCTGTAACCAAATGGTCGAGAGTCGCTCTATCAGCCTTTAGGGTCTAAAGACCAATAGTATTACTTGAAAACGTGAATTTTATAGGTCTAAAGTCTGGCGTTGTGCAAATGGCTTATAGAAAAATCGTTCTATTCTGTCAATGAGTATTTAGACTTCAAAGATTCACACTGACATCTTACAATTATAATTTGGCAAATACTTTACATTTTTAATTTAATAAGTATGATTTCGGTACCAATTGCATTAGCTTCATTTGTTTAATTAATGTAACAATAATTTTCCATACTAGTTTAGCGAATTGTTTTAGAAACTGTTAAAAAAAAAACCCGACCATTTGTATGTACTACAATTCTTGCAAATAAATTTGATTTAATTAATTTGAAGATGTTATGTTATCCATACTATAAATTCGAAAGTAACTCAGTCTGTATGTTACCTTTTCACGCCTAAACCACTGAATGGATTTTGATAAAACTTGGCAAGAAGATAGATGGCATCTTGGGGAAGGACATGGGCTACTTTTTGTCCCGGCAACACGTTCCCGTGGGATAATTTATGACATCCACGCGGGCGAAGCCGCGGGCAGGAGCTTGTCATAAATAAAGTCGCGCAACTAACGCGAAACAGTCGCGCAACTATCGCGCAACTAACGCGAAACAGTGGCGCAACACATCATCATTATTTTTATTTCTGTCAGCCATTCACAACAGCTGACAAGACAGGGCTCACAGAAACGAACGGAAATAGTGATTATAATTTCATTTATATTCCAGAAAATTGGACCTCTCACATAACTTCTTGGAAAAGATTGATAATAAAACAAATGGATTATTGGATGACTGTCTATCGTTAGAAGAGGTAAGTTAAATATTATCACTACATAATCTACATACATACATAAACTCACGCCTTCTTCTCATGGCGGTAGGCAGAAACTACAGAACGCCACCTGCTACGATCCTTACATACTCCTTTTGATTCGTTTACGTTCATACATCTGGTCATACACGCACGCCAGGGGGCGTATTCTCTAAGTCCGTCAACAAAGATTCGGACCCGTCCGAAAGTAGATCGATACTTAGAAATTAACCTTACTGCCGATTAATTAACTTTTTCGAATAGACAAAAACACATCCGGAGTAAAGACAACTGTCAATTCGTTTTGTCATTAATTTTTTGTTCATGCTCCGGACTAATGTTATGTCCGAAAGTGATTTTGAGTTGAGCTGCACGATTACTGACAAATGCGTGCACTGACTGGACAGGTCCCTCAATCTGTGTCGGTTTTCCTCAAGCGACCATTTCAGACACAAATCTACATGGTCTTCACATGATCTGACCAAGATTATGTCTGGACTTTAAAAGAGACTGTGACCTCTAAGTTTGTTTCGGCCTTTCTTCTCAGAATAGTCAGATAGGAAACGCCGACCTCAATTAGTTTTTAAAATATATTGACGTGTAGAAGTGTTTGTACAAACCTACTTACAGAAATAAAATCATTTATCATGATACGTAGTTGGCAACATCCGTAACTTAGGCCGAAATTACGGACCTCTTGCTAAGGAAGTAGGCCCCAGTTGCGAGTTCTACGCACCTGACCTTAATAATCTACATTTTCGTTGGTAAGCGCACCACTTAAGGACGGGTAGACCGGTTTAGCTAATTTTGTTTTAAAATGTTCTTATTAGTCCTGTAGCGGCATCTACAACGCCACATGCGAGCTACGCGTCATACTGACGTCACGCAAAATCCTGCATCGCGCAAGCAGAGTTTACCGCGCAACTAGCATATATACAACATCCCGACATCAATCGTCGGGCAGTTGCACACCAGACACGACACCCGTCTGGTCGGAGGATCCTCCCTTTTCTATGGAGGTGTGAGTGAACTTTACACCCTGTTCCTCATACCTCTATAGTCCGAACAATGTTTTTATGGAAATCAATTTTAGAAGTTTCCCGGAAATTTTTCAAAGCACGGGAGATATTGAACGTTCTTTTTTCTATGGGATATTTGTATAAATACCATATTTGGTTTGTTTGGACGTATTGAAATTTTGACAGGACAAAGTCTGTCGGGTCAGCTAGTTGAAAATAAAGTTCACTAAGTCTGTGTTTTTGAAAGCGCTAATCTCAAATAGTGTTGAACGGATTTTATTCCAGTTTTCTCTAATTGATAGTGTGTCTCGGAGTCTATTACAAAATCAAAATCTAAATATTTTATTTCACATAAACCAACATGGGCATTTATGAAACGTCAGAAGCTAGGTGCACGGTTCCAATTGGTTGTTTCCTATGGAGAAGAGCCGGCAAGAAACTCCACGGTTACTCTTTTAAAAATAAGGGGCTTTTACAATGTTTCAAATAACAGTGTTGATAGGTATGGAAGGACAGTATAGGCTTGTCAACAAGTAACAGGCACACAACAAAATATAAAAAAAATAAAA
This sequence comes from Dryobotodes eremita, assembly GCA_917490735.1. Taxonomy (NCBI): domain Eukaryota; kingdom Metazoa; phylum Arthropoda; class Insecta; order Lepidoptera; family Noctuidae; genus Dryobotodes; species Dryobotodes eremita. The sequence goes on from OU823270.1 coordinate 12,278,681, forward strand.
AATAAAATGGTCTACGAATCTACAGTCTACAAGTTAGGCCTACAACGTTCTCACATTCACAAAATATAGAAGAATCTGTATTAAAATAAAAGCCTATTTAAACCAAATGACATGATTGCCATTACAACTGTAACAAATCTGAATTAAAATCCATTTGCATTATAAGTACGCACGACTACATATCAAACTACACATTTCCAGTATAAGCTGACTTGTCATTGTACGAAAAGCCTATAAAAATATAATTTCCAGTTTTGACCTCGCAGGTCAGCTATAACTGGAAATGTATACGCTTGATATGTCGCCGTGTAACTATATTTTAATTTAAAAGAGTGTCCATGGAGTTTCTTGCCCGTTCTTCTCCATAGGTATCTACTACGCTTTGGAATGGGCAACTAGCTTCATCTTTCTGACTGACCGACCCCTTGACAATTCAAAAGTGCCTGTAATTGGTTTATTTGAAATAAATGCTTTGAGTTTGAGTTTGTGTGTACATAAAGTACACGTGCGAATTCATTGATATCGGCGGTTATTTTGATGACTGTGTTTAGTTTCGTTTCTGATAATCCTGTGCGAGTCTCAATAAATACTTTTTGTTTCTTTCTTTCTAAGGCTAATTAATAAAGTTAATTTATTTCCTAGTGGTGTTTTCTTTTGAAATTTATAATAAAAGTAACGTCTGCCCGCGAATTCGTCGGCGTGAAATTTCTTGTTCACCCGACCCACCCCATCGCATCGCATCACCTGCCCGCGCTATTACTTCGTTTTTGCTAAGCGTTTGCTCTGACTTTTATTCCTTTTGCTCGGCTTCGAAGGCTCCTAGCGTGATGTTGAATAGCCTATAGGCTTCTTTAAGAATTGGGCTAACAAAAGCAAAAATATTTTTTCAAATCTGACCAGAAGTTCCAGAGATTAGCTGAGCTGCATGATTACTGACAAATGCGTGCACTGACTGGACAGGTCCACTCAATCTGTGTGGTTCTTTCCTCAAAAGACCATTTCAGATGCCAATCTGCATGGACTTCGCATGACCTGACCAAGATTATGTCTGAACTTTAAAAGAGACTGTGACCTCTGCGTTTGTTTCGGCCTTTCTTCTCAGAGTAGTCAGATAGGAAACGCCGACCTCATCTAGTTTAAAAAAACATCATTGACGTGTAAAAGTGTTTGTACAAACCTACTTACAGAAATAAAATCATTTATCATTTAGCGCGTTCAAACAAAGAAAAACAGTCAAACTCTTTAGTTTTATTATTAGTATAGAATATCTTTACATATATAAAAATTACGTGTCACGTTGTTTGTCCGCGATGGACTCCTAAACTACTGAACCGATTTTAAATTTGATTTGCACACCGTGTGCGGTTTGATCCAACTTGAAAGATAGGATAGCTTTATAAAGATAAAAGATATGATTGTTTGTTTGAAACTACTGAACCGATTTCAAAAATTCTTTCACTGTTGGGAAGCTACACTATCTCCGGGTGACATAGGCTATATTATATTATGCTTTGTTACCCGGGCGAAGCCGGGGCGGGTCGCTAGTATTATATAGGTTATCGATGACCAGGCCTCAGTTTATGTCTTGTTACTTACCTCATCTATTTTCAATTTCCAGGTAATCCTAAGCCACAATAAATTCGGTTTCCTGACAAAGAAGATGTTTCCTGCGAACCCCTGGATTCCCTACAGACTGCGAGAAATTGACCTGAGTTACAACGAGATACCGGTTCTAACTCATGATCTGACCTTAGGCGCTCAGAAAGTCAAGAAATTGAATCTGGCTGGGAATTTTATTAATGATATTAGGAATAGTAAGTTGTTTTGTACAATTTTTTACGCCACCTGCTACGATCCTTACATACTCGTTTTGCCTCGTTTACGTTCATACATCTGGTCATACAGGCACACCGGTTGCGAGTACTACGCACCTGACCTTTCTGAAGAACATCACCAATAAGGTCACTATATGTCGTCCTAGGGCGACCCCTATTGGCATTTCCACTCACATCTGCCTTGTAAATACTTTTTGTTAGTCGCCTTTCATTCATCCTCTCAATATGACAGAACCATTTAAGCAAACCCTTTTAAATTTTTGTCACTACATCTTCTTTTAAACCGCACCGTTGCCTTATCACATCATTCCTCAGTCTATCATTCATAGTCACACAACACATGCTCAATTAATTTTGATATTCTACTAAAATATGTTTTAATTCTTTTTCAGATGTCCTTGGCAATCTTACTTCGTTGGAAGTCTTGGATTTATCTCATAATAATCTGAAAGATATGATTTCAAGAACATGTAAGTATTTTTTACGTGGTAATAATATTGCTTTTTAAATTTTATTGTAAGACTTTTTTTATTAGGTGTAGTAATAACTTAAAAATTAAAATATAATAACCTAACCTAACCTAGCTAAAACTATTAAAAAAACTAAAATATGGCGTCGAAAAATTCCTTCGTTTCGCTATTGACTGGTAATGTAAGTACCCAAGAGACTGGCGGCATTTGCCACGTTGTACGGCAATGCTTAGCCTCTGGCAAGGTAAAAGCCAGCCCTTGGGTCACGGGAAGTGTCAACCAGTAAATGTTTTATACTGACTACTGTAAAAATATTATATAAATTATAAGAAATTATAATTATTAGAAATTATAATTATTAGAAATTATAATTATTAGAAGTTATAATTATTAGAAATTGTAATTATTAGAAATTATAATTATTATAAATTATAATTATTAGAAATTATAATTATTAGAAAATAAAAGTGACTGCTTCTTGGTCTAGTGGTCGAAAAGCGCGACTACTGAGTCCTGGATTCGATTCCCAGGTTAGCCAAAATGTTATTGGGTTCTAATAACAACCCGGAGCGGGTATTTGTATTTATTTATTTATTAGGTTAGCCAACAATTCTTTACACTTTTTTTTTCTTTCTTTTTTTTGTTCGGTTAATTAAGCTCGCCCCTTATTAAACACAACTAACCGTCGAAATCTTTGTCTACCATTCTGCTCTGCCTTTGTGAAATACAGGCGTGAAGTTATGTAATTAACATTTTTTTTTTACCATTCCAGCCGAAATAAAATTCAGTTTCCCAGAGAACATAACGGAGCTACATCTAAGAAACAATTCTCTCCAAACATTACCCACTACAAATTTAATGTCGGCAAAAAAACTAAAATTGTTGGATGTCCGACAAAACGAGCTGACGAGCTTCGAGCCCCAGTTAGTTAGGAAAGTCAGACATGAGGGGTTAACGGTATTGTTTCAAGGTTAGTACTTTAAAATACTACACAATCATACACACTTTGGGATGTTACGAATATTTGCATTCGCGTTCGCTTATGCGAATGATTCGCATAATTTTAAGGTTTTAGGTTTTTCTCTATAACCTACGGCGTTTTTCCATCGATGTGGAAAGAGGCAAAAATCACTCCTTTACCTAAAAAATCTAATCCTACTTCCTTTTCAGAATACCGTCCTATCTCCATCTTGCCTTTCCTCTCAAAAGTCCTTGAACGCCTTGTCCACAATCAGCTCAGTGCTTTTCTTTGTAAAAATAGTCTGCTGAATCCTTTCCAATCCGGTTTTCGTCCTGGTCATAGCACCGCTACAGCCTTAGTTAACGTCACTGATGACATACGGTTAGGCATGGAATCGGGAAATCTGACGGTACTTTGCTTGCTGGATTTTAATAACGCGTTTAATACTGTCGATTTCGATATCCTGCTTGGCATGCTTCGTTCGCTTAACATATCTCCAACGGCGATTGACTGGTTTCATAGTTACCTGTATGGCCGCCGGCAGCGTATATGCATGGAAGAGTCTTGCTCTTCTTGGTGTTATACTTCTGCCGGTGTACCTCAGGGTGGCGTTTTATCTCCTTTACTCTTCGCAATATTTATAAACTCTATTTCCAAAAAACTTCTTTCTTCCTACCACCTTTATGCAGATGATTTACAAATATATAGACAAGCTGCCCTTTCGGATTTGGCTGATGCAATTAATATAGTAAATAAAGATTTGGGTTCAATTTGCGAGTGGAGTGAGGCACATGGGTTGCAGGTTAATCCATCGAAGACTCAGGTCATTGTTGTTGGCAGCTCTAGGATGACACCCAAGGTAAACTGGTCACAGCTTCCCCAGGTACAATTTAACGGAGCTGCTATTCCAGTCAGCGAAAAGGTTAAGAACCTTGGGGTTTGGATCGACAAACATCTTTCTTGGGGTCCTCAGTTGCAGGACGTAAGTCGCAAAATTTTTGCATCTGGTAAGTCCCTGAGACGATTGCGGAACTTTCTTCCGACTGCCACTAAAACTGCGCTTGCACAATCCCTTTTACTTCCCATCCTTGACTACGCTGATGTCAGTTATCTCGATCTCACTGAGGCACAACTAGATAAACTTGAGCGACTTCAAAACTTTTGCATAAGATTTATATTTGGCCTGCGCAAATATGATCACATTTCTGAATTTCGTACAAAGCTCAATTGGCTTCCCATACGTCTTCGCCGGAATTCACATATCTTGTTTCAGCTCTACAGTATTCTATTCAACCCTAAAACCCCCTCTTATCTTAAAGAACGTTTCAAGTTCCTTCATGACACACATAATAGATATCTTAGGTCATCGGAAAACTTAAGACTAGAGATGCCGATGCATTCCACCAGCTTTTATGACAAGTCTTTTACAGTTCAAGCAGTACGGTTATGGAATGCCTTGCCCGAGTCGATAAGGCGTGCTCAATCTTTGTCCACTTTTAAAATTATGGTTAAAAAACACTTCCTCTCTCCTTAAACATCATCATTACATTTAGTTTCCTTGCTCTTGTTTCATGTTTATTATTGTATATATTATATGTAGATAAGTATAGGTTTTATGTATGTATGTATTTGTTGTATATGTAAATGGTACACCACTGACTACCTGCATTATTGTCTCTCCTTCTCCCTTGAATCCATCCAAAGGTTGTCTGTAAAAGATCGCTTTTAGCGATAAGACCGCCCATTGTGTCACCCTGTGTAAAATGTCTACATTTATATCTGTTATTTTTTATGGTGTACATAATAAAGAGTATTCTATTCTATTCTATTCTATTCTTTAAGCATTCGATAAATGATTTTATTTCTGTAAGTAGGTTTGTACAAACACTTTTACACGTCAATCATATTTTTTAAACTAGATGAGGTCGGCGTTTTCTATCTGTCTACTCTGAGAAGAAAGGCCGAAACAAACTCAGAGGTCACAGTCTCTTTTAAAGTCCAGACATAATCTTCGTCAGATCATGTGAAGACCATGTAGATTTGTGTCTGATTTGGTCTTTTGAGGAAAAACCACCCAGAATGAGTGGACCTGTCCAGTCAGGGCTCGCATTTGTCAGTAATCGTGCAGCTCAACTCAGAACTTAAGGAGCTCAACGATTCGACGAACAATACCAAGAATGTTACATCTTGGTAGATGTAACATTCTTGGTATTTCAAAATATTCCTTGGTATGCCAAAAATTCGAAGACATGCGATATCCACCAACCCGCACTGGGCCCGCGTGGTGTATTACGGCCCACTCCCTCTCACAGAGAGGAGGCCTGTGTCCCAGCAGTGGGAAAAAAAAAACGCTGATAAAGGCTGATTATGATTTTGACTTTAAAATATGGTAATCTAAAATGCGTTTGCAATTGAGTTTCTAAAAATGTAAACAAATATGTAAGTGATCATCAGATCATCATCAGAGATCGGATATTCGGATGCATATTTACCTAAAGTTAACTTTTGTCTATGAAAAAAATGAAAAATTTACTTTAAAAAAAATGTTAATAAAATCCCGGGATGCCAGGAACACGGGGAATGCATAACTAGTCGGGTGTATAGTAAAGAAGCAATTTCTAAAAAAAAAAAAATATAAAATGAAATCTCGTGATTCTTGGATTGCATAACTATTCAAATGCATATTTGTTTAAAATTAATGTTTAACCCCCGATGCGAATATGTGTATGTAGGGCGTAAGAGGAGGGGAGGTGTGTGTTAGTTAAAACAAAAAAAAAAAAACTCAAATTTTGTCGATACAAAAGCGCATTCCATATTATCCAACATCTCAACTTTAGGTGAATATGCGTCCGAATATCCGATCCGGAAAGGAGTTGCTTATGTCTAGCAGTGGACTGCTGTAGGCTGATGATGAGGATGCAGCATGTCTTCTTCCATCCTTCTGTATTAGTCCTCTGCGTCGTATCACTGACAAATGCGTGCACTGACTGGACAGGACCACTCAGTCTGTGCGGTTTTTCCTCTAAAGACCTGTTCAAACATAAATCTACATGGTCTTCACATGATCTGACCAAGATTATGTCTGGACTTCAAAAGAGACTGTGACCTCTGAGTTTGTTTCGGCCTTTCTTCTGATAGGAAACACCGACCTCATCTAGTTTAAAAAATATGATTGACGTGTAAAAGTGTTTGTACAAACCTACTTACAGAAATAAAATCATTTATCATTTATCAGTAGTCACCAACAGTCCTTTAGTAATCAAATATGTGTGTTTAGAAAAATAACTTTAATACCTTTACATAAAGTTCAGTTTGCGCTACAACTTCAAAGTTTTCTGATGAGTTTTTTTTTTTAAATAAATATTGTAATTCTGTATACACAACACACACACACACATACACACACATATGGGTCCGAAATAAAATAAATATTTTTTATTTGTTATATCCACTTAATTTACACAAGTGTCAAATTGATATTTGTTTAAGAGGAAACAAGGATTTGAATAGAGTTTATTGATACGACAAAAATAAATATCATACAAAAACAGAGAAAAGAAACCGTATTTCGCCAAAATATATTTTGCAGATAGTTTCATTTCTGTTTTGCCAACTGTTAAAATATTTTTTCTGGTACAGGGCGATAAAAAAAAAAGTTGGTACTTTAATTTATATTGATAGGCAAATACATATTGAGCTCATGTATCTGATTGACAAATCTGGTGATTAAAGGCTCATACAAATAGGCGCGACACAAAGGCACCGCTCGTTGCACGACGAGCGGCGCCTATGTGGCGTGTCGCGCCAGTCTGTGGGAGCCTTAAAGTTATAATGTCAATAACTGAACTACGAAATTATGCTGGTAACATATAATTCCGGTTAAAATTTTTGCGCGTCTTGTTCCACGCGCGCCTCAAAGAGATGTCAGCATCATTGACGGGGTCCGAAAGGGCCGATGCCTGCCGGGGTCGCGGATTGTTCGAAAGAGTTACCGCGGCCCTGGCGCACAGGCAACTGAAGGAACACGAGTGGGTTTTGGTCAGTAAGAGTCTGACACGCCATCCCGTTCCGCCCAGAGCGGGAGAAGTTACTGAATGACTTCACAAAAAAAAAAATTTTTTTTTCGTAGTTGCCAGTTTATAAAATTCCTTATTTTATTTACAGGAAACAGCCTTAAGTGCGACTGCTTCACCCGTCCATTAAAACATTACCTAAACCATATGAGGCCATCTTTACTAAAAATGGACGAAAAATACCAAAATCTAACCTGCGCTGAACCAGTTACATTACAAAATGAAAATCTACTGACTGTAGACGAAGATAGACTGTTGTGCACTGGCAACATTGGAGTTGATACGAAAATTTTGGAGCATAGCAACACTGAGGGAGAGAGCGCGTTCGACTTTGTTTCTGAACCGGATTTGGCGTTTAGGGATATACAATAGTAAGTACAATTGAGGAGGTTACGATCAAAACCACAACATATCCACGTTTGGCAATTTCGTTTTTTTTTTCACGATTTCTGCACAAAATGATAAAATCAGTTAGCAGTAACTGTTTACTTCAAAACAGCTTATTTTACTTAGTAAAATGATGTCTAATATTAACGTTTAGTGAACTAAACTTTAATATTAAAACGTTAATAGTAAAATGATGTCTAATATCAACGTTTAGTAAAATTATGTCTAATATTAACGTTTAGTGAACTAAACGTTGATATTAAAACGTTAATAGTAAAATGATGTCTAATACTAACGTTTAGTGAACTAAACGTTATAATTAAAACGTTAATAGTAAAATGATTGTCTAATATCAACGTTTAGTGAAATAAACGTTGATATTAAAACGTTAATAGTAAAATTATGTCTAATATTAACGTTTAGTGAACTAAACGTTAATATTAGACAATAATTTTACCACCACCACCATTTTTTTAAACTTTTTTTTTAAACAGAATTTGTTGAGGTTGAAAAACCTCAACAAATTCTGGTTAAAAAAAGTTGTTTTAGGGACCTATTTATCACGGTATGTAAATGATATTCTTTAAAAATAATACAAATATAATGTTCTCACTATTTATTAAGCTTTTTTAGATTTCTGCCTCATTGAAAAAGGTGGATACGTAGCGGTTTTGATCCTAACCTCCACAAATATAATACTTACTTAAAAGTATTTATGCCGACAGCGGGGTAATTACGTAACACACTAACAGTAGGAATGGGTTTCATTTTGACAGTTCAACAACATTCATTGCGTTATTTACGTTGTTGAGTAGACAAATTTTTCGAACATATGAAGCAATGGATTAGCAATAGGCTTCAAAATGATTCAGATTGTGATAGATAGTGTGTTACGGGATTAGGGTGCTGGTCAACAAGATTCATGTTTTTCGTTTGTATTCGAATTAATTTTGGCCACTCCAAGCACGGAACCGGTCGATGTTGCGACGTTTGTGGGAGGCCTAGCTCCAGCATTGGACGTCTTTCGGCTCAAATGATAATGATAAAACAAGTATGAGAATGATGTAACCAATATTTTGTAACCATATTTTGATTTAAAAGAGTGTCCGTGGAGTTTCTTGCCCGTTCTTCTCCATAGGTACCTACTACGCTTTGGAATGGGCAACTAGCTTCATCTTTCTGACTGACCGACCCCTTGACAATTCAAAAGTACTTGTAATTGGTTTATTTGAAATAAATTCTTTGAGTTTGAGTTTGATAATTTCTGGTTATGGCGGATCCTTAGCTGTAGCCCGCCAGATACAAATTTTCTGTGGTTTTTTGCAAATTCCAGCTCTGTTTTACGTCGTATGTTGATCAAAATGCGATTCGCGTCTGTAGGAATGATATATTTATTGAATAACAATTATCAATTTCATATCAATCGTCAAACTTTGGAAATTTGTTCCACCTAAGAATTATCATATGAAATATTCTGAAAAATTCTTAGGTGGAACAAATTTCCAAAGTTTGACGTTTGATATGAAATTGATAATTGTTATTCAATAAATATATCATTCCTACAGACGCGAATCGAATTTTGATCAACATACGACGTAAAACAGAGCTGGAATTTGCAAAAAATCAAAGAAGATTTGAATATGGCGGGCTACGGCTGAGGATTCACCTTAGAATATCAACTTTATCATCGATTTGATTTATTGCTTTTGCAGACACTTTTAAACAGTTGTTCAAACAATTTTTGAACACATTTACGGTTTTGGAATAGTTGACAAAGATCTTAAACAATCGTCGCGCACCAGACTTAAATGGCTTCGCGACCCCGCGACCCAAACGTTTCTCAAATCGTCGGCCTTATTCGTTAACCCGCTAAGTCCATTTTAACATATTTTACAAGACAAAGAAAAATCTGAATAATATCTCTATTATTTGAAATTCTGAAAATCCCGTTGGTTTCTATAATTTTTCTTGATATTTTAACAATATATGTAGCAGCATAACTTATAGACGTTTTATAAAATTTTGAAAAACAATTATGTAGCAGTTTGTCGAGGTGAAGTTTCAATTTGCTTGAGGACTTAGCAGTTTTTTATTTAAATTGAGTATGGTGTACAGATTAATTAATTGTGCAGTAAAACGAATTGGGTAGTATTTAAACGCAAATCAAAAAATATCCTTTTTCTATGCAATAAGATTCCGAATTCCCATCAAAATTACTGATTGCACAGCAAAATATTCAACTCAAAATATCACTAAACACACTACAATTTATTTTCGCAGCGTACAGCGATTTTTCCTAAAGCAAAAGCTTTTTCATCAATTTATTTTCTATTCCCAACGAGTACCACATTTTTTTAATTGCGTTTTACCGAAATCAAGGGTAATCTAAATATAGGGTTAGGGTTAATAAGCTGGTCGACGGAGCCCCGCTTCGCGGGGCTCCTATTTCTGTCTAAAGGGTTTAAAGGAACCTAACCAACCGAACCTCGGGATGCCACTGACGTCGACCATCTAGGGTTAGTATTTTCGGGAACATTTATTATGTTTTCGGAAACTTAGTTCATTCTGGTTGATTTGCTGTGCAGTCAGTATTTAATTTGCTGTGCAGTCAGTATTTAAATGATGGAAATAAATTGCTATGTGATTATTTATTTGATGTGCAATTAATAATATCCCAAACGAATTTAATCAGTACCTAATCAAAATATCTAACGTTGTCAGTACAAAACTGAGGTCCCAACAGGATTTAGCAGGTTTGCGTTGTGGAGATTGACTGGTGCTCAGGAAGTAGTTTTTCGGGCATAGCATTTGCCACCTTTTTTGGCTAATATCGCAGTTATTCCTTAAACGATACGGTAGATAATATATTGAACTTTTTAATTGGTATAAAAAGTAAATTTTGCCAAAAAATGGACTTAGCAGGTTAACGAATTAGGCCGACGAAATGACACCGTATTTTCGGTTTTCGCGCATTTTCAAGTTTGACGCACTTACGTACAGTATAACTATTTTCGTAATGTCCCTCGGGCATCATCGGATTTCATAAGTACATCATTGTTGTTTTTATCAAAACAAAAAAACAATAATGTACTTAGTTCTGAATTCAAATTATTATCCTAACTAATATTATAAATGCGAAAGTAAGTTTGTTTGTTTGTTACCTTTTCACGCCTAAACCACTGAAAATTTTGCATACACGTTGTCAGGTCTACAGAAACGGACATAGGGTACCTTTCATCCCGAAAAGTACTGTTCCCGAGGAAAACAACAATAACGTTCTTATGATAATAGATGGCGCTACGTGTCTTTCGAATCATGATTGAATTATATTATTGTAGAAACTTTAGTAGTGTGTTAAGAGTATTTTTTATTTAAGTACTTAATACATTTTGTGGGTCTAGCGTGTCGATAGACCGGATTTTCATCCTCTCGCTGAACAACCCGAATTGATTTTTAAATTCTAAATTAACGCGAGCGAAGCTGCTGGCAAAAGCTAGTGTACGATAAATCTAATAATTGATGGACATGGAAATTAGCATTCGTTTGTATTCGAAAATCCGATGATTCCCGAGGGACATTAAGAAAATAATTGTACTGTACGAGGTTGTGGGTTCAAATCCAGATAAGAACCAAAGTGACTTTTTCAATTCATTTATACTTTCTGAGTTTATCTAGTATATTTCTGACATCGGTGAAGGAAAACATTGTGAGGAAACCTGGACTTGTAGTTAATATAAGTTTAATATCGCCAAGCCGTCTTGAGCAGGCCTTTTTTTTTTTTTTTTGGGTGGGAAATCATCAAATGACCTCTCCCGCTCTGGGCGGAGCGGAAGGGCGTGTCAGACTCTTACTGACTAAAACCCACCCGTGTTCCTTCAGTTGCCTGTGCGCCAGGGCCACGGTAACTCTTTCGAACAATCCGCGACCCCGGCAGGCATCGGTCCTATCGGACCCCGTCAATGGTGCTGACATCTCTTTGAGGCGCGCGTGGAACACGACGCGCCGTCGACCCGGGCCTGGTCCTTACCGGACGGCGAGCTGCCCATTGCTCGCCGTCCGCAAGCCCGCGCCTACGGTGGCCGGGAGTCGGCAATCGACTCCCGACGCCCAGGGTGTCTCCTCCTCCTGCGGCGGCTAGGGGCGCGAGGGCGTAGAGACTGCCTCTCTCTTTCGCGAGCATTACTGCTTCGCAGAAGGAGGTGACGGCTTCCCATTCCCTCTCGCTCCGTACCATGGCCTGAACCAGGGCCGGACGCGAGATGTCGCCGCCGCCGATCGCCGCCACGAGGACACGGCGGTGCTCCGCCCAAGCCGGGCAGACCTCCACCGTATGCTCCACCGTGTCCTCCGGTCGATCCACGCAATGATAACACCCGGGCGTTTCCTCCCGCCTTATCCGAAACAGGAACCTCCCGAAACAGCCATATCCGGTGAGGACCTGCGTCAGGCGGAAGGTGAGGACGCCATGGCGCCTCTCAAGCCACTCCTCAAAGAGGGGTCTTACGTCTTGAGCAAGCGTGGTGATCAATGCTCGTGCCTTATCTGTATGAGAAGAGGCGTTTGCTCTGCATTGGAGCAGTAATAGGCTGGTATTATTAATAATTCATTCGGTATTATTAATTCAAAAGACCATTTCAGACACTAATCTAAGTACATGGTTTTCACATGATCTGACCAAGATTATGTCTGGACCTTAAAAGAGACTGTGACCTCTGAGTTTGTTTCGGCCTTTCTTCTCAGAGTAGTCAGATAGGAAACGTCGAACTCATCTAGTTTAAAAAACATGATTGACGTGTAAAAGTGTTTGTACAAACCTACTTACAGAAATAAAATCATTTATCATTTATATAAGTAGCATCGGATACGTTATTTTGCATGAGAAGTCACATCTTCGGTAGTATAGTGGTAAGTATCCCCGCCTGTCACGCGGGAGACCGGGGTTCGATTCCCCGCCGGAGAGATTCTTTTTGTGTTTTTAAAGATAGTTTTAGGCGGTACAATGGTTTCATCAATACAACCCTCTAAGTTCGTATTAAATCCTATGATATTTTATGAAATTATCATTCATAACGATTATAAGAACTAAGAGCGTTGTATTGATAATTTTAATGATTATTATTCTGTAAAAACATTCTTATTACGGTCGCCAATCATAATTTTGTTCAACATACAACCTGACACTGACCTGCAAATTGCAAAAAACGAGAGAAAATTTGAATTTCGCGTGCAACCTGGCGCTTCCCTCTTAACAAAGCCTATTTATTTGGCCATTGCAAACGATCATTCCAATGATCTTGTGTCAATAGTTTGCAAATTTGGCAACTACAGTCACATCTTCGGTAGTATAGTGGTAAGTATCCCCGCCTGTCACGCGGGAGACCGGGGTTCGATTCCCCGCCGGAGAGATTCTTTTTGTGTTTATTTAACGCAGTATTTACGCGTTTTCTTATGAAAAACATTAAAATAAGTTGAAATTGCGATATACCACGAGAAAAAAGAATTGTTTAAAATATTTTTTGTTTACTAAAATTTCAGTAGTGGTACAAAATATCTGTCTGTTTTACTTACGGCTCCAAGTTTACTTTTAAACAGGGCCGGATTTAGGGGAGGGCATCCGGGGCGACCGCCCCGGGGCCTCCACAAAAGAGGGGCCCCACAATAGAGACTTCGAAAAAAAAGTATATTTTTAAATTCCGAGTAAACACTAGTAAACAACTTTTCCTTTGATATTTTTTTCGCTGTTTTACACACGGTGTGTAGGTACAACCGTACAACCGTTAAGGTACCTTGTCCTTACTGCCCTAACTAAAAAATCCACCCTGTTTAAAAATTATTGAAAACTGTGTTTTACTTTTTTTATCGCCTGTTCCACAAAATTTTCGGGGCCTACACTTTTTGGTTGCCCCAGGGCCTCCACACGCTTAAATACGGCCCTGCTTTTAAAAGACTTCCAAAAAAAGAGGTTCTGTCTTCCACCCGTATGTATGTATGTATGTATGTATGTATGTATGTATGTATGTATGTTGCATGTCAGTAGTTTTCTCAAAATTAATTTGATGGGTTTTTATTTGTAGTTATTACAAAAAAAGCTGCAGCAGCATACTTCTGTCTATTTACTTAAGGGGGACTACAGGACCTAAAAGCAAGTTTTATAATGCCTGAAAGTATATGATCCACTGCAGTAAACAAAATCAGAAAAATATATGATATTTTTCAGGATATATGCTAGTTAGATAGTGTGTTGAAAACATAATATAACTAATTTGATACGATAGAAAAACAATCACGAAGATACCTCTAAAAATGTCTTTTAACGATTAAAAACCGTACTAATAGACATGCAATCATTCTGATTTTTTGTCAGATTATTCTACAAGCAACATATTAACGTAATAGTGTTTGAATTTTTTAGTATCAATAGATTTTTTGTAAATAGATAATTGCAATATTTTGCAATAAATTACCAGCGTTATGTCATCGCGCTTCTCTTTCTTTTCTATGCAGTCCGACAGTGACCGCGCTTTAGCTGTTGTCAGCCTCTTAATAAAAACTAACTTTGATCACCAATCCATTTTTTAAGTTTTATTGATGGTGATTAAAGGAACTTTCTCTAATTATTTGTAAGCTATTGCATAGCTTTTATCGCGGGCTTTGAGCGCGGCGACCGAATCAAGAAATTCCGTAACAAAAATAAAACCTAACACCCCCCACTGCGCCTACCATGTAGCTCGGCCGAGCGTTCGCTTAACGTGTATGTATATGGTACGACTGTACTTGAATTAATATCAAAGAAAAAAAATACTGCATAAATAAAAATAAAAAAATAATTATAATTGCATAAGTTGATAAAAAATGCTATGCAATAGCTTTACCGCGGCAGTCCCCGAGTGCCACACGTGTTTTTTTTATTATTGCATTATCTTCAACGGCCAAACGAATCTATCCACTTCATACCCAATTTTTACCCGACTGCGTCAAAACCGGAGTTAAGTATTGGAACGAAGTTCCTTATCGCACGTTATACTCTACACACTTGGCGAATGCGACCGGCACCCTAATTACGTAACACACTATCTATCACAATCTGAATCATTTTGAAGCCTATTACTAATCCACAGCTACATATGTTCGAAAAAAATATGTCTGCTCAACAACGTAAATAACGCAATGAATGTTGTTGAACTGTCGAAAAGAAAGCTATTCCTACTGTTAGTGTGTGACACAATTACTCCACAGGTGTCCCACGACATCTATTGACTTTTCTTTAAATTCTCTAACCAATTTTCTATCTTTTTCAGCTCTCAATCATCAATCTACGCCCATTGGTTCATAACCTCAAACGAAGATGTCGGAGATTTCATCCTCTACATTCGAGACAGCACGAATAAGCTACACTACTCATCAGACGTGGCATACAATCTTCGGTCCCTAACCATCTCTATCGACGAGCCTTTCAAAATATCTCTCCAAGACGGAAAAACTCATGAAGTTTGCATACAAGCGAAAAATTCAAATGGTACTCCAAGAAAATGGCACCCAAGTCAATGTCAAAGTGTGCCCACAGATTATAATTCTTGGCCCAAAAAATTGATTGTGGATAAAAGGAGGCTGACAAAGAAAAAGGTAAAGTATAGTTGGTTTGGTAGCAGTAGTGTTTTAGGCTTGGTTAGTGATTCTATTTTGATTACTTTGTGTATATTTTTGAGCGTTTGTTTTAAGATTACTGATGATTTGTAGATCTGAGAATTAACTTAATTTTTTTTCTTCTTCTTCATTTCAACTTCATGTTGTAATATTTGTATGACCCAGATAGTTAGACATTTGGGTGGAATGTAGCCCATAAGTCAGTAAAGCAGGAATTTTAGTAATGTTTTACACAGTAATAGTAATTTTTGACGAGACAAAGCAAATATTTACTTGTTTTTAATTAAAAATACTTGCATATTAACGTGTTAAAATACTCGATGGATAAACATGACTTTTTAATATTTTAATTGACGTCGTAATTGATTTTATATCCTATAGTTGAATGTTACTTGCACCTCAGAAACTGTCAAGGACAATTTTTGCTTAAAGACCATTGTGACTTGGGTTGCCAACTTTTTATATCAAATATAGTTAGTATCTTTGAAGCCATTGCCTGTAAAATGAAAAACAAGGGCGGAAAAAAAAAATAGTAGTTATGTTTCATTTTTTTATTTTATTGAATGCTCGTATTTTGCTACTTTGAACCTTTATTAACAAGTTTTTTTGAACTTTCG
Source organism: Dryobotodes eremita (assembly GCA_917490735.1). NCBI lineage: Eukaryota > Metazoa > Arthropoda > Insecta > Lepidoptera > Noctuidae > Dryobotodes > Dryobotodes eremita. The sequence goes on from OU823270.1 coordinate 12,294,668, forward strand.
TGTTTAGCCATTATTACAATCTAAATAAAACTTACGAAATACCATTAATTCAGCTTTTATGAGGTTAATACTGGCCATATTGCGCCCATCTCGCCATTTTGTATTGAAATGAGAAAATATAGTATGTTTGCCTACATTTTTTTTTTTTGGAATGTCTGTATTATTTAGGCCTCAAACGTAGTAGGATACTGTATTGTAATTATAGTAGGGTTGGCAACCCTTATTGTGACAGTTAAAATTACAACCTTGTGAAGTTTAAATTTATTGGGAGTTTTGTGAAATAATGCGGTTGACTACACCAAATACATCCTTGACGACCGTTTTTAAAAAAAATTAAATAAAAGAATAAAAATAATAATTTTGATCTGATATCTATTTAAATAAAAAACAAATACACCAAAACTTTTTTTTGGAAATTGGCGTAAAATGAAAAGAACAGTCTGATTTTAATATCACCATTTTTTATAAGTTTAGTTTTTTATAAAAAGAAAAGAAAAGTATTATCACTGCCATGTTACTTTGACATATTTACCCGACTGTGGCGGAGCCCAAAAGAAGGGTAATGTTTTTTTTTACTTTTATTTATTTTGTGATATTGTATATGCGACATCTTTTATTACAATATTTAGCTTTAATTTGAAACTTAAGACATCTTTTTATGTGTATAAACTGTATGTGATTTTATGAGCTCAAAAATGTATTTTTTATACAAAAGTTGATGTTTGGTATTTTATATTTTGATAAATACAATGTGGAGACAACAATACGACAATAAATTTAAAAATAATATATAGTAGGCAGGTTCAAAAAAAAAATGCATATTTTTTGCTACTTTGAACCTTTATTAACAAGTCTTTTTAATGTCTCATATTAGACCATTATTACACTCTGAATTAAGGTTACAAATACACGAGCATGAATACTCGATAAATAAAAACACTGGCAATACTAATGCGTTAGAGTATTTTGGAATTATCAAATAAATCCTAGCGTCGAAATAAAAAAGGGACTTTTTCAAACAAACTAAATAGTAGTAAAGGACCGACTATAGGTTTTACCAATCTTTGACTAGCTATAGTGACTCATAGCATAATAATATACTTCGTCAGGTATAGCATTCCGAGACACAGTGGTCACGTGGGAGACACCAGCCTACGTCATCACCGCTGTGTTACCAAAACAAAACGACAATTTAAATGCTTGATACTCGTATATTTTTTTTAACAGAATGGTGACAAAAAATATTTCCATACTTCTTGTTTTGTTGCAATAAAGTGGCAACTGGATAGTGACGTAAGCTTGTGTCACTCTCGGAGTGCCAGACCTTGTTTTTTTAGACCATGGCCAGGTATAGCAGCCGAGATACAGTGGTCACGTGGGAGACACAAGCCTACGTCATCACCGCTGTTACCAGTAGTGTGTAATAATAACTCCCCAACTACCTTTATTACCTGTGCGAATCCGATAAAACAATGTGGTTTTAAGTAACAATTACGTTGGTATATGTTTAAATTGTTTAGAAAAACGAAACGACAATTTAAATGCTTTATATATATTTTTTAACAGAATGGTGACTGAAAATGTTTTCATAATTCGTGTTTTGTTGTAATAAAGTGGCAACTGAATAGTGACGTAAGCATGTGTCACTCCCGGAATGTCAGACCTTTTCTTAGACCATGCAGTGACTGAACTATTCTCTATTTGATTGAATTTTCGTATGCAGACTGGGGACGTCATTAGTTATGCAGTTTAATAATTTGTTGTTGTAATCTCGTTTTCATCTTGTATATTTTTTTATAATTATGTAGTTTTGTATGATAATATTATTATATTCTCATGACTTTTATAAATGATTTATGACTTGTATAAAGGATTTTTAAATTAACAGGAATCGAATCTCGATATTTACATTCCAAAATGAGCTTTATTCTATATTTTTTTTGTAAATTTAATATATTTTTTTAATGTAAATTGCATATTTTTAGGGAAAAATGAAAGTCCGTCCGTTTTTTGATACATTTTTTATTGAAATAAATAAAGTTACCCTTATAAATTATAAATGCAGTTTTCTTACACCACCTACGTACAATTTTAACTACTTATTGTTTTTATTATCACTTCACTAACATAGCCTCTTTTCTAGGATTTTTTTATGCGTGAACCATGCGGAATAAATGCAGCAATTAAAATAACGCCCTATTCTATATTAGAACGATGCTCAGTCATTAATTAAGATTTTAAACTGATAGATCTGATATCTCATTGTCTGCCTCCTAGGTCTATTGGTTGCAAACACTACAGCTGCGCATGAGGTCCTGGGTTCGATTCCCAGGTCGGGCAAAGTGTTATTTGATTTTTCTATCTGGAATTTCTCAGTAGCAGCCCGGAGTCTGGATTTGTGCGCGGTTGATGGCAATAGGCTCGCCCCCTATTACATGGGACTTAAACATAACTGGGGAAATGTGGTTGTACTATAGGCATACCTCTGCCCAACCCTTCGGGAATATGAGGCGTGATTTTATGTAGATCTCTGTACTCATAATCAAGATTGAGCATCATTCACTTGTATATAACGTTATTATGACTAAGGTCTTACCCCGCGTCCTAACCAAAGAGATAGGCCGCACGCGAACGACGCGTTCATGTCACTCATTTGTTAGTGGACAAGAACGCGCTCTGTATCGGCGCGATCACGCGTTCCGAGGGCCTAGATAAAGTAACATGCGATTACCGATGACGCTATTATAAAAGCTAAAAATGTATGGGGTTAACATAATTTATCGAAATGTCACGTGATCATATGTCAACGAATAGAAATTAGCTAGACAATGTTAACATCATTCGATTCTATGCAACGAATCGACAGCGTCGAACGATTACTTCCATAGAGATGCGTAGCCAAGTGGCACTTTTTGACGAGCATTATCGCTAGTATTCGATTCGTATGATGGAAACATTAGCGAAAGCGATTGGCATTTGTCTAGGCTCTAAGGTTCGCCGAACCCCGCGATGTTCGCGTGTTTGCGCGGCGTTCGCTTTGGTTGGGACGCAACCTTAGTCGAAATCATCGAAATAATTAAATTACATAATTCTATTATTAATAGTCTTAAATAACGTGGACACGGCAATAAGCTTTTACTTTTAACTAGGTACTTATTGCTACAATTTTATGACAAAAATATATCAACTATGGGACTTGATATCTTCTGTATATTCCGCATCTTCGTATGTTGATTCATGGTGCTTGTACGTGGGGATCGTCTTGTATGGAGGCGACACTTCGTTGAGTTCAGGGGCATAGGAGTTCCAGTCTGGTGAGTAACCTGGAAGAAATAGGTTATTTTTGGTAAAGAAATAAAGTCTTCAACACAGGAATAAATAAACATTCAGATCATTGAGAAAACGTGCTACTTCAGATTTTTCTGAAATTCCTCTTCTAGCAATTCAATGATGGAGTTATGTTTTTAAGGCAGAAATAGGAGTTTGGCCGTTGAATTAATCAAAAATTTTACGAGTAGTCGGGGAAGACTGGGAAAAACCTCTACAAGATGAAAATGGCATAAAAGGAGGACATTTTTTTTTTTTTTTGGAGCCCTGCAGTATAATTTAAAAAGAAGAAACTGGAATAGAACAAAGAAGAAGATGCGTAAGGTCAATACGACAGAGGTGCCTACAGATTCAGTTATTAACAAAATCTCATTTATATTTATGGATATTGAATATTGTAGGTATATATATACACAGATAGGTAAAAAAAATATTCTTACCGGGATCTGGCAGACTTCTATCATACCCTGCAACGAGAAAACAGAATGCTAGATTTCATAAACAAGATTTTGTTATATAACGATAATTACTAAAAAAATATTCTTTAAATATTTAAATTTATTTTAGCAAATTTTAATAAATTAGCTGCGCCCCGCGGTTTCAACCGCATAAGTTTCGATCCGGTGTTAATATCGGGTTAAAAGTATCCTATATCCTAATCCAGGTCATGGTCTACCCATGTGCCAAAATTCATCCCAATCCGTTCAGCCGTTTTAGAGTGAAAGCGTAACAAACAAACATACAAAAAATTAAAGCTTTTCTCTTTTTAATATTAGTTTAGATAATAACACAATATCACGCCTCTTTTACCGGAAAGGTAAAGCAGATATACACGGTACATCTACATTTTTAGCCAGTGGAGTTAATTCATTAACTAACCCACTTTGTCTGACCCGGGAATCGAACCCTGGACCCCACGTTTAATGATCCCCCTTCTGACACAACACAACAAAACGAGTCCATGATATACCTACCTACTTGCTGACCTTTTGCTGGTAAAAATTGCCAACAAACAAAAATGTGTGAAAGATTATGTGGAGACTTTTCCACAGTAATGCTACACAAATGATAAATGATTTTATTTCTGTAAGTAGGTTTGTACAACCACTTTTACAGGTCAATCATATTTTAAAACTAGGTGAGGTCGGCGTTTCCTATCTGACTACTCTGAGAAGAAAGGCCGAAACAAACTCGGAGATCACAGTTTCTTTTAAAGTCCAGACATAATCTTGGTCAGATCATGTGAAGACCATGTAGATTTGAGTCTGAAATGGTCTTTTGAGGAAAAACCAAACAGAATGAGTGGACCTGTCCAGTCAGTGCACGCATTTGTCAGTAATCGTGCAGCTCAACTTAAGGAGCTCAACAGTACAGTAATGATGATAATAACTGTGTGATGTTTTAGAATATTTGGATATATCGAAAGGTTTGTTAATATATTGGGTACACAATAGAATAGCAATGAAGGCTTTTCAATTTTAAAGTTTAGAGAAAGGTGATATTTAGTGACGCATTCTGGGAAATTTTCAATAATATATAATAATTGTGTTTTCTCGTATTCAATAAATTTTCGCCTACGCTTAATGGGGAGCTTAATTGTTGTAAAAGGGTCACACTATCACGTCTTGGAAGAAATACGTCAAATTACAAGTCATCCTGTCAAATTGCAAGTCATCCTGTCAAATTACAAGTTACCCTGTCAAATTACAAGTCACCCTGTCAAATTACAAGTCATCCTGTCAAATTAGAAGTTACCCTGTCAAATTACAAGTTACCCTGTCAAATTACAAGTCACCCTGTAGGTTGAATGAAAAAATGGTCAGTGGAGTTTAACGGTGAGATTTAAACTGAGTCTGCCATGGCTTAGTCTTAAAGTATACCTACTCTTGATAAAAAGGTTAAAGTGAACTAACCATGATGTTCCGAAGGAGCTGATGGCCACGAGTATTCGTGATGATGACCACCTTGCTTCGCCTTCAATGCTGTGAAGAATGACGCCACCTGGAAAATAAACAATTGAATATGAATGATTATTTTAGACTGATTGTCAAAGTCAAAGTCAAATCATTTATTTCAAATAGGCACATAGAAGGCACTTATGAACGTCAAAATTTACAAAAATATTGAATTGTTTCTAGTTGCCCCGTTCCAAAAGGTAGTTTCGTATGGAGAAGAATGGGCAAGAATCTCCACCGTTACTCTTTTAATATGTTTTACAATATTATATAGGTATAAATTAATTATATAATTACATATATGTGAAGACGATGCACCTAGAATAAAATTACTATACCACAATAAGTAAAAAGAATTGGTAATGTAGGATAGGGAATGTTGGATTGGGTAATGTAGTTAGGGCTTTAAGACTCGTGGTTAAATAAATGCCGCATCTTACAGGTCGATCGGTCAACTTAAAGCTAGCCTTGCCGAGGTCAGTATGTGGGTAGGTAACCATTTATTTAATATCGAGGCCCTCCGTGCCCTCCGTGCCTCGGAAAGCATGTGAAGCCGTTGATCTCGGCTGTCATTCGTAGATTTTGATCTGAAAGTTCGGCAACCATATCTTACCAAGTGTATCGTGTTACCCAGTAACTGGGTTGTGGAGGTCAGATAGGCATGCAGTCGCTCTATGTGAAATACTGGTATTCAGCTGCATCCGGTTAGAATGCAAGCCAACCCCAAAATAGTTGGGAAAAGGAGGGGCAGATTGATTGACTTAGAACGGTCAAACTTAGTTTTGCTAAGAATTTTTATTTATTGTTAATTAAAACTGTAACACCAATTACATTAATAAACATAGAGATCGAAACAGGTATAGTAAACAAAAATACTGCATATACTAAAAAATAATGGAGACACCCTAGCATACTTCCTCTCGCAAAACATCAGACATATACGCATAATTCTACTCCATTCATCAGCAAACAGATCACACTCAGGATTGGTTGCCAGAAGGCGTTGAGCATTCTTAACGTACGACAGACCAAGAATTAAGTTATCAGGCACTAATTATTATTAACTACTAGCGTCTGCTCGCAGTTTCGCCCGCGTGGATGTCGGAAATTATCCCACGGGAACGTGCTACGTGTGGAGGTCAGATAGGCTGTCACTCCATGTAAAATACTGGTATTCCGCTGCATCTGGTTAGACTGGAAACTGACCTCTACATACTTAGTTGCGAAAAGACTAGGCAGATTATGATCTATGTAGGTATGGCCTACAGAATGAAGTTATTTTGTGTAGGTATGTACTTGTGTATACGCACTGATTCGCACTCAGAATAAAAGTGAAATTCAACCTCTAGTGAAAAATGAAAATAAAAGGCGCGCGTACTTAAAATGCTTTTAAAAGTACCGGCAGATATCAAACATATTTTTTAGGCCAAAGTTTGAAGTATAAAAAGAAAACAATTTCACTTTTCCTATCTCAATATTATAGCCTAGCCATATACATATTTACGCCTATTTATAGTTTTTGCATTTCAAAAGTGCTCGTCAATGTAATTCAAACCTTATGTAGAAAATTTTAAAGCACAAATAACGCGTTCATGATAAACTATGTCTATGCTAGTTAGAAAAATTTCTTTTACACTTTTTTTATCGTATACGAAATTGAATTCGACGTTGAATGGAATAGTTTATTTTGTATTCTCAATAGGTAATTACGTGTCGTGGTGGTTATATGGTACGGTCTCAGTGAGAGTGGGGCTTTCTCTAATCTTCATTGGCTGAGGGCCTAGACAAAGTAATTTTTTTTTTGCACATTTTTTTGTACAATTACAATTCCTTCTGCACATGTGGCTTCCGTGGTACTTCAGTAACGGCACCACTATGTAAGGGTCTATTAACTGCTCCCAAATTACGAAGGTTATTTGAAAAAAAAAAAAAGGATTTTTGGTTTTTACTTTTTTCTTTGACATAATCTTCACATTATTTGACATTATTACCTCTAATTCTTATTTCAACTCTTTATTTATGGCTTTTGTAAACAGGATTTTAATTCAGATTTGTTACAGTTGTAATGGCAATCATGTCATTTGGTTTAAATAGGCTTTTATTTTTATATAGATTCTTCTATATTTTGTGAATGTGAGAACGTTGTAGGGCTAACTTATAGACTGCAGATTAGTAGACCTTTTTATATTTTTTTTTTATATTTTGTTGAGTGCCTATTATTTGTTGATAGGTCTAAACTGTTCTCCCATACCTATCAACACTGTAATTTGAAACATTGTAAAAGCCCCTTATTTTTAAAAGAGTAACCGTGGAGTTGCCGGCTCTTCTCCATAGGAAACAACCAATTGGAACCGTGCACCTATCTTCTGACGTTTCATAAGTGCCCATGTTGGTTTATGTGAAATAAAATATTTTGATTTTGATTTTTTGAATATTCGTTTAGAGATGACGGTAGTAGAAAAGCCAAAAAAATTATGGGGTTGACAAAAGCTATCGAAATGTCACGTGATCATAGGTCAACGGATAGAAATTAGCTAGACAATGTTAACATCATTCGATTCTATGCAACGAATCGACAGCGTCGAACGATTACTTCCATAGAGATGCGTAGCCAAGTGGCACTTTTTGACAGGCGTTATCGTTCGATTCGTATTATGGAAACATTAGCGAAAGCGTTAGGGATTGTAGAAATAGAATTGCTCCGAAGCGAATGCCATTTTCCTTCTACACACATGAAAGTGTCTAGGACCAAAAGTATTTAAAAAATAAAATATAGTTATTGCCCTATTGAAATTAAATAAAAATTAAAAATGTCTATTTCGATTGATTAAACAAAATGTTTTCGAATGTGTAGATCGACGAAGTACTCTCTGCTTTTGCATTAATATTTCTCGCGACTTTCGTAAATGCTGGATTTTTCACCTTTGTTAATCTTGACGTTAAAAATGTGATAAAGAGATAAAAATAAAAGTTTTTTAAAGTTTTTATTGCTTAAAATAAACAATTATTAGTCTGTGTTTCCGCCGTTAACGCGTATAACACAATCGCAGCGATTCGGCATAATTAATTTATGGGTTCATCCAAATCACGTTGCGGAATGGCCGCCCACGTCACAACGTGATTGTCCTGTTACAACGGTAACAGGTGAAAAAGATTTTCTGGTGTGGTTTCGGCAGCCATATATGGCAGAGGTTTTCTTTGAAGCACACCCCGTGCGCGCTTAATGGGATTCAAGTCTGGCGATTGAGCAGGCCATGGTAGGACGTTGATATTAGCTACGGCAAGTGTGTTTGCAACGACTCTGGCAGTGTGTGGACGTGCATTATCATGCATAAGCAGAAATGAAGCACAAAATTGGGTTCGCAAAGGAATGACAACATCTGATACAATCTTTTTAGCGTAAATCTGTGCATTGAGATTGCCGCTGATCCAAATCAGTTCGGTTCTATCGCCGATACAAATACCCGCCCATATCATGATTGTTCTACCACTGTATGCATGGACTTCCTGACATGATTTTAAACGTTCTTGGCGTCCAAGGATCTTCCAAAACCGTGTATGTCTAGTATGACCTTATACTGAAGCGAGATTCGTCAGAAAAACACACAAAACGCCGCTCTTCTTCTGCCCAATTTTTGTGTTAACGAGCCAATTATAAACGGGCTCTACGATTGCGGGGCTTAATAGGTGGTACACGTAGCGGCCTTCGGGAACGGAGATTGAGTTCATTCAAGCGATTTCTTAGGGTTTTGATCGCTTATTAACATCCATTCATTGTACGATTTCGTCGAGCAGTAATTTGTATGTAACGATCTTGTCTGCGTGTGGTGATGCGAGCTCGTCCTCCATGTCGCTTTGCCACGCTGCTAGTGATGCGGTAACGTGTACAAAGTCGACTTATAATATTCTGCGTAGTGCCCAGAGCGATTGCCACAGCACGTTGCCGAGAACCAGCTTCCAACATTTCCACGGCTCTGATCATTTCTTCATTCCATAATACAGTTCTTTTGTTTTGGTTCCACTCAAAAGAATGGCAGAAATTTTACTGATTTGGCCTCAAACCAGTTACAGGGTTATATAGGAATAAGACTTGACAGAAGATTTTCATCTTTTGACCGAAATTCAAAAACTATTCCCTTTTCAAATGACTAAATTTACTAAAAAGTATCCATAGGAGTTACAAAAAATATAATTAAAAAAACACATTTTAAGTAACTAGGACAAACGTGCTTGATCCCTAGACACTTTTAATATGTGTATTATGGGGTCGGCTTCCAGTCTCACCGTGTGCAGTTGAATACCAGTATGATACTTAGAGGATGGGCTATCTGACCTCCACAACCCAGTTACTGGGTAACTAACATGTATGTAGGTAGGTGTGTTACCGTGTTTATGTGAAACATTTGAAAACAATATAGGCTCTTCCTCTTTTATCTGGGACTTAAAGATAACTGGCGAAAGTAAGGTCTGTGTAACTCTAAGATTCCTTCAGGGAACAAGAAAGAAAAGAAAGAAAAAAAAAGTATTTTTTGAGACCCGCACAAAAAACAAAAGTAAAATGAGAATAACAACAGCACCCTAATTACGTAACACACTATCTATCAGAATCTGAATCATTTCGAAGCCTATTGCTAACCCATTGCTTCATGTGTTCGAAAAATTTGACAGTTCAACAACGTAAATAATGCAATGAATGTTGTTGAACTGTCAAAATGAAACCCATTCCTACTGTTAGTGTGTTACGCAATTACCCCGCAGTAAGTCCTGTACGAGGCCAAAAGGCCCCTATCTCAGCATGATGCTGCGACATAAAAAAAAAATAAGTGTCGCAAGCGTGATTATACGTTTTGTTCATAAAATTATTAGCTTTGGCCCACGGCTTCGCCCGCGTGGATGACGGAAATTATCCCACGGGATCGTAATACAGGGATAAAAGTACCACATCCATTGAGATGTTTGGGCATCTGCCCCACCGCTGGCGATAAACAAGAAGCGAGGAGGTAGTAATGGCGACGAGCGATTACTTGCTCAAAGTTAAAGTCAAAGTCAAATCATTTATTTCAAATAGGCACATAAAAGGCACTTTTGAAAGTCAAAAAAAATAAATAAAGTAGAATTGATTCTAGTTGCCCCTTCCAAAAGCTGCTTGAGGAAAGCTTGCTTCCAAAAGCTGCTGCTGCTGGTATGAAGGTACCAAGCGTGACTCGCTGAGCGAGTACTCTCTTTGATAGATCTTATCGCTGCGATAAAGGAGTACTCGCCGGCGGTGTGACCGGTCAGCGATCAACTTGGCTCCTGCAGACAGGCGCGACGCGACAGTGCGACGCGACTCTTGTAGAACAATTTCCAAGAAGTTTCCATAGAAATTGTTTTACTAGAGTCGCGTCGCGCTATCGTGTCGCATCTGTTTCCTTTAACTTACACGGGACTTACAATCTTTTGTACGTTTCTTGAGCGAGAAAATCGATGACAGCTAAAAATTTTTAATCGCTTCTTCGGTGATGCGACAGGTACCTAAGGTGTGAAAAGTTATTAAAACAGCCAGATAATAAATGTAGTAACTTTCACATGTATAATATTAGTATTAAAGTATACTTATAAATCCCCGCTTACACTCGTACCAAACCTTTAATTTGAGATACCAATTTACTTTTAAACTTTTGTTTTATTTTGCGGTTGGCATGTCAATCAACGTAGAATTTGACCTACAACGTCTATTTTATGCTAGTAACCTGATATATTGAATGAAAGTAAATTAAACGTAACGTGATAAGAAAGTACGATAACGATTTATAAGTGTCGTGTTGCCTGCCGGGGTCGCGGATTGTTCGAAAGAGTTACCGTGCCCCTGGCGCACAGGCAACTGAAGGAACACGGGTGGGTTTTAGTCAGTAAGAGTCTGTCACGCCCTCCCGCTCCGCCCAGAGCGGGAGAAGTCATTTCGAGATATCCCACGCAAAAAAAGGACATCCGGTTGGTGCGCAGTTTCTTTCGCTGTATATTGTGTACACAATGCAATCAATTAACAACGTCTGAAAGTAGTTAACTAAGGAAAAAAAAGACAGACCCAAAGAAATAAATTAACAACGTTTGAGAGTAACTTAATTTAAAAAATACAGGTGGCAGGGAAATAGACGCGCAACCTGTAACCTACCAATGATTCAGTGCATGATTCTAAACGCCTGCATTGTAATTTGACGTCGGTTATTTAAAAAAGAAATCTGTTCCATACATTTTGACCGCATAATGTCTATGAAACAGCAGTTTCTTTTTTAAATAACTTACGAAAAATTTCCAGTTTTCTTTTACTCTTACACACGTTGTCTACATCTCTTTTTATATACTCGCCTATCGCAGGTATGCTGGAAGAGATTTCTTTAGAAATAAGCATCACCTTTGTACGTATTTTCCTGTTCCATTTCTTCTTGTCTGTTTATATAATATGAGTGTATATAAATGGTAAAATAAAAAATAAATACTAATATAGACATTAACGGATAACTAAAGAGACTGGGTCTCAATTATTCAAGAATTTAAATATTTGTTGCCATATTTTTTATCAACACATAAAAAGTCAGGCATGCGTACTACCGTGCAATTAAATGAGCATTATCATTTTTTATTGAGCCAGTAACAACATAATTATAAGTGTACAGTGGCTAAATAATAAAAACCGCATGTGTCGACTACGCTTGCCGCGGTCGGTTCATGGATGCCCATTAACTACTATTAAGGGAATTACAGGACCTAAATCTAACTTTTATAATGCCTAAAAGTATATGATCCATTGCACTAAACAAAATCAGAAAAATATGTGTTATTCTTCAGGATATTTGCTAATTAGATAGTGTGTTGAAAACATAATACAACTAATTTGATAAGATAGAAAAAAATCACGAAGATACCTCTAAAAATTTCTTATAACGATTAAAAACCATACTACTATGCATTAAATCATCCTGATTTTTTGTCAGATTATTCTACAAGCAACATACTAACGTAATAGTGTTTTAATTTTTTAATCCAATCAACAGATTCTTTGTAAATAGATAATTGCTTCGTATTTTGCAATAAATTACCAGCGTTGTGTCATCGCGCTTCTCTTTCTTTTCTATGCAGTCCGACAGTGACCGCGCTTTAGCTGTTGTAAGCCTCTTAACTATTAGCTTCTGTCCGCGACTTCATCCGCGTGGTTGTCGGATATTATCCCACGGGAACGTGCTACCGGGACAAAAGTGACTTATAGATATATTGTCAAAAAAGCTTAGCTTTACAGCATACGCTGCGCCGCCGCCGCGCCGTTAGAAAAAACACATGTGGCACTCGGGGACTGCCGCGGTAAAGCTATTGCATAGCATTTTTTATCAACTTATGCAATTATAATAATTTTTTTTATTTTTATTTATGCAGTTTTTTTTTCTTTGATATTAATTCAAGTACAGTCGTACCATATACATACACGTTAAGCGAACGCTCGGCCGAGCTACATGGTAGGCGGAGTGGGGGGTGTTAGGTTTTATTTTCGTTATGGAATTTCTTGATTCGGTCGCCGCGCTCAAAGCCCGCGATAAAAGCTATGCAATAGCTTAAAAAATCGTGATTTAACTGATTTAGAGACAGTCCGTTTAGCATACTTTAGTTATTTTCATAGTGTGATGTCGTACGGTATAAAATGGTTCTCGAAAAATACTGTTCACAAAATATCAAGTAGAGTGCAAACTACTTACTATTCTGAAAGCTGTGTTATGCCAATAAAATTATGTTATTGTGCTCAATAAAGTCGTTGAATATGCACAATGCACATACACACCCATATATAAATTAATTTGGCGCAAAAAAAATGCCAAACCAAAATAAAACTGGACTTAGCAACAGTAACGGCTAACTATAGAGAGCAAAACACATTTTTTTGGCCATCAATGTTTCCGAGTCGTGAGCACAATGCAAAGTTTTTTGGAACCTACCTCAATAGCTTTTTCATGGTTATTGCATGGCCCAATTTTAGATTACTTATACTAAAGAAATAATTGAATAGATATAAAAATAAAAACTTACCTACTGGTGCTTTAAAAGTAGCACTACTTACCTATTCAATATTAGAATTAAGTAGGTAAGTATTGAAAAAGATCAGTTGAAGAAACCTAGCCTTTCACAATGCGAAAAAAGTTCAGACCTGGGTGTCTATTCTGTAAAAATCTCACCGTGAAAACTTAGGCGAATTTGAGCTTGAAGTAAGCTGTCCATAGTGGTAATCCCTAGTATAAGTTGGAATGACAGGTGTGGAATGATACCTCACGAATATGAATATGAATATCTATTCTGTAAAAAATCTCAGCGTGAAAACTCAAAGTATTTATTTCAATTAAACCATTTACAGGCACTTTTGAATTGTCAAAGAGTTGGTCAGTAAAGTCAGAAAGTTGAAGCTAGTTGCCCATTCCAAAACGTAGATCTCTATGGAGAAGAACGGGCAATTTCGCGCGCGCAGCTTAAAGTAAGCTGTTATTTTACTTGATGCTAGAGATTGACACTATTGACAGCTTATAAATTCGCCTCAGTTTTCACGGTGAGATTTTCGAAGAACAGATCGACTGAGCTTGAAGTTAGCTATCATTGCATCATATGCTAGGGATTATCACTTTTCTTTTTTTACATTGTTCTCACATATAGAAACAACAAGAATAATGTACCCAGGATTTTTTTATATCTTGATTTAAAAAGAGTGTCCGTGGAGTTTCTTGTCCGTTACGTTTTGGAATGGAATGGTTTTCAACTTTCTTCCCGTTTCTTTGACACTTCAAAAGTGCTTGTAAATGGTTTGATTGAAATAAATTCTTTGAATTTGAGTTTTCACGGTGAGATTTTTACAGCATAAACCGGCTGTTTTATGGTGAAACGAAATAGCCTTAAATACGCTTTAGTTTGGCATGAAAAGTTTTAGTCTTTTTAAAGAACTTCGAAATATGATGTTATATTTTTGTTATGCGCGTAACATGGGGCAGTCATATTTTGAGTTTATCTTAGGGAGAGATTCACAGACCGCACTTAGACTTTAAGTTAAGTAATGTAAGCGTTAACTTTATTCGTAGGTGTATGTTAATAATAATACCAGCCTATTACTATGTCATGCTCACTTAAATGTCTCACTGTTGGTGGCGCGTGTGTTAGATCATTCGGTTCCCTACAAAATGGTTGAGCTGGATGGTGCTGATCCACGTGTCATGTTCGTGTGCGGGCGCCGTCAGTTGAGACTGGTCATCTCTTAACTGCCACGGCTTATTTTTATTATTAATCTTATATTTTGAATTGTTTCTTTATGTATTTTATTCATTGTTCTTGCTTATAGAAGCAACAAGAATAATGTACCCAGGATTTTGTAATATCTTGATTTAAAAAGAGTGTCCTTGGAGTTTCTTGCCCGTTCTTCTCCATAGAGATCTACGTTTTGGAATGGGCAACTACGAGCTTTAACTTTCTGTCTATCTGACCGACTCTTTGACAATTCAAAAGTGCCTGTAAATGGTTTAATTGAAATAAATGCTTTGAGTTTGAGTTTGAGTTTTGTCCCACTGCTGGGCAAATGCCTCTTCTCATACAGAGAAGGAATGAGCATTCATCACCACGCTTGCTGGACAATGTTAATGTTAATATTCTATTAAAACGCTTACTCACATTCAGTTATACGAATATGAACCTTATATACGTATCAACCATAGAACTTATATCTATGGCATCAACGCTTTCAAAGGTTTAAGGGGCTTCCCCGATCAAACGACCTTGAGCGTTCGATCCTTCTCTGTCCCGTCGCTGAGTCTCGCTCTGTCCCTCTCCGTGCGCACGCTCATTTATCTTAGAATTCACAAAAAAAATTGAATTATGTTAATAAAAAAAGACTAGCGATCTTTTGAAATAAAATAAAGCTTGAATTATTTAAAATTTTAAATTATCTATCCATTAGTGTAATCCTCAAATTATTAGAACGTCACCTTTTAGCAAAAGATGCATGCAATCAATAATTTTGTTCACTTTTTTTACAAGGAGATTTTAAATGTATTAATAACACATACAATCAAATAAGAACGTGCGATGTGATGATCGGATACCGAACATTAATATGTGCTTTTAGATGTAGTTTATATCTGTTAATTAATGAGTTTATAGCCTCTGAATAACGCACGATCGCAAGGTTTTGCTCGGGGTAGCGCCTTAATTAGTAAACTCAAAGTGCGGTCTGTAAATTTTGCTCTAAGGCACATGTCCCACCGCCGATGAAGAAGCGACTAGCTATCAACGAATTTTTCGCTCAAGAAATATACAAAACACTGTAGTTCCCGTGTAAGTAAAAGAGATACATATATTAATAGTTGGTCGCTGCCTGTCCACGCCGCCGACGAGTACTCGTTTGTCGCAGCGACAAGAGCTATCAAAGTACTCGCCGAGCGATTCTCGCATAGCGGGCAGAACACTCGCTGAGAGACTCACGCTTAGTATAGTCGCCAGCGTATCAAATTACTACAACTTGTCAATTTCCTCATTCGATTTTGAACTTAACCTTCAACATTTTAAGGTTTAAAATCGTTTGGAGAAATTTGACAGTTTCGTGTAGCTTGACCTGCTGGCGATTGTACAGACACATACCAGCGAGTAATCGCTCATCGCCGTCACGCACTCGCTGCTCGTTGCTCGCCAACTCGTTTTTTGTTACTATAGCTCTACTCGCTTCTCGATAATCGCCGGCGGTAGGACAGGTACCTAAGGGCCCGTTGTTTGGTACATAGTTAAACATGACCAATAGTCAATTTAACAATTAGTCACTTGACAATAGTCAGTAGCTGTCAAAGTTTAACTACTCTGTCTGCGCATGGTTAACTTTTATAGCAAATTGTATTTTTTTTTTAACTTTCGCTAGCTTAAACAATTGTCAAACACTATACTTTTGTCATTTTTAACAAATTGTTAGTTTTACTAACGCATCTTAACTATTAGTATGTTTGACTACTGATCAAACAACAGGCCCTTAGTCGCGCTAGTCGCCAGTCTGTGTTTGAATTTATATTTTTAATAACCATTTCATTAAAAACGTCTAATGGGCCTCTGCGAGTTGGCTTTAGCTCCTCGTACGCCTTCCAAAGGTACGGGACCCCAGGGTCCCGAGAAAAATCAAGAGACGTTAAAATAATAATAATATGGTATCTTCACTTGGATCGCGAGGTTGTCAACATGTGGGATGAGGACTCAGCGATCATTGTGCCGATAGTCGTGACAGCCAATGGCTTAATAGCCAAGAGTCTCGACCAAAACCTGAGGAGGCTCACGTCGGGCAGCTGGATCAAGGGCTTGATTCAGAAAGTGGCACTTCTGGACACGGCTGGCATTGTTAGCAGGTTCCTTTCTGTGGAGCCCTGACCGCCGGTATTTTAGACCCTGTTCCCGATACCAGTGGGCTACAATGTTTTAATTTTTTATATTCTAATAAAAAAGATGGTAAAAGTACAATTTTGAACAAAAATGTTTTGCCAATAATAAGCATGAAAATCTTTCAGTAGGTAACTGACATTAACATTTTTTGTCACTGAAATCCGTAACACTATAAAAACTATTAGCAGATAACCATTCGAACTTAAACTTTATTTTTAAATAACCTAGTTTGTTAAGGTGCTCTGGCTTGATACTAAGATCATTTGGTAACTTATTATACAGGGTGTCCGGTAAAGAATGGATAACTTAAGATATTTTTGAAAAAAAAACAAATAACTTGCTTTTTACATTCTTCTTCACCACGACCACAAATGAATGAATTTCTTCTGTTATTTGTTGTACGTTGACTATGCCAACAGAGCGGCAGTAAATAGTCTGTCTAGAAAAAACACAGTATTTTTTTTCAAAAAAAATCTTTTCTTGGGTACTACTTGGGATATATTTTTTTTGTATTTTTCTTAGAACGGCCGTAAGGTATATTATATTTTTTTAGAACGGCCATAAGGTATATTATATTAGGTCTTTACCTATGAAATTGCCGTTCTGCAGTACTGGCCTTTTCAAATCAAAATAATTTTTGTTTGGCTATGAATTCTAATTTCAAATTAATTTTATTTTAAAAACATGGATTTTTTTTTCTAAAAGTAGTCATTTCTTTATTGATTAGTGTTACATTTTCATCGCATTTCAATCTTTTTCGTCATCATGGATACGTTAAAAATTCGAGTAATTATGGAATATGAGTACCGTCGTGGCAGCAACGCGGCACAAGCGGCACGCAACATCAACGACGTTTACGGAGCTAACTCTACAAACCAACGCACCACCTGTTATTGGTTTGCTCGCTTCCGTTCTGGAAATTTCGACCTGAAAAATTAACCTCGCGGTCGTCCGAAGACTTTGGTCGACAATGACGAATTAAAGGCGATTGTGGAAGCTGATGATACACAATCTACGGCTGAATTAGCAGCAGCTTTCGACGTTAGCGTCAAAACAATATTGGTCCATTTGCGTCAAATTGGCAAGGTAAAAAAGCTTGACAAATGGGTGCCCCACGAACTCAATGATCGCCAGCGCGAAGTACGCGTCGAGACGTGCCTTGCACTGCTCAACAGACACACAAATGAAGGAATTTTGAACCGCATTGTTACCTGCGATGAAAAATGGATTCTGTTTGATAACCGTAAGCGCTCAGCAAGTTGGTTGGATCCTGGTTCAGCACCTAAACAATGCCCTAAACGAAAACTTACCCCTAGAAAAGTGATGGTCACTGTTTGGTGGTCTAGCGCCGGTGTGATTCATCACAGCTTCTTACCAAACGGGGTGAGCATTACTGCAGATGTGTACTGTGAAGAACTGAACACAATGATGGAGAAGCTGGCGCATCTCCAACCAGCATTGGTCAATCGCTCGTCTCCGCTGCTCCTGCACGACAACGCGCGACCTCATACTGCACAGCAGACGGTCTCCAAGTTGCAAGAACTGGGGTTGGAAGCTCTCCGTCATCCGCCCTACTCACCAGACCTTGCGCCTACAGACTACTACTTTTTCCAGAATTTGGATAACTTCTTGGCGGGAAAAAAATTTAATACCCGAGAGGCAGTACAAAATGCCTTTGAAGAATTTGTTGCCTCCCGTCCAGCTGATTTCTTTAAGAAGGGCATCAATAAACTGCCACTGCGATGGCAAAGATGCATTGATTGCATGGGTGATTACTTCGATTAATACAAATAAAAAATTCATGAAAAAAATTCGTTTAAATTTTTTCATACAAAACGGCAATTTCATAGGTAAAGACCTATTATGATATTTCAAGGTTATCCATTCTTTACCGGACAGTGGACACCCTGGCAGTTTTTATTATCATTTAGATCTTGGAATTTGGCTTAGTATGAGTCTGCTGGGGTCTCGTCGGTTTTGGAGATTAATATCATCTGCTTTAACAAATACATCCTGATGCTTTCTAACAAACATAAGTACATATCTCACAGATATAAAGAGACTCTAGCGGTAACAAACCAAGTTTTTTTAATACAGCACCCTAATCGCTTAACACACTATTAATCGGAATCTGAATCATTTTGAAGGATATTGCTAACCCATTGCTTCATATGTTCGAAGAATTTGTCTGCTCAACAACGTAAACAAAGCAATGAATGTTGTTGAACTGTCAAAATGAAAGCCATTCCGATTGTTAGGCGCATCACACACTACAACGCATCACGCGGCGGGGCGTAGTTAACGCGCCCCCCCGCGTGATATTTTTCATACAAATTCAATAAAAACGCGCTTCCGCGCGTGGCATTTCGACGATGGACTACCAATGCCTCTTAACTAGCTTCTTTTTTTCATTTTTTGGTTTTCTATGCCAATCGACGTAAAATACTATTTCGCGTGTACTGACAAAAGCTCCTAACACGATATTTGACTATTTATCCCATTAAACACTAATAAAAATAACTTCTAAATTATGAGACGCTAATTTTGCTGCGAATACCTGCAAATTTTAAGTAAAAATAATACTATATTATTGTGTTGAAATGTTCTAAAAATATATAGAAGATATTGGTAGTTCATCGTCGATTTGTCTCCGTTTCCCGCGCCCCGCCGCGTGATGCGTTGCAGTGTGTGGTCTGCCTTAGTGTGTTACGCAATGAGGGCTATCGCGCTTGAGTTCGCCGCTAGAGGCGCTAGTGTAGAGTAAGGTCTGTAGATGTCAAAATATGTACTAAACGTTCACTGTTTGTGGGATTTTTTATCACGGATTTTGACGAATGATTCATAATAGCTGTAATGGTATTATGGATAATAATGATAATTTTGGCTTCTTGATAATTATGGCTTAAGATTTTAAGTAAAAAGTTAGGATTTAATTTCGTAGCACTTGAAGGAAGGATAAGATTTGTCTGCTTCATGCTTGCCAATTTTAGGAACATTATTATCTGAATATTCATTTGAAGTTTTAAAATGTAATAAAATAAACATACCATGAATCTAAGGATACTTAAACATATCCAAAACATCAAATATAAGTACTGCAACAGGACCTTAGTCGACAGTGGTGCCAACTGGTGAGCACAAAAACGGTAGCCCCCATAATAAATTATCTAATGCACTTTTTTGAGCAATTAGCTCAAAAAAAGTGCATTAGATAATTTATTATGCTTTATTGTGATCGGTGTTACCCCACATTATTAAGAGGACCCTTCCCGCTCCGTCTATCGTCAATGCGAGCATGATTGAAAAGCTTGTTGTTTCATTCAACACAATGTTTGAAAAAGAAGCAAGAGTGATAACGCGATAATATCGAACGAAAATTGGCGCGCAAAGATTTCACAAAACTTGTGCCAGGAAATACGTGTTTTTGAAAAAGCCTTAGAAGTTTTTGGAAAAAATGTGTGTCATTTAGAATTTTCATTACATGTGCAAGGTTTCTATGACGATGTTTTCTTTACTTTTACAATTTATGAGTACATTATGAACGGCCAAATTTCAGATAAAATTTCTGCAAAAAAGGAGATTTTTGTAGGCTTATACTGAATTTGTTTCTCCAAATTTTGATTTCTTACTTGCATAGAAACAAAGATACCTATTAAGTCAAAAAAATCCATGAAAGATGTGTTACAACGCCATAATCACGTACGAGCGTTTGTATGAAAACTATGACGGGTTGGCCGCTTTTAAACCATGTCGCAACAACGACTCGATATTATGAGTGATATGATGTTATTGCCGTTTTAATGTTAGTTATATTTCTAACGTCTTTGAATTTTATTTTGATATGAAGGCGTTACACTTCGCTGTTTTAAATTACACTTTCATTCTAGACCAGCTAGTAAAACGGTACAAATCTAGGTCGTAAATTATACTTAGTCTAGCGCTTCTAAATGCCTTTGTTATAATAATAATCTAATTTTGACGAGTTGTTCTAACAACTCAAGAGCTAGACGGCTAGATCATTAAATTTCAGTAATTAACAATGTTTTGATTAATAAAAGAAATTAAAGAAATGTTTAATAATACGTGTCGATTATCTTACTAATCCTACTAATATTATAAATAATGTGAAAGCTTGTGAGGATGGATGGATGGATGTTTGTTACTCATTCACGCAAAAAATATGGAATGGATTTGGATGAAATTTGGAACACAAATAGTTTATAATCTGGATTAATACATAGGATACTTTTTATCTCGGTAGTACGTTCCCGTGGGATAATTCCGGACCTCCACGCGGGCGAAGCCGCGGGCAAAAGCAAGAAAATAAATAAATAAACAAAAGCTGGAAATTGCAAGCTTTGTAACATATGTAGGTAAGAGGCAACCACATAAAGAAATAAATAATGCGTAGCTATGTACATACCATGGTTATGTCTCACCAATTTTACGTTATGGCATTATAATATGGAATAATTCTGTAGAACTTAAAAGTGTATTTCGAGCTCAGTAGAAATGCGCTTGCTCAATAAATGGAGCGCATCAACTGGACAGCTGTGACCCATTATTCAAAAAAAAAACCTTTCTATATATTTTCAAATTCTATATTTTTGTGTACCAAAATAAGCATGAAATTGATCTGCATAATGATGTTGTATCCAGAACTTTTTTTTTACGGGTTAAACCTTCAAAAGGCACCCGACCTCTGGGGAGAGAGGTTGGGGAGTGTGGGATTTGTACCTCACTAAAACCACCCCGGTGATCATCATCAGCACATAGAAAGGGTCCCGGTTCCTCTTAAAATACCAATGCCGGAACCCCCCCTGTGCAACGCCTGTAAAGCATCCCTGGGGAGACTGTAAAGGGGCCTCCCCTGAGCCTCGCTCTGCGCGGCAGCACGTGACCACTGTGCCGCCGTCTTCCCCGGGGTCACTCGGTGGGCGGACAGAGTCCCCACTCTGTGCGCCTGCGATCCCAAAGGTCCACCTACCAATCAAGGTTGTATCCAGACCTAGCCGCAAAGTTCACATGCTTCGTGTACTGAGACGAAATAATAAACTATTTTATA
The DNA here is from genome assembly GCA_917490735.1 of Dryobotodes eremita. Classification (NCBI taxonomy): domain Eukaryota; kingdom Metazoa; phylum Arthropoda; class Insecta; order Lepidoptera; family Noctuidae; genus Dryobotodes; species Dryobotodes eremita. The sequence goes on from OU823270.1 coordinate 12,316,433, forward strand.
TTAATGTATTTTTCACCTCACAACCTCAGAAAGATTCTGTATATCATTCGAAATCTGAGTGTAAAAGTGCATTTTATCCGCTAGCGTGTTTTTTTTTTTAAATTCGGACCTTTCTATTGAATCATTTTTTATACCGCCAGTCCAATGAAAATGCATTAATACTTATTTCATGTCAGCGAGCCAACCTCATTTTTAGAATAACCGCACTGGCGAGCATGACTGCATGGAAATAAAAACTTTGAAAATTTTTCGTCTCTATTCAATTCACTTTGCTTTGTTTTTTGGTAAAATCGTAAGAAATCATAAAATATTACCAATTGTAGTAATTTTACTTTTAATTTATAAAATAAATAAAAACTAATTTAATATATTGTTTAAGCTGTTTTTCTTGTTCCTAGCATTTTCTTCGCTGTAGTGAGGTGAACAGTTGTGTGTTTCGCTCGGCAGCAAAGTTATTCTGCCTCTCGTACCTTTGAAGGTTTCAATACAAGTACGCCACACAAAAGCGGCCACATTCCTCTAGATCGTATTTTGTCGCTTCGTGTCACAATATGAAACATTATAAAATTCTACACACACTCACCGAGGGTCCTTAATGAGCTGTTATTCATAATTCCTTCTCAGTCACTTGATAATATTTTTTTAAAGGAGTGGCGCTAGTGTACCGTTGTACGCCCTCTTAACAGACAAGCCTTGTGTATAGTCTACATCGTACGTAATTGCTTGCACTTTTGACAGCAATTCCCAGTAAGTTGACACTCCACTAAGATTGAAACCATGGTATAATAATATACTTCGCCAGGTATAGCATTCCGAGACACAGTGGTCACGTGGGAGACACAAGCCTACGTCATCACCGCTGTGTTACCAGTAGTGTGTAATAATAACTCCCCAACCGCCTTTATTACCTGTGCGAATCCGATATAACAATGAGTTTTTAACTAACAATTACGTTGGTATATGTTTAAATTGAATTGTTTCATTTGATTAGAAAAACGAAACGACAATTTAAATGCTATAAATATATTTTTTAACAGAATGGTGACTGAAAATGTTTCCATAATTCGTGTTTTGTTGCAACAGTGCAAAGTACCAACTGGATAGTGACGTAAGCATGTGTCACTCCCGGAATGCCAGACCTTGTTTTTTTAAACCATGATTGAAACTACCTAACTGTGACATAGACAAATAGCTTGTCATTTCATGACGTGCGACATTCAACTTTAGGGTGGAAAAGCACACCTCCTTCTGCGAAGCAGTAATGCTTACGAAGGAGGAGGCGGCGCGCGTGAGGGAGAGGCAATCGTTAGGCGCTCACGCCCCTAGTCGCCACAGGAGACGCCTTGGGCATCCGGAGTCGATAGCAGATTCCCGGCCACCGTAGGCGCGGGCTTGCGGACGGTGAGCAATGGGTCGCTCGCCGTCCGGTGAGGACCAGGCCCGGGTCGACGGCGCGTTGTGTTCCACGCGCGCCTCAAAGAGATGTCAGCACACACTGACGGGGTCCGCTAGGGCCGATGCCTGCCAGGGTCGCGGGTTTGTCCGAAAGGGTTAACGTAGCCCTGGCACACAGGCAACTGAAGGAATACGGGTGGGTTTTAGTCAGTAAAAGTTTGACACGCCCTCCCGCTATGCCCAGAGCGGGAGAAGTTATTAGATGACTTCCCACCCAAAGAAAAAAATAAAATTTTTGGAAAAGCAATAATGATGTTGGCTATAAATTCATATTTATATTTCGCCGGTTATTTAAAGTTCCTTGTTGTTCCTTGTTCCTTGTATGAGCCTATTGCTACTAACTTGGCGCAAATCTAAAATTCCGTTGAAAGAAAGGAAGAAAGAAAAATCCCACCAAAAATATTTCATGTAAAATGTTGCCAAGACGACCACATAAGGTTTGCCCTGTGAAAAAGATATTAGATCTCATGTAGAGCCAAGCTTCTGAATCTACACGGCCTAACTCTACCGACCCTAACTTCACAAATTCTACATATCAGTAGAAATGTATGGCTTCGCCGTTTCGCTACCGTCGTGGAGGTGATGCGAATATTTAGTTTCTGAAGTAACGTAGTTTCGTAGTTAGTTAAGTTTGCTGTTTTTTTTTTTTTTCTGAGAATATGAACTATCTGGTACATCGGAAACCAACTCTATGAGGGTTCAAAAAAACGGCCAAACACTTCGAGAAAAGGTAGGTAGTGCCCTTGCGCTTCACTTGGCTCGTCTTGGTGGGGGCACTACCGTGCCCCCAGATTGATTTATTGAATGCTAAAATGACTGCTGTTTTTTTAATATCCTACAGTAAGACTGCCCGACTCGAGGATCGAACACAAAACCAGTCTCAGCAGACGTTCTTGCGTCTACTAAGCCAACACTCAGTCTTTTTTCACCCCAACCAACACCCTAATCGCGTAACACACTATCCATCACAATCTGAATCATTTTGAAGTCTATACGAAAAATTTGTCTCCTCAACAACGTAAATAACGCAATGAACGTTGTTGAACTGTCAAAATGAAAGCCATTCCTACTGTTAGTGTGTTAAGAAATTACCTCGCAGTAGCACCATCGCAAACTCAATTAAATTCACAGCGCAGATAAAAAATATCCATAGACACGAGACAGCATTGCGTGCTTGCCAATACTTATAAGTTTTTTACTCTATGTTTCTATACAGTTGTGTCATTAAGTTTCTTACAGAATGCCGTGATAAACGACTAGCAGGAAACTTGTTAACTACGCTGATTACTTCCACAATATTTGGTGAACGTGCCATAGCTTTTTTGTGAGCAGTTTTTTTGCAAGCTAAATGCGTTTACTGTAATAGAATTTGAATCTTAGTGAATTATGGGTTGTGAGAAAGATGATGAGGGTGAATTACTGAGATATCGGGTAATAGAGATGTATTGAAGACAGGGGCGCTGACTCCTTGAGTGCTCGGTGGCTCCGGCACCCGCGTCAGGTATATAGTGGGCAGCCCCAGATCTAGGGGGGGGGGGCAAGCCAGGGCCCATGCCCCGGGCGCCAACAACAGGGGGCGGCAAATTCAAGCAGACAAGTGTACTTATTATCTTTCTCTGCAGGTGTCACACTGTGTAAATCACTACGTGATTAGCGTAGGCATAGATCGTCAAATGGTGTGAGCGGGTTGCGGGCCGAGCAGTTGAATTCTGCCAGGAACTCTCCGTTTTTAAAGCACATTCTCCACTTTTATTTGGCGTTATAAAAAGGTTAGCTTTCCATCTCTTGCAACAGATCTATGCCGTGGCGAACCAGAGGAGGATCAGCGTCTCTGTCACATCTGTGGCCAAAAATTTAAGGAACAAATCCTTTATTTTAGAAATTTTACTTCGCGTGACGGGGGCGCCGGGCGTCCCGCCCTTTTCGACTCCTTTATGTGCAAAGGCGACACAATTTCCTTTAATTTTTTACCACAGCGCTGGCGCAGCTGTTGGACTGGAGCATTCTGGATCGATAAAATTTTACTAATATGTTTCTGATAAAATATTCGAGCTCGCTTTGCTCGCTCTTACAGCCTAGCGACCCTTAATTCTTAAAACTTTTCGGACTTCAAAAATCTAAGCTACCTGAGGCAAAGTGGTAAAATATTCGCGCTCGCTTCGCTCTCTCGTGCATTCTAGATTGTCTTAATTTAATTGGTGTTAAGCTTTTCTGCATAAGTCGGGTGTGATCTTAGCAATCGAAAATCATGACAATCAGATTAATTATGACAAGCCCATTGATTTTTTTGCAAAACAAAAGGCTCAAAGAGTAAAATTTTTATTCTAATCTTCTGCTAATATTAAAGCTGAAGAGTTTTTTGTTTAAACTCTGGAACTATGTAGCAGTCGGATTTGAAAAAATCTTATTGCGTTTGATAGCCCAATTCTTGAAGAACGTTATAGGCTATTTAACATTACACTACGACCCTTAGAAACCGAGCAATAAAAAAAAAAGGCAGAAAGAACGCTAAGCGAAAAGGAAGTAATTACGTGGGCGAGCGATGCGCATCGACGCGGTGGTTGGGGCCGAAGTTTCACGCGGACGAAGTCGCATACAGAGGCTAGTATGCTATAATCTCACGATTTATTTCAAATATCCTGTCCTATCCTAATTAAAATAATTGTTCGATGTCCACGTATATTTAAATAAATAAGCCTTCATGTAAAAAGTTAACGGATTGGCGGGGCGGGGGGCGGCAGACTGCAGGTTTTGCCCCGCCTCGAAGAAATTCTAGATCCGGGGCTGATAGTGGGGGCATAGCACCCATGAGCATAGACAACAAAATTGATCAGTCAATTGGCTTTGTTCGATCTCCCTTTGAAATCACGTCACGTCGTTAGGTATAACCTTTTGAACCGGGGTGCTAATATTGTGTAGCTCGCTTCGCTCGCTCTTGCATCGCAGATTTTGTTCAATCCATATTTTATAAACTGAATTTTTTACTAAGTTCTTAAGGGTGAAGACAGTGCCTGTCTGTTCGTTGAACATGTGTTTTACTTGACGGATTTAGATGCGATTTTAGAGATTAAGCAGTCCAAAAAAAAGAACCCCAAGTCGGGCTTGATAATGAGCACCCACGGTCAGGTTTTCTAAAATTCGGCGCCCCTGATTGAAGAAAAAGACAAGGCTTGAGAGCAGGATCATGATAATATTATAAATATAAATATTCAAAAGACATCGACAGTCAGTTCACCTTGGTAAATGATTACCACCGCCGCTTGAGGACTGCGATAAACAGACTGCGTTTCCAGAGACATCGCAAGAGCGTTGCCATCTAAACAGGGGCGGATCCAGAATTTCATTTTGGGGGGGACCATTCTGCCAAGGTTTGGAGTTAGAGTTAAAATCACAAGTAAACAAAAAAAATCGTTTTTATTAGCTTACATTATTACAAAATAAAGTTCACGCACCTGGTACCGCTTTTGGCAAACCTATCTATAATTTTATCGACATTAACTGGGACATCCCTGTGGATGCGCAGGAGTGCAAGTCCGTAAAGCCGCTTTTCTCCTGTCCGCGTTCGCAGCCATGTTTTTAAGCGGCGTAGAGTAGAGAATAAACTTTCAGCTGAATGATGGCTATCGTTTTTGTGCTCACCAGTTGGCGCCACTGTCGAGTAAGGTCCTATTGCAGAACTTTTATTTTTCGTTTTGGATATGTTTAAGTACCCTTATATTCATAGTATGTTTATTTCAATACATTTTTAAACTTCAAATTAATATTTACGAGTAGGTTATAATGTTCCTAAAATTGGCAAGTATGAAGCAAGCAGGCAAGCATTTCTTCCTTTGTTTTACTGGTTGTCCTCATTATTGGCTTAAGTGGGGCATGCCTGACTAATGAACTCACGTATCTTACAACGAAAAACATGGAGAAGCATTCAGAAAAGTTGCTGTTGGTTAACTTATCAAACACGAAGACCAATAATTGATAGGAACTTTGTGATTCGTCATTCGTAACGAATATGTCCAAATTGTAGATATATCAAGCCTTGCGCCCTGTTAATATACCAATCGATCGATATTTTTGCAATATCGTAATGGAAAATGTGTTAAACAGCCTATGGGAAGTACTAAATTTGGTGGTTTGCCACGAGAAATTGTCACTTTCCTTGGACTGCAGGAACCAGAGCTATACCCGGGCATTGTTTAAGTAGGATGTCGGCCACACTTTTGGCTGACTCGGGCGGGCGGCAGGAATTTCAGTACCGTGGCAGAAAGATACATAGAGAACTCTATAGAAAACAAGTCAAAAATATGCAAGGGCATCGTTGGAGGTATAACTTTAAAACAGTCTTGCCCCTATTCTTGGACTCGTCCTTCAACTTCCAAAGACAGCGCGATAGAAAATCGTTTTGAATCGCCTGCCAATCCGTCCGTGTCTCCAACATTCACAATGGAGTCCAATGAAATTGAGCAATGGTCCGCAAAGCCAAATATTTTATCTAGTAATAGTAGACAAGTGACAAGCACAAGCACAACAGTTCCAAAAATAAAAATAAAAATTTCAATATTACCAATTGTAGTAATTTTACTTTTAAATTTTTAAAATAATTAAACACTAATTTAATATATCATTTAAGCTGTTTTTCTTGCACCTCGCTGTAGTGTGCTGAAAAATTGTGTGTTTCGCTCGGCAGTAAAGTTATTCTGCGTCTCGTACGGCTCGCACCTTTGAAACCCTCGGTACGCTCAGGTTTCAAAAAACTTTGCAGCCTTGCATAACTAATTTTGCTTTCTTTTTTAACCGACTTCAAAAAAAGGAGGAGGTTCTCAACACAGATTAAAAAAAAAGTGTTACTTCTGAACTTTTTTCTAGGTGAACCGATTTTGATGATCCTTTGTTTATTTGAAAGCTGGTGTTTCTCATGTGGTCCCATATAAATTTGATCACGATGTGCCCAGTAGTTTTTGATTTATCCTTAATAATGCGTATTTTTTCCACTTAATATACAAAAAAGTGAGAAATAAAATCTTTTTTACATAAAATAAAAAACAACCGATTCCCAAAAAAAAAAAACAGAAAAAAGGGATAAAAAACCTTTAATTTCGGAAGTCAGTGTCTTTGATTTTGTATTTTCGTTTTTTGCGACCGACTTCCGAAATTAAAGTTATTTTTCACCTATTTTGTGTTTTTTTTTGTAAAAAAGTTTTTATTTTTTTTCTTACCTTAGCAGAACTAACAGCAATCTTGAACACCAGCAGCACTAGGCCTATAGCGACCGACTTGACAGCCATGATGCTGGTCAACAGCATCCAGGTGGAGGCGGCTCCCACGTGGAAGATCAGCGGGATCATCGCCATGCCCATCTTCTTCATATTCTTGCCTTCTGTTGGGGAGGAGAAGAAGTTAGCGTGATCGACAACATAATATGTAGTACTAGCTTTTGCCCGCGGCTTCGCCCACATGGATGTCGGAAATTATCCCACGGAAACGTACTACCCGGGATCAAAAGTTGCCTACCTGTTAATCCAGGTTATAAACTATCAGTGTTCCAAATTCCATCCAAATCCGTTCAGTAGTTTTTGCGTGAAAGAGTAACAAACATCCATCCATCCATCCTCACAAACTTTCATTTTATAATATTTATAGGAAGTAGGATGTAAGGAGCCATTTTTTTAAACGGGCTATCACAATCAAAAATATTATTTATCTATACAGGGTCAAATTAAATAAGCTAGCGAAACTTCGCAGACGTGATAGGTGTCAATATCTATCTACACATAATAAAACAAAAAAACAAAAAATAAATTTGATGTTTTTTTTTTTGTGGTGTCTCTGACCGCAGTTAGTATAGTCGCGTCAAATATCAGTTTACAAAATCAGTTTTTGTTGCATGTCAACTTCACAGACGTGATGGGTATCAATATCTAAATCAGTGTTTGAATTGGGCTGTCAGAAAATTATTGTCTATGGAACGTAAAAAATTATACTAAGTTTTCTTTTATATCGATTTTGTTACAATTGTTTTCATACCGATGCTTATCGCTGAGGTTCTGCTGCAAAACGCGGTAGTTTTTCATACATTTCGATTAGTTTTTGCCATGTTTTCGCTTGCGGCAGCAACAAAATTCAATATTTGCGCCGCAATATCTTTTTCCACAGATTAATTAAATCGTTTTTTCTAGGCGTTGAGTTCAGAGTCTATTCTACCTATGACTTTTTTGTTCTGATTTGACTTTGCTAACGTAGATAAACTGCTTAGATTCGGGAAAGACGTAAGCCTTTGCATAAGATATTTGGAAGTCAAATTATGGTATTTTCGCGTAAAATCCTTTTTTTTGTTGGGTGCGATATCATCAAATGACGTCTCTCGCTCTGGGCGGAGAGGAAGGGCGTGTCAGACTCTTACTGACTAAAACCCACCCGTGTTCATTCGGTTGCCTGTGCGCCAGGGCCACGGTAACTCTTTCGAACAATCCGCGACCCCGGCAGGCATCGGCCCTGTCGGAGCCCGTCAATTATGCTGACATCTCTTGGGGACGCGCGTGGAACACGACGCGCCGTCGATCCGGGCCTGGTCCTTACCGGACGGCGAGCTGCCCATTGCTCGCCGTCCACAAGCCCGCGCCTACGGTGGCCGGGAGTCGGCAATCGACTTCTGACGCCCAGGGTGTCTCATCCTGCGGTGACTGGGGGCGTGAGGGCGCAACGATTGCCTCTCCCTCACGCGCTCCACCTCCTCCTTCGCGAGCATCACTGCTTCGCAGAAGGAGGTGACAGCTACCCATTCCCTCTCACTCCGTACCATGGCCTGAACCAGGGCCGGACGCGAGAGATCGCCGCCGCCGATCGCCGCCACGAGGACACGGCGGTGCTTCGCCCAAGCCGGGCAGACCTCTACCGTATGCTCCACCGTGTCCTTCGGTTGATCCAGACAATGATAACAGCCGGGCGTTTCCTCCCGCCTTATCCGAAACAAGAACCTCCCGAAACAGCCATGGACCTGCGTCAAGGACCTGCGTCAGGCGGAAGTTGAGGACGCCGTGGCGCCTCTCAAGTCACTCCTCAAAGAGGGAACTTACCGCCGCCATTGTGGCGTGCCCAGCGCTGGATTGTGACAGTCCTACAGCCGCGTACAATCCTGGAATTGCGATACTATATACTACACATCATGAAAATATGGTACAAATAGTATAATTATTATACTACGAAATCCAACGCTGACCTAAATATGATAAAACAAAAGAAATCAGATTTTCTCAACATATACTTCGAGTAACAAAACCACCAGCGGTCGTTGACCCCAAAAAATCATCAATTATTTTATTTTATCATGTTTAGATATGGATACCCATCACATCTGCCGAGTTTCGCTAGCTAATTTAATTTGACCCTGTATAAAGGCTTACCAACTAAAACAAAATTTACCCAGTCGTTGTCATAATATCTCGTACGTATTTAAATTACAGGAAAGCACGGCACTATCAATTAGCGTACTATTTTAAAGTACATTATACAAAAAAAACATGCATGCAGTTCACATGCTACAGAATGTAAGTGAAACCTTCGAAAATATTCTATCTCATTCTCTCGTACGTTAAATCCTATAGATTGTCGCTTTTTCGTTTCATCGAGTTTTAAATCACAAAGGGACTAAAGGAGTTTACACTTCAAAAAAAAAAATATAAACATCAAACAATTTAGTCTAAGTACACCTCGTTTATGCGGTTATAAAATTGGATTCTCGTTAGCCCATTTATTTACAACTTACAATAATTTCACGACTGAGTATGCCATAAATAATAGACTCGTCAAGTTGACGTCGGGGTTTAGGCACATGATTCCGCATATATCTAGTCAAAACCATGGTATAATAATATTAGAAACAAAGGCAGATAATCAATTGAAAAATCGCTAAATATTCACCAAATAACTTTGCTCAATTTGGGAATCGAACTTAGTAACTATCAACACACGTAGTATGACCACCATAGAAACAGGTTTTGTCGACGGAAGAATAGACAAAATGGCAGAGTGTTGACAGATGTCTAATCTGTCATTTTGTCTATTCTTTCGTCGACAAAACTCGATTCTATAGTGGTCATGTTACGCGTGCTGGCGCGGTACGCTTTATTTCAACAATATTAATTATACGAAAGTTTTAACTTTCGTATAATTAATATTGTTGAAATAAATTAAAAGCAGCCGCTCAAATACACTTTATGAGAGTAGAAATATTGCCGCTGAAGGATTCATAATATAACCAATGACGCTTGAAGATGGTAGGCATCATTTATAAATTTAATAGTTGGAAAATGTTAGAAACCGCTTTTCCTTTTCACCCAATAGGTATTTTACAACTAATGGAGGAGTTTTGGCGACTGTCTATTGTTTTTTAACAGACTTCAAAAAAAAGGAGGAGGTTCTCAATTCAACTGTATTTTTATTTTTATGTGTTAGCTCAGAACTTTTTTCTGGGTAAACCGATTTGGATGATTCTTTTTTTATTTGAAAGCTGGTTCTTCAAATGTGGTTCTATTTAAATTTGATCAAGTACTGACCAGCAGTTTTTGAGTTATCCTTAATAATGCGTATTGTTTCCACTTAGTTTATATTGATGATGTTATAATAATTTTCTGTCACGGTCGTTTACATATTAAGTAGTGGCATACAAATGTGTGTGGGGTAGGTTCCACAACAAAAAAGTGAAAAATAAAAACTTTTTTACAAAAAAACAACCGACTGCCAAAAAAACACAAAAAAAAAGGGAAAAATAACTTTAATTTCGGAAGTCGGTGGCCAAAAACGAAAATACACAACCAAGGACACCGACTTCCGAAATTAAAGTTATTTTTCACGTTTTTTAGTTTTTTTTTTTAAGTTTGTAAAGCGTTGAATCTCAGCCCACTGCTGATCATCATCATGTGCCTAGCCTTGTCCAACTATGTTGAGGTCAGCTTCCAATCTAACTGGGTGCAGCTGAAACCAGTATTTTACATGGAGCGACTTGCCTTGCCTTGCCCTTGGTTTTTTTTTGTCTGAAATATTTAATTTATTTAAATATGAATTTCTAACCGTTTCCAAATGTCTTTTATAATGCGCACATCAAAAGAGTGGAACTCTCTACCTGCGTCTGTGTTTCCGAACGCATACAACCCTAATCTTTTCAAACTGAGAGTGAACAGGCTTCTTCTGGGTAAAGTCACTCCATCTTCGACTTTGTCTCTGTCATCTCTGACCTAGACTAGGGTCAAGAGCAAACACATCTCAAATAAAGAAAAGGTTTTTTTTAGACCTCATCCACCCAGTTTCTGGGTAACACGACCTTTTCGTAAGACGGTCATTTGGGTTAATCTAGCTAATACTAGTAATAAAGTTTGTTTTTTGTTTGAACGCGCTAATCTCTGAAACTACCAGTCGGATTTAAAAAAGCGTCATGTTCGTGAACGGGCGCCGTCAGTTGAGACTGGTCATCTCTTAACTGCCACGGCTTATTTTTATTATTAATCTTATATTTTGAATTATTTCTTAATATATATTTTTTTTTCATTGTTCTCGCATATATGTAGAAGCAACAATAATAATGTATCCAGGATTTTGTAATATCTTGATTTAAAAAGAGTGTCCTTGGAGTTTCTTGCCCGTTCTTCTCCATATAGATCTACGTTTTGGAATGGGCAACTAGCTTCAACTTTCTGACTAACTGACCGACTCTTTGACAATTCAAAAGTGCCTGTAAATGGTTTAATTGAAATAAATGCTATGAGTTTGAGTTTGAAAAATCTTATTGCATTTGATAGCCTAATTCTTGAGGAAGTTTAAAGGCTTAACCTCACGCTACGACCCTTAGGAGCCGAGCAAAGATAAATAAATCAGAAAGAACGCTAAGCGAAAACGAAGTAAGCTTGGGCGGGCAATGGGATCCAACGCGGGTGGGTCGGGGTCTGAAATTTCACGCGGACGAAGTCGCGGGTAGGAGCTAGTCTTCTATGTAAATAAAAATGAAGTGCTGTTCGTTGGTAAGCGTATAACTTGAGAAAGGCTGGATTGAATTGGCTATTTTGTTGTTTTAAAATGTTCGTAATAGCCCGAATTAGGTTTTTATTGTAAGAAAAATTGGGAAAATGTTCAGATTCGGGAAAAACTGCACGTCGTTGTTTCTATAGGATTTTTATATGAATTATAGTAATTTGGACAGGACAACGCTGCATCGGTCGGGTCAGCAGATTTTTAATAATTTTGCATGGTTTTCAAAATCCATTTTCATAGTAGGTTGTTGCCTTGTAAAGAAAGAAAGAAAATACATTTATTTGCGATAAACATGACGCAGAGAAAGAACTTAAACACAAAAAAGAACAAGTTGGGGGAAAATATGCGTCACATTAAACTGCGTTCATTATATCAATTTAGTTACGGTACCCTATTTTTTTTTTTTGGGAAATCATCAAATGACTTCTCCCGCTCTGGGCGGAGCGGAAGGGCGTGTCAGACTCTTACTGACTAAAACCCACCCGTGTTCCTTCAGTTGCCTGTGCGCCAGGGCCACGGTAACTCTTTCGAACAATCCGCGACCCCGGCAGGAGTTACGGTACCCTAAATCCAGTGAGGTGTTAATCTTTAAATAAGTGCTGAGATTGCTGTTGATAATGCTTCATAGGCCTGTGAACTTTATAATATTATGATTTAAAAGGGTGTCCGTGGAGTTTCTTTCCCGTTCTTCTCCATAATTACCTACTACGCTTTGGAATGGGCAACTAGCTTCATCTTTCTGACTGACCGACCCCTTGAAAGTTTTTTTTTTTTTAAATTACGTTGCCCCACACTAGTAATTTGTCCTCTATTGTGGGTGCGTTTACAAACATTCAAACTCACATACACAAACAGTCAGACCCGGAACAACTACTTGTAGGTCATACAAATATTTGTTCCGTGCGAGAATTGAACCCGCGACACGCAGCGCAGCAGTCAATCGCTTAACCACTGCGCCAACCGTGTCGTCAGTTAATAAGTGCCTGTAATTGGTTTAATTGAAATGAATGGATTATTTCACCAAATGGGGTTAGCAGTTCATGATTGATACAGGCAAAATAAAATTAAACAAATATCCACAGACCGTTAATTAATTCATTTTGATAACTAAGTAGGCATGCAAGACGGAGATGACTTAAAAAAAAAATATTCGTCTATGGGTTCATAATGAAAATGGTTATATCTTATGCAGTCTTAAGTCTTACCCAAATCTAAGCATTTTATTTATGTTAGCAACTTCAAATCAGAACAAAAAGACAAAAACCCTAAACATTCAGATTTCTTTATTCTTTGAGGAGGTTAGGATCAGAACTACAACATATAAATTTTTGGCAATTTCGTTTTTTTTTTCAAGATCTCTGCATAAAATGTTAAAAAGTACCATTAACAGTAACTGTTTACTTCAAAACAGCTTATTCTCCTTAATAAAACTATGTCTATTATTAACGTTTAGTTCAAAACCTCAACTTATCTCGGTAAAAAAAAAAAAAAAAACTCCTATGGACCTATTTATCACTTCACGTAAATAGAATTCTTTAAAAAAATACAAAAATATGTGCTCACTATATATTAAGTTTTTTTTTATTTCTGCCGTATTGAAAAAAGTGTCGTGGTCTATCAAGACCACGACACTTTTTTCACTTTTTTTTTGTGGTTATGATCACATAACCTCCTTATTTCTTAGTTTAATATTAATGTATGATACACATAAAAGAGATGAGAGCAGAGGTGGCCCAGTGGAAACGGCCGCGACTTAGGAGTTACAGGTCGTAGGTTCAAACCCAGACAGGCGCTTTACTTTGGGTAAATTATTATCACCACTGCTCTCAAAACGGTGAAGGAAAACATCGTGAGGAAACCGACATGTCCTAGAACCAACAATTCGAAGACATGTGACATCTACCAACCCGCACTGGGCCCGCGTGGTGGATTACGGCCCACTGCCTCTCACAGAGAGGAGGTAATGTGTCCCAGCAGTGGGGACATTATAGGCTGATTATTATTTTATTTTTAAATGTAAACCTTCCTGAATAAATTCTCTAAATAATGGTGAAAATCGCATCAAAATCCGTTGCAGAGTTTAGAAAAACACAGACAAACACGAAAAGGGACTTTAATATATATATAATAATGTTTGGATATGTATAGGTGGTCTACCTAATCGTAACTTAATAAGATTATTAAAAATATTTATTATCTATCTTTAGATATAAAAATGAATTGCTGTTCGTTAGTCTCGCTATAACTCAGAAACGGCGTGACCGATTTGAATATATTTTTTGTTTTATTCACCTCTTTACTGGGGTGGTTTAAAAAAAAAGAAATTGGAAAAATCCAAACGAAAAATTTTTACAGGACGTCTGACGGGTCAGCTAGGTAGGTAGCTAGGTAGAGTAGGCAGAGTAGGTAGGTAGGTAGGTAGGTAGGTAGGTAGGTAGGTATGTAGGTATGTAGGTAGGTAGGTAGGGTATTTTTTGTCATTTGTATTTTGTGTTTCACGAATATTTTTTATTGTTACTGGCCACTAGCCCTATAGCGCCACGCTGTATATTTACATTATTTAAGATATTTAAAAAATACTCACTTCTCGTAGACTCCACTCCGAATTTGGGTTTCAAATCCTCATAATGCAGTATCCTCCCCAACTCACTAGTACCTAAATGCCTATCATTAAAATCTTCCAACCATTTAGCTACATAATTACCACATTCACTTAATTTATCTGGAATTTTTTCTCCTAAAACTGTCATCAAACTATTTTCTTCCGCCATTAAAATATTGAAATTACAACAAAAAAATAAAAGTATTAATAATTTTGGTAGCGACTCCATAATGGATTTTTTGAATTTCGAATGCGCGCGTTCGCTCTCGTTCCGACACTGCGACTGTGCGATTATATTATTATTTACTTCGAAGTTCGAAAGGTGTATACTATGACCAATTTATGTTGACACCTAATTCTGGTTTATTTGTTCGAGTGGATGTAAAATGGACGTACAAATGCCAATATACTATGTTCACTTCTAGTTATGTAAACATACATAATATTTCATCCTACAACTAGGTCTCATTAAAAAGTGAAATTTATAATTTGAAAAGTAAAGCTACATAGAAATTAAAGAAGAAAGAAAGTGTTTTGAAAATCATCTGAATATGTAAGCGGATTAAAAACCTTTGTTGGCACAACCTGCCAATCAATCAAACCATGCCTGTCAATCATTTAAATCTTTTTATTCAGTAGGTAGCTTGTTTGATGTTATCATTAGAATTGGACGAGTCTCGCCGAACATCATAACTGTAATTTCTTTTAAATCGGTTATAATTTCAATGGAAAAAATATTAGGCCTACCGATCAATAATAATTACGTAACACACTAACAGTAGGACTGGCTTTCATTTTGACAGTTCAACAACATTCATTGCGTTATTTAAGTTGTTGAGCAGACAAATTTTTCGAACATAAGAAGCAATGAATTAGCAATAGGCTTCAAAATGATTCAGATTGAGATAGACAGTGTGTTACGTAATTAGGGTGCAGGGATTGAAAAGGTTCCTAAAATACCGGTAAAGAACCGATGTTTAGTGGTTCCGTTACTAGAACCTGAACCGGAACAGGAACCTAAATTGGAACCTTTAGGAATCTTTATTTTACTGGTTTTTCTTCAAAGCGAGTCCCAGCGAGTTCTTACGATGCCGCTCAGCGCAGGACGAAGCTTTGTACGATAGCGGCGAGGTGCGGGCGGCCGCCGGCGGGTGAAGAGGTTGGAGTTTTTGTGAGACAGAAGGGCACTTTTACTTTGGTAGTTCTTTCTTAGAGAACCTTTAAATCAGATGGTACGAAACGATGGCATTGGAACCTTTATTTGGAACCGGTACTTTGGAATCAGGACCAAACCGGAACCGGAACCGTACCAAAAAGAAGCAAATATATCATTCCTACAGTCGCGAGTCGCATTTTGATCAACATACGACGTAAAACAGAGCTGCAATTTGCAAAAAACCAAAGAAAATTAGAATTTGGCGGGGGTGCGCCAAAGTTCACCTAAATTTTCAACTCCGATAATTGGAAATCCGAAAATGTTCTTCCTAACATTTTTCATCCTAACAATCACAATTCCTAACTACTCTGTCTCTAATGTTCATAATTCCGAAGCATTCAACTTCATAATGTCAGTAGCTATAAACATCTATTATACTTTTATTTGTTTTCCTATATTTTCTCAACATAACCATCTTTTACACTATTATTCAAAGTCATATCTTTTTTGTTTAGATTTCTTTTTATAGGTTAGGTTAGGTTAGAACTGTGACCAACTACGCGCGAGCCGAGCGAGCGAAGCGAGCGGTGCCGCGGTAGCGGCCGGCGAGCGCTACCTCGAAATTGGTCGCGAAATTTTTCTAAGTATTTTTTTTTTATAGTGCCCCCAAGACGACACTCTGTTACACTTGGTAAATGTTTCTTTCTGAGTATGAGTGAAAATATTATGGTAATTATGTTTAGGGATAAAAGCGTTATGATAAAAAACAGTAGGAGTTTAAATATATTTACAGTAATGATATTATTCATTACAATTTTCGGAAACATGAGCGTTATGAACATCGCCGGTAGCACTACAAATAGTATGAATGAAAACTTTAGGATGAAAAATTTTAGGAAGAGTGATCATTCGGATTACAAATCATTAGGAAGAACAATTTCGGGTAAAGAACTTTAGTTGAGCCAATATGGACCCATTTGGCGGGCTACAGCTGAGGATTCACCTAAGGTTCTAGGCTAAGTTTATATATAGGTTTTGTGTATCAATCACTAGATATTTTGATTATACCTATGGCGTGTCTCCTTGGTCTAGTGGTCGCAAGTGCAACTGATGAGCGTCGGGTTCGATTCCCAGGTCGGGCAAAGTGTTATTGGGTTTTCCCATCTGGAATTTCTCAGTTAACAGCCCGGAGTCTGGAATTGTGCCCGGTTGATGGCAATAGGCTTGCCCCGTAATACATGGGACTTAAACATAACTGGCGAAATGTGGGTGTACCTAACTACCTACTATGGATACACATCTGCCTACCACTTCGGAAAAATACAGGCGTAATGTTATGATGTTATGCTATGGCCCCATTCAAACTCAAAGCATTTATTTCAAATAAACCAATTACAGGTACTTTTGAATTGTCAAGGGGTTGATCAGTCAGAAAGATGAAGCTAGTTAGTTGCCCATTCCAAAGCGTAGTAGGTACCTATGGAGAAGAACGGGCAAGAAACTCCGCGGACACACTTTTAAATCAAAATATTGTTATAACAAGTTGGTTACATCATTCATGTTGAAATTATGAATGATTTTAATATAAACTTATATTAATTACTGGATTACAATTAATTTTTTGTGAGTGTTAGGTATGTCTAATTACCAAATGTTAATTGGCTCTTTGAAACTTAATTATATACGGCAAATCAACACCAGTTTTCACTTTTTCGAAACTGAAAACTTGACGTTTTGAAATTAAGAAAGGCGTTTAAATGTATACTTTTTTTTTCATGTCAGTCTATTATTAGCTATGGTGGCATATTTTTTATTTATTTTTTTAAACGTTGCCCCACACTAGGAATTTCTCCTGTATTGTGGGTGCGTTTACAAACATTTAAAACTCACATACACAAACAGCCAGACCCGGAACAACTACTTGTAGGTCATACAAATATTTGTTCCGTGCGGGAATCGAACCCGCGACACGCAGCGCAGCAGTCAATCGCTTAACCACTGCGCCAACCGTGCTGTTATAATTAATATAATTATGTAATTAGCTATTACCAGTATTGCCGATTCCTACCTGTGTCTTAAACTCGTTACTGGTTATACTAACGCTCGTGTTTTTTAAATCTCCAAATCTACTTTATTTTTGCTCATCTTACATATTTAAGATTATGTGAAAACTTGTCCGTTATGCCCCTAATATCTTTTGTCCAAAATGGTTTCATAATGCACAGACGACAACAAAAAAACCACGCGGTGCTTTTAAAAGAGACGATGACGGGACGGACACGATGCGAACGCTTTTCAAAAAACCGCCGTTCATTTGTCAGATTTTAATTAATCACTAATTAGTACGAAAACTAAGCGAGTTTGGAAATTTTGAGAGGCCTGCATGAAATAACAATCATGAGTCGGACGCCTAGATCGTTAAGGCTCCTGCAAACAGGCGCGACACGCGACGCAAATCGCACGCGACACAAAGGCGCCGCTCGTCGCGCGACATGCGGTGCCTTTGTGTCGCGTGCGATTCGTGTCGCGTGTCGCGCCAGTATGGACGAAACCTTACTTGGTTATGCGTCATTCCTGTCACTATCGCACCACCGTCCAACTACAAGAGCAGGACAGAGACGGAATAAGCCAAAGCACGTGCTCAGTGACGTTTTAAGATTTCAGCCTGAGTCGTGTTGGGGTTGGCTTCCAGTCCAACCAGCAACTGAAGCCGAATATTATCAAGGATTTACCTATAGTACGGGCGGTGGGGTTCGTTTGAAAAAGTAATTTTATTTTGGCAAATTATTATACTAAATCAGTTTTTCCTTAGTGCATAAGAGATATGAGCGTCAACTGCTCCAGTAGTGGGGGAGCCCAAAGATAGAGCTTATCACAGTTGTAAAAAAATATATAAAAAAGGCATTTTTTACCGCGCCAAAACCTAATAGGACAGATTTTGGGAAAATAATCAACCCAAAAAAAAAATTGTCAGGGGGGGGGGGAGTATGTGCCCGTCGCGTAAATTCACATTATTATTGCGATGGTACATCGGTGCTAAATTCGAAACCATGGGTAGTTAGACAAAGTCGTTAAAGGCTCCATGACCTGAATTTTGAAGGAAAATAAAACTGCATTTTTTTTTAAACTTCCACCTAATCCGGGTATCGAACCCGAAATCGATTTACTTACTACTTACCTACATAATAGCATTGCATAGTTTTGATTATCTGACCTCCATACAAACCTTTAGTCCTTTTGACGCTTTCAGGCAGTCAGGTAGTCTGCAGTCCACAATTAGCATGGGTACATATCGCACCTTTGAGAGGACAAGGGCATAACTTTTAGTGATTTTACAGGAGAGCCATTTTAAGATTTGGTCGCGCTAAGATAGTCAAAAAATGCACCAATATAATAAAGACATTGCTGCCCTCTGGCGGCATTAAGCTGATATTGATACGGGTTTTTGTTCCCCCATATAAAAGGGACTTTTTAAAGCACTTAAGTTATTTTTCAATGTTTTGTCAGCTAAGCCCTTGTCCTTCCGAAAGTGCGATATATAGACACATGCTAATTGTCTGCTACTCAGGGGCGCAAACTCCATACAACCCGACTCGGGATTCATATCGGGTTGTCTTCGCAACAACCACTCTTCTTAGCGTCTACTGTAGCTAAAAAAACCTGTGAATGTACTCGTATCACATGACATGAAAAAAAATGAGCTATGCCACTGCTACATATCATGTGTATTCTAGACTTTATTCTTATTTTTTACTGGTTCTTCACGAGCTTCTTAAGCCTGTGTGGTCATCGTATCGTACTCATGTCGTCCGTCATGAAATTTGTAATTTCTTTACAAAAATCCAGAGAAGTTATGTGGTTTTAACTATTGTCATTTGCATCTATTGTGCGTAGTCTTTAGAACTTAGTTGATGCAATAAATGATTATTTCCTTCAATGTACTCTCAAGTTTACCGTCAGAGAAACTTCTTTCAATGTTGTATACGCTTTCACTCGTCCTGAAACCAGAACCCTAATTGCGTAACACACAATCACAATCCGATTAATTTTGAAGGATAATGCTAATCTATTGCTTCATATGTTCGAAAACATCGGCTACTCTATTGGCGGATTCAGGAGCAGACATGACCCAGATTAAAAGACGTGGTGGATGGAAATCTGATGTAGTATAGGAGATAGACGTGGGCAAAGTGTATCATTTTTGTGATTGGAACATTTGCATCTGGATCACTGAATTTATGATCCGAAACACTGATATGTTTCATTTGGATCATTTGGCTCATCGGCTCAAAGGATATAAAATACAGAATGTTACGTATACGCTTACGAACGATAACTTGTTATTGCAAGCATTTTATGCAAAAAACGAAAGTATAGTATTAAATTTTATATGTAAGCGCCTTAGTGGTATTTTTTTACATGGATAACGACAATGAAACACTGAGACTGATACACAACTCATTTGGGATCTATTTCCGACTTATATAGATTGTAATATCTGACCCGCTCTCTCGCGACTCGCGACTCAGTAGTAACTCAGTGTATCAGCCTCTCAGTCTCCGTCTCTCGCTCACTGGCTCAATCGTCTCGCAAGCGACGCGTCGCGCGGAAAGAGCACAGAGCAAAATAATGTTTCAGATCCAAATGATGCGTTTGAAACGTTGTTACTGAACCAATCTTTTGAATCACTTCAATGATCCGGATCAGTGAGTCGGTTCCGTAAAGAGTTACACACGCTTAATGGGAGAGCTACAATGAAAATTCTATACAGAATAAGGATAAAATAAACTGCCGCATTGGTGACAACATCAAACTAAAAACACCGTCTATAACTGATGTTTGGACACCTTTGTGAACGCAAACATCCACATCAAAATACTATTCATGTAGCTCGCTGCCTCAAGCAACACCTTTACCAGCTTTCACGATCCAAAATGATCCTCAGCAGACCCAAGTTTCTGAAACTAATTCAACAGCAATACGCAAATAAACTCTACCTCCTCTTCAATAAATGTACCGAAAAAAAACATAACTTTGTCTTTCCACAAGGTCTAATGTATGAAACATTACCTTTAACTTTTAATTGTTTTAAAAAGGTCTAATACCTGTGATTGTAATTTTAATAAATACTTATATTCCAGTACCTACTATTGCTTTTTATTGTCTCGTAGATGGTGTGAAAAGTAGAGTATCCTCCTCGGGGATAAACGTGCCTTCGTCTTGGGTTATCTTGAATCCCTTGCTGCACTTAGGATACTTGACTTAATTCCCGCGCTTTGCTTGCAAGTAACACTAGGACCCTTCGTTACGCTTGGGATTAAATAGGGAGCCCGCGACATAAGACACTGCTTTATCCCCTTGGTGCATAATCTATTATTACTGTCATAAGTGTACATTTGCTACTTATTTATCTCCAAAATCCGTGTTAGCATGCAACGAATAAAGAAATTTTGAATATAGTTTCGACTAAAAGAATGTAATATGTCTAGATTTTAGATAAGAACACAATTTATTGTCCTAAATTCAACCATTTTGTCTGACCACGATTCTCAAAATGCCTCATTTTGGAGAAATTTGCTTACCTTTTTTTGAAGTTCACGCTTGAAGTACTTTTTCCGTAGATTTTATCGTAACTAGAATAATTTCGAGGCTTGGTTAAATGCGGTGGATGAAAGCGAAAGATTCATACATATTTACGTACAGCATCACGATGGTATTTTCTGAAAGGGTTAGGTACACATATTTCACCACTCTGTGCCAAAACCGAGGATCGGACCCTGGAATCGCTCAGCACGCGCCCTTGCTATTTCTAGTCTAATGAGGAGTTTATAGTAGACTAGCTTCTGCCCGCAGCTTCACCTGCGTCGATGTCGGAAATTATTCCACGGGAACGGACTACCGAGCCAAATATGGCGACGAAAAATTCGTCCGCATCGCTGTCGACTGGCAATGTGCCCAAGAGACTGACGGCAGAGAAGTACTCATTCATCAAACCTGGCTGAATTTATCAGTCAGATATCTTGTAGCCGTGGAATAAAGCTGACGTCTGACAGTTCTAGTACGAAAAAACTGTCAAAAATTCAAAATTTTGTCTCAGGATAAGAGTCAAGGCTCCAACAAACAGGCGCGACACGCGAAGCGACACAAAGGCACCGCCTGTCGCGTGACGAGCGGTGCCTTTGTGTCGCGTGCGATTCACGTCGCGTGTCGCGCCTGTTTGAAGGAGCCTTTATTCTAGGTATAAAATGTTGGTGAAATTCGCCCTAAGTCAGCGGCAATCTACGTAGATTACCACAAACGACAAGTCTCCAGTCATTTGGAACGGACGGACCAGTTTTTTTCTAAACACTTAATATCTCTTTAAGTACTTGTATTCGCGGCGCGTTTCAGAAATATTATCTACACTTGCTGACACTTCCGACATTTTGACTGCCACAAAAAAAGAACAATTAATTACTATGTCGTATCTAGTTATAACTTTCTAGAAAAAAATCAAGTATCTAATTGAACGTTAAGATGTTAACAAGTAATAATTTTGTGTGTGCGTTAAATTAGTTACAGAATGTAAAATCAATGTCATAAAAAATAAAAATTATACAATTAAATTAGTTGAACAAACAGTTTGATTTTGTCTAGACTCTAGCTAGATTGTCCTATGTAGCAGGACCAGCATGTTTCCAAGTATTCTTATCTAGGATATTATAATCCTCTAATTTGTAATATGCTTGTTTACAAAGTATACTTTTAATAAGAGTTTAAAATTTTCTAAAAGTCTTTTTCTAAAAGTCTTGTATCATGAGAGCTCGTAATTAACTATATCATTGTTAACTACTTATCTAGCCAAAACCCTGAACTGTTTCTAATGAATATTCTTGATCCAAAATGTGTCAAAGAAAATTCAAAATGGCGGACGCTGGATGTCATAATTTTATCATCTTCCTTAATCAGAAAACTCTATTTTTTTATCAATTTGTGTGTCCCACTGCTGCACAAAGATCTCCCCATAACTTCCATCTCTTATTAAAATTATTTATCTCTTTTGCCTGAAGCTCAAGCCTTAAGTTTTCAAAGCTATGTAATATTTTTAATACTTATAAAAAATTGCAGAAGCCCATACCTGCTTTATAACTTAATCGTACGCTTGTTACTAATCTAATTACGTAAGTAAAAAACCAGCTTGTTTCCAGTCTAGAGGTTAATGCACAGAATATCATTATAATACGTTAATGTCCGTATGTGTGTCAAAATTGTAACAAAAAATAATGCTGCACTGAATTATGTACCTACCTACAGTCACGAGCATAATTGAGGAGGTTAGGATCAAAACCACAACATACCCACTTTTGGCAATTTCGTCCTTTTTTTTCAAGATTTCTGCATACAATGATAAAACCTACCATTAGCAGTAACTGTTTACTACAAAACAGTTTATTCTCCGTAGTAAAATTATGTCTAATATTAATGTTTAGTTCAAAACCTCAACTCATCTAGAAAAAAAAAAACTCTTTTATGGACCTATTTATCACGTACGAAAATGGCATTATGTAAAAAAAAAAACACGTGTGGTACTCGGGGATTGCCGCGGTAAAGCTATTGCATAGCATTTTTTATCAAGTTATGCAATTATAATTATTTATTTATTTTTTATTTATGCAGTATTTTTTTTTCTTTGATATTTATTCAAGTACAGTCGTACCATATACATACACGTTAAGCGAACGCTCGGCCGAGCTACATGGTAGGCGGAATGGGGGGTGTTAGGTTTTATTTTCGTTACGGAATTTCTTGATTCGGTCGCCGCGCTCAAAGCCCGCGATAAAAGCTATGCAATAGCTTAAAAATACAAAAATATGTTTTCACTATTTATTAAGTTTTTTTTCGATTTCTGTCTTATTGATAAAAGTGGATATGTAGGTAGTGGTTTTGATCCTCAAATATCTTCTAGTTACGCAAATTTCAAAACCGTTTTTGTCGTCAATTCAAAATTGCAACTTTGAGAAAATACTTATTTCGTAATAGTATAGTTTCGTATTATAATCACCACACCATAAAATATCTATCAATAATTTAGAGAAAATTGCTTTTCAATCTTGTGTCAGTGTACAGCATTCACGCTCGTGACTGTACCCAACTATCTTGATTTCTATTTTTAGAGAGATTTCGGATGAGGTTAGGTCTCATTGTAAGATGAGCGTATACTCGACCGTCCACTGCTACGTAGGACGCGCACGGCTACCCGTGCGCATCCTACGGCTGATTACAAATCAAATCAAATCATTTCTTGCTTGAATATGGGTACATACATAATTACAACAAAAGTCCTTTAAACCATATTCTACCTTCTATCTTCTATATATTTGCACACCTATTAAGGTGTGCAAATATATAATATACCTAATAAAAATATACACATGCATAAACTCACGCCTATCTCCCATGGGGGTAGGCAAAAACTACAGGCCTGCTCTCTGTGAGAGGGAGTGGGCCCTAATCCACCACGGAGGTCAGTGCGGGTTGTTGGATGTCACATATCTTCAAATTTCGTGGTTCTAGGACATGCCGGTTTCCTCACAATGTTTCCGTTCACCGTTTTGAGAGCAGTGGTGATGAAATAATTCACAAAAAGTGAAGTTACTGCCTTTTTTTTTTGGATGGGATATCCTCTAATGACCTCTCCCGCTCTGGGCGGAGCGGAAGGGAGTGTCAGACTCTTACTGACTAAAACCCACCCGTGTTCCTTCAGTTGCCTGTGCGCCAGGGTCACGGTAACTCTTTCGAACAATCCGCGAACTCGGCAGGCATCGGCCCTATCTGACCCCGTCAATTATGCTGACATCTCTTTGAGGCGCGCGTGGAACACGTTGCGTCGTCGACCCGGGCCTGGTCCTTACCGGACGGCGAGCTACCCATGGCTCGCCGTCCACTAGCCTGCGCCTACGGTGTGAGTGCCTTCCTGGGTTCGAACTTCTGACCTACAATTCGTAAGTCACCGTCGCTTCCACTCGGCCACCACTTCTTCTACCACGCCACTTTTCTTGCCGCGTTGTTGGAGTTTATCAATCTCCTATATACCAAATTTTATTTTTATATATTGTTGTAAAAAGACTCGTCACGAAACCGTCATCTACTAAATTAAGATCTAAGATATAATTTTTTATTTCTAAGTAAATGGTACATTAAGATCTTAATATTAATACAAAGTTTCACATATACTACCGTAGCCGATGTAGAAATATTAAAATTAAAATTATAGTACAATTAATATCCCAATTAACAATTATAAATTAGTTTGAAATGATAAGTAAGTTTTAATAAAAGGTCAATTACTTAAAAAAAAATCTTAATATTATTTATGAATTAAATGTCAAAAATATACCAATTATATAACGTCAAATATTAACAAAAAAAAAAAAAAATAATAACAAAAGTCAATAAACACACAAAATATTGATAAAATGTCAAAATTTATAATAAAAAATTCGTTAACTGAATAGAAACAGTTGTCTAAAAGCCAAGTAAATATTGACTTTTCTGAATTTATTAGTGGGCAACACTCGTGGTTAAACTAATTATCTTAGTGCAAAATTAATTTCTGGGAAATTACTTTTTTTTGTGTGAAAGTGCGCTGTTTACTGTAGTGTGCAATCTAACGCACACAAAACATTGTACTTGTGGGTGCATGCACCGGCACAGGGATCGTGGGAGTGGGAGTATTTAAAGTTATGGTGAGTCCTCAGTTGTAGCCCGCCAAATTCATTTTTTTTTTTTTTTGCATTTTGCAGCTCTGTTTTACGTCGTATGTTGATCAGAATGCGATTCGCGACTGTAGGAATGATATATTTACTGAATAATAGTCATCACTTTCATATCAATCCTCAAACTTTGGGTATTTGTTCCACCTAAGAATTATCATATGGATCAATATTTGCAAAAAAAAAAAAGTGGGGCTACGTCGATGGAACGGCAGCTGGATGTGGATGTGGAGCTATGTCGCAAACTATGCTCCACCTTCTATCTTGCCCTCTGTGTCCCAAAACTTGCAGTCAAAGTGACCTCTGCGCTGCCACCGATGACGCCGGGGAAGTGGCGAAGTTTTGGGCCAACAATATTTGAGAAAAGTCGGGCCAGCGACACGAAGAAGAAGAAGAAGAATATTCTGAAAAATTCGTAGGTGGAAAAAAATTCTAAAGTTTTCGTAAAAAAACGTCCAAAAGTTTAAACTTTGACCTTCAACGTCTCCGTAACCAGAAGGTTCCCAGGTATGGTCCAGTACAAAAAATGATCATAATAACGAAAAGAACCAGCGAGTATTTTTACACCCGTGGTAGATTAAGATAGATGACAAAAAGTCAGTTTTTTCCTAGTTCCCTATACCCGCGCCAAATTCCTTGACACTTATACCCGCGCACGGACTCACAGACCGAAAGTTCGGAACCCAATTTCAGTACATTTTATGAAAAAAAAATATGTTGAAATTATGTTTTCAAGGGTCATGGCCATCCGGATGGTACGGGGATACCGCACGGTCTCCTGCGAGGCGGCGAGCCTCCTTGCCGGATTGCCGCCGTGGGATCTGGAGGCAAAAGTCCTCGCGCACGTTTGGGAGTGGCGCGAGGAGGCGAAACGCCGGGGCGTAACTCCGCTGCCGCGAGAAATCGCGGCACAGCGGACAGAGCTCCGGCGGGATCTCATGGCGGCATGGAGAGTGCGACTGTCGCAACCCAGCGCAAGGCACGCCACAATTGCGGCGGTAAGACCCCTCTTTGAGGAGTGGCTTGAGAGGCGCCACGGCGTCCTCACCTTCCGCCTGACGCAGGTCCTCACCGGACATGGCTGTTTCGGGAGGTTCCTGTTTCGGATAAGGCGGGAGGTAACGCCCGGGTGTTATCATTGTGTGGATCGACCGGAGGACACGGTGGAGCATACGGTGGAGGTCTGCCCGGCTTGGGCGGAGCACCGCCGTGTCCTCGTGGCGGCGATCGGCGGCGGCGACCTTTCGCGTCCGGCCTTGGTTCAGGCCATGGTACGGAGCGAGAGGGAATGGGAAGCCGTCACCTCTTTCTGTGAAGCAGTAATGCTCGCGAAGGAGGAGGAGGCGGAGAGCGAGAGGGAGAGGCAATCACTGCGCCCTCGCGCCCCTAGTCACCGCAGGAGGAGACACCCTGGGCGTCGGGAGTCGATCGCCGACTCCCGGCCACCGTAGGCGCGGGCTTGCGGACGGCGAGCAATGGGCAGCTCGCCGTCCGGTAAGGACCAGGCCCGGGTCGACGGCGCGTCGTGTTCCACGCGCGCCTCAAAGAGATGTCAGCACCATTGACGGGGTCCGATAGGACCGATGCCTGCCGGGGTCGCGGATTGTTCGAAAGAGTTACCGTAGCCCTGGCGCACAGGCAACTGAAGGAACACGGGTGGGTTTTAGTCAGTAAGAGTCTGACACGCCCTTCCGCTCCGCCCAGAGCGGGAGAGGTCATTTGATGATTTCCCAACCTAAAAAAAAAAAAAAAGTGCTACTCCCACGAGCGCACTTTGCGCCCTGGAATAAACGTAGCAACGAATCAGGCAGCTAGCACGAAATACAAAATGCTGTTGTGCAATGCATTTACGAAAAAAGAAAAAACTCACGAAAGAGTATTTTGTCGGTATCGCAGACCAATGCGCGGGTATAAATCATAAAAGTTTATTTGTGAAACATAGGTATACAATAAGGTCATACATGCTAAAATAAATTGAAAATGTCTTTAAAAAAACTCACATTCCAATAGTAATTTAAAAAAAATATTACACATGTGATATTTTTTTACATTTTTTTTTATGTTTTAAGTTTAATATCCGTTCAGTTCTCGCTCTTAGCTCACACTATTACCTTCAAATAGGCATTTCAAAAGCGCTGAAAGTGTAACCTAACCGCACACACTTTCTCTTTCAAAATAAGTAACAGCAGAGTGAAAGAAAAATATCAAATGAGTTCAAAATATTTTGGAGATTGTCTGTGGTGTTTTTTTTTGTTCCAAAATGACGATGGATTTAATGAGTACTTTAAAAAAAGGAGCAATGTGTATATACGCTGAAAATGTATGAACTTTATATATTTCCATACATTTTTCTTCCCTGTGTTATCATGATACTGTGACGTGGACTTGGACGTCCACGAAATTATCGTCATGCTAGAAATTATAAAAGCGTACAATGGCGTGATTTAAAAAAAAATAGCGTAAATAGTTGAAATTACATAATCAGCCCATAATGTTTCCACTACTGGGACACAGGCCTCCCCTCTTTGAGAGGGAACGGGCTGTAATCCACCACGCGGGCCCAGTGCGGGTTGGTAGATGTCACATGTCTTCGAATTTTTGGTTCCAGGGCATGCCGGTTTCCCTACGATGTTTTTCTTCACCGTTTTGAGAACTGTGGTGATGAAATTATTTACACAAAGTAAAGCGCCTGTCTGGGTTCGAACCCACGACCTACAATTCGTAAGTCGGGGCTGATACCACTGGGCCACCACTGCTCAAATAGTTGAATATGCCATTATTATAATTGTAGAACACTGGCCTCCCGCACCCATAACTGCAGAACACACTATCAGTCACAATCTGAATAATTTTGAAGCCTATTGCTAATCCAAAGCTTCATATGTTCGAAAAATTTGCCTGCTCAACAACGTAAATAACGCAATGAATGTTGTTGAACTGTCAAAATGAAAGCCATTCCTACTGCTATGGGACACGCAATTATCCCGCCGCCGCCGCCGGTCGCGAACTGCAGAGTCCTATTTGGAAAGCACTGAATCGATTGCGTATGATTGCAGCGCCCTTCTTGCGTACTACGCAAGTAGGCCGCTGTAAACATAATCTGGCGAAATGGGGCATCCTAATCCTAACTTCCTAACTTATACTCGTATTATAAATGCGAAAGTAAGTTTGTTTGTTACCTTTCACGCCTAAACCACTGAACCGATCATCCTGAAATTTTGCATATACGTTGTCAGGTGTACAGAAACGGACATAGAGTACCTTTCACTCCGAAAAAAGTACTGTTCTCGAGGAAAACAACAATAACGTTCTTATGATAATAGATGGCGCCACGTGTCTATCGAATCATGATTGAATTATATTATTGTAGAAACTTTAGTAGTGCGATAAGATTTTTTTTTAAGTACCTAATTCATTTTATGAGTCTAGAGTAGTAGGGGTGCATTTGGAAAAGCCATACTTTTCCCATGGCCAGCTTTATTTAGCATGTTCGCGTGTGTCCAGTGGAAGGCGCCAAATAGAAGGATATACAACATTGTGTATAGGAGCGTCCTAGAAAAATGTTCAGTACTGAGCCCATGATTGCAACGGCAAACAACAAGCAGAGTACAACCCGAATTGATTGAAAAATTCTAAATTAACGTGAGCGAAGCCGCGGGCAAAAGCCGTTTGTCAATACATTCAAAATCCAGTGCGAGTGCCGTGCTCCTGAATGTCCCATCTGCTAGTGTCCCAAATGTCCGTTCACCGGCACCATTGACGTAGCAAGGGTAGCGTAGGGGGGCGTAGGGGGTGGGTATAGGGTCGTAGCATTATTTTATTTTATTATTTTTGGAAAACTTACAGCTAATCCGACACAATGGTTACAGAGTTTTAACATGATGATGGCCAATTACAAGTTTTCACACGTAGAGAGATTATGATGAGCGATTGCCGTTTTGCGTGAATGTGACGCATATTTTCCCTCAACTCATTCTTTTTGTGTGTTTTTCTTTGTGTCATGTTTACCGCAAATAAATGTATTTTCTTTCTTCTTTTCTTTTAAAAACACCTCTGAAGCCGCAATATACATGGCCACCTGCTAGGCCCAATCGGTATAAGTAATATAGATGTACTGTCGATCGAAACGAAAAGAAGATGTCTGTGTATACAGGTAAACCAAAAGGTGACGTCATAAAAAATATGAGATGCCTCATGCCCAGTGGTATCCGAAAATACCCCATGTATGTTCCGCGATTCTTGATAGTTTTTGAGTTATAATATATTTAACGAGGTTAGATGGGGCGCTTCCATATCAGTGTGGTCACACATGGCCGTAGATTAAAAATAATGCTCCGAAAACTTGAAGGAACGGTGTACTTATTATCTCACACACACTAATTACAAAAATGTTTAACGATTAAGCCGATCAGAACAGATTAGAATTGGAAACGCGGTATAGTAGATTGTTATACAAGGGTCGAAAGGAATCAATTCCCATACGAGGTATTTAGACGCCCGAGCGTAGCGAGGGCGGCTATAGTCCGAGTAGGAATTGATGACTTTCACCCGTGTTAAACACTCTACTTTTCATTTCGAATTTAAGGAAAGTAAAAACAGTAGTTTTTCTAAAATGTTTATTAATAATTAATGCATGAGACTCATTTTTAATCAAATATTAGTTTCTAAAACTGATATTTTGAATTTCGGTACAGCATACAGTTTCTTTTTCTTGTGGCTTCGCACTCTTTGTGCATTCAGTCAATGTCACGTTTAGTTTCTTTAGTCCGAAGAAAACAAAGTTAGGAAAGCTTACAGAGTTAGTATCCCGCCAAAATATATAGTCTTTTTTAAATTTTAAATATGGAACACACCGCGTCACCGCCGTGGGCCGTCCCGCTTAAGGTGGATCCACAGTTGTAGCCCGCCAAATTCAAATATTCTTTGGTTTTCTGCAAATTGCAGCTCTACGTCAGTTATGTTTTTGGTCACTGCAAATTGCAAAATACGTAAGTAAATTTGAATTTCGCGGGCTACCTTAGCGCATCCCCCTTAATAGGTATTTTTTTAATTCACACTGGCTGTTTATACACTCTTAAAGCCCCCGGCATTTCTTTTAATCGATATTTTACTTAATTATGTAAAAACTTTCGCAGCCGACTACCTAACCAAATTTAGTTCTATTTTTAAAGTTCATTCCCGCCCTAGAGAGGGAAGCAATTACTATAAGTCTTTCCCGCCCTAAGACGGGGAGCAGCGTCTTCCACCCGCTACTCGGATCAAACAAACACTACTTTCCGTGTATGAGAAATGAAAAATTCGATATAGCACGTGGTGACAATATAAAACACAACCGTTCGCTTTTGCGGCTCACAGAATAATGCTCCCATATTATTATTATACTCTTTGGAATAATGAATGCCCGCTCTCACCGTCACCGTCATATTCTGCAGGATGACAAATGTCGGTCACTGACAGATGTCTACCATCAGTCATGTGACGGCTGTCAATTAAATGTCACCACAGCCGTATCGACCTTACCCAAGTGTAACACTTGACGTTTCCGTTTGATTGATTTAAATTGACGTAGCTTCTTAGTTCCTAAATCAAAATAAAAGATGAGGCCACGGTGAGTCCATCGCTGCGACATATTTTTATAATTTCTTGAAAATGTTATGGGAACCACTTTCAAAAAATTATATCTTTAGTTTTACACGGCTTTTTTACATTATAGTTTTTCATAGTTATGGAATATTCTTTCAGACATAAAATACCCATCTTCCTGTCATTCATTTAATAAATCAATCAATATTATTATGGTACTTTATTGATGATGTTCTTCAGAAAGGTCAGGAGCAACCGGCGCGGCGGGCGGAGCCGTGCGGTATGAACGTAAACGAAGCAAAAGGAGTATGTCAGGATCATAACAGATGGCGTTCTGTAGTTTCTGCCTAGCCCCATGGGAAGAAGGCGTGAGTTTATGTACGAATTTATATAAATATCAAAACGTTTCATTGAAAAAAAAAAGGAGCGATATAAGCAAGAATAAGTACAGGACCTAGGAATGAACCCTGCGGAACGCCTAACAATTCAATAATAAAATAATAAATTTTAAACTTTAAATTATTTTAGAACTTTTTCAATCTTATTTACAAAATAGACGAAAAATTACCGAAATCAACAGGATAAATGTAATTAATAAACATGACGAGATACATAGATCAGAAGTGCGAATAGTTAGATATGGGGTACCACAGGGTAGTGTGTTGGGTCCCTTGTTATTTATAGCTTATATTAATGACTTACCGGAGTGGATTTAACAACCATTGACTCTATATGCAGATGACAGTACCGTGACGATACCTTCGAAAAGCGTTGACACATACCAAAGTGACATTAATAATTCGTTAAAATTGATTATAAATTGGTTACAGGAAAATAACTTAAGAATAAAAAATAAAACAAAAATAATCCAATTTAACCAACGTATGACTGATATAGACAATCTCAAGGTGCAATATAACGCTAATAGAATTAACGAGGTAGTTAGTACTAAATTTCTTGGGCTAGAAATAGATAAAAAACTTAGCTGGAAACAACACATTGATTTACTTTGTAAGAAACTAAGTTCATCTGCATACGGATTATATACCTTATCGGCTATTGTTAATTTGGATGCATACCTTACTGCGTACTATGGTATAGTTGAATGCCATCTGCGACTCGGAGTTATCTTTTGGGGCAACTCAACAGAAAAAGAAACTGCATTCAAGGCCCAAAAAAGATGCATACGGTCTATTTTTAATTTGCAAAGTACTGATAGCTGCGTGCCATATTTTAAACAATATAAATTATTAACCCTACCATGTTTGTACATTTTAGAAATGGCAGTTTTCGTAAAATTAAACCAGGATCGCTTCGCACGAATGGCTGACGTATTTCCACGGAATAGGCGTGACAATAGTTGTCTATGTATCCCTAGTGCTAGAACAACTCTGATGCGCAAGAGTGTCTGCTGCATGGCACCGGTGATATATAACAAAATACCAAGTTGTTGGAAGAACTATAATTTGACATTATTCAAAAAAAAGCTTAGAATTTTTTTTGTAGACAAAGTTTAGTATAGGGTTGAAGATTTTTTATTGGAGAAAGAAGTTGTTTGACTATTTTATATATCGTATTTAAATAACTATTAGAAATTGTGATATTAATTTTATTATTGACTGATTATTTTTATTAATGAATTATGAATTAGAATGTTATTATGAATTATTAGTAAATTTGTATTTTAATTGTACCTAAACTCAATACTTTTGCATGCCTTGTAATTGGCAAAATATGGCTGTTTCTGTATTTACATTTTGTAACACTTTGACTGTTATCCGTATTTGCAAAATAAAATATCTTTATCTTTATAAAAAAAAAAATTATAAAAAAAAATATGAAATAAGCCGTAGCAACTAAGGCCCACTTGTACCGCCAATCACTAAACACTTATAGCGATAAACGAGTTTACAACATAATCCTGTTTTTGTCAAATGTTTGAAGATGACAGAGACAGAATGATGTTTACAACTCTTAGCGCTAAACGTGTTTAGTGATTAGCGGTGCAAATGGGTCTAAGATATGACCAGTCCTAACTGACGGTTCACGAACATGATGTATCGATCGGCATCGTCACAACATTATTACCTACCCATTAACACAACTACACAGTACCTACACAGGACGTCTTGAGAGCCTCGCTAGAGCCACTCCGTGGCGCGAATAGAGCCACGTCGCACAGTGGATCGAAACTGCTATATGAGGGACATTCGTAATTTTTTACAATTTTTTTTTTTTTTCCTATCGAAAGATCTCGTTATTCCGATGAATAATTGTATCACAAGTTTTTCTCTAAAACTGACAGTTTGCAGGGAAAAAAATATTTTAGATTTTTTTGTATGGAATGAAACAGAAACTGCTAAAATTTGACCATGTCTTGAAAGACCAGGCTTTCAAACTACTGTATTCTTATTCTTTGACTTGTTGGCTATAATTCTACGCTATTAGCGCGCGCCCATAGTTGCCCGTTCAAGAGTTACGAGGTTCGGAAAAATGAAAAAAAAAGTAAGTCAAAAGTACTTTTTATAATTTTTTACGATCCACTGTGTGTCGTGGTAGTTTATTTATTATTTATTTATTCATATAACAATTCGCATTGTGTTTGAATTTTGTAGTACATTAATTAACATTTTACAGCTAAAAACAATAAATTATGAATATCAAACAGTAAATTTCACTAAAAATAAAATCAATAACTTATATGATAAATTAATGTCAATAGATTGTAAATAGTAATTATATAAATTTTTGTAAATATTATCATGTCAAATTCGTATAAATCTATTCTCTAAACTGCAAAAAATCGAACAATGTCTTGAATGTATATTTAATGTCAAAAAGGTAAATTACTAAATATAAAAACTATTCACCATCATTTGTCACCAATTCAGATATAGAATATAAACATTTATTCAACGGGAATGCTTTAAGTTTGGCTTTGAATAGTGTACCTTTGTAAATCAATGATCTTAAGTCAGTAGGCAACTTATTAAATAATTCTACTGCTTGGTATTTAGAGCAATGTTCAGCAATATTAAGTTTCGGCGCTATTTTATTTTTTATAACGTTTCTTCTAGTTTTCTCTCTAAGTTCACGTTCTTCCTGTGATTCGTGCTCGTGTATGTATTTAGTTACCTACTTACAACAAGTTTCTGTGAGCCGACCAAGACCAAAATTTGCTAAATGATTGACAAACTGCTGTTAACTGCTGTGCTTGGCTAGCTGATATAGCAACAGCCAATATGTGTGAATTTTGACTTTATGGAGGTTGAATTTTGAATACAAATATTCTCTGGATTTTTTTCTAACACTTTTTTTTTAACGAATCTGAAAGGTCAGCCTGACGAAATACAAATAAAACAACGCGATCAAAATTAGAATTTATTTTAAACACGAATTATAACAACATCAATACAAACCCCATCACTATTACTACACAGGACGTCTTGAGAGCCTCTGAAGAGCCTCTCTGTGGCGCGAATAGAGCCATGTCGTGGTAGTTGGAGCTCCAGCCAATGAGGGGCTCGTCACGGTTCTGTACTCGCAGCCATAACTCTAGGGGACGGAAGTATCTAGGAAACAGAATAATTAGGTAATATGATAAATTAATAATTTTTAACCGACTTTAAAAAGGAGGCGGTTCTCAATTCGTCTGTATGTTTTTTTTTGTATCTTTGTTACGCTTTATCTCCGGCAATTGTGGATCGATTTCGAAAAACCTTTTTTAATAGATAGGGGTGGTCCTATATCAATTTTATTAACTTTGCTTTGGTCGTTTTTCAGATAGCTTCAATAATACGTATTTTTTCCATTCAGTGTATATTGATGATGTTATAATAACTTCCTGTCACGGTTATTTACATATCAAGTAGTGGTATCCGAATGTGTGTGGGGTAGGTACCACAACTAAAATGTGAAAAATAAAAGCATTTTTACAAAAAAAAAAAAACATCTGTATTCAAAAAAAAAACAGCACTAAGTGCTGAAAAATAACTTTAATTTCGGAAGTCGGTGGCCAAAAACGAAAATACAAAATCAAAGACACCGACTTCCGAAATTAAAGTTATTTTTCACGGTTTTTTTGTGTTTTTTTTTTATGGAAGTCGGTTGTTTTTTTGTAAAAAAGATTAATTTTTCACTTTTTGGTTGTGATACCTACCCCACACAAATTCGTATACCTCCACTTGATATGTAAATAACAGTGACATGAAATTATTAAAACATCATCAATATAAACAAGTGGAAAATATACGCAATATTAAGAATAACTCAAAAACTGCTAGTCAGAACTTAAGCAAATTTAAATGGGACCACATGTGAAGCACCAGCTTTCAAATAAAAAAAGAATCATCCAAATCGGTTCACCCAGAATAAAGTTCTGACCTAAAACAATTTTTTTTTAAACATACAGTCGAATTGAGAACATCCTCCTTTTTTTGAAGTCGGTTAAAAAGGGCCCGTTGTTTGATACATAGTTAAACATGACTAATAGTCATTGACAATGGTCATTAGCTGTCAAAATTTAACTACTCTGTCTGCGCATGGTTAACTTTTATAGCAAATTGTCAATTTTTTTACTGTAGTTAGCATAACCATTTGTCAAACAACATACTTCTCTAATTTTTAACAAATTGTTAGTTTAACTAATGTATTTTAACTATTTGTATATTGGACTACTGATCAAACAACGGGCCCTTAGTAAACACAGTAACTTAGTAAAAAAACCACAGTAAAAATTGCAATTTTGACCTTCAATATATCCGTAGCCAGAAAGTTTTAATTTAATTTAATATTTGAATTTTTTGTCTTTTTATTACGGACTCCTTTAACTTTCTGCATCGTTCTCTCATGCATAATTTCAACATGAATGATGTAACCAATATTTTGTAACCATATTATTTTGATTTAAAAGAGTGTCCATGGAGTTTCTTGCCCGTTCTTCTCCATAGGTACGTACTACGCTTTGGAATGGGCAACTAGCTTCATCTTTCTGCCTGACCGACCCCTTGACAATTCAAAAGTGCCTGTAATATGTTTATTTGAAATAAACGATTTGAGTTTGAGTTCCCAGGTATGGTCCAGTACAAAAAAATATCACAATGACGGGGAATACAAGGGATTCCCTGCTTCGATAAGCGTCTTTTAACACCCGTTATATACGAGTATCAAAGGTAAACATATTTTTTCAAATCCGACTGTTACTTCCAGAGATTAGCGCGTTCAAACAAACAAACGCTTCAGCTTTATTATCTTATATATATAAAAATTACGTGTCACATTGTTTGTCCGCGATGGACTTCTAAACTACTGAACCGATTTTAAATTTGATTTGCACACCGTGTGCAATTTAATCCAACTTGAGAGATAGGATAGCTTACATCTCAATTTATAGTCGCAATATTATTTTATTGCAAATTATTTGTCTATTATTTGACAGTCACAATTATCTGTTAGCTCTAAAAGATTCTAACAGACGGCGATATCTGTTGACTGGATTGAGTAAGTATTCAATAGATGGCGCTATGTTAAAAATACAAACGTTTCATATAAGCTATAATTTAATAAAGAGAAAAGATATGATAATTTGTTTGTATTGAATAGGCTCCGAAACTACTACACCGATTGCAAAAATTCTTTCACTGTTGGGAAGCTACACTATCTCCGGGTGACATAGGCTATATTATATTATGCTTTGCTACCCGGGCGAAACCGGGGCGGGTCGCTAGTTATTATTATAGATTTAGATTAGGATCTTATTTAGGACAGCAAAAAGACAATGCTGGACATGGGAGAAGCCTATAGCCAGCACCTGGGTCTACCCAGGATACTCACCTAACAAGAGCTTCAGGGGATATCCTGTTGGTCTTCCCTCTGGTCATAGATTTGATGATTTCCGAAGCAGGCTTCGAAGAGCCAGCTTGCATGATTTCACTGAAAATAAAATGATTAAGTTTAATATGTAAATCGTCGTAATTGATAGATACAGCGCGGTAATTGCGTAACACACTAACAGTAGGAATGGCACTCATTTTGACAGTTCAACAACATTCATTGCGTTATTTACGTTGTTGAGCAGACAAATTTTTCGGAAATATGGAGCAATGGATTAGCAATAGGCTTCATAATGATTCAGATTGTGATAGTTAGTATCTTACGCAATTACCCCGCGGGTACTATTTCGGACATGTAGAGAGACACTTACTTTTAATCCCGGACGGACGGGTAGACAAGGTGCTACTAACATTTAAGTCCGGACAGATGAATGCTCTATCACTCCGCACAGGAAGACTAACATTGAATTCCAAACAGGTAGTGTATTCTAGACTCTTAGAGGCAGGTTCTTATGAATGACCCGACACCTAGTTTCGGACTATGATTAATAAAACATTCGACATTTTAGACACCAGCACCCTAATTACGTAACACACTATCTATCACAATCTGAATAATGTTGAAGCCTATTGCTAATCCATTGCTTCATATGTTCGAAAAAATTGTCTCCTCAACAACATAAATAACGCAATGAATGTTGTTGAACTGTCAAAATGAAAGCCATTCTTACTGTTATTGTGTTACGCAATTACCTCGCAGCTCATTATTTTTCGCGGGTTGGTCACGGTTGGTCTAAAGGTAGAAATTGTTTATAATGAGGACATCAATGACCCTTTTTGGGGTTTCAATTTATTTATTGGCCTATAGAGGTATGAGGAACAGGGTGTAAAGTTCACTCATACTCTATAGAAAAGGGAGGATCGTCCGACCAGACGGGGGTTGTGTCTGGTGGGCAACTGCCCTACGTTTGATGTCTGCTAGTTGCGCGGTAAACTCTGCTTGCGCGATGCAGGATTTTGCGTGACGTCAGTGTGACGTGTAGCTCGCATGTGGCGATGTAGATACCGCTACAGATCGGATATTTTTCACTAACCTTAAAACTCGTCCAGCATCCCTGCTTCTGTACATATCACACTCGTACAAGTGTCCAGTGTGACCAGACACAGAACACAGCTGCTCGAAGATCTGGAACTCTAGGATAGTAGCTAGAAAGTATTTGATGTATTCCTGGAATTTCACAAAAAATGTCTTGATTTCTGCTGACTAATAGACATATAGAGAATCCTAGTTTTGTCCTAGAAATTCTCATTTATAATTTAAGGCGCTCCCCTGACCAAACGACCTTGAGCGTTCGGTCCTTCTCTGTTCCGTCGCTGAGTCTCGCTCCGTCCCGCTCCCTGCGCACGCCCATTTATCATAAAATTCACAAAAATTGTGTAATTTATTTAATAAAAAAAGACTAGTGATGTTTTTAAATAAAATAAAACGTGAATTATTTAGATTTTTAAATTATCTATACATTAGTGTAATCATTAAATTATTAGAACGTCACCTTTAGCAAAAGATGCATGCAATGAATAATTTTGGTCACTTTTTTATAAGAAGATTTTAAATGTATTTATAACATATAAAAACAAATAAGAACGTGCAATGTGATGATAGAATAACGAACATTAATAATGTGCTTTTAGATGTAGTTTATTACTCTTAATTAATGAGTTAATAGGCTCTGGATAACGCACTATCTCAAGGTTTTGCTCGGGGTAGCGCCTTAAGCAGGTTACAGTAGGTTTTGTTGAGACAATTCTTGTTATTGAGACGATGAATGAAGGGCGACTAACAAAAGGTATTCACAAGGCAGATATGAGTGGAAACGCCGGGAGGGGACGCCCTAGGAAGACATATAATTTAAGTTTTTATTTCAGTTTTCATTTTAAGTTATCCGATTATGAAATGGCTACAAATTTTTGCAGAGAGAAACACAGAGGTGGTACTTGCATTCTTGTTAAGAAGGGTCTACGTTACAAAGAATTATCATTTATAAAAACACATGCATCGGTTAATACATTCGAGGCATGTGGCATAGAGCTAGAAAATCAGAAGTTAGTGATTATTTGCTTATACCGAACACCTCAATCCGATCCTAACCAATTTTTAAGTAAGTTAGATAGTGTCTTACATGATATACACAAGAAATATAAAACTAGAACACGCATAGTCTTAACAGGTGACTTTAATATTAATACCTTGAAACGAACCAAAATAACTCGGCTATTTCAAGACATAGCACACAATCACAATGTTAAAATTCATATAGAGGTAGCTACTCGAAAAAACTCATGTATAGACCATATATTAAGTAATATACCCGACGCCATTGCAACAGTGCTGCCACTCCATCTCTCTGACCACGACACTGCACAAATGCTAAGCTTTCCTTTGAGGCTTCAAACTACAGTTCCCTTAATATACCACATTTACAAAAGAGACTACAGTCTAGATAACACGCGTAAATTCAGGGAATGCTTACAAAATCTATCCTGGACAGATATCTACATGGAAAACGATGCAAATAAAGCATTCACCTCTTTCCATGAACTAGTATGTCTGCTTCACAAGCTCTGTTTCCCAAAAGTACGGGTGAAGATAAATTTAAATAATAAAATAAAGCGAACGTGGATAAGCAAGGGCCTTAAACAAAGTTCAAAAACAAAGCGTTTCTTACGATATAAATATTATAAAAATAAAAATATACTAAACAAGAATAAATACACCACTTATTCAAAGCTATTACAAAAATGTATCCACAATGCGAAACGAAATGCTAACATAAAATTTATGAATAATAATGACAACAAATGTAAAGCCGCATGGACAGTTATAAAAAACGAAATACACAATACGGACCTAAAAA
This sequence comes from Dryobotodes eremita, assembly GCA_917490735.1. NCBI lineage: Eukaryota > Metazoa > Arthropoda > Insecta > Lepidoptera > Noctuidae > Dryobotodes > Dryobotodes eremita. The sequence continues at coordinate 12,355,741 of OU823270.1, forward strand.
ATAACATTGAACACATCAAAACACATGACAACACCATACTTACCGAACCAGCAGAAATAGCCTCTGCCTTCAACAAGCATTTTACAAATTATATCCCTACTCAGAATTGTACAAACAGTTGCCGTAATGATACACTAACTGCTAACTCGATGTTCCTCATACCTATGTCCGAAAATGAGGTTAGGAAACAGATATTATCTCTGAATAATACTAACTCTGAAGGCTATGATGAACTTAACACCCGAATTATTAAGACGTGTATCAATGAAATAAGTGGGGTATTGACTTATCTAATTAACTTGTCCTTTTCACAAGGAGTCTTTCCGAACGCATTAAAAATATCTGTGGTCAAACCGATATTTAAAAAGGGTGAAAAATGTGACATGAATAATTATCGCCCCATAACACTGATACCCATAATGTCAAAAATTTATGAGAAATGCATGAATCAAAGAATAGTCGATTACTGTGAGAAATTTAATATAATAAAAGAAGCGCAATTTGGTTTTCAGAAACATCACATCGTTGGCCATATTTTCACTCTTGAAATCAATACTGACAAGCATTAACAACAAACAGCTAACGACAGGGCTATTCTTTGATCTGTCGAAAGCATTCGATCTTGTCTCACATAAAATATTAATTTTAAAGTTAGAGGGCCTCGGTATTAGAGGTCTGCCTCTTGAATGGATATCATCGTACTTGACTAACAGACAACAACATGTCACGGTCACCAGACTTGATGAAAATAGGGACATGACAAACTACACGTCAGAATACATAAATATAACACGCGGCGTCCCCCAGGGTAGCATATTGGGTCCCATTTTATTTCTACTCTATATAAACGACATAGTTAAGGTAACCAACCATAAATGCTTCCTTTTTGCCGATGACATTTCCATAATTGTTACTACCGATAAGAAATATAAAACGATTACTGATCATGAAGCGGACATAAATAATACAATTAACGATCTAACGAAATGGTTAAATAATAATAATTTATCTATTAATCTTAATAAATCAGTATACATACAATTTAATCCATCTTATAATAACAAATTTAATTTTAAAATGGACATACCGAAAATTACACTTGTAACACAAACTAAATTTTTAGGAGTCATAATTGACGAACATTTAGACTGGAAAGCGCAGGTTGATTACGTTTGCACTAAAATAAATAAATTTGTCTACGCGCTGAGACAAATTAAAAAAGTAACTAATATTAAAACGGCTGTGATGTCATACCGCGCATATGTTGAGTCTTCACTACGGTATGGACTAATTATGTGGGGTAATGGTACTGATCACAATAGAGCATTTGTCGCCCAAAAGAAATGTATACGAGCTATATACGAGATTCCATCCGACGAATCATGTAAACCGATTTTTAAAGAGCTTGGTTTGTTACCGTTACCTTCATTATATATTTATGAAGCATGTATGTTTGTCAGAAAACACAAGGAACTTTTTAAAACAGCAGACGAAATAAACTCGAGAAGTCGACGTGACCAATATAGACTTGTGCTGGATGAGCTGCCTAGATCAGCAAAATATAATAAAAATTCTTTGGCTATGTGTGTACGGATTTATAATAAAATACCAAATGACCTTAAAACATTGAATTGTAAACTATTTAAAATACAATTATATAAATGGCTCAATAATATTAATTTTTATAATGTTAATGATCTTTTAAAATGAATTCAATGTGTATATAATATGTAAATGTAATTTAATTTAATTCAATATCACAATGTATTTTTAGTAAGTAAGTTTGCATGCTTTAATCGTAAGCAAAACATGTGGATCTAAAAAAAAAAAAAAAAACTGAACACCTTTGTATACCATGTTTTAAGCAAATAAAATATCTTATCTTATCTTATCTTATCTTATATAGTGACCTTATTGGTGATGGTCTTCAGAACGGTCAGGTGTGTAGTACTCGCAACCGGCGTGCGTTTATGACCAGATGTATGAACGTAAACGAGGCAAAAGGAGTATGTAAGGATCGTAGCAGGTGGTGTTCTGTAGTTTCTGCCTACCCCCATGCGAAGAAGGCGTGAGTTTATGTATGTGTGTAGTTCTTGTTGTTTTGTTTTTGTAATTATATTTGATTACTAGTTAATTCATTTATTTATAAGTACCTATAACAATCATGTTCATTATGATCGTCATCGTCATGTTCGTGAAAGGGCGCCGTCAGTAGGGACTGGTCATCTCATAGCTGCCACGGCTTATTTTAATTTAGTTTAATATTTGAATTGTTTTTTTTCATTTTATTACGGACGCTTTTAACTTTCTGCATCGTTCTCACATGCATAATTTCAACATGAATGATGTAACCAATATTTTGTAACCTTATTTTGATTTAAAAGGGTGTCCATGGAGTTTCTTGCCCGTTCTTCTCTATAGGTACCTACTACGCTTTGGAATGGGCAACTAGCTTCATCTTTCTGACTGATTCCCTCGACAATTCAAAAGTGCCTGTAATTGGTTTATTTGGAATAAATGCTTTGAGTTTGGAAATTAATTGTTTATCAAATTGACAACCAACGTCAATTTGCCTTGTTATAGCCGTTTCATACAACTGTCAAAGATTTACAGTTGTGATTTGAATATGCGCACAATTTAAGTTGGCAGTCAATTTGAGAAGCCATTCATTTCCCCGGATTTACTAACCTGATCAGAAATGATGTGGTATTTGGAGCCAGGGTCGAAGTCACCTTCGTGTCTTGCGAGTGGCGGTACCACACCCTGGAACATATTGATAACATATTCTTACTAAGAAATAGGAAGAGATTCTTTTGATAAGGTGTTTTATTTACAAGGTAGAGAGTGAAAACGACAGGAGGGGACGCCCTAGAAGGACATATAGTGACCTTATTGGTGACGTTCTTCAGCAGGCGGAGCATGACGCTTTCTATTTCTTGTAAGACAAGACATAGCTATTTCTATACAAAGTGACATTTCGTTTCTCTATTTTTGACATCGCACCGTAAAAATCCTTCTAAAATCCGTCCTTTTGTCTTTCGTTTTACCGATCGTTGTCTAGGTCTTTTTATATGTAGACTATTTCAGAAGAAAGATTTCTATCCCAAACGTCAAAATCACACTGACAACTGACAGTTGTCTAAAGGTAGTGAAGACAATTTGATTTTGTAATCGCCAGCTAAAGACAGTAGAAAACTTTTTACTCGACGGCCACAAAGAATAAAAATGGAATGGAAAAATGGAATTTTTCACTTTTTGTATGGAAAATGTGAAAAATTATTACCTTCATGTTTAGGTTTAGGGGTTTGAGTGGTTCATAAAGGGGGTCTAAATTTTCATTATTTTTGCGATAGGACACACCATTTTCGAGATATAAGCAAAATATAAGAACAAACTACTGACTTTCGTAAAAAAGTGCAGTTGACTCTTTCTACTTTGCTGCCGTCGTACTGTCTTCACGGAACGTCATTTTTGTTTATTCTTCCGTCGACAAAACCCGTTTCTATAATAGTCATGCTACGCGTGCTGAAAGGTCAGGTGCGTAGTACTCGCAACCGGCGTGCGTGTATGACCAGCGGCATAATGAACGTAAACGAAGCAAAAGGAGTATTTGAGGATCGTAGCAGGTGGCGTTGGCATTTCCTTTCTACCCCCATGGGAACAAGGCTTGAGTTTATTGTGTGTATGCAAGTATATTCTTACTAAACTCAAATTAAGTACGTAAATAACAAAATCAGTTGCCAAAATCAAATTGTAGGTCGGTACTGGGCTGGCGTATTAGCTGGATTACAAAATGGTTGGAAAACGGCATTATAGTGCCATAAGATCTGGAAAGGATGTATGAATGTACCTAAACGAAGCAAAAGGAGTATGTAAGGATCGTAGCAGGTGACGTTCTGTAGTTTCTGCCTACCCTCGTCGGAAGAAGGCGTGAGTTTATGTATGTTTCTATGTAAGACACGTACCCTAATTACGTAACACACTATCTATCACTATCTGAATCATTTTGAAGCCTATTGCTAATCCATTGCTTCATATGTTCGAAAAATTGGCCTACTCAACAACTTAAATAACGCAATGAATGTTGTTGAACTGTCAAAAGGAAACCCATTCCTACTGTTAGTGTGTTACGTAATTACCCCGCTGGTTTATTTTTTTATTTTTGTCCTTCATTAAAAAGAACCAGGTCCTTAATAATTAATTAAAATCTAGCCTATAAGATTAAAACCAATTTTAATCGAACTTAATTTTATACGTGAATCTTATTTCAAAACTTAGGGCAGTGTGTAGACCTACAGGGTAATTGCGTAACACGCTAACAGTAGGAATGCCTTTCATTTTGACAGTTCAACAACATTCATTGCGTAATTTACGTTGTTGAGCAGACAAATTTTTCGAACAAATGAAGCAATGGATTAGCAATAGGCTTCAAAATGATTCAGATTGTGATAGATAGTGTGTTAATTAAGAAATTTTAAGATTGTTTTAGGTTTCTTACCTGATATCGTAGTTTCATTTGCCACCATCTTGTATTCATGTTCTGGACTCCGTCTTCAAATATTGACCAGCGCCACTGCACAATAAGTTCCATAATTTATTTGTTTCGGTGTTAAAAATATGATGTTACTTTTATTAATAATAGAATAAAATAGAATAGAATACTCTTTATTATGTACACCATAAAAATTACAGATATAAATGTAGACATTTTACACATCCATTAATTTCATTTTTTTATTTTTTACAATAATTCTAGTAATGTGAACTAAATAGTTATGATGGATGTGGACTCAGCGATCATTGTACCGATAGTCGTGACAGCCAATGGATTAATAGCCAAGATCCTCGACCAACACCTGAGGAGGCTCTCGTTGGGCAGCTGGATCAAGGGCTTGATTCAGAAGGCTGTACTTCTGGACACGGCCCGCATTGTTAGGAGGTTTCTCTCTGGAGCCCTGACCGCCGGTAGCTTGGACCCTGTTCCCGGTACCGGTGGGCCACTATTTTTTATATTTTTAAATGTTTTTATATTTTAAAATATAATTGATATGTATATATATATTCTAGTAAAAAGGACTGGTAGGATCCGATTTGGTGTTGCTAATGAAATAATGTTTATTTCTGAAGACACTTTTACACGTATTTTTTTTTTAAATCAATATTTTAATACTAGATGGCGCCGGCATTTCCTAGCTGACTTATTCCTGAGCTGGAATTCCGAAACAAACTCAGAGGTTATGGTCTCTTTTAAAGTCTTAACAGTATACAGGGTGGCAGGGACATCGACACGGTAACTGAAACCATGAATTCAGCACATGATTCTAGCCCATTGTCTTTTTTTTAACTGACTTCAAAAAAAGGAGGAGGTTCTCAATTCGACTGTATTTTTTTTTAAATGTTTGTTAGCTCAGAACTTTTTCTGGGTGAACCGATTTGGATGATTCTTTTTTATTTGAAAGCTGGTGCTTCACATGTGGTCCCATTTAAATTTGATCAAGTACTGGCCAGTAGTTTATGGTTTGTATTGATGATGTTATACCTAATAATTTCCTGTCTCGTTTATTTACATATCAAGTAGTGGTATACGAATGTATGTGGGGTAGGTACCACAACTAAAAAGTGAAAAAGAATAACTTTTTCACAAAAAAAAAAACGACTTCCAAAAAAAATAACACTGAAAACGTGTAAATAACTTTAATTTCGGAAGTCGGTGGCCAAAAACGAAAATACACAACCAAAGACACCGACTTCCGGAATTAAAGTTATTTACACGTTTTTTGTGTTTTTTTTTGGAAGTAGGTTGTTTTATTGTAGAAAAGTTCTTATTTTAACTAACCGACGAAAAATTCAACGCAGGGGTTTCAGAAGCATAGTTACCGTGGCCCTGGCGCACAGGCAACTGAAGGAACACGGGTGGGTTATAGTCAGTAGATTCCCCACCAAAAAAAAGGGGTTTCAGAAGCACGTACTGAATCCATGGTAACAGGTTGCGCGTCGATTTTCTTGTCAATGTCGATGTGCGAGTTTTGCGACCCTTTATTAGTAAGATTTTATGTAAGTAACAATGCAAAGGGGGTGTTCAAATTCAATGGTCCACAAAAAATCTAGCTATTATTCATAATATTGATCCTTTTCGTATGGGATATTATTAATTGCACATCAAATAAATAATCACATATCAATTTATTTCCATCATTTAAATACTGACTGCACAGCAAATTAAATACTGACTGCATAGCAAATCAACCAGAATGAACTAAGTTTCCGAAAACATAATAAATGTTCCCGAAAATACTAACCCTAGATGGTCGACGTCAGTGGCATCCCGAGGTTCGGTTGGTTAGGTTCCTTTAAACCCTTTAGACAGAAATAGGAGCCCCGCGAAGCGGGGCTCCGTCGACCAGCTTATTAACCCTAACCCTATATTTAGATTACCCTAGATTTCGGTAAAACGCAATTAAAAAAATGTGGTACTCGTTGGGAATAGAAAATAAATTGATGAAAAAGCTTTTGCTTTAGGAAAAATCGCTGTACGCTGCGAAAATAAATTGTAGTGTGTTTAGTGATATTTTGAGTTGAATATTTTGCTGTGCAATCAGTAATTTTGATGGGAATTCGGAATCTTATTGCATAGAAAAAGGATATTTTTTGATTTGCGTGTAAATACTACCCTTTTCGTATTAGCTAATAAATCGTTATCAGAATCAGAATCTGACTCAGACTCAGGATCTAAATGAGAAAAATCAAAAAATTCGAAATGTCTCTCCTGAAGTTTCAACAAATCCAGGTCTCGTTGCAAAGCTCTTGCATTATTTTCGAACTCATCTTGGGTCTTGTTGCAGAAATAACTGGGTCTAATGAAAGAAGTAATATGTTATGTGTTAGCTATAATTAACCTCCATAGTCCCACTGCTGGGCGTAGCCACATCACTTTATGCCATGCATGTTGTTCCTATCATTGGCATTCTGTCTAGTCCGGATGATTATTTGTCAGGAATTGCGAATTGCGTGCTGGATTTAAAGAAATGGCATTTGGAGAGTATAATCATTAATTTCCCTTTTCAAGATAGATATAAACCTTTACTAATGAAGCTAAATTATCTTTATATTTTGACTTTTATGCAGGTTGGCAGGGACATCAACTCACAACCTGTGAGGTAATTGCGTTACACACTAACAGTAGCAATGGCTTTCATTTTGACAGTTCAACAACATTCATTGCGTTATTTACGTTGTTGAGCAGACAAATTTTTCGAACATATGAAGCAATGGATTAGCAATATCCTTCAAAATTATTCAGATTGTGATAGATAGTGATACGCAATTAGGATGCTGATACCATGGATTCAATACTTGATTCTGAACCCCACTTTGTTAAAATATTTTATCAGTTATTTAAAAAAATTTGCTGTGCCATAAATTTTGACCGCGTAGGTATTGCACTTTTCTATGAAACAGCAGTTTTTTTTTTATAACCTACAAAAAATTTAACGCAGGGTTTTCAGAATCATATAGTGAAATCATGGTTTCAGTTTCCGCAATGATGTCCCTGCCCCCCTATAAAGTATCACAGTTGATAATACTTTATTCACATTACAATCTAGTCTATTAGCTAATAAATAATTTAAATATAAACAATAACAAAATAACAATAACAATTAAACAACAACAACAAACAACAATTACAACAACAACAATTAAACAACAACAACAAACAACAATTAAACAACAACAATTTAAGTAACAATAAAATTAAGAAATTGTCCAATGAGTCTTTCTCTTTCACTTTATGTAATGGGTAAGGACACTTAATTCATTTAAATAAATGCTATAATATATTAATATGTTACCTGGTCCACCATAAACGCGAAGGGTAAGTACGCCACCTTCTCCAGCGCCATCGTCATCAGGAAGTTCATGCCCACCTCGTACGGGTCGTGACTCCTGAGAGGAAGAGCATATTGATATTATGAAACAGACGGACTGTAAGAATTGTTTGTACCGTCAATTCTGTCTTCAAAATCTTTTTTTCAATTGTTGTAATTCCTGGGTTTCGATAATAATACTGGAAAAACCTCAATTTCAAGGTATTGTGTTCATAATTTGTATTTTTGGCCAAAAAATTAGCTGTCCTAACATCTGATAGCTAGCTTGAATTAAATAGGAATAGGTACCAAAAAAGGTTTTTCATGAAGCTTCGTTCAATTTAAAGCTAATTGGAAGCTGGACAGTAGAAAAAATATTAATCTGGTTAACAATTGGTGCCGATTCTCTTGTCACAAATGTCTCTAAACTAGATAAAAAATCACCAAAATTTAGTTTATTCCTGTCAAACGACGAGTTTCCTTTCTGAAATAGACTAGTGACACAACATAACTATATTTTTGTTTGACAGCACTAAGATGGCACTGAGTTATTAATTTAGTGAAAATGTAATAATTTTTCATATTTTCCATACAAAAAGTGAAAAATCCCATATAAAACACGTCGAGGCAGCCCCCCCTGCGTGCGAAAGGCTCTAAAAAAAAAACACGGGGTAGGGCAAACAAGTACCACGTGGAGTCCCTATTTTCAAATTCGATTTTAATTACTTTAAAATTATTTTTATATTTAGAGATTTTTTTTTTGCAGAATAGCTTAAAGATTCCCATAGCCAAAAGTAAGGAATTTTAGTGATAGTTTAGTTAGTTTAGTTCGGTGTACAAGAGAATCGGCACCATTTTAGCACCTCAAAAACAAGTGATGGACGTCTTGCAGTCCGTCAGGAATCCAAGTCTTTAAGCATTTTTTTATTAACCTGCGTTATATCCCACTGCTGGGCATAGACCTCTCCGTTCTCCTTCCAAATCTCTCTAGGTAACTGAGTGCTTAAAAATCTAACATCGCAATTAACAGTCCTGTAACTTATTGCTATGTTAAAAATGAAAGGAGTATCAAACAACACGGTACTTATTCTGATAAAGTCCAACTCTCTGCAGGTGAGGTAGATTGTAAACTGACAGTGTTGCTGCGTTGGCGACTGCTTCATGAAAAGCTGGAAATGAAAACACTGATTTAACTTTTGCTTCACAGTTTGTGTTCTTGGAAACACAGCACAGTATCGTTTATTTCGTGTACCTACTTATGCATCAAAAGTTAGGTTCTAGGAGGGCGCACAACGGTACACTAGCGCCACTCCTTTAAGAAAATATTATCTCGTAACTGAGAAGGAATTATGAATAACGGCTCAATAAGGACCCTCGGTAAGTGTGTCTAGAATTTTCTAATAAGTACCTACCTTTTATAAAGTTTAATATTGAGGCACGAAGCAACAAAATACGATCTAGAGGAATGTGGCCGCTTTTCTTTCGATCGATTGTTGTTGCTTCGTCTCTCAATATGAAACTTTATAAAAGGTTTTATAAAATTCTAGACACACTTACCGAGGGTGCTTATTGAGCCGCTATTCATAATTCCTTCTCAGGCACGAGATAATATTTATTTTAAAGAGTGGCGCTAGTGTACCATTGTACGCCCTCTTAAGTGATAAATGATGATAAATCATATTTATTTCTGAAAATTCGTTCTAAAACGCTAGTAGTATAGAAACGTGACGTGACGTAGGTGTAGTAGTATTGGTTCAAAAAGACACATTTACACGTCAACATTAAATTAAGTTTTTAAAACTACATGAGGTCGGCGTTTCCTATCTGACTACTCTGAGAAGAAAGACCGAAACAAACTCAGAGGTCACAGTCTGTTTTAAAGTCCAGACACACTCTGGGTCAGGCCTTAAAAAGACCATCTTAGATGGTCTTTTGAGGAAAGAACTATAAAGATTTGAGTGAACCGGTCCAGCCAGTGCACGCATTTGTCACTTGTCAGTAATCGTGTAGCTCAACTCAGAACTTAATAGAGCTCAACGACTGGACGAACAATACCAAAGAAAGGATATTTGGGTAGGCCGCATAAAGTACTCAAACTGCCAGATTATCATTATAACTAACTAGCTTTTGCCCGCGGCTTCGCCCGCGTGGATGTCGGAAATTATCCCACGGAAACGTACTACCGGGATAACAAGTATCCTACGTGTTAATCCAGGTTATAAACTATCTGGTGACCTGTAACACAGGTTTTTTTCTAAAACCTACTTCAGGCACCAGCTCTCACAATGTGAATTTATAAAGTTCAAAACTGTTAAGTACTACAAAACCATTGTGAGAGAAAATAAATAAACTAATTTATTATAATTTATTATCTGTGTTTCAAATTTCATCCAAATCCGTTCAGTAGTGTTTGCGTGAAAGAGTAGCAAACATCCATTCATCCATCCATCCATCCATCCTCACAAACTTTCACATTTATAATATTAGTAGGAGTTGAGTTCCAAATTCCATCCAAATCCGTTCAGTAGTTTTTGCGTGAAAGAGTAACAAACATCCATCCATCCTTCCTCACCAACTTTTACATTTATATAATATTAGTAGGATAGGATTGAGAAAAAAAAAATACAGAACGAAACTAGTGAAAAAGGGTTATTTCGTTAATCCACCCCAAAAAATCCACCCTAGAGTGAATACGGGGAAACGTATGTTCGAGAATAAACCCTAGACCTAGTTGGATAAACGGAATTTATAAGCTTGGGGTGAATTTTCATACATGCGTTTCCACAAATTTACCTTAAAGGTGGATTTTTTGGGATGGATAAACTTATATAACTCATAAAAATGCTTTGTATACTTTAAACAATTAAGTATACAAATCGGAAAAATGCTTGATTAAACTAATAATGGTTTAGTAGTAAAAATTTGGTGCCGAAAAAACACAAAAAGAATCTCTCCGGCGGGGAATCGAACCCCGGTCTCCCGCGTGACAGGCGGGGATACTTACCACTATACTACCGAAGATGTGACTGTAATGGCGAAATTACTGAAGTATTGATCCAACGTATATTTGACATACAACCTCACGCTACTTTGCCCCGAAACGTAGGCAGAGGGTTTTTAGTAAATCCTGATTTCATTAGTTTAATGTTATATTGTAAGAAGAGTTAATAAATAGTATGATGACCATAACGTCACGCTATCGCCAGTCTCAAATGGGTTAAGCAGAAGTGAATATAGTATGATTCTGTAGCTAATAATTGCTAATGACTAAATTAACTAACTATTGATTTTCTTTAAAGGCTCCTTCAAATAGGCGCGACACAAAGGCACCGCCTGTCGCGCGACGAACTGTGCATTTGTGTTGCGTCGCGTGTCGCGCCTGTTTGTAAAAGCTTTAATAGTATTGGCACGAACATACTGCTGCCGTGGTAAAAATATTGCACCGGCGTAATTACATTTAAGGCTCCTTCAAAAAAAGGCGCGACACGCGACGCGACACAAAGGCACCGCCCGCGCCTGTCGTGCGACGAGCGGTGGCTTTGTGTCGCGTGCGATTCGCGTCGCATGTCGCGCCTGTTCGTAGGAGTCTTTTAAGAAGAGTTTCTTGCCCAATCTTTTCCATGCGCAACTACATTTTGGAACGGGCGCTTAGAAGTAATTCTATTGTCTTGTAAATGTTGACGTTCAAAAGTGCTTTGTAATGGTCTCTTAAGCATACGCATAATCAATCTATAATGTTCCCACTGCTGGGACACAGGCCTCCTCTCTGTGAGAGGGAGTGGGCCGTAATCCACGTGCCACGCAGGGTCAGTGCGGGTTGGTAGATGTCACACGTCTTCGAATTTTTGGTTCTAAGGCATGCCGGTTTCCTCACGATGTTTTCCTTCACCATTTTGAGAGCAGTGGTGATGAAAATATTTACACAAGTTAAGCCTGTCTGGGTTCGAACCTACGACCTAGAACTCTTAAGGGGGAGCGCCAGATTGCCCGCGAAATTCAAATTTTCTTATGTTTTTTGCAATTTGCAGGTCATTGTCAGGGCCTGCAGTCTCGACATAGATAGCGACAAAAATCGCTCGTTAAGTCCTATCGATGTCAAATTCCTTTAATAGATTTTCAACTTTATTTCCAAAGCATGAGGTTGAAAATTTATTAAAGGAATTTGACATCGATACGACTTAGCGACAGATTTTTGTCGCTATCTAATGTCGAGACTGCAGGGCCAGGTTGTATGTTGAATAAAATATGATTTGCGACCGTAACAAGTATATATTTACAGAATTATAATTCACTAGCTGCGCCCCGCGGTTTCACCCGCAGAAATCTCGATCCCGTGGGAATATCGGGATAAAAAGTATCCTATATCCTAATCCAGGTCATAGTCTACCCATGTGCCAAATTTTATCCAAATCCGTTCAGCCGTTTTAGCGTGATTGAGTAACAAACATCCAAACATCCACACTTTCACATTTATAATATTAGTAGGATTAATACAACCCTCAAGTTCATATAAAGGAAAGAAAGAAAGAAAACATGTTTACTTGCGGTAAACATGACGCAGAGAAAAACATCGCTCAGCAAAATGCTACGACCCTATGCGGGACAGAGCCCCAGCGCTAGCATATAATTCCATTGAAGCACCGTTACCCCTGGGCCAACACTGCTCGCTTTAATGGCCTGTTTGAAATAAATTATTTGACTTTAACTTTTGTCTTTAAGTGTCACCACCACTGGTGGTGGGTATTCTAATGCACCCATGAGACTAGAAGAAACAGTACTTAAAATTGGCTTAGTGAAAGGTCCAAGGAATTAGCTAGATTTGGGCAGCATATGAGCGTATGGCGTTTGATTTGTGCTTTTGGTTTTCGATTTGTACACCTTTTTCTATTTTGTTGAATACCTGTTACTTGTTGACAGGCCTACACTGTCCTGCCATACCTATTAACACTGTCATTTGAAAACATTGTCAAAGCCAATTATTTTTAAAAGAGTAACCGTGGAGTTTCTTGCCGGCTCTTCTCCATAGGAAACGACCAATTGGAACCGTGCACCTAGCTTCTGACGTTTCACACGTGCCCATGTAGGTTTATGTGAAATAAAATATTTTGATTTTTGATTTTGGTTTGGCGATCCTTGGGGAAGCTTCAGGAGTGGAGGTTTTTAGCTGAAATGACAATGAAGACTCACCAGGGTTAGCGCCATCTCTGAACAGCTGCGGTTGCTCGGAGTACTGCAGGTAGTACTGCACGTGCGCCATTTCGTGGTGAGTGGACACCAGGTCTTGCATTGTCACTTCTGTGCATTGTTTTATTCTGAAGAAGAGATTATAGAATCATATAGCTGTTCTTTTAAGGCAACTTGTGCAGAATTCTTGTTGGAGTTGGTTCCTTTGGCGTTGATTTTAACACTCTATCTACACAATTCTGTGTAATGGGCTCTTTGATATTCATTTTATTTCGGAATAGAAAGTAAGCCTATGTCATTTTTCGGCCCATAAATTATCTATGCAAAAAAATGACGCCGATCCGTTGCTGCGTGAAGAAAGGGCAAACCAGTTAGCACACACTTTCACATTTATCATATTATTACAGTAGCGGACGGCAGCGGCGTGTGCGCGTGCAGAACCCGCAGACGTCAGGGCACACCCCCACTACTTCACACACGCGCCCCCTCCTACCGGAGTCGAGTGGCTCCGCTGGCGGCACACGTCACCGCACCCCTGGATGCGTATGTGTTGTGGGGCACAACCCACAAGGACCTGGGGAGCGACAGGTAGCGAAGTGGAGGCGATGAAATAAAAAGCAGATTGATATTTCTTATTTGCGTCATGTCCGCAGATTTCAGCTTCTTCCTAGTTGTTGCCTCTTCTTCAGCTGTGTTACTACTGACCAAGTGCAACTTGGAAATCGGCGAGCGGTGCCAGGGCTTCGGCCCCTCATTAAGTTTGTATCTTAGTGGCTTGTGGCCTTTTAGAGCGCGCGTAGCTACATACGTCCGTGTGAATGATTGCTATTTGTTATCTGTAGGCGCACCACGACGCTGATTCACAGCGTCGGTTTCTTCACGACACCGTGGCAGTCTGTACCCGGCAGGTGAGACTCCCAGTTACCTGGAGGAGGCCCGGAGAGAAACTGACCAAGTGCCGCTTTTTTTGTGATTGTTTTCTCGCATGCCAAGCTAGGAGGTTGTCGGTTGCTTAACCGGACATGCGACCAAAAGTGCCGGCAAATGGCACCGGCCTACATTACCTCATAGAGGTTGGCGTATTTGGAGCCCATTTTATTCGTGAAATACACTAAGCCGAAATCATTCGTGCTCCGGTTTGCATGAATCCAATTGAAATATTGGTTTTATATATAATTCTATCCATTTGGAACTAACATTATCAAAATATTTACAAAAACGAAAGTCACATTTTCAAGTTACGTAATTATACGACAACCCTTACATTGTTCTAAAAATAGCTTGCAAACTTACTTTTTAATTTTTTTTTGGATTCGAATATGAAACTTATAAAAAAACTAAGCTAGATAAACTAATTAGAAACAGATAAACATTAAACTAAACAAAATCTCTTTGAATTCTAATTATTAACTAAGAGTATTCTATTCTATTCTATTAACTTAGAAAACTTTTCTAACTCACGACTTGATACGTTGTAGTGAGAGCGAACATATAGCAGTCCTCGCACTACTTGTGCCCTAAAGCGTAGATAGGGTCTCGTCGCCGACAAGTACCTACCTAAAATAAATATCTTAGGTAAAAACTAAATAGTTGTTACCGCAAACGTGAGGTAGGACGCCCTTAGGCTAAGTGGAACAACAATCTTCGCAGGTTGGCTGGTAGCTGGATGAGAGTGGCTGAGGATTGAGTGGCGTGCGAGGAGAAAGTTCAACTGTGGACTGCTTTAGACTGATAATGATGGTGATGATAGACTTTGTTACCTATAGTCGATCCTGTTGCACAGATCCCAGGCGCTGGCTGTGCACTGCACACTGCGCTGTGCAGGCCGTACTAACATGGACCCGCGCCAGAACTCGGGAGGAACGGGTTTCAGGCCCATTGAGGTGTAGAATTCTTCGGCCATTTGGAACATTCTAGAAAAATATAGAGGTTGCCAGTTAAATATGTCTTTAATCACTTTATTGTCACTGTGTTTGAAGTGGGATGCTTGTTAAAATATTTTTATATAAGCATTAAATAATAAACAAAATTTTGGTGATTTTTAGTTTAGTTTAGAGGCATTTGTGACAAGAGAATCGGTGCCACTGCCTATCTTGGGGAATACAGCCCTGATATTGTATTTACCTGAGTGGGGTAAACCCTTGTCTTAGCATCTCGGCGGTGACATCAACGTTCGGAGACTGCGGGAACGGCATCACGAGGTCCATGATCGACTTCCAGTTCTGTGCCCACATGTTACCTGTGATAAAGATTGGGGAAGTTAACTAGGTTTCTAGTTACACTAAATTCAATTCTTTTCAGAAATCTTAACAGCAAACTGCTTGTCTTTTTTTTAAACTTATATAGGACTAAAATATTTGATCATTTGTATTGTTTGTTTGTTACGCTTTCACGCTAAAACGGCTGAACGAATTTAGATGAAATTTGGCACATGGGTAGAACATGACCTGGATTAGGACATAGAATACTTTTTATCCCGATATTCCCACGGGATCGAGACTTATACGGATGAAACCACGGAGCATAGCTAGTATGGGAGCATTCCTGGATATCATTGAATGATGGTGAAGGAAATCATCGTTATTAAACCCAGACTTTATGGTGTGTAATCATCAACTCACAGTAATTTAATACGCGATCCTTCTGTATTTATAGAAGAGGCATTTGTCCTGCAGTAGGACGGAACCGGCTTGGGTTACAGTCGCAATGGGATAAATATTAGTCTTCAGGACTATAGCTCTTTAATTTTTTTTATATCTCGTTGCTAAAATGGTAAGAAGACATAAGAAAACTTCTGTTGTATTAGAATATTATGATGATTACACGGGAGTGCTCAGTGTCTAGGTTTTGCTAAGGCCCTGTTCTATACAGGGTGCAGGGACATCGACGCGCAAGCTGTAACCATGAATTCAGCACATGATTCTAGACCCACTAGCGTAGACTTTTTTTGTCAGTTATCAAAAAGAAAACAGCTATTCCATAGAAAAGTGCAATACCTACGCGGTCAAAATTGACGGAACGGCAAATTTACGACGTAAAATTTCGACGCTCCTGGGGGTTCAGAATCCATATAATGAATCCATGGTTACAATTTGCGCCTCCATATCCCTGCCACCATGTATATTGCAAAAGACTAATGATGCTAAAACTGCCAACAAATGACACGCATAAAGAAGCAACAAGAATAATGCACCCAGGATTTTGTAACATCTTGATTTAAAAATAGTGTCCTTGGAGTTTCTTGCCCGTTCTTCTCCATAGAGTTCTACGTTTTGGAATGGGCAACTAGCTTCAACTTTCTGACTAACTGACCGACTCTTCGACAATTCAAAAGTGCCTGTAAATGGTTTAATTGAAATAAATGCTTTGAGTTGAGTTAACAAGTTTAAATAGTTTGTGATGGAGGCCCAGGTCCAACTTTATGGGGAATGACTTACCCAACAAATGCGCAGGTATAGGTCCATCAGAGCGCACGCTGGTCTCCCCGTAGCGCTGCACCAGCCTCCTCCGCACGTATGTGAACAACTGTTTATAGAGCGGCTGAATCTGGTTGTACATCTCTTCGACGCTGGCTCTGAAGGACTGGTCTTCGTATGCTGCTCGCATTTGGTCGCCAGCGTCTCTGTATCCTGGGGAATAGAGAGGTATTTAGTAGTAATAGTGGTCTTTACCGTCCTAAAAGGAGAAGTGCTGGGATAGTGGTATCGATCCCAACTTTCGAGTTAGGTCGTGGGTTCGAACCCAGGCACGCGCTTTATTTTGTGTAAATAATCTCATCACCACTGCTCGCAACTCTCAAAACGGTGAAGGAAAACATCGTGAGGAAACCGGCATGTCTTAGAACCAAAAATTCGAAGACTTGTGACATCTACCAACCTGCACTGGGCCCGCTTGGTAGATTACAGCCCACTCCCTGTCGAAGAGAGGAGGCCTGTGTCCCAGCAGTGGGAACATTGTAGGCTGATTATGGTATGCTTTTGCTAGTGGTCTTTATGATAGAACTCGTTTTGGAAAGTGCTATTTCTAGGCTATTTCAGTGGGTCAGGCTGAGATCCATAGAGTAAACTTTGACTTTACTCTAGCTAAGTTCAGTAGCATTTCATACGAAAATGAACCATATTCGTATATAATAAAGTTGATTGTAATATTCGTTTCAAATGCTTGATCACAGTCGCTTATAGTTTTTAGCTGCTTGTTGTTGTTGCTAGTTGCTTATAGTTGTTAGTTGTTGTAGTTGTTGTTTGTAGCTTGTTGAAGTCTAAGTTCGCTCTATTGATCGCAAACTAATTGTACAAATGTTGGTCTTAATTATGTTATGTTATTAATTATGACTTATACTCCATTTGAAATAAGATCAGAAATTTAAATAAACCGTTTTTACAGTCCGTTCAATCGATTTTGACTTCTATTGCGTGGGTACCATGACAAATGGCAGCTGCAGTAAACAGTTAAAATTGTAACCACGTTTTTGCTTTTAATGCTATCTTTATGCCTACGAAATAGGAGTCCAAATCGATTGAACGGACTGTAAAAAAGGTTTATTTAAATGTCTAATCTTATTTCAAATGGAGTATAGCAAGCAAGCATTGCAATATCAGCTTAATTTTTAATGTTGCAGCATCATGCTTAGATAGGGGCCTTTTGGCCTCGTACAGGACTTACTGTTGTTATTTTCGTTATACTTTTTTTTTTGTTTTAAAGAGTGTGTTTAGTTTAGTTTGTGATAATCCTGTGCGAGTCCTAATAAAAACTTTTTCTTTCTTTCTTTATTTTCTTTTTTCTGGTGGTTTGAACAGTATGTATGCAAATGGTTGCTATGCTAACGGATTGGCAAACCCCTAGGTGTTACAGATAGTAATTGGTTTCTAAAAGGGAGTCAGCCTGATTTTAAACAGTCACGTGGAGAAAATTGGTTAAAGGAGAGGGAAAATTCATCATCAGATTGTTCTTGAGTGGAAGACTGCAAATCGGCAAACGTGGAGTTACATTGCTTTGCAGGGTGATCATGATAAATGACTTTATTTCTGTAAGTAGTTTTGTACAAACACTTTTACACGTCAATCATATTTTAAAACTAGATGAGGTCGGCGTTTCCTATCTGACTACACTGAGAAGAAAGGCCGAAACAAACTCAGAGGTCACAGTCTCCTTTAAAGTCCAGACATAATCTTGGTCAGATCATGTGAAGATCATGTAGATTTGTGTCTGAAATGGTCTTTTGAGGAAAAACCAATCAGATAGAGTGGACCTGTCTAGTCAGTGTACGCCGTACGTGTCAGTGGTGGTGGTAGGTGGAAGCTGGATGAGAGTGGTCGAGTATCCAGTTCAAATGCTTGCGGTTGAGATGTATGGACTGCAATAAGCTAATGATGAGGTTAAATGATCAAAAACACGTTCCTGGACAAGATCAAAACCAATTGTGTGATTTTCAGCAAAAAGCAGGCCACTTCTTCTAACTCCTATTAACTGCAGTTACTCCATCTGCCGTGGCGCAAAATTGCTATTAATCTTGACCCATGATGATCAGCTATTACTATCCTATAGTTGATAGGATAAACTTATAAAGTACTTACCGGTAGCTACAGCCGCCTGGTTAGCCAACTGCACGTATCTCATGAACCGATTCCTCAATTTCGGTCCTGTTTGATCCCGAAAACTCTTCCATACATACAGCAATTCACTCTCAATCCTCGAATGTGCTAAAATCCTGGATATCTCAGGATCCAACTGCATATCACAGTAGTTAGATTCCGTTGCTTCTGTATACGGTTGGTAGTGCTGGTATGGTTGGTTTGCCAGTTGGTACCCCTGGCTCATGTCCTGGTATTCGTTGCTGTAGGGAATCCTTGGTATGTGAGGGTCGTAGGGTTTTTGGCCGTAGGGACAGATTTTCGCCGAGTTGTAGATTTCTTTCATTTCGGAGATTAGTTGTTGGAGCTGGAATGAAAGTTTTTTAAATAAGTGTCTAATGGATTTGTAGAATTGAGTTGATGCAACTTGATCTATCATGATTGAACTATCTGAAGAGGAAAGGCAAAGTAATTTATTGTGTGTCAGTGGTTTTTAATCCAAAACAACTCCTATTCTTTTTTTAGCTTGATTCAGGATGTAATCAAAATGAAAATATTTTTTTTTCACATAAACCGACATGGGCACGGGCACCAATGAGGGCTATCGCGCTTGAGTTCGCCGCTAGAGGCGCTAGTGTAGAGTAAGGTCTCTAGGTGTCAAAATATGTACTGAACGTTCACTGTTTGCGGGATTTTTTATCACGGATTTTACGAATGATTCATAATAGCTGTAATGGTTGTGCCATGTTGATTAATTATGGCTTAAGATTTAAGTAAAAAGTTAGGACCTAATTTGGTAGCACTTGAAGGAAGAATAAGATTTGTCTGCTTCATGCTTACCAACTTTAGGAACATTATAATCTAAATATTCATTTAAAGTTTTAAAATTTAGTAAAATAAACATACTATGAATATAAGGGTACCTAAACATATCCAAAACATCAAATATAAGTACTGCAACAGGACCTTACTCGACAGTGGCGCCAACTGGTGAGCACAAAAACGATAGCCCCCATTATGATGTCCCTCTTAGTGCATCCTGTTAAAGCAGGCCATTGCCATACTCTACCAGTCTAGACTCAAGAGATCGCTAAGAGAAGGAACCAAATGCATGACCACGAGCAACTAATGGCCACATTACAGCTGACCTTCAAGTGTTGAAGATTTTAAAGATTTGTAACATTTCTACTAAAGAACTGAGGGCCCAGACAAAGTAACATTCGATTAGCGATGACGCTAGTACAAAAGCCAAAAAAATGTATTGAGATTGACATAAGCTATCGAAATGTCACGTGATCATAGGTCAACGAATAGAAATTAGCTAGACAATGTTAACATCATTCGATTCTATGAAACGAATCGATAGCGTCGAACGATTACTTCCATAGGGATGCGTAGCCAAGTGGTACTTTATTGACAAGCGTTATCGCTAGTTTTCGATTCGTATGATGGAAACATTAGCGAAAGCGATAGCGACTGTAGAAATAGAATCGCTCAGATGCGAATGCCATTTGTCTAGGCCCTCTTGGCCTGGAATCCAGTCACTTTACAACTGATCTTTTATCATTAATCTAGAATTTGTCAGACGTAACTATTCTAATTAACACGGTTTCATTAGTCAAATTTTTTGAAACATTTTGCTGAAAAGGTCTTCAAGTACTCATAGGTATACCTTACCTCAGAATACTTATCATCAGGCAAGGCCGCTCTGCTAGCCTGCACGATCTTCATCAGCTGCCGTCTCCCCTCAGGGTCGGAGAGCCTGGAGGAGTCATAAGCAGCCGCCTTCCTCCAGGAGAGCCTCTCGAATTTGGAGCTGAGAGCCAGTTCCTCCAGCATACGACGACGATTGTATTCCGTGATGTTGGTCACGAACTTCCATTGGGACATTGTTACTCTGGAATTATCATCATAATTTCACCCAGAGAATGTCAATATTCTTGAACCATACTTGATACCGCCAAATTTTTGTAGGTTGTGACGATCATGAGGAATCTTACCTGTAGCACATTCCAGAAGCTTCTCTGTCGTACTCCCGAAGAAACTGGGATGCCTCTGCTGTATTTGTGTTGACACCCTGTAAATTTTTATTAATTGTAATTAAATGACTGCTTGGGTTCGATTCCCAGTTTGGGCAAACTATTGTTGGGTTTTCCGTCAAGAATTTCTCAGTAACAGCCCGTAGTCTAGATTACATAGATCGCTTTGTGCCAAGATAATGGCAACAGGCTCGCCCTCTACTTACTACATGGGATATCCTAATGGAACAGCCCGATAACACTTTGCCCGACCCGAGAATAGAACTCAGAACGCCACGCTCAGCAGTCACGCTTGCCACCACGAGACTAATGGAGCCTTTGGTCCTGCGCCTGATCTCTCTCCAGTCGTATCGGATTGCCGTCCCATCGGACTATGAGAGTCAGGGACGAGAGAGTGCACCTGTGTCTGCGCACACCCGCGTGCACTAAAATATCTCCCGCGTCGAAGGATGGTCTCCGCTGACCATGGCCAAAATTTGGTTTGGAGGACTAGTAATACATGGGATATAAATATGGAAAACTGAAGGTATGTGAGAGTACAACACATCTCTGCTCATCCGTTTGGGAAGTGCAGACAGGTTCGGTAGCAAGCAATGTAGTGTAGACTTATCATCACGAAACAAATGACTCACTACTGTTCAAAATCGAAGAACCCATGGTATAATAATATACTTCGCCAGGTATAGCATTCCGAGACACAGTGGTCTCGTGGGTGACACAAGCCTACGTCATCACCGCTGTGTTACCAGTAGTGTGTAATAATAACTCCCCAAGCGCCTTTATTACCTGTGCAAATCCGATAAAATTGGCATATGTTTATGTTGGTGCTTTATATATATTTTTTAACAGAATGGTGACTGAAAATGTTTCCATAATTCGTGTTGTGTTGCAATAAAGTGGCAACTGGATAGTGACGTAAGCATGTGTCACTCGCGGAATGCCAGAACTTGTTTTTTAATACCCTGTAACTACCCATTTGAAAAATATGCTACGACCGTTGAATCTTTCTGGTTCACCCACCAGACCTTCGAAAAACCCTGACAGAAACAGACTTGTCATCTTACTCAGAACAAAATACCATAATGCATAAGATGATTGTCACAAAATCGGCGGAAATCCTTACGTTATTAGATGAATTGTGAGCGTTACAGTAATCGTGGTTGTGGATGACCTTGAGTTGGACATACAATGTCTTTGTGTAACCTATGTAGAATGATGGCTATGATAGATGTGTCCTATGGCCTTGTGTCGAGGGAAATACATATTCTCTTACGACGTGTGAAGCCGTGGATTGTGAGAGTTCTAAAAATATTTGTAGCCGGCTGACTGCACAGGGCTTTTCATCGTGGAGACCCATTTTTAATGAGCATAGCGAAGAAAATAAAGCAGTCTTTATCTGTTAGTAGACAGGTCCTAACAACTATGCAAAAGTCATTTGTCTTCTTTTCTTTAAAAATGTAGGTATGAGTTAGCTTCAAGTCTAACCAGCGGGGTAATTACGTAATACACTAACAGTAGGAATGGGTTTCATATTGACAGTTCAACACCATTCATTGCGTTATTTACGTTGTTGAGCAGACAAACTTTTCGAACATATGAAGCAATGGATTAGCAATAGGCTTTAAAATGATTCAGATTGTGATAGATAGTGTGTTACGTAATTAGGGTGCAGGTTAATGGAGAAAATGCCTATGGGTGGCAAGCAGGCTGTCCACCTGGTGATAAGTGTCCACTGCCTAGTAAAAAAATCTACAATAAAAATAAAATGTTTATTAATAAATATAATGTTTTATTGACATAAAAAGGTGTTACATTTTCAGTTAAAGCCCTGACTGCTGTGCTAGGTGGTACCCGTGTTACAGGAGTCAGTGTCTTCAAACTTTTTTGGAACATTAACAATCTATGCAATAAAACCATAATAACGTAAAACGAAGGGAATTTAGTGCATCATGCTTTTGAGTGAGTGTGTATGTGTGTGTGTGAGGGTATGTGTGTGTGTGAGGGTATCTGTGTGCGTGAGGGGGCGTGGGTGTGTTGTGTGTGTGTGTGTGTGTGTGTGTGTGTGTGTGTGTGTGTGTGTGTGTGTGTGTGTGTGTGTGTGTGTGTGTGAGTGTGTGTGAGTGGTTGTGCTTGGTGACTGGACTTTAGGTTACATCTGAGAGTTTGTTTGCCTACACTGCTATTTAATTATCACGTGTATTGTTCTTTAAGTAAGTTTTCCGTCTGTGCGTAGTCCAGTGTGTGAAGCCATGTGTTTACTTTCATCTTAGTTTTATTTTTAGTTTTTTGTTTTTCAATGAGATTTTGCAGAAGCGTTGCTTACAATGCCGACCATTTTAGAGACGAGAGTTTCAAGTTTCTGATGTTACACCGGTCCCGTCAAGCCGGAACACGACAACGCTGTTTTAGCGGAAGCTGGATAGTTTTCCCCGGACGAGGTTCGTCACAATATACTACTTATTTATGATGCAATTTAATGATACTAAATTCATTTTCCGATCTTTTCCATTTCCATTAAAGCTCACAGTGGGTCCAAATTGGAGAAGGTTTGCGAGAGATATGACTTAGTGGAAGTTGTTATAGAGAACGGCTTTGCCAAAAGGAACACTGAACTGAGCGACATTTTGTAAACTACTGGAAAAAATACCGCAACGCACAGATGTTCAGAATAAAAAAACATTTTTACAAAAAAACAACCAACATCCAAAAAAAAAAATATTACAAAAAAAACGTGAAAAATAAAAAGAGAGAAGTCAGTGTCTTTGGTTATGTATTTTCGTTTTTGGCCACCGACTTCCGAAATTAAAGTTATTTTTCACGTTTTTTGTGTTTTTTTTTTGGAAGTCGGTTGTTTTTTTGTTAAAATGTTTTTATTTTACACTTTTTAGTTGTGGTTCTTGCCCCACACACATTCGTAAACCACTACTTGATATGTAAATAACCGTGACGCGAAATTATTAAAACATAATCAATATAAACTAAGTGGAAAAATACGCAGTATTAAGGATAACTCAAAAACTAGTGGTCAGAACTTGATCAAATTTAAATGGGACCACATGTGAAGCACTAGCTTTCAAATAAAAAAAGAATCATCCAAATCGGTTTACCCAGAAAAAAGTCCTGAGCTAACATACATAAAAATATTAAATTAAAAAAACAGTCGAATTGTGAACCTCCTCCTTTTTTAGAAGTCGGTTAAAAAGGGCTTATTATTAATGATACAGAATGGTACAGTAATACAAAGGTTAATCAAAAATGTTGGCAGCGGGGATGACTGCCCATATAGTGCGTTGGTGGATATAAACCTAGATATATCAAGCAGGCAGTGGAACCCTATGTAGCTAGATATCGATTAAAAATAAAGTGTAACTACTATGGATAACCCATTTCTTGAAAGTTTCTTTTAAAATTAAAATTTCTTTTAGTAGTACAACGTTAATAAAAGAAGCGAAAGTGTCCCTCCATTGTCAGTAGGTACCTACATCCGTCTGTCTATCACTCGGAAACAATGGGTCAATGAAAGTGGTCAGTCAAACCACGTGGTTTTATTGGTGATACCGTTTGCATTCGGAGGTCAATTTGTTAACGGAAATTATGTTGTTGGAATTTTGTTTGTTGTTTTTGGATGCCACGGGTTAGTATTTTTTTTTGTTTTTATCTTTTTTATTACGGATGCTTTTAACGTACACGTCTTTCTACGTCGTTCTCACACGTATAATTTCAACATGAATGATGTACCAGTTTTTTTTTTTTGTAACTATATGTTGATTTAAAAGAGTGTCCATGGAGTTTCTTGCCCGTTTTTCTCCATGGATACCTACTACGCTTTGGAATGGGCAACTAGCTTAATTTTTCTGAGTGATCGACCCCTTGACAGTTCAAAAGTGCCTGTAACTGGTTTAATTGAAATAAATGCTTTGAGTTTGAGTTTGAGTTACTTTTGTTTTTGATTGGGTTTGAGAATAAATAGACTAAATGAATTTGGAGATGACTTCAAATACTTAAGACGGATTGTGGTGATGTCAAGCTAAATACGAAAAGAATTCCCTTTTCAAAGATTTCGTCCGCAAACAGAAATTATGTTACTAGCTTTTACCCTAATCCAATCAAAATCCAATGTTTCATCCAACACAATGTTTGAAACAAGAAGCAAGAGTGAGAACGCGATAATATCGAATGAAAATTGGCGCGCGGAGATTTCATAAAACTTGTTGCAAGAAATATGTGTTTGTGAAAAAGCCTTACAAATTTTTGGAAAATATGTTTGTCATTTTGAATCTCCATTACATGTGCGAGGTTTCTATGATAAATGTTTTCTTTACCTTTACAATTTATGAATACATTACGAACGGCCAAAGTTCAGGTAAAATTTGTGCAAAAAGCAGAATTTTTGCGGGTTATACTGAATTTGTTTCTCCAAATTTTGAATTTTTTCTTGCATAGAAACCTAGATAAAGTACACAAGACACCTATTAATTCAAAAATTTCAATGAAAGATGGATAACAACGCCATAATCACGTAAGAGCGTTTGTATGAAAAGTATGACGGGTTGGCCGCTCTTAACTGTCAATAGTCAAAAAAGTCTTTAGCATTCTCTTTCTTTTCAGTAAAGTGTTTTCGGTTTCATAAACAATATTTAAATAAGAACAATGCGATTAACGTCCGGTAAAATTGTCACTATAGCGTGTCTTTTGAAATATACACAGTAACAATCTGTTGTTTCTTTTGGGTTGCAACATTATCTCTATAATTTCCTACCATGTATTTTTTACTAATCTGTAAAACTACCAAAATCTGAAAACTGTTTAAAAAACCGACACCCAAAGTAAACAATGAAGTAACCACCTCTTTTAAGCACAGGATCACAGGGCATGACAAAAACTAAATTTAAAGCATACAACACACTTTTTTTTAAGGTTAATCTAAAAGGCAATTGGCCAAAATTACTTTTTATGCATCTTCCGACCAATTTGTCATTTCGGTCATGCCTTGTGCAGACCACGAAGGTTGAAAGACAAAAAATGTTACATATAATGACGTGGGTACATACTGGTCCATGTAAGTATGGCCATAAGCGTGACTAAATACAACAAGACTATCTGGGTCATCTTTACGACGGCGTTTCGTTGGGTATACAGATGTTCAGGTGCTTAGGATATAGTAATAATTATAGTATTATATTAAAAAGATTATGCTTTTCAAAAAGCAGGTTTTTATTTCACCTTGCCTCACCTAGGGTCTTAGCTACCAAATTCGATTTTTTTCTTCTTTTTTCAATCTTTGTCATCTATAATTTATGACAAAGATTGTGGGTTAAAACTGTGTGGTATGTATTTGGTAAGCCTTTATAAGTTTTAAGCTCTAAAAGCACGCTCTTTTGCTACAGAGTAGCCCCAGAAAATGATATCGTAGCGTATGATTGAAGCAACATATCCCTGATAGGCAGTTAGTAGTGCAGACTGATTGACAGAGTTCCTTGATCTGTGAAGAAAATAGGAGCTCTGACTAAGTCTTGCAAATTTGCTCTATATGTGACTTCCAATTTACTTTGCTATCAATATAAAGACCCAGACATTTGGTTACTTCGATTACTCCTATGCTGGTTTGAGAGTAGCATATATTTAAAATTGTATCAGGTTTTACTCGCTATTTAAAATTCATGATTTTTGTTTTCTAGGTTTATTTTCAGGTAATTTTCATCAAGGTATTTTATAATTTTTGTTAGGGTTTTTTTTTATTTTTTTTGGTTGGGTAATCATCAAATGACCTCTCCCGCTCTGGGCGGAGCGGAAGGGCGTGTCAGACTCTTACTGACTAAAACCCACCCGTGTTCCTTCAGTTGCCTGTGCGCCAGGGCCACGGTAACTCTTTCGAACAATCCGCAGCCCCGGCAGGCATCGGTCCTACCGGACCCCGTCAATGGTGCTGACATCTCTTTGAGGCGCGCGTGGAACACGACGCGCCGTCGACCCGGGCCTGGTCCTTACCGGACGGCGAGCTGCCCATTGCTCGCCGTCCGCAAGCCCGCGCCTACGGTGGCCGGGAGTCGGCAATCGACTCCCGACGCCCAGGGTGTCTCCTCCTCCTGCGGCGGCTAGGGGCGCGAGGGCGCAGTGATTGCCTCTCCCTCTCGCGCTCCGCCTCCTCCTTCGCGAGCATTACTGCTTCGCAGAAGGAGGTGACGGCTTCCCATTCCCTCTCGCTCCGTACCATGGCCTGAACCAGGGCCGGACGCGAGAGGTCGCCGCCACCGATCGCCGCCACGAGGACACGGCGGTGCTCCGCCCAAGCCGGGCAGAACTCCACCGTATGCTCCACCGTGTCCTCCGGTCGATCCACGCAATGATAACCAACCAATGATAACTCCCGCCTTATCCGAAACAGGAACCTCCCGAAACAGCCATGTCCGGTGAGGACCTGCGTCAGGCGGAAGGTGAGGACGCCGTGGCGCCTCTCAAGCCACTCCTCAAAGAGGGGTCTTACCGCCGCAATTGTGGCGTGCCCTAATTGTTGTTAGGGTGCTATTTAAGTCAAGTTTTAAATCAGTTCTGTCATTACTGGTAAACAATATAGTACTATAGACATATGTTGCATTTTAATTGTCGACATGTAATTTATATAAATTAGGAAAAATGGTGGGCCTAGAATGCTGCCTTGAGGGACACCGGAAAGGATATTTCTAACCACAGAAACAACCGTTTCTTCAGTTCTGGTACTTAAGGAGACTCTTTTTAATTCTACCATCTGTTTTCTGTCACTGAGATATGATTCAATTAATTTCTATACGTTATCTCTTACACCACATATAAATTATTCAAGAGTATTTTATGGTTGACTCGGTCAAATGCTTTTGACATGTCCATGTATAGCGCTAGGGCTTGCGACCTTATGTCCATATTTAAAAGGACTTAGTGTAAAAAGTTATACATTGATATATTAACAGATTTATTTTTCCTAAAACCGTATACATGTATTGTACATAACTGTTTGTACATAGCATACAAAAAGTATTACTCGCGCTGCGTGTTGCATGGTTAAATTGAAGGATATTAAAGCTTAACAGTAGTTCCAAAAACTCAATGTATATTTTTGAATTATTTGTAATATCATGTTGAAATCTCCGCAGACAATTATATTTTTACTTTTAATACATAGCTTGACAAACATTTTACTTTAAATTAAAAAGAAAGAATTTATTGATGCGATTATTTTGTTTGGCGGTTTGTAAATACATAAAATATATATTTTGTGGTCTGTTAATTCAATAAAATTTATAATAGACATTTTGTTAATATCATCGAGACTTTTAAATCGTAGTCCATTCTCAATTAAAATACATGAGCCTCCATCCTACATCTCATAAAATATGGTCTCAAAATAAAGTTCGGTATCTGTAAGTAATCCTCGTCACCTTTCCTCATGTTATGTTCCGTAATGCAAAATATATCTAACTTTATACCGTCTCTCGCCGATTCATCCAAACACACTGAGAGCATATCTGATTTGTTAATCAAATCATTAATGTTTTGATGCATGATAGTTTTACAATATTATTCACAAAATAAATTATCACAGCTTAAATCTTTGTTTGTTTGAATTATAGAATTTTGGTGACTTATTTCATATCGGAGTTGTCATTTTGTGTTTTGCAGGGGTTGTATCTACTATACTTTCAATTTGTACTTTAATGTCCTTGAAGATTGTGTACACAAGACTACATATCAAGCTATACATTTCCAGTTTTAGTTGACCGCGCATTGTATAGGTTTTTCGTACAATGAGAAGTCAGCTTATACTGGAAATGTATAGCTGGATATGTAGTCGTGCGTACATGCCTAAGTCATTGATATCTCGTGTTATCTTTGAACATATTGAGTGGTCATACGTTAAGTACTTGTTTGAGTCAAGAGGATAGTTAAGTTCGCGAATTATAATATCGAGGTAATATATGAGGTTGTTGAAATTTTCGATTCTCCAATTATACATATTCGCATAAACTTTGCACATAAACGTAGGGGCGCATAAAATAAATTTTGTGTGTTGTACGTTTTGTAGTAATTCTCTTATGGCTAGTATCTGGTTTATGGAGTCATTTGTTGTGTTGAAATCTGTCTGGCCGATTAAAATTATATAGAAGTCTTCCATTGTAAAGTTTTGCAGCTTAAGTTCAATTCCATCTTTAGCTTACTGATCCATCGATTCTTCTGGTTATTATTAACCCATGAGCTGCATTGTCGTTTCTAGGTCATACTCATTCTCCTACCTTTTTTCCAGTTTATTTGGGGACGGTACAACATGTCTTTTTCTTCCTTATTTCGATATTAGTCGGCTTTTCGGTAGTCACTCCCTTTCTAGCTATATCATCTTTCTCATAGTCCATACATCGTTAGTTTGGTTTTCCCTTACTCGTATAGCAATCCACATTCATACTCAAAACTTGTTCATCATTTTCGTTCTTTAGTTGGTGGTTTGGTTTTCAAAGCGCAGGGAAAATTACTGTGTACACAAATTCATCGAATAGAATAGAATACTCTTTATTATGTACACCATAAAAAATACAGATATAAATGTAGACATTTTACACAGGGTGACACAATGGGCGGTCTTATCGCTAAAAGCGATCTTTTACAGACAACCTTTGGAAAGATTCAAGGGAGAATGAGAGACAATAATGCAGGTAGTCAGTGGTGTAACATTTACATATACAACAAATACATACATACATAAAACATGTACTTATCTACATATAATATATACAATAATAAACATGAAACAAGAGCAAGGAAACTAAATGTAATGATGATGTTTAAGAAGAGAGAGGACTCTAACTATCGTCTGTTACGCGTCTATGGTTCTATCGGTAAAGGTGTCCAACTGTTTAGCATTACCATTAATGCATAATTCTATGTTGACTATGTCATACATAATTGTGTAGAGAGTGCACGTCGTTTGAACATGGCTCGTTTTTACGCTAGACTCTAGTTCTTTTTTTAAATTTGCATTTTATGTAATTATAATCTTAGTAGTAGCAAGCACATTGGCTTACAAGAAAAGCAAATTGTAAATTGTTCATCCGAGTCATTTTAAGCTTTTGAAGAGTAAAGTGCCCTAAACCAGGCATTTTTTTCTACAATAACTAAATGTAGGAAAAAACACAAAACTAGTGAAAGTTTTTTTTTTTAATATTTATTGGCTATTCTACTATCGAATGGTGCAAGAAGACCTTGTCAAGATATCAAATATGTAAAGGTAGCTCTGGACCATGGTCTAAAAAACAAGGTCTGGCATTAGGGGAGTGACACATGCTTACGTCACTATCCAGTTGCCACTTTATTGCAACAAAACACGAATTATGGAAACATTTTCTGTCACCATTCTGTTAAAAAATATATATTATAAAGCATTTAAATTGTCGTTTCGTGTTTTAATCAAACGAAACAATTCAATTTAAACATTTACCAACGTAATTGTTAGTTAAAATCTCATTGTTTTATCGGATTCGCACAGGTCATAAAGGCGGTTGGGGAGTTATTATTACACACTACTGGTAACACAGCGGTGATGACGTAGGCTTGTGTCCTGCTGAATGCTATACCTGGCGAAGTATATTATTATACCATGCTCTGGACAAACCCAGCTGATGCATGGATTGACAAAAGATCACATGGAAGGCGGAGAGAAAGGAGTTGTGTTTTATTTTCTCTTCGGTTACTGAGCCAATGTCGACTATTCTGCCAGCGTCATGTAGTGACGGAATGCTGGAGGTGAGCCGTCGAACTACTCACTTTGTGGTAGTCAAATGTTGCTAGGGTTGGACATAATATGTCCAACACTAGACTGAGATGCTAAATAAACGCAGGAGATGTGTACGGACGATATTTCAATGCATATGAGGTATCTAATGATTGCAGTTTTCGTATGCATGAGACATAAACCTCATTTCTAAAAGATAGAGAACAAAGATAAGACTAGACATAGGACAATGGTGCAATTGTTAGTTTAATTTTGAGATCCAACTAAGATTCTTCCTCACAGAAAATTCATTTTCAGTTTTCCTCACTCAAGAATCGAATAACGGACCTCACGTTTGACAGCCGAGTTTCCATCAGATAATAAGATAGCGAAAACTTCGTAAGATCTTATAACAACACAATAGAATATACATAATGTTTCCTTTGTAAGTCTTGCTGTCTTGCACACAATCTTACATAAGTAAAAGATTCTGCATCACAATGCACTCGAACGAGATTTTACGCAATAAAAACTTTGTTGTATAAAATTTACATAAAAGAAGTTGTAAATCAGTGGAAATTTAAATTGAAAATGGATTTAATTGGTACACTTACCATTCTAAAGTACTCCTGAGATAGCGCATACCGTGTGAAGAAAGCAAAAAATATTAGACGCACTGCCGCGCCTTTGCTAACGTCCATCTTAAAAAATATAACTCCCAACTGTCAGTTATAACATCAATTCAAACACTTATTAAACAAAACAACTGCTTTTAAACTTTTAATTAACTTGTAAACGTATTATATGATTAACGTAAGACATTTTCATGAATATTAATTTTATTTACAACTTAGAGATTAAAATGTAATTTGATTTGCATAAATATTTTGGCGGTAATGTTTGACAGGTTATGTTTTTAAATTATTATACTATTAGGCAATGGTAAGCAAGCACACGGCCGACGTTTTACTTAAATTATTTAGTTAGGGATTATAATTAAGTGTTTTGTATAGAAAACTGTCCTCTGGGCTTTCTTGTCGTCGACTGGAGTAATATTTCCGTTGCTTTTGTTTTCTGCATGCTTTGATGAGCACGGCGCGACTTACGAGGGAGCGGCACGAGCCAAGATTCATTTATTTATCTTGAGATTGTTTTACTTTTAAAAGGCTTTAAAAATGTAGAACGTTGGAGATTTCAGTTAATACGCAACGTAAAGCTTGCAAATCTCTGATCACCCGCTCGAATACTTAATAGCCTACCTCAAAATGACTGTAGAAACCTTAATTAGGTAGGTAATTACTACTTAATACGTCATTGGGTATAAGATCCTTTTTGGTTAGAGCACAGTTTACTTCGTTGATGATGATAATAAGTAGGTATATCCGCCTGCTGAAAATGTAATTGGTTCATCCCATTCTGAAAGTTTTACCTGAAATGGTATGTACATTCGTCGATTAGAGGATGTAAAGAAATAACGTTTTCTTATTTTTTTATTTGTTTTTCTCTCTTTATTTAATTTAGGTACTTTTATATAAAATTGTTGTAGGTTGTAGGCTCGAACTCAGACAGGCTCTTTACTTTGTGTAAGTTATGTGTAAAAATCAGTCGCTAAATCGTATCGATGTCAAATGCCTTTAATAAATTTTCAACCTTATGCTTTGGAAATAAAGTTGAAAATCTATTAAAGGAATTTGACATCGATAGGACTTAACGACCGATTTTTGTCGCTATCTATGTCGAGACTGCAGGCCCTGACAATGACCTGCGAATTGCAAAAAAACGTAAGAAAATTTGAATTTCGCGGGCTACCTGGCGCTCCCCCTTAAGAGTTCTAGGTCGTAGGTTCGAACCCAGACAGGCTTTACTTTGTGTAAGTTATTTCATCACCACTGCTCTCAAAAACGGTGAAGGAAAACATCGTGAGGAAACCGGCATGTCCTAGAACCAAAAATTCGAAGACATGCGATATCCACCAACCCGCACTGGGCCCGCGTGGTGGATTACGGCCCACTCCCTCTCACAGAGAGGAGGCCTGTGTCCCAACAGTGGGAACATTATAGACTGATTATGTATGTATGTATGTATGTTATGCAACCTCTTAGACCAAACGTCAACTCATTAGGTAGACTTAAAACGAAGACTTACAAATGGACGTAGTTAAATGAAAAGGATCCAACCCACAAATGGCCAAAAATGAATAGTGTAGCTATACCAAAACATTATTTGTAGTTAAAACTTTAATAATATCCCGAAACTACCCAAGTAAAATTTATCGCAACATGATGTTGCATTTAAATTTGACTTGGATTGTTTTGTAATATTAATGTTTTAACTACAAATAATGTTTTGGTATACCTACACAATTCATTTTTGGCCATTTGTGGATTGGATCCTTTTCGTTTAACTACGTCCAAATCTAAACAGACTTATAAAAGCATAAGACAGTGGTACTTAATTTCTTGTTCCAGTAGGTACTTATTTACCTCAAAAAGTCTGCAAAAAAAACAGATTTTGTAATTAAAAATATTCCCATTTTACATGAGAAACTCGCATTTAAAAGATTTTTTCGTCCATTTTTTATGTCATCAAGAAACTATCCACAAGAAGGCACTGAATTGGAAGAGCTTTCTATAATAAGTACCTACCTTAGATTAGAGCTCGTGGGATGACATCAGCCTCCGTAGTGCTCGTATCAACGCTTGAAAAGCCCTAACCTATCCCACGACTTTTCTCTCCTTAATATAACAGGTAAGCAAGACATATCTTCAGACAACCCATCAGATATATCCCAAGCTAGTTACCTCGTCTGCGGCTGCGCATGCGACGCGCCATCGCGTGCGTTACTGCGACATACTTCACCAAGACTAATATTATGTTGTAGACAAGACATTGGTATGTATATTGTACAGTTATATTATAAGTAAACAGCTTATATTGAATGTGGTACTGAAATATCTAGATTCGTAAAATCTACTTTTATGTAGACTCAAAGATTTTTCGATTTATTGGTCATTTCCTATTTTGTTAACTGTAAAGTACCTGCAGGGTAATTATGTAACACACTAACAGTAGGAATGGGTTTCATTTTGACAGTTCAACAATATTCATTGCGTTATTTACGTTGTTGAGCAGACAAATTGTTCGGACATATGAAGCAATGGATTAGCGATAGGCTTCAAAATGATTCAGATTGCGATAGATAGTGTGTTACGTAATTAGGGTGCTGGTGCCTGCTCTCCCATACCTATTAACACTGTAATTTGAAAACATTGTAGAAGCCAGTTATTTTAAAAAAAGTCAACGTGGAGTTCCTTGCCGGCTCTTCTCCACATGAAACAACCAATTGGTATCGTGCATTTAGCTTCTGACGTTTCATGAGTGCCCATGTAGGTTTATGTGAAATAAAATATGATTAGATTTACTGAGAAACAAAACCTTTCAAGTTTAATTAGAGCGACGTAATCAAACGCAATTCATTAAGCATCGTCAAGACGATGCTTAATGCTGCTTGCAGCATCGGCATTTTTCAGGTGTCCTTACATAGGTTGTAGGTAGATAAATAGTCTGCCTTTTATATAAGAACTAACTATACTAATAAACTGCACCCTACTTGCGTAACACACTATCAGTCACAATCTGAATCATTTTGAAGCCTATCGCTAATCCATTGCTTCATATGTTCGGAAAATTTGTCTGCACAACAACGTAAATAACGCAATGAATGTTGTTGAACTGTCAAAATGAAAGCCATTCCTACTGTTAGTGTGTTACGCAATTGGTGCGTAATGTTCCACGCGCGCCACTTTTAGACGTCGTGGGGGGAGTCAAACTCCTTACTACCCCCACTTGACCAGACGGAGCAGCAGAGGCGGACCAGCACCAGTCGGGGGCTGCGTTGAAGAGTGCTTAAGTGCCCCCTTAGCCCCGGTGCAAGTGTGCGAGGGAACACGTGGTGGTTTTAGTCAGTAGATGTCTGACAGACCCCTCCACCCGCCCCAGGGCGGACGACATCCATGAGGACGTCCAGCAGGTTACCAAAGAAACAAAAGAGGCACGGATTTGATAATTATATAATATTATGTCCTGTCTACAAAATAATCTTTGCATATATTTATGTAGGTCCGTCACAAGATGGAGAGAGCTTAATGATTTGATATATCGCTAATAACAGTATGAGAGATGATGTTTGATTAAATTATCTGACACACGCGATGTTGCACGATGATCTGCTGGCAATGACTTCTGTGTGTCTAGTACTTACTTGGCTGACAAGACATGCAATTAAAAATTGCTTAAGGGGGAAGCGCCAGGCTGCCCGCGAAATACAAATTTTCTTACGTTGTTTTTGCAATTTGCAGGTCAGTGTCAGGTTGTATGTTGAACAAAATGTGATTCGCGACCGTAACAAATATGTATTTACAGAAATATAATCAATAAAATAAATAAAACCCTCTTAAGTGCAAATCCTATTGTATGACAATTTCATAAAATATCAATCAATAGGATTATAATAATTTGAGGGTTGTATAAATGAGTAAATCCGGATTTCGCGGGCATTCTGGCGCTTCCCCCTTAAGGGGACTACAGGACCTAAACGCATGTCTTATAATGCTGAAATAATATGGTCCACTGCAGTAAACAAAATCACAAAAATATATGATATTTTTCAGGATATATGTTAGTTAGATAGTGTGTTGAAAACATAATACAAAAAATTTGATACGATTGAAGAAAAATACGAAGATACCGCTAAAAATGTATTGTAACGATTAAAAACCATACTAATATATACATGCAAACAATTTGATTTTTGTCATATTATTCTACAGGCAACATAATAACGTAATAGTGTATTAATTTTTTAGTCAAATAAATAGATTTTTTTGTAAATAGTACCAGCGTTATGTCATCTCGCTTCTCTTTCTTTTCTATGCAGTCCTACAGTGACCGCGCTTTAGCTGTTGCAGCTTTTTATCGATGAATAAAAATTAACATGAACGAGTAGAAATAATTACCCCGTTGGTCTAGGGGTCTCAAGCAGTACCTACTCTTGAGCACGAGGTGTAATGGAGATTTGGGAGTTTGTATGTAACTGAATTAAACAGAAATTAGAAAACTCAAACTCAAAGCATTTATTTCAAATAAACCAATTACAGGCACTTTTGAATTGTCAAGGGGTCGGTCAGTCAGAAAGATGAAGCTAGTTGCCCATTCCAAAGCGTAGTAGGTACCTATGGAGAAGAACGGGCAAGAAACTCCACGGACACTGTTTTAAATCAAAATGTGGTTACAAAATATTGGTTACCGGCAAACGGGGTGAATAGCAATGCAGGGGTGGATCGAGACGAAACTTTAAAAGGAATTTTAACATTAAAATAATATAATTTGTTGCCAAAAAGGACTCTTATGTGTTAACTGTATTATAATTAACGATTGAATGCCCTTGTTGGCAACAAAATATATAATTTAATGTTAAAATCCTTTTTAAAGTTTCGATCTGATTCACCCCTGCATTGCTATTCACCCCGTTTGACGGTACATCATTCATGTTGAAATTATGCATGTGAGAACAATGCAGAACGTTAAAAGCGTCCGTAATAAAGCGACAAAAACAATTCAAATATTCAATTAAATTAAAAAAAAGTCTATTAAAATAGACATATTCGAATACCTACTTACTATAAGTCGATAGGATCTCATTAACAATACTCTAGTCAATAGTAACGTCTCCACAGCAAGATATTATATATAGCGGGAGCTGTGTAAGCCCCTGACAATTTTGTCGAACCATCTGAGAGCCTGGGCACGCGATACTGTGGCCGATTTGGAAGTCTCTAAATCAGTGCCGGATTCAACATTACAGGCGCCTTGAAGGAAATTTCGGCGTCGCCCCTCTCATCTCTTGGGGCGTAGAGGGGCGAAAAGTTTCAGCACTCCGCCTAGGTTTCCTTACGGCCATTAATAAAGAAATATGAGTTACTTTGTCGGCTTATGCAGGAAAGTTTGAGAATTCAGAGAATGTCGGATGCAAGAGCAAGCGAAGTGATCTCAATATTTTTTTTGGTTTTTTAACTCCAAACGCGAACTAAAACAAAAGTACTCTGCAGACGTTGGAGGGGAAGGAGCGCCTAGTCACAGCCGTCCCTTCACCTCTGGCACCCTGGGCGGTCGCCCAGCCGTGCCCTACCCTAACGCCGGCACTGCTCTAAATAGACTTCGAAAACAAGTCAGCCGGAGCTAAGACAATCTCCACAGAAGAGGGTTCATGGACAGATCAGTTCTCAAGTGCGTATGCGGCATCTTCTCACAGACAATGGCCCACCTTCCATCCTGCGACGCAAGCCCTGTCACTTGTGTAGGTACTTGATGATCTTATGACTGCGTCAGTGAGAGTAAGTCGTGTAGCTGAATTTTGGGACAAACATATTCGTAATTTTTGCCATCGATACGCTAAGAAGAATAGTAACATTAGGCAGGTAATCTGATATAGGTACGGACCATTTTCTATCTAAAATATTTATAATTTTCTGATGTCATTTTAGGGCTCCGGACCTCAAAAGGAAAAAACGGATCCATTATAAGATCACTTCGTTGTCTGTCGGTCAAGACCCTTTTTCTCAGGAATGTGTAGAGGTATAAAGTTGGAATTAACATCATGTACGTAAGTGTACGGTCCCTTAGAGCTCTAAAAAAAATTAAGTTTAGTCAACGCAATAAAAAAATATGGCGATTTAAGCGACATAATATTTTGATACTCGCTAATAAATTTTGACCTATAGGGTCTTCCCGTAGACCTAGAATCATTAAATTTGGCAAGGAGCAGGTGGGATTACAAACTTACATTTGCAGTTGGAGAATTGACCGTCAATCGATGTCCGAACATTTTTTTAACTACAACGTTAAGTTTGTTCTTGCGATAAATTCATCCCAACTACGAAATCCATCCTTGTGCGTGGTCCGACATGCAGTTGGCCGGTCTTTAATTCATCCAGCGCATTCCCTTTTAAAACTGACACCGCTAGAATGCCCAACAAGCCTCGTCAAACGGCCAGCAAAACAAAAGAGTCAGACACGACGCCACATCAACAATACAAGTTTGCAGACCGTAGCGTCGTGTCAACTTCCATACTATTGTACTCGTAGGAGTTTTATTAGAGCGAGAATTACCTAAAACTAACTTAACATTACGGATACAGTATTTCTTGAAGGTGGGAAAACATGTATACAGTGTCTGGTCACCGGTGTCCGACCCGTTAAGGCGAAGCAATATGATCAATTTTATCGACAAATCCACGATACTAAGACATTTTGCCCCTACAATTTTAACCCCTATTTTAACATTTAAAGAGTAAAAAGACAACCAAATTTTTTCACACTTTTTACGTGTCAAGTATTTTTTAAGGTTTTAAAATTGGAGTTTTTGACAAACCTTTTAGTCTCAACTTATGGCCTATTTTTGTAGCTGTCGAACGAAACCACTTTAATGCCTGTAGAACGTCTACATCGGTAGATATTGCAAAATAAATGAACCCATCCACAATCAGTAAACAAAAAATTTAAATGGCCGCCATTTCAAAACAGTAGGGGCAAAATGCCTTATTATCGTGAATTTGTCGATAAAATTTATCATATTGCTTTGCCTCAACGGGTTGGACTCCGGTGACCAGACACACTCTAGAACTATAATATAGAGTACCCACAATTTGCTGGTTATTTTTGAGCCTTGTGTAATGCCGGTCACTCACATTCGCACGAATACGCGAACCCGCAAGTATAGGTCGTCATTCGCAAATTAATACTGCAGTTTTTATTACATTCACGATTTTCCAAGCCGTGTCGGTTTTTGACGTAAGTGCGCGAACCTCGAATGAACGTTTGCGAGCATGTGAGTGACTGGGGCCAAATTATTGATGCTATTATTGACGTCAATCGTGTCCACGAATCCAGGCTGCTACAGAGAAATAAAAAACCGGCCAAGTGCGAGTCGGACTCACGCACGAAGGGTTCCGTACCATTATCAACAAAAGCGGCAAAAAAGTCATGTCTGTTGTATGGGAGCCCCCTTAAATATTTATTTTATTCTGTTTATTTTTGTATTTGTTGTTACAGCGGCAACAGAAATACATCATCTGTGAAAATTTCAACTGTCTATCTACCACGGTTCATGAGATACGGTCTAGTGACAGACGGATGGACAGCGGAGTCTTAGTAATAGGGTCCTGTTTTACCCTTTGGGTACGGAGCCCTAAAAATGGAAAAGCTCAATAACACTCCGGCATAGAACTCGAACCCCGGACCCCACGCTCAGCAGTCGCCTTTCGACAATGACCAACGAGACTTTTAGTATGAGGGTGATAGATATGATAAACGTCAACTTTTTTTTATCAATGTGTCATGGAAACAACCAAAATGAATAATAAAATATTGCTTTATTTACTTACATACATAAGAACTGTATTCCTAAGAGTTTAATAATAATTAATTTATAATATGTACAGTAAGGGCGCGAACACATTAACTAACAAAACATATTTTTTTAATCGTTTTCACGAAAACAAAAAAAATGAAGGCCTTGTAATGAAAATAAAATGCAAGAATTTTAATAAATGGCTAAAGTTTTTTAACAATAATAAGTATAAATATATATCTCCAAGCTGATTTAAGTACAATCGCCAGCAGGTCAAACTATCACAAACTGGCAGATTTTCTCATTCGATTTTGAACTTAACCGTCAACATTTTAAGGTTTAAAATCGTTTGGAGAAGTTTGATAGTTTCGTGTAGCTCGACCTGCAGGCCACTACATGGAATTAATAGATTTAACAAAACAATTGATTTGATACAAGCATCATTGTTCTACTTCCGTTATCATTATTTGTCGCTTTCTTGCGTACTTCTCTATTATGCCACGGCTAAATTTATTTTTTTCTGGTTTGGAATTCACCAAATGTCCCGCTCACGCTCTAGGCGGAGCGAGAGGGCGTGTCACTCTTACTGACTAAAACCCACCCGTGTTCCTTTAGTTGCCTGTGCGCCAGGGCCACGGTAACTCTTTCGAACAATTCGCGACCCCGGCAGGCATCGGCCCTATCGGACCCCGTCAATGGTGCTGACATCTATTTGAGGCGCGCGTGGAGCACGACGCGCTGTCGACCTGGGCCTGGTCCTTACCGGACGGCGAGCTGCCCATTGCTCGTCGTCCGCAAGCCCGCGCCTACGGTGGCCGGGAGTCGGCTACATATGCGGACTAAACTTCGCGCGCTCTCTATTGCACAGCGAGGCGTCGAGCGGTGTAAGAGAGCGCGTGAAGTGTAGTTCGCGTTATCGCGACAATGTAGCCGTAGCATTATGCAGCATTAGGGCCGGCGCACATCTGGCGAGGCGCATTCGTCACTGCCAAACAAATATCGACCTTGGAACAGTTGAAATAAAGTTGAAAATAAATCTATATCGATTAGCTCGAGGGCGCGTCCAGGGGGAAAGAGGCGCGCGTGTCAGGTTATTCATTCTTAACTTTATTTTTAGTCACACAACGTTGATATTTGTTTGGCAGTGACAACCGCGCCGCGCTGCGCTTCGCCAGGTGTGTGCCGGCCCTCAGTCGTCAGTTCGGTAATCACCCTCTTTCTATCCATATCATCTTTCACACAGTCCATCCATCATTTCTGAGCTCGACCCCTAGTTGATTTGAACCAAATATGTAACAAAAAGTTGCTTGCTGTAAAAAGTATCATTTAAATTTACTACGACGACAATCTACTTTTAGACTTCGCTACAGTCGGGGAAAAAACGGGTACTGTTGGCGCAGAGGCCCAAAGGATCGGCTGCTAAGCTATGGGCTGTCGTTAAGGGGTTTGCGCTAAGGTAGCCCGCGAAATTCAAATTTACTTACTTTTTTTGCAATTTCCAGGTCAGTATCAGGTTGTATGTTAATTAAAATATGATTCGCGACCGTAACAAATATGGTTTTACAGAATTATAATCATTAGAATCCACAATACAACTCCTTGAGTTAGAATTGGCCTCAAATGTCATGATTTCATAAAATAGTCATTCAATAGGGTAATATGAACTTAGAGAGATGTATCAATGATTTTTATGTTTATAATTCTATAATTAAATATTTGTTACGGCCGCGAATCATATTTAGATCAACATACAACCTGATACTGAGCCGCAAATTGCAAAAAACATAACCCACCTTTAAAGACAAACCGTTAATAAACGAATATATAAAATTTTACACAGGACATTAAATAAAAAAAATGCACGACTTTTTTGCAATAGAAGTTATGTTATTGTGTAAATAAATACCCATCATTATGACCTCAAAGATGGCTCAAAGCTCCATAATCCTAAATTCTATTGCAAAAAGCCGTGTATTTCATTTTATTTAAGTTCCTGTGTAAAATTTTATATTTTCGTTTAGCGACAGTTTGTCTTTAAAGGTGCGATAAGAAAATTGAATTCGCGGGCTACCCTGACGCTTTCATCTTAAGAACCCGGAATTTCATCGGTGGGGAACCTATAGGCCGACTTTTTCGTTGGTGACGGTCTCATGGTTCACGCGGGCGACATGGGGGACGCGGTTAAAAACAAATGACGCGCACTCGACCGCACAAGGCACACACGGCTACATACATATCAAGCTATAAATTTCCAGTACAAGCTGATCTCGCATTGTATAGGATTTCCGTACAATAAGAGGTCAGCTTATACTGGGAATGTATAGCATGGTATGTAGCCGTGTATACATAATTATTGCGTTTTCAAAGATGAGTCTACTGATTTCTCTATGAAAACGCTACGCTTTACAAAGATACTGATAAAAAGGCAAATGTACCGTAAATTGTGGTGTATTGGGATAATATAAAAATATATATAATATATAAAAATAATATATATATTAAAAATTGTTTATCTACTGGGGTGAAAAACAATTTTTTTTTAGAAAAAACTTGGTTTTATAATGACAACATTTAACATTCTCTATAATAAAAATTAATATGACAATATTTGGTTTTAATATAGAGAATGTTAAATGTAGTCATTATAAAAATGAACATTTTTGTAACACCCCAATTTACCGGTATTTGAATATAGAGTAATTTACATCATTGTGTCCATTCTTGCGTATCGGTTTGGAGGGGAACTTAACACACCCAACAACAACACAATCAGTTCAGTATGGGTTTGTACTAAAAGTAAAACAATATCAATATAAAACAATGATAATAAACACTAAAGGAATTCTTATTCCTGTTCATTACATATTTTAAAACAAGCTTGGAGATAAAAATACATTTTAACTTTACCAAAAACGGTATCTACGTTTGATTCGTCGCAACATCACTGCGTTCTAAACTCAGCTCATTCTCAACAACATTCGTAGTATAGCGCTTTCTTGATGTATCAATATTATGTCTGCGTTTCATATGTTTCTTAAAATTAGACCCATTTGTGAAGTCCCGCTGGCAATATACACATTTATATGGCTTAGCACCCGTATGTTGTCTTACGTGTAAGTTCAAACGGGTTTTAAACCTGAAAGTTTTATTACAATATTGACATACGTAAGGCATTAAGTCTGTATGCACTATAGAATGAGATTTCAAGTGTCTTTTAACTCGGAAACTTTTACCACACTGCTCGCAAACAAACGGTTTGGCTCCGGAATGGAGACTGAAGTGGGATTGAAGGTTCCCTCGAGCCCGGAAGGCCATTGGACAGAACTCACATTTGAAAGGTTTTGTGTCATCATGCGTCATCATGTGGGTACTCAAAGTACCTTTTGTAAAGAACATTTTACCGCATACATGACATGAGAAGTCTCTACTACGCTCCGTGTGTATGAGTTTGTGTTGCTGTAAGTTACTACGTGATTTAAATTCCTTTTGGCAATGTTCACATTTAAGTTCAAATTCTATGGTTTCACATTTCATTCGTTTTCTGTAGTTTTTAGTATAAACTATGATGTGGTCTTGTAGTTGTTCTTCGTTCTCTAGCATTGAACCGCAGTTTTGACACATAGTTCTGTATGCATTGACGTGACAAGTGTTTATATGCTTTTTAAAAACTGATGCCATTGTAAAACGCTTGTTGCAAAACTCGCAGCAATATCTAAGCCATTTCTTGTGTGAACGTACGTGGTTGACAAACGATTTGTAATTATTGAGAACTTTACCACAGTCCGAGCACTTGAATATGCAGCAATGGGTGTGTATTTGTAATGCATGTAAGCGTAGAGACATGACATTCTTGCATTGAGCATCACAGTCCGCACACCGGCACATGTAGTCATCCCAAGTCAATTGTTCTGACCCTTTTTCATTACCTTCAGCATCTAAATCAGAATTGTACTTCAATTTCTTTTTCTTTTTGAGTTTTTTCTTCTTAACAGCCATGTACAGAGGTGCATCACTGTCCGTGGTGTTAAAACCATCGGAATTTTGAAGGATTTCGTCCACACTTATTCGTTCTATCTTCACTGCTGCCGCAGCTAAGTCTATCAAAGAATTAGGGTCTACAGTCACTATTTGCAGTTCCTCATTGATAATTTCCGGTTTTACGTCTCGTTTAGTGTCTTCAAAGTTTTCCCAATCGACATTTACCGGTTTGCCATCATTACTTGGGTCTATTTTAAAATTAGAACGCGAAGTTTCCTTGTCATCTTTTTTCAAGAATATTTCGTTCAATTTAGTCTGTGCAGTCCTTACATTGTGTAAAAAGGACCATGTACGTTCTAGTAAGTCGAAACATGAGAAGCAAATGCTTTTAGGAAGAGCTTCTGTGGTATTAACATCGATATTTATCCACAACAATTTCGTTGCTATTTTGGAGTTGATTCCTACATCTTCGTCTGGCGATATTAGTGTTTCTTTTGTCGTTGGTTCGGCGCACAGGCGACAGTAGGCTTCGTCTTCGTCACACATTGTTAATTATCAACTGAATTTACGTAACATTTGATTGGAAATTGTTTATTTTTCGGAAAATTGTGAATGCTTACTATCAATGATAAACAACCATTTTGACAATAGACGCGTCGGTATTGCCACCCCTGTAAAATAAATATCTACTCTACTATTTATAAAAATATAAAATATAACTAATAAACTAATTCCATGATTAGATAACAGCAACTCACGTGCCATTTTCTTATATTTTTTTAAACAAATTAAGAACCTTTTTTTTGTAAGTAGGTTATTTCTGGTAGGTTTCTGTAATTATAGTAGGTATAGGAGATAAAAACTGCCACTTGCTCAGTTCACTTCAGAAGTCGCTGCTATCACTAGTCAAAGAATTTGAAAGCTAGCTGTAGAGGTGTGGTATGCTGTACTAAGTAATTTTCGGACTAGGTCCGCCTAGTATGAGCATTGAAAAATACCTATTCCAAATATCTGTCTAACGAGTATCTACATAAGAAGTAAGTTTTTGTATTACCGTCTTCGACTTTTCCGTGAGTTAACCGGTACTAGCGACACCAGTGGCATAAATTTAGTTTTCTTTCGCATTGAAATCACACCTTCATAGATTTCACAGACTAGAAATTTGCATACAGTATGTGATAGACGCACGAGCAAGTGAGCGTGAATGAAGATGAATATCAGTACCTTTGTTGTTATTATTATTAACTTTATTAACATATAAAACTTGTTTACAATAAGCTTTAGACGGCCATCTGATAAATAATGCCATGCCTGTGTGCTGCAATTTGATGTATTATTTATCAATGGTAGGTTTTCATTAATTTTCTAAAAAAGTATTATTATTATTTTAAGACTGTTATCTTAGTAAATATTATCTTGGAAATAGAAATAAATAAACGTGTTAAAAAAACAAAGATTAAACAACGACTAAAATACGCAGTTTTACAGCGTTTATAA
Organism: Dryobotodes eremita; assembly: GCA_917490735.1. Classification (NCBI taxonomy): domain Eukaryota; kingdom Metazoa; phylum Arthropoda; class Insecta; order Lepidoptera; family Noctuidae; genus Dryobotodes; species Dryobotodes eremita. Next base: position 12,400,014 of record OU823270.1, read on the forward strand.
ATTCGAGGATATTTTATACAAACTCTGACTCTCTGACTGTGGTTCCGCTAGGAGTAATAGTGTTTTGTGCTGTGCTTAACTGCTAATAAAGTAAGGTCGTGCGTTAAGACCTTCTCTGACGTGGAAGAAATTAAATTTGTGTTGTAACTGCATGCGCTCCCCATTTTGATGGGTTCTTGGATCCGGGTGGAATACGCAAAATTTCATAGTAGATGTGTCATGAGCAACACATTTAAATTTTGAGGAGTTATCCACGTTGTTCACCCAAGTGGAAGCCTAAATATCCGCCCACTTTACTACATGTTCTCGTCTCCAACTGACCCATTTTTCCTCACCTACGGGCAGTTCCTGCTTGGACGGCCGTACCGGGAGTACTTGGCCAGGCTGCAGCTGCGGTCCAAATTACGAATTAAGGAGACTACATTTAACGTTGGTGTCCTAGTGCTGCTTCAGGTAGACAATTTACCACCATTATGTAGCATGAGCCGCATCAGCAAACTCTTCCCTGGTTTAGATGGAGTATGTGGTGTAGCAGACGTGTAAACCATACAAGGATGTTACAGGAGGCCCTTCAAGCGACTTTGCCTTCTGCCAGCGACGGGGCATGAGGGTTAAAAGTCGGAGACTTAACGGGGAATATGTTGGCGCCTGCAACCTTTGTGTTCGCACCACGCGCTTCAACAGATTGCCAAACGTATTTCTCAGGCGCTTTTTTACTGACTGAGCCTCACCACAAAATTAAATATGAAAAAGTTCTACCTCACATTTTTGATAATTGTCTCACATACTTTCTGTAAAAGGACGAACATTGGTCCGCATATATTTCTGTCCTAAAAATCCTAACTAATATTATAAATGCGAAAGTAAGTTTATTTGTTTGTTTGTTACCTTTTCACGCCTAAACCACTGAACCGATCATCCTGAAATTTTGCATATATGTTCTCAGGTGTACAGAAACGGACATAGGCTACATTTTATCCCGAAAAAAAGTACTGTTCCCGAGGAAAACAACAATAACGTTCTTATGATAATAGATGGCGCCACGTGTCTTTCGAATCATGATTGAATTATATTATTATAGAAACTTTAGTGGTGTTAGGAGCCTTTTTATTTTTTATTTAAGTACCTAATTCATTTTGTGAGTCCTGAGTATCGATAGACCGGTTTTTCTTCTTCTTAACTATAATTCCCCGAACAACCCGAATTGATTGTCAAATTCTAAATTAACGCGAGCGAAGTCGCGGGCAAAAGCTATCAATATTATAACTCGAGGAAGTTTTATTAAGATTCAATGCATTGTTCAGCATCCACATTCTCTTCGTTTTATGGAGCAATTAGCTCCAGTGTCTCAGAGAGTAGACAATAGCAAACTTGTGCCTGATTAGAAACAGTCGTTACAATACCATGATTGGCGAGTATATAAGGCAGATAAGGGTTCCCTGCAACAACCAAGTTCCCTGTCCCGCACACGAGCTCCGCTGGCCGCTGATGCTATTAATTAGTCTTAACGACCACCATTTCAGTCACCTTCCAATTACTTTACAAAGTAATAAAATATTGCCTGTTAGTGTAACTCTCCGATTAGGTTTATTTCAGCGAGGGATCTACTTGTACACAGACATGTGGGAAAACCTGTTAATTTTCTTATGTGTTTTCTATTATGTTAGTTTTGGAAATTGCGATTATCCACCGGTAAGCATCTTCACTCCATTTATTTTTAGTAAAAGTCTTCCTGAGTGAATTTTGGCCTTGGAGGCCATTCTCAGCGGAGACAAGCGAACGAAGCAAAAGCTTTGGCTTATATTATATATAATTATTACTACTTACATACAAATTACATATCAGCCGATTTTAAAAACATCAAAACACTCAAAATTCTATACTGTGCTTTTGTACGCAGTCATCTCGAATACTGCTCACCAATAGGGAATCTGATTTACAATACTTACGTCAATCGCATCCAAAGTATTCAAAATACATTTTTAAGGTACATTCAATATAGATCCAAAACCTATTTACCGCACTATTACAGCCGCTGCAGCAAGTTTCACATTCTTCCACTAATTGAGCGGAGAAAAATTGCCAATATGGCGTTCCTGTTCAATTTAGCTAATGGTTCAATTGACTGTTCTGAACTGATGAGCAATATTGGGCTGCGTGTTCCATCCTTCACCTTACGGAATCTTTAACTGTATGTTCCCTCTGTGCGGTGCATTTATCGTCAAAACTCTTATATGATAAGAGCTAGCAGGGCATACAACTCGATGTGTCAGAGTATTGATGACCTTGATTTAAGCCTCGAATACACTAGGGCACAAATGGAGCAACATGTTGCGGAACATAGCCCTCAACAACTACGTGAAGTGTCCCGAGACAATTGGCGCGGAACATTTTGCCGGCCACACTAGTCAGTGCTCATAGAAATGTCGCCAGAGGAGGTTGTGGCGATTTAGTGCTGCGTATATACTTATTTCGAGCAGTTTAAGCGAACATAAACGAAAAAAGAGGTAGTAGATGCGGAATTACTTACTACAATGAGAAAAAATAATGAATATTTTAAGAGAGAAATAGCGCGGCACTGACGCGCAACACATGCGCTCGCTCTCGGAGCGGGAGCAAGCAACATGTTCCGCGTCACATAAATGCGTCTCAAGATGTTGCGCAGCATGTTGTGGGACAAAGGGCAACGTTGCAGCGTCACGTAGATTGAGCGTTGCGCGTCATGTTGGGGGACATTTTGTTCCCTAGTGTATTCGCGGCTTTATTCTCCACCAGTGATCCTAGACAAAAAAAAAAAAAAAAAAAATGTAAAAACTTCTTTGAAGATCACTGAAACTTGTTCAGTCTTTTCTTATTCTCTACGAGTGCTTATTTCTTACTTTCTCTTGCCTGTCTACTGTTTCTTGTGCTACCCTAATATTGTCTGTGAAAACTTTTAATTGGCGTTCTTTTACTAATTGTCAACTATCGGTATCCTACCTGTAAGTATTGTTCAGAAAAAAAAAATATGCACGTAAAACATAACATAAGTGACTAACAGAATAACCTCCTGTCACATTAGATCGGTGACGAGGTGCAGGCGGGCAGCATGCTGCTGCCGGCGTCCAGACGTGGCCGCTACCTCGCGAACATCGCCAGGAGACAGGCAGTCGTAAGTATAAGGTGCACGATAGGATTTCCTATCAGCTGCAAAAATGACAAACTTCCTTACAAACATTCATTCCCTATTTAACCCCTCATATCGACACAAGCGAAACAGCGAGTGGGGGTGAACGCACTGACGCTTCAATATCACTATCACTACATATTTATTATAAAACGAAGTTCCCCGCCGCGTCTGTCTTTCTGTCTGTACGCGATAAACTCAAAAACTACCGAACGGATTTTCATACGGTTTTCACCAATGGACGGAGTGATTCATGAGGAAGGTTGTAGGTGTATATTTCATTACAGTTTTGTGTAAATTGGCTGAAATATGACGAATGATAGTTGAAGAAGTCGGAAGAAATCCTGCCGTTTGAAATCTATCTCGAGTCTGTAACGGTTTACCAACACTCGATTGGTCCATGAACCGTTGGTGAACAGAATCTTTAAACCATTAACTTTTCATCCAAAGTACTTTTCACCCACGAACGTTTCGCCAACATAACTTTTTTTTTTTTTTGTTCCGGGGTGGAAAATCCTCATGAATGTCCCCCGCCCTGGGGGGGCGGAGGGGTCTGTCAGACTCTTACTGACTAAAAACCACCCCGGTGTTCCGTCTCACACCTACGCCGGGGGTCGCGGGAACGTACAAATCTTCCGCAACCCCCGGCCGGTGCCGGCCCGCCTCTGCGGGCCCCGTCCGTCGCCAACATAACTAACTTAACCTTTTTTTTTCCCGGGTGGAAAAGTCGTTTGGATAAAAAGTTAATGGTTTAAATAAGCTGGTCGACGGAGCCCCGCTTTGCGGGGCTCCTATTTCTGTCTAAAGGGTTTAAAGGAACCTAACCAACCGAACCTCGGGATGCCACTGACGTCGACCGTGATGTTGGCGAAACGTTCGTGGGTGAAAAGTACTTTGGATGAAAAGTTAATGGTTTAAAGATTCTGTTCACCAACGGTTCATGGACCAATCGAGTGTTGGTAAACCGTTACAGACTGATCTATCTCGGCGTGCGCTGCAGAAACCGTTAGATGTAGGTACACATAAATAATGTATGGTGAGATTCAATCAATCAATTACTTAGTCGCAACGAATGTAGGTTACATTAAAATACAGGTGGAGTAGATAGGAGTGAGCCATGTACATTCTGCCTGGAAAAAGGCACCCAAAAGTTATAAAAATTGATCTAGAAATAAAATTAGAAATTAAAATGTCACAGTTAGAATTATTACAATTATACATGCATATGTAATATGTTATTTATTGAAGTATAAAATTAAAAATAAACGTATATTACGTTCAAGATAATATTAATTATATTTATTATACATATTGCTGATTAACAAGTATTGTCCATTAAAAAATCATTAATCGAATAATAAAAAAAATAAAACTATTAGGAAGGACACTAATTTGTTTTTAAATTTAGATTTTTACTCATAAATAGATCTAAAAATAATTAAGTCCGCGATAACCTATGTCTACCATTTAGGCGAACGCCGTTATTGGCAAAACCATGTCCGTCGCATTATTTATGCAAATTTGGTCAAATAGTTTAAAAGTTAAAAAACCGCGACAGTGCATGTGTCGCCGCTGTCATAAAAAAACCTTCAAATCATCATCTTGCAGGATTGGAAATAAAATTCATTAAAAATACTCCAAATAGGATGAACATCAGCTATTTTAATTTAACCCACATTCTCGACGGAACAGGCTGATAGGACATTACGTCTGAAAAAAAATCTAGGCATATAATTATGTTCTACTACGCGTGCGAAGCCGGGGCGAGTCGCTAGTTATTTATAAAACACGCGTGCGCGGGCCAGCGGGCGCGAGGCTTTTGTTTTTGGTTGGGAAATCATCAAATGAGGTCTCCCGCTCTGGGCGGAGCGGAAGGGCGTGTCAGACTCTTACTGACTAAAACCCACCCGTGTTCCTTCAGTTGCCTGTGCGCCTGGGCCACGGTAACTCTTTCAAACAATCCGCGACCCCGGCAGGCATCGGCCCTTTCGGACCTCGTCAATGATGCTGACATCTCTTTGAGGCGCGTGGAACACGACGCGCCGTCGACTCGGCCCTGGTCCTTACCGGACGGCGAGCTGCTCGTTGCTCGCCATCTGCAAGCCCGCACCTACGGTGGCTGGGAGTCGGCTATCGATTCCCGACGCCCAGGGTGTCTCCTCCTGCGGCAGCTAGGGGCGTGAGGGCGCAATGATTTCCTCTCCCTCACTCGCTCCGCCACCTCCTTCGCGAGCATAACTGCTTCGCAGAAGGAGATGACGGCTTCCCATTCCCTCTCGCTCCGTACCATGGGCTGGCGAGTTGCCGGGCGCTCCCTAACGCCGTCTGCGCAGGCAGTCCTTGTGGCCACGCATCGCGACACATACATATAATATTATTATTTGCTTGTAAATAACATCTCTCAACCTTATTTCGAAAGATACAAGAATAACAATGATTATCGATATTACCATTCCGCATGACGAGAACCTCATGAAAGCTGAGAAAGAGAAACAAATTTAATATCTCGACTTAGCACATGAGGTTGCTGACATGTGGAATGTGAGCTCGCCTATCATTGTGTCGATTGTCGTATCGGCCAATGGCCTGATGGCCGAAAGCCTCGACCAACATCTCTCGAGGCTCTCGTTAGGCGGTAGAATCAAGGGCCTGATTCAGAAGTCAGTACTCCTCGATACGGCTCGCATCGTGAGGAGGTTCTTGTCTCTGGAGTCCTAACCACCGGTAGCTTGGATCCTGCTCCCGATACCGGCGGATCACTATTTTTTATATTTTTAAATGTTTTTATTAAAATATTTTAAAAATGTATCTTATATGTATCAATTAAAAAAATTAAATAATTTGAAATAATAATACTAAAGTAGGTACTTACTTTAAGGTAGGTACTTACCATAACACACATGGAGTACCTAAACATAATTGAAATTAAGTTAATACTATGGAACACCATGACTCCATAACTAACTAGTTATACAACAATATGAAATCCCATTGAAGTATAATGAACCCAGCGTAGCGTAAGTAAGTACCTACTAGAACCGACGACACGCGTCGCCGTGAATCTCATGGTATAATAATATACTTCGCCAGGTATAGCATTCCGAGACACAGTGATCACGTGGGTGACACAAACCTACGTCGTCACCGCTGTGTTACCAGTTGTGTGTAATAATAACTCCCCAGCCGCCTTTATTACCTGTGCGAATCCGATAAAACAATGAGGTTTTCGCTAACAATTACGTTGGTATATGTTTAAATTTAATTGTTTCGTTTGATTAGAAAAAACGAAACGACAATTTAAATGTTTTATATATATATATTTTAACAGAATTGTGACTGAAAATGTTTCCATATTTCGTGTTGTGTTGCATTAAAGTGGCAACTGGATAGTGACGTAAGCATGTGTCACTCCCGGAATGCCAGACCTTGTTTTTTAGACCATGGTGAATCTAATAGTAGGGGAGCCCAAGAGGGGATTTCGGGATTTACTAAAGCGCGGCAGATTAATATACAGGCGGATACCTTGTACCCGGTTAAGTACCTCCACAAAACATGAGGCCCATGTATAAGGCCGCCCGTGAAGAATACAGGATCAGATTAGTAAAAAAAAATTGACCATCAGAAATTCTCGAGCGCGTCAGATTAAGGTAGGGTGAGTTAATTACATCCTAAAAAGTGTATATTCCACTAATCTGACAATTTGAGAGTGACGTAAAGAAAGGGGAGGGCAACAAAGTTGTAAAAAAAAACATCATCTCGACATTCTCGAGCGTAGCTAATTTTTTTTTTATTTTGAAGGAAATAATTCAAGAATAATGAAAAATATATAATCTGACGATTTCCGCAAGCCGAAATAACAAAAATTCGTCGATAAAGTTAAATGCGGGCAGCGGCGTGATGCCTACATTTCCTTCTCCGCGTTTCTATTCCTCTCTATCTATTACTCTCTCACTCCGTCCCCACTCTGGTTTCTGCTGCCATGACGCCATCACAGCTGATCATAAAGACTCGTTCGTGGCATACTGTTTACAACGTGTTTCCAACGTTTTGGCTTTTTTTGCTATTTTAATATTATTTGTGTGAATTAAAGTTTATAAATATTAAGGTCATAGGAAGCTTCCCTGACTACCCCCGCGATGTTGTCACTATGTCTGTATGTATGTGTGTGTGTGTGTGTGTGACTATGTGATTCGCTTATAACTTTTGAACGACTAAACCGATCGGAATCTACTAAACGGCGTTCTAAAGATTTCCCTCAAAATTAGATTTCCTGTGAATTTGAACCGATTCGGGCCGATAGATTTTGAGAAATTTTGAAAAATGTCAAAAAAAACTAAGTTTTTTTTTAAAGTGGTTTTTTTGGAATAACTTTTAAACGGCTTTATCGATCAACTTCAAAAACTAATCCGCCTTTGAGCTCGAAAAACCACATCGATCGCCACCAAGCTGGTCAAAATCGGTTGATTCGTTCGAGAGATATCGTGAACGAAAGAAACCCGAAAAAGTGTTTTTTCGGGATTACTCCGAAATGTTTGGTTCGATCAATTAAAATTGCAAAATGACTTATGAGGATGATAAAACTGCGTCGAATGCCGCCAACCGCGTGAAAATTGCTTGATCCATTCAAAAGTTATTGCGGTTTGAAAATTCCAAAATAGTGTTCTATGAAACTTCTATCAGACTTTCGAGCTGGGAGAGCTCAAATGCATAGAAATATTATTTCTTTGAACTCAGCGAGCTCAAAATATCACATAAATTATATTTTGAGCTCAAAAATGTCATAAGTACAATTTTAAGCGCCCAGGAATGGAATTAGCGGGAAGTTGCAGGGATGGCCTTTAAGGTGAACCGTTTTTCTAATTTTTTTTTGTCAGATCAGGCGAATCCCTCTAGATAATCGTCAGATTATGAGACAGTACGTTTAGAACATAAAGATGAACCATATATATATCTTAATCTGACGCGCTTGAGTATTTCAAAATGGCGAATTTTTTTTGCAGATTATGAAAATGGCCGCGAGTTTGCGTCCCATCGAAATCGTCAGATTAGTGAATGAGAGCTTTTTTTTGGTGCACTTAACACTCCCTTAGAAAATCTGACGCGCTCGACAATTTTGTTTTTCTTTTCATTTTCAACCCTTACATACAACCACCCGCATCATGCAAACGATCAGATTAACATACGTACATTATTAAAAATACGTAGGGCATTGATGCTATCAATATCTGACGCGCTCGAGGATGTCCATGCAGCAGTTTTTTTTTACATATTTAAAAATCTATAGCCGCTTCCCCCACCGATGTAAAGGTATATATCATATAACATTTTTTCTTCTTATCATCTAAGCTTTGCAACCCAATAGGTCTCTACGACGCTCGAGTAAATCCCCATTTAGCATCGTGGGCTCCCCTACCATAATGTTTGCGCCGCGCATTACTTTGAGCCGACCGGCATCAACTCAATCAATCGCTCGCTTACGCTCATTGTGATTGCGCGCTACCGGCCGGCGCGCAAATATTGTTCACATGGTCGTTTCTAGCACACCAGTACCTACATTCTACTTCAATGTGCGATCCACTGATCACTTGCCTAACGCAAGGCTTCTGTAGTCCACCTTTGGATTCTGGCCCTATCAAGACGGCCGGGGCCGGGCGGCACAGACGCGGGCGGAGTACTAGCACACTTTTTATTTTGATGCGGTTTGGAAAATCCTCATAGATGTCCTCCGCCCTGGAGGGGGGGGGGAGGGGTCTGTCAGACTCTTACTGACCAAAAACCACCCCGGTGTTCCATCTCACCCGGGGGTCGCGGGAACGTACGAATCTTTTGCAACCCCCGGCTGGTGCCGGCCCGCCTCTGCGGGCCCCGTCCGGTCGAGCGGGGGAAGTGAGGTGTTTGACTCTCCCCGCGAGGTCTAAAAGGGGCGCGCGTGGAACACTACGTGCCACCACCTCGGGTCCTGATGTATGGGGGCGACGGATGTGGCGTACTTGCACCCTGTCCCCGCTTCCCTGCGGCGGCGGCGTCAGCTTGAGGCGTGGGTTCGGGGCACGGTGGTGCCGCTGATGGTATGTCATCGTCACCATCATCCTCTACTTCGCCAGTATCCTTACTTATTTATTTGCTTGTATTTGATCAATTTTCAAAAATCTTTTTTATTGCTCACCTTCGATAAAAACGGAACTCCTGCTCTTCATGCTTCTAAACACAGCTGTTTAGACTATGCTTTGTCTGTCAATAAGTGAATTCAAGATTTTTATTACGTTGAAGATAAGATTATGTGTCCACTTACCTTCTATCAACTAGACAATGCCTCTTTGGTACTGGGCAAGCATGATTTCCGATAGAAAATTATTAGTAAGAGCCCTGAGTCTTGATTAATGACCACTTAAGACTTTAAGTCAGTCCTATTATGTAGGACGAATATACACACACATCTGTACAAAAAGAAAAAAAAAAAAAAAACTAGTCCCTATTTTTTTTTACTCATTGTTTCGTGTGTTGTGTTAACAAATCTTTGCAATACATTTCAGGACGGCACGGGTATCAAATTCAACCAGGAAGCTGATCGGGTAAGCATTGAATTATAGCCGCGACTTCCATACCACGTAATCTTTTCTCTATTCCCCCGTTAAGGTGCTTTAAAACGGGTCACACATACAAGAGGGTGCAATGAATTGTTGGCATTCGCAAATAAAAAAAAACAAAAAATAGGCAGTCATGGGGACTGCCGACAGAAGTGCAAACCCCAAAATGTACACAGGCCGATGCGCGTCGTCAGTCTGGCGCAACACGTTACGTTAGCATGGCGGTGACGTTAGTATGGAGGTGACGCGAACCGCCGTACTAACGTTACCGCCACCGCCGTGTAGCCCGGCCTACGAAAATAGCTCAACGTGGCTAAAGAAGTATTCACTTCAAAAAAGGAATTCATACTAAAGCCAAGCGCACATTAGGTACAGCCACAACGCGAACAGGCCGCAGCGCAACGCATTGTCATACAAAAAAGTGCGGTGTGTTGGTTCATAGAAAATGTATGAAAGTGATAAATGATAAATGATTTTATTTCTGTAAGTAGATTTGTACAAACACTTTTACACGTCAATCACACTTTTTAAACTAGATGAGGTCGGCGTTGCCTATCTGACTACTCTGAGAAGAAAGGCCGAAACAAACTCAGAGGTCACGGTCGCTTTTAAAGTCCAGACATAATCTTGGTCAGATCGTGCGGAGTCCATGTAGATTGGTATCTGAATGGTCTTTTGAGGAAAGAACCACACGGATTGAGTGGACCTGTCCAGTCAGTGCACGCATTTGTCAGTAATCGTGCAGCTCGACTCAGGAAATCAGGACTTAAGGAGCTCAACGATTGAACGATGAAGCGGAACGTTTGAAATTGGTTGCGTTGCGGCGTTGCCCGCCCCAACCTGCATATGCCTTAATTGATACTACATCATTTATTTTGTATGCCTTAAGACTCCTTCAAACAGGTGCGACAGGCGACGTGAATCGCACGCGACACAAAGGCACCGTACGTCGCGCGATAGATGGTGCCTTTGTGCTGCGTCGCGTGTCGGGCCTGTTTGAAGGAGCCTTTATAATCAGTGCAGAATAATTGGATTTTCTTTCTTTATGTATGTAGGGCACGTAACACGTTGACCTTCTGTCGCAAATGAACGCCGAAGCTAAGAAGAAGGTGGAAGTCCTGTCAGAGGAATCCCTTGGAGTATAGTTGCTTAGTTTAAGTTTTATGCCCTGACTGGAGGCCTTCATTTATTAAAAAGATAGCGATGATGCGAAGATGCCATTCAAAAATACTTTGTCTTAGATGAACGCTGAATCGAAGAAGAAGGTGGACGTCCTGTCGGAGGAGCTGCTGCCGTACATCATCGCGGAGCAGGAGCGGCGAACCACACTGTACAAGCGCGTCATGACGGCCATCCAGAACGGCGAGAAGGGCGTCACCATCGCCGAGATACGCAACAAGCCGCCCGCCATCATACGGAAGGGTACGAGCGTTGTTGCTGTTTGTGCTTAAGTTCTTAACATGTTTAGGGCACCGCCTCGGGCGATGCGGCTTGCGACGCGGCTTGCATCAAGCGAAAAGCGAGCGCGTCACCTGTTTGTTATCTCCCTTCGCGCCGCAAGTCAGTCGTGTCACGGTGACTCGTGGCATGCTCTAAACAACTTCTTTCATTTGTTTTCTCCACAGTAGCTGTCTCAAGATGTGTGTCGCTGGAGCGTGCAGCTCGTGGCCACGGGGTAATAGTAAATCAAGTGACAGAAAAAAATGATTCAGTTTGAATGTTGGCAATTCTGTCTTTTTGGTCGAAAATCTCTCTTTCTGTCGCTTGATTCGCCGTCGAATTAAAATTATGTTAAAACGTGTCCGTTCGTTGTCGCAGGTGTGATGTACCGCTGCCCCACTAACCGCGCGCCGCGGGAGCCCGACGGCTCCGGCGCCATTCTGTGCGAAGACAACCTGGACCCCACGCCCATCATGTTCGAGTCCTGCCTTTCCGCAGAGGATAGGGAGCTCTATGTGGCAGACAAGAACTACTTCTTTTGCAACCGTGAGTTTATATTTAGCTGTTATTTTTCATTTTTTTCGAACGAATTCCCTTAATGCGGTTTGCAGTAGGAGTTGACTGGTAGAAATCGTTACGGAAGGAAAAAGCGTTACGCTCCCTTTATGCGACTTACTCTCTTTCTCTTTCTATTATATTTCGGTCTGGCTCTCATTCGCCAAGTGTGCAAAAGCAAAAGGAACTTCGTTCCAACCGCGTGTTGTCGACAACTCCAGCTTTTTTGCTTGCTAACTTGGTTTTTCTGCTTGAATGTCAACTTTGAACCAAATCCACTTACAAGCTTCAATACAATGCAAGCAACAGTTAGCGTCTCGCGCTTGTCTCGTGCGCACGCTCATACTAACTAGCTCTTGTTCTACTCAACTCAGAATAGTGATTCCAAGATTCAATAAATCCTAATCCTAACTTCCTAACTAATATTATAAATGCGAAAGTAAGTTTGCTTGTTTGTTTGTTACCTTTTCACGCCTAAACCACTGAACCGATCATCCTGAAATTTGGCATATACGTTGTCAGATGTACAGAAACGGACATAGGGCACCTTTCATCCCGAAAAAAAGTACTGTTCCTGAGGAAAACAAGAATAACGTTCTTATGATAATAGATGGCGCCACGTGTCTTTCGAATCATAATTGAAATTATATTATTATAGAAACTTTAGTAGTGTGGTAAGGGTATTTTTAATAATTTAAGTACCTAATACATTTTGTGAGTCTATAGTGTCGATAGACCGGTTTTTCATTCTCCTATCTATAATACCCCGAACAACCCTAATTGATTGTCAAATACTAAATTTACGCGAGCGAAGCTGCGGGCAAAAGCTAGTCGTTGATAAAATGAGGAACAACGATAGCCCTTTGTACTAATGGAAATATACCTGCAACGGTCGGAATCTAGCGGTAGTCTCAACTCCAAGAGACCAGCAACCGAAAATGTGGATGATTGGCGTACGCCATAACGGCGATTATTCCTGATGTCCACTACTTGTTTGGCCACCACTGGGGGACAGCCAAAGAGAATGAAACCAGGCTATATAGTCATTGGGGACAGCGAAACAACTTTTAAAAGTTATTCTCGCTGTCCACCACTGGGAACATTAATGGTTTGAATAGGTCGAATCTGATCCAAAACCGAATCGGGGCACCTCCGACTTCACGTAGTATTTTGGCTGCTACCCATAGAGTGTATATAAAGCGGCGGGGTAAGTACGTAACACACTAACAGTAGGAATGGGTTTCATTTTGACAGTTCAACAACATTCATTGCGTTATTTACGTTGTTGAGCAGACAAATTTTTCGAACATATGAAACAATGGATTAGCAATAGGCTACAAAATGATTCAGATTGTGATAGATTGTGTGTTACGTAATTAGGGTGCTGGAGGCGCGGAGGGAGAGCAACCCCCGCCTGCTGAAACAAAGCATAAGCACCCGTGCGAGCCGTAGTGGTTGAGGCTGGTCGTAGGCGACCAGCAAGCCTGCGGAGGTGAGCATGGGGGTGCCTATCCTTTGTTACGTAAGGGCGAAGGGGTTACACTTCCCGCAGCGCCGGGGACGATGCAGAAGCAACTAAGTGTTTTGAGGTTAGGTTACAATAATTTGTCTCCCAGTGGTGGACAACGAGAATAATTTTTAAAAGTTGTTTCGCTGTCCGCCAGTGGTGGCCAACAAGTGGTGGACATCGGGAATAATCACAAAACGGCCAACTGTCGCAAAAGACGCTAAGTTCGATAGCACCCGAGACATTCCAACACACAACAATTTTCAAAACCTGTCAGTAGATGGAGTCGCCAAAACTTCTGGTAATGAATTCTACCCCAGAGCGACCGTCGAAGTCAAGAAAACCGGTCATATACCCCTTCTTCCCCACTGCTCAACTAGATTGCTCAACAGCATAAAGTTGACCAGTGGGTAATACTCGCTGATCAACTAAAACTGCATAACTATATTAATTATTGAGTTAATGTAACTTAGGATAGGACAGTGCATTTTGTTCATTGTTCCGTTGATTGAGATAAAGATATTTGAAAATTTATTACAGGCTTCGCCACAACAACCCGTGGTCATGCGCTATTCGCATCCAGCGGATTCCCGCGACCGTAAGCCGACAGTCTGCATAGTGGGGGCGAACCTACGACGCACCCTAAATTGTCCAGACACTGATATAATCAATAATAATGATGATATATTATAATAATTGCTTTAACTTGTATTGACCGTTGTTCAGGGCACAAGATTGAGGGGCCTGACCTACCACGGAACGGCACCAGCGTGATCGGCTGCGCTCCATTCGAGCGCACTTCGCTGAACTACACCAGCCAGAAGTGCGCGCTCGAGGACACCGACGACGTGGTGGTGCACTACCGGTACTATCCCGACAGAGTGAGTACCTATTATTGTGGAAAGATGGCATAAGAAACTCGTAAAAACTTAGCACAAACTAATTTGAGCGGTTGGTGTCTTGAGTCCAGCATTATATTATTTTACTGCATGAATGAATGTTGCAAAGGCACTGGTTGTCTTACTGTTTGTTTGTTGTGGGGAATGGGGCACAATATCTCAGAACACAATACTTTTGGAATAAGTTTGGGGAAACCTGTGTGCGTGTGTCGATGACTCGAGAGTAGATTAGTTCCTTATTTTTCCACGCGGCGCTAGCGTCCCGGTGCCGCAGTTATGGCGGCAATTAATCAGCATCCCAATGGGGGCTACCGTTTTTGTGCTCACCAGTTGGCGCCACTGTCGAATAAGGTCCTGTTGCAGTACTTTTATTTGATTTTTTTGGATAAGTTTAAGTACCCTTATATTCATAGTACATATTTTATTACATTTTAAAACTTCAAATGAATATTAGATTATAATGTTCCTAAAATTGGCAAGCATGAAGCAGACAAATCTTATTCTTCCTTCAAGTGCTACTAAATTAGATCCTAACTTTTTACATAAAATCTTAAGCCATAATTAATCAAAAATGACACAACCATTACAGCTATTATGAATCATTCGATAAAATCCGTGATAAAAAATCCCGGAAACAGTGAACGTTCAGTACATATTTTGACATCTAGAGACCTTACTCTACATAAGCGCCTCTAGCAGTCATAGTATTTGTAACAGTTACGCCATTCTTGATTAATTATGGCTTAAGATTTTAAGTAAAAAGTTAGGATCTAACTTGGTAGCACTTGAAGGAGAATAAGATTTGTCTGCTTAATGCTTGCCAATTTTAGAAAGATTATAATCTAAATATTCATTTGAAGTTTTAAAATGTAATAAAATAAACATGCTATGAATCTAAGGGTACTTAAACATATCCAAAACATCAAATATAAGTACTGCAACAGGATCTTACTCGCCAGTGGCGCCAACTGGTGAGCAGAAAAACGATTGCCCCCATTACCCCGCATGTTGCAGTATCATAATGTTCGGCGAAGTCATAGCGGTTTCAACAAGTTAAACTTGATCATCGTACACATATTGTTTGGACTATGTGGGTCATTGCTTTTTTTTCTCTCAGTTAGTTCTCTCAGTATAACATTATTATCAAATTATTGTGAATGTGAGGACTATGTGCGTCAGATTTTTTTTTTTTCACTTTCTCTGGTAGTTTCAATGATGATCTGGCAGTTTGAGTAATTTATGCGGCCTACCCAAATGTACTTTCTTTGGTATTGTTCGTCGAATCGTTGAGCTCCTTAAGTTCTGAGTTGAGCTGCACGATTACTGACAAATGTGTGCACTGACTGGAGCGGTATCAATCTGTGTGGTTCTTTCCTCAAAAGTCCATTTAAGATACCAATCTACATGGACTTCACATGATCTGATCAAGATTATGTCTAGACTTTAAAAGAGACTGTGACCTCTAAGTTTGTTTTGGCATTTCTTCTCAGAGTAGTCAGATAGGAAACGCCGACCTCATCTAGTTTAAAAAATATGTTTTTCGTGTAAAAGTGTTTGTACAAACCTACTTACAGAAATAAAATCATTTATCAGTTATCATTAGAATAATTAGGTAAATGAGCTTAGTTCTGTTCAATCTCTTTTAAAGTCCAGACATAATCTTGGTCAGATCATGTGAAGATCATGTAGATTTGTGTCTGAAATGGTATTTTGAGGAAAAACCACACAGATTAAGTGGACCTGTCCGCTCAGTGCACGCATTTGTTAGTAATCGTGCAGCTCAATTCAGAACTTAAGGAGCTCAACGGTTCGACGAAAAATATCGAAGAAAGGACATTTGGGTAGGCCACAAAAATTATTCAAACTGCCAGACCATGATTAAAAATAACAGAGGAGGAAAAAAAAAGCAACAATGACCCACATAGTCTTCACATTTACAATATTAAATATTAAATGACAAATGTAAACCAGTCTGACCGGTACTCCCCAAGTGTTGCCCGTTACAACAGGCATCGCAATGATGGGCAAATATGTGCTTTTTGGTTTCATTGGTGCTTCTTGCAGCTGCAGTGGTATTTTGTAAAGTTTCACCGTGCAAACTTAAGGCGAAAGCGTCAGGGAAGCCCGCGAAATTCAAAGTTTCTTACGTTTTTTGCAATTTGTTGGTCAGTATCAAGTTGTATGTCGATCTAAATATGATTCGCGGCCGTAGCAAATATTTATTTATGGAATTATAATCAGAAAAATCATCAATACATCTCTATAAGTTCATATTACCGTAATGAACGACTATTTCATGAAATCTTGACATTTGACGGCAATTCTAACTTAAGGAGTTGTATTGCTGATTCTAATGATTACAATTCTGTAAAGCCGTATTTGTTGCGGACGTGAATTATATTTTAATCAACATACAACCTGACACTGACCTGCAAATTGCAAAAAAACGTAAGTAAATTTGAATTTCGCGGGCTACCTTAGCGCATCCCCGTTAAGTGAGTTTGAAGTGATCTGTCAGTAGTGTCAATCGCTAGCACCAGCCGATTAATTCTGTAGAAAACTCACCATGAAAACTGTGAAGTGAGCTGTCATTCCGTCTGATGCTTGGGATTGACACTAGTGATGTCTTTCTTCACCTACGTTTCCACGGTGAGATTTTACGCCAGCTAGTATACTTAACGTTCCCTTTCCCCGCAGACGTACAAGTTTGTGTCGGAGTTGGACCCGGACCGCGAGGTGTGCGAGCACTGGAACCCCTGCCAGGTGGGCTACATCTTCAGCCTGCCCGGACCCGACCAGGCCACGCCAGCCACCGAACTGTGGCGTAAGTCTATCTCATATCTAGCAGTAAAGCTCTTCGTGAAGGATCATCAGGTCGGCTTCCAGTCTTACAGGATGCAGCTGAATACTAGAATTTGACATGGAGCGACTGCCTATATGACCTCTACAACCCAGTAACTGGTTAACGCGATACCTCTTGCCAAGACTAGTCGTCAGACTTTCGGGTTTATGACTACCCATAACAACTGCCAAAGACCTATGAATGACAGCCGGGACTACAGCTTAACGTGCATCCCGAGGCACGGAGGGGTCTTGGTTTGTATCAGAAGTATCAGGTGTGTGTCAGAAGAATTACTATCGAACCTATTTCTGCAGACAAACGTTGCTGTGTTTCCATTTAAAGAGTGTGGGTGCACAAGCTGTCTCCAGGATGGCATCGCATCTGCAACGCCTCTGGTGTTGTAGATGTGAGACATTTCTTGACAGGCGACTACTTACTATCAGATGGGCAGTTGACTTGTAACAAACCACCTTTAGTTTTATTTGGCTGTTATGCATTCTGATTTAAATGGTATTTCATATTATAATTTCAGATAACTACAGTAAGTTGTTGATTTTTTATTTATTTACATTGCCTCTAAAATAAAGTCATGAGTAATGCGAATAAACCATCCCTTTCGTTGTAACGAAATACTATATTGTAAAAAGAAACAATATTTTAAATTAGAATGATTAAAACAAGAAACGAATAACCGATATTTTCTATTTTCAGCTGGAGGCAAGTATCATAGCCAATATTTCAGCCTATAATGTCTGGAATTGAAATTATACTGCTGCCACTTTTCAATTCGACGACCCACATTCCACTTTTACAATGCGGCCGATGAAACATGGCCGGTCCCATGGTCTAAAAAACAAGGTCTGGCATTCCGGGAGTGACACATGCTTACGTCACTATCCAGTTGCCACTTTATTGCAACAAAACACGAATTGTGGAAACATTTTCAGTCACCATTCTGTTAAAAAATATATTTATAGCATTTAAATTGTCGTTTCGTTTTTCTAATCAAGTGAAACTATTCAATTTAAACATATACCAACGTAATTGTTAGTTAAAACCTCATTATTTTATCGGATTCGCACAGGTAATAATGGCGGTTGGGGACTTATTATTACACACTACTGGTAACACAGCGGTGATGACGTAGGCTTGTGTCACCCTGTGTGTCGGAATGCTATACCTGGCGAAGTATATTATTATACCATGGCCGGTCCGAACTTTGCGCAGAAGGCTGCGCAATAACATTTTTTAGGAACTAAATGGTGACATGAGAGCAAGTGTTAGTGAGAGAACATGCACGAAAGTTCGGAGAGCCTATGTTCAGACCGGCCATAATGATTCATCGGCCGTATTGTACCTTCTTGATGAAATAAATAATGATGATGCTATAAAATGTTTTGATATCCACGTGGAAGGAATAAGGGGCACAGATGCTCTATAAATAATGTTATAAAATTAATTTGTTTTATTTTTCAGACACTGATGCTGGTAAAATAAAAAATAATATACCTTACGTTTTGGTTTAAGTTTTTTTTTTATATCAATAATATTTTGTTTTTCTTTATTTCTTTTTCTGACAGAAATTTCAAGTAAGTAGTTAGTCACGTCGCGTTAAAAAAAATAGTCAAATCTTTTTTTTCAAATAGGCACATAAAAGGCACTTTTGAACGTCAAAATTTACAAGAAAATAGAACTGATTCTAGTTTAATTAAAATTAGTATAAACAATTGAGTAAAAACATTCTGAATTCATTTTTTGTTAGTTTTTTACGAGAATAATAATACCTCAAATCATTTATTTCAAATAGGCACATAAAAGGCACTTTTGAACGTCAAAATTTACAAGAAAATAGAACTGATTCTAGTTGAATTAAAATGAGTCTAAAAAATTGAGTATAAACATTCTAAATTAATTTTTTATTAATTTTTTTACGAGAATAATAATACCTACTATTGTGGTTTTGTCGTTTTAGGGGAAGGTAAGATAAATAACATATGTAAAAATACTCTTAACGAAGCTGAGAGTCACTTGTTCTTCCCGATAACATTTTTTTTTGTACTGGACCATACTTTGGAACATTCTTTTCGACTTTTTTGACGATTTTTTTTACGAAAACTTGTTGTAAATGTTATAACTTAATTTAAAATACTCCGACGATCTCTGGCCCTGCAGTCTCGACATGAATAGCGACAAAAATCTGTCGCTAAGTCGTATCGATGTCAAATTTCTTTAATAGATTTTCAACTTTATACTTTGGAAATAAAGTTGAAAATCTATTAAAGGAATTTGACATCGATACGACTTAGCGACAGATTTTTGTCGCTATCTAATGTCGAGACTGCAGGCCCTGTACTGTTGCATGCACCCAAAAGTATAATGTTTGCGTGCTTTACTTTGCGCACTAACGTGAACAGTGAAACTTCACATCAAAAATAAAAGCCGTTTTCCAGCAATAATTTTTGCAAAAAGTTACTTATTTTGATGTGCAGAATGCGTAGATGGCGGCTTCGTGATGTATCGTATTACACCCTGTACTTTAATAATAATATAATTATATTATTTTTCCTGCTCAATACCTATGTTACCTTCTCTATTAAGGCGCGTGCATACTGGCGCGACGCGACAGCCCAATATAAAGGCACCGCGTATCGTGCGACGAGCGGTGCCTTTGAGTCGCGCTGTCGCGTCGCGCCTGTTTGAAGGAGCCTGTATAAGTAATGTAGATAATGTTTATACCTATTAAGTTAACTTTTGAAATAAATTATCACTGATTCTTTTAACATTTACAGAAATCGTACCCCGTAAGTATTTTTTTAAGTACGTTAAATAACTCTTTTGTTTTTGTTGAATTCATGGTCAGTCTTTATTGATAATTGTTTTATTTTAGCTATTCCTGGTACGTACGTCGCATTAGTATATTATTTATCATTACACAAAACAAAAAAAAAATGGGGTCTTCAAGAATTCTGTAAGCACGCCTGAGAGTTACAATTTTATTTGTTAGAAATTTCTAACAAATAAAATTGTTACCCCAAAGCCTGCTTACAAAATTACAGATCAGGTTTATGGTACTAGAAAATGTACTTATATTTTTTTTGTAAGTAAAATAGTCAAATGTTGCTAACTTTTGACCTTATTTTTTGCTTTGGGTGTTATAATTTTATATCTTTTGTTTTTATTTTCGTGACCGTTACTTGTCGAGTTCCTGTTACTTGTTGACAGGCCTACACAGTCCTCTCATACCTATTAACACTGTAATTTGAAAACATTGTAAAAGCTCCTTATTTTTAAAAGAGTAACCGTGGTGTTTCTTGCCGGCTCTTCTCCATAGGAAACAACCAATTGGAACCGTGCACCTAGCTTCTGACATTTCATAAGTGCCCATTTAGGTTTATGTGAAATAAAATATTTTGTTTTTTTTTTTAATTTATTATTTTTATTGAAATTAAAAGTACATAAATAACAACTTACATCTAATGAATTAACCTAACCTAACTAAAACTATTAACATATTAAAAAATGGCGTCAAAAAATTCCTCCGCATCGCTGTCGCCTGGTAATGTACCCAAGAGACTGGCGGCATTGCCACGTTGTATGGCAATGCTTAACTTTTGATTTTGATTTTTAGAAATTACTAACAAATAAATTAGTAAATTGTAGATTTTTATTTAAATACAAAAGTTTCTAACTTTTTTTACTTATAAAAAAGATATAAGTATATTTTCTAGTACCATAAATCTAACGTAACTGAGAGGCCGGAGGTCATTGCCGAAAATTGGGACCGTGGACCCCCAATACCTTTCATAGAATTCACAAAAAGTTTTACAATTCAAGATTACCTGTCGGCATAAATGTCAAACATACATACAAACTTTCATCCCCTAATTGACCCGTTTTGGGGATGAATTTTTAATAATCCTTCCTTAGTGCTGTCTTTCATTCTTCTGGAGGCAGTGGTTCAGCGTCGTCTGGCAGTGAATAATAAATAAAAATAAAATAATAAAATTTATTCAATAATAAAAATAAAATTATGATTTACATTATTTACAATCGGGGAAAGATAATTAAGATTATGATGATATGATGATGATCTTAGTTTTAAAAAAAAAATATTTTTAATTTTTAATTTATTTATTTTATTTAATATATATGATTTACTTACATTATGTAGATCAACGATACCCAAAGTGGTCTATATGGGCCCCTATTGTTAGATGTTATATTTTTAAATCTGTGATATCTTCTAAGATATTCATTTTAATGATATGCTGTAAAGCGCAAATTTGATCTACATTAAATGCACAACGTATGTAACGTATTTAATTGGATAAGGTTACCCTTATCGTATCCTTGTTTGTTGGTAGTATTAATATACTGTATTGTTTAAAATAACTTCGTAAATAACGCATAATTTTTTTGTAAATGTAAAAGATAAAAATGTTTACTGTGAAGATAGACATAATCGTTAATTTGCGAGAAGCTTGACATAATTCAAAAAGAGCAATTATATTATTGGCTATGATGATTTAAAAGTTCAAAAGTAGTGGTAAGCGTGCGACGAAGCATAAACTCACATCTCTCTTGCTCCCTCATTTTTAGGCTTTAGCGTAATGTTGTTTGTGTAGCAAAAAGAATAAAATTTGCTGCGTTCACCTGTATTAACTATATAACACAGTATATAGTATTAACTGCAATTTTTTTTGTTGTGTCACCCTTTTTGCCAATGAGCGATATGCCATCCCCCACCCTAATTACGTAACACACTATCTATCACAATCTGAATAATTTTGAAGCCTATTGCTAATCTAATGCTTCATATGTTCGAAAAATTTGTCTGTTCAACTACGTAAATAAAGCAATGAATGTTGTTAAACTGTTAAAATGAAACCCATTCCTACTGTTAGTGTGTTACGTAATTACCCCGCTGGACTTTTCTGTACACATTTTTAAGATATACAATTCCGTAGTACACTATTTTTATCAAACTCGTACGGTTTAGCCAAGCAATGTAAGCAACCAAAAATATGTTTGTTTAAGACATCGTTAAATGTTACAAATCTTTGATGTAGATAAAGGAAAATAATATTGAAACAAACAAAATTTTCAGAGGACGATAAGAATGAAACAACATTCTTGGCGCAGAACTACTTGACGAGCACTCGAAGAGTGCAAATACCCGCGGGCTACGAGTACGACGGGGTCGGCAAGTACCTGTCTAACGGAGACCGGGTGAGCGAGACTATTACTGCAATGCTTCTCTCGGGCGCCAACTGTATGAAAGAAAAAAAAAAGCACCTGTGGAGAATTATGATAAATAATAATATTAAACGTTTATTTCGACCAACAAAGGCAACACAACATAGTATAAAAATACTAGCTTTACCCGGCCCGGATTCGCACAGGGAACACTAAGTATCTAACACCTACTCTACCTACCTACCCTACCCTACCTACCTACCTACCCTACCCTACCCTACCATACCTACCTACCTACCCTACCCTACCCTACCTAACTATCCTACCTACCTACCTACCCTACCCTACCCTACCTAACTATCCTACCTACCTACCTACCCTACCATACCTACCTACCTACCTACCCTACCCTACCTAACTATCCTACCTACCTACCTACCCTACCCTACCCTACCTAACTATCCTACCTACCTACCTACCCTACCCTACCTACCTACCTACCCTATCCTACCCTACTATACCTACCTACCTACCCTACCCTACCCTACCTAACTATCCTACCTACCTACCTACCCTACCTACCCTACCCTACCCTACCTAACTATCCTACCTACCTACCTACCCTACCTACCCTGTCTACCTACCCTACCTACCTACCCTTCCTACTTACCCTACCCTACCTTCCTACTTACCCTACCTATCCTACCTACCCTACCTACCTACCCTACCCTACCCTACCCTACCCTACCTAACTATCCTACCTACCTACCTACCTACCTACCCTACCTACCCTACCTACCCTACCTACCCTACCTACCCTACCTACCCTACCTACCTACCTTTCCTAGTTACCCTACCCTACCTACCTACCTTTCCTAGTTACCCTACCCTACTTACCTACCCTACCCTACCTACGCGCCCTACCTACCTACCCTACCTACCTACCTACCCTACCTACCTACCTACCCTATCTACAAACCTTGTCCTGACAATAACGAACACAAAAAAAGAATTATCCAATTTAGTGCAGTCGTTCGGAAGTTATGCGCGTACACACATTTCGGCGATTCATTTTTATTTATATATAAGTAGATTACAAACTTCAGTTACTCAGTACGTGAACCGTACAGCAAGGGTTCAGGTACTGTCAATCGAGCCTCGAAAATGATATTTATTTTTGTAAATTGGTCCAAAAATAAAGATCACTTTAACACGTCACAATAAATAGTTTTAAAACTAGATGAGATCGGTGTTTTCTATCCGAGACAAAAGAACGAAACAAACTCAGAGGCCACGGTCTGATTTAAAGTCCAGACATAATCTTGGTCAGGTCATGACTTTGAAGACCATGCAGATGATGTCAGTTCTCCTCGCCAAACATACCGCAATCTTTATGGAGTAAAGACTTTAACAAGTGCGTCCAGACTTTTGCCCTTTTTAAATCAATCAGTCTGTTACTCCAATGTCTGTTGCTACGGCAGTGGCTATGCTTGGAGTTTCCGTACGTGATCGAATCAAAATTGAAGAGATACGTGGAAGAACCAAAGAAGAATTGAAAAAAAATTATACATTGACATGAATATTTACTTTGTAAAATAGTATATTATTTTAATTATTGTGAATGTAAAGACTATGTAGATCATTGTTTTTTTTTCTTTCTTTATTAGTTTTAATCATGGTCTGGCAGTTTGAGTAATTTATGCGGCCTACCCAAATGTCCTTTCTTTGGTATTGTTCGTAGAATCGTTGAGCTCCTTAAGTTTTGAGTTGAGCTGCACGATTACTGACAAATGCGTGCACTGACTGGACAGGTCCACTCATTCTGTGTGGTTTTTCGTCAAAAGACCATTACAGACTCAAATCTACATGGTCTTCACATGATCTGACCAAGATTATGTCTGGACTTTAAAAGAGATTGTGACCTCTGGGTTTGTTGCGGCCTTTCTTCTCAGAGTAGTCAGATAGGAAACGCCGACCTCATCTAGTTTTAAAATATGATTGACGTGTAAAAGTGTTTGTACAAACCTACTTGCAGAAATAAAATCATTTATCATTTAAAACTTAAGTGGCAGTGGGCAGGGTGCATTGCTTGCAGAACAAATGGCCGATGAGGTCGACAGGTTCTGGAGTAGCGACCACGTATTGGACGATGTAGCGTTGGCAGGCCTCCTACAAGGTGGCCGCAGGAATACGCTGGATGCGAGAAGCACAGAATCGGTCCAAGTGGCGATGCTTGGGGCAGGCTTATGTCCAGTAGTGGACGTTTTCCGAATGAAATGAGAACTATGGTGATGAGCCAGGTACTCCGGCGTCTTACGAGAAGCCATGTACCGTGACACTTAACCTTGGAATTCTATTATCGAATTAATTTATTTTATATATTATTATAATTTTTAATATAGTATCGAATTAATTTATTTTCCAGGCTACCGTTAGTAAAAAGGAGAATGTAAGTGTTTCATTACCTACTTATAAATTACTGACCGTTATAGATTTAATATATGTGTCGGAAATACGTTAAATCAATCGTTTGACTTTGACTAATCGGGACGCCAGCGCCACCAGGCGGCGCTAGACAGAGTCTACAATATAACGCTCGACCAGAGTTAAAGCAGAGTTGGTCGGTGGCGGTCCAGCAGTGAACACGTTTAGAAACTGTCGCGCGTTCTGTATAGTTGTGTCGTATACCTACAGTGTGTGGTTTGCTAGGGTGATTAATTTGTTCGTAAATTATAATTTGATTTGAACTGCAAACGGTTTTTCTATTGTGCAATAACCAACACTTCCCATAGTACGCCCACAGTAGTTCAAATGAATCAGATGTGATGATGTACTTACATTATGTACTTAACTACTTTAACTCACACACAAAATTATTACTTGTTAAAATTTTGGAAACATCATCTACTTTTCAATATTTGTAAATATGTGAGCATCATGTATCTATCACATAATTAATTTACCTGCCTTTGCATTATATTTAATTCTTTTTACCTATTGTGGTATAGTAATTTTATTCTAGGTGCATTGTCTTCACATATGATTACATAATTAATGTGAACTTACATAATATTGTAAAACATTTTAGAAGAGTAACGGTGGAGTTTCTTGCCCATTCTTCTCCATACGAAACTACCTTTTGGAAGGGGCAACTAGAATCAATTCTATTTTTTTGTATATTTTGACGTTCAAAAGTGCCTTTTATGTG
Organism: Dryobotodes eremita; assembly: GCA_917490735.1. Taxonomy (NCBI): domain Eukaryota; kingdom Metazoa; phylum Arthropoda; class Insecta; order Lepidoptera; family Noctuidae; genus Dryobotodes; species Dryobotodes eremita. Next base: position 12,425,414 of record OU823270.1, read on the forward strand.
CCTATTTGAAATAAATGATTTGACTTTGACTTTGATGATGTGTGAGAGAGATGTTCAGATGTGAGTGGAAATGCCGGGAGGGGTCACCCTAGGAAGACATATAGTGCCCTTATTGGTGATGTTCTTCAGAAATGTCAGGTGCGTAGTACTCGCAACCGGCGTGCGTGTATGACCAGATGTATGAACGTAAACGAGGCAAAAGGAGTATGTAAGGATCGTAGCAGGTGGCGTTCTGTAGTTTCTGCCTACCCTCATGGGAAGAAGGCGCGAGTTTATGTATGTATTGTCCGTAATTATGATGTTGAAATAAATATACAAATAAAGGTTTATGTCTCCACCGTATGTAGTAGCGCCGCGTCTGCGGGGCTTCTTTCGTGGGACGGACTCGACATAATCATTCACAGGCAAAAAACTCATTTGATAGAAAACATGGACTACCTCATACACATAGTTGTAATGAATAATTACATGGTTTACATTTCATGTTACAGGATACAAACGTAAGTTTTTAATAGCTGTTAAGTTATAAAATAAGCTGCGGGGTAATTGCGTAACACACTAACAGTAGGAATGGCTGTCATTTTGACAGTTCAACAACATTAATTGCGTTATTTACGTTGTCGAGCAGACAAATTTTTCGAACATATTAACCAATGGATTAGCAATATCCTTCATAATGATTCAGATTGTGATGGATAGTGTGTTACGTAATTAGGGAGCAGCTCGACAGTTTTGATTTACCAAGAAGAATGTATCAATAGCCAAAGTTATGTCTATTTGGTGAACAAAAGAAACAGCAATTATATTTAATTGAATTTGCTTATTAACAGAACTTCGACAATATAGAGGTGAGAAACGAAGTATTCGAAGACTTTGTTGAAATCACAATGACCTTTCGCCCGATGCGAGCAGAGGACGCCACCACGTATTACGTGCGGTTTAAAGATGTTGGGAGGGCAAAATCCATCCACGTACCTCTGGTCACCCTCAGTAAGTAATGATAAAATAATAAAAATAATAAAAAAACGTTTATTTTCTCCACCACATAATGAAAAGTTAGTACAATACATAATTGTGTGTACAAAAACACATAATGTTGTATTGTGTTGTGAGTAATAAAGAAAGAAAGAAAATACTTTTATTTGCGGTTAACATAACGCAAAAAAAGAATACAAACACAAAAAAGAACAAGTTGGGGGAAAATATGCGTCACATCCACGCAAAACGGCCATAGCTCAGCATAATGCTGCAACCCTATGTGGGATCGAGACCCAGTACTGGTTTTCAGCGACAGCTGACGTTGACGTGATGACGTCGACTAGTGTAAAATACAATGAGATATAAAAAAAAAACACATGTGGCACTCGGGGACTGCCGCGGTAAAGCTATTGCATAGCATTTTTTATCAACTTATGCAATTATAATTATTTATTTATTTTTTATTTATGCAGTATTTCTTTTTCTTTGATATTAATTCAAGTACAGTCGTACTATATACATACACGTTAAGCGAACGCTCGGCCGAGCTACATGGTAGGCAGAGTGGGGGGTGTTAGGTTTTATTTTCGTTACGGAATTTCTTGATTCGGTCGCCGCGCTCAAAGCCCGCGATAAAAGCTATGCAATAGCTTAAATCAGGAAGAGAGAGAGAGATAGTATTTTGTTATATGTGTATTGTACCGTCGAACAAGTTATCGTCATTTTGCCTCTGACACCAAGTTGTTGCAATTATGCTCTACTATTTCTTCTCGTGTTTTTTGCGAAGCATGTAATACCTCTCCAAGTATCCATCGCTTCTTTTGTTAGACTATTTTTAGGGTTTCCTAACCAAAGGGTAAAACGGGACCCTATTACTAAGACTCCGCTGTCCGTCCGTCTGTTTGTCCGTCTGTCACCAGGCTGTATCTCAAGAACCGTGATAGTTAGACAGTTGAAATTTTCACAGATGATGTATTTTTGTTGCCGCTATAACAAAAAATACAAAAAAAACAGAATAAAATAAATATTTAAGGGGGCCTCTCCTATACACCGGACATGGTTTATTTTCCGTTTTTATAGACAATGGTACGGAACCCTTCGTGCGCGAGTCCGACTAGCACTTTGGGCGGTGTTTTATTTTAGGGTTTCGTCGTCAAATGGCAAAAACGGAACTCTTATAATTTCGTCATGTCCGTCTGTCCATTTGGACATTACACAGCCGTTTTACTCGGACACTATTTGCACTATACCGATGAAAATTGGAAAGAAGATGTATTCTGTGTACCGCTAAACAATGGTGTAGCGAAATTACGAAAAAACACAATTAGGGGTGACTCTCCGCATAGATGAAATAGAGGGATGAATAATTTTATTAAATGCACATGGTTGGAACCCGTAATTAAAAGCTGTTTCTAGGTGACCATTTTTCTTTTGTTTCGCATCGTTTCTTGATGTTGACGAACGTTGCAGGCATGGGACAGACGCGGTTCACACCGCAGGTGGTGTTGTGGCTGCCACCACAGCGGCTCAACGCCACCAGCATGGAGTTCACGTGCGGATGCTGCACGCTGCGCGGCATCATGCTGCGCACCACCTATGGCTCCGTGCGCAACTTGGAATTGGAAAAGTACCACCTGCGCAAGTTCATCGACGAGTATGTTATACCCACACTAGTGCTTTGCACGACTATGTTATACCCGCACTAGCGCTTTGCACGACTATGTTATACCCGCACTAGCGCTTTGCACGACTATGTTATACCCGCACTAGCACTTTGCACGACTATGTTATACCCGCACTAGTGCTTTGCACGACTATGTTATACCCGCACTAGCGCTTTGCACGACTATGTTATACCCACACTAGTGCTTTGCACGACTATGTTATACCCGCACTAGCGCTTTGCACGACTATGTTATACCCGCACTAGCGCTTTACACGACTATGTTATACCCGCACTAGCGCTTTGCACGACTATGTTATACCCGCACTAGCGCTTTGCATGAGTATGTTATACCCACACTAGTGCTTTGCACGACTATGTTATACCCGCACTAGCGCTTTGCACGACTATGTTATACCAGCACTAGCGTTTTGCACGAGTACAATATGCCCGCACTAGCGCTTTGCACGAGAATGTTGTACCTGCACTAGCGGTTTGCACGAGTACGGTATACCCACACTAGCACTTTGCAGGAGTACATTATACCCGCACTAGCGGTTTACACGAGTATGGTATACCCGCACTAGCGCTTTGCACGACTATGTTATACCCGCACTAGCGCTTTGCACGACTATGTTATACCAGCACTAACGCTTTGCACGAGTACAATATAACCGCACTAGCGCTTCGAACGACTATTATACTCACGACCGCGACGATAAAACGAATAAACATTAAATTGTATTTTTTTCTTTTACAGTAAAGGAGTACAGTTGAGTATTGCACATTACACACTATTTTTTTTTAAAGTTCGTTGTCATTGTTCAATCATAAAAATAGAAAGGTTTAAGGCGATCGCGTCTATAATTTGTACGTCGGAGTTTTATATTACAACGCTACAAGATAATTTTGGCGCGTGGTTCAAATCGGAACTAACGCCGCCATCTTGTTTTGTCAATACACAAGACCGTAACAATTTCACAAATGTTTACCAACTAGGTCCCCTTGTCAGTGTCATTCAGGCACCAAAATATCCTTATAGAACTCATTGTAGGTGAGAAAGTATTATTACGTCGTAAGAATAAGGTCTTATGATTAATACAAGACAAGTAATAACTGGACACTGGCAGTCGGATTCAAGGTCGCTCGTCTGGCTACGGAGCGGGGTATGCTCGGAGTTTGTTTAAAGGATAAAGTCAGATTAAATGAAGTTATCCAGGGTCATGGGACAGACAGGATGCGGAAGACGGAGGAAAGGGTATTCTGGCGCAGCCTAGGAGAGACCTATGTCGAGAAGTGGACTGCAATAGGCTGAGTTGGTTGAAGTAATGATTAATCATCTGTTTAGGCAATCGGTTATCGACCTGGATACCGACCTCATAACTCCGCGCGACTTCGGCGACTACATCCTCTTGATACAGAATGATGACGGAAGCGAGGAGAAGATCAAAGCACTCACTCTCGAAGGTACATGAATCATGGTACATGAGCTGTATTTTGCCAAAACGGTCCCACCCACAATTTTGCAATATTCTACCAAAACGGTCCCACCCGGAATCTTGCAATATTCTACCAAAACGGTCCCACCCGCAATCTTGCAATATTCTACTAAAACGGTTCCACCCACAATCTTGCAATATTCTACCAAAACGGTTCCACTCACAATCTTGCAATATTCGACTAAAACGGGCCCACCCATATTCATGCAATATTCTACCAAAACGGTCCCACCCACAATCTTAGAATATTCTGCCAAAACGGTCCAACCCACAATCTTACAATAATTCCGTAAATTTTTCGGAAAAATCCGTTTTTTTTTTCGTTTTTAGTCTGCGTTAACTATCCAAAATAAAATAGTATAAGTAAAATATAAAATGATTACCTACAATGTTTTATTATGTTTGTTGCTTCATTTCGGCATAACTAAACCATACTAGCGACCCATTGGCAGTCGTGACGTCATCAGGGTATACACACATCAAAAGTGTCTAGGGATCGACCACGTTATTGCTAGTTACTAGAAATGGCGAAGCTACCATAGTAGCTAGGCCTTATCAGCGGATAAATCAAGTATTTTTATTATATTTTTTGAAACTCCTATGGATACTTTTTAGTAAATTTCGTCATTTGAAAAGGGAATAGTTTTTGAATTTCGGTCAAAAATGAAAATCTTCTGTCATGTCGTATTTCTAATATAATCCTGCCACGGGTTTGAGGCCAAGTCAGTAAAATTTCTGCCATACTTCTGAGTGGAATCAATACAAAAAAACGTTATTAAGGAGAGAAGACGTAATTTGAGCCGAGAAGAAATGATCAGAGCCGTGGGAATGTTGGAAGCTGGTTCTCGGCAACATGATGTGGCAATCGCTCTGGGTACTACGCAGAGTGTTATCGACTTTGGAGACGTTACCGCATCACTAGCAGCGTGGCAGAGCGACATGGAGGACGAGCTCGAATCACCACTCTCAGACCAGGTCTTTAGATACAAATTATTGCTCGACGAAATCGTACTGACCGCGATGATGTTGGTTACGAGGCTTCATAGCTCTTCAGGGATGTTAATAAGCGATCAAACCATACGAAATTGCTTGCACAAAGTCAATCTCCGTTCCCAAAGACCGCTACGTGTACCACCTATTGAGCCCCGCAATCGCAGATCCCGTTTATAATGGGCTTGTGAATACAGAAATTGGGCAGAAGAAGAGTGGCGTTTTGTGTGTTTTTCTGACGAAACCTGCTGTGGTATGAGGCGAGATATTAGACGTATACGGTATTGGATATCCCATGAATGCCAAGAACGTTTATAATCATGCCAGGAAGTCTATGCATACAGTGGTGGAATCATCATGGTATGGGCGGGTATTTGTATCGGGGTATCATTTAAGCTATTACCAATTTAATTAGTTTTGTGTTTCTTAAATAATAGGGTTTGTCCTCCAAATAGTAGATCTGTCACCAAAATGTGGTCACCAAACAATGCAAAATCAGTTCCACAATAAATCACCTAAAATCCTGAGATATAAGGTCTAGTACCAAATAAATGTTTTTGTATGTATTATATTGTGTTGCTAACAGGCACCGAGCCTTTGTTTCGGCGAGGCCTCCTATTTCTGAATGGCGATAGTAACGATAAGGCGTAGTCGACGGAGCCCCGCTTCGCGGGGCTCCTACTTCTGGGTGGTTTGAAAAAAAATAACCACGAAGGGGATGGCGGGGTCTTTCAGACCCCGCCATCCCCTTCTAACCTAACCTGTCCGAGTCGGGGTGCCCCGAGTCTCGAATTAATTTGATAATTCATACCTGGGAACAATTTTTGTTTATCTGAGAACGAAAATATTTCGTGGCGATAGATCTCTTTATTAGGTGATACAATTTGATGACAAATATAAATTTTGGTGATAGAAAATATAGTTTCCTTTGTATCGGCAGAAGAACCGAACTGATTTGGATCAGAGGCAATCTCAATGCACAGATTTAAGCTAAAACGATTGTATCAGATGTTGTCATTCTTTTGCGGACCAAATTTGGTGCTTCATTTCTGCTTATGCATGATAATACACGTCCACACACTGCTAGAGTCGTGGCAAACACACTTGCCTCAGCTAATATCAACGTCCTACCATGGCCTACTCAATCGCCAGACTTGAATCCCATTGAGCACGTATGGGATATGCTTCAAAGAATAGCTCTGCCAAATATGGATGCAGAAAATACACCAGAAAATCTTTGTCGCCTGTCGCAACGAACGTGGGCGGCCATTCCACAACGTGATTTGGATGGACTCCTATTATTATTGAGTATGCCGAATCGTGGCGATTATGTTATACGCGTTAGCGGCGGAAATACAGACTACTAATTGTTTATTGTACGCAATAAAAATACATTTATTTGTATCTTTTTATCACATTTTAATGTCAGGATTAACTAAGATGAAAAATCCAGCATAAGTGAAAATCACGAAAAATCTTTATTAATGCAAAAGCAGATTCGTCGATCTACACATGAGAAAACCATAATAAATCTAAATAGACATTTTTATTTAATTTCAATAGAGCAATACAATATTTTTTTAAATACACCTTCATCCCTAGACACTTCTGATGTGTGCATATGGTAGTAAAGATCCATAGAGGCGGAGGGGAGCATTGTGAATTGCGTGCATTCTTGTGGACAGTTGCAGAAAAGAGTATTTGCTTACTTAATTATTTATTTTTATTTTAGCACCTGGTAAGTTGAAGTACCTACAAGAGCCAGTATCTTGACCTATTTAGTAATACCTAATTGAGTACACTCATAATATTATATCGTAAAGATTAATACACAAAATCACGCCTTCTTCCCTGGGGTAGGCAGAAACTACAGAACGCCACCTGCTACGACCCTTACATACTCCTTTTGCCTCGTTAACGTTTATAGCGGTATCTACATCGCGACCTGCGAGCTACACGTCACACTGACGTCACGCAAAATCCTGCATCGTGCAAGCAGAGTTTACCGCGCAACTAGCATATATACAACGTCCCGATATCAAACGTCGAACAGTTGCCCACCAGACACGACACCCGTCTGGTCGGAGGATCTTCCCTTTTCTATGGAGTTATGAGTGAACTTTACATCCTGTTCCTCATACCTTTATACGTTCATGCATCTGGTCATATAGACACGCCGGTTGCGAGTATTACGTACCTGACCTTTCTCAAGAACATCACCAATAATATCACTATTATGGCGTCCCCTCTCGGCGTTGCCACTCCCATCTGCCATGTAAATACCTTTTGTTAGTCGCCTTTTATTCATCCTCTCAACTTGACTAAACCATCTAAGCATACTCTTTTAAATTTTTGTCACTACATCTTCTTTTAAACCGCACCGTTACCTTATCACATCATTTCTCAGCCTATCATTCATAGTCACACCACAGATACTTACTTCGCAAGGAACGCATTTCAACAGCATTTATTCTACTTTCATGCTTCTTTTGCCACACCCAACATTCACTTCCATACATATGCGTAGGCACCAGCACACCATTGTGAACAGTCAGTCGCGCCTTTTTGGTCATCAACTGGTTGGTCACAATCACCTGTGTAACACCATTCAATTTATTTCCCACATTTACTCGCCTTTCCACATGTTCAGCAATCTTTCCATCCCGAAGTCTGTTTACAAGGGATGAAAAGATTGATATATTTCCATCTCTTGTAAACAGACTCCCCATATATACAAACTCACTTCCTCCATCATTTATTTTCACACCACACAGTGATACACCCTCTTCTCTTTCAAATACCATGACTTTCGTCTTATACAAATTCAATTAATCCATCCATACTATAGCCCGACCATGGTCTAAAAAAACAAGGTCTGGCACTCCGAGATTGACACAAGCTTACGTCACTAACCAGTTGCCACTTTATTGCAACAAAACAAGAAGTATGGAAACATTTTCAGTCACCATTCTGTTAAAAAAAATATCAAGCATTTAAATTGTCGTTTTGTTTTTCTAATCAAACGAAACAATTCATATTTAAACTTATACCGACGAAATTGTTGTTTAAAACCTCATTGATTTATCGGATTCGCACACCTGTGCGAATCCGATAAATCAATTACCTAATAATATTACCTAATAAAGATGGTTGGGGAGTTATTATGACACACTACTGGTAGCACAGCAGTGATGACGTAGGCTTGTGTCACCCACGTGGCCACTGTGTCTCGGAATGCTATACCTGGCGAAGTATATTATTATACTATGAGCCCGACCACTTATCTGAGACTGTTCCTGAGGTAGCTGCGCAGTGCGGGAGGGGTGTGGTGACGCGCCGCGCGAGCTCACTGATACGTCAGCTTGTGACAACTGTCACCCGTTTAAATCAAAACTCTTAAGCACTCTATAACTTGAGAAAGATTGTAAATGAGTCCGTCGTCCTAATAGCGTATAATGCCTACGTAACATCTACTCTACGCTATGGAATTATATACTGGGGAAATTCTACTGACAAACTCATCGCATTTAAGGCGCAGAAGAAATGTTTACGATCTGTCTTCCAGCTAAAATCAACTGACAGTTGGTTGCCATTTTTTTTAAAGTATAAGTTGCTAACCCTGCCATGTTTATATATTTATGATACAGCAGTATTCGTGAAATCAAACTTACATCTATTTGAAATACTGAAGTGGAAATGTCGCAATAATGAGATTTGTGCTAATACACACAACACAGCATTTTACACAAAAAGTTTTCTAGGCATGGCACCCAGAATGTATAACAAAATACCGAAGCCTATTAGAGACAAACGCGATTTGATTAATTAAAAAAAAACATTTAAACAGTTTCTTAGCGCAGAAGGCTTATTATTCAGTTAATGAATATCTAACCGATAATACAACTTATTTGGTAAGTAGTTAAATGCTGTGATTATGTTATATTTATCACCCTCTAAATCCTACTATATATTATATATGTCGCCGCGGAGATTATTCGGCCGTTAATTAAGTTGATTTTGTTTTATAACGGTACCTATCAATATTTAGAGGAGTTTTATGTTTATTAATAAATACGTTCAGATTTGGTTGGTAATGATTTTGGCATTGAGTTAATGTCAAAATCATAACTAACTAAATCTAGTTACGCTTCTAAAATTGAAATCTGATTGTTTTAAATAACTTGTTATTTTAGAACATTGTTTTGTAAATAGTAACACCTAAAACTTATTTACTTTTTAAAATGTAACGTTTAAACATCATCTGTTTATTTGGCGGGAAAGTTCTGTGTGTTTGACGTTTGCCTCTGGTGGGGCGATCGAGTTAATAAAAGGCGCGACTTGAGCGCGGAGCTTCCCTTTTCGCTGCCGATTTTGAAGAAGAAACATTGTGAGTAAAATCTATGTCTGTTTGATTAAAAAATATTGCATTAACTAGTTTACTTGTTTTTATTTTTACCGTAATCCTTGAGTTTGCCTGATAGATCAAATATAAAATGCATTGTAGCTATAGCAGAACCGATGACCAGAACAAGGTCAGCGGTTCTGCGTATTTTTAAAAATAACCTCCCTGTCTCAACTTCGACATCAGAAGTGGGATACTTACCTACTCTTTCTGTCCGTTTTATTTTATTTTTCAGATTGCATCTACCTACATTGAACAAGTTATCCTACGTGACACGATGGATACACCAGACCAGAACGGATCAACGGCACCGAGCGTACCAACGTGCACCATGTCCGGACCAGACGCCGGCGATGGTGGATCAACAACATCTGCCGACGTGGCGCCGCAACAACAACATGGCGGTAACGTACCTCCAGAATTTTACTTACATATGATAACGATGATGCAAAATATGAGTGAAAGGCTGTCGAAGCAACGTGATAAAGTTAAAATTACTGATGTATTTTTGCCTTCATATGACCCGGATGGCAACGTCGGTGTCCGCGAATGGTGTAATCATATTTCTTCAGCTAAGACTAATTACGAGCTCAGTGATTATGATATCCGCATGAAAGTGACTAGCTTACTAAAAGGTCGGGCTAAGATGTGGGCTGATAACTGGCTCGTTACAACGTCCACGTGGGACGAACTGCGTCAAAGTATTATCACTACATTTGAACCCGAAAATCGCTATTCAAGGGACGTGCTAAGGTTTAAGGAACACAATTACGATCCTACCAAAGACATTGCCGAGTTTCTATCCCGATCTTGGATTTTGTGGAGACGGGTTACTAAAGATAAACTTGACGATAATGATGCAGTGGAAGCGGTGATAGGAACAATTAGTGACGAACGCCTTCGGATTGAACTCATGAATGCCAGAGCTACCTCAGTGCCAGAATTAATTTCCGTTGCCTCATCTATTCGTGTTAAGCGTCCCAATCATCAAAATACCAACCAACCACCATCCAAACGTTTAAAATACTCTATTGATAATCGGAACGTCCCATATTGTAGCTTTTGTAAGAAGCCGGGGCATGCCTCTCGTGATTGTCGTTATAAAAATACGCCAATAGTTGTAGAGAAACAACCAACTGAGAAAACCTCTAGCGCCTCAGTGACATCATTACCTAAACAGAGTGACAATAGAATTTGTTCATTTTGCTCAAAATCTGGTCATACATTTGATACGTGTTACCGTCGAGAGAAACAGATAACCTCTAATGTGAATTCATTTATAAAGAATAAACAAAGTTTAAATACTATGCGTATGCGAGTTGGTGATATAATTATTGATACGGTATTCGATAGTGGCGCGGAGTGCTCTGTGATGCGCGAATCTATTGCAAATAAGTTGCCCGGGAAACGACGACAAGCAGTTAATTATTTACGAGGAATAGGCCCGTTTCCTGTGGTTTCCACTAGTATATTAATGACGGTGTGTGTTATTGACAATATAAACGTAGAGATTGAATTCCATATCCTGTCCGATTACGAAATGACGTCAGACGTGTTGATAGGTGCAAATCTTTTAAGCGAAACTGGATTAACAGTAATCATAACCCAAAATAGCGCGACTCTGTGTCCCCAGCCTCGCGTCTTGCACATGCGATCGACAGCCGGTTTATTTGATGATATTAATCATGATTTGAGCAATACATCTGAGGTTGATCAACTACTAACTCTTCTCAATAAATATTCTGATATTTTCACTCGGGGTTTTTCACAAACTCGTGTTAATACAGGTCAATTAGAGATTCGTTTAAAAAATCCAAATAAGTTTGTGGAACGAAGACCTTATAGGTTAAGCCCAGTCGAGCGTAAAAAGGTTAAAGAAATTGTTAGGGAGTTAATAGATAATAACATTGTGCAAGAGAGTAAGTCCCCATATTCGAGCCCAATTATTTTAGTTAAAAAGAAAAACGGTGACGACCGCATGTGCGTAGACTACAGGGAGTTAAACTCGAACACTGTCCGTGATCATTACCCCCTTCCTTTAATCGCAGACCAAATTGATCAGCTGGCTGGTGGTCAGTATTACACAACCCTTGATATGGCATCTGGATTTCACCAAATTCCTATTGCTGCTGATTCTATAGAGAAAACAGCCTTCGTCACCCCAGATGGTCTGTTCGAGTACAAAACCATGCCATTCGGGTTGTGTAACGCACCTTCAGTGTATCAGAGATGCATTAACCGTGCCCTAGGTCCTCTTTTGAGTCCCGGTAGTGCAGACGAAGCCCATAATGATAGCATAGCTCAAGTTTATATAGATGACGTCATCTGTAAATGCCGTGATTTTTCATCCGGTCTCGGATACTTGGAAAGAGTCTTTATAGCGTTACGTGAATCAGGATTTTCGATTAACATTGATAAGTGTCTGTTCTTCAAACAGTCCATCGAATATCTTGGTAATGTGATAGAAAACGGCCAGGTTCGTCCCAGTCCTAAAAAGGTCGAAGCTTTACTGAAGGCCCCAGTACCGACTAATGTTAAACAGGTTCGCCAATTTAACGGTCTTGCGGGATATTTCCGTCGCTTTATACCCGATTTCGCTCGAACTATGGCTCCCCTTTACGAATTGACTAAACAAGGCGCTAGGTGGCAATGGACTCATTTTCATGAAGAGGCACGTCAAAAGATAATTCATCACCTAACTTCTACACCGGTCCTAACAATATTTCAAGAAGGGGAACCTATTGAACTATTTACCGACGCTAGTAGCCTTGGCTTTGGAGCAATACTCGTTCAGATTATTAACGGACGGCAGCATGTGGTAGCGTACTTCAGTATGCGTACGACGGACATAGAAAGTAGGTATCACTCCTACGAGCTTGAGACATTGGCCGTAGTCCGAGCAATCAAGCATTTCCGGCACTTTCTTTATGGACGCCAGTTTAAAGTAATTACCGACTGCAATGCACTCAAAGCTTCAAAGCACAAAAAGGACTTACTACCCCGCATTCATAGATGGTGGGCCTATCTCCAAAATTTCGAATTTGAAATAGAATACAGGAAGGGCGAGCGGATGCAGCATGCAGATTACCTAAGCAGAAATCCGGATCCGTTGACTGTCAACGTCTTGACCAATAATCTGGATTGGGTAATTATTGAACAAAGACGTGATAACCACTTGCGGCCCATCACCGATGCTCTATATAATGGTGAAGATGTCCCCGGATACCTCCTTGAAAACAACGTCCTTAAATTTGAGAGGCTTGATGCTATCTTAGGCCTACAAAAACTTATTGTAGTACCAAAGTCCTTCCAGTGGAGCCTAATCAACACTTTCCACAGTGCTCTGAAACATCCAGGTTGGGAGAAGACCCTTCACAAAATAAGGGAAACTTATTATTTTGACAAAATGAGCACCACCGTCCGAGACTTTGTCGACAACTGTATTGTGTGCAGAACTTCAAAGCAAACGTCTGGAGCTACGCAGGTACAATTGCATCCTATTGCTAAGCCAGTAGTTCCATTTGAAGTAATACACATGGACATCACGGGTAAATTGGGAACCCATAATGAGCGAGAGTACGTCGTGGTAACTGTAGACGCCTACACTAAATATGTATTACTGCGCTACACTAATGATAAAAGTCAACACAGCACTTTGGTGGCTCTTAAACAGGTCATCCATCTTTTCGGAGCTCCAAGGCAAATAATCGTTGACGGCGGTCGCGAGTTTCTGGGAGAATACAAAAACTACTGTGATATGTTTAACATAGAAATACACTCCATAGCACCAGGCGTTAGCAGAGCCAATGGACAAGTAGAGCGGGTGATGGCAACACTGAAGAATGGTCTCATAATGATAAAAAACTATGAGACTCCAGACTGGCACACAGCGCTGGAAAGCCTTCAGCTTGCTCTCAACTGCACTGTCCATAGAACCACAGGCATAGCTCCACTCGCACTACTGACTCGACGTCAAAACTGTGTCCCACCAGAGTTACTAAATCTAGTTAACCTGGACAATGCATCAATCAACATTGAAGCCCTTGAACGCCATGTGCAACAAAAAATGACGCAGGTAGCTAATAAGGATAAAGCAAGGTTTGACAAAGGCCGAGCTAAAATTCACCGGTTTCAAAGAGGCGATTTTGTTTTGATAAAAAACAACCCCAGAAACCAGACTTCTCTCGACCTTAAGTTTAGCGCTCCTTACGAAGTTCACAGGGTTCTAGAAAACGACCGCTACCTTGTGAAGAAGGTAGTGGGACACCATGGGCGACCTCGCAAGGTCGCACATGATCAACTGCGGCGCGCCCCAGTACCTGGAGGGACCACCCAGGCGGCCGTGTCGCCACCAGACGATCAGCAAGCCGGGCCTTCCAGCATCGGGACAGCCTTGCAGCCGCTAACCACGTCAGACGCGTTGCCGCCTGCAGACGAACAACGATGAAAAACAACAACGGTGAGAGTCTTCCATATTGCTTCCTAATTTTATTCTGATTGTCTGTTCTACCAAAAAAAAAAAAAAAAAAAAAAACAAAAAGATGCTATTGGCGTGTGGAGCCGTCCAATAAGCCAACTAATTTATTTTAATGAAAACAAAAAGATGCTATTGGCGTGTGGAACCGTCCAATAAGCCACTAATAAGCCTATCCTAAAAGAATTAAAAATCCCCTGTGTACCACGGCGTACGAGACCGCCCAGAGCACAGCATCGACCTATCTTATCATCCTTAGAGCCTCTGTTCTATACAGCATCGATCTCTCATCCACCTATCCTTTCCTTCTACAAATAAATATAATTGTTACTGTTGTCATGTGGAATGAGCAGAAACATTGTTAAGAATAATAGGTAAATCTAATGTTACTACTGTCATATGAACTGACCAATAATGCTAACGATAACTATAGTATAGCTAAGCTTACTGTTTTTATGTGAGATGAGCAGTAAACACGTGTTACCATAATAAAATAATATTTACTTGATTTGTAGTCACGTGGAGTGAACAGTAAATATGTATGAATACATTTCCGCTGTAACCTTTACAATCAGGCTTGTGTGTACTGTGGAAGTGCCTGGCCTCACAATATTTATTTTTCAATTACAGACGAGACCAAGAGCGATGCAGAGCACGCATCGCGCATCAGAATGGCCGTGTCGCCGCGGAGATTATTCGGCCGTTAATTAAGTTGATTTTGTTTTATAACGGTACCTATCAATATTTAGAGGAGTTTTATGTTTATTAATAAATACGTTCAGATTTGGTTGGTAATGATTTTGGCATTGAGTTAATGTCAAAATCATAACTAACTAAATCTAGTTACGCTTCTAAAATTGAAATCTGATTGTTTTAAATAACTTGTTATTTTAGAACATTGTTTTGTAAATAGTAACACCTAAAACTTATTTACTTTTTAAAATGTAACGTTTAAACATCATCTGTTTATTTGGCGGGAAAGTTCTGTGTGTTTGACGTTTGCCTCTGGTGGGGCGATCGAGTTAATAAAAGGCGCGACTTGAGCGCGGAGCTTCCCTTTTCGCTGCCGATTTTGAAGAAGAAACATTGTGAGTAAAATCTATGTCTGTTTGATTAAAAAATATTGCATTAACTAGTTTACTTGTTTTTATTTTTACCGTAATCCTTGAGTTTGCCTGATAGATCAAATATAAAATGCATTGTAGCTATAGCAGAACCGATGACCAGAACAAGGTCAGCGGTTCTGCGTATTTTTAAAAATAACCTCCCTGTCTCAACTTCGACATATATATATATATAAATATTATATTATATATCCTAACTTCCTAACTAATATTATAATAAATGCGAAAGTAAGTTTGTTTGTTTGTTTGTTACCTTTTCACGCCTAAACCACTGAACCGATCATCCTGAAATTTTGCATATACGTTGTCAGGACTACAGAAACGGACATAGGGTACCTTTCATCCCGCAAAAAAGCACTGTTCCCGAGGAAAACAACAATAACGTGCTTATGATGATAGATGGCGCCACGTGTCTTTCGAATCATGATTGAATTATAACCCGAATTGATAGTCAAGTCTAAATTAACGCGAGCGAAGCCGCGGGCAAAAGCTAGTAATATTATAAATGTGAAAGTGTGGATGTTTGGATGTTTGTTACTCAATCACGCTAAAACGGCTGAACGGATTTGGATAAAATTTGACACATGGGTAGACTGTGACCTGGATTAGGACATAGGATACTTTTTATCCCGATATTCCCACGGGATCGAGATTTCTGCGGGTGAAACCGCGGGGCGCAGCTAGTATATAATAAAATGTTTAATATGATGTTATTCTAATAATTTAAATTTGTACAAATTTTGTATGCATAATTGTTAACTTTGTTTTAGCATACGTTTCGTGTCATTTAATTTTAACGAAATTTAATTCTGTTACATACCTACCTAAGTTTAGATACCTACTTTATTGATTTTTGTACGCCGTCAACGGCAAAACATAGTGTACGTATACATATTTTATTTACAACACCTGTTTTTACACCCACCTATGTTTTACAAATAAAAACTTTGACTTTGACTTTGACTTCGACCCCTTCCTCACCGCTCAGTTACCTCAGGAACGGTCTCAGTTAAGCGGTCAAGCTTTAATTACTAATATTATGCTAATCCATACTAATATTATAAATTCGAAATTAACTCTGTCTGTCTATATATTACCGTTTCACGCCTAAACCACTGAACGGATTTCTATTAAATTTAGCAAGGAGATAGATGGCATCCAGGAGAACGACATAGGCTACTTTTTTACTCAAAAATAATCCTAATAAGGGTGATATTGGGGATGTAAGTTTGTATGGGAAATTAAGTAAGTATTCTTTAGTTAGGGATATGAAACTTCAAATTTATGTTTTAAAGTAGGTAAGAAATAAAGAGTGACGCGATTTTTACGTTTTTTTAAAATCAACCCCCAAAAGGGTTAAAATAGGGATGATTTTAAAATTCACATGTAGGTAACATGGATTTTTTTATGTACCTACCTACGTGTCTTGAGGTAGCACTTACTCTTTATTTAATTAAAATCGATTACCTCGGTCAAAAAATATTACTATTTAAAATCACAAAATAACTTGGCAAAAATGTAAGTTATTACGCGTTCAATGGCGGCACTAGAGTATTTCAAATTAATGATTATAACATTAAAATGAATAATTATATTTTTAAGTTAGACATTTAGTCCCAGGTATTCACGGGCGATTTTTTTACGAGGCCTTAGTGTCATTGAAACCGGTTTTATTAATAAAAAATTACATTAGGTATATGAATTTATTGTCTGTTTGTCTGTTACGTTTTGTTGTTAAGATTTAGGATACCGAGACGTTACCGAGGGTTAATTTCCGACCTCCACGCGGGCGAAGCCGCGGGGAAAACCTAGTATTATTAAAAGTTGAAAAAAAAAACACGTGTGGCATTCGGGGACTGCCGCGGTAAAGCTATTATTGCATAGCATTTTTTACGAGTAGCAACTTATGCAATTATAATTATTTATAATTTTTTTATTTATGCAGTATTTTTTTTTCTTTGATATTAATTCAAGTACAGTCGTACCATATACATACACGTTAAGCGAACGCTCGGCCGAGCTACATGATAGGCGGAGTGGGGGGTGTTAGGTTTTATTTTCGTTACGGAATTTCTTGATTCGGTCGCCGCGCTCAAAGCCCGCGATAAAAGCTATAATAATAATAATCATTTTATTATCAGGCAACTAAAGGCCCATACATAAAATACACGAAATAATCTTATATAATAATAAACTAATACATATCAAAAAAAAAAAAAACAATATAACAGCTATGCAATAGCTTAAAGTGAAAGAAATAACGTCGACGCACAGCTAATAGAACTATGTTTATATTACAGATCCCGGTGGGTAATGTTGATTTAATTAATGAAATTTTATAATATTGATATAAATTTATTATAGATATTTTCAAGTTTAAGTGTTCAGAAATGCAAACAAACTAAAATATTTCTTTTTCTTTGTAGATCGTAGTAAGTACTGAAAATGTATAACTTAGAGACCTCGCCCACGGCGACTTTTTGTAGCGATGCAGTAGCGATGCTGTCGCGCATGTGTATCGATACAACCGCGATGCTGTCGCTGGCTGTGTACCTTCGCCTAGATACTGTATTGTTACTATCGCGATGCTGTCGCGCTTCAGTCGCGATTCAAACGCGATTCAGCATCGACACAGAAGATCGCCCACAGCGACTTTCACACATTCCTCAGCACCCCTCCCTCCGTCCTTCACCCTTCGTTCCCTCGATGTCGTCACAAACGGTCACGCATGTGTATCGATACAGCCGCGCGTTTGCATCGTTTCTGTTGCACGTTGCAAACGCGACTAACGCGCGATAGTAGCGATGCAGAAGCGCGTTTATAAAACGCGCGACAGCATCGAAGGAACGGAGGAAAGGAAAGGACGCACAGGCAACTGAAGGAACACGGGTGGGTTTTAGTCAGTAAGAGTCTGACACGCCCTTCCGTTCCGCCCAGAGCGGGAGAGGTCATTTGATGATTTAATAACCAAAAAAAAAGGTATAGATAATGTTAATGCTCCGTTCTATTTTAAATATAATATAGGTATTATGAATTTTAGAACCGAAACATAATTATGCGGACCGAAGTAACAAATTCTTCTGATTATAACTGAGTAGGCAGATATTTTGACGCAAGAAATGTCTGATTGCATTGACACATATTTTTGAAGCCGAAGCTGCCTCCTATATTTTGGCATCGCTTGTCTCGACAGATAGTTTTGTTGTTCTTTCGATTTTACGTAAAATTTGTGCTGCCACTTGTATACGGTCTTCCAAAAATTATCACATATATTTGGCGTCATATATTAATAATAATAATATTTTATTTGTTTAGACAACAAGGATCCATATTATGTTAGTTAGTTACAAAACTTAAAAAACTATGTTAGTGTGCTACATAACTAATTACTAAGCTCACAGAAAAACAATAGAAACAATATTTACATATATTCACCAGATGAAATGAATCACTCCTGCCTAACCAACACCTGCATGAAGTGATTCATTATCGGCGAGTTCAATTTGTCCATAAATGTCTTCAAAATGCTATTAGGACTTGACCGTGTTCTCTCGAACAGACACGCGGTTTTTCTTTTTTCTTTGAATGGATGAATCATGAAATCAGATATTATTGCCGAGCTGTCCGTAGTAAAATACAGGGCGGCAGGGATATCGTCTCGCAAACTTCTAAAAACTTCTAAACTTCTAAACCCCTAGCTTAGGTAATTAATAATAAAGTCTGCTGTTTCATAGAATACCTACGCGGTCAAATTGTATGTTTTTCATTTTTTTTTTCCGGCGGAATATTTCACCCCGCCCCCCCCCCCGCGTTGAAATTTGTCAAGTTCAGTGGTGTGTACTGAATCCGTGTTAACAGGTTGTACGTCCATGTCCCTGCCAGCCTGTATTTATGCTCGTGACTGTATTTAATATACAAAACAATCAATAATGCATATTCTATGTAAGTATGTAGCCCGTGAGCCCATTGTAATTGTCACAGATGTCTGTGTCACCAGGGCCTCTGGCCACCGTGGCAAATAATATAAATAATATTAGTCTAGTTTTGGTGCTCCCAGATTTTTCTCAGCTGGATGGCGCTGAACATAAAGACTTCGTATGTGTAATTGGAGCATTACTGCGTAGAAAAAGTAGACGCGATTGTGCACTTTACTTACTGAACTTGGACATATTTTTGTCTTACATCCTCTCGATTCGCCACGACCGATTAAAACTATATGTGTCATTTAGTTAGTACAATTTCATATATTTATAAATTTCATTTAGTTATTAAAATTTGTACTAAAACAGCAATATTTGTTAAGGGTGAATCCCGAATGTAAATTAATTTTAAAAAGTCTATCCGAAATATCAATAAATGTTTAATTATTCCGTCAATGAATGGTGAAAAACTGTCTTCTAAAATTGGGGAGCCTAGGAGGCGAAGTGAACTTTTTTCCAAAACTTATAAAGGTTTTCGCATTTTGAGTTGTTGTGGTTTTGTGATGTAGTATTATAAAAACAAATTGGCGGCGTTAGTTCCAATTTTGACCACGCACCAAAAGATCCTTGCACAACTATAAAGTGTATTGAAACCATAGACATAGAAAATGGACTGAGCGTTAGCTTCGTAAAAGTCACCACTCCCTAGAAAGAGACAAAGCGACGGTGCGGCCAATACCTGTAGTACTACTAATGAGACAACTACTGGCCGCACATTCGCTATCTCTCTCTCGTACTTTTCGGTCTGTATTCACTGCACAATTGAATATGGAACACTCATTCCATTCTCTGTCTATGATTGAAACTAAGTTTTTTTTTTTTTCTACAGATAATGGTAAGTACATGGTGGGGGTAGACCGTGGTAACTACACGGACTGCGTTACTGTATCACTTACTACTGCAACTTGTGCGTTTAGATGAGATGAGGCCGGCCAATGGGGATAAAAACTGCTAATTGCTCACTTCAGATGTCTTCTAGCTGTCATTATTTTTTTCGTAAACAAGCGAATTATTTTACCCATAATTCATTAATATTCCCCGTTGCGCAGCTGTTGACTGCAGAAACACGGGGCCTATGTATTTGCTAAAGATGTTAAAGGACGAAAATTGAGGGAGACAGGTCTCCGAAAAAAAATTGGAAACCCGATATTTCGTCGAGATTATGTGCTATTTTTTTTAAACCTGAAGACTTTTATAGCAGAAATTCGTCTACAGGTGATACTCCCAAGGGAACTAAGTCCTTTTTTATTACCTACAGGCATTAACTGTGGTGTGATATAACGTAAATTATTGTAAAGGTGTGTGTGTATTGTAATATTAGATCAGTGTAATTAACATCTCTGAAGTTTTTCGGTTGGGAAAATTATCCTCGAGTTGGTTTTCAACTCCGATCAGGTTATTCCTGTCGTACGCCTCTAGTCTTCACCAAAAATCGAACTTCAACTTTTCAAACACAAGATAGCGTATAAATTATAAAACGTTCATAATTTATTGTATATTCCACTAAAGCTGCTTTTTTACCAGACGTAGACGCTTCCTTTTTCTTTAGCTCGTCTTTTAATATTGCTACAATCCAATCCTCATACATATTTATCTAGTTTTCGGTTAATTTGTGTGCGACACAAAAGTAAATATAAACAAAACAACGGCGATTTGAAGACTTTGAACTGTTTGAACTGTGCTGCCACCTATGGCGAGCTTTCAGTTTTTAACCCCATTGTACATGATGTATTTCTATTAATATTTCTTTTTACACAACCCGTGTGCTCGATGTGATTTCCCATCGGCAAAAATGACGAACTTCCAAACAAACTTTCATCTTCTATTTAACCTCTTTGGAAAGAATTTTCAAAAATTCTTCCCTAAGCTACGGTTTCCTCCAAAGTCCGGTGACCGCACATAGTGACCGCTGTCAGCTGTCATGAAAATGATGACAGCGGCAAAGATTTAAATCGTTAGATAAATGATAAATGATTTTATTTCTGTAAGTAGGTTTGTACAAACACTTTTACACGTCAGTCATGTTTTTTTAAACTAGATTAGGTCGGCCATTCCTATCTGACTACTCTGAGAAGAAAGGTCGAAACAAACTCAGAGGTCACAGTCTCTTTTAAAGTCCAGACATAATCTTGGTCAGGTCATGCGAAGACCATGCAGATTGGTATCTGAAATGGTCTTTTGAGGAAAGAACTACACTGATTGAGTGGACCTGTCCAGTCCAGATACGCTTTAACGTGTCAAAAGATAGCAGCGTTTCTGTTTCATTTTGACACCTCTGACACATAATGAAGCAGTGACTTGACTTGTCATTTTATACCCTATAAAATAATGTGTTAGACTTAGTCACGCGAAAAAGTGTCCATACTGAGAATACTCTTGTGTGTATGGACACTTTTTCGCGTGACTAAGTACGGTGAAGGCAAATCTAGCGATTTAAATCTTTGTGCAGCGGGGTTTGACTTTACGGTGTCAGAAACGCTCTCTAGGAAAACACACCAAGTTACTTTCGTTTCAGTGACGTCATTCACCGGTAAATTGCGGGCGCTATGTGGCGGTCATTGCTTTTTCTAGGAACCTCTTGTGCATTTCTTGCTTCTAGGCCCAGCGATTCAGGCTGTGCGTTGCTTGTCAGTAAATTTAAGATTTCTATAAAGGTGAATCCTCAGTTGTAGCCTGCCAAATTCAAATTTTCTTTAGTTTTTTTGAAAATTGCAGCTTTGTTTTACGTCTTAAGTTGATCAAAATGCGATTCGCGACTGTAGGAATGATATATTTACTGAATAATAATCATCAATTTCATATCAATCGTCAAGTTTTGGAAATTTGTTCCACCTAAGAATTTATTCATGAAAATTCTTAGGTGGAACAAATTACCAAAGTGTGTATGGTGAAATGGCCATCACAATATGGCCATTTATATGATCGGACAACGACATGTATTACGTGAGCTTATTGATACAGTCGACCTCGTTATTGCTTTACCACTGTTGACAAAAATTCCCATTAACTTGAAACTTTTCGAAGTTTGAAACTGTAAGGGCCTGTGCCTACGGGCAGCAAGGAAGGGAATTTATTTTGCGACGAATAGAGATATAACTCAATAGTATGACAATGAAAGCAGTGGTGGCCCAGTGGTAACGGCCACGACTTACGAGTTGTAGGTCGTGGGGTTCGAACCCTGACAAGCGCTTTACTTTGTGTAAATTATTTTGGTTTTCGAGCATATACTCCACGTTTTCATTTACGAAGGAGTAAATATGACCTTATCTGATGCCCGAACGGTTTTCGGTCGGCTCGCTCCATAAATACGAATTTACTGATTCACGTAGACCACATATCCCGTGGCTTGGACATCGGTGGGCAGGTTGACGTTCTGTTTTTCGATATCCGGAAACCATTCGACAGAGTTGACAACGATGTGCTTTTGACAAAGCTGAGGGCCATCGGTTTCTCGTCCGGTCTTCTTAACTTCTTTTCCGACTATCTACGCAATCGCAAGCAGTTTGTTAGACATGGCTGCTTCTAGTCCAAGCCTTATAATACACGCTCAGGCGTAAGTCAAGGGTCTGTATTAGGGCCACCTTTGTTTCTGATTATGACCAATGACCTCATAACTAATGTTAAGTTTGGGAAATGCCTGCTATTAGCCGATGACCTCCGAACGGACGAGGATTGCAAACTCCTACAAAGGGATATTTTGTGTCCGAGAAATACATCGGACACCGTCAGAGCCCAATCTGTTTGTGCAATTGTCATCGAAAGTTTAGCCAGAGCTGAATCCCGTCTGTAGTATTTAAAAAATGCTAAATGTCCTTCTGACTGCCAACTCTGAATGTGATGTGTTTGCGGATGTATGGAGTAAAATTATGCGTTTAAACGTGTGGTGTTCTGTAAGAGAAAATATGCAAGGGAGTCCACTATTCCATGTTAGTTTTAAATTGAAGTATACAGGTTGGTCCAAATATTGACGTAATAAAAATTAAAAAAATCCTTATGCCCAAGGGTATCCAAAAATACCCCATGTATGTTCCGCGATTCTTGATAGTTTTCGAATTATAATATGTTTTTTAAATTTCTTGAAAACATAAGGGGAACCGCTTTAAAAAAATTGTATCTTTATTTTTACACGGCTTCTTCACTTTATTGTATTTTTTTGCAATTTTAATTGTTATGGAATGTTCTTTCAGATATAAAATAATCATCTTCCTATCATTTAATTTAAGACACAAAAATTTGTTGGTTGGTGTGGTTGGTTGGTCATGAGGTTGTTTCTAACAAAATCTCCCACGCAAAGCCATAGTCAAGTTTACCACGCTCTTTAATGATGCATTTCGGTTAAAACACGTTCCTGACTTGTGGAAAGTAGTTGAAGTCATTATGATGGCCAAGCCTGGGAAACCACCGATCTATGTGTATGTGGAAATAAGTGTCTTACTTGTAATATGTTATTCCTTGACACTTTTTCTGGGATGTAGAATTATTTTCACACCATTTCACAACACAAGAAGGCATTATTTTATTTTATTACTAGACGTAAACAGTACCTACAATGATGCCGTAATGCCGCGTAATGGCACCTTATGATGTAAATGTGTGCGTGAGGCATGTTTGTACAAACGGTCCCGGCATACTTATAGTGCTTCACTTTCGATACAGGTGGCGCCGAGTCCTTCTTTTTTTTTTCTAGTCCGTGATCATAACATAACCGGTTTTTCGACTCTGTAGCACTCGAACGTAAAAACGAAACGTCCTCCTTTTTGGTAAAAAATTTTGTATTTTGAATTTAATGATAAGAAGATGATTATTTTATGTCTGAAAGAACATTCCATAATAAGAAAAATTTAAAAAAAGATATATGTGGAAAAGCCGTGTAAAACTTAAGTTTTTTTTTTAAAGAGGTTCCGTTACATTTTAAAGAAATTAAAAAAATATATTATAACTCGAAAACTGTCAAGAATAAACAACAACAACATAAAACATACATGGGGTATTTTCAGATAGCCCTGGGCATAAGGATTTTTTTTATGACGTCACTATTTGTAGTGTCAGAGCCAAGAAGTGCCAGAGAAAGTTATTTTCAGTGAATAACTTTGTAATAGACTTTGTGTCTTCGTTCATTGCGTTTATTTTAACGCCCTTCGTATTCAACATTTTAGTCGCGAATTTATCACCAGACTCGGACTTTGACAAAAAGTAAAAAAATACAATACAAATACCTGGTAATTCTCGACGCCATCTATTACAACATGCGGAGGTGGCGGAGTTTTTCTGGTGTTCACTTTCTTGGATTGAACATTCTCTAGGTGTTCAATGTTGGCAGTGTGAATGGGCGATATATTTAGTTTTCATTTTTTCCTGCTCATTTGCCTGATCCAATGCGTTTCCCTGGATACGTCCTCTTCATCCATACAGTATTCAGGACACTGTGTTGGACTTTTTATTGGCTCAACTGACTTAATGGTTGCAAATGTACTTTGTTCTGCTTTATATTGTAAATACCTCACTTGTTGTTGGATCCTTTCTATTTGTTTTTCCATATCAGAAATAACATTTCGCAGTTGTTCGTCATCTGCTTTTTCTGTGCTGTACAGCAATTTTTCATTTTCGGTTTCCTCCTTAATTTTGGTGGTCTCACCCATGTTAGTGGCGAGATAATAAATAACAAATTATAATTGGAATCTGGGTCAATTCTTACGTAATTGTGTGCGCCATTGCGGCGTGCAGACAGGCCGGCGTGGTTGGTTTGTTGCGACTGCAGTTTCCACTTAAGTAGAGCACGCGATCGACGCGACTAATCTCAACGAATATCAGAGAACACTGTGAAATTCAATTCGTCGCATAAAAATCCCTTACCGTGCCGTGCCCGCAGTGGATGCAAGCCCTAATACGGTCTTACAGCAAAAGTAGACCTTGACGTTTTATGGCATGCAAGAGGCGAGAGGAGTTTTAAAAGCTTCCACTCTCCGCCTATTTTGCTGTGCCCGACAGGGTCCATAATGAACTCATTAAATTTTAAGTTACGACCTACGTACACATTGTGAAATGAAATAAGTGATTGAGTATTGAAAGGGTGGTAGAGCAATTACGGGGTTGACTATACGCGTAATTCCTAACCCTCTCCTACTCCGCAGCGATCAAGTTTATGACAGTGCGGCCGCACGTAACGCGGCCAGCGGACGTGAACAACCTCGTGCAGAAGATGGTACAGTACGCGTGCACAGACTGCGAGTTAACGGACGTGCTGTGTCATGGCGAGAGCTCGCTCGCGAAGAACCACGTCCAGCTCATACCTGCCAATAAGAGCATCTTGTTCCACATTCCTGAGTGAGCACACATCACCTTTCGAAATCTCACTCTCAAAATACACGAACGATAAAGGTCCATCAGAGTACGCATTGGACGCATTGGCATCAACCGGCACAAATCCAAATCCACTACTGTTGTTACTGAGAATTTCCTAGAATTAGAAATAGAAATAATTTATTTGCCAATAATGTAGATATGCAGATATTATGGTTATTTTGATGAGTCCCGCCCGATACATTTTGCCTTACGGCGGCATGAAAAAATATTTAGTATAATACATTTACCAGACAAAAAACATAAAAAATAAAATACATTCCATTCACTAATCAACATTACTATGATTATTTTAAAATAATCATATTATTCAAAAACATTCGGAATTAGGCAATGCCAATAAATTAAACTACAAATGACAACAAATTAAATTAAAAATAAAATAAAATTAGAATTGCGATAAAACTAAAGATAGAAATATCAGTAAATTAAATCACAAAGAAGCAGCATACACACCATTAACAGAAAGTTTTGTAATTAACAAAATCTTTGATTGCGTAGTAACACTTGTCCAGTAGCAGTACCTATTGTAATTTTTTTTTTAACTTTTATGGGTAATTCTTTTAAATATATCGGTAGTTTACTATACACTACCTTTTGCCCGCGGCTTCGCTCGCGTTAATTTAGTCTTTGACTATCAATTCGGGTTATAATTCAATCATGATCAGAAGACACGTGGCGCCATCTATTATCATAAGAACGTTATTGTTGTTTTCCTCGGGAACAGTACTTTTTTTCGGGATGAAAGGTACCCTATGTCCGTTTCTGTACACCTGACAACGTATATGCAAAATTTCAGGATGATCGGTTCAGTGGTTTAGGCGTGAGAAGGTAACAAACAAACAAACTTACATTCGCATTTATAATATTATAGTTAGGAATTAGGAACTTAGGATATTAATATTATTTTATTAAATATTAATATTATATTATATAATATTATATATTGTATTATATAATATTATATATTGTATTATATATTATTATATATTATATTATTATACATATTATATAATTAGGATAGGAGGAATGGTTAAAATATTTTTTTTAAAGTAAAGACGTTTGGTAACCACCTGTGTATAGTTGATTTTTATATTGTGACCTTATTGGTCCTGCAGGCTTAGAGCATGAAGCTTTCTATTTCTTGGAAGACAAGACATAGCTATTTCTATACAAAGTGACATTTAGTTTCTATATTTTTGACATTGTACCGTAAAAATTTTGTCTTTCGTTTATACCGATCGTTATCTAGGTCCTTTTTAGGGTACCGTAGTTCTGACAAGGAACCCTTATAGTTTCGTCATGTCCGTCTGTCTGTCTCTCCAAGGTTTTGCTAAAAGACCGTTAGTACTTGAAAGCTGTAATTTTGTAGGAGTGTGTATATCAATTACGCCGACAAAGTGGTAAAATAAAATTTTGGAAAATATTTCTTTTTTAGGGTAGCTCCCCTTCGTGTGAAGTGGGGATGAATATTTTTTTCGTCGTCTACCCCATCGTGTGGGGTATCGTTGAATAGGTCTTCTAAAATGACTTGGGGGTTGCTAAAATTAGTTTTCGATTTAATGCTCCATTTACGAAATATTAAACTTTAAAAAGCATATTTTTGTTGGAGTAGGGCGCCCCCCCCCCCGCCCCTCTAAAAGCTAAACTGCTGGCTTGAAAAATCTGGAAAAATTCAGGATGATAGTGCATTTCATAAACTTTAAAGGAAAATTATAGCGGTTAAGATAACTTTATTAGTTTAGCAGTACTAGTCGCTGAACTTGGGTGTTGGATAATTTTGTACCAAATACAAAATCCATAGCATTAATCCTATAAAGTGACTAAGACGAGGTAGTTGCTTGTTTATAACGGGTAAAGACTTGCATTGAAAAACAAAATATGAAATAAAAAACAAAATAAACATAATAAATTATCATAAGTCTCACAATACTGCCGCTAGATGGCGCTGTACCAACGGGTTACGTTCTTTGTAACTTTGTTTTTGTTGAATTACAATTTTGTGAATTGAAATAATAACTTGGCAGCAATCGTACTCTTGTTTTTTAGCTTTAGCAAGAAGAAAGTTGTTATTATTAGTTAATGTCTAATCTGTTTAAATAATTATCTTCGAAAATCAACATTTTGTAATTAATTTAGTATCGCTATTCGATAACAGATGGCATTGTGCCGTGACGTCACTTTTGTAAATCGCGGAGTTAAGATTTTCTTGCAAGGTATGACCTCCGTGGTTACGTTATGTGTTAAAGTTTTGTTTTACTCTGGAAACCATTTTAAAGAACAACAGAATCGTACTATATTGTGATAACGGGCTACTACGGAACCCTACACTGTGCGTGGCCCGACACGCACTTGGCCGGTTTTTTTATGTAGACTATTTCAGAAGAAAGTTTTCTATCCCAAACTGTCAAAATTACACTGATAACTGAAAGTCGTCTAAGGTAGTGAAGACAATTTTATTTTGTAATCGCCATGCTAAAGACAGAAAACTTTTTACTCGACGGTCACAAAGTATAAAAATTGAATGGAAAAATTGCATTTTTCATTTTTTTAAGGGAAAACGTAAAAAAATAATTACCTACATGTTGAGTTTAGGGTTTAAGTGTTTCATAAAGGGGGTCGAAATTTTCATTATTTTTGCGACACACCAGTTTCGAGATATAAGCAAAATAAAAGGAAAACGTGAATATACTACCGAATTTCGTAAAAAGTTCTGTTGAATCTTTCTACTTTGCTGTCGTCGTACTGTTTTCACGGAATGTAATTTTTGTATATCCTTTCGTCGACAAAACGGTGCTCGTGCTAGCCTGCTGAGCGTTGTATTTTATCTACTACTGAAGTAAACAGGTGCTTGTTCGTTCTAACCATGGTCTAAAAAAACAAGGTCTGGCATTCCGGGAGTGACACATGCTTACGTCACTATCCAGTTGCCACTTTATTGCAACAAAACAAGAAGTATGGAAACATTTTCAGTCACCATTCTGTTAAAACATATATATAAAGCATTTAAATTGTCGTTTCGTGTTTCTAATTAAATGAAACAATTCAATTTAAACATATACCGACGTAATTGTTAGTTAAAACCTCATTGATTTATCGGATTCGCACAGGTAATAAAGGTGGTTGGCGAGTTATTATTACACACTACTGGTAACACAGCGGTGACGACGTAGGCTTCTGTCTCCCACGTGACCACTGTGTCTCGGAATGCTATACCTGGCGAAGTATATTATTATACCATGGTTCTAACGAATAGGGCAACTTCTAGATTATACAACGAAGGCAATGTAAGTATCCTTAGGGATTTAATGGGAAGAGATAATAATAATAATAACGCTTAGCAAACCCTCAGAAACCCTGAATGAATCTACAAATTGAGTGATTTTATATTTTTATTGACGATTTTAATAATTCGAAAATAAGTTAAATATTTGTTTTTAAAATTATTTCATAATTAATTCTATTATAAATAAAATTGCATGCCTCACGGTAGAATGTACTGGATCCTTTTCTTAGTTAACACCATATTTTTGTACCTACATTCATAGCAAATAAATTATTTCATTTCATTTCATTTCATTTAATTTCACGTTCCACGCAATCATTAGACCAAAAATACTAATATTTAATTATACAGCTTTACGGATGCCGATGTTTGCGTCTTCGTGGGGATATTCAAGATTGGCGACGCTACTATTAGAAAAGTAGTAGGTATTTTTGAAAGTAAGTTTTAATTAAGATTTCAGTTTTTGGTCCAAAATGTAGGTTTTGTACTAAATAGGACAAGTTAGGTTAGGCTAAGTTATTATACTTTAATTGTAAATACTATTGTAATTTAATAAAATTTGCAAATAAATGATAAAGTTTCTAGAAAGTTTTCCAATGAAAGCCTACCTCAAAAACTTAAAAAAAAACAACTGACTTCCAAAAAAATCACTTAAAAGTGTCGGGAGCCTTTCTCGATGTACAAATTGTAAAGTAACAGTGTACTCATTTTTGAAAAGCCTAATAATAAATATGTAAACCCTGCGAGTGCGCACCTTCCTGATGTCGTGTATGGGGCAATGTAGGACGGCCCTTCGCTATCCAGCATGTCGAAATATCCGGAGGAATAGCGAGCCGATAAGGATCGAGCGAGGCATATTTCAGGGCAATAGTTTGAGTCCGCTTTGGTTCTGCTTAGCCTTGAATCCTCTAAGCTCACTGCTGGAGGATAGGAAATTATAAATAAATAAATAAAAGTCGGTGTCTTTGGTTTTACGTTTTCGTCACCGACTTCCGAAATTAAAGTTGTTTTATACTTTGTAGTATCTAAAGATATGAGGAACAGGGTGTAACGTTCGGGCTCGCCACAATTGCGGCGGTAAGTCCCCTCTTTGAGGAGTGACTTGAGAGGCGCCACGGCATCTTCACCTTCCGACTGACGCAGGTCCTCACCGGACATGGCTGTTTCGGATAAGGCGGGAGCAAACGCCCGGGTGCTATCATTGTGTGGATCGACCGGAGGACACGGTGGAGCATACGGTGGAGGTCTGCCCGGCTTGAGCGGAGCACCCCCTGCCGGGGTCGCGGATTGTTTGAAAGAGTTACCGTAGCCCTGGCGCACTGGCAACTGAAGGAACACGGGGGATTTTAGTCAGTAAGAGTCTGTTACGTCTTTCCGCTCCGCTTAGAGCGGGAGAGGTCATTTGATGACTTACCACTCAAAAAATAAAAAATAAATCGTTGAAACGTTCACTCATCCACCATAGAAAAGAGATGATCCTCCGACCAGACGGTTGTTGAGTCTGGTGGCTTGTCGCGCGGTAAACTCTGCTTGCGCGATGCAGGATTTTACGTGACGTCAGTGTGATACGTAGTTCGCATGAGGCGTAGTAGATGCCGCCACAGTAGTGTTTTTTTTGAGAATCGGATGTGTTTTTTCCTAACAGTTTTTATTTTTCACTTCTTACTTGTGGTACCTATCCTACACAAATTCGTATAAGTACCAGTTCTTGCTATATAAACTATGTACAGTGAAAAGCACTTTTAATAATGTCATCAATATAGACACAAAGTGGATTAAACCACCATGACCAACATTGTGTTTTGCAGTGCCTTGACAGGGTTCATGTACAAAAACCGACAGTATGTAAACATGTTGTACTCGTATTGTAAACATGTGTGAAGTGTATAAGAGTAAATAAATAAATACGTACTTATTATTGAAGCTCAAAAACACTCATCAGAATTTGACCATCACCTCAGGAGTAAAGGATATACCCTGAGATCAAACATTTTTTTTTTCAAAAGCTGTTCACCGTGTGTGCATAAATAATGTACCTGTGGCGGCATCTACAACGCCACATGCGAGCTACGCGTCAGACTGACGTCACGCAAAATCCTGCATCGCGCAAGCAGAGTTTACCGCGCAACTAGCATATATACAACATCCCGACATCAATCGTTGGGCAGTTGCCCACCAGACACAACACCCGTCTGGTCGGAGGATCCTCCCTTTTCCATAGAGTATGAGTGAACTTTACATGTTCGGGGTCACCAGTATAGAGGTATGAGGAACAGGGTGTAAAGGTACAGAAACATACCCACCCAAAATAAGAAATCCAGTGTTTTGTGTTTTGTCTCGCTCCCTCGTTTAACTACGCGCGACACTGCCATGCGCCATTCGGTCATGGTGACTCGCACATTAGAAATCCTGCTTCTCTCGGAGACGCACGTTCCGTTCACGTGCTGTTCAACAGTTACTCAGTAAGGGGTTACTGGGTAGGTGTTGAACAGCTAATTAAGTTTTATATTCTGTGTACCTACCTATCTAGGTCGATGGCGTGTGCCGGTTTGCAACCTATTTGCCTTTAACTTAGCATTTTCATATATTGTATTGTCCATTCACACATAATGTGCAGGTCATGCCGTGTTTATCACTCCATATTATAAACTCCGTACTGATTGTGACAACCACACATAACCTTCATTAGCGCACTAGTGCATTTGGCTTTGCTTATGCTTTGACGTTACAATCAGCGCAGATGAATATAGACCAACTTAAAAAGAAACTAATTGGGCCAGATCTTGACCTCGATCTCTCCTGGTGGAAAGCGATGGATAAGGTCTATGATGGAACGGGCAAGCCCAGAAGATGCCTATTCACTTTTGCTTTGAAGGCTAACGGGTTAGATGCGGAAGGGAACACAGACTCTGGCAGAGAGTTCCACACTTTGTCCGTGCGCGTAACAAATGTGGAGGAGAAGCGCTGAGTACGACTACTCAGTATATCGACCAAGTGCGGATGATACCCTGCAGTACTTCTGGCAGTCCGGTAGTGAAAAGGAAATGGTGGGATCCGGTCGTGGAGCTCCTGCGCATACTCTCCGAAGTACAGTCTGTAGAAGACCGACAGGCAAGCAACATTACGCAGATGAGCCATGGTGTGAAGCCTAGCCCCTAGCGCCTCGTCATCTATGAGCCTTTTTGCTCTGAGTCCACTGAGTCGAGTGCAATAAGCTGATATTTTGCTGAGCCATCCCTTAAGTGACTGCAATACTCCATATAGGAACGGACCTGAGCTTTTTACAAACCCAGAAACTGACCAGTTATGAAGTACCGTCTCACCTCACTTCAGATACCCAACTTTTTTGCTGCAGTCTGTGCTTTCGACTGGATGGTTGAGCCGAACTTGTGATTGAACGATAACTCCATGCCCAAAACCTCCAGGTGGTCGGTAACTGCTACAGATGCATCTCGGAAAGCAGGAGATAATTGGAACTGGATCCTTTTGGCAGTGAAAAGACAGGACTATGTTTTATGAGCGTTAAACTTGACCAGATTATCGTTGCCCCACTGATAAACAAGATTTAGGGTTAAGTTAAATCGCTCCACAGACAGGTATCTTTCTAAGACTGTGCTGTCATCTGCGTACCCAATAGCACCCAGCTGTAGCAGATCGTTAATATGCAGCAGAAATAGAGTCGGAGAATGAGAAGACCCCTGAGGAAAACCGGCAGCAATAGCCATATGATCCGATGAGCAGCCATCTATGACTACTGTAATCGATCACTCACTCAGGAAGACGGAAATCCAGTTGCAAAACTCAGCAGGGATTCAAAACGCGGGAAGGTTACCCAACAGACTAGCATGCTAGGCCCTGTCAAAAGCCTTTGATATATCAAGGGACACAGCAAAGCCTTCACCGTGTCTTTAAATGGCCAGCAATGGTATAACATACACAAGATCTTCAGTTGACCGACTACAGCGGAAGCTATATTGATGGTCACTGAGGTCCAGGTCCAGCTTTCCAGGTATGCTAGCAGCTTATTATTAAGAGTCTAGTCGCCTCCTGATCACCGCTGTGTTATCTGTAAAAGTTTAAATATTGACATAAATAGTTTAATGAGAGCTGGTGTCCACCAGCAGCCACAGATTAGAAAAACCCGCAACCTCATAGCAGCGGAGACGTTGATAGCATATGTCATCATGGACGTACAAACAGACCCCAGCCGACTTCGTAAACTTATGCTGAAGTAAATATCCTGGGTAGTAGAGGTACGCCACGTCTAACGTGGTCGCTATCTTCGACTCCGTCAAAAAGAACAAGTGCGGCTTCTCGGTCTCAAGGTGGTGATGGAACGGATTGATATTTGAGTGCAATACACGGATTTTAGTGAACTGCACTTCACGTCACTTCTTGTGACACGCTGGACGTTATATTTTTAGGGTCCAAAGTTCCGGCTCACCTACCGGCGATCTTCAAATATCGGTGTCATCCGTACGCTCCGGGCCACCACCTTCCGGCAAACCTGGTAATCATCGAACTCCGTGCCGGGTTCATATGTTTATCCACGTGACCACGTCGAGCTGTCTACGGATCTGGCTAGACCATTCGCCGACTGTCACCTGCCCTGGCGTCTGCAGCGTAGTACACTTTCTGCGGTCTACGACACACCAAAAACTGAGCCAGGAGAGTACTGTGCTACTCCCAAGGGTGTTAAAGGAATTTTGTGAACATAAACCCACCCCGTTACTTTCTTTTATAAAATAGACTTTTTATGTCGACAATTTACGTGGTCTTATTTATCTCCAACACTTAAATCTTTCCCGTCACACATACGGTCATAGAACCTCCTCCCGTTTTGATGTCGGTTAATAAACGCCCTGAAAATAGGGATAATGTTTCATCATAGCATTTTGAGGTAGAGTCCGTCTCACTAAAGAAGTCCCGCGGCAATAATTGGAACTAATTATTATTATTATTATCTAGTAAGCAACATTCCTCCAACAACCCTCTTAACTCATTCGCCTTTCTCTATTTAAGATTGTGTATTTAATTAGCCAGTGCCTATACGTAATATGATGTCGAGATAAATAAATAAATCATTATTAATGATTACGTCGCACGACAGTGGCGCCGCGTCTACGAAACTTCTTTCTTGAGACGGACTTTGTATGCATCGTCTGTAATTTTATAGACACAAAATGTGCATTTCTATATTCTTATGTATTTAATACTCAATTCATTTTAAATTTCAGATAACTGTAAGTATTATTTTTAAATTTTTGAAAAAGGCACTTTGTTTTCATCCAGGGACGAACTTTGATTACCAGGCTTACTCACTGCGGGTCGGTATGATCTGGCAATAAGTCCAGGTCGCCACGTGAAACTATTTGAGTTCCACTACACTGGACCCTTTTTGAATTAAGGACTTCGTTCTCTTAGGCACATATGCTTCGGATTTTCCCGTACAAAGTTTCAAATTTCAGAATCCCATTTGAACCCTGTGGTTTTTAAGTATGTGTCCTTCCTAAGAGTTCAAGCTCACTTCAAGTACCAATTCGATATGTAAAGTTTTATTGTG
This sequence comes from Dryobotodes eremita, assembly GCA_917490735.1. Taxonomy (NCBI): domain Eukaryota; kingdom Metazoa; phylum Arthropoda; class Insecta; order Lepidoptera; family Noctuidae; genus Dryobotodes; species Dryobotodes eremita. Next base: position 12,459,733 of record OU823270.1, read on the forward strand.
GTACGTTTTTATATTTTTTTTTTCATAGATTAACTATATTTTTTACCTAACATTTTGTCACAGATATTTTAAAATTACAGTCACTGTGACATCTAGTGTCATTACTTTTCTAGATGACCCACCTCTAATTTGAAATCATTATGTAAACTTGACGTTTACATGGACACTTGACATTTACGAAACAACTTAATTGTTTTATTAAAAGAGGCACCGAAAGTTTCCGATTCAGGTTACTTTATGATGTCATTTAGAGGTCAACTAAAATTCAAGTAAAAAGTATTTAGTTACTTTTTACTTGAATTTTAGTTACAGTACACACCTTTACACATTTTTATGTCTATTCAGACATAAAGGGTAATTTTTTGGAATTTTGGTCTCTTCAATGATAACTATGAACCTTTTAAAAATTAATTTAAGATGACAGAACAATATTTCGACCGCTCGTGCGGTTAGCAAGTTACCAAGTGTCAACTTCTAAAGTTTTTTATACACACCGCCACGATAATTTCGCCTTACCAAAAGTTGTAGGCAATGTATTTATGTACTTACAATAAGTAGTAGTAGTAGTATTTTTGTGAAAATAAACAAGATTTTGAAATTTTATGACCTAGAAATAGAAATATAAAGCTTAGAAACCGAAAATCTCGAAATGGTTTTGGAATCGGCATAGGTTAATTTTTACTTTACATCCTGAATTGTCACCAAAACCCGTCTATTCTGTAAAATCTCACCGCGAAAACTGTCACGTAGTGGCTTCACAACAGTATTTAGTCGAGTAATTACTAAATGTCTAATCACATCACTAACGTGCATGCGCATCTCTAGACGCCTGACATTATTCGGTAATTTCACTTGCCTTGTTTCTAGCTATACATGGTCTAAAAAACAAGGTCTGGCACTCCGAGAGTGACACAAGCTTACGTCACTATCCAGTTGCCGCTTTATTGCAACAAAACAAGAAGTATGGAAACATTTTTAGTCACCATTCTGTTAAAACATATATATAAAGCATTTAAATTGTCGTTTCGTGTTTCTAATTAAATGAAACAATTCAATTTAAACTTATACCGACGTAATTGTTAGTTAAAACCTCATTGATTTATCGGATTCGCACAGGTAATAAAGGTGGTTGGCGAGTTATTATGACACACTACTGGTAACACAGTGGTGATGACGTAGGCTTGTGTCACCCACGTGACCACTGTGTCTCGGAGTGCTATACCTGGCGAAGTATATTATTATACCATGTAGCTATACAAGCCGATGCTTGTCCATAACCCGCTTGAAAGTATGCATTCAATTAATTTTATTATTTAATTTTTCAGCAACAGGTACATAAGTTATGTTTTTCTTCGTTGTTTGAGAACTCTTTTTAAAAACCTAACACTCAAGAGCTATACGCACATAATAAAATTAATATTGAAAGTGTGCTGAATATTTTTGCCTGTATGTGTCTTTTGTTGATGACTAAGACCCATTTGCACCGCCAATCACTAAACCCGTTTAGTGCTAAACGAGTTTTACCCAGTTCAGTTTTAGTTTAACCTATTTAGGTACTTGTATACCTATTTCATGTATAATTAATTATGTTATCTTTTTAATATTTTTTTATTATTATTAACGCCTGTTAAGCAGAGCACCTGCCATCTTATCTCTCATAAACATTTGACAGAATCAGAATTATGTTTTAAACTCGTTTAGCGCTAAACGTGTTTAGTAATTGGCTGTGCAAGTGGGGTGTGTAACGTTTGAAATAATAACAAAAGTTCTAATGATCATATGACCTAATTTCATTTGATATTCTTTTATTTTAATATAACGATGACATGATATAATGAATTATTGATATAATTTCATTTTACCTAATTTTATATGGTATAAAGAACATTTTATATAATGCACATTTGAATTAATATTCAATTAGTATAATATTCAGTTACGTATAGTATGTTCAAAATCTATAAGTAACGTTTAATATAATTCAGAAACGTCTATTTTGTTTTGTATATTTTTGCAAAAACTGAGTAGATTTTAAATCATTTTTAGCTTAGAACAGTGACCATTAACGCGCGAAGGCGAGCGAGCGAAGCGAGCGTGCTGCGGCAGCGGCCGCCGTGCGCCAGATCCCCTCTATTGTTGGTGAATAATTTCGGTTAGGTTAGGTTAGAACAGTGTCATGCCTGCTGCGGATCGAGAGAGTGGTCTCGATCTCCCTCAACCTTTTCGCAGCCTCCTTTTGTGAAATGGCGGTTTAACAGAAGGAGATCACCGCATCCCACGACTCGGCGCTCCCGACCATTGAACAAACGACGGCCGGCAGCCACAAGTCGGCTCCGACTTCTGACACGAGGGCACGGCACGGCTCCTCCCATGCGGCACACTCTGCAAGCGTATGCCACGCCGCCCGTGTCCCCCGGACAGTTGACGCAGTGATAATATCGAGCGTCCGGCTCCCTGTTTATGCGACACAGGTATTTCCCGAAGCAACCATACCCCTGGTCGGATCGCCTCAACAGTAGTGAGCCGAACAGTAAAAGCCTCTCCCGCCACTCTGTCACCAGGACCTTGTAGAGCTGTGACCGATCAGCTCGATCTCTCGCTGCATCGATCCACCGCCTCACGACCGCACCTCCTCGCGCCTCTGGTACAGTGACGTGAGTAGGTCCCAAGGCGGAGATCCGGCCAGTGCACAAGCCGCCTCATAGGAGATCGTGCGATAACCCCTGATAGCCCTGATGGCCATCGCCCTCTGCGGTTTTCGTAGCATTGCGATGCTGCTGGCTGTCAGTTCGGAGGCCCACACCGGGGCCCCGTACAGGGCCATGGATCGCACGACCCCTCGGAGCGATCGGCCGTGATACATGCTCTTCTCTAGGAGGGAAGAGGGTTGCGACTAGTTCATCCAGCAGCTGAGGCTGCAGAGTCTCAGTGAGTGGGGGCGCCCAGGTACGAGGTTTACTTCGTCAACATCTCCTCCCTGGCTCGAGTTTTCGACTCGCCGACGGCCAGCCACAGAGCCTCCTTCACCGCACGGTACACCTCATACGGCGCGGCTTCTTCTTCCAGAACCCGACGACGTCTCCTCTGGTATCGGGTGTACTGGCGCCTAACCTCCACGCACGTCACGCGCAACTGCGCGATTTTTGTGGACCACCAGTACAGCTGGCGCCTTGGGGGTTGTGTGGGGACACGGGGCATGGACGCTTCGCAGATTTGCGTCATTGTCCCGCGGAACCACCGCGCCTCCGTTTCGACGTCAATGGATTCGTCCGTCTGTGACTCCCGGACCCAAGCTTGGATTATTGCGGCCTCCTCGAGAAGTTCCCGGTCAATTCGCTTAAGCAACCAGCGAGGACCATCCGTTTGCGGGACCGACGGGCGGACCGCCCGTAGTCTGGGTGGAGACATCGAATTGAATGTATCGATTGTCCGACAACGTCTCCACTTCTACGGCTACTCGCCAGTCACGTACACGGCCCGCAACAGTGGAGCTAGCGAACGAGACGTCTACTATGGACCAGCCCCGCTGCCGCACGCACGTGTACTCCGAGCCCTGATTCAGGATGGTCAGGCCAGTCTCGACCGCCCACTCTTCCAACACCTCGTCTCTAGGATCGGTGATCGAGGATCCCTACGCCGCAGACTTGGCGTTTAGATCCCCGAGCAACAACACCGGGCGAGGGTGGAACCAGCTCAAGACAGCACCTAGCTCGACAAGAAAACCTTCGAAGACAGCGAGACTCTTGTTGGGAGAGAAATATGCCCCAAATGTGACAATTCCGTCCGCGAGGGCGGCCACCCAGCCGTGTCCTCGGGACGGATTGACAAGAGTCCCGCCAATCATGGCCACCAAACCGTCTAGGTCCCCTGCCCAGTTATCGCGGGAAGGGGCATAATAGGGCTCGGTGACCACAGCCACGTGGATCAACCACTCTGCCATGCTCTGGAGCAATAGATCCTGAGCTCTGGCAGCGTGATTGATATTAGCCTGGAGAAAACGGAATTATTGTGCCATCAGTAGCACTCCATTTACTCGTCTCTTCCTTCCCTGGGCCGGGAGTCGGCTGCTAGGTTGCTAGGCTGTTGAAGGGGCGCAGGTCTTCCGACAGCCCTAGTACCATTCCTGGCTTTGGATGCCTTGCAGGCTTTCCCGCCAAGTCTGTGCTCCTTGGGCTTACCTGCAGCTGCGCAAAGACTGCAGTTTGGTACCGCGGAGCACTGGGCCGCCTTGTGGCCGGGTTGACCGCAGCGAAAGCACAAATCACTGCGTTCCGTCTGCGCAATGCATTGTGCCCGAACATGCCCCTTTTCCAGGTACCTGAAACATTGCACAGCCCGCCGTGGCAGGAGTTTAACCCTGGCAGACACCCAATCCACCAGCAGCCGTCAACTGTCTACGACCTTATTCGCAGCCGCTACCGGACACCGCGTCCAAACCGTGCCCAGCCCCGCCGCGCTACAGCGAATTTCACCCGTCCACACACTCTTGGGTGGACACCCGCCGTTTCGGGCAATGGCCGCCACTACTTCCTCCGGGGTCACCGAGTCGTCCAGCCCATCAACGCGCAGATTAGCCATTATAGTGTCACCCTGTGTGAAATGTCTACATTTATATCAGTAATTTTTATGGTGCATATAATAAAGAGTATTCTATTCTATTCTATTCTATAGTGGGCTTGGAGATGCGGGCGTCCTCTTGGTTGAAGACTTCCCGGAGCTTGGTGACCAGAGCATCCAACCTCTCCTGCCTTGCGGCATCCAACCTCTAGCACCCTGGCACCCGTGGCTGCTGTTCTTCTTCTTGCAGCCCCCTCTTCGCCACCGTCGTCCAGGCCTCCTGGGTGGGAGGTGCGGTAGCCAGGAACGCGTTCTCTTAGAAAGGGGGTGGAGATGCACCCATAGCTTTCCCTTTTTACCCACCATCGCTTGGATGAGAGGAGCGGTCGCCGCCAGCACGCTTGCTTGGGAAAGGGGAGCAGATGCACCATTCGCGAGATTTTTGGTTACCTCCAGAGGTTTCTGTGCCAACTGCACGGATTTTGTCCTGACGGAGTCCTCCGTCCTCCGCCTATCATTCGCAAGCGGGGGTCTGAGGATTGCGGCTGGGGGGAGTCGTGACTCCATGGCCTCCAGTCAGGCACTCTCCATGCGTCCACACTGCAGCATGCACATCCTTGCCACCCACTCAATGTCATAGTCCGACAGGGCAAGTGCAGGTGCAGGCGGTGGTGCAGGCGCGGGGGCAGACGAAGGAATGGCGGGAGAGAGGCCGGTGGCTGCGGGAGTTGCCCGCCGTTGCCAGTCATTCCTCTGAGCGGCAAACTCCCGCTTGAGGTCCTCCAGCTCGGATCAGAGACGGCTGTTCTCCTCCCACAACGTCGCCGTCTCCGTCGAGGTCGTGTGGTAAAGGAGAATGTCCACCGCCTCCCTTATCCCTTCTGCCGCCTCTTTAAGGGAACGCGTGAACTAGCCCTTCAGGTTGCCGGACTTGGTGGCAACCTTCAGAACAACGTCCACGCCGGCCAATACCTAGTGGCTGAGAGCTTCTGCCGTTGAGCTCTCCCCTTTAGCTGCCTGGGCAGACCACCGCTCCCGGGCTTGACGGGTCAATTCGGCCACCTCGTCGGCTGTGACCGCTTTGTTTTGAGCAGGCTTTGCGGCGTAGGCCTCCGCCTTCGTGCTCACAAGTGAGACGGTGACCCATCCCGGCTCCTTAGTTGAGACCCCAGCTGATACCCTGGGGTCACTCTCCCCGCCAATTCCTGGCGTAACAAGCCGCTTGAAGCGACCCCTCGAGACGCGCGGCGACACCGTAGCGGGCGCTCCCGGAGATGTCACGCGACCTCTCCCTCTCCTCACTGTCGCTATTTTAGCGGCCGGAAGAATTTCCTCACTCGAGAATAGACCCGCCGACCCGACGAGGTCCAACTCATAGTCGCGCAGACGTTTGCCCCAAAATTAGGAGCACCTGCGCATGTCCTGGTCGGACATGCTTTAGTCTCCTGTAGGGCAGGAGCCTCCTCAACTCTTGTTGCCGTTGTCGGCGATCGTTACCTCCGCCAATAAATTTGGCACGTCACTCACATCATTACTTCTTTGTTTGTCCGATTTTTTCATTTTGTTCCCACAAGTAATGAGGAAATAAATATTCGCCTAGGCAGAGCGTTTTGCACTAGGTAAGCCTATATACTGTAGAGTACGGCAGGTATCTACAGGGGAAGTGCTAGCGACTGGTCCCCCACCAGCAACTCATCCTCTCGCCACGCTTCAAAGCTTAGGATTAGGTGGCTTTTTTATCCTAGAGGTGTCCTTCCTCTGGGCCGGGCGGTTAAGCCAAGCCCCCGACGGTGGCATTAGGCATAGGTCCGTTTGCTGTCCGGCTAACCCGATTCAACGAATTCTCCTCAAGAATGCTTATGAGGGAGAAACGTCAGCCACATTGGTGCGCCTGCACCAGAGTGGCACGGTCACATCCAGTGTCAATCGATAATCGTCGACCGATCGTGCTCTCTGCTAATCAGAGGGACACGTGGAAGAAAATCGTTGAGCGTACTGCTCCCCTCTCCCGCAGAAATTCGCCACAGACAATACACTCTCCGAAAAAACCGCAACCCCTGTTTTTCAAAAGAGATAATTGTCCATGCCCAAGGTGCACCAGCCCGACGACTGCTCTTCCCCTCGAACGTATTCGTAAGGGACCAGCAGCTATCAGGCACACGGGGAGGTTTTCTGCACGCACCCAAACTTTTTTTTTTTTGTTCCGGATTGGTAAATCCTCATCGATGTCCTCCACCCTGGGCGGAGGGGTCTGTCAGACTCTTACTGACTAAAAACCACCCCGGTATTCCGTCTCACACTTGCACTGGGGGTCGCGGGAACGTACGAATCTTCTGCAACCCCCGGGTTGGTGCCGGCCCGCCTTTGCGGGCCTCGTCCGGTCGAGCGAGGGGAGTGAGGTGTTTGACTCCCCCCGCGACGTCTAAGAAGGGCGCGCGTGGAACACTACGCGCCGCCACCTCGGGTCCTGATGTATGGGGGGCGACGGATGTCCCCGAGTCCGTCGCCCCTGGACCCATTTAAGGGGGCTGGAAGAGGGCGTCGTCCGCCCTCCGCCGACGCCCGGTGCGCCTGCTGCGGGCCGGGTGAGAGGATGAGATCTCTCGCTCGCTTTCCGCAGCCTACTTCTGTGAAATGACCGTTTCGCAGAAGGATACCACCGCGTCCCAGGACTCCTCGCCGCCGACCATGGCATTCACTACGGCCGGCAGTGAGAGGTCACTGCCTACTTCTGAGATGAGAGCACGGCGCGGCGCCTCCCAAGCGGCAGGTGCTCGCGCCACCGGTACAGTGACGCGAGCACCTACGCCTCCAGGTCCTAGGGCGGGGATCCGGCCAGTGCACAAGCCGCCTCGTAGGAGATCGACGCACCCCAACCTAACCTAACATTTTTTTTATTTTTTTTTATTTCGCTGTGAAGATCCTCATGGATGACGTGTACCCTGGGGGGGCGGTAACCTTACCTATGTGTTGCAAACTTTAAGTATAAGTTGGTCATCGTGCTAAAGTTTGTTTAGTTTGTATGTAGGAGGTCATCTTTGAAACTTCTCATCCGATTTCTAAAATTCTTTCACTGATAAAAAACTACGCTATTGTCGATCGCTATAGGATATATTTTATGTTAAAAAGCACAGACGAAGTTGCGGGCACATCCTAGTTAATAAAATAAATAAATAATGGCTTATGTTTCAGATGTTGTCACCGTCGGTAAGGTGGCCCTCCTGTCGCCGCCCGTGAACGGTGCGCCCATCGAGCACAAAGTCCATTTCATTTGCGCGAAGGAGTGCATTCTCACCAAGGTACAGTCACCTGACCCCGTGGGCGCGAGCTGGACGCTGCAGCGACACGCGTCTTGCGACAGCGACTGCTGAGAAAACAAATGAAATAAGTTGTTTAGAGCATGCCACGAGTCACCGTGACGCGAGTTGCGGAGCGACGCACAGTGGTCTGAAAGTCGAGCTCCATAGGTACTCATAGAAACCTAAACTGAGGAATTTAGAAAAATTTAATGTCTCTGGTATACCACCCTTTATGTGATATTAACGTATGGATGGTATATGTAGTCAATTCAGCAAAAAAGTCAAATAACTAGTGCCTGACGCTGGTTTTCAGGTCAACCTAAAGTGTGAGGTGACGGAAGTAAGTCAGTTTTATACTACAACTAGCGACCCGCCCCGGCTTCCCCCGGGTAGCAAAGCATAATATAATATAGCCTATGTCACCCGGAGATAGTGTAGCTTCCCAACAGTGAAATAATTTTTGAAATCGGTTCAGTAGTTTCGGAGCCTATTCAATACAAACAAACAATCATATCTTTTCTCTTTATAATATTATTTCACTGTATTTCGTTTATTACATAATAAATTTAGGTTATACTTTAGCCTCAGCAACACGTGGTGGTTATGCTATGAACTTGTAGCTTATATGAAACGTTTGTATTTTTAACATAGCGCCATCTATTGAATACTTACTCAATCCAGTGAACAGATATCGCCATCTGTTAGAATCGTTTAGAGCTAACAGATAATTGTGACTGTCAAATAATATACAAATAATTTGCAATAAAATAATATTGCGACTATAAATTGAGATATAAGCTGTCCTATCTTTCAAGTTTGATCAAATTGCACACGGTGTGCAAATGAAATTTAAAATCGGGTCAGTAGTTTAGGAGTCCATCGCGGACAAACAACGTGACACATAATTTTTATATATATAAAGATGTGTATTCAATAATTCTTTACTTTAAGTTTCTATGAATATGGAGCTCGATTTTCAGACCACTGTGCGACGAACGGAAAGAGCAGACGCGCGCGCGTCTCTTGACGCATGTCGCGTTGCAAGTCGCATCGCTCGAGGCCGTGAACCGGGGCTTAACTCTTAAGGTGACAACTACGAGGACGAATGTACATAGATAATTTAACTTCTAGAGGAAGGTGGGCTGATTGGAATTACCGCATACAGCCGCTATGACCCACGCACAATTGTCCAGCTGAAGGACTAAGTAGTGCGGAAACGAAACCTTCTAACATAGAACATACATAATGTATTCCTGTTCCTAGGTCACCGTCAACGGCATCCCTATTGAAACCCCCACGCGAAGGTCGGATGTTGGCTCTGTGGCCTACTACTTGGTACGTACAACGCTACAAGGTTCTTTACACGCGTGGCCAAATTCGGAACTAACGTCGACATCTTGGTCTGTCAATACAATTTCTGTGACAATTTCACAAATGTTTGCCACCAACGCCCCCGGTCCATGTTATTCAGGCGCCAAAAGATCCTTGCACTTTAATTCAGAATTTAATAATGAAACAAGAAATCAATCTAAAATTAATGGCAACACGTATTATTGAGCACCTATTTGGAGGGACCTTTATAATATAGCGTGCAACACGAAAGGCAACGTACAGTACAATTATTTTCTTAATGTCCCTCGGCAAACTTAGTGTTTCGTCAGTCGTCGGATTTCTAATCGACTTGGAAGTATATAGAGTTGTTAATACTCTTTTAACTTAATGTAATTTATTTTAAAAATGGGAGGAAAGCTGCCAAAGTCGCAGGCATGACAGCTAATTTTGAAATGCCACGATTCCCGAGAGACATTAAGAGAATAGTTGTAAGTACTGTATATTAATTTCACAGCTTTTATAACAATTTTTGATAAGTGAGAATAGTAGATTGTAACTAGCTGCCCGCCCCGGCTTCGCACGGGTTGCGGTACTTATCTACGGCGTACCCTACCTACCTACCCTACCTACCTACCTACCCTACCTACCTACCCTACCTACCTACCCTACCTACCTACCCTACCTACCTACCCTACCTACCTACCCTACCTACCTACCCTACCTACCTACCCTACCTACCTACCCTACCTACCTACCCTACCTACCTACCCTACCTACCTACCTACCCTACCTACCTACCTACCCTACCTACCTACCTACCTCCCTACCCTACCTACCAAAAAAAAAAAAAAAAAAAAAAAAAAAAAAAAAGATGTTGGCCGATTCTCATAGATACCGGATAGGCACAAAATATTTCATCAAAATCGGTTAAGCCGTTTCGGAGGAGTATGGCAACGAAAACTGTGACACGAGAATTTTATATATTAGATAGAAGGGTCGAAAGGAATCAATTCCCATACGAGGCATTTAGACGCCCGAGCGTAGCGAGGGCGGCTATAGTCCGAGTAGGAATTGATGACTTTCACCCGTGTTAAACACTCTACTTTTCATTTCGAATTTAAGGAAAGTAAAAACAGTAGTTATTCTAAAATGTCTATTAATAATTAATGCATGAGACTCATTTTTAATCAAATATTAGTCTCTAAAACTGATATTTTGAATTTCGGTACAGCATACAGTTTTTTTTTTTCTTGTGGCTTCGCACTCTTTGTGCATTCAGTCAATTTCACATTTAGTTTCTTTAGTACGAAGAAAACAAAGTTAGGAAAGATTACAGAGTTAGTATCCAGCCAAAATATATAGTCTTTTTTAAATTTTAAATATAGAACACACCGCGTCACCGCCGTGGGCCGTCCCGCTTAAGGTGGATCCACAGTTGTAGCCCGCCAAATTCAAATATTCTTTGGTTTTTTGCAAATTACAGCTCTGTGTCAGTTATGTTTTTGGTCACTGCAAATTGCAAAAAACGTAAGTAAATTTGAAATTCGCGGGCTTCCTTAGCGCATCCCCCTTAATAAGTATTTTTTTAATTCACACTGGCTGTTTATACACTCTTAGAGCCCCCGGCGTTTCTTTTAATCGATATTTTACTTAATTATGTAAAAACTTTCGTAGCCGATAACCTAACCAAATTTAGTTCTATTTTTAAAGTTCATTCCCGCCCTAGAGAGGGAAGCAATTACTATGAGTTTTTCCCGCCCTAAGACGGGGAGCAGCGTCTTCCACCCGCTACTCGGATCAAACAAACACTACTTTCCGTGTATGAGAAATGAAAAATCATTTTGTTTCAGGCCCAAAGCAATGCGGTGATAATAGGCATCACGGAGTACACCTCGATATACCAGGGCATGTACCAAGGCGTATTCATGGTAGAAGGGCGTCAGGTCACCAAAAGTTTAATGGAAATAGGGTATGTTGTATACAGGGCCGGATTGGCCATGTAGCAGGCATAGCAAAATGCTATAAGTCTCACTTTGGGAAGCCCCGCGCTTTGACATTAACGAGAACAGTGATGGACCAGTGGTAACAACACTGACTAACGATTTGTACGTCATGGGTTCGAACCCAGGCAGGCGCTTTACTTTGTGTAATATCATCACCACCGCTCTCAAAACGGTGAAGGAAATCATCGTGAGGAAACCATCATGCCATGTCCTACAACCAAAAATTCGAAGACATGTGACATCCACCAACCCGCTCTGGGCCCGTGAGGTGGATTATGGTCCACGCCCTCTCACAGAGAGCAGGCTTGTGTCCCAACAGTGGGAACGTTATAGGCTGATTATGCGCTTTGACGTTATAATCATATTTTTGTAAAAGTAGGTACTGTTTTATATAACATTCTAAATGTTAGATCCTCAGTACAATGTGCTACAGTTGTTACTTTTTGCAGGCCCAAAGAGGTTCGGCAATCATTAATAATCATGCCGTCATTCAAGTACCTTATGGAACCTCAAGTGGAAGAGTATCCAGGGATGTACTCAGACACGGAGGAGGAATCGGCACAGGAGGGGGAACCACCAGCACCCGAAGAGGACCCATCGATCGAAAGTCTCAAGAAAGATCAGCCTCCTGAGGTTGGCCGTAGTGGAGGGGAAACGAAACAATGTATGATAATAACGAATAATAATAATAATATACGATATAATAATAATAATAATTTAATACTTTATTATTTTATGAAAAGGAATAATTTGTCTTGGCATGAGCATATGATGGGGGATGAAACGAAAGAAACTAAAAGAGTGATAAATGTAAATATTTATGGATGGAGAGGGAGACGAACACCAACCAAAGAAAAGATCGTGTGAGGGATGATATGAAAGAAAAGGGAGTGAAAATTTCGGCTGACAGGCGAGTATGGAAGAAAAAGAAATGTTTTGTGTTGACCCCAAGTAACATGGAACAAGGACAAGAAGAAGAAAAATCTGTAAAAACAACGACATTAAAATAAATTAAAGTGTATAAACGATTTCGGAAGCAAGATTTACAAAAAATTGGCGCAGACTTACCAAACTGTTTGTTCACACAATACATTGTTTTCTTGCTCTTGAAGTCGGTGAAATTTATTACAGCGTTTTATAATAATGTTAAAAGTACATACCTCCAGGATCAAATAAGATTGGTTGGCGAATCTTCACAGATCATAATTGCATCCTGTATTTTGTGTGTGAAGGATTTCCGTAAAATAATGTCTGATTTAGAGCAGAGGTGGCTCATTGGTAACGGGTCCAACTTACTACATTATTTTGCGTAATTTATTTCATCACCACGGCTCTCAAAACGGTGAAGGAAAACATCATGAGGAAACATGTGACCTCCACCTACCCACACTGGACCCGTGTGATGGATTATGGTCCACTCCCTCTCACAGAGAGGAGGTCTGTGTTCCAGCAGTGGGAACTTTATAGGCTGATTATGCATAATATGGTTAATGCCTGATTTCTTAACCTCTTTTGTACTTGCCAGCTTGTACGGTGTACTTAATCCGTGACTCGGTGCCAGCGGGGCACGCTTACAAACAGAAGACAGTCGGGTACGCTTGCCCGGGCGGCCAGCTCATCGCCGTCAGCTGTCGTGGACAGAACGTCACTACGGGACTCGATATATCGACCAACAACACCGTCAACATTAATTTTGATCAGTGAGTACTTATTCACATCAAATCAAATCAAAATATTTTATTTCACATAAAGCAACATGGGCACTTATGAAACGTCAGAAGCTAGGTATACGGTTACAATTGGTTGTTTCCTATGGAGAAGAGCCGCAAGAAATTCCACGGATAAGTACTCTTTTAAAAATAAGTTTCACAATGTTTCAAATTACAGTGTTGATAGGTATGGGAGGACAGTGTAGGCCTATCAACAAGTAACAGGCACTCAACAAAATATAAAATAAATATAAAAAGGTCTACTAATCTACAGTCTACAAGTTAGGCCTACAACGTTCTCACATTCACAAATTATAGAAGAATCTATATAAAAATAAAAGCCTATTTAAACCAAATGACATGATTGCCATTACAACTGTAACAAATCTGAATTAAAATCCTGTTTACAAAATACATAAGTAAAGAGTTTTAATAAGAATTAGAGGTATATAATGTCAAATAATGTGGAGATTATGTCAAAGAAGAAAGCAAAAAACAAAAAAAACTTTTTTTTTTTCAAATTGACTTCGTAATTTGGGAGCAGTTAATAGACCCTTACACAGTGGTGCCGTTAATGAAGTACCAGGGAGTACTTATACACCTACTAGAGTTCTGGTGTCTGAATGATATTGACAGGGGATCGTTGTTGGTAAACATTTGTGAAATTGTGCCACAGAAATTGTATTGACAAAACAAGATGGCGACGTAAGTTCCGATTTTGGCCATGCGCCAAATTAAACTTGTGGCGTTTACTTGAGTGTACTTGTTTAATTAAGATGACAGTTGTTGAGTCTAGCGAACAGCTGCCAACCACTGTTGTTGGGCTTTTGATATGTGTAAGGCCTCTTGCCCACGGCGACTTTTTGTAGCGATGATGTCGCGCGTTTTGGAAACGCGCTTCTGCATCGCTACTATCGTGCGTTAGTCGCGTTTGCAACGTGCGAAAGAAACGATGCAAACGCGCGGCTGTATCGATACACATGCGCGCCAACATCGCGACTGTAGCGATGCGAATGCGCAACCGTTTCTGACCATATCGGAGAAATGAAGGGTGAAGAACGAAGGGAGGGGTGCTGGGGAATGTGTCGATGCTGAATCGCGTTTGCATCGCGACTGAAGTGCGACAGCATTGCGATAGTAGCGATACAGAATCTAGGCGAAGGTACACAGCCAGCGACAGCATCGCTACTGCATCGCTACAAAAAGTCGCCGTGGGCGAGGCCTCTAACAGGGAGTAATATGATGGAAAGTTCCTCCATTGAAAACAACGGATTCTCCGACCAGACGATAGAATAGAATAGAATACTCTTTATTATGTACACCATAAAAATTACAGATATAAATATAGACATTTACACAGGGTGACACAATGGGCGGTGTTATCGTCAAATTTTTTTGGTGTCACGATGCAGGTATTTGTGACGACAAAAAACATAACCGTAATAATTATTATTTCACAGTTTTGAGGATACAAATGCTTGTGTATATATGGGAATCTTCAAAATCGGCGAAACAGAACATAGAAAAACATTAGCTGTACTTGAAAGTAAGTTTAAATACTAATGTTTTTTTTAAATCCATATTACAGCCAGTCTTTCACTCTCGTTGTCAACCTAGTGATGTAATATCATTTCTTAAAATCCCTCAAGCTGTCTAGGCTATACAAAGTGCCAAACAAATATACAGGGTGTTAAAGAAATTGCGTGCCATAGCTTAGGGATAGGTTCAGTATCGATAAAACACCCAGGAAACAAAAAAACAAATTAAAAAAAAAAAATTGCAAGATCAACCTAATTTAGTACCTACTAACTTCAACTAGCAATAGTTTAGAATAAAAAAAAATATTGTTTAAATGCTTTAATTACTTACCTACTATCGAACGCGTTGTAATTTTGGCTTTCACTTCTCAAGTCCGAATACTAAGGGCCGCGCCGGCGCATTATTTGCAATTGAAACTCTAGTTAATCTCTCATTAAATCTCATCTAATAAGTTAATTTAACTCTAGTTAAAGTAAGTTAACTCTAGTTAATTATTAATTAGCATTTAAACAAAATAAAAACTTATTTTAAGCAATTTTTTAATCAATTCTAAACGATTGCTATTTAATTAGTAGGTTTAGGAACATTAGGTTCATCTTATGATAATTTTCAGTTCATTTAAAACTTTTTTAAAGGTATTTTATTTTTATTTTTGACGGGTTTTTTATCGATACTAAACTCACCCTGAAGCTATGGCACGCAATTTCTTTAACACTCTGTATAGGTACAGTCGCTAGCACATCATGTTATCACAAACTGTCAGAATTTCTCATTCCATTTTGAACTTAAATATCAACATTTTAAGGATTAAAATCGTTTGGAGAAATTTGACAGCTTCTTGTAGCTTGACCTGCTTGCGACTGTACATACTTAATACTTCACGTACAAAATCAAAAATCAGCGGATTTTTGCCGCCATTAAGTGTAAGCGCCAATTACCAGCGGGGTAATTACGTAACACACTAACAGTAGGAATGGGTTTCATTTTGATAGTTTAACAACATTCATTGCGTTATTTACGTTGTTGAGCAAACAAACTTTTCGAACATATGAAGCAATGGATTAGCAATAGGCTTCAAAATTATTCAGATTGTGATAGATAGTGTGTTACGTAATTAGGGTGCTGTTTCGTGTTTCATTTCACATAAATTAATATTAATTTTATGTTTTATTTCAGATAGCTGTAAGTTTTTTTCTATGTCTGCCAAAGGCACTTCATTGTGCAGTGAAGGCTTTTTATTAGCACACTTGCTCAGTGCGTGGCTTACAAAAAATAAAATGTGCAAACCTAATGAACACGGAACCCTTAATAAATAATTACAACAATAGTTTAGATCCTGTTTCGGATAAGGCGGGAGGAAACACTCGGGTGTTATTATTGTGTGGATTGACCGGAGGACACGGTGGAGCATACGGTGGAGGTCTGCCCGGCTTGGGCGAAGCACCGCCGTATCCTCGTGGCGGCGATCGGCGGCGGCGATCTCTCGCGTCCTGCCCTGGTCCAGGTCATGGTACGGAGCGAGAGGGAATGAGAAGCCGTCACCTCCTTCTGCGAAGCAGTAATGCTCGCGAAGGAGGAGGCGGAGCGCGTGAGGGAGAGGCAATCGTTGCGCCCTCACGCCCCTAGTCGCCGCAGGAGGAGACACCCCGGGGCGTCGGGAGTCGAATGCCGACTCCCGGCCACCGGAGGAGCGGGCTTGCGGACGGCGAGCAATGGGCAGGTCGCCGTCCGGTAAGGACCAGGCCCGGGTTGACGGCGCGTCGTGTTCCACGCGCGCCTCAAAGAGATGTCAGCATAATTGACGGGGTCCGATAGGGCCGATGCCTGCCGGGGTCGCGGATTGTTCGAAAGAGTTACCGTGGCCCTGGCGCACTGGCAACTGAAGGAACACGGGTGGATTTTAGACAGTAAGAGTCTGACACGCCCTTCCGCTCCGCCCACAGCGGGAGAGGTGATTTGTTGATTTCTCACCCAAAAAACAAAAAAGATGCTTTTAGTGATTTATGAGCTTTGTTGCGTGGGTTTCACACGTCGAGTTTTAAAATTAAATTTATGTATTAATTTTTCAGCGCCAAGTAAGTTCCATAATTAACTTTCATTTGTTTTTTGTTTTAGCTGAAATTCTTATCTGATTGGTTACTTCATGGTCTAAGAAAACAAGGTCTGGCATTCCGGGAGTGACACATGCTTACGTCACTATCCAGTTGCCACTTTATTGCAACAAAACGCGAATTATGGAAACATTTTCAGTCACCATGCTGTTAAAAAAAATATACATATAAAGCAATTAAATTGTCGTTTCGTTTTTCTAATCAAACGAAACAATTCAATTTAAACATATACCTACCAACGTAATTGTTAGTTAAAACCTCATTGTTTTATCGGATTCGCACGAAAATAAAAGCGGTTGGGGAGTTATTATTACACACTACTGGTAACACAGCGGTGATGACGTAGGCTTGTGTCTCCCACGTGACCACCGTGTCTCGGAATGCTATACCTAGCGAAGTATATTATTATACCACGGGTTACTTTCATGTTTGTGTTATCTTCCAGTGATCAACGTGACAGTGAGTGCCGTAGTGCCGCCTCCTCCCTCGGGAGAGTTCAAACACAAAGTTGTCTATACCTGCAATGTTGCCAAGTGTGATCCCGCTATGGTAAGGCCGCGTCCTAACCAACGAGATCGTCGCGTTGATAAGTTTTCCGTACAATGCGACATCAACGTGAAGATCACGTATTCACGCGAACCATCTTTTTGGTTAGGACGCAGGGTAACAGTATAGGTACACGTGTGTATAGTCGACCTAGTGATTGTATAGCACTTGCACGTCCTAAAAACGGAAATAGTAGATCGTTATTTACTTGTTGTTAACAAGGGTCGAAAGGAATCAATTCCCATACGAGGTATTTAGACGCCCGATCGCAGCGAGGGCGGCGAAATGAAAAGTACCTAGAGTGTCA
Source organism: Dryobotodes eremita (assembly GCA_917490735.1). Taxonomy (NCBI): domain Eukaryota; kingdom Metazoa; phylum Arthropoda; class Insecta; order Lepidoptera; family Noctuidae; genus Dryobotodes; species Dryobotodes eremita. The sequence continues at coordinate 12,477,136 of OU823270.1, forward strand.
AACACGGGTGAGTCATCAATGACTCGGACTATAGTCCGAGTAGGAATCACCCGTGTTAGACACTCTACTTTTAATTTCGAATAAGTATAAGGAAAGTAAAAAATAGTAGTTTTTCTTAAATATTTATTGATAATAATAACATGAGACTCATTTTTAATCAAATCAATCAATCCGATCAATCTATAAAGCCGATATTTTGAATTTCGGTACAGCTTACAGAGTTAGTATCCCGCCAAATTAGTCTTTTTAAAATTTTAACTATAGAACACACCGCGTCACCGCCGCGTCGCGGCACGTTCCGCTTAATAGGTATTTTTTTTTAATTCACCCTGGATGTTTGTATAAACATACACAAGACCACAGCATTTTATTTTTATCGATATTTTTCTTAATCAAGTAGGTACTTATGTAAACATTTTCGTAGCCGACTACCTAGCTAAATTTAGTTCTATTTTTAAAATTCATTCCCACCCTAGAGAGGGAAGCAATTAGGGCTACACTTGTTTCATCAAAAAAAAATTGACAAATTAGGTATCACTTCAAAAACAATTTTCCGCATAATTTCAATTGTCAAATTATTACTTAGCAAATAAGTATACTCTTCACAATTAAATGTAACGCAAACCTAATGTTTGGCAAGTGAACGTTTAAACAATAACTTGCTTACCAACTAGTACTTTGGCCAATTTTAATGTAGTCAAATATTTCAGTTGGTATAACATATTTTAGGCAAAATAAAATAAACCAAATATTTAGTATCGTCAGTTTTCAATTTACCATTTCTATTATAAGGCGTAGTCGAAGGAGCCCTGCTTCGCGAGGCTCCTACTTCTGGGTGGTTTAAAAAAAATAACCATGACCGGGATAGCGGGGTCTTTCAGACCCCGCCATCCCCATCTAACCTAACCTGTCCGAGTCGGGGTGCCCCAAGTCCCGAGCTCGCTTCGCTCTTGCATCCTATCCCACCCTTGCATTCTGAAGCAATCTTATTTTTGTCTTTATATTTTTTGTCATAACAAATCATTTGACTAAATGTTTATTGTCTAAAGATTGTTCGCTGTAATAAATCACTTGATTAAAGACCAAATGCCTTAATGATATTATCCTTGGTAATGTTCTGCCGAGTAAATATTTTACCAAATGAAAATGCGCGTAAGTACTAAAATTATTCCAAATATTACATTGGTAAAAAAAAAGGTTGCAAAAATTCGTTTGGATAATTAAATTTTGTCAAAATAATTTTGGCAAAACGACAGGATCTCAGTTTCATCTGAATCGATTTCACGTTTTTACTGATTTTTTTTTACCTAGCGTTTGCTTTTCCATGGCTGCGCAATTTAAAAAAAAATAACGTTTTTAGTTTGTCTTCCATTTAGTTTGGCGTTGAGACTTTTATTTAATTTTTTACTAATAAGTAGGTAGGTACCACAGAACAGAAAAAACTGGTAGGTACTTATTTAATTATTTTGTTTCTTAGATTTACATCAACGACAAAACTCTGAAAAGCGATGATGAAATACCCTTCTATTCCTACAAGTCAGAGGTACGTAGCACTTATGTAAATACTATAATTAGGGTTCCGTAGTCTAGCATAGAACATCATTTAAAAATGTGGCCGGTACAGCCCGATTCAAACTTTATGGCGGCTCTGAAGTGCGCTACTCTCTGCGCAGTACTCGCCTCTCACCCCGCTGACACGTGAATGTGTTACTGCGCAGCGACTCGCCTCATGTTCCGAGCTGCCATAAAGTTTGAATCGGGTTGTAATTGATGATACCTACTTTAAACATGAAAGCTATGGATACATTATCATCACATCCACGTCTACAACTGTTCAAAGATCTTTTGGCGCGCGGTAAACATCTGAACTAACGCCGCCATCTTGTTTTATCAACGCAATTTCACAAAATCTTAACCATAAACGTGCCCCTGTCAATGTCAATCAAGCGCCAAAAGATCCTTGTCGCACTAAAAATCTGTTATTTTAAGGCATGTTTTTACTTTTTTGTGTAGATGGTGAAAGGGAATGATAAAGAAATCATGACGGTTACTATCAACTTTTCAATCAAACCGTTTACCAAAGAGTACGAGGGTGTTTACCAACTCGTGGTTACCAACGGCACAGAGAAGGTGACAAAGAATATTATGGAGATAGGGTACGTATCGCCTTTCTTAGAGTAAGGTACACAGACGAAACTTACACTTCGGGTATCAAAATCAGTGCATTGCTTGCACTGACAAGTACAGCCCGATTCAAACTATGGTGGCTCTGATGTGCGCTACTCGCTGCGCAGTACCCCATGCCCCACCCCCGCTGACACATGAATTCGTCACTGCGCAGCGACTTTCCTCATGTTCCGAGCCACCACAAAGTTTGAATCGGACTGTATCCATGGAATTAGTAAGTACCTACTATATAGTGCAAGTATCTTGTCAGGGATTTTTGGCAAAATTTTGACAGATCGAAATGACACAGAGTACGCGCAAGATAAGTCTGCGCGCGTGTTTGACCTTCAAGACTATATAGGCCAGCACTTTTAATCAATTTCGGTATAAGTAATGATCGAGCTTATTTACTTTGGAAAACACGGAACACAGCACACTCTCTTGATACTTGATATAAACGTAGAAATGGCAGCAAACGATTATTCCCGATTTCGGAAGCGCGAAGATTTATTTTGCGCGCACTCTACAATTCCGTTCATAGATAATTTACCTCGTGACAGCAGTGATAGTAGCGACCATAGATATAAGAAAGAAAGAGATATGCCTGATAATTGAAAATGTATCGGAACCTGGAGTCCCCAGTTTATTTCTATGGCAGCAACCCAACAGCAACTAAAGTGTAACGAGAACAAAGGTCACTTTGATTTTGACAGTGGCGCAAAATCAGACGTAAAATAAGTGTGAACGGACTGTAGTTCAGAACTTTCACTCTTCCGGAAATGTTCATTTCTTTCTCACAAAGCTCGTAGGAAAAAAATTGAATTTCGCGGTCTACAGTGAAAATACTGTTTGACAAGTTCTCAACTTCTAATTCTCAATTCAGAAACCGTAGGTACTTACATAAGCTGTGGCCAATGGGGGCTATCGTTTTTATGCTCACCAGTTGGCGCCACTGGCGAGTAAGGTCGCGTCAGTATTTTTATTTGATGCTTTGGATATGTTTAAAGTTCCCATAAATTCATGATATGTTTATTTTATTACATTTTAAAACTTCAAATGAATATTTAGATTATAATGTTCCTCAATAGGCAAGCATGAAGCAGACAAATATTATTCTTCCTTAAGTGCTACCAAATTAGATCCTAACTTTTTGCTTAAAATCTTAAGACATATTAATCAGGAATAGCACAACCATTACAACAATTATGAATCATTAGTTAAAATCCGTGATAAAAAATCCCGCAAACTGTGAACGTTCAGTACATTCGACATAAATGGAGACCTTACTCTATACTAGCGCCTCTAGCGGCGAACTCAAGCGCGCTAGCCCTAATTACGCTCGTCTGGGAAAGTAACTACTACCCCCTCACCTATTTCTGCCTGTGTGGGCCATGAAGTTATAGATAAAACTTCATGCTGGACACGCTGACAGGCAGGAAACATTTCATAATTGTCTATGCCTCTTTATCGTTAAGTTACATAAAGTTCCGCATCTTCGTTAGTTTATTTCTGTCGTTTCGCAGTAAATCACTCAGTATACAATATCTCTGCGGCTCTGCCTACTCCTTCGCGAAATACATGCGTGATGATAAGAGTGTGTCATATTGTTTTTATCTGTTCCAGAGCGCTGGTTTAAAGAGGTGCTGATGACATTATCTATGCATTTAAAAAAAAAAGTAAGGATGTTAAACGGTATTTTATTCAATAATTGTAAAATGTACATTTTCATAGTGTAACTTATGTTAACATTTGTGTTTTTCTTTTAACATTATGTATAGACACAGAACATAATACTGATTAAATAAAAATATAAGTACTTGCCTCCCTACAAGGAATTATCTCACTTAGATTAGAATGTATCTTGACAGATTAAATTAAAATAACAATAAATTTGTAAACCATGTTATAATGCAAATTAATCATATTAGTTTTATTCTGTAAAAATGTATTGTTTTATTTATATTTGGGCCAAGCTTTTTTGTAAGTTGCTTTCAAATAAATAAAGTTATTTGTGTGAACCAGTTTTTTAAGCAAGTTGGTGTCTTTATTTATTTATTCACAAAATCCACAGCTCTTTTAACAATTCCATTAAAATACAAACACTTACCTTACAGCCAATTACGGATTAGCAAAATTGATTCTTAAACTTGAACTAAGAGGGGGATAGCAAACTAGGTGGTCCAGCCCCGGGCCCTTCGTCCTCCGACCCAAAGTTTGAGCAGTACCAACTTTTTAATCAAATCCTAAACAAGGTCAAAATATGATCTAAGAAACAGAAAAATGTGGGGTGCTTTAATTTTAGAGCTCGCTTGTCGCTGTATTCCCCAATAGCGTTAAGATTTACATGCCAATAGAAAGATCTCTCAAGGAGAATATTTCGTGATAATACGACTTCTCTTGATTGTTAGTGAAGAGCTACAGAATTCTAAATATGAGTTATTAAGGGGGATGCGCCACAGTAGCCCGCGAAATTAAAATTTTCTTTTTTTTTGCATTTTGCAAGTCACTGCCAGGTTGTATGTTGATTAAAATATGATTCGTGACGTAACCAATATGGCTTTACAGAATTAAAGTCATAAGAATCAACAACACAACTCCTTAATTTTTTTTGAATTGGCATCAAATGTCATGATTTCATGAAATAGAGTAATATGAACTTAGAGAGCTGTATTGATGATTTTTATGATTATAATTCTGTAAATAAAAATTTGATACGGACGCGAATCATATTGAATACAACATACAACCTTATACTGACTTGCAAATTGCAAAAAAAAACGTAAGAAAATATGAATTTCGCGGGCTACCCTGATGCTTTCGCCTTAAGCATTAATGAAATTCAAATATTTCGTCAATTAATTAACTTTCATTATATCTTACCGTCCACATTAAAACATGGCCTCATTCCCTTGTATGCCGTTTTAGGAACAGTAGTTCTAAGAGTCGGTCGGATATAATGTTAAACCTGCGGAACCTGTTACAACATGTCCTGATAGTGGATATATATATATAAATATCTGACGGATTGATGGAGCTTTTTGGCAAATTTGACGAAATTTCATTGATTCACAAATGCACCCAAAACTGGTTATAATTTTGTATTTATCTCTAAATCAACGAACCGAGTAGCTTAGATTGCTATTTAAATATGAAGCAGACCCTTTTGTGAAGATTTTTCGGCATTCATAAGTTTAAAAATATCAAACTTTAAAAGTTAAGTAGCGAAATTAAAACATACAGGAGTAGGTACACCATAAACAAAGTTGTTAAAGTAGAATTTTAAAATTATGACACTGAGGGCTAATTTTAGCCGTCAATGTATTTTATCCGTGGAATAAATTTGATGTCTGACAGTTCTACTATGAAAAATCTCAAAAATTCAAAATTTATTCTCAGGATAAGGCTTTAGGTAGGTATAAATGTTTGGTCAAATTCGCCAGAAAACATTTAACTTGGGGATAATGAATTTACAAATTTAACAAAGGGGATGGCGGGGTCTTCCAGCCCCGCCATCCCCTTCTAACGTAACCTGTCCGAGTCGGGGTGCCCCAAGTCCCGAGCTCGCTTCGCTCTTGCATCCTATCCCACCCTTGCATTCTGAAGCAATCTTATTTTTGTCTTTATATTTTTTGTCATAACAAATCATTTGACTAAATGTTTAGTTCATTCAAATAATTTTAAAGCTAAGCATATTTATAGTGGAAACCATTATTTTTATAATTCAGTCAATTAATTTTAAAGCTAAACATTTTAAAGTGCGTTTATATTTTCCCCTTAATTATGTACACCTTAACCTAAACCTTCGCAATAAACGAATTTACAATATTTAAAATCTTTTATTACATACTAACAGCTGCACCCTAATTAGTCCAGTGATCGGAGTAGGTAGATTGATTTTTAGTACTTGTATCATAAATGCACACAGAAAGAATAACATGGATAAGCCATTTTTCCGGAAAGTAATTCCGGTATTTCCGGATTCAATTAAATATTGTTAATGTTGGTAGTGATATTATTACTACTCAATTCAAAATTTAAAGGAAGGTATCAAAACTAAATTAATTCATTATTTATCTGTTGAATAATAAAAACAATCGAATTCCGATCGAAGCTTTAATATTTATTTTTTATTTTTAGCCTAGGATAGCTAGATAGCTAGATCTTTTATAGATAGATATAAATTGTTGCACTTAAATTTAAATATTTTCATAGTGATCATGGTAATTTACATTAAGGGTAGAATAAATGACGGGGCCCCATAGAGGGCCAATGCCTGCTGGGGTCGTGAGACTGTTTTAAGAATGCACCACGACTCTGAAACGTAAAGGGCATACGAAGGAACAGGTTGATTTTAGTCAGTGAAGTCTGACAGTCCCTCCCGTTTCACTCTGGGCGAGAGGACTCATTTCATGATTTTAGCACCAAAAAAAAGGGGTAGAATAAATAAAAAAGATAAAAATCAACATTGTTTATTGTTAAATATGTACATTTTACATTTATTCACATTTTTAATCTTCATCGATTACAATGTTAGCATCCTGGTAATCCTGATCTTTACAATTAAAATATATAACTATGAGTTTATCTATATTTTCTATTTTCAACCTATTTCTTTTAACATCTAAAGTCCATTTATAAATGGAAAAAGACCGTTCTACATCTGACGATGTCAAAGGAGCAAATTTAAAAAAAGGTATTAAATTATGTGCTTCATTTTTTTAAATGGCCTCACTATTTTCTCTAAGTGTGTCTAAATCTGGGTTTCGTTCCATAACACGCTCTATTTTATTTTTTATATTTTCTGAATTGCACTGATTTATAGCATCTCTGACGTTGTCAAATGCTAAAAGTGAATCTGTCAACGATAAATTATGCTTTTGCAATTCTTTTAAAGACAAATGAATTATAAAATAATTGTCTTTAATGTAATTTAAATCTTTTTTTAAATTTTCTTTTTCTATAATATTTTTTGCCTCTCGAATAGATACCGCATCAGAGCTGCTTAAACAAGATAGTACTTCTTTTATTTTTTCAAAGTTTTGAGCGTAATAAAATGCTGCCTCTAACCAAGTGCCCCATCTTGTAACAACTGGTTGGGGAGGTAGCGGCAAATCTGGATATTTTTCTTTTAAAATTTTGACTCTACTTGGGGCTTTCAAAAATACCTTTTTAACATTTGCTATTAAAATGTTAACATCGTGATATTCTAACCTAATTTGCTCAGATACGCGATGAAGAGAGTGCGCCAAACATGTTACGTGTTTCATTTCAGGTAAGTATTGTTTTAAATTTCGTCCTGCAGACAGCATATATGCAACGCTATCAGTGCAGAGGACAAGAATGTTACCTACATTCGATTCAAAAGAATCTTCCCAAAAGTTTTCCAAACATTCCAACACAAATTGCGTGATTGTTTGTCCATTAACTACAGTTAGCATTTTACATGCTACCAAATAAGGTCTAGTCAAATTGCTAGGATGTAATGGTTTTATTAAAAAATGGACTATATAGCGACCTAAAAAGTCTGTCGTTTCATCTAATGATATCCATAGTTTCTCATTTTTATAATTCTGCCGAATCGAATTGATTTTATTCTTAAAAAACTTGTCCAAGTAAACTTTCCGTAACTGTGATTCATCTGGCAGAGTACGATTATTAGTACACGTACAACAACAGGTACTACACATATATTTTTTAAAGAAATCTTGAAAAGTAGTATTTTTCATCTGAGACCACGGAATATTGCACAAAATGAGAAATTTTATAAGATCGAAATAAAATTCCTCTTCGGGCCGCTTATACTTTCCCTGGTGTACTGCTCCTTCGATATGTCTTTTAACGTTTCCTTTATTTATGGTTTTCAAATGGCTTTCACATTTTGAACAGTATATTGTACCACTAGGTGATCGTAAAGTAGTTCGGGATGACCGGATATCCATTTTTCTACAGTTTCAGCCTTGACGTTTGCCATATCTGAACTCTGTTGAAGAGATGGAACCTCGTATATCATCTAAAACAAAGACATGAAAAAATTACATTTTATTTAGTAGTTGTTGTTTTTAAACGGTTTTATTTAGCTTACTCCGTTTGTTTTATATTTCGTGGATCAAATTTAGTCATTGAAATTTCACCCTCTTCCTGTCAACCGATTGATCTAAAATTTGGTATTCGCTTTTGATTCTGGTGACAATACAATTATGTATATTCAAAATTATTGTCAATCCAAAATGGCTGCCGCTACAAGATGGCGGACAACTTAGTTTTTTTTCAATCCCGTCAATATGGGTATCAAATGAAAGGGCTTGTTAAGTAGAATATGGTGCACTATACAAAATTAATATTCAAGATGGCCGCCGCTACAAAATGTCGGATGATGTTGTTTTTTAGTACCCAAAAAACAAAAGAAACCTGAATAAGGCACTCAAATTATATACGGATTCCAGTAAAATGTCGGTTAATAGTGGAGTTAGCTGAATTGCGACTACATTACTAGAATATCATAATTTTGTTTCGCACTAAGCTCACTGGTTCATACTCTATTAAAGATTTAACAATATTAAGACTCATGGTATGTTCAGCGGGTTAAGCAAACAAACACAATGCTAAAAATATTCTTATAGTACATCCAAACATGCTTTATACTCCTTGTAACTAGTAAAATATTACTTACCAAAGCTTGGTTTAAATATGTAGATCCAATTAAATAGTGAAAAATCTGAGTCCGTATATTCGAGCCAAATTGTGGTTTAGAGCAGATTCCAGAAGTCAGTATGTACACAAGCCAGGGTCAAGTAACGTTTTCACAACACAGTAACAAACAAAGATGCGCACTCTACGAACCGAAGTAAACGAGTGAACTACCTGGCATGTCGTCGGCGGGCGTACGCATTGTTCTGATAACCGGTTATTGTACCACCCATGATCCTTTGTTCTGATTGGTCGTTGGGTTTTGTCAAATCGTGACAAAAAAAAAAAATAGGAAGAATAATAAAGAATAAAATTGCTCATTTTATTACAATTCCTACCTTTTTTTTGATGATGGCAAATCATCAAATGACTCCTTCCACTCTGGCAGAATACAATTCCTACATAAGTTCCGGTTTTTTTTTAATAATCCATCAATTCCGGAGGAATGTCCATAGTAATATATACGTTTCGGATCAATGACCCCAGTTCAATCTACCTACTCCGATCACTGCTAATTACGTAACACACTATCTATCACAATCTGAATAATTTTGAAGCCTATTGCTAATCCATTGCTTCTTATGTTCGAAAAAATTGTCCGTTCAACAACGTAAATAACGCAATGAATGTTGTGGAACTGTCAAAATGAAACCCATTCCTACTGTTAGTGTGTTACGTAATTACCCCGCAGGTTAAAAGTGATTTTGACTGATGCTCTAGTGGTTAAAAGTAGTTTTGACTAAGAGCGTCAGTCAAAATCACTTTTAACCACATATTGTCAGTTAAAATCACTATTGATTTGTTATTTACATACTTAATAAATATAATTTAATAATTAAAATGTGTTCCAACGGTTCAGAGAGTGAAATGGAGATTGATTGTACTCCACCAGATTTAAGATCAGAAGCCAAATTGGCAATGGAAAACCAATTGGCAATGAAAATTTAAAATTAAATGTATAAGTAATGTAAAAAGTATGTTTTATTTCCCTGGATTCTTTTGAGGAAAGCACTATATATGCCTCGGCGGAAATGGCAATTGCCTGTCTCGTATTAGTGAAGTCCTCGCCTACGGCTCGGCCTTTAAACTCATACTCGACCTACAATTGCCTATTTCTCGGCCTTTGCAATAATGTACACACGGCTATATATCAAGTTATACATTTCCAGTTTAAGCTGATCATTGTATAAGATAGTATTGTATAGGACTTCCGTACATTGAGAGGTCAGCTTATACTGGAAATGTATAGTTTGATGTGTAGCCGTGTGTACTATTTATTGTTAAGATCACAAAAAGTTAGGTTTCACAATATGCCTGACAGGAAGGAACGCTGCCGCGGTGGCACCTGAGATACAGGATACGTTTGGGTGTCAAGACTTTCACAAAATCGAGCATGTACTTGTCTAATTACTATAAGGATCAAAGTTACTTAAGTAAATATTTTTTAACCCTTTTACTCTCCTTATGTATTAGGCTTACGGAAAATAAATTAAATTATTTTTATTCGTCAATTTCGTTGATAAGTCAGTTTCCCTGATAGGTCGGTTTTGTGGATTAGGGCTATGGGATGACTTAATTAAGGTACGGGTTCGTAGCCGACTGCATGCAGCAGCAGCAAGCGACGTGTCGCCGCGACACTATTGGTTTGCATTTCTATGGAAACGACGGGTCGGTAGCTACGGAAGGTATTCCATAGAAATACAGAGAAACCAGTACCAAGTGTAAATCGTACCTTAAAGTGAACTGTATATTTAGAACTGGCCCATGCCTGACCAATGTCTTAGGAATACACGAATAAAATGGCAGGGGCCCCGAGACTTGCACACTCAATAATGGGCCCCCGAAAACTGTCGCTGCCTGTAGTAACGTAGCGATATGTTGGCAACATTTCTTGAGGTGCTTAAGGAGTGGAGATTGTGGAGAACCATTCCACGGCATAGGGATGATGAATTTTTTAAAATTGTTAACTCAAAATAATATTTTGTTGGCAAATAGTGCAAACAATATTTAAAAATAATAAATTAAAAACTTAAAAAATTGCCAACTTACAGACGTTTTAAAATAAATGCTACACAAAGACAGCACTATCTTAAAAGTGACGTTAGGACTAATTTTAGGTATGTAACTTCATACTAACACCATACATTGTCCATACCGGGTGTCAAGGACGGGAGTAATCCCCTCCGAATACTTTTAAAACGTGTCGTGTCTCCATATTTCCATCGATTTTACAGATTTTTTCGATTATCTCATTCTGCTATGCCTTCTTTGAAATTATAGTATCTGTTCGAATATTTCTAATAATGGTCATCATCCCTACTCCGGCAGTAGTAGGTACTGTTGGCAGGTATTATTTCAAAACTTGTTTACAAAAAACTTAGAATAATAATATCCGACAAAAACACGCCACGATGTGTTGTAATTTGATGAAATAAAAATGGAGATCAATCATTTTCTAAAAATAACGATTAAAAAACTATTGGTCAGAGCGACTAAATACGCAGTTTTACAGCTTTAAAAATTCTAGGATACTTTGTTTTGAGTAAGTTAGTGCGTCGCCGAAAACGAGCGAGCCTAATATTAGGTCTTTACCTATGAAATTGCCGTTCTGCAGTACTGGCCATTTCAAATCAAAATAATTTTTGTTTGGCTATGAATTCTAATTTCAAATTAATTTTATTTTAAAAACATGGATTTTTTTTTCTAAAAGTAGTCATTTCTTTATTGATTAGTGTTACATTTTCATCGCATTTCAATCTTTTTCGTCATCATGGATACGTTAAAAATTCGAGTAATTATGGAATATGAGTACCGTCGTGGCAGCAACGCGGCACAAGCGGCACGCAACATCAACGACGTTTACGGAGCTAACTCTACAAACCAACGCACCACCTGTTATTGGTTTGCTCGCTTCCGTTCTGGAAATTTCGACCTGAAAAATGAACCTCGCGGTCGTCCGAAGACTTTGGTCGACAATGACGAATTAAAGGCGATTGTGGAAGCTGATGATACACAATCTACGGCTGAATTAGCAGCAGCTTTCGACGTTAGCGTCAAAACAATATTGGTCCATTTGCGTCAAATTGGCAAGGTAAAAAAGCTTGACAAATGGGTGCCCCACGAACTCAATGATCGCCAGCGCGAAGTACGCGTCGAGACGTGCCTTGCACTGCTCAACAGACACACAAATGAAGGAATTTTGAACCGCATTGTTACCTGCGATGAAAAATGGATTCTGTTTGATAACCGTAAGCGCTCAGCAAGTTGGTTGGATCCTGGTTCAGCACCTAAACAATGCCCTAAACGAAAACTTACCCCTAGAAAAGTGATGGTCACTGTTTGGTGGTCTAGCGCCGGTGTGATTCATCACAGCTTCTTACCAAACGGGGTGAGCATTACTGCAGATGTGTACTGTGAAGAACTGAACACAATGATGGAGAAGCTGGCGCATCTCCAACCAGCATTGGTCAATCGCTCGTCTCCGCTGCTCCTGCACGACAACGCGCGACCTCATACTGCACAGCAGACGGTCTCCAAGTTGCAAGAACTGGGGTTGGAAGCTCTCCGTCATCCGCCCTACTCACCAGACCTTGCGCCTACAGACTACTACTTTTTCCAGAATTTGGATAACTTCTTGGCGGGAAAAAAATTTAATACCCGAGAGGCAGTACAAAATGCCTTTGAAGAATTTGTTGCCTCCCGTCCAGCTGATTTATTTAAGAAGGGCATCAATAAACTGCCACTGCGATGGCAAAGATGCATTGATTGCATGGGTGATTACTTCGATTAATACAAATAAAAAATTCATGAAAAAAATTCGTTTAAATTTTTTCATACAAAACGGCAATTTCATAGGTAAAGACCTATTATTTGAATGCACCCAAGGCATTGACAATCTGTCAACTGTCAATGTCGGTACTGTCAGTCAGTTTATTTGACTGTCAAGCAAGATGTGTCAAAACACTGACGCTATGGGGTATATTCCGAATTGCACTATAATCGATTTGAGCATGTTACACTGTTCCCCGAATTAGCGTGACCGCGATAACGATGTCCCGTGAATCGTCATAGATGACGTCATGACATGCATCATCTTGGGATTGGCATATTGCCGACCATGCCTTACATTAATATCATCCTGAGCGCTGTCAAAAATGACAGTTGTGAGTTGTGCTGTTGAGTTGTTTTGAGTCGCACCTTTGGTCTCATACATCTCAATCAATAAAATAGAAGTACCAATGCATTGAACTTCCATTTTCAAAAAATATCCAGTTGGACTTTTTTTCTTGTGCAAGGTTTGGGGTTGATGTTGAGCGAACACTGTGAGCGCGTTCACGAGCATTCTGAATTGTTGACAGCTCTCAGTCGTTATAATCGTGATATCCATGGTCTAAAAACCAAGGTCTGGCATTCCGGGAGTGATACATGCTTACGTCACTATCCAGTTGCCACTTTATTGCAACAAAACGCGAATTATGGATACATTTTCAGTCACCATTCTGTTAAAAAATATATATAAAGCATTTAAAATGTCGTTTCGTTTTTCTAATCAAGCGAAACAATTCAATTTATTCAAATACCAACGAAATTATTAGTTAATACCTCATTGTTTTATCGGAGTCACACAGGTAATAAAGGCGGTTGGGGAGTTATTATTACACACTACTGGTAACACAGCGGTGATGACGTAGGCTTGTGTCTTCCACGTGACCACTGGCACTGTGTCTTGGAATGCTATACCTGGCGAAGTATATTATTATACCATGGTGATATTATCTAAATCGGAACGCAAATTATTGATGTGATCGCTGGAGCAATGAGGGCGTAATTCGGAATATACCTTGAGTTTGGTTTAGTGCTTGGAGAGCTGAATGTTGTATTTACTTGTGTTTTGAGGTGTTGAATTTCACCAAACTGTGTATTGTTTAAGATAAAAATGACTCCAGAAGAGCGTATAAAGACGTGTTGTATTATTAAATGTGTAAACACTCCGTTAAACAGCAAAGTGAACTTCTTCAGCTTCCCCGAGGCTCGATGTCGATCACACCAAAGAAATAGATGGGTGCAGGCTATCAAGAACAAAAAGTAAGTAGGAATTTTTCATAGGTATTATTCCGTAAGCTATGTTATCGTGCCTGAGCATCCTCGGCCGGAAATAAGCTACACACACAGCAGACACTGTTTTTGTATGTTATTATTGTTTTTTAGTTGGCTGGCATGGTGCCCTTCTAGTAAATGACAGTTTTTACGCTTAAAACCATGAATATATTGTTTTGAATGATTTATTATTGTCCAATGAGTAATTGTCACAGCAATAGACTACACAGCTGAGTTCTTAAACACAATATATTATGAACATTTTCCTGTACCTACTTCTGTAGTTAAGGGCAACTGATTAGCTTCATATTTCTGACTAATTGAATCCTTGACAATTCAAAACTAAATGGTTTAATTGAAAACATGCAAACAATGCAAGATTTGGATCTAATATCATACTAAATCTAGTACTAGGTTAGCATGGGGTTTTGCCCGTGAGGATTTCGAAAATTATCCCATGGGAACATACTACCAGGATATCCTATGTCCTTATTGGTCATGGGCTATCATAACCAGCCTATAATGTCCCCACTCATGCGCTATACGTGTGCCAAATTTCATCCAAATCTGTTTAGCTGTTAATGTGTGAAAATGTAACAGAAAGACAGACAGAGTTATGTATGGATGATTGCAGTAGCATTACATGTAATATTACTTTTGCCAGTGGGCGCTGGTGGATGCCAAGTTTGCACAGCCTTGTCTGCAGCGACCACTTCGTCAAGGGGCAGCCGAGCACCAACTGTCTGGATACCGATTTCGTGCCTTCTGTCTTTATCAACAAGAGAAAAGGAGAGAGTATTAAGTAAGTAGCCTACGTACATTATTTGCTAAACCGTGGGGTGTTTTATGTAAACAAGTATTTTTGAGCTGATATTCCATAATAATTTGGGACCAGGCTGGCTTTTTAAAGATAAAAGAAAGAAAGATTTTTTTTTTTTGCGTCAGACATATTTTTATTTATTTGTTTTAAAATTGGTATGCCTACAGTATATTTTACATTAATAATAAAAATTATAAGTATAAGACTAATTACAGGTGTACTCAACATTTACATACATTTAAACTAAGCAACATCTAAAGTTATGTAAAATTTAATAAAATAATTAAAAAACGGAACAGCTTTGACTACAGTCCTTAAGGCGGAACCTTCAGGGCAGCCCGCGAAATTCAAATTTTCTTAAGTTTTTTTGCAATTTGCTGGTCACTGTCAGGTTGTATTTTGATTAAAATATGATTCGAGGCTGTAACAAATATGGCTTTACAGAATTATAATCATTAGAATCAGCAATACATCTCTCTAAGTTCATATTACTGTATTGAATGACTATTTCATGAAATCATGACATTTGACGCCAATTCTAACTTAAGGAGTTGTATTACTGATTCTAATGATTATAATTCTGTAAAGCCATATTTGTTACGGCCGCGAATCATATTTTAGTCAACATACAACCTGACGCTGACCTGCAAATTGCAAAAAACGTAAGTAAATTTGAATGTCGCGGGCTACCTTCGCGCATCCCCCTTAAGAAAGTCTAGTAGTTTTGTACCCGCTTTATCCACATCTACCCCGATTTCGTTTGCAAGAAACCACTGTTTGAGCCGTCCTTTGTACAATTGCCATTCTTGATGGTCATGCTTAAACACTGTTAATGTGCCGACCAAAACTGTAGCAGATAATTTTCCATATTACTATTACGATATTACGGGTAACTTGTACTTTGACCTCGTCGCCGAAGGGGGGGGGGAGATGTATAACGCAACCGATACGTACAAGCTCATAATTATTGGACTGACGCAGCAATCATTAACTTAAACTAAGTTGACAGACCAGGATATATTTTTTATAAGATTATAATATTTGATTTAAATCATATTTTTACCAGTTCTAAGACCAGTTTCGAGTTTCGGATCGATTAAAGGGTTAATCAACGCTTGCTACAGTCGCTTCGTGTCGAGACCCCTCCGTGAGTCGGAAAGCATGTTAAGCCCGGCTGTCATAGGTTGATCTTTAACAGTTGTTACAGATATTCAGGAGTAGTGGTGACCCAGTGGAAATGACCCCGACTTACGGGTTGTAGGTCGTGGGTTCGAACCCAAGCAAGCAATTTATTTTGTGTAAATTATTTAATCACTACTGCTCTCAAACCGGTGAAGGAAAACATTGTGAGGAAACCGGCATGTCCTAGAATCGAAAATTCGAAGACATGTGACATCCGCAAACACGCACTGGGCCCGCGTGGTGGATTATGACCCACTCCCTCTCACAGAGAGGAGGCTTGTGTCCCAGCAGTGGGAACGTTATAGGCTGATCATGCATGCATCATACAAGCTAGGGCTGTACGCATTACCATTATGGAACGCAAATATTGTTATGAATATGCAGAAACATTAATTTATCGATTTTATATTATGTTGATGTAAGTACAGTCCGACATGGATCTTAATTAATATGCATAGCAGCGCTGCTTGTAGAAGAAGATGACAAAAATTTGTTTTATACAATCCATGTTATAGTCTGATCGATACTGCTGTACCGCGCCTTAGGTATGTGCGCGGCGAGACGGGGGAGCAGTGCAAGCCGCTCATTCGTCAACGTTCACGGCGTCCCGCCCCCCGCCCCGCCGCGCATACCTAAGGCGCGGTACAGCGCTATCGGTTAGGGTATAGTTTGCTATTTCACATTCATTTATATCCGTGTAGAACTGTAAACTTCAATTCCGTTTTAGAACCACAAACTCAATGTCATAAATAACAAAGTTTAAATTCCATTATAGCCAAAATTGATTTAGGATCTTTTTATTACAAATGGTCACTCAAAAATCAACTTTGGGTACATAATGCTAAAGTTGATAGTTGAGAACGTGTTGTTTGCGTAGGTCACGCGCCGTGTCGGTGAAGAAGTTCGGGCTCGAGTACATCAAGCATGACGCGTTGCTGGAGAAGCCCTCAAGAGCAAACGCCAACAATGTGAGTGTTCACTAAAAACCTATGTTTCTTTCTTTTTTTCTTTCACTGTCTTTCTTATATAGCTTCTGACCGCGGCTTCGCTCGCGTGGATGTGAGATGTAGTAAGTATAGATGTGTATGTATACCTATTAATCCATGTAGTTAATCCCAATATACTCAGTATCTACTCAGACCTCGTATGTTTTACTTGTCTCTAAAGTCCCATCCTTACATGGCGACCCTGCCAGGATAAAGTACACCACGCCGAGGCCCAACAACACACAAATGTTTATCAGTATAAGGGTAATATTCGACATGTGCTCCTTTACTGCTTCCACGTGCCCCCGATGAACCAGCGGCATTTTGGTTCAGGAACACAGTCTCTTTCTCCACGCTGGAACGACACATTTTTGCATCACTAGTTTTTTGAAATTACAGGCCTCGTAGGATAGTTTATTTTGGCACTGATGTTGTTCATTCTATTTTTAATTTTATTAAATCAAGTTGAGTATTTGAAGCTGCAAAACTAGATAGATATCCGGTGACGGTATCGCCACGGCCCCAAATATGGCAGGGTCGCCACGTAAGGATGGGACTTTAGAGACAAGTAAAACACACGAGGTCTGAGTAGATACTGAGTATATTGGGATTAACTACATGGATTAATAGGTATACATACACATCTATAATTAATACATCTCAGCTGTCGGCAATTATCACACGGGAAAGTGCTACCGGGACTATCAATAGCGGGAATAGCCTTAGTTATTCCTTATATCATCAGTTATCTGCCAGTGAAAGTCCCGGCAAAATCGGTCCAGCCGTTTCGGATATTAGCCAGAACAAACAAACAGACAGACAGACAAAAAAAATTAAAACGGTTTTTTTTGTCATAGGTACCGTATTTACTTTCATATGCATTTAGTGAAAAGCTTTTATTTGACATTACAAAGAGACACATCAATTTTATTTGTATATAATAGCATAGAAAAGAATACTCTTTGTTATGTACACCATATAAATTACAGATATTAAATGTAGAAAATGAAAAATAAAATGTAGAAAATGCAAAATAAAATGTAGAAAATGAAAATGAAAATGTAGAAAATGAAAAATAAAATGTAGAAAATGAAAAATAAAATGTAGAAAATGAAAAATGAAATGTAAAAAATGAAAAATAAAATGTAGAATATGTGTCAACATAAATACAGAATCCCGTATGTACAATTCTCTACAATTTGCCTGTGTAATATTTTTTGTTTTTATTAAAATCGTGCAGAAAGAATAATTGATTGTACAAAAAGTGAATTAGTAAACAGTTGAAATTTGATACTCGTATTGTTTTGTATGTCCACAAAAATTATGACCAATTTTGGGTAATTTTCTGAATTGAAGAAATGTCGTCATATTTGCCAAAAGGCTCTATCGATCCGTCAGATATTGATTTACTCCCTATCAGGACATTTTGTAACACTACTGTACAGAATAACTCATTCGCACTGAATATCCTTTTAAAAAAGGTCCAAATCTGAATTTTCGAAATTGTCAGATTTAGGGAAAGCCCAGAATTTCTTCGTCAGATTTGCCTATTTAAGTCATTATGAGTTAGGCCGCACACGATCATACCAACATCAACGGCTCTGAAGATCACTTTATATTTGGTCCTTTTTCAAAATCTGGAAGTTGACTCCTTGACAAGCGGCTCTTATCTGAAACTTTTGAAATATTTTTTCCGTGTTCCCTTCTGATGCCGTACCAAATTAGCTATCAACTTTTCGCCCTGCATATGCTTGCTCAAAAACCCTCTGGGCTACCGTCCATTGTGTCCAGGACCAGCGCAAGTGTGCGGACGTGAAGCCGAAGCGCATAACTTTAGAGGTACTTTATGGTGTGTTCAGGATCAGCGCAAATGTGCGTACGTGAGGCTGGCGGCCACGCTCGGCATCCCGGTGACCACGGTGCGCGCTTGGGAGCGGCGCTTCAGGGAATACTTCGAGGAAAAGGTGACTTTATTACCTTGCTGTAGAGACTATTAACCGTTGTTCACTGGTGTATGAGACGCAGTATTGTCGTGTTCAGATGGCGGACCCGCCCGATATGAGGAAGCTGTCCGCGGACGGCAAGGCGCACTGGGTTACCACGGTTGCGAAGAGACTCTTCGCTAATCCCATGCACGTACGTTTAAACACACAAATTCAAACTCAAATAATTCATTGCAAATAGGCACATAAAAGGCACCTTTGGACGTTAAAATTTACTACGAAATAGAATTGATTCTAGTTGCCCCTTCCAAAAGGTAGTTTCGTATGGAGAAGAATGGGCAAGAAACTCCACCGTTACTCTTTTAAAATGTTTTGCAATATTTTGTACACGGTCATTATTTAATTATATGTGAAGACGATGCACTTGAATAAAATTACTATACCGCAATAGGTAAAAATAATTAAAACCCGCATGGCTTCCCAATCATCTACCACACGCACCCTCATACAATCTCGCTACACACTCCTACATCCCCTACACCTCACACACATCGCTACCTAACACACTACCACTCCTTCCACATGCACACACACCCACATACATAAACCCCACCCCATAACACTCCAACACACACACCTACTCACCCCGTCACAAAGGCGCAGTTAGAGTGCACTGGTAAAATAGGTCCCACAATCTCGAAATATATTGGTACAGATGGTCAGCACCATACAACGTGCAAAAACAGGCGCACAGACGCGTACGAGTACGTACGGCAATCCTTAACTATTTCAAACGGAATGCCAGTCCTGGGAGCGCTTGCAATCGCTGTACGTGAAGCGTGTCTTCATGCGTGTGGCATAACCTTCAAAGACACTTTTGACGTACAGCGATGCGGGTGTTGTTAGGTTGTTGGATATTATATTCCGATTCGCGGTAAACTTTATTTGCGTGATGTAAGATTTGTGTAACGCCAGATATCAAGCGTAGTTTGTATGTGGCTGCATACATGTCAATGTGTGCGTGCGTTTGTACTCGTTCCATGGAGTTGACCCTTGTACGTCTTTATTTTGTGGTGGAGCTGTGTCCAGGCCGTAAGAGTGCGGTGGTAACATTTGGCCCCGCAGCGGCTGTCCGCGCGGAGCGGCGGGGCCGCAGTGTCGCCGGGCGGCGTGGTGGCGGCGCTGTGCGCGGCGGCGCGCGCGCGCGGCTCGCTCTGCTCCACGGGGCTGTATAACGATGTGCGTCGTATGCTGCGCCTGTCCAGCGCCATCAGCGACCTGCACGCCATCTGGTGAGTGTTTCTCCCGACCGTGTGACGTCACGTGTACGTGTCGAGTGCTATACTTGACTAGTCGACACCAGACTGGCCGAACGTTCTGCAAGTGCTCGTTTCGATATGAACGCGGCTCGCGTGCTTGCTACGTTGTTAAATAACGGATGTAAAAAGATGCTTAACGAAGCCAAGAGACACTTGTTCTTTCCTTAATATATATATTTTTTTGCATTGGGCCACATGTGGAAACCTTCTGGTTACGGAGATATTAAATGTTAAAGTTCCGTATTTTTTTTAACTATACCAAATATTAAATGTTATGATTTATTTTTAATTTTTTTTTAAACCACGACTCCCGTATCATTTCATGTACCCATAACAATGTTTCGGCAGATTAGGAGTTTCGGCGTGGTTATATTGCGTGCTGTCGTACACATCGATTTTTTACACCGAAAATAAAAGTTCCCAGCTATTATTTTTGTGGAATGTTACTTAGTTTGACGTACAGAATGCATAGTTGACGGCTATGTGATGGGTTTTGTTCCACCGTGTGTAATGTGCGGCGCGCAGGGTGTCTGCGCAGCGCGTGTCGCTGCAGCAGGTGGTGGTGGCGGGGCGCGCGGGCGACGCGGCGCACGCGGCGCCGCCGCCCGCCGCCGCCACGGTCGCCGACCTCGTGCTGCTGCACACCGACGTCGACATCGTCACTGACGTGAGTGCATCCTCTTCCTGATGCTTTGAGCCGGAGGTGCCAGGGTAGCCCGGGAAATTCTAATTTTCTTACGTCTTTTGCAATTTGCAGTGCAATATCTGATTGTATGTTGATAAAAATATGATTAGCGACCGTAACAAAATTGTATTTACAGAACAATAATCACCAATACAATTTTCTGAGTTCGATTTGCCCTATTCAAATATTGAATGTCTTTTTATGAAAGCATGACATTTGAGGCCAATTCTAACTAAGGGAGTTGTTTTGATGATTCTGACGATTATAATTCTGTAAATTCATATATTCATATTTTTGTAATTAATTTTATTGTAATCATGTTTTGATCAACATACAATCTAACACTGAACTGAAAATTGCAATAAAGTAAGAAATTTTGAATTTCGCGGTCTACCTTAGGGCATCCCCCAAGACTGCTTTTTGTTTTGTTATGGTTGTACATTTATAGCCCGCGTGTTGTGTTGCTCAGGAAAGCGTCACTTTGTACGAGGAGTCGGCGGCGCTGCACACACTGTGGCAGCTCATACAGCGGCACCGGCTCGAGGACGCCGCGCCCGCGCACTCGCGGGTCCGAGCGCAGCGTTGGACCCGCGCGCACCGAAGCTATCTCGACAGGTATCTGAAAGAAAGAACACGCACTAAAACACACCATCACACACGTGTTCATCGGTCACTATAGGTAGTTGTGTGGTTACAGTGGACGCACAGTGTCGCTGGTGGTCCTGCAGCGTCGCTGGTACGAGCTCAAGCTGCAGGCGCGCGTCCGCCTGGCCATGCACTGGCGCCGCCCCCCCGGGCCCCAACTCTTCGACGACCTCAACCCCGCCCCCAACCCCGCTCCCGACCCCGAGACAGTCCCCGCCCCCAGCCCGCACGAGCTCAACCCGCGCCCGGCCCCACTTCACATCGCCATACTCAAACGGTCAGTATTCTGTTGCTAGATGAGATGAATCATTCCGATGGCATCACATGACAATTACATGTTCCTAGCGCAGGTATCCGCACATAGCCACAGGACAGTTCAAGACTTGGCGGCAGCAAGTGTTGGAGGGGACTATAGTGACCGAACCACTGGTAAGTAAAATATTAATATACTCACATACAATCGAATAGTTAGTGCGGGTCCACCCACGCACAATATTGATTTTCGTAACATGAAATAAGTAGTTGGAAATGTCAAATTACCGCATAAATAATTGTTAATGTTTCATGACGATGATGCTACTATTACGGTCAGCTGTTGATAGCGGATAATTAAAAGAATTTTTGTAGAAACTGCTTTAATTTGAAAAATGTTTGCTTCTTTACTTCAATTAGTTAAGAACTGAAGATACCCGTATATTGTTCGCTTCTAGGAAGAAGAAAACGATGTTAAGGAAACAGAAAGCAATAAGAAAGAACAGTCCACTGACACAACAGATATGGGTGACGACGCCGCGGTCAAACAGCTTTACCCGAACATGAGTAAGGTCGAGCAGCTTACGGTCGATGAACTTAAGAATGAGCAAATATTTTACAACGTCCCTTTGGTCGAACAGAGTACAGCGGACTACCAGTTGGCTGAGCATACTACGGAAAATGGCCATTTGGCTGAGGAGCCTACGGTTCATAAACCTAAGGT
Organism: Dryobotodes eremita; assembly: GCA_917490735.1. Classification (NCBI taxonomy): domain Eukaryota; kingdom Metazoa; phylum Arthropoda; class Insecta; order Lepidoptera; family Noctuidae; genus Dryobotodes; species Dryobotodes eremita. The sequence continues at coordinate 12,499,642 of OU823270.1, forward strand.
CGAGCTAACTATAGACAGTGGCTCTTTGACCGACAACCATGTGGCTGAGCAGACGACGGTCAATGATATTTTGGTTGGGCAGCGTACGGTCAATGACCCTTTGCGTAAGCAGACTACGGACAGTGACGTAGCTATTCAGTCTACGGTCCATGAACCTAAGATCGAGCAGGGTATGGACTATGACCTCTTGGGTAATCAAAGTATGGTGCGTACTCTTGCTGAAAATCCTAAGGGCCACACGGGCAACGCCGCCACTGTGGAGGTACCGGCCATACTGGACACACCGAAAACACAGGGCGGACCGGACATATCGAGCGAGCAGATACATCGCACTGGGGATAAGTCAAGTACGTGTCCCGGTTATACAATGCGCGGCCTTTAATATGGCTCATTGAGTTGAAGAAAAAGTTTGTCTTTGCCGAGTGTTGTCTCTATCATTCTGTGCAGAATGAACAATGTTTCTTTTTTCTTCCATACCTGTGTAACAGCCTCCTTCTAAAACTCGAAGAGCCATATTATCACACGGATTCCTACTATAATGTAAATTATATAATTAATATTGATCGCTATTTTTAGTTGGTATTTTTAGCCCCTTGTTGCAGTATTTTAATTTAATAGCACATCCTCATTTAAGTTCTACGATTAAATGATACACCGTTTTCTGATCGAATTAAAATACACAAATTGACGATCCCAAAACCGTCACAGAATTCTAACCCCAACGCGTATGTAATTAGTTTTATTTTCGTATATCTAGGTGAAGTCATACCACCGAAACGTGCGTACCCTTCTGACACAGACACGGACACAGAAGACAATTTGGTCATAGATGAATGTTCTAACAAGACACCGTCTTCAGTCAAACTGGAACCAGTACCGCACACAGAGACACACAGTTTTGACACCGTGTCGTCACACGCAGCACTCCGAAACATAGCCCCGACCATAGAAGTTTTGCACATGATAGATCCAAACACGGTCAAAACTGAAATTCTCTTCGAAAGTGATGAAGACGATTTTGTACCTTGTAACGAAGTGGATAAAGATGCAAATGAATTTGAAGCAACGATAGAAGTGCCGTTTATAAGTAACAGGATAACGTTCGTTGATGAGGAGCCGGGGGTGAGTTGTGACGTCAAAAGTGAAGATGACGTCACGGGTCGCATGGACTGGGAGGACGGGCAGAAAATGGATGATGCTGTTAAGGACACACCAACTATGGGTAAGTGTAATTGTTTTCTTTACATTGTATGTCAGACTCTACCTATATAAACTCCCTTACATTCGGTCAACGCATGCATTTTTGTGAAAAAAGTGCTGGCTGCGGAAGAAAGAAGCAGCTTATAAGCAACTGCCCGCCTGCCTACTATCGCCAAATCCTAAATCGTAAATTAATTGTTAAGCAGATAAAAGTCAGAATGCTTTATTGGAATCTTACACTACTTAGTGTGTGATATGTTACAAATATATGATATGCCTCAGTGTCTTGCCATGTGGCGTAAAAACGATAACAATATAGAACTATCGAAGCGATGTTTAAAATTAATAATATTTGTTAACAGATCCTAAACTTCTCATGGACACACAAGTATCACTCTTCAGAATAGACAAATGCCGCGCGTGGAAGAATAACGTGCGCAAGGACAACTCCATCAGAGTGTCCCGAATTCATAGGAGATATTACACACCGAAGCCTAAAAATGAATGTAATAATACTAAGACACGTACGCAAAATACGCACTTGGACGTGGAATTGCGGACATCAGCCCGTCTTACCACCACTACTACTTCTAAGACACACGAAATCAGAGTAGACAAGTCTTGTCTAGACAAAGTCGCCAACACACATAGTATAAGACAACTGTGTAGGAATATAAAACGGGAGCTGATAGAAGAGCAGCTCGAACTGCTAGAAGGCAAAACACCAAACAAAAAGGCTAAAACCGAATCAGATTCGGACGACGACAAGCCTTTAATGGTGCTCAGAGAAGGAAAGCCGCCGAGAGAGACAACAGATGAAACAGAGCAGACAGTCGTCAGGGAGATGGTAGAGGAGTCTAGCTCAGACGACGAATTGCTAAACAACAAGATGTTCAACAAGCTGCGAGGGGAGGAGCGAAAGCGGGGGCGGGGGGCGTACTACGCGGCCTCCACCATCGAGTGGAGCTCGGCCTTCGCGCCGGCGCTCGGGCGCGTCGCCAAGCGCGTGTCGCTGCCCGACATCGAGTCCGTGCGCCGCTACAACAGTGGCATGCAGGTCGCGCAGGTCGCGCCCATCACCAGCACTGTGAGTATTTACAACATTCATAAGCCCCTTAAAAAAGGCACCTACAAATTCTGACCGTTATCAATAATTTCTCATAACAGCTAGGTATATGATTAACTAGCGACTCGCCCCGGCTTCGCACGGGTGCAATCTAATGTTGTGGCGACATGTTGTCAAAACATCAAGAACTATACTACGTACTACTGCGTACTATATCTGAGATATAAATACCTATGTATTATACACATAAATGCGAATAAATTTTTACATGATGGTGTAAACCGCATCAGAATACATTGTATACCTAGTAGAAGAACTAAATCGACAAATGGACAGACTTGAAAAGCGACTCCATTTTATACTATTATAGATATAGAAGTCTATCGTTTTTATGGCCGTATCATTGAGCCCTTTATGATTGCAGGTGGGCGCGTATGGTGATGATGCCATGCAGGCGGGGCAACCTCCGGGCGACGCCGAGGCCGATGACACGCCAGAAGGTACGCCGAAGCAACTAGTCATTGACTCTGTCACCAAGCAAGGTCATTGACCGGCTGCTACATGCACGTAGTGATTACTAAGTGTCAAAAGTTGTAAATTGTTTATTTTTCCTTGATTTTGGGCTATTCAGAATTAAAATAAAATGTAGGGACTTAAATAACTACTTAAACCTAATTAATTAATACAATTGAAATATAATATCCTAACTAAAACTATTTACAAACTAAAATATGGTGTCGAAAAATTCCTCCGCATCGCTTTTAACTGGTAATGTACCCAAGAGACTAGTGGCATTGCCACGTATGGCCAATGTTTAGTCTCCGGCTAAGGTAAAAGCCAGCCCCTGGGTCACAGGATTTGTAAAACCAGCCGTTTGGAGATTTCGTTGAACAGACCACGAGCCGACCATGAGCCCTCGGACGACGGGTTTCAACCCCAAACAGCTTGAAAATTCTATATCTATACAGGGTGGCAGGGACATCGACGCGCAACCTGTTACCATGGATTCAGTACATGATACGGAAAACCCCTGCGTTGAAATTTTTTGTCGGTTATTAAAATGAAATGCTGTACACATACATTTTGACCGCGTGGGTCACTTTTTTATGAAACAACAGATTCTTTTTTGCTAGGTTCCTGTGCTGACTTCATGGTTACAGTTTGCGCGTCGATGTGCCTACCACCAGTGCCTTCCTATTGATATAATAAAATCGATGTAGAGCGGAAACCGTTCTTTTTTTAAATTTATTTTTACTATGTCTGGGAACGATTCTTGTGCCGAAAAGATAGTTTTTAGAATTTTAGACGGTATGTCGAATGTATGTTTCAATATCACGCAAATACTACTGGACAGATTCTGTTCAAATTTTACGTAGATATTCCCTATAAGTCTGGTCAGTCTGTAGGCTATAAACTATAACGCTATTTGCTATGGGGGATGACCAGTATTGCATTATGTTTGTATTCTTCTCCGAAAATTGTAAAAAGACGCGCCAAATGGTTATGATATTGCAGATAGTAACCGATTTAACTTTTTAAATGATTATCATCACCTTTATGGAGCAATCATGACATACATGGTGGTATTTTGAGATGGGGCAATAAGGGCAAGTACCTTGACTGTCCTTAACTTTTTGAAATATTTTGGCCTGCTTTCACAGATTTTGAAAACATTTAGGCTGCAAGAAAACTGAGTATTATTCCAAAAAATCATTTTTGATGTCAATTGATCCTGTTTCTTATAAGAATTAAAAAAACTTTTGGAACAACTTAGGTTTGAGTACTAGAAGAGTCAGAAATCGCAAAAAACTTTCCATACATTTTCTAGGAAATGAGCCTGAGATGAGCAATATACCAGTTGTAGCGAATTAAAATGAAAATTCACAACTTTAACACGTATAATTTACTAGCTTTTTCCCGCGGCTTCGCCCGCGTGGTGGTCCGAAATTATCCCACGGGGACGTACTACCGAGATAAAAAGTATTCTACGTGTTAATCCAGGCTATAAACTATCTGTGTTCCAAATTCCATCCAAATCCGCTCAGTAGTTTTTGCGTGAAAGAGTAACAGACATTCATCTATCCATCCTTCCATCCTCATAAACCTTCACATTTATAATATTAGTAAGACTAATATAAAAAACTACATTAAAAATATACAGTAAAACAGTTGCGTTACACTTAATTTGGGTTAAGTGAAAAGAGATTTCCAAGAAAACTTATGATACATCGGATGGTAGGTAAATCTTTATTACGTATTTGCTTTTCGAACTAGAGAATCGATTGCAATCGGTTTTAGGTTCGTGATCACAAAATTACGTAAACATTCAAATTAACATTACCTTATAAAGATGAACCTAAGTTATCCCGATAGAAACAGTCTTGGTTAAAAATCAACAAGTATTAAAATGTTAACCCTGAAGGAACTAATACTACTCTAATAGGTAAGCGTAAGCGGTTTAAAGTAACAAGTCGATCCTGATAAAATGCAATCTCAAAGCGTAACACGCCTAGTCGATCCTGACGAATCGCAGCCTCAAAACATAGCACGACTAGTTGATCCTGACGAACGACAGCCTCAAAGCGTAGCACGCATAGTCGATCCTGACGAACCGCAGCCTCAAAGCGTAGCACGCCTATTCCATCCTGATGAACCGCAGCTTCAAAGAGTGGCACGCCTAGTCGATCCTGACGAACCGCAGCCTCAAGGCGTAGCACGCCTAGTCGATCCTGACGAACTGCAGCCTCAAAGCGTAGCACGCTTAGTTGATCCTGACGAACCGCAGCCTCAAAGCGTAGCACGTCTGGTTGATCCTGACGGACTGTAGCCTCAAAGCGTAGCACGCCTAGTCGCTCCTGACGAACCGCAGGTTCAAAGCGTAGCACGCCTAGTCGATTCTGACGAACCGCAGCCTCAAAGCGTAGCACGCGTAGTCGATCCTGACGAAACGCAGCCTCGAAGCGTACTACGCGTAATCGATCCTGACGAACCGCAACCTCAAAGCAAAACACGCTTCGACGCGGAATCGCTGGCGACACGATGATCATGTGTCGTGGGCTGGAACGGCCTAGCTGGTCTTGAACTTCAAGGATTCTATGCGGCTGGTAGAACTGACCCAAGACCTCGCAAGCCTGCTGAATTGCCCAGTACCCGGAAAAAAGGCCGGAACAAGCTCATTATTACTGGTTCTACACCTTTTGAAATAAGTAATAAGAATAAAGAATAATGACAGTTATACGAATTAGAAAAAAATTGGTTGTAACCGCATAGGCCACGCTGCACAATGTGTGACAGGAGTCGAATTATTCCATTACTTCACTGGGCTAAATAGCAAACGAATACAGCTGATAGTTACAGATTTATCCTAATAAATGATTATCATTCCGCTATACCTTCACGGAGCTAAGCAGTCAATTATGACATAATTTAAGAACGGCTATTTTAGTCAACTTTCAACAAAGCTAGCTTAAAGATTCGACGACTGCTTGGCAAATCTAATTTTGTTTCCCAGCAATAAATTGCTCCTTTTTTTACATTGTCATAAATGATAGTTCGTAGAGCATACACAGAAAAACAAGTTTAGGCATCTTCTGTCATCTTCGGAAAAATAAAAAATAAATTGGTGACTGTTAATGAGAAATCCCCTGTGAAACCTCGTGTTTAAAATCTACTGTTATATTATTTTAGTGATATCTGTTCGTCACGAAAAATCTGTAAGAATGCATCAGTCAGTATATCAGTGTTGTGCCGTTAGGTAGATATGCAGGAACACTGGCATTCATTAATTCACTAAAAACGAAAAACTTCGCAATCAATGGGAAATTGCTACTGAAGGCTGCGGGCGTTGACCTCAGGACGAACTGCTTCTCACACGAACAACTGTAAGTCTCTTGCTTCCACGTCACTAGTCCTGATTTTCTGTATATTCCGGCTGCTGAGACCAAAACTACAAACGTAGTATACAGGGAAGTTTAAAAATTTGGCTGTTATTTTTGTATACTGTGTTGTCTTACGACTTCTACGCGAACAAAGTCGTGGGCAGAAGCTAGTAATTAACAAGGTTATTATACTTACCTGCCTGAGGTTTTTGCAGGCGCAACAGCAGCGCCAGCACGGCACGTCAGCCAGGAAGATGGGATGGCGCAGGAGTGTCGACACACGTTGCGTCCCACACTAAAGGCTTACCCATCTTCCATAGAAATAGAGATATGCCGTACGGTTTCTTGCCATCGTCGCGTCCCAAGCCATTGGGTATTTGTAATTTATTAAATAAATGAAAAATTATTGTTTCCGTGGATGTGAATAAGTGTTTTTTTGAAATATATTTTTTTGTGCTAATAGCATAATTTTATTTCCTGGAACTCCTGTCACGCAAAGCTGTGGGTTGTTCTATATCAAATGAACGTAAAGCCATACACTCACTTCAGAGCCATCGTGTCCCATGACCTCGACACGTGTCGTGGGAAATTGTCTGGTCAATACACGACTTTATACTACTTGTGTCTGTTGCAGCGTGGCGTGCGCTCGACCTGCCCACCGACGACGAGCTGCAGGCCGCACTCGACGACCTTACGGTATGTATACACAGACACGCATGCCCACACGCACACACATACATATACACACCCCGCCACCCCCCGACACACACATCCCCGCACACACACACACACTCAACCACACACACACTCACCCACACACACACACACCCACACACACCCACACATCCCCGCACACACACACACACACCCACACACACACACACCCACACCCACACACACCCACACCCACACACACACACACACACACACACACACACACACACACACACACACACACACACACCCCTCCCACACGCACCCCCCCAAACACGCCCCTCCTACACGCACCCCCCCACAAACTCACACATACACACACGCCCACGTGTATGTCACACGCACACGTTTGTGTCATACGCACACGTGTGTGTCACACGCGCACACACACGCATACTCACATGCACACATACACACACATTATACCGTGTCACTTCTCTTATGCCAATACAGCCGGGTCCAGACGTGTGTAATGTGAAATGTATGTCTTGTGCAATCTAATGCGAATAGTGTGGACTGCATACAAACAAATCGCGAATCCTGTATGTGTTTGAGTTATTCCATACAGACGCCATGCTGTGCGAGCCTTTGTGTTCGCGCTAAAAACCGACAGACGATAGATCAGCACGAGAGCCGGCCCGAGCGTTACATGTAATGCTCCTAGTGGCGTAAACACGCAGAATTCGCATTACATTACACTATACAATACATTACATTACACACTAAACCCGGCTTAACATGTACAGTCGAACAAGCTATTTGGCGGTTGGTATGCGGGGCTTGTAGCTAAGTCATAACTCAAAACTCAAACTCAAAGCATTTATTTCAATTAAACCATTTATAGGCACTTTTGAATTGTCAAAGAGTCGGTCAGTTAGTCAGAAAGTTGAAGCTAGTTGCCCATTCCAAAACTTAGATCTCTATGGAGAAGAACGGGCAAGAAACCCCAAGGACACTCAGGAATGGACACTCTTTTTAAATCAAGATATTACAAAATCCTGGGTACATTATTCGTGTTGCTTCTACATATATGCGAGAACAATGAAAAAAATATATAAAGAAACAATACAAAATATAAGATTAATAATAAAAATAAGCCGTGGCAGTTAAGAGATGACCAGTCTCAACTGACGGCGCCCGTTCACGAACATGACGCGTGGATCAGCACCATCCAGCTCAACCATTTTGTATTGAACCGAATGATCCAACACACGCGCCACCAACAGTGAGACATTTAAGTGAGCATGAAATAGTCTCTACTGCCATGCTGTCAAGTCAACATAATTATATAATAAACGAATCCATGGTACTCACATTTACAAAATTGCAAAATGCTTCTAAATTATACAAAACTATAGTTTGCTAACAGCCACACGGGTCCATCGATCAGGTTAAGCTACGCTTGCCGCGGTTGGCCCGTGGATGAGTGACAATCTTTACATACCAAGACCCCTCCGTGACTCGGAAAGCACGTTAAGCCGTTGGTCCCGGCTGTCATTCGTGGATCTTTGACATTAGGTACGGGTCGTCAGAAGCTAAACAAACTACTTTAATAATTTGCATTAAGAGGGCCCTTCCCGGTCCGTCTATCGTCAACGCGAGCATGATTGAATAGCTTGTTGTTTCATTCAATGCAATGTTTGAAAAAGAAGCAAGTGTGAGAACGCGATAACATCGAACGAAAATTGGCGTGCGGAGATTTCGCAAAACTTGTTCCGGGAAATACGTGTTTTTGAAAAACCGCTACCTATTTTGGAAAAAAAAATTGTCATTTAGAATCTCCATTACATGTGCGAGGTTTCTATATGTTTTCTTAACTTTTTCAATGTCTGAGTACGTTATGAACGACCAAAGTTCAGATAACATATGTGCAAAAAAGCTAATTTTCCGACGTCTTTACTGAATTTGTTTCTCAATAAAGTTTTTTATTTGATTAAATAGAAACCTAGATATAAACCACAAGATATCCATGTGTTTAAAATATCTGGAGAAAAAAATGTTATAACGCCATAATCACGTACGAGCGTTTGTATGGGAATTCTGACGGGTTGGCCGCTCTTAATTCTGTTACACATTGCATATTGGCAGACTTTGGTAGTGTAGTGGAAAGATGAATATTTTTACCTGGACACCAAACTCCTTGTTCGACTGTAGGTACAGGCAGGGAATGAATCGGAGCGATAGGGAATGGGAAGCCGTCACCTCCTTCTGCGAAGCAGTAATGCTCGCGCAGGATTAGGCGGAGCGCGTGAGGGAGAGGCAATCGTTGCGCCCTCACGCCCCCAGTCGCCGCAGGCAGAGATACCCTAGGCGTCGGGAGTCGATTGCCGACTCCCGGCCACCGTAGGCGCGGGCTTGCGGACGGCGAGCAATGGGCAGCTCGCCGTCCGGTACAGGCCCGGGTCGACGGCGCGTCGTGTTCCACGCGCTCCTCAAAGAGATGTCAGCACCATTGACGGGGTCAGATAGGGCCGATGCCTGCCGGGGTCGCGGATTGTTCCAAAGAGTTACCGTGGCCCTGGCGCACACGCAACTGAAGGAACACGGGTGGGTTTTAGTACGTAAGAGTCTGACACGGCAGTGAATGAAAATGTTAAGCAGTTTGAAGTATTTTACTACAGTACACATTCCTATTTTTGCGACTACGTAGGTATTGTTAACATTTTGAATGAAATTGACAGTTCGAAAAAGTCACGTGCGTCCGCTTTGTGGGAAAAGAAATTTGTTTGAAAATAGCTTATTGTTTTCTCTCCTTCACTGTACATAGTTATGTGTGTTTGTAGACTGCTCCTGCGGCGGAAGCGGGGCTGGAGCGGTCGCACTGCTGCGCGGCGCGGCGACACCGCGAGGTCAACGATTCACGTCGCCGTATCGGCCTCGTCGAGATACCGCTGCACAAGTACGTAGTCTCACAATCACGTTCTTTACAGCATTTTTACAGTCCAGTCAACCGATTTTGACTTCTATTGCGTTAGTGACATGACCAATGGCAACTGCAGCAAATAGTTGGTATTGTAACCACGTTTTTGCTTTTAATGCCATCCTTATACTTACGGAATAGAAGTCAAAATCGGTTGAACGAACTGTAAAAAAGGTTTATTAAAATTTCTAATATTATTTCAAATGGAGTATAATTAAATAGTGGGGCGCGTCATTTCAGACTGGACAAGCTCTACCAACCCACGTCAAAATTTCTCTCATTTTGCGAATTAATTGCAAATTTTATTTAAGCATAGATTTTTGGATGATATTGTACTGTTTTTGCTGTTTTTACAAAGTGTAAAGTACATCGACTCGCAAACTGTTACCATGAATTCTGCACATAATTTTAGACCACCCCGCGTAGAGATTTTTCGTCGGTTATAAAAAAAAACAGCTGTATCCTACATTTTAACAATGATAAATGATTTTATTTCTATAAGTAGGTTTGTACAAACACTTTTACACGTCAATCATATTTTAAAAACTAGGTGAGGTCGGCGTTTCCTATCTGACTACTCTGAGAAGAAAGGCCGAAACAAACTCAGAGGTCACAGTCTCTTTTAAAGTCCAGACATAATCTTGGTCAGATCATGTGAAGACATGTAGATTTGTGTCTGAAATGGTCTTTTGGGGAAAGAACCACACAGATTGAGATGACCTGTCCAGTCAGTGCACGCATTTGTCAGTAATCGTGCAACTCAACTCAGAACTTAAGGAGCTCAACAATTCGACGAACAATACCAAAGAAAGGACATTTGGGTAGGCCACAAAAATTACTCAAACTGCCAGACCATGATTAAAATTAACTGAGGAGGAAAAATAAAGCAACAATGACCCACATAGTCTTCACATTCACAATATTAAAATAATAATCATGTATTCAATGTAGCCAGCATGCTACTCACATTCACAGACAGTTTCCTCTTTAAATGTCATCAAAAATATCATAAGTTATGCCATGTAAATCAATAAAAATTACATTATTAATTCTAAAATACTTATTCACAGTATAAAATGGATCGATGCATGGGGGTACATTGAAGTAGCTTAATTACGATAGAGCACTTTGCGCGTCGATGTCTCGAATACCACATTTAGAATGTTGGATCAGATTGAGAAAATTAACGGACTTATTGAGAGAATGCGGGTTGGATCGTTTTGGCTCATCTAAGCTAAGATTTTGCGTTACCTCACGGTATAATAATATACTTCGCCAGGTATAGCATTCCGAGACACAGTGGTCACACTGACACAGTGGTCGTTTAGCACTAAACGGGTTTAGTGATTGGCGGTGCAAATGGGTCTTAGTCATCAACAAAAGAGACATACAGGCAAACATATTCAGCACACTTTCAATATTAATTTTATTATGTGCGTATAGCTCTTGAGTGTTAGGTTTTTAAAAAAGAGTTCTCAAACAACGAAGAAAAACATAACTTATGTACCTGTTGCTGAAAAATTAAATAATAAAATTAATTGAATGCATACTTTCAAGCGGGTTATGGACAAGCATCGGCTTGTATAGCTACATGGTATAATAATATACTTCGCAAGGTGTAGCACTCCGAGACACAGTGGTCACGTGGGAGACACAAGCCTACGCATCACCGCTGTGTTACCAGTAGTGTGTAATAATAATTCCCCAACCGCCTTTATTACATGTGCGAATCCGATACAACAATGAGGTTTTAAGTAATAATTACGTTGGTATATGTTTAAATTGAGTTGTTTCGTTTGATTAGAAAAACGAAACGACAATTTAAATGCTTTATCTATATTTTTTAACAGAATGGTGACTGAAAACGTTTCCATAATTCGTATTTTGTTGCAATAAAGTGGCAACTGGATAGTGACGTAAGCATGTGTCACTCCCGGAATGCCAGACCTTGTTTTTTTAGACCATGCGTTACCTTTGTCTTAGTCACCCGGACGGCGTATGCAGTTGTTGCTGCACGCACCTCAGTGACGCGGACGCGCGCCATCGCCTCGACCAACAGCTGCGCGCGCTGCACCAAGACATTGAGCAAATGCTCCGGGTATGTGTGTGTAGTGTGTCGCAGTCATCCGGACTGCGTGTGCAGCAAATGAAAATGCTTGTGTAGTGTACTGCTGCAACATTAACGCCACGCTACGGCATTGTAGCCGCGCACTGGATTACAAAACATGCTTTCTAAGTTAATTTGGAAATCACACTACTTATATTTTTTCAATTTTTTTAATTTTTTAGTTTTTGTTTCATTAACTATTTAACATTAATATTCTTAATTCTACTTAACTAAATACACACATTCAATAAAAATAACAATACAATTCCTAGATAAACTAAACTTTACGGCTCCTATAAACAGGCGCGACACGCGACGCGACACAAAGTCGTGTCGCGTGTCTAGCGGTGCCTTGGTGTTGAAGGAGCCTTTATTCTACTTTAAGTAAAAGTGCTTTGAGGGCTGTCCGTTGTTAAATTGTTATTAATGCCGTTTAAAATCTGCTGATTCTGAGAGGAATTCCAACATGTAAATGACGTAAAATTTTGTTTTGTTGCAACGCTAAGATGATGAGAGAGAAACGGAAAGAACGGAAAAAGCAGGTATGACAGATCCGTGTACCATTAGTGCATCTATTACTTATTTGTTGTTCGATGTTTACCGAAAAGTAACGTATAGAATGCATGTAAGAACTGATGTTTTTAATAAGTAGGTTCGGTAGGAAAAGTTGACCATATTCACGATTAACCTTTAAAATATTTTACACATTTTATTTGTGTTTTTTTTCGATCGACCTCCATTCGTTCGATCTTTACCGTATAATCGCTCGCCATTTTAGCCTCATCTCTAGCAGAAAAAAAGTATTTTTTCATTCATTCATTTTCAAATTTTAGCCTAATTTATTTTTATTTATTAATATTAACAATACCAACAGCAGACTAATTAGTCCCAGTTATGCCAAAACGAACTAACCCACTCTCTCAGTTATTCAGTTCAATTAATTAATTAACAGCATATCGGTCATTCAGTTCAATCAATCAGGCAAATCAGCCTATCAGTCATTCAGTTCAATCCATCAGTCAACTCAGCCTATCAGTCATTCAGTTGAATCAATCAGGCAACTCAGCCTATCAGTCATTCAGTTCAATCCATCAGTCAACTCAGCCTATCAGTCATTCAGTTCAATCAATCAGGCAACTCAGCCTATCAGTCATTCAGTTCAATCCATCATTCAACTCAGCCTATCAGTCATTCAGTTCAATCAATCAGGCAACTCAGCCTATCAGTCATTCAGTTCAATCAATCAGTCTACTCAGCCTATCAGTCATTCAGTTCAATCAATCAGTCTACTCAGCCTATCTGTCATACAGTTCAATCAATCAATCAACTCAGCAGTAATTCTGTTATTTGCGTCTAACTACACTAATATTCCAAATAGAGTTTAAAAAAGAATGATCTTTAACTATTAGATTTCAGGGTGTGGGTGTGTTGGGTTTTTAATGTTTCTATTACATCGGAAAATACTAGAAATCTAAGATATGGATGGATACAGCATGGTATGTTTTGGCATAGCTAAGTTCTGGCTAGATGTGCTCTCTATGACTACAGAATGCCAATATGCTTGATCTATGCTGCGCTTACACGGACAACTCAAACGCATTTCTTGGTGAATACTTAAGTCTTCTCAATTCAGTAAACTCGGAGTGGCCGACACGTAATAATAAAGAATAGTCGGTTCAGAACACACGGTAAAATAAAAAATAAAACTAGTACAGTAAAAATACAGTACTAATTTTATTTTTTTATTTTACAAACTCGCTGTGAATGCGTGTGTAAGCGCAGGAGTTCTCGGTACCGTCCTAGACAATGGCGAAGTTGGAAGTGTGTTTGTTGTGGGTGTATTTTATGTGCATTTCGTCTCCACGCACACATTCACAGCGTGTTTGTATACACTTGGTGACCACAAGTAAAGCGCGCGTCGCTTCGTGAGATAAAAATGCTATAATACATTACGTAGAAGCCTGAGTCGCTCGATTTTACAAATTCTGTGGACCCCACACTAGGATTCCAGTCTCTTCTCAAGTAAGGCATACACTTCATATTTAAGTGAACTAATTAAGAAGAATATTGGAAAAATGTTTTCGATTTTATGTATTTTGTTTTCCCTTCTACTCTTACACACGTTGTCTACATCTCTTTTAATACACTCTCCTATCGCAGGTTTGCTGGAAGAGATTTCTTTAGAAATGAGCGTCACCTTTGTACATTATTTTCTGTTCCTTTCTTAATGTCTGTTTATACATAAATGACTAAAAATAAATAATAAATAATAATAAATAACAAAAATTAAAAAGAGAAACCTAAGTTAAATAACTAAAATTATTATGTTGTAGAAATAGTCAATACTCATATATTGATTGCATTCAACAATGAAAACTTAGGGTTTAATGACAAGAAGTTTAGGTGCTTTTGGGTGTGACTGTGAGTGACGTGTGTGGTGTGTGGGGTGTATGTGGTGTATAAGGGTGAGTCGGTGCGTGCATGCTTGTTTTTTTATAATTTATTTGTCACAATATTCCGATTCTATATTCAAAAGCCCAGAAAGTATGCAAGAGCTTGCAGTTTGCCAAGAATTGCGCAATTAAGTTGGACGTGTGAGCGCTCTTTTATAACTGCTCCGCGAGATGTGTGTATCGGCAGTTATTTATAAGTAGCTGTGAGTCATGCGTGTTTGCTCATATATTATCATAAATACTAACACAATTTTTTTTTTGTATTTCAGAAATCTGCAGGAGGAAGTAAGTTGCAATTTTATTAAAATTTTAAAATTTCTTTTGGTTTTAATTGTTCTCCTTTGCTGAAAAATAATTTATTTATAACAGGAATTCAATCGAAACCGGCACAGAAAAATTCTCGGTCGCCGAGCCCCGCGCGTGCGTCTACATCGGCTGCAACGGTTTCCACAGGGGCCACGTCTGTACACAAACAGACCACGAAAGACGTGCCTTCGAACATAGCCACAGCGGCTAAAGGGTCAAAGGCTAAACCGACTACTTACACAAACCGGTCCAAACGGAGCCGCACTCGAGCTCGTGCGCCCCCGGCCCCCGCGCCTTCTCCCCCTGCGCCCCCTGTCAACGACTTTGAAGAGTGGCAGCGACAGAAGAACATGAACGCGAAGTACTTCCATATCAACAGCAACATTTCCTCTAAGAAAGATAAAAGTACGACTGCGCAAGATACCGCTGAGCAAAGTACCACTGTGCAAGGTCTTGCTGTGAAAAGTACCACTTTGCAAGGTCCTGCTGTAGAAAGTACCACTGCACAAGGTCGTGCTGTAGACAATACCACTGCACAAGCTACTGCTGTACAAAGTACCACTGCACAAGGTCCTGTAATGCTAAGTACCACTGCGCAATGTACTGCTGTGCAAAGTACTACTGCACAAGGTCGTAATGTGGAAAGTACCACTGGAAAAGCTACTGCTCTACAAAGTACCACTGCACAAGGTCGTGCAGTGCAAAATACTATTGCACAAGGTACTGCTGTGCAAAGTACTACTGCACAAGGTCGTGCTGTGGAAAGTACCACTGCACAAGGTCGTGCAGTGGAAAGTACCACTGCGCAACGTACTGCTGTGAAACGTCGCACTGCACAAGTTCGTGCTGTGAAAAGTACCACTGCGCAAGGTACTGCTGTGCAAAGTACCACTCCGCAACGTACTGTTGTGCAAAGAACCTTTGCGCAAGATCCTGTTGTGCAAAGTCCCACTGCACAAGGTCTTGCTGCGCAAAGTACCATTCCACAAAATGTCACTAAACAAAATACCATTGCCCAAAGTGCTACTCTCTCACAAAATATAGTACAACCAGGTTTAATGCCTTATATTCGTCAGTCTCGTCTTGTAAGTCCGCTAGAGGAGCCTCGTACGAGGCGCATCACCGTTGCACCACTGCGCAGACGCAGCCCTGTCGCTATAGCGCCTAAAATTGCTAACATGCGCCGCACTTCAGAGTATCCACAACACAATATTGTTGTAGACGAACCTGCAAATACGACGGAAGGTTCTAAGAATCTCACGATTCGAAATTATCAATCACAAGCAGCCGGTTCGCGTCGCATGAACCTTACAGCAGAACAAGTGTCAGGACCTTCCCAACCTGTACAAGTCATAAGTGCGCCCACCGTAAAGCCAGTATCGATACTAGAGGAGTACTCGCGCACGTTGAGTATAGAGCCGGTCAACAACACGCCTGTTGTCAACGCACTCAGTCTGCGGGTTCCCTCCGGATCTCAGGGGTCCAAGACCACCATTGTAATGGCACTAACCTTGCCTTCAGACGACGTTATCCAACAGACCATAAACAGGTTATACGCGAACGATACGGTCGACTTGACTGAAGGACCAGAGACATCCAAGTCAGCCAACAAAAAAATTGTCTCTAAACAGCAAACAACCTCTCCAGTCGATTTGGTGGCAGCAGTCAAAGGTCTTATGAATCCCGTAATTAGAAACAAGAGTGGTAGGAGTCTCCTGAAACCTGTAACTGTCACGGAGAGTGGCAGAAGTTTAATTAAAAGTATAACCATGAGTGTTTTAGACAAGCCACCGGACACAATCAAGCCAGCAGCTACAGTAGCCACAAGAGATAAGGCTCCAACACTAATGTCTTTGTCTAACAAACTTCACGATGGAGACGTCATAGAAATTGACGATTCAGACTCAAATAATTCTAACAGTAATGACGGAAATCAATCTTGCAACTCAAATAAGAGTTCTAATCCGACTGCTTATGCTAATAATTGTCCCAATCAAGCTAAATCTAGTAGTACAAAGGAAAGTTCTGATCAAACTACTAGTAGAACAGATGAGAGTCCAAATCAAGCTGCTAGTAACAGTACTGAAGATTTTAGTAAAACAATTGAAAGTTCCAGTCAACCCAGTACAACAAACAGCACCAATGAAGCTGTAGATAAAGAAAAATGTACAAAAAAATCTAGCAAAACAAAAAATTGCTCTAAAGAAAGAAACAAAAATAGGTTACCGAAGCTTGCTGTCTTCAAAAGAAGCAACGTGTCTGTGGAGGCCGTGAGCTCGCACTCCGTGGCGCGGCCGTGCTCGCGCATCCCGGTGCTGACGTCACTGACGGATGGCAGTCGGCGTTGCCCAGCGCGCTTCGCCAACGTGGCTGCTATGACCGACTTCATGGCCAAGCTGCGCCAAGCCGCCGCACAAGCTGATAAAGGTACCTAGTACTATGTTTAAACATTAAGGGGGAAACGCTGTTACCCGCGAAATTAAGATTTTCTTACATTTTTTCAGTTTGCAGTTCAGTGTCAGGTTGTATGTTTTACAATATTTTTTATACATTGAATAAAATTTCAATCAATCAAACATTTTTTTTGTTAAACATAGGTATGGTTTCAGATAGTATATTTTCTAAAATATGTGCACAATGTTTTGTCAATACATGGCGTACAAAATTAACATAAACAAGCTATTACAATTAAGGTGGCATGCCAATATATGAAACTAGCTTTTGCCCGCGGCTTCGCTTGCGTTAATTTTGACTATCAATTCGGGTTATAATTCAATCATGATTCGAAAGACACGTGGCGCCATCTATTATCATAAAAACGTTATTGTTGTTTTCCTCGGGAACAGTACTTTTTTGCGGGATGAAAGGTTCCCTATGTCAGTTTCTGTACACCTGACAACATATATGCAAAATTTCAGGATTATCGGTTCAGTGGTTTAGGCGTGAAAAGGTAACAAACAAACTTACTTTCGCATTTGTAATATTAGTTAGGAAGATAGGATTTCAAGAAAAAATCTATTTAAAATATGTCAGTTAGGTAAACAGGACATTACAATTTTAGATACATTCATACTTAATCAATAAATAAAATCATAAGTGTTTAATTAGCAAGCCAGAATTGTCATACCTCTGTTTATCAGTAGTAAACTCAGTGATGGAGTAGTAACATCTATCTAAAAGGAAGTTAAACAATGACTTCTTAAAGGATCCCAGACACTCTTTATTTCTAATAGCTGCTGGTATATTATTATATACTACCTTTTGCCCGCGGCTTCGCCCGCGTGGAGGTCGGAAATTATCCCACGGGAACGTACTACCGGGATAAGAAGTATCCTACATGTTAATCCAGGTTAGAAACTATCTGTGTTCCAAATTCCATCCAAATCCGTTCAGTAGTTTTTGCGTGAAAAAGTAACAAACATCCATCCATCCATCCATCCATCCTCACAGACTTTCACATCTACAATATTAGTAAGATTTATAATATTAGTAGGATTTTTGGGGTATAGCCTAGCAGACACGCTACAAGTACTAAATACAAAATTTTAATTCTATTCCCTTTATAATTTGTACTTACTCATACGTTTATTTAAATTGCATTGACATTTATTTTATTATAAACCAATCGGTTACAATAAGCATTTGTGAAATTGTATAAGGGTTTTTTTTAACTGTTGCTCATCATGTTTGATTGGCAGAGGTATATTGCCACAAGTGGTCGGCTGTGGAGCAGCCGGTGAGCGCGCTGCCGTGCGGCGGCACGCTACTGTGCGTGGACGGCTCGCGGCCGCCGCTGGTGCTGCCGGCGTACGACCGAAAAGAGCAGCGCGACAAGCCCGACCGCGCCACGCCGCACGCGCGCGCCCACCTCGTGCTCACGGACGCCGAGCCGCCGTGCGCGCTGCCCACGTACTGGACGCTGTCGGCCTTCGGCCAGATGGCGCGCGTCGTGCCCGACGAGCTGCTCAACTCTGACGCGGCTGACGTGGCTACCGCGCCTGACGCGCCTCACGCGCCTGACGCCGAGCCGCGCGGAGGCGGCGCCCGTTGGTGCAGCGTACGCGGGGAGTGGGTCACGCCCAAGGAGGACAGGAAGATTTGTGAGAAGAACCATAACTTCAAGGTATATATTTATTTATCCCTCATACATCTATCATTACGGGGTTTTTTTTACCTAATGCGATAGTGTACGTTTTTAACTGCTATCTTAGCTTAATTTTGACAGTAATTAATTTTACTACATTATTCCTTGATTTTTTTTAAACCTTCATTTGAAGGTTCATAAACCTACATATATCTAGATTATCCATAATAAAAAAGTAAGTTGTAATCTCATTTCCTACAAAATGTATGGGAAAAGTTTTTTGCTATTTCTGATTTTTCTAGTACTCAAACTTCAGTTCGTCCAATAGAAGTTTTGATCCTTATATGAAACATGATTTCGTGTATAAAAAAAAGTTTTTGTGAAAATTACCCATTTTCCTGCTGACTACATTTTTTTCAAAATCTATGAATCCAAATCAAAATTTCTCAAAAGGTTAAGGAAAGTCTCCTAAGACCGTTTTCCTGTAGCTACAACGGTTAAGGAAGCTGCCCTTGCTGCCCTTGCTGCCCCATCTCAAAAATCCACCCTGTATATGTGTATATCTAGGTTGTATAAGTCGCATTAAAAAAAAAAAACTTATAGCCAAATGCTACTACAACTTGTCATTGTTCCTAAATGAGCGAAATTAAATAAATTGCGACATTTCTTCTAGTTTACTAATGGTACAGTCCGCGAGGTCTAAGCTGAGCTTTGCATTTGTTTGAGGTGCGCGGCGAAGTTGCGTCGCGCGAGGGACGCGCCGCGCCTCAGGCCGACTGCCAAACAGCAGTATAAACCGGTTTAAACCAAGCAAAGGACTCGTTGCGCTCTAGACCGACCTGACACCTACACTATCTCTATGTGCACTCACACAAATGCAAAGCTCAGCTTAGACCTCGCGGACTGTAATTGAACTGTT
This sequence comes from Dryobotodes eremita, assembly GCA_917490735.1. Classification (NCBI taxonomy): domain Eukaryota; kingdom Metazoa; phylum Arthropoda; class Insecta; order Lepidoptera; family Noctuidae; genus Dryobotodes; species Dryobotodes eremita. The sequence continues at coordinate 12,519,289 of OU823270.1, forward strand.
GTATGTTAGTTAGTTAAGCTGTTTCTAAACTGATGTATTGATAATGTAGTTACATAAGCATGGTAACAATAAATTCTGTATTTTTTGTATGTACTGGCAAAACATGTAGCTCCTTTTTATTTATATTTTTATTCCATCCACAATGCACATGTATTATACTTACTCATGTTTGAATTTATTTAGTCTCTAAACATCTTTGTTCTATAACTCTTGCTATACTGTGGGCTCTGCGGGGTAATTGCGTAACAATTGCAATGCCTTTCATTTTGACAGTTCAAAAACATTCATTGCGTTATTTACATTCTCACGTAGACATATTTTTCAAACATATGAAGCAGTAGATTAGGAATTTCTTACAAAATCCTTCGGATTGTGAAAGAAAGTGTTTAACGCAATTGGGGTGTTGTTCTGCCAAAACAAATCAACCCACATCGTCTCGTTCGAGTTCTGAGTGCTACATGGTGACAGATCCTGACGGCGTTCTGTTCTGCGGACGGCATCCGCCAGGCGGCGCGCGCGGGCGCGTCGCTGTTGCTGTTGAGCGTGCTGCGCGCGCGCGTCGTCGTGCTCACGGTGCAGCGACACGTGGCGCGCGGCGTCGTGCGACACCGCGCCAGCGCTGACGTCGAGAAAGAACTGCTATGGGTGAGTGGAACGTCAGGGAAATTAATTGTTAAACTCAAACTAGAAGCATTTAATTCAATTAAACCATTTACAGTCACTTTTGAATTGTCAAGGCGTCGGATATTCAGAAAGATGAAGTTAGTCGCCCATTCCAAAGAGGTCCTTAAAGGGGATCCTTAGCTGTAGCCCGCCAAATTCAAATTTTCTTTGGTTTTTTGCAAATTATAGCTCTGTTTTACGTCGTATGTTGATCAAAATGCGATTCGCCACTGTGGGAATGATATATTTACTGAATAATAATCATCAATTTCATATCAATCGTCAAACTTTGGAAATTTGTTCCACCTAAGAATTTGAATAGAATTTGGCGAGCTATAGCTGAGGATTCACCTTAAGTAGAAGAACCGGCAAAAAACTCCATGGACACTCAACTTAAGCAAATTGACTACGGACTGAAATTGTCCGCAACTTCAAATCACAATTGTCATTCTTTGACTGTTATATGAAATGACTATTAACAAGGCAAATTGACGTAGGGTGTCAATTATGAATTTCACTGATTGTACAATGTGTTCATACGCTAGGAACACAACAACAATACAAATCATCCCTAGGACAGTCACCAAAAGATATAAGTAACCAGGGTCGTCGATATAGTTGAAGTTTAGTAAGAAACCGATGAATGTTTTCGAATAAAATTTAAGTTAATTAATAGAAAACAAACAGGTCATTTATCAAATTAAATTTCATTCGAAAACATCCACCGGTTTCTTAATAAACTTCAACTATATCCGACGACCCTGGTTACTTATCGCTTTACATCCAAAAGAAAAAAAAAAAATTTTTTTCTCTGCCTCATGTTGTAACAAGTTCTGGAACCAAACCACATCACATCACTATGATTTCAAGAAATCATCGTCGAAAGGTTGATGTTAAAATTATATTTATTTAGCTTTTACTAACTGAATGCTATAGCTGGGGGCTCATGGCTAAATCTAAATAACTAGTGGCTCTGTGAGCTGTAGACCTCGCGAGTCCTTACACCTTAAAACAAAAAGCGCGCGCATAGGGGCGCGAAATGGCTGAAATAGTTTTTTTACGTTTTCAACGCCCATACCTCCGCCATAAAAAAAAAAAACGAAAAACTGAAACGACAAAAAAAAAACCATGTAATTATCGAACCTGCTCACAAAATTTCACGAGAATCGGTTGAGAAATGCGACCTGTAGAGGAGAACAGACATCCGGACATACGAAAGCATTTTTGCCCAAGCTGAAACGGAGACGCTTCGCGCTCGTTCGGTCAATAACACCCGCACGGATCGATCGATGGTTAAGCTAAGCTTGCCGCGGTTGGTTCGTGGATGAGCCACCATCCATTACACATCAAGACCCCGTCGTGCCTCGGAAAGCACGTTAAGCCTTTGTCCCGGCTGTCATTCGTAGATCTTTGACAGTCGTTACGGGTCGTCAGTAGCCCGAAAACCTGACAACCAGTCTTACCAGGGCGTTTCGTGTTACCCAGTAACTGGGTTGTGGATGTCAGATAGGCAGTCGCTCCATGTAAAATACTGGTATTCAGCTGCGTCCGGTTAGATTGGGAGGAAAACGCAGGCAGATTGATTGAATGGTATAGCTATGTATGCAGATTTGTAAACCTTGTACCGGAGTTTTAGTCTTTTTAAGTTTTTCTTGACAGATTTGTATTAATTCGACAAAAAAGACACGTGTGGCGTATACTTAAAAATACAAAATTTTCGTCATGGGTATCATATTCATGGTTTTTAGGGATGCTTATGTCAAACATGACGATAGTTTCGAATATCAACTTGGCGGGCATTTTAAATTGTGGATCAAACCATGGTATAATAATATACTTTGCCAGGTATAGCATTCTGAGACACAGTGGTCACGTGGGAGACACAAGCCTACGTCATCACCGCTGTGTTACCAGTAGTGTGTAATAATAATTCCCCAAGCGCCTTTATTACCTGTGCGAATCCGATATAACAATGAAGTTTTAACTAACAATTACGTTGGTATATGTTTAAATTGAATTGTTTCATTTGATTAGAAAAACGAAACGACAATTTAAATGCTATAAATATATTTTTTAACAGAATGGTGACTGAAAATATTTCCATAATTCGCGTTTTGTTGCAATAAAGTGGCAACTGGATAGTGACGTAAGCATGTGTCACTCCCGGAATGCCAGAACTTGCTTTTTAGACCATGGATCAAAACTCATAGACATTATTTTTACATGCAGGAGCTCGAAGTTTTGCTGGACGAGGCAGAGATCGACGAACAACTGGGTGGACGAGCCGACATAATCAGTCAATGAGGAGACGGCAGGGAAGTGCTTCTACCAATGAGGAGACGGCAGGGAAGTGCTTCGACCAATGAGGAGACGGCAGGGATGTGCTTCGACCAATGAGGAGACGGCAGGGAAGTGCTTCGACCAATGAGGAGACGGCAGGAAAGTGCTTCGACCAATGAGGAGACGGCAGGGAAGTGCTTCGACCAATGAGGAGACGGCAGGGATGTGCTTCGACCAATGAGGAGACGGCAGGGAAGTGCTTCGACCAATGAGGAGACGGCAGGGAGGTGCTTCGACCAATGAGGAGACTGACCCGAATACACCACTCGAACGCAGAGACACTTGTTAAGATAGATGCGCTAAGGTAGCCCGCGAAATTCAAATTTTCTTTCGTATCTTTGCAATTCTTACGTCAGTGTCAAATTGAATGTTAATCAAAATAAGATTTACAATTACAAAAAATATGTATTTAGAGAATTATAATCACTAGAATCATTAATACAACTCTATGTTAGAATTGACCTCAAATGTCATGATTTCATGAAATAGTCATTCAATGAGGTAATTTGAACTTAGAGAGATGTATTGATGATTTCAATTATTAAAATTATGTACAGTACAAAAATTTTCTTAATGTCCCTCGGGAATCATCGCATTTCCGAATACAAACGAATGCTAATTTCTATGTCCATCAATTATTAGATTCATCGTGTATAATAATTTGAATTCAGAACCAAGTACTTTATTGTTTTTTACGTCAAAACAAAACAACAAAGTACTTAGTTCTGAATTCAAATTATTATACACGATAAATCTAATAATTGATGGACATAGAAATTAGCATTCGCTTGTATTCGGAAATGCGATGATTTCTGAGAGACGTTAAGGAAATAGTTGTACTATACATATATATTTGTTACGATCGCAAATCATATTTGGATCAATAGAAAACCTGACATTGAGTTGCAAATTGCAAAAAACGTAATAATATTTGAATTTCGCGGGCTAACCTGCCGCCTTTACCAAATATTGTACCCGGGCATTAATATGTAACATCGGGTTATAAAAAGAGACTACCTCGCAGGCATAAGTGAATCGACGTTCTACTAATCTGAACTTTTCTAAAACTCGATGAGGCATATTAGCGGCTCCGTACTGCAGTTAGTTTTAAGGACAGACAGAGTTTTAAGTATTATGTAGACAATAAAGATAGAAAAAAATGAAAAACTGCATTACTAAAAATAGACAAAATACATACACTAATAAAAAGCCAATACAGCGGATGAAATATGGCCGGTCTAAACATAGGCTCTCCGAACTTTCGCGCAGGTCCTCTCACTCACACTCGCCTCGTGTCATCATTTAGCCACCAGCCTAACTTGAGGAAACAGAGCTTCATACAAACTTCAAGTATGTTAATATCACATTCTCCGCATACATATACACGCACCCTTCCCACACACACACACACATACACACGCGCCTCCACACCCTCCATCACACACACACACCCACACTCACTCTCTCTCTCTCACACACACACACCCACACTCACTCACTCACTTACTCACTAACACACTCACTCACTCACTCACTCACTCACACACTCACTCACTCACTCACTCACTCACTCACACACACACACACACAAACACATACACACATACACACACACACACACATACACACACACATACACACACACCCACCCACACACACACACACACGCACACACACACACACACCCACACACATCCACACACACACACACACACACACACACACACACTCACTCACTCACCCACACTCACACACTCACTCACACACACCCACTTATACTGCTACAACTATTATTAATTAATGTCTAGTTCTAGTTTTATTATTATTAAATGTTTGTCTATTTTCTACCTGTAAGTATAACCAAAATTGTTGTTATGGAACTCGGTTGTCTTTCGCTCCTGCGGTGGGCGCTAATAACTGCGACACAGTTACTAAACTAACGCAGTATTACAAAAGTTGTAATATGTTTTTGTTCCAATAAAATATTTGTATTTGGTTCCTAAAAATGTTATTGCGCAGCGTTCTGCGCAAACTTCTGACCGGCCATGGTTCATCGGCCGTGTTTTCCGTCCCAAGCTGCGGTACTATGAGTTGGGACCGACTCGGATTGGCACCATCTCATAATGGTTGCATTTCATCAAGTGAAAACGTTGTACAGTCCATAACTAAAATGTATAAGTAATTATCTATATCAAATAAGTTGCTATTAAAATAATCCTACGAGCGAATTTCCAAAGTGGTCGTCAAACTTTGGAAATTTGTTCCACCTAAGAATTTTCATATAAAATATTCTGAAAAATTCTTAAAATTATGTGGAACAAATTTCCCCCGGAAATACGCATATGAAATTGATGATTATTATTCAGTAAATATATCATTCCTACAGTCGCGAATCGCATTCTGATCAACATACGACGTAAAACAGAGCTGCAATTTGCAAAAAACCAAAGAAATCTTGAATTTTGCGGGCTACAACTGAGAATTATTAACCCTTAATTTAAACTTCGTAAATCTAATGACGTTCGAAAAATCAATTAAATATATCCTTTAGTTTAAGTCTCTATAGCTAGTCAAAGACCGTCAAAATCCGTAGTCGGCCTAACACTACAATTTAATTTGTTTGATAAAAAAATCTTTTTAAATTCGATGATAAGTTTTATTCGATAGTTGTTCACTTATTGTCATAATAGCTGGTACCCGGTGCGTTGCTGCCGCAGAAAAAATAATTGTCGAAATATCGTTAAAAAAGGTTATTCCATTTACCCACCCCAAAAAATCCAGCCTAAGATGGATACGCGAAAATGAATGCCCGAAAAAAAAAATACTAATAGTTTATTCCCTTTATTTCATTATATTTATAATTATGTACATACAAATTATATTTTGAAATATTAGAATATAAAAACATTTAAAAATAATATAAAAAATAGTAGCCCACCGGTATCGGGAACAGGGTCCAAGCTAGCGGCGGTCCGGGCTCCAGAAAGGGGAACCTCCTAACAATGCGAGCCGTATCTAGAAGTACCGCTTCCAAAATCAAGCCCTTGATCAAGCTGCCCAACGAGAGCCTGCTTAGGTGTTGGTCGAGTCTCTTGGCTATTAAGCCATTGGCTGTCACATTGTTTATTCCTTTTGTAATTAGGCCTAGGGTGGATTCCCGGACATGCGTTTCCGAGTATCCACCATAGGGTGGATTTAAACGAAATAACCCGTTTAAAATTTAAAAGAAGTTGACAGTATTTTAACGCAACCGGATTAACGGTATGACAGCGCATAAAATACGAACAAACAAACAAACATTGATTTTTAAATTCAAGAAGATTTTTGTCTCCACATTGCATACTGCGAGATATATTCAATTGAATGACATATTTATTTGATTTTATTATTTTCTTAGACATGTATTAATTTAACTATAGTTTAATAAAACTATGCTGACTAAATACCTCTTAAACCATTTAAAAAAATAGCCATGTTTTATTTGTAAACACGTATTATAAATAAATAATTATTAGTATTAAGTCTACTTTATGTGTATAGATATTAAGAGAAGCTCTGTAATTTATGGCTATAAAAACAAGTAAAAAAAAAGTCTAGAGGTGTCGGGGGACACCCGGTTGGAACGAAGTTTTTTTCGCTGTATATTATTTATTAAAAAACAAGCACAATGAAATCAATTAACAACGTTTGAGAGTTCTTAACTACATGAAAAAGAAAAAAGCAAGAAATAGTCGTATACTATAGCAAAAGTGTCGTAACGGTCAAAATGTTAGATTTTCGCGCGCAAATTTAAAAGAAAGTATGAATTGACATATATACTTATTTATTTCAGAATCGAAAGTAGAATCGATAACACATATTTCATATACCTGTGTCAGAGATTTTTCTTGCAAAAAATATTTTAAATAGAATAAGGGCCAGTTTCTCGAACGAAAATGATCGCCAAATTAATGTGACAAATTGTCAAGCGCGCGTAAACTGCTGTGATTGGCTGTTGATAAATCATTCAACCAATCACAGCAAAACTGCTGTCGAAACAAATTTGTCACATTGACACATTTGTCAAATTTGTCACATTTGTCGAATTGGCACATTTGACGAATTTGTCACTTTGTCAAATTTGTCACATTAATTTGGCGATCATTTTCGATCGGCCCTTACACTATCTAAAAAATTAATGTGACAATTAGTCACATTAATTTGGCGATCATTTTCGATCGGCCCTTACACTATCTAAAAAATTTATGTGACAATTAGTCACATTAATTTTGCGATCATAATTCGTTCGAGAAACTGGCTCTAAATCCAATAATTATTTTATAATTATTTTACAAATAAATAATTTTATATTAATATTAGGGGTTAGCGCAACGTGTTTCTCTTCTAATTAGGACCCTGCCAACTGCCACGTTTTAAGTCATCCCCCTTTTTTCCTCACGCAGTCTATAACTCTACTTGGTAATTTTTTCGCGTGGCTAAAATCGGAACGAGCGCCGCCATCTTGTTTTTCAAATGAATTTCAAGTGACATGTTTACCAACAGCGCTCCATGTCAACGTCATTGGAGCGCTACACGATCCTCGTAGAAGTGTATAGTCCCCGCCACGAGAAGCTATAAATTTTGTAAATAAAATCTTCTACTAAGTTACGTACCGACAATTCAATCAACAACAAATTATCCCAAATTCAATCAACTCAAAGTAACATACGTGTAATATGAAACTAATAAGCAATTTCACTTGGTCGGGTTATATTTTAGCGATATAAAGCGTTGTCGTCTAATGTTTTGTGGTACTGGAGCGCGTCTGGCTCATGGAACGTCAACATTTGGGCCGCCATTTTGAAGTAAGTTCACGTTGACGCTGTCAATGCTGTCATTCGAGTTTCAAATGCGTCTCAGTATGTGTTGTTTTCGCGAATTATTATGATAACTATATCCCTATATAAAAATAAAAATCATTACAAAACTTGTTTTTAAAATTTAATCTAAAGTTTGCGAAACCCTGAATGTGTGTTTACAAAATTTATAGCTTCTCGTGGCGGGGACTTTAGACATATTTTATTTGTTCTTCCCCTCCCTGTCCATCCAACAACATTTATATTCATCAGTCTTAGTCACCTGCGTTTCATACCTCCTCGTCACATGCCAAGACAAACGATTCCCTTTCAACTTTCCTATCACGGGCACCAATTTTATTCACTGTATTTATATTTACTTTATCTGAATTAAATGTAACTGTATGGCCAGCGGGGTAATTGCGTAACACACTAACAGTAGGAATAGCTTTCATTTTGACAGTTCAACAACATTCATTGCGTTATTTACGTTGTTGAGCAGACAAATTTGTCGAACATATGAAGCAATGGATTAGCAATAGGCTTCAAAAAGGATTCAGATTGTGATTGGTAGTGTGTTACGTAATTAGGGTGCTGGTCCTAACCGAATGCGACTTTCGCGCGGATATGCGATGGTCGCTTTTATATGTCACATGAAAACGACGATCGCTTTCGGTTAGAGCGCGGGGTAATTTAAATTTATACGATGTATTTTATTGTGGTTGATTATTTTGTTACATTGTGTGTAATTAACTAATTACTTATTATCTAAGTGGTCAATTATTGAGAATAATTAATTAATGTAATTATTATTATATGCTGGAGACTGCTTGTCCATGGTCTGTACCTCAGTAGGTATAAATTAATTATTATTATTATAATTTTTACGTCTGTGCCTTTGGAATGCGTACGAGGGGCCGAAGCCCCTTATTATTATTATTTAAAGGGTCTTTGATATATCTTGGGACCCTGGGGACGAGGGGCTGAAGCAATTGCGCAGAGGCCTTTAGACGCTTTTAATTAAATTAGGCACCAACCGACGATAATCCCTGTATGCACTATGCAAGTGCACCCAAGGACAACTCCGGTAGGCGGACTCCGGACTAATACTAAGTATTTCTATTAATAATTATAAGCAAAAAAGTGTTCTGAACAAATAAAATGAATGGGAATAAAATTTTAATGCGTGTTTTTTTTACAAATGTCAATAGGTTCCACAAAATGAAAAAAAAAAAAAAAACGAATTATTATTTCCTTTATTCCATATATATACACATATAAATTATATTTTTAAATATTAGAATATAAAAACATTTAAAAATATAAAAAATAGTGGCCCACCGGTATCGGGAACAGGGTCCAAGCTACCGGCGGTCAGGGCTCCAGAGAGAGAAACCTCCTAACAATGCGGGCCGTGTCCAAAAGTACCGCCTTCTGAATCAAGCCCTTGATCCAGCTGCCCAACGAGAGCCTCCTCAGGTGTTGGTCGAGGCTCTTGGCTATTAATCCATTGGCTGTCACGACTATCGGTACAATGATCGCTGAGTCCACATCCCACATGTCGACAACCACGCGAGCCAAGTCAAGATATTTAATTTGTTTATCTTTCTCGGCTTTCACGAGGTTCCCGTCATGTGGGGCCGTTATGTCAACAATCATTGTACGCCGCTCTAATCGATCCACCACCACTATATCAGGCTTATTGGCAACAATAGTCCTGTCAGTGATGATGGATCGATCCCAGTACAATGTGATATTTCCATTTTCGAGAACTGGGTCGGGCACATACCTGTAGTACGGCACTTCCGATTCTACAAGGCTGTATTTGAGAGCAAGTTGCTGATGGATAATCCTGGCTACAAGGTTGTGTCTATGCAAGTATTCTTCGTTAGCTAGACTAGAACATCCGGAGATAATGTGTCTGATTGATTCACCCGGACGGTGGCATGCCCGACAAATGTCAACCGTGCCGTCTTTCACAATAAATCTCCGGTAGTTGTTTGTCATCATAACTTCGTCCATAATTGCACAGACAAAACCTTCAGTTTCTCCAAAGAGGTCACCGAAACGCAGCCAGGCTACGGACGCTAGTTGATCTATATCGGGTCCATGTAGGGCCCGAAAAAAGCGTCCGTGAAGCTCCTTACTCTGCCATACTTCCATGCCATCATTAGTGTCAAGCACTACTGGCTTGCGCCAGTTCTCTTTAGCCAAAGAGAGCGGGGTGAGGCCCTTGTCCACTTTGACCACATCTCGATGCATCCCCACGTCGGCCTCTAAGACATATTCCCTGAGACTGCATATCTCGCGATTGTGGAGGGTCTTAGCATTTAAAAAGCCTCGACCTCCACATTTTCGCGGGATATACAGCCTCATTACCGATGACCGTGGGTGATGCATTCGACTTGCAGTCAGCAGTGTACGGACCTTCCTATCCAGGGCGTCGAGTGCGGTCTGAGTCCATTTGAGTATGCCAAAAGAGTACATCAAAACCGGCATGACCCAACCGTTAAAGGCGCGTACCTTGTTTCCGCCTGATAGAAGACTATTAAATACTTTTTTCAGGCGGCCAAAGAAGCGTTCCCTTAACGATTGCTTCATGTCAGTACCACTGATGCCCAATGCTTCCGACATACCCAAATACTTATAGGTTTCGGATGCAGAGAGGGTTCTAAGGTTTATGGAATCCGAGAGTTGGGTTCCGACGGATTCCACAATCTCCCCTCGCTTTACATGCATGACCGCACATTTGTCCACACCAAATTCCATTCTGATGGCACTACTGAACATTTCAGTTACTTTCAGTAGCTCCATCAGTTGCAAATTGTTGAGGGCAAAGAGTTTTAGGTCATCCATGTAAAGGAGGTGAGATATAACCTGACCACCTCTCCTCAGCCGATAGCCTAGACCTGAATCTTCCAGCAGTGTGCTTACAGGATTCAAGGCTAAGCAGAACCAAAGCGGACTCAAAATATCACCCTGAAATATGCCTCGCTCGATCCTTATCGGTTCGCTATTCCTCTGGACATTTCGACATCCTGGATAGTGAAGGACCGTTCTCCATTGCCCCATACATGACATCAGGAAGGTGCGCAGAGTTGCATCTACTTTATACAACTCCAGCACCCTCATAAGCCATGTATGTGGCACCGAGTCATAGGCCTTCTTGTAATCTATCCAACATGTCGACAGATCCTTTCGGGAACGACGAACTTGTTGGCTAATGGTCATATCAATGAGGAGTAGCTCCTTAGTACCACGGGACCCGTTCCTACATCCATTTTGAGAAGGAGACATGATAGAGTTGGTGTCTACATGTTTGTTAATTTTAGCCCTCAAAATGGATTTAAGAACTTTATAGATCGTCGGTAAACACGTGATCGGTCTATAATTTTTGGGTTCCGCAGTGCTACCTGATTTATGGAGCAGGTGGGTAACTCCTGTTGTTAGGAACTGGGGTAGCGAACCAGACTCCAAAGCTAGACAGCTTTGGAGTCTGGTACCAGGCGGCTCAGTACCAGACGGTACTGAGCCGCCAAGCGAGCGTGCGACCTTACGAACCATTTAATCCAAAAGTTTTGCAGTTCGTCCGGCCCTGGAGACTTCCAGTTAGGCAGCGGACGGACTGCACGAGTTACATCTTGGGGGCAGATGGTAATAGCCCCCATTTCTGGTATTGGATCGCAGGCTCGCTCGACTTTCCGAGCCCAATCGCCTTCGGTGTGACTGACAAGCACCGACCAGATATTGCGCCAGAAAGAACACATGGCATCATCATCTGGTAGGCACGTGTCAGCCACATCTTGAACCGGTCGCTCCCAACCCCTATAAACCCACCTTTGATCGCGTTGGAAGGTGCGATTCTGAGTGTACCGCTCCACTCGCCGCTTATACCTACGAATACGGTTCGCCCATGCATACACTTTCTGCTTCAGGAAGTCGATGCGCTCTGTGACACAAGACATATAATCCTGAGGGCTGATATTAGTCCCTGCGAACGCGCGTCTCACAAAGCGCATCACTCTAGGGCGAGTATTGCCCTCCCTGAAGCAGATTAGTTTGCCGATGAGCGTTCTGGCCCCACCAATACGGCGTTCAATTCTGAACTGCCAAGCTGGTACGGCTGGTTTCGGTCGTGTAGCTCTAGAATCAATAGCAAATTTAACGTGAGCTACACGGCATGCCGCTACAGCCCCGCAGTACATAATCGAATGAGCATCGGCGAGGTCTACGCAGTCATCAAAATAATTTGACAACTGCGCATCCAGGACCGCCACCAGCGCCCTATTTTTGTTATGCATGGGCAAACGAGGTAAGCGTGGTCTAAGTTCTGGCGATATGAACCGATATTCTCGAATCGCATCCTCCAAAGCACTCCTCAATTCCTCATTGCACTGGGTACTTACGTTTGTAGTCCTGTCATCACTCTCCTCGTCTTCTTGACTTATGTTAGACTGTGGTAGTACTACAACGGTCTGAGACGGGGGGGCGATAACATGACTACTATGCATTTCACTTCGTAGGCGATCAAGTACAGTGTCATCCAACATATGATTACGTTGGATGACCCGCACCTGATCCGACAGTCGTTGTGCCGAAACGTTGACAGCTGGCTCAAGCACCTGAAAAAGAGAGAGCATCCGGACACGGTACGCGGTCAGATTTTTTCCCCCCTCTGTAGCCCCATAGTATGAGCGCATGACGTTTTCATTGATGGATCGTGTCCATCTCATGCGCTGCACACTTCCGCCGGGAGCTGGGACCCTATCAGAGGCCAGTGGGCCTCGAGGTCCTAAGCCGTCCGGCGGCCGGTGTCCTCCACGTCGACGAACAGGTGGTGGCATCGTGGGCGGGGAGAAATAGTCGTCGCTCGAGCTCGACGCAACTACCGCAGCCGGTGTCGTCACAGCGCTATTATTATTAATCGAATTATTATTATTATTAAGATCATTTTCTTCTAAAATTACTATCTGGTCCTAGGTTCGATTCCTAGAATAACTCTTTTCTCTATCCGTGGCTCTGTGTGGGTCTGTACCCGGTGCCCGGTCAGTGAAATGAAATGAAATGTTTATTACTGGAACTAGATCTTATAGGACACTTTTACAAGTCAAATTTGATCAATATTTTAAAACTAGATGACGTTGGGATTGCCTAGCTGACTGCCTTGTGAAGAAATGCTGAAACACACCCGAACTTCATGGTCTCTTTACTTGTGATTGTAATATGGGAGAACCTGAAACAAATAGCTTTTATATTGTTTTAAAAAAAAAAAGTATAAACGTTATATTATGTGTGAGTCAAACAATGCAGGGCCGGGCAGTGTCTGGAAAGGCATTTTGAAGAAAGCCATTGCAGCTTTGAGTTGACCTGTTCCGAAGACGCCACCCTTGCATCAGTCATCGTGTACCTAGCTGAACACTATTGGCAAAAGATTCGTCCCCTATTTTGAACGAACTGCTGAAATGAGGGTGTACACATCTGTCTTCCTCTTCAAGAAATTTAAGCGTGATGTTGTGTTCTACCACATCTGGTTATGCATCACTAAAAATCTTTATAACGAAAAAAATAAACACGTGTGGCACTCGGGGACTGCCGCGGTAGAGCTATTGCATAGCATTTTTTATCAACTTGTGCAACTATAATTATTTATTTATGCAGTATTTTTTTTTCTTTGATATTAATTCAAGTACAGTCGTACCATATACGAACGATTCGTTAAGCGAACGCTCGGCCGAGCTACACGGTAGGCGGAGTGGGGGGTGTTAGGTTTTATTTTCGTTACGGAATTTCTTGATTCGGTCGCCGCGCTCAAAGCCCGCGATAAAAGCTATGCAATAGCTTAACAACCGACATCCATAAAAAAACACTACAAGGTGAATAATAACTTTAATTTTGGACTTCGGTGTCTTTGGTTTTTGTATTTTAGATTTTTGCTACCGACTTCCGAAATTAAAGATGTTTTTCGCTTTGTAGTGTCTTTTTGAAAGTCGGTTGTTTTTTTTTTTTTTTTGTAATAATCTTTTTAGTTTTCAATTTCTAGTTGTGGTACCTACCCCCACGCAAATTCGTATACCTTCACTTGCTAAGTAAATAACAGTGACAAGAAGTTATTATAACTTAATCAACATACACTAAGCGGAAAAATACGTATTAGTGAAGCTAACTCAAAAACCACTCATCAGAACTTGACAAAATGTATAAAGGATCACCCTATAAGAACAAAAGAAGAATTTTTCAAATCGATTTATAAATGACGAGAGTTCTGAGGTACAAACAAAAAAAAATACAACCGTATTGAGAACCTCCTCCTCTTTTTAAAGTCGTTCAAAAACGAGTCACAATGTGTGCGCGCTCGCTCAAACCTCAGATTATGTAAACTACAACAGGATAGCGACACGTCTTGTCTTTGTGCAGTAAGTGGTTATTTATCGCGCGTCGTGCGCTTTAAACGCGTTTGATTTTGAATCAGATTGGTATAACGTGTTCATGTATGTGCTAGGTACACTACAGCAGTGTTTACGTGGAAAACAGAGTGAAGGCTAACGCAAATAAAAGCGGGCCGCAAAGCAATGCATTGTAAAAATACTTCTTCATCACTATCGTACATTTTCTATGACCCGAACTGCCTCGTTGGTCCCGTGGTTGATGCAAGTGCGACTGCTGAACGTGGGGACCAGTATTATTGGGTTTTTCCATTAGGAATTTCTTAGTAACAGCCCGGAGTTTAGAAGTTGGCGGTGTGATACCCCCGTGTCTCGGAAAGCACGTTAAGCCGTTGGTTTTGCGCTTGATCTCTCCGGTCGTGTCGGATTGCCATCCCATCGGACTATGAGAGTGAGGGAAGAGAGAGTGCACCTGTGTCTGCGCACACACTTGTGCACTATAATATCCCTCGCGCCGGAGGCTAGTTTCCATTGAGATTGGCCGCCATGGCCAAAATACGGTCTGGAGGACTATACATTTTTTATGATGCAACGCACACTAGAGGCGGGATATTTTTGTATGAAAATGAGTTGCGCTGCGCCCCGTTGCGGTGTAATCTGAGCTTCGCTTGAATGTTAACGTGACCGTCAGGTACCTTTATTTTTTATTTTTGGTGGGAAATCATCAAATGACCTCTCCCGCTATGAGCGTAGCCGAAGGGCGTGTCAGACTCCTAATGATTAAAACCTGTTCCTTCAGTTGCCTGTACGTCAGGGCCACGGTAACTCTTTCGAACAATCCGCGACCCCGGCAGGGTCCGCGACCCCGGCAGGACCGTGGGGTCCTGGGTTCAATTTCCGGGTTGTATTGTTTTTAGGTTTTTCCATTACTATTTTTCAGTAGCTGTCCGGAACTTTGGATTTGTGCCCGTTTAATAGCGATAGGCTCGCCTGGTTATTAAATGGGAATTATTAAAAATAATTATTTTATTTCAGAAGAACATCCATAATTTGTTAGACATGACCAGAGATCGGATATTCGGATGCATATTTACCTAAAGTAATTTTTGCTATGAAAGTATGGGAGTGGCTTCACAAAATATATTTTTTTGTAAAAAAATAAGTTGAATATTTATTTACTATTAATGTTTAACCTTCGATGCTAATACATATGTGTATGTAGAGTGTAAGAGGAGGGGTTGTGTGTGTTAGATAAAACATATAAACAAAAGTTTTGTACCGTCAAACGGGGTGAATCGAGACTTTAAAAGGGATTTTAACATTGAAATAATATAGTTTGTTGCCAAAAACGACGAAATTGACAGCACGGTTGGCGCAGTGGTTAAACGATTGACTGCTGCGCTGCGTGTCCCGGGTTCGATTCCCGCACGGAACAAATATTTGTATGACCTACCAGTAGTTGTTCCGGGTCTGGCTGTTTGTGTATGTGATTTTAAGTGTTTGTAAACGCACCTACAATACAGGAGAAATTCCTAGTCTGGGGCAATGTTACCTAAAAAAAAAAAGGACTCTAATGTATTTACTGTATTATAATTAACGATTAAGTGCAAAGTATTGGCTACAAACTATATTATTTCAATGTAAAAATCCCTTTTAAAGTTTCGTCTCGATTCACTCCTGCATCCCTATTCACCCCGTTTGACGGTACTATATCCTGATCGGGCGTAAATATTACCTCGGCTACAACTTTAATCACTACCTTTCGATCGCTATGATTTGGTCCGGTTTGGTGACTGAAATCTGATGTTAGCGGGATTTTTTCGATATAAAAGCGCATTCCATATTAGCCAACAACTCAACTTTAGGTGAATGAATATGCATCCGAATATCCGATCTCTGGACATGACCGTCTCAATATAGGTGTACCTACTTGTACTCTACTAACAGCCCTTTTTTTTTGGGTGGGAAATCATCAAATGGCCTTTCCCGCTCTGGGCGGAGCGGAAGGGCGTGTCAGACTCTTACGGACTAAAACCCACCCGTGTTCCTTCAGTTGCCTGTGCGCCAGGGCCACGGTAACTCATTCGAACAATCCGCGACCCCGGCAGGCATCGGCCCTATCGGACCCCGTCAATGGTGCTGACATCTCTTTGAGGCGCGCGTGGAACACGACGCGCCGTCGACCCGGGCCTGGCCCTTCCCGGACGGCGAGATACCCATTGCTCGCCGTCCGCAAGCCCGGGCCTACGGTGGCCGGGAGTCGGCAATCGACTCCCGACGCCCAGGGTGTCTCCTCCTGCGGCGACTAGGGGCGCGAGGGCCTAGCGATTGCCTCTCCCTCACGCACTTCGCCTCCTCCTTCGCGAGCATTACTGCTTCGCAGAAGGAGGTGACGGCTTCCCATTCCCTCTCGCTCCGTACCATGGCCTGAACCAGGGCCGGACGCGAGAGGTCGCCGCTGCCGATCGCCGCCACGAGGACACGGCGGTGCTCCGCCCAAGCCGGGCAGACCTCCACCGTATGCTCCACCGTGTCCTCCGGTCGATCCACACAATGGTAACACCCGGGCGTTTCTTTCCGCCTTATTCGAAACAGGAACCTCCCGAAACAGCTATGTCCGGTGAGAACCTGCGTCAGGTGGAAGGTGAGGACGCTGTGGCGCCTCTCAAGCCACTCTTCAAAGAGGGGACTTATCACCGCAATTGTGGCGTGTCCTTCTACTAACAGCCCTGGCTTCCCCTTTGAGAAATACAAGCGTGATATTATGTCATGTTAGTAGTCTGGAAGGCGGCTGCTTTAGATCCTACTCATTTGCACTTGTAAACGTAACGGGTGACGTGTAGTTCCTTCTGTAACTAATTAGTACGATGTTCGCAGTGAGTGGTTATCTGTTATCACTACTGTTAGTTATCAGCCGCTATCGATGCGCTAGAGCGAATCGCACGCGTCATGATTACGATGCCGACACAACGCTAACCTTTAGAGTTTCATGCCGAAATTAATAACGTTGAACATTTCATTATACAAGACATAATGCTGACGTAATTGGGGATGTTCTTCAGAAAGGGAAGGTGTTTAGTACTCAGAATCGGCGTGCGTGTATGACTAGATGTATGTACGGAAACGAAGCAAAAGGAGTACACCACAAACAAAATAAAATTACTTCTTATTAAAATGCGTCAAAGAAACTGTGAATTTTTTTGTTGTTTCTTTGTGTTATATGACTAAAATTTACATGATGTTTGGAATTGAAATTCATTATTAATATTGATATTTAATTTATTTTGACATTTTTAGTTATATTGACTTAGATAAAAAAAATAAAGTGTTAAATAATATTATGTAATTTTTCAATTTATTTTGCTAATTATATATAATAATTATGCATGATTTTCTAATATATTTTTAGAAACTTTAATTTGTAATCTTGAGCTAGATTCACACCATATTTGTACGCCTCCTGGCATAACATAGCGCTCTTTCATCAAATATTAAATCTGTATTTCTTTACCTGTGTTAACAAATAAAAATGATTTGATTAGATTTTTTTGATTTGAACATTTACATAAAATACACCAACATACAAAACACCAACAACATCTACAACAACAACAATCATAGTCATGATTGTTGAAGACGTCGGAAAAAATCATGCTGACTGGGACCTTTACTGGTGTGCGCCGCGTAAACCAATAGAGTGACGCGGGCGAAGCTACGAGCAAAAGCTAGTATTCTTATAAAGGAGCGCGATGATCGCGTACTCGCGCGACATTTGCTTTCGGTTAGTACAGAGCCTTAGAGAGAGGAGGCTTGAGTCCCAGCAGGCGGATTACCTATGTACTTCCGTGGTCATACGTCTATCACACGCAAAATTTTCTAAAATTAAACGGCGTTAGAATTTTAGAAGAATTGACTGTTACGTCTATCGGCGGTCATTATTAAAAAATTGTATCATTCAAAAGGGCTTTAATAGCAAGTTAAGTAAATTGAATATTATTTATCGATGCTGTAGGTGATTTAATAGAAAAGAAATACATTATTTAAAAAGTTGTCATAGTTTAAAAAGTATCTGTACAACATACCCCTGGGCTGTAATAAGAAAATAAATAAAAAGGATATTCTAACATAGATAGAATAAACGGAGAAAAAACAATGCACAACAAAAGATTTAATAAAAAACAAGAGAGTCTATTCTAGGAAGTTTTCATAATATACATCGAACGAATAATAACATTTCTATGACCGTCGATGCAACATACGCAGTTGTTTATAAATATAAAACTATCTTTAAAACAATTTTTCTTAATTTTACTAGTAGCTGATAAATATGAGGAGCCCCTACATGAAATTCGATTTATTAAAGAGTTAAAGTATGGAAAACGAGTTCTAGATTGGAGATCGCGTTTCGGCAAACGTAGTGTGGGACGCCCGCCGGCCAGGTGGAGTGATGACTTGCGAAAGGCGGCTGGCAGAGACAAGATGAGGAGAGTCGAGGATCGGGCTCAGTGGCGTTCACTAGGAGAGGCCTACGTCCAGCAGTGGACGAATATAGGCTGATGACGATGAAAGTATGGATTTGGCATTTGATTACTCTTTATTATGTACACCATAAAAATACACACTATCCCTAGTTCAATACAAAATTGATACACCAAGAACATCTAGGTCTGTCGACGCCCACGATTACAAATTATTAAAAAATATGTACATAGTAAGTACCTAACTTGTATAGAAAAAGAACAAATAGGAAGGATCCATAAGTCGTCACACCGTTAGTAATAAGAATCCATTCTGTGAATATTTACATCTACACGGTAAATGGCGCTCATTGATGTAAAAATAACTACCTCGGATACTTCAAAGAACATATATAAATATTAATAACAGAACTGATAATAAATTACAGTCAAGCGGGAGTCGGGCTCTTTAGTCGGGTTCCTCTCATGACCAGCAACCTAATTACGTAACACACTATCTATCACAATCTGAATCATTTTGAAGCCTATTGCTAATCCATTGCTTCTTATGTTCGAAAAATTTGTCTGCTCAACAACGTAAATAACGCAATGAATGTTGTTGAACTGTCAAAATGAAACCCATTCCTACTGTTAGTGTGTTACGTAATTACCCCGCTGCGCAGGAGCAAGAGATAGATATTGATAATAATTACACACTTATTGTACAGTCATCAGAACACCAAGTTAACACAAACTGTCAGATTTTCTGATTAAATTTTGAACTTAACCATCAACATTTTAAGGTTTAAAATCGTTTGGAGGAATTTGACAGTTTCGGGTAGCTTCACCTGCTGGCGGTTGTACACTAGCTGCTGCCCGCGGCTTCGTCCGCGTGGATGTCAGAAATTATCCCACGGGAACGTGCTACCGGGACAAAAAGTAGCCTTATAACATCAGCTATCTACCAGTGAAAGACCCGTCAAAATCGGTTCAGCCGTTTCGGAGATTAGCGTACGCAAATTACCTGCACGTATTGACGTGGAGTTGCGGACTACAGCCCTTATTATTTATTTGGTGATTAGCCGAAACAAACAAAAAGTGAGAATAAAAAATGGTTTTTTGTTATAAGTACCGTATAAACTTTCATATGAGCTCAAACTCAAAGCATTTATTTCAATTAAACCATTTACAGGCACTTTTGAATTGTCAAAGAGTCGGTCAGTTAGTCAGAAAGTTGAAGCTAGTTGCCCATTCCAAAACGTAGATCTCTATGGCGAAGAACGGGCAAGAAACTCCAAGGACACTCTTTTTAAATCATGATATTACAAAATCCTGGGTAGATTATTCTTGTAAGCACAATGTATTTTTTTTTTTTGATTAAGAAACGATTCAAAATATAAGTTTAAAAATAAAAATAAGCCGTGGCAGTTAAGAAATGACCTGTCCCAACCGACAACATGCAATTAGTAAAAAAAAAGAAAAAAGCTGTTATCTTGACATTCAAAATCAAAATCAAAATATTTTATTTCACATAAACCAACATGGGCACTTATGAAACGTCAGAAGCTAGGTGCACGGTTCCAATTGGTCATTTCCTATGGAGAAGAGCCGGCAAGAAACTCCACGGTTACTCTTTTAAAAATTGTGGTTTTCTTTTTATTTTTTACATTCTAATGTGTGATGTGTATAAGACCGCCGTTTATACGGTTCTAACGGTACAAACGGCGGTCTTATAGCTAAAAAGCAATATCTTACTGGCCCTGCAGTCTCGACAAATATAACGACATAAATCGGTCGTTTTATAAGTCTAATCGATGTCAACTTTCTTTAATAGATTTTCAACCTTATGCTTTGGAAATAAAGTTGAAAATCTATAAAAGGAATTTGACAACGATACGACTTAGCGAACGATTTTTGCAGCTGTCTAATGTCGAGACTGCCGGCCCTGGTAATCATACGATAAAAAGAATCGTAAAAAGATAATAATAGGCAGGGGAGATATAGTTTTTCCATAAATGATAAATGATTTTATTTCTGTAAGTAGGTTTGTACAAACACTTTTACACGTCAATCATATTTTTTAAACTAGTTAAGGTCGGCGTTTCCTATCTGACTACTCTGAGAAGAAAGTCCGAAACAAACTCAGAGGTCACCATCTCTTTTAAAGTCCAGACATAATTTTGGTCAGGTTATGCGAAGACCATGCAGATTGGTATCTGAAATAGTCTTTTGAGGAAAGAATCACACAGATTGAGTGGACCTGTCCAGTCAGTGCACGCATTTGTCAGTAATCGTGCAGCTCGACTAAGGAAGTCAGGACTTAAGGAGCTCAACGATTTGACGAACAATACCAAAGAAAGGACATTTGGGTAGGCCGCATAAATTACTCAAACTGCCAGCTCATGATTAAAATTAAATGAGAAAAAAAATAAGAAAGCAATTACCCACATAGTCCTCACATTCACAATAATTAAAATAACATAATACTTTACAAGTAAATACGCATGTCATTGTATATATAAAATTTATCAATGTCAAGTAATAGTTCAAGGTAACCAATCCACTATAGCCACCCAAACCCATAGTTCAATATGTTTTATTTTTGCAATAGTCCTGTACCGACCGGGGTTTGTCCTTGGGTGCACTTGCATAGTGCATACAGGGATAGTCGTCAATTGGTGCCTCATTTCATGCAAAACGTTTAACGGGCCTCTGCGAGTTGGCTTCGGCCCCTCGTACGCTTTCCAAAGGACCTCCAAAGGACCTCCAAAGGACCTCCAAAGGACCTCCAAAGGACTTCCAAGGGATCCTTGGTCCCGAGATTTGCAAAAATAAAAATAATAGTTTATTGATATCTCGACTAGCACACGAGGTTGTTGACATGTGGAATGTGAGCTCGGCTGTTATTGTGCCGATTGTCGTATCGGCCAATGGCCTGATGGCCGAAAGCCTCGATCAACTTCTCTCGAGGCTCTCGTTAAGCGCTTGGATCAAGAGCCTGATTCAGAAGGTAGTATTCCCTGATACGGCTCGCATCGTTAGGGGGTTCCTGTCCATGGAGCTCAAACCACTATTAGCTTGGACCCTGCTCCCGATACCGGCGGACAACTATTTTTTATTTTTTAAATGGTTTTTTCAATGTTTTTTATAACATATTTAAAAATGTATTTAATAAATATGAAAAAAAAAATAATCAGGTATAAAATAACATTATGATTTACATTAATTACAATCGAAGAAAAATTTAATTCTAACTGTAATGTAGACCTGCCTGATCTAGGTATATAAAACCTGTGTTTCATAAACCTAGGCTCTCAGGCTAGGCTAGGCTAACTCAGGCCATCAATTTATATCAAGCATTTAGAAAGATGACAACAATAAATTTATTAGAAGCTTAATTGAAAGTAGACATAATATTTTCAATGACTTAAAGAGTAACTAATTGATTATATTATTATAAAACTAGATTATGTAAGATATATTATGTTTATGTTTATGATAAACGAAATAAGTTTATTGTATAAAGAAAAAACACATACTTAAATTTTGTCATACACAAACATGATTGTAGAAGTGGAGTTCAAAAGAAACTTGGACAGCCAATCAATCTTGGAAGAAAACCGCAAAAGGCAATTGAGAGTGACTTCCTTATGTTATTATTTTTAAGCTATTGCATAGCTTTTATCGCGGGCTTTGAGCGCGGCGACCGAATCAAGAAATTCCGTAACGAAAATAAAACCTAACACCCCCCACTCCGCCTACCAAGTAGCTCGGCCGAGCGTTCGCTTAACGTGTATGTATATGGTACGACTGTACTTGAATTAATATCAAAGAAAAAAAAATACTGCATAATTAAAAAATCAATAAATAATTATAATTGCAGAAGTTGATAAAAAAATGCTATGCAATAGCTTTACCGCGGCAGTCCCCGAGTGCCACACGTGTTTTATTTCTTTCAAACTTTGCCCCACACTAGGAATTTCTCCTGTATTGCGGGTGCGGTTACAAACATTCAAACTCACATACACAAACAGCCAGACCCGGATCAACTACTTGTAGGTCATACAAATATTTCTTCCGTGCGGGAATCGAACCCGCGACACGCAGCGCAGCAGTCAATCGCTTAACCACTGCGCCAACCGTGCCGTTAATTTAATATAAATGATAAATTATTTTATTCCTGTAAGTAGATTTGTACAAACACTTTTACACGACAATTATATTTAAAAAATTAGACGAGGTCTCAGAAAAAAAATCTCGTAAAAAGAAAACTCAGAGTCTCAAACTCTTTTGAAGTCCAGACATAATCTTGGTCAGAACACTTTAGAAAGAAATATATACTATAGAAAGAATCATTCAAGAATACACAGCGTGATAACTTATTTTGAACCAACAAGTTGGCTAAGAGATATAACAGATTTATAATAAGATTCCTAACCAAATTAAAGAACTTCCAATGGTCCGCTTCAGAAGGGCTTTACGCAGCTGGTTAATTGAGAATTCCTTCTATACTATAAAAGAATGCCTTCAGTTTAAATAAAAATAATCTAATTGTTTATGTACCAAAAATTTGCATGTCATTATGTTATGATTAAATATGTTAAGCTACCACTATACTACCATTATAAGAACTTTTGTAACCATATTTATTTGCAAATAAATCTTTGACTTTGACTTTGACTTTAACAAAAAATAATAATTAATAGTGGAGACGCCAAGTCGATTGTTTTTTTTGTAAATTTATTTTCATTAGCTATTTGGAGTTTAGATTTGTGCCGTTATATTTAGTTAGAGGCTCGACGCCGATGGATATTCTACATCTAAAGGCAGCAAGGATCATTTATTACTAGGCCTAACTTGTAGACTGTAGATTTGAAGACCTTTTTCTATTTTGTTGAGTACCTGTTACTTGTTGACAGGTCTACACTGTCCTCCCATACCTATTAACACTGTAATTTGAAAACATTGTAAAGGCCCCTGATTTATAAAAGAGTCACCGTGGAGTTTCTTGCCGGCTCTTCTCCATAGGAAACGACCAATTGGAACCGTGCACCTAGCTTCTGACGTTTCATAAGTGCCCATGTTGGTTTATGTGAAATAAAATAATTTAATTTTTTTAGGTGGGATGTCGCTCGTCTTGTTCGTCATCCAATAACAAAAAAACTACGCTTTAGAGATTATTTATTCAAGTTTTACGGAACCCCAAAAATATCCGGTACTTAGCATCTTGTGGTTTCTTTCTGCGAAGTGCAAGCTTACGTAGGGCGGGCGGCGGGCGGCGTAGGGCGGACGGTGCATATATAGGGCGGCGCGGCCGAGCCTGCCACAGTCCGCGACTCACCGCGCGGAAACGTGCTTGTTACGTGCAGCTGAAGGAGTTACAGGTAATGTTCAGACTAATTGCTTTAATTTAGTTATAACTACGGATTCGTGCATGTTTTAAATTTTATGTTTAAATCGAAAAAAAATTACGTAATGTTATTTTTATCGTTAAAGGAAAAAAAAATTACATGGTTATTTTAGAACCACATTTCAAATAACAAGTTAAAGTTTAAATTAACAAAATCAACCGATACTTTAGAAGATATTACGAATCACGTTCACGTTTCCATTGACTTACAATGCCAATAGAAATTGAGTGTAGTCACAGTCAAGTGAACAAAGCCGCGGGTACAGCTAGTTAAAAACAAAAAATATAAGTAGCCATTTTGCCATATTTATTTGCAAAAGTTGTATCACTATTAAGAAAGAAATGCATTTTCAAATATGCCATTAGGTAATGCTCGTACGATTTACAAACTCTATGTATTAAACGATAAATGATTTTATTTCTGTAAGTAAGTTGGAACAAACACTTTGACACGTCAATCATATTTTAAAAACTAGATGAGGTCGGCGTTTCCTATCTGACTACTCTGAGAAAAAAGGCCGAAACAAACTCAGAGGTCACAGTCTCTTTTAAAGTCCAGACATAATCTTGGTCAGATCATGTGAAGACCATGTAGATTTGTGTCTGAAATGGTCTTTTGAGGAAAAACCACACAGATTGAGTGGACCTGTCCAGTCAGTGCACGCATTTGTCAGTAATCGTGCAGCTCAACTATATTACAGGTATATGTTTAATGAGCACTTAGGTTCCTTATCATTATGATTTTTTATTAAAAGTTTTACTAATTTATCATAACATTTACTTAAAGTAATTATAAACTAACATATTATCATATTTTTTAAATACAATTGTGTGCCAACGCGTTGATGTCTTTTGTTTGCTACGAACAACGGCTACGAAGCTACGAGAATCATAGAAATATGACTAAGTATGTACTATACAGTATGTACGAAATATTAATAATTATTAATATGTTAGTTTAATTAAAATATCTTTATGATTATCGTCGCAAGATATCATTAAGATATCTCAATTCAATAGTGAAAAATCTTAGCTTTTTATTTCGGATCGTACAAAAATGTAGACATTTTATTTAGTTCTCACAAACATAGGCAGAGTTAAAGTATTTTCGAATAGGTGGAGATCGTCTTCCGATACAATTGGCTAATAAAGTGAATGTTTTAATTAAAAAGTGTCCCCGTCGTATCGAGTTACAGTGCAATCAAATTTCACTCAAGTTTTTATACGTACTTCATTTTATTTTAGTGCGTGGCCCGTGGGCAGGCTCGGGGGGATCGCGGGGTGAACGGTGTGAAGGGGCACGTGCATAAAAAGAGTAACTGAATTATGGTAGCCGTAAGACAAAGTTGCATAAGTAAATGTCACATTGATTGCTCAAAATATTAGGTTAAATAAAAATAGTGCAAAAAATTGAGGGTTGGTTAGATTCAGCAGTTTTTCTATATAAAAACGCCATAGCTATTCGATCTAAGTTGACCGATAAAAAACTTAAAAAAAAAAGTTTATTTTATCTCCACAAATTACATTCTTATACTAGTAATATTACGTTGACAGGTATTTAATCAAAATTTTGTTATTTTAGGGAGATCTAAAGTTTAAACTAAGCCTAGGCCTGTATTTTAGAACTCCAGGACCCCCGGGATGTTAAAGTAGGACGTGATTTGGGAATGAAATATGTCTAAACAGAAATGTGTCTAAACTGAAATATATCTAAACTCTATTTTTTTATTTGCTAGACAAAATGATTCGTGCGATCGAATAACTCGAAGCGTTACGTTTTGAGTTCAAAGATGGAAAAACTGCCAATGTGTAGAATAGGTTTAGTGAAGAATGTACGAATGTAAGAAGTGGTCATCAGGAATTTGCACCAACAATATGAGAAGCTGACTGATGTAAACGGTCGATCGCAGCCTCCATGTTGGTCTAGCAAATTAAAATTAGAGTATAGTGTGTTTCATATAGGTACTTTCAAGAGGTGTCGTGTTATCCAGTAACTGGGTTTTGGAGCTCAGATAGGCAGTCGCTCCATGTAAAAGACTAGTACTCAGCTGCATTCGGTTAGATTGGAAGCCGACCACAACTATTTTTGTTTCATACTTTAAATTAATAAAGAATTCGTTTGCTCAACAGCAAAAATAACACAAATTATTGAGTTTTTAATATTCAAATGATTGTCATTTTCGGAGTGCTTCCCGCAACCAGGCTATTATACTTATAAAAAATATTATTTTACACGTTTTGAAAGATTTTACGAGTTTCTCCTAAAATATTTATAGAAATTCTATAGAAAGAAAGATAATACATGGTGGTGTTACGATCATAGAATATTCGAAAACACAACATCACATCACGCCTGTTTTCCTTGACGGGTTAGGCAGAGGTGTACCTATAGTACACCCACATTTCGCCAGTTATGTTTAAGTCCCATGTAATACGGGAGTGCATCAGGGATGTTTGCTGAACATCACGTAGACTGCTTTTACGCTACGATGCGTAAAAGGTGCGCATCACTGGTGCGTCGAGTACGCGACAGTGCCAACAGCATCCTTAGCATGATCGCTAGTCGGCTGGACTGTGGTTACATCAGTCATTGCTGCGCCATTTGTCATGGAATGGCGCAGTAATGATTGTTGAGTTTATTTGCTTTTATATTTTTGTTGTGGGTAGTTTTAAGTATTACTAACACTATTAGAACATTGTTACTAACAACATGGACATGGACACCATGGTCTGTAATAAAGTATTATTATTATTATTAATAATTGTAATTCTAAATTAATTCGTCATTTAAGTATTCGTCAATAGTATAATACCATTGATCAATTAACAATAATATTTTTTTTTCTTAAATGGTGTCAATGTAATTATTTTATGGCGTCTGGAATTTAATTATACACTGGCTTGCAAAAAAATCGGCCCATTCCGTGCTTTCAATTTGAGAGACGATATCTTAAAAATCTTAATGAATATAATTTATTAATTTATATTGTGTGAAGGTAGGTAAGGTGCAGTCTATTTGCACATACACTATATTTGGATAAAAGCAATATTCTTGACAAGATCGACTCAAATCTTCAGATGTCCCCATCGCGCACTTGTGCTCGGATAAAGTGCGTGACTTTTTTTTGCCAATGAAATTGACAAAAGAATAATTTTGTGTATTTCTGTTCGTTTAATGAAAATTTAACTTGGTTTTTAACGGACTTCAAAAAAAGGAGGTTCTTTATTCTTACCCCCGTGTTTGTAACTTCGTGATTTTTTCATAAACTTATAAATCAGTTTTGATAGTTCTTTAACTAACGTAATCTACATACTTTCAGGAAGGTTTTAGTATACAATATACTAGGTTATTGTTAGGATACATTGTTGAATTATATTGTTTCAAATCGAAGAGCATGGGGCGGGTCGATTTTATTGCACGCCAGTGTATATTCCTATGCAATGGATAGATATGTATAAGAACTTTAACTAATCATAGCTTTCGAATCAATGGTGTTGTGAGTGACAGCGCGTCCCTCTCGACTCGAGCTCATTAAGTCATTAGCTACTAATTAGCAATCGAGTAGTTGACACTCTGTAATATCAATATTGTAGATTATTTGAAGATTGACGCAATGTAATAATGTAGAAATGTAATAAAGACATCAAATAATAAATGAATTAATAATGAAAGGATGACAATAATAATGTAATAATATATTTTTAAATAACTTCTAAATAACAATGCATGCAATAATAATTTAATTTATAATTAAGAAACATAATGTTGCTGTGCCCTAGCAGGGTTCATGTACGAAACTTATATTTGTAACAAGACCTTGTAAACGACATGAATGCAATAAATAAATAAATAAACACTTTTGTGTGTCTGTCGAATATACTTTCGTAGGTCAATATTAGACGAAAAGTGAAGTGTCATGCGGAGTTTTAAGCAATGTGTGTTGCAACTTTCAACTTCTTTTTATCGTATCGCTGGGATATGAGAAAGTTGTTGGAAATGTTTAAATTGTATGTTCTATACTGTTAAATGTCACCTAGACTTGCCCAGCACGCGTAGCATGACCATCATAGAAACGGGTTTTGTGGACGGAAGAATATACAAAAATGATGTTCCGTGTAGACAGTACGACGGCAGCAAAGTAGAAAGAGTTAACTGCACTTTTTACGAAATTCAGTAGTTTATTCAAGTTTTTCTTTTATTTTGCTTATACGACAATGGCGTGCCCTATCGCAAAAATAATGAAAATTTCTACCCCCTTTATAGAATCACTAGCTTCTGCCCGCGGCTTCACCCGCGTGGATGTCGGAAATTATCCCACGGGAACGTGCTACCGGGATAAATTATCCCACGGGAACGTGCTACCGGGATAAATTATCCCACGGGAACGTGCTACCGGGATAAATTGTCCCACGGGAACGTGCTACCGGGATAAATTGTCCCACGGGAACGTGCTACCGGGATAAATTATCCCACGGGAACGTGCTACCGGGATAAATTATCCCACGGGAACGTGCTACCGGGATAAATTATCCCACGGGAACGTGCTACCGGGATAAATTGTCCCACGGGAACGTGCTACCGGGATAAATTGTCCCACGGGAACGTGCTACCGTGATAAATTGTCCCACGGGAACGTGCTACCGGGATAAATTATCCCACGGGAACGTGCTACCGGGATAAATTATCCCACGGGAACGTGCTACCGTGATAAATTGTCCCACGGGAACGTGCTACCGGGAGAAATTATCCTATTATCCAATTCCATTCAGCCGTTAAAGCGTGAATAGGTAAAGCACAGAGAAACAGGACACAGGAAACAGAAACAGGTAACGACAGACGGACAGATAATAAATGCATATATAAAATCTTTTTTATTTTTATTGAACACGTTTTTTTTATTCTAAATGTCTAACTTTATAAGTCTATAAGGCTCTCTATAATAGTCTATAAGGGTCTAGTTTATAAGGCTTCTGCCCGCGACTTCGCGTGGAATAGTGGGCTAACGCTAACTTTAACCCGCGACTTCGTTTACGTAGAGGGTGGAAATATTTTAAAATATTACGTACGTTAAGGAGTTGTTTTAGGTACCTACATCACGCTTTTATCAGTACACGGAGAAATAATTTCTTAAAATATTTCTGGGGAGTTTATGAATTTTTACTGGGGCTCTGCAGTAACGCGGGACCATAATATGTGCAAATCCAAGAAAATTTACCGGGTTACCCAATACAAATTCTAGAACAATTTTTTTTTAAGGTTTTAGGAATTTTACTGGGTTACCGATTCAATTTTTACTGGGGTACTGAACGTCATTTTTGGTATCTCGCAGAGGTAACTGGGGCCACCGCCCTTCCCCGTCATGACCACCCGCCGCCGGCCTTGCACCATTATTTTGCTGCGATGTTATTTTAATACTGCGATATCTCCTAAGATATTCATTGAAATCAAATGATGTAAAGGGCAATTTTGTTTTAAATTAAATACTTGTGATGAATAACGTATTTATTTGGATAAGGATTAATATCATGTTTATAAAAACACCTTCGCAAATAATGCATTATTTTAGAACAAATTTGGTTAGAATAAAAAAGTTCATAGTGAGCCAACCTTAAAAGATAGACATAAGCTGTCGCAGACTTTTTTTTAGGACTTTTAAAGGGGAACAATTCTGTAATACATGATTTTTGTGAAACTTTAACCGTTTACGCAGCGCACGCAGCGGAAGCTCTCAAAAGGAAAAAAATAACCTACGATTTTGAAACATTGCTCATTGATGCTCCGTCCCTATTGGTCTTAGCGTGATGATATATAGCCTATAGCCTTCCTCAATAAATTAGCTATCTAACACTGAAAGAATTTTTCAAATCGGACCAGCAGTTCCTGAGATTAGCGCGTTCAAGCAAACAAACAAACAAACAAACAAACTCTTCAGCTTTATTATTAGTATAGATTAAACCGCTAAAACAGAACATGTGGGTAATCATTTTTCACTTTTTCCATACAAAAAGTGAAAAATTCCATTTTTCCATTCCATTTTTATACTTTGTGGCAGTCGAGTAAAAAGTTTTCTACTGTCTTTAGCATGGCGATTACAAAATCAAATTGTCTTCACTACCTTAGACAACGGTCAGTTGTCAGTGTGATTTTGACGTTTGGGATAGAAAACTTTCTTCTGAAATAGTCTACATATAAAATTACCTAGACAACGATCAGTAGAAACGAAAGACAAAATGACGGATTGAAGAAGGATTTTTACGGTGCGATGTCAAAAATGGAGAAACGAAATGTCACTTTGTATGGAAATAGCTATGTCTTGTCTTCCAAGAAATAGAAAGCGTCATGCTACGCCTGCTGCATTTTACCTGCCTTGTAATGCGAGGGCTCTTAGATATCACTGAGCACTTCCCAGTGTTTTGTCTTTGAATGAGACAACCCACGAATCATTTTAATATCGTATAATTTTATAAAAGTTCTCTTTGTTATCAAAATCCATTTTTTTTCTGAATTATCATACAATTTATTTGATTAAAAGTATAAAACAATTCTATTAATAAAGGTAAAGAAACCAACAAAGCATGAAATAATAAGTATATATACCAGCTTGAATTCGTTCAGGTTAATGTAAGTATTTCAAATCTACGATAGGTGTAATCGCGTTGGGGTGTGTAACGTTTGAAATAATAACAAAAGTTCTAACGATCATATGACCCAATTTCATTTAATATACTTTTTTTTAATATAACTGCGAAATGATATAATTAATTATTGATATAATTTCATTTTACATAATTTTATATGGTATAAAGAACATTTTCTATAATGCACATTTGAATTAATATTCAATTAGTATAATATTACAATACAATACAATACAACAATACAATACTTGAAATTTTCCTAATCCTACTCAAATATTAACTTTGAGAAAAATTACGATTATTATTTCTTATTTCTATAATTCCGAATAGATTGATTTTTGAACAGTCAATATAAATTATCATTACTGGTGCGTTTCACATTTTGATCAACATACAACCTAATACATAGCTGTAATTTGCAAAAACAGTAAGAAATTTGCATTTCACGGGTTACTGTAATACAATACATTCGTCATCATCGAGCCATAAATATTATAAGGCAAAATAGAATAAAGATAATAATCGCAACTTCAAAGTCGCCTTGACAACTTGCATTAAGGGGGATGCGTCAAGGTAGCCCGCGAAATTCAAATTTTCTTACGTTTTTGCAATTTGCAGATCAGTGTCAGGTTGCATGTTGATCTACATATGATTCGCGGCCGTATCAAATATTTATTTATAGAATTATAATCATAAAACATCTCTCTAAGTTACCCTATTGAATGACTAATTCATAAAATCATGACATTTGAGGCCAATTCTAACCTAAGGAGTTGTATTCCTGATTCTAATGCTTATAATTCTGTAAAACCATATTTTGTACAGTCGCGAATCATATTTTAATCAACATACAACCGGACACTGACCTGCAAATTGCAAAAAACGTAAGTAAATTTGAATTTCGCGGGCTACATCACGCATCCCCATTAAATAGAAAAAAGTTTGTCAGCGAAATGTGTGTGTGTGTGAAATTGATATGGCGGGCACCGTGGGCAGTGTCCCACTACCAACTTGTTGAATGCAAAAAAGTTTTATTACGCAACGAGTGTTTCTCATACAGACCATGCCATATGAAAAAAACATAGAAAAGAAGTGTAATGTCCAATAATTGCAGAGTTATTTCAAAATAAATAGTGTAGAGTCATCTCAATTACCTCCTTCCCTTTTAGTGTATATATATAGTATATATATATTATATAATGTAGGTATATATTATAGTAAATATGTATGTATGTGTATTATAAATTTATAACGTATTTAGGTACTTTTATACCCATTTCATGTATAATTAATTATGTTATCCTTTTAATATTTTTTATTATTATTAACGCCTGTTAAGCAGAGCACCTGCCATCTTATCTCTACACCACCCTTGGTTGACTGGTAGAGAATGCCTAAGGCATTAAGTCCGCCTTTGTATGTTATTGTGTGCGAGAAGTTTAAATAAATAAATAAATGTACAAAAAAAACTTTTTTACAAAAGAAACCACCGACTCAAAACAAAAACACTACAAAATGAAAAATAACTTTAATTTCGGAAGTCGGTGGCAAAAACCGACGGTTTTAATTTTTCACTTGTCAGTTGTAGTACCTACGCCACACAAATTCGTATACCACTACTTGATATGTAAATAATAGTGACAGGAATTGATTAAAACATCATCAATATATACGAAGTGGAAAAAATACATATTATGAAGGATAACTTAACAACTACTATTATTTTTATAATTTATATGGGACCACAAGAAAAGCACCAGCTTTCAAATAAAAATAATCATCAAAATTAGTTAACCTAGAAAAAAGTTCTGAGGTAAAACACATTTTTTTTAAATACAGTCGGATTGAGAACCTCCTCCTTTTTTTGAAGTCGGTTAAAAAGGCGACTAACAAAAGGGATTCTGAAGGCAGAGGTGCGTGAAAACGTCGGAAAGGACGCTCTAGAAGGACATATAGGTAGTGACCTTATTGGTGATGTTTAGCAAAAAGGTCAGGTGCGGTCAGTGGTACCAACTTGTTAAATGCAAAATATTTTTACCATGGCATGATCGTTGCTCATAAAAGTCATGCCATACGAGAGAAGATTGTCAAATAATATACAATAATTCAATTTAAATTTATTTATTCAAGTAACCATGACTCATTTGTTAGTAAAACTTATCCTATGTTAGTAATTAAGATAATTTTATCTACATCCTAAACAAATTCCTGTAGGATATACTGGGGGGTGCGCGTAAAACACGTTTCCTCGAGGTTGAAAGAGCGCAACGGACGTCAATAAAAGTAATGTACTTCAAAAAAACGTCCTTTCGTACCTATGAGCTATACCAAATAAGTAACTTATGATCAGTCCGAAAATTATATATTATACACATAGTATTAAAAAAGTATAAAACCCTACCCTTTGATCCTGTTTTTTTTTTTTTTTTTTTGGGTGGGAAGTCATCAAATGACCTCTCCCGCTCTGGGTGGAGCGGAAGGGCGTGTCAGACTCTTACTGACTAAAACCCACCCGTGTTCCTTCAGTTGCCTGTGCGCCAGGGCCACGGTAACTCTTTCGAACAATCCGCGACCCCGGCAGGCATCGGTCCTATCGGACCCCGTCAATGGTGCTGACATCTCTTTGAGGCGCGCGTGGAACTCGACGCGCCGTCGACCTGGGCCTGGTCCTTACCGGACGGCGAGCTGCCCATTGCTCGCCGTCCGCAAGCCCGCGCCTACGGTGGCCGGGAGTCGGCAATCGACTCCCGACGCCCAGGGTGTCTCCTTCTCCTGCGGCAGCTAGGGGCGCGAGGGCGTAGAGACTGCCTCCCTCTTTCGCGCTCCGCCTCCTCCTTTGCGAGCATTACTGCTTCGCAGAAGGTGGTGACGGCTTCCCATTCCCTCTCGCTCCGTACCACGGCCTGAACCAGGGCCGGACGCGAGAGGTCGCCGCCGCCGATCGCCGCCACGAGGACACGGCGGTGCTCCGCCCAAGCCGGGCAGACCTCCACCATATGCTCCACCGTGTCCTCCGGTCGATCCACACAATGGTAACACCCGGGCGTTTCGTCCCGCCTTATCCGAAACAGGAACCTCCCGAAACAGCCATGTCCGGTGAGGACCTGCGTCAGGCGGAAGGTGAGGACGCTGTGGCGCCTCACCCTTTGATCCTAATGTATTAACTAGAAGAAGGAAACACAATATTGCTTCCACCCGTCTTGTAAAAACAGAATTTGCAAATATTCAGTACGACAAACGCTCGTCTTTCTTATATAATAAAATAAACAAACAAATATATATACATTCTAAACCGTTTAAAGAATGCAAATCGTTGCTGATTAAGTGGATAAACAAGTTATGCTACGATGAAGTCGAGAATCTTCTATCAAATATAAGGTAAATATGCTTCTTAAAAAAAAAAAACAACCACACACATACATCCACACACCCGCGCACACACACGCTACACACACGCAACCCACACACCACACACATACATACACACACACACCCCCACACCAGACACATACACACGCATACACACCAACAGACTTAGATAATAAATTAAAAAAATATTAATTATAACTTTAACTTTTGTTTAGTAGCATGTTTCATTAATTGCGAGTTAACAAGAGCGGTGCCTCCTGGCAGAATATGCTTAAAAAGAGACGCCTCCAATTGTATCATGTACACCGTGTAATAATCAAAATAAACATTTTTGATTTTCTTGATTTTTGATTTTGATATATACAGCGGTAGTACTGTCCAACGCTTCACCGCGGCTGCACCATTCCATGGGAAATGGCGCAGCGGCGATTCACGCACGGATAGTCCAGCCCGCTTGAAATTAGAGACAGGATACTGTTGTTTTCGCCTACACCCCACGCACCAGGGACGCACAGCGCTTACGCATTGTGGTAAAGAATCAATCCACATGTGCGTCCGCGAACACCGCGGATAATACGCGGGTTATAAATAACTGATACATCGATTTATAGTAAAAGTTCACTTAATTTAAGTAAATAAAATCTATGAAAATAAATTTCACTTGCTTACTTTATTTTGTAGAGCGTTTCCTTTGTCACTGATAAGTTTATTTCTAAAATTCGATTTATTTTAATTACCTCCCGAGTTACCTAATGAATACTGTTATTACTGTAGGGAGGGTCTCGTGGTAAAATTCGTCGATCGAAAGTTAAGCTACGCTTACCGAGGTCAGTTCGTGGATGGGTGACCATCCATTACATATCGAGATCCCACCGTGCTTCGGAAAAAGCACGTTAAGCCGTTGGTCCCGACTGTCATTTGTAGATCTTTGACAGTCGTTAGAAGCCTAAAAGTCAGACAACCAGTCTTATGAAAGGGTGTACTCGTATTACACAGTAACGGGTTTGTGGAGGTCAGATAGGCAGTCGCTCTATGAAAATACTACAGAACTGGTTGGTTAGAGTGGAAGCTGACCCCTACATAGTTGGAAAAAGGCTGGCAGATGATGATATGTAATGATAAATGATTTTATTTCTGTAAGTAGGTTTGTACAAACACTTTTACACGTCAATCATATTTTAAAAACTAGATGAGGTCGGCGTTTCCTATCTGACTACTCTGAGAAGAAAGGCCGAAACAAACTCAGAGGTCACACACAGTCTCTTTTGAAGTCCAGACATAATCTTGGTCAGATCATGTGAAGACCATGTAGATTAGTGTCTGAAATGGTCATTTGAGGAAAAACTACACAGAATGAGTGGACCTGTCCAGTCAGTGCACGCATTTGTCAGTAATCGTGCAGCTCAACTCAAAACTTAAGGAGCTCAACGATTCGACGAACAATACCAAAGAAAAGACATTTGGGTAGGCCGCAAAAATTACTCAAACTGCCAGACCAAGATCAAACCTAACTGAAAAGAGAAAAAAAAAGTGATTACTGTAATTCGTAACCCTTAACTAACACAGCATTAATATAGGACGTTCCTAACTTATTTAGTTGCCGTCCTCAATACGTGGGCATCAGCAAACTAATGAAACAATCAGACAGACAAACTACCCCCATATTCCACTGCTAAAAATACGCATTAGACCTCGTACTCACGGGCGATTATTTCCCGCTGCGGATTTTATCGCGCACAGGATCTTTAACGCACTGCTTAGCGCTGAGAGTAGGAGATAAATAGATAAACCATTTATTTAGTGCACAAACACGAGTAGCACGACGCACAAAATCATAATAAAAAAACACGTGTGGCACTCGGGGACTGCCGCGGTAAAGCTATTGCATAGCATTTTTTATCAACTTATGCAATTATAATTATTCATTTATTTTTTATTTATGCTGTATTTTTTTTTCTTTGATATTAATTCAAGTACAGTCGTACCATATACATACACGTTAAGCGAACGCTCGGCCGAGCTACATGGTAGGCGGAGTGGGGGGTATTAGGTTTTATTTTCGTTACGGAATTTCTTGATTCGGTCGCCGCGCTCAAAGCCCGCGATAAAAGCTATGCAATAGCTTAAAAATCCAACAATGTTTCATGCTCGACTCGACACAGAGTGTTGGAAATCCGGTGCGCAATAAAAAATCTTCGCGGAGAAAAATTGCCGGTGGGTACGAGGGCTTAGCTCCGGCGTGAGTCTCCGGACACGACCCGGACACGCTCCGGACACCAGACGACTGTGGGCGGCACCGGGCGGTTGGGAAAAAACACGCTTCCGGCGAAACAACAACGCGCCGCCGGAGGATATTGTCACATCCGTTCAACAGGACAATATTGCCGAGTGACATCGCAATAACATTAGGAAGTAGATGGTATTTCCGATGGATGGTATGACTGAGCTATGGAAGTTGTATAACGCCAGTTTTAAAGACATGGTTCTAGCAATCATTAATTAAATCAAACCCAAACTCAAAGCATTTATTTCAATTAAACCATTTACTGGCACTTTTGAATTGTCAAAGAGTCGGTCAGTTAGTCAGAAAGTTGAAGCTAGTTGCCCATTCCAAAACGTAGATCTTTATGGGGAAAAACGGGCAAGAAACTCCTAGGACACTCTTTTTAAATCCAGATATTACAAAATCCTGGGTACATTATTCTTGTTGCTTCTATATGTGAGAACAAAAAAGAAAATATATTAAGAAACAATTCAAAATATTATAAGATTAATTATAAAAATAAGCTGTGGCAGCTAAGAGATGACCATTCTCAACTGACGGCGCCCGTTCACGAACACGGCGCATGGATCAGCACCATCCAGCTCAACCATTTTGTAGGGAATCGAATGATCCAACACACGCACCACCAACAGTGAGACATTTAAGTGAGCATGACTTATATTACAGTCGTTTAATTATCCATAAAATGTGGTAGGTACACAAGATGTTACATGTAAAAACTTCAGTGCAAAGACACATTCCGCCCTGTAGTGATGGCATGCAAAAATTCAAACAAATAATACTGTTATAAATAGAATTATTCTTGAACAATCTTAACAAATCATTTTGATATTGCGCGCGCAATATTATTATCGCGTTATCCTCGCATTGACTGCTTCTACTCCGTGATGCGGAAGCGGTGCGCATCCCTGGTTAGTAGGGCAGGGCAGCACTAACATCATCCTGTCTATGGTAGCAAGCAGGCTAGATTGTGCGTTCGTGAACCACTGCTGTAGGGTATGGGCTGGGCCTGTCACCGTGCAGCAGTGATGTCACAAATTGTTTCTGTGTTAATGTTTTACTAACATAGTTTGTAAGTATATTGTTACTAACACTATGAGTCTTGTTACTTGCATTAAATGATAATTATTATTTATTTATATTTGTACTTCTGCGGCTTTTTATGTATTACGTGAAAAAGCATAAATTGCTTGGGTTAAAAAAAATAAGGTTTAAATAGATACATAAACTCATGCCTTCATTCATGGTAGGCAGAAACTACAGAACGCCACCTGCTACGATGCTTACATACTCCTTTTGCCTCGTTTACGTTCATACATCTGGTCATACACGCACGCCGGTTGCGAGTACTACGCACCTGACCTTTCTGAAGAACATCACCAATAAGGTTACTACTTGTCCTCCTAGGGCGTCCCCTCCCGGCATTTAAGGTTTACTTTATAACGTAGATAAATCTTTCATTCGATTCGGGGAAGAATGAGATCTGTTTGTTTCCTGAATAAAAAGTATTAACAAGCTATGGTACCCAAGCCAGACTGAAAAGTTAAGTTTTTGCTTCAATCATTTATAATTATCAGGTATTGAATAAATTGTATTTTGCTCCCAAGGCGAAAGCTTTGACTTCACCCAAAAACGGAACCATCTTTCAATACAAATTATCCATTCAGTACAACGCAATAATTAATTCGCCCAAATATTATTTTATATGAAAACAAAAAGTTTTCGTTTGTGAAATTTATTCCAGTTAGAACGGGCAGATAACAAATAAAACAAAATGTTTTAATATTCATATATTGTGGTAACATTGTTACCCCCGCCCTTCGCCCCCGCGCGTGCCTCACCCCGGGCTCGCCTGCCGCCACTAACTTCGCAGTAATCTAAGTTAAAGTTTTCAATTATTAGGGGGAGGTAATTATTGAAATATCACACGTTCCGTGAATTAGCATGATATTATAGTGGTAACCTCGTATGGCTGTTGAATGTGTAACGTTGCGTATTAGTTTTCTTTGGTTGGCAAGTAGTATAATATTAATAATGTAAATCATGAAATAGGTATATAATATAAAAATGTATACATATAACTTAGAACCAAATATACAAATACTTGAATAAAATATAAATAGCAGAAAAGCAAATTATACTATTTTAATTTAATATATATATTATTTTTCTTTTTCATATCAAAAAGCGCCTTCATCCTCTCTCCTATAAAAAAAATACTTTGCTGTGCCCGACAGGGTCCATAATTGATTCGATGTTTTATTTAAGATACCAACTGTTTTTATGTACACATTATGGAATGCAATAAAGTATTGAGTATTGAGTATAGACTTGGCACTTCGAAACTGACAATTTACTAAACCTAGGGTTTCCTAGATGACCGGTGGTTGCTATACACTGCCGTAATGTCCAAATACAGACCCTTTTTGGCACCATAAGGAAGAAGCACCAGGGTAGCCCGCGAAATTCAAATTTTCTTACATTTTTTGCAATTTGCAGGTCAATGTCTAGTTTCATGTTGAACAAAATATGATTTCCGACCGCAACAAATATGTATTTACAGAATTATAATCATTAGAATGATCAGTTTAACTTTCTAAGTTAGAATTGACCTCAAATGTTATGATTTCATGAAATAGTCATATTATAGAGTAATATGAACGTGAGCGGGTTGAATTGATTATTTTAATGATTATAATTCTGTAAATAATAATAATTCTTGTTGCGGCCGCGAATTATATTTTGATCAACATACAACCTAATATTGACCTGCAAATTGCAAAAAAAGTAAATTTGAATTTCGTGGGCTTCCCTGGCGCTTTCGCCTTAATGTCAAATACTCGTGACAATTACAGATTTTAATTCCTTTGAAAGGTTCTATCGACGAAACCCTCAAATGTGAAGCGTTCTGTCGACGAAGTGTTTATCGTAGAAGCGAATGTCGTGTAATCAATCCCACCCAAAGACAAGGTGTGTAGATGATAACGGGTGCTACGTTGACGTAGCGCTACGTCATAGCGGTACTGCGTCGTAGCGGTACTACGTTATAGCAGTACTACGTCGTAGCAGTGGTACTACGTCGTAGCGGTGCTACGTCGGAGTGGTGCTACGTCACTGTTGTATTTAGTCGGGGGTTTCTGCAAACATTTTTATGTTTGTTGACGTTATTTTTTCTGCTGGCGTTATCATTCTGTGTTTATTGCCGTCGGTGTCCGGTGTGTCTCGTCGTGTCACAGTGTCGCGACACTGTGCCGTGTGTGTGTAACACACAAATACTCGGCACAGTGTCGCGTGTCGTGTGTCATCTGATGACGTTAACATTTTATGTCCTTTGCCGCAGGTGCCCGTGTGTCTCAGTGTATCAGCGTGTCGCGGCACTGTGCCATGTGTGTGCGCGCGCGAGCGAGTGTGTGCGCGTGCGCGCTGCTGCTCGCACTCGTCCTCGCCGAGCACGACAAGCGAGCTGAGAGTAAGTACTTTGGGTTATATTACTAACTATAGCTTCTGCCCGCGACTTCGTCCGCGTAATATATGTAGCTGTGCTTGAGCCCCGGTACTTCGTTTTAGCTTAGCGTTCTCTCTTAATTTTTTCATTTTGCTCGGCTTCTATAGGTCGTAGCATGATGTTAAATAGCCTGTATCCTTCCACAAGAATTGGGCTACCAAAAAAAAAAAAACTTTTTTTAAAATTCCAACTTATAGTTCCAGAGGTTAACGCCTTCAAACTAACAAACTCTTTAGCTTTATTAAATTAGTATAGATACTCGTATACGGCCGTTAAGTTAAAGACTCCTAATCAAGCAAATATCTGCCCACTAATACTTCTTCTTCTATTTGAGTCGATGGTTGATGACGTAAATGACGACCTGTGACGTAAATGTGAAATAATAAATCACTATAAGTACTCTATTACGAGTACCTATATGACTGAAATGAATGAACGAATTGATAATAATGATTTATTTTAAAATAAAATGTAATACATTACAGATTAATGTTTAGTTTGTTTTATTTAAATTCACTTTTATTATCTTCCCAAACTATTCGGTTCCCAAGTATGGCCTAGTACAAAATAACAATAATAATAATAATGAAATAAAGGAAATAATAATAATATAAAATGTTTATTTCTACACAAGTTATGTACTTACAGCTAATATTCAACAATAGTGCACGTTCAGTGCAATATCCTTAAAGAAGCCGTGAGTCACTTGTTCTTCCCGTTTTTTTTTTTGGGCAGTGGACCGCAGCTTTTTTTTTTGGGTGGGAAATCATCAAATGATTTCTTCTGCTCTGGGCGGAGCGGAAGGGCGTGTCAGACTCTTACTGACTAAAACCCACCCGTGTTCCTTCAGTTGCCTGTACGCCAGGGCCACGGTAACTCTTTCGAACAATCCGCGACCCCGACAGTAGTGGACCGTACCTGGGAACGTTTTGGTTACAGAGTTATTGAAGGTCAAAGTTCCAACTTATTTAGTTTTTTTTACGAAATCAACTTTTAAATGTTATTAACTCAACATTATAAACTCCAACGATCCCTGTACCGTTGCATGCATTCATAAGCGCAATGTGCGTTGCGATATGCACTGCCGTAAACGGCGTGTTTTCACACGAAGAATAAAAGTCATTTTACCAGCAATTGTTTTTGCACGAAGTTACATAGTTATATGTACAGAATGCGTATACGAAAGCCTCGTGAAGGGTATTTTTAAACCTTATAAAGGCATGTCACTGAAACACTTATTTCTCAAACATTTCTCCGATAATATGTTAGATTAAGTACTGATTTTGTTTGTCATTGTGTAGTGTCTCCGATGCCGTTCCTGATGGCGACGCGTTACGGACGCAGCTCGCCCCCTGCCCGCCACCTCGCGCCACGCAACGACAGGTAACACACACACGCACACACCCCACACACCCCCACTAGGACACGTAACTTAGTATGAACACACATACACACACACACACATTATTTTACAACTGTTCATTTTAAATTAAGTGCACATTACAGCTGGGTCGGAATTTGGCTTGTTTCTCTCTGTTAATTTTGAAGGTGCAAATAAACATTTTTATTATTATTTATTATTATTAATTTCAAAACAAAAAGCAACTGTCCTCTAGTGTGCGATAGATTATACGAAAGCATGAAAGTCATGGAGAAAGGTTTTGGCAATGCAGTGCGGACGGCACACCCAAATCTGCGTCAGCCTTGACACATAACAGTTGGTAGGAGGACATGAGTATGACTGTATTTGTGATTAAATCAGCATTTTCCAAACTTTGGGTCGCGACCCACTAGTGCTATGTAGCTATGATTAATATTAAAACTAAAAAAGTTAAAATACCGAAATAATAAAAATATTTTTTACTAAAAACAACATAATTCAAAAAAAAAAAAACTAAGAAACCTGAAAAATAACTTTAATTTCGGTAGCCGGTAGCCAACAACGAAAATACAAAACCAAAGACACCGACTTCCGAAATTAAAGTTATTTTTTAGATTTTTTTTTTATGAAGTTGTTTTTTTTTTAAAAGTATTTGTCATAATAGTTTTAGCATCAACTTCAATTTTAGTTACTTTTAATGGCAATGAGTTTCATACATAAAAAAGTTTTTATTTTTCACTTGTTAGTTGTGGTATCTACCCCACACAAATTCTTATACCACTACTTGATATTTAAATAACAGTGACAGAAAATTATTAAAACATCATCAATATAAACTAAGTGGAAAAAATACGCAGTATTAAGGATAACTCAAAAACTACTGGTCAGAACTTGATCGAATTTAAATACCAGCTTTCAAATAAAAAAAAGAATCATCCAAATCGGTTCACCCAGAAAAAGTTCTGAGCTACCACACATAAAAAAAACATACAGTTGATTGAGAACCTCCGCCTTTTTTTGAAGTCGGTTAAAATTAGGAAACAAATACATCCCTCTCATTGAAATAGCACTCATTGAAGGTATTTAATTAATTACTAACATTTTCGATTGTAACTGAATGTTTTTTTTTTTATTTGAACAGTCCTCCATTCATATAGTTATGCCCCTTTTTTCTCCATGATACTCAAGAGGTGAGTCCCGACTTTGGAAATTTTTGTTAGGTGGGTCGCGGTCAGGTCTATTTTGGGAACCACTGGATTATATTATGTTGTGTATTTGTATGACTTCCTAGCTCCAACATTATTATGTGTGCAGGTTTTTCATGAG
The DNA here is from genome assembly GCA_917490735.1 of Dryobotodes eremita. Classification (NCBI taxonomy): domain Eukaryota; kingdom Metazoa; phylum Arthropoda; class Insecta; order Lepidoptera; family Noctuidae; genus Dryobotodes; species Dryobotodes eremita. The sequence goes on from OU823270.1 coordinate 12,561,881, forward strand.
CACACGGTACGGCAAGAGGTCGGAAAGCTCGTGGGGCGCCGGCGGCGGGGAGGTCGCAGCACTGCGGGCCGCGGGGGGCGCGCTGCTGTGTGAGTTCACCGGCGTGTTCCCGCTGTACCGCTGCCGACACAAGCCGCCCGCATACCGCAAGTGAGTCATGTGTCCCTAGTATAATCATCATCTTCCACCCGTAATTGTATTATTTTCTGGCGCAGCATTTCTTCTTCCAGAGCAGTGGTGGCCCAGTGGTATCGGCCCCGACTTACGAGTTGTGGTCGTAGGTTTGAACCCAGGCAGGCGCTTTACTTCGTGTAAATAATTTCATCACCACTGCTCTCAAAACGGTGATGGAAAACGTCGTGAGGAAACCGGCATGCCCTAGAACCAAAAAGATTCGAAGACATGTGACAACTACCAACCCGCACTGGGCCCGCGTGGTGGATTACAGCCCATTCCCTCTCACAGAGAGGAGGCCTGTGTCCCAGCAGTGGGAACATTATAGGCTGATTACGCATGTCTTCTTCCATTTATCTTATACTAGCGGATACCCCGCGTGTGCTAATACACAAAAAAAATAACATACTGCCTAAGATAACAGCCTGGTATTTCTGAGGTGTGAGTCGTTTTCTAGCTAGTAAGCTAGAAAACATAACAACACATAACATAACATTTTGGGTGTCTCCTACTTATTTATGACAGCCTGGTATGGACCCAAATGATAAAACTGAATGACAAATGTTTTTTTTTTTGTTGATCTTAATGAATAGAATAGTACAAAAAAAGAAAATAACTATGATTGTACTTTTCTACCTTAATGCATTGTTTTAGTAGTCTAAAACCATATTCGCATTATTGGTTTTCAAATGAAACCGGTTTAGGGCACATCGGTTGGATGGTCTCAAAGTCTGTAACGGATATAGGTAGAAACAATTTTTGTGTTTTGTGAATTTTAATAAAATACATACATACATAACTCAAAGCATTTATTTCAATTGAACTATTTACAGGCACTTTTGAATTGTCAAAGAGTCGGTCAGTTAGTCAGAAAGTTGAAGCTAGTTGCCTATTCCAAAACGTAGATCTGTATGGAGAAGAACGGGCAAGAAACTCCAAGGACACTCTTTTTAAATCAAGATATTACAACCAACGCCTTCTTCCCATGGGGGTAGGCAGAAACTCGGAGGACACGGTGGAGCATACGGTGGAGGTCTGCCCGGCTTGGGCGGAGCACCGCCGTGTCCTCGTGGCAGCGATCGGCGGCGGCGACCTCTCGCGTCCGGCCCTGGTTCAGGCCATGGTACGGAGCGAGAGGGAATGGGAAGTCGTCACCTCCTTCTGCGAAGCAGTAATGCTCGCAAAGGAGGAGGCGGAGCGCGAGAGGGAGAGGCAATCACTGCGCCCTCGCGCCCCTAGTCGCCGCAGGAGGAGGAGACACCCTGGGCGTCGGGAGTCAATTGCCGACTCCCGGCCACCGTAGGCGCGGGCTTGCGGACGGCGGGCAATGGGCAGCTCGCCGTCCGGTAAGGACCAGGCCCGGGTCGACGGCGCGTCGTGTTCCACGCGCGCCTCAAAGAGATGTCAGCAAAATTGACGGGGTCCGACAGGACCGATGCCTGCCGGGGCTGCGGATTGTTCGAAAGAGTTACCGTGGCCCTGGCGCACAGGCAACTGAAGGAACACGGGTGGGTTTTAGTCAGTAAGAGTCTGACACGCCCTTCCGCTCCGCCCAGAACGGGAGACGTCATTTGATGACTTCCCACCCAAAAAAAAAAAAAAAAGGCAGAAACTACAGAACGCCACCTGCTACGATCCTTACATACTCCTTTTGCCTCGTTTACGTTCATATATCTGGTCATATACCCACGCCGGTTGCGAGTACTACGCACCTGACCTTTCTGAAGAAAATCACCAATAAGGTCACTATATGTCCTCCTAGGGCGTCCCCTCCCGGCGTTTCCACTCACATCTGCCTTGTAAATACCTTTTGTTAGTCGCCCTTCATTCATCCTCTCAACATGACCATACCATCTAAGCATACCCTTTTCAATTTTTGTCACTACATCATCTTTTAAACCGCACCGTTGCCTTATCACATTATTCTTCAGCCTATCATTCATAGTCACACCACACATGCTTCGCAAGGAACGCATTTCCACAGTATTTATTCTATTTTCATGCTTCTTTTGCCACACCCAACACTCACTTCCATACATAAGCGCTGGCTATTCACCATTGTGAACAGCCAGTCGTGCTTTTTTGGACATCAACTGGTTGGTCACAACTGCATGTGTAGCACCATTCACTTTATTTCCCGCATTTACTCTTCTTTCCACATCTCCATCAATCGTTCCATCCCTTGTAAACAGACTCCCCAAATATACGAACTCACTTAATTGCTCCATGCTCTTATCTCTCTATTTACTTACTCTTTAATAAGAAAGCATGTCTGAATGCAGCTTTATTTATTGATATTACCTAGCTATCTAAAAAAACATAAAACCGGAGTACGAGTAATCTCTAAATTTGAAAGGAGATGACAGACAGAATGAGACGATCAAGATGAAGTACCGAGCTCTAAGATGTGTATTTTAAGCTATTGCATAGCTTTTATCGCGGGTTTGAGCGCGGCAACCGAATCAAGAAATTCCGTAACGAAAATAAAACCTAACACCCCCCACTCCGTCTACCATGTAGCTCGGCCGAGCGTTCGCTTAACGTGTATGTATATGGTACGACTGTACTTGAATTAATAGCAAAGAAAAAAATATACTGCATAAATAAAAAATAAATAAATAATTATAATTGCATAAGTTGATAAAAAATGCTATGCAATAGCTTTACCGCGGCAGTCCCCGAGTGCCACACGTGTTTTTTTTATTTATATTTTAATTAAATGAAGTTAAACGTTTTTTCAAGTTTCCTTTGGATCTGCACCCTATATATATAAGATTAGATATTAGTAGTCACCTCCTTCACACAATCCAGCCATTGTTTCTTTGACATTTTACTTTTATAGCCTTCCACACTCAGGCCCGCTTGTACCATAAGGCCCCTCGCCCACGGCGACTTTTTGTAGCGATGCAGTAGCGATGCTGTCGCGCGTTCGCATTGATACAGTCGCGATGCGGTCGCTAGCTGTTTGTCCACGCCCACACCACAATTTTCAGTCGCGATGCAAACGCGATACTGTCGCCCTTCTGTCGCGATGCAAACGCGATTCAGTAACGGCACAAAAAAAATTACGCACGCGCCTCTCTCCCTCCGTTTTCTCCCCGACGTCGTCCGACACGGTCGCGCGTTTGCATCGATACAGTCGCGATGCTGTAGCGCGTTAGTAGCGCGTTGGCATCGCTTCTGTAGCGCGTTGCAAATGCGACTAACGCGCGTTAGTAGCGACAGCATCGCTACAAAAAGTCGCCTTGGGTGAAGGGCCTTTTTTTTTTTTTTTTTGGTGGGAAATCATCAAATGACGTCTCCCGCTCTGGGCGGATCGGAAGGGCGTGTCAGACTCTTACTGACTAAAACCCACCCGTGTTCCTTCAGTTGCCTGTGCGCCAGGGCCACGGTAACTCTTTCGAACAATCCGCGACCCCGGCAGTGGGTGAAGAGGCCTAAGTCACTTAATACGATAAGCGCTAAACGAATTTAAAACATTGTCTGTTTCTGTCAATCATTTGAAGATGCTAGAGAGAGAGAATGATGATTTAATTATGATACGCTATAAACGCACTTAGTAATTTGGTGTGCTAGTAGGCCTACAACTTAATACTTTCCCCGTCTCATCAACATTTCTTTTTTTTTTTTTGCTACATTTTGGTCTTTGGCTCATTTAACTTGTAACATGTCCATTGATGTAGCTGTGTTTATCACTTCTGTTTCGTCACATATCGCATGGTTCGTCATTTTTGACGGCGCTTTTTAAAACACGACAAGGTTCTAAGTAGGACCAAGGCTTTCATAGAGCAACTATACATCTTTATTATTCACAAAAGCTTCCAATGAGGCTTCAACGTAATATACACGGTGGTAGGGACATCGATGCGCAATCTGGTACCATGGATTCAGTACATGATTCTGGACAATTCTGCGTAATTCATGGTTACAATTTGCGCGTCGATGTACCTGCCACCTACCCATATCCATGTCATGTGTCACTATTATGAGTATAACGACTATGTGTTTGTTCAGGAGAAGTGCAGAGGAGACCAGGGAGGAGGAATAATCCTCCGACAGACGACCAGGCAACCGCGACCGACAGCCACGTCCGACACTACCAATACGACACCCATGCTGCGACCGATATTACAGGGAGACAACGCACGATATCGCCCACAAGTTCGACCAAAGAAATATTTTCATTGCACAAATAACAAAAGAATTGTAGATGTATAATAATTATTAACATAAAACCGTTTCAAAACCACTAATGCAACATAGTGTTAAATACATTTATATTCTGTAAACTTTGTCTTGTAATTATTATGATATTTAAAGACGTAATCTAATACACAGTATAAGGTACTGACATTTCTTAGTACATTACACTGTTGACACACCAACACACCCTCACACGCTCATAAACACACAAACACACCCACATATTAAATGAAAGTGTGCGGGCGCGGTTCCATGGAGTGCGCAAACTGTACACCAATGTACCTATACATACTTGTTATATTTGTACTTATATACTTAGTATAAACACTGGTTACATAGTTCAGAAACTTGTGTTCTTGCATTTGTTTTTGAACGCACGCAAACACCCACAACATTGGTTCCTATCTTGAGGAAGTTTCGTTAAAATCAATGATGCGTTTGTGTGCGTTTAAAAGACAAATATTAAATGACTAGACTCTGCAAGTAAGAGTCTCTCTCTCTCTTATAACTTCTGGTAAGTGGAGTCTGTGACGCGCTACGGCTGGGGGCGCGTCGCTGACAATGCCGCTGTGACTTGCACACACACAATGAAACTGACAAGCAATTAAATACTAACTTGCACACACTCATTAAAACTGGCACACAACAACTCGCAAGCAAAATAAATAAAATATTCCATTCAAGCATATACACGAAAGAAAATAAATGTGCAGTACGAGATATTGACACACACACATTTACACTTGCACACATACACACCCACATTCTTAAAGCTTACACACCATCACACCCACACTCTAACACAAACGCACACTCCCATGTCGTAACTCGAACATGCTGTGTACCGTCACACTGTGTCTCTGATGGTTGGCAGAGACTCTCTACACATGACGAGCCCTCAACATTACTAGTCAAAATAGCTACGCAAACTTAACTGGCGAAGTGTTGGAGTACGATTACACCTCTACTTATACCTTCGGGGCGTACTGTCGTGATATCAAACCCGTTTAAGGCTCTTGCGCCTTTATCCGTTAAGAACACTTCCTCAAAAGTTCATGGTCTGTTATATAATCCCATATTTTAACTGAACTTAAGAAACAATTGACTTGAGTCTCATCACAATTCAAAGGCTAATATCTCGGGGCGATGGATTACCAGTCATTGGTACAATTGTAACAATAAAAATCTTCTTTACTTGTAAATACAAGTACATCATGAAAGTTAGCTACACCTACCCACTTAGATATGACTGCTTACTACACAAATTATGAGCATTCTGTAGTTTCTGTATTTAAGTGCGTCGAACACATGTTAATTTTATGTAAATGATTTTGATTACACGGAAACGGTACTTAATGTACATCATTATGAATTAATGTTAAATATGTTCAAGATTGAATTACTATTATTACTGTTAACAACCAGGCAACCAGATTTGTAGTAGATTTATTGTGAATAAAGTACGAACCATGTTTTCGATTATTACTAGAATAGGTTTACCAGTGGCGGATCTAGTCCTAAAGGGCCCCGTATCAATACGAGTATTTGTTGGTGACCATTTTCCAAATTGTCATTTCATCCATTTTGTCATTGTGATCTTATACTAAGGGCTCGTTGTTTGATCAGTAGTCAAACATACTACTAGTTAAAATGCGTTAGTCAAACTAACAATTTGTTAAAAATGACAGAAATATGTTGTTTGACAAATAGTTAAGCTAACTACAGTTTCAAAATTGTCAATTTGCTATAAAAGTTAACCATAAGCAGACAGAGTAGTTAAATTTTGACAGCTATTGACTAATTGTCAAGTGACTAATTGACTAATTGGTTAACTATGTATCAAACAACGGGCCCTAAGAGAATACAATGAGCGAGCGAAGCGGGTTAGAAAATTATAGCATCCTGATTCGATAGCCTAGATATTGTGTGATTGTACTAAATAAATGCAAGACCTTGAGGATTGGACCGCGCATGAAGCTTGAAGCCTTTGTAACCTTTATACAAATCACGTTAATTTTCATATTTTCATTAGGTATTTATTCAATACGAATTTTATTAATAAGAATTTGAAGTTAAGCATAATATATTTTTTTGTGCTTACACACATAAAGGCCCCTGTAACTTGGGGGCCCCGTACCATTGATACGGCTGATACGGCGGTAGCTGCGCCCCTGAGGTATACGTTATACTATATGAAAGATGTAGCTTAAAAATAAAACTATTTCTAAAATGCATAAATATTATTGTTTAAGAAAATAAGTAGGTAAGCCAGAAACCAATTAAAATCATTTTTATATAATTGTAACAAAAAATGTATCAAGTTTGCAAAACCATGTCTTATTGTACTGCGTGTGCAAGTCGCCACAGCTAATGTATTTAGTAATAAATTAATATAATGTAACAGCTATTTGTAAGCTATGTAAGGCCGCCGCTGTCTACTCGAGCACGATCAGTCAATATAAACGTACGCTCACAACAAACTTCTTTTCATTTATGACCTCCTAGTATTTTGAATCCTCTCTCTACATTAACCGGGTGTTAAAAATATGACACATCAAGCTTAAGGAAGAGACTGTCTGAGAGTCTATATAAACGTTCGCTCACAACAAATTTCTTCTGATTTATGACCTCCTAGTATTTCTGTGATACTCTCCCTACAGTACCCAGATGAGAATTTGACACCGACGCAAAAAAAAATGATGCGAAGCCGCTAAAAGAATTCCGCTATGAAACATTACTACGTCGCATTTCGAGTAGCGGAATATCATCGATCAACACTTGGATTGCAGCAAAGGGAGATTATAGTCGTCGCTTTCGACTCAGTAAATACAGTATAGGTCAACTTCGGACCTTTTGAATTAGTTTTCCATAAAATCAAAATCCATTCTACAAAAAAAAAATATAAGTTTAGCTGTAGACTGCCACAGATACGTGCGAAACGAACGCGGCACCGCAACAAAATGGCGGGCTGAGCGCGGAGGTGTGTGTACCCGGCTTCAGATCCGCAGATCAGCGAAATCACGCGGGAAAGAGATAAAATCATAATCAAACATGTACATGTATGTGTGTATGTAGCAGTTTCGCTTCCGTTTCGCTTGTCGTACAACGGACAAGACATGGTGGAACTACTGCGGTTTCGCTGCGATGGTTTCGCGGTGGAGGTGTTATACCTGCCTTATAAGGGCTATCACAGGTACGAGCGTGTAAAATCAATATAAACGTACACTCAAATAACCTCTTCTTATTTATGACCTCCTAGTACGCTTCTCTACCTGCAGTAGTCCGGCGTTGGCGTTTTCCGCGTTGACCCATCGAACTTTAGATTAAAACTGACACACAGATAGGTATGACTGACGAAGACAACGTTCTAGAAAGCCTTATTAGTTATTAGTCCTTATTAGTCCGTGAGTCCTTTAAAGTCCTTATTAGTTACAAAGATCTTAACGTCCACTAATGGACGTAGACCTATTGACATGTACCGACGGCCTCTGTCAAGCGAGTGTTGATAATTTATCAAATATTATCTTCTTCTATAAAAATAAAGAAATAAAAGTTTGCTAACTTCAATCGATTGTAAGTAAAATATTACTAAGGGTATGATGACCACCTTCCTGCTACATTATCCTTTTCACCGATTGTCTACTCTAACTCAGCTATTCGCAGTCCACTGCTGGACTTAGGCCTCTCCCATGCTGCGCCACAATACCCTGTCCTCCGCCTTCTGTACCCAGTCTGTCCAAGCCACGTTTTTAATAATACAGTGAAACCTGGTTAAGTGAGACATCAAGGGACCTGCAATGTCGTTTCACTTATAGAGGTATTCCACTTACCCAGTGTCTCAGATATACAGGTATAAATAAATATCTGTCTCATTTACAGAGGGTTCCATTAATAGAGGTGAGAATACAGGTTATTTCAGTTATACAGGTGCGATCATTAAATAAAATAACGTGTTATGATAAATAATAGGATAGGCAACTTTTCAGTTCCTGACATGTTAGCACCTAGAAGTATTGTAATGCGCTCTTTACTAAGTTTCCCGCCATGACAAGACTCACCTTTTAAGGTAAAAGTTTTATCGGGTAGACACTTATAAAATAAACCCGCTTCGTCTGCGTTAAAAATATCATCAGCAGAATAATTGCGTAATAGAACTGGTAGGTCTTCAATCCATTGGCTACATTTGTTAACATCAACAGCGTTACTTTCTCCACAAATTGCTTTGAAAACTATACCGTTTCTTTTCTTAAACCCTTCCATCCAACCATTGCTGCTACAAAAATTATGAATATCGAGCCTTCGCGCGAAATGTAATAATACTTTATTTCAGACCATGGTGTCCATTTGGTTAGTAACAATGTTCTAATAGACTAGTGTTAGTAATACTTAAAACTACCCACAACAAAAATATAAAAGCAAATAAACTCAACAATCATTACTGCGCCATTCCATGACAAATGGCGCAGCAATGACTGATGTAACCACAGTCCAGCCGACTAGCGATCATGCTAAGGATGCTGTTGGCACTGCCACGTACTCTACGCACCAGGGATGCGCACCTTTTACGCATCGTAGCGTAAAAGCAGTCTACGTGATGTTCAGCAAACATCCCTGATGCACTACAGAAACGCCGCAGCCCCATCAGCACCCTGAACGCATTATTAAATTGTACTCGGAGGGCACCGTAAGACTTTTGAGTATAGTCGGCCCACAGGCTGCACGTGTAGAATGATGTACAATAGGACCTAAAAAGTGTAATTTTGACTTCTGTCGAACAACGTGCAAACCTGCGGGCTATCATGTTCGCTCGCACTGCCAGCGCCCTCCGTCCTCTATGTCATCATTGTCCCTGAGGTCAGAGGTCAGTATATGTCCTAGGTACTTAAATTTGGACACCCTACGTAAAGCTGTACCATTAAGCGTAATGCTGGGAAACACGTTACCTATACTGTTTCCTCGGGCCTCAAAGACCATGACTTCACTTTTAAGTGGATTATATTTTAATCCGTGTTGCGCGGCATATGCTTCACAGATGGTAAGCAGTTTCTTAATGTAACAAACTGATGCACTCAGTAGCACCATGTCATCAGCATAGCTTATGTTGTTTACATTAATTCCGTCTATGTGACAACCTACCCGGGTGCTACTGAGTGCCACAATCAGATCGTTCATATACAGGTTAAATAGGGTTGGCGAGGACAATCCCCCCTACCTCACCCCGCACTCCAACCTGTACGACTGCGACATAGTTCCTGACCATCGCACGCCATTGACCTGGTTTCCGTACCAGTACTTGCAGATGTTGACGAGTTCAATTGGTAGATTAGTGTTTTCTAACGTTTCCCATAAAATATCATAGGAAACCAGGTCAAAGGCTTTCGAAAAATCAAGAAAGCATGCGTGAACTGATGTTTGACGTTTTGTGTAGTATTTAACAGCATGCTTAACACACAAAACTGCACTTTCAGTGGATAGTCCGCGCCGGAAGCCAAACTGATTATCATGAAGTTCAATGTGTTTGGTCAGCTGTGAGTTCAACATGCTGTCAAATACCTTATATACCATTGTGGCAAGAGAAATAGGCCTGTAGTTGTTCCTATCTGATAAATCAGCTGTCTTATTTTTAACGATAGGTATAACAATGGTTTTAATCATTTCTTCAGGCAGATACGAGTGGCTTAGACAAAGGTTAAACAGCATAGCCAACAATCTCGGTAAGTGGGGTCCAGCATGCTGAAGATGTTCAATGCTCAACCCGTCATGGCCGGGTGATTTACCTCTAGTCATTGATTTGATTATTCGCTTCACTTCTCTAGTTGTGCATCCAAAACCTATCTTTTCACCGTTCTTAACATTGATCATCGACTGCGAGGACCCCAATGGCGATTTGACAGTAAAGTGTTGTCGAAACAGATCCGCTATTCCACCGGCATCGCTTACGCCGTCGATACACACAGGAGTAACCGGTTTACTATTGAGTTTATTCGTAGCTTTCCAAAAAGATCGATAATCGTTTTTTGAGTGATGAGAGGCCAAAATATCCATTTTTATTTGATCTTCATGGTTCTGACACCATCTCAGTTCATCATCATCATCATCTCAGTTTTTGATGTCGTCAGTCCATCTAGCTGGGGGTGTCCCACACTACGCTTGCCGATACGCGGTCGTCACTCCAAGACTCGTCTGCTCCATCGTCCATCGGTCCTCCGAGAAACATGGCCAACCCACTGCCACTTCAGCTTGCTTACTCTGCAAGCTATGTCGGTAACTCCGGTTCTTTTCCGGATAACTTCGTTTCTGATTTTATCCTTCAAAGAACTTCTAATCTTGACCAATCTTTTTGTAAGGCCGAGTTACTGTGACCACCTTCCTGCTCCAGTTCACCATCTGTTAACTTCTCGTCGAGACCAATTGAATGAACAGCCAAACACGATACGTCTGCTGTAAGTTGTTGCGGAGTAGGGTAGTCATTAGATCAGATACACATAAAATAAATACTATAGAATTAAAACACTTCCTTCTTTAAAAGAGACATCTCAAACTCAAACTAAAACTCAAAGCATTTATTTCCATTAAACCATTTACAGGCGCTTTTAAACTGTCAAAGAGTTGGTCAGTCAGAAATATGAAGCTATAGCTAGGTAATATGATGCCTATATACCAAAGGTATCTATGGAGAAAAACGGGCAAGACACGCCATCATACTGTTACAAAATATTGGTTACATCATCCATATTGAAATTATACAGAAAGATAGGTATGAGAGAACAATGTCGAAAAACCTGCACGTTAAAAGCGTGCAGAGAAAAAATTAGACAAAAATAAATATTCAAAAATAAAATACGCAATTGAAATAATCCGTGGTAGCTAAGAGATGACCAGTCCCAACTGGGCCCCAATTCTATATGATAATTATTATTCCCCGCGTAATCTTACCACGTCAATATCGTGTCTTGTAGAAACGGTTTCGTTTATTGTATCATAGAGAATACGTTATTAACAGATGTCGTGGTTAGATAAGGAATTGACGTGGTTTCGAAGTAAGGAATCATTAAGTGGTCATAGTGAATTAGGGCCCTGGCGGCGCCCGTTCACGAACATCAACTGCCATTGTCAAGTGGTACATTCAAGTCTAGCTCGCCGTCCGGTAAGGACCAGGCCCGGGTCGACGGCGCGTCGTGTTTCACTCGCGCCTCAAAGAGATGTCAGCACTCACTGACGGGGTCCGCTATGGCCGATGCCTGCCGGGGTCGCGGGTTTGTCCGTAAGGGTTACCGTGGCCCTTGCACACAGGCAACTAAAGGAACACGGGATGGTTTTAGTCAGTAAAAGTCTGTCACGCCCTCCTGCTCCGCCCAGAGCGGGAGGAGTTATTTGATGATTTCCCAACCAAAAAACAAAAAAGGTGCACATTCAAGTCAATGAAAGACGTAACCAGTAAATGGTAGCTTTAGTACATAGTAATCACACATGTCCTCTCTCTGTTTATTTGTTTTCTATCTCATGTTTTACATAAAATATGTATTAGTCTTAAAATATCTTCTACGTGCGCTACGGCATGATATGAGATGAGATCATTGCGACGCAGACTATGCCGTAGCGTTTCGCTACTCGCTGATAAAAGTTGGATATTAGGATTTCAGCTGACGATTATTTTCTGATATCCGTTAGGTATGTCCAAAAATCGATCTAAGCTTCAGGAAATGCCTTATCATTAATAGTTGAACTCTGAAGCTAATGCATCAGTTAACGATATAGTATTTTTATCTCACGAAGCGACGCGGGCTTTACTTGTGGTAACCAAGTGTATAAACACGTTGTGAATGTGTGTGTAAGCGCAGAAGCTGTCGGTACCGTCCGAGACAGGGGCTAAGTCGGAAGTGTGTGTGTGTGTGTGTGTGTGTGTGTTATGTGCTGACATTACTCGTCTTCACGCACACATTCACAGCGTGTTTGTTTAAGTGCTTGGTTACCACAATTAAAGCGCGCGTCACTTCGTGAGGTAAAAATACTGTATCAAAGAAAGTAACAGTTTCCTATTGTTCAGGCTTTATAAAGCCTTCAAAAGTGGCAACATTTTATTAGTGTTTTACAATGCCAACAGTGTGTTAGCTGTCAATGTCATAGTGACGTTATGACTAGTTTTATAGTTTATCTGTGGATGACTTTCCCGCCAATACCCGAATGAAAAGCCTAGTAAAATTGGTCGTCGTAAAATAAAAATTGTAATACTGCAATTCCTGGGCTTTATTTACACCAGTATATCCCCAAAGATATAACACCTATGTCAAATTAGGAAGCTGTACTCCAATATTGTCGATCGTACGAAAGTGTAATTTACCAATTATTTTCGGTAAGTTGTAAGAACAGGCCCTGCAGTCTCGACATGAATAGCGACAAAAATCTGTCGCTAAGTCGTATCGATGTCAAATTCCTTTAATAGATTTTCAACTTTATTTCGAAAGCATAAGGTTGAAAATCTATTAAAGAAATTTGACAACAATTGGACATAACGACCGATTTTTGTCGGTATCTATGTCGAGACTGCAGCCCCTGAGCACTCTCTCTAATATCGACACGGACTATACAACGTGTAATGAAATAATTTAAAACCCGAAAAGAGATCATTGCTCAGCATTATGAAAAAAAAATGGATATTCGCTAGATTTTGTCGAGTTATGCGAACATAAACAACAGTAGCATAAATGATAAATGATTTTATTTCTGTAAGTAGGTTTGAACAAACACTTTTACACGTCAATCATATTTTAAAAACTAGATGAGGTCGGCGTTTCCTATCTGACTACTCTGAGGAGAGAGGCTGAAACAAACTCAGAGGTCACAGTCTCTTTTAAAGTCCAGACATAATCCTGGTCAGATCATGTGAAGACCATGTATATTGGTATCTGAAATGGTTTTTTGAGGAAAGAACCACACAGATTGAGTTGACCCGTCCAGTCAGTGCACGCATTTGTCAGTAATCGTGCAGCTCAACTCAGGAATTCAGGACTTAAGGAGCTCATAATGAGCATATAATGTTCCCACTGCTGGGACACAGGCTTCCTCCCTTTTTGAGAGGGAGTGGGCCACCACGCATGCTCAGTGCGGGTTTTTAGATGTCACGTGTCTTTGAAGTTTTGGTTCGGTCACGATGTTTTCATTCACCGTTTTGAGACCAGTGGTTATGAAATTATTTACACAAAGTAAAGCGCGTGCTTGGGTTCGAACCCACGACCTACAACTCATAAGTCGGGGCCGTCACCAATGGGTCATCACTGCTAGCATCAGCAGCTGATAATTTGTTTCGTGATGTCAGCGTTGTTCTCATACATCCATACCATGGTCTAAAAAATCAAGGTCTGGCACTCCGAGAGTGACACAAGCTTACGTCACTATCCAGTTGCCACTTTATTGCAACAAAACAAGAAGTATGGAAACATTTTCAGTCACCATTCTGTTAAAAAATATATATCAAGCATTTAAATTGTCGTTTTGTTTTTCTCATCAAACGAAACAATTCAGTTTAAACTTATACCGACGTAATTGTTAGTGAAAACCTCATTGATTTATCGGATTCACACAGGTAATAAAGGAGGTTGGGGAGTTATTAATAATAATAATAATAAATATTAATAATTTATATGTATATATATGAAATAAAGGATAAAATAATAATAATAATAAGCCCCCTAAACAACCACACGTCCTGATTGACCATCTAATCACGTGGGGGGCGGACACACGAATGAGAAATTACTGGCGTGGCTAACGTGGCTCTGGAAACCCACTCAAAATGGAGACACGTTCAAAAAGAAAACGTTTAGGACCGCTGCCCGGGGGCGATCGCCGGGGCGCACTCGGAGCTGACGCTGGGTGTCTCAGCATGCGAACCGTCAGCGGTGAGGAGTTGAACAGGCGGGCTCCCACCGACAAAGATGCTACAGCCGATATCATTGACGATGGTGACAGACTGACGGACAGGACAAACACCCCTGTAGAACCGTATAGTCCAAGCACAGTATCATATACACCTTCTAGGCCATCATCACCATCCATACCATCGTCACCTTCCTTACCATCATCACCCCCCATTACTAGTATAAGTTCAGTTCAACCCACTCCAACCTTGAATGTTGCGCGGGAGGTATCTACCTTTTTACCCGCGTCCACCAAGGCTGGAAAAGCCAGAGTTCGCATGAGATGGAGCAAAGAAGTTAACCTATTCATCATGCGAACTTACCTATACATCACTAAATTAGAGACTGACCTGACCACTTACAGAAAACAACTGCATGAACTTTTTACACGTCAATACCCAGAGATTACCGTTACAGAACAAAGGATTTCAGATCAAAGAAGAATAATAGTTAGGAACAAACTCTTGTCGCAAGACGTAATAGCTCAGTTAAAAGAAGAAGTAAGTACACAACTACAAACAGAATCAGAAAATATTGCGGGCGCAACCACTACCGCATTAACACAAAACACAACTGCGTATAATCAACAAGAGCAACAATGCAGTCAATCAGAAACTATCATACAATTTCAATCTATCACACAATCTCAACCATATTCCCAATCACAAGCGTATTCACAAACGACGCATACATCTACACAAACCGAAAGTATAACCATAATGTTAGAAAATGAAATTGAGACCCTAGCCGACATCAATATAAATCAGTCCACAGATACGCGTATTCAAGAAATACATGATAAATTTAAAACAGCTCTCACTCAATATTCCGGTATGGACCCGGCAGCTCGACCAAAACTGCCCAAACTTAGATACACACCAAAACTTTTTCAGCTCGTTTATTTATTTAATCAAAATATTCTCCAACAATATATTAACGAAGAAATTCACCTAATAGACGTTCATACTCTGATATATTGCACAGCATTAGTCATTTCCGAAGAACTTAATTTTAAAATCACTGGATACACAGGTAACCCAAGACAAAGAAATATTAACAAACCAGCATGGCAACAGAGGCTTGAAAAAGATATAGAAAAACTTAGAGCAGACTGCAGTAGACTAACCCATTATATTAATAACAATAGATCAAACAAAGTAGTTAAGCGAGTAGAAGCAATATTTAAAAACATGGCTACCCACACGAGACACGAAAATGACAATAGAAAACCGGAAGAATTCTTGGATACGTTGAAACAGAAATTAGCCTTAAAAGTTCACAGGTTGAGAAGATATAAGAAAGCACAAGAACGAATAAAAGATAACTCCTTATTTGCTACAAATGAAAAGAACTTTTACAGAAATTTACAGAAACCACAAACTGCCACTACTACACAAACAACCGAAAACAACGTCGAATTACCAACAGCGGAACAACTAGAAACATTTTGGTCTGGGATATGGGAAGAGCAGTTGCAACACAATGAAACATCAGATTGGATAGCAGACGAAGAAACAAAATGGAGCTCATTAGAAGAAATGGAATTCGTTGAGTTAACTGAATCTGACATAACTAGTATAACAGCGAGACTACATAGTTGGAAATCCCCTGGTATTGATAAAATTCATAATTATTGGTATAAAAAATTAGAGTCATTACACGAAGTCTTAGCTAAAAATTTAACAGAAATCATCTTAAGGAAACAAAATATTCCAGAATTTATTGCTACAGGAATAACCTACATGTTACCAAAAACCCAGTTCTCTCCACAACCTTCTCAATACAGACCAATTACGTGCCTACCTACAATATACAAGATCCTAACGTCGGCAATCACAACAAAAATCAATAAACACATAGAAAATCACAACATAATAGCAGAAGAACAAAAAGGATGCAGAAGGGGCCATATGGGCTGTAAGGAGCAACTAGTTATAGATTCAATAATCCACAAACATGCCGCCACAAAAAATAGAAATCTACATTGCACATACATAGATTATAAAAAAGCATTCGATAGCATTCCACACTCCTGGTTAATTCAAATACTACAAATCTATAAAATAAATTCAAAAATAATAGACTTCTTACAGGATATCATGCCCCATTGGAGAACTACACTCCAATTAAATTACCTACACAACACTATCACGACTCGGCAGATATCCATAAAGAAGGGCATTTATCAGGGAGACTCTCTGAGTCCATTATGGTTTTGCCTCGCTCTGAACCCTCTGTCCAACCTACTACATCGTAGTCAAGCCGGGTACTCCCTTAAACATACTACCGAAGAAACAGTAATCTCACATCTTATTTATATGGATGACATAAAACTATACGCAAAGTCTGCAAAAGAAATGAAAAATTTAATAGATACTACGACAGAATTCAGCAAAGACATTAACATGCAATTCGGATTAGATAAATGCAAAACAGTACATATAGTAAGAGGCAAAATAAAACCGGGTGACTATCCTGTTAATCATACTGACTCAATCACAGCTATGGAACCAACGGATTTATATAAATATTTAGGATACAAACAACTCAAAGGAATAGATCATACAGCAATAAAACACACCTTAAACACTGGATACAAAAGAAGAGTGATCGCAGTATGTAAAACTCAACTCTCCGGAAAACATTTAATAAAAGCATTGAACACCTACGCGATTCCAATATTAACATACTCGTTTGGAGTGATTAAATGGTCAAAAACTGACATCCAGCAAATAGAGAGAACAACACGCACCACACTCACTAAACACAATAACCTACACCCTAAATCTGCAATAGAAAGACTGACTATCAAACGACAATACGGTGGGAGAGGCCTTATAGACATCCATCATCTTTGGCAGAAACAGATAGCTAAACTAAGAACACTATTTCACTCTAAATCACACACAAGCAACATTCATAAAGCCGTAGTTATGAACGATATCAGCTACACCCCACTTAACCTACACGAACATATAGATACACAACACAATAGCAGTCACGACCCACATAAGCAAAAGTTAGAAGACTGGAAAACAAAAGTGTTGCATGGACGGCACCCCCATGATCTAGAACAATCTCATATAGATACAATAGCGTCAAATAAATGGCTTAAAATTGGTAACTTATTTCCGGAAACCGAAGGATTTATTATTGCAATACAGGATCAGATCATAAATACTAAAAACTACAGGAAATTCATTATAAATGACCCCACAATAACAAACGATAAATGCCGCAGATGTCACAGCCAACCAGAGACCATACAACACATAACAGGGGCATGTACAACACTCACACAAACAGACTATACACACAGACACAATCAGGTAGCAAACGTCATCCATCAAAAACTAGCAGTCAAATATACACTCATACAAGATACAAATACTCCTTATTACAAGTACATACCACAAACAGTTCTAGAAAATACCACACACAAACTCTACTACGATCGCGCCATACTAACCGACAGGACCGTTCACTATAATAGACCAGATATAACCCTTCAAGATAAAGTTAATAAAGTCACATACCTCATAGATATTGCAGTCCCTAATACACACAATTTACAAAAAACAATAGGTGAGAAAATCAGTAAATATGCTGAACTGAAAGAAGAAGTGACCAGAATTTGGAGGCAGGAAAAGGTCTACGTTGTACCCATTGTGGTCTCCACGACGGGTGTTATACCCAATCACCTCCACCACAGCCTTAAACTAATAGACCTGAAAGACTCAATTTATATAACACTCCAAAAAGCCGCAATTTTAAATACCTGCAGAATAGTTAGGAAGTTCATGCAAATGGAGGAAAATGAAATTACTCCTCTTATCATTAATTCTACGTGATCACCACACACGCTATATTGACTTGGCTTGGGCCCGTGAATGTAGCTTAAACTAGCCAAAGAGCTAAGAAACAAAATTTGTTTACCAAAAATAATAATAATAATCATTTATTTGTCAGAATATGGTACATTATAATGGTCTTAAGATTAGTCAGTGGTATCATCACATTCTACCAAGTATGGCGTGCAAATATTAGGTACATACAATTATTACAGGACAGAGATTATTAGTTTAGTATTAACATTATTGATTGCCTATTACGAACTAAAATTACAATTTGAGGTATGTCGGTTAAAAATAATTTAATAAACACCCTATTTATTTTGGATGTCAAAGTATCATTAAATGTCAGAGTATCAAAGAGTAAGATGTCAAAGTATAAAAGATTACAATTAGGATGTCAAAGTATCATTCAAATAGTCGTTTAAATTATAATAACATTTATTACATAGCCAGTCTTTAAGTTTACTTTTAAATCCATTTAAGTTTAACTCTTTGATTGATTTAGGAAGTTTGTTATAAACTTGCGGAGCTATGCAGAATATGCTTTTCCACATTAGGGCTGTTTTGGCTCTCCGTCCGCGTAACATATCATTCCGCCTGTTACGTTTAACAGTATCTGACAGGTGAGGAAACAAATGTGCATTTAACTTAACAAATAGGGCAGTTTCATAAATATACAAAGAAGGTTGTGTCAGAATTTTGTATTTTTTAAAATATGGTTTACAACTGTCCGTTACTTGTAGTCCAAACATAGATCTGATGGATCGCTTTTGCGCTTTAAAGGCGGCTTCTCTGTTTGTCGAGTTACCCCAAAATATAATACCGTATCTTAATATAGATCCCACAAGACCATGATAAGCTGTGAGTAGTGCATCTGTGTTAACTGTTGGAGCAAGTTTATATAGGGCATAGGATGAACTACTAATTTTCTTACATAGTGCTTCAATGTGATCTTTCCAGTTGAGCTGCCTGTCAATAATCAAGCCTAGAAATTTTGCACTATCTACGTCGTGAATTTTGTTACTTTCGTACTGGACCTCCATTTTCGAACTGAGTTTTTTATGGCCAAAGTGCATTACTTGGGTTTTTCCAAGATTAATTCTTAAATTATTGTTATTAAGCCAAGAGATTAATGAATTGACCGCGTTATTGACATCAAATTCATACGATTCAGGTTTATTGCAAGGTATTGTTACCGTACTATCGTCAGCAAAGAGTGTTATGGGGAAGTCTATGGCATTGGGCAGGTCATTAATATAAATCAAGAACAGTAAGGGACCCAATACACTGCCCTGTGGTACTCCAAAATAAACTGTGCGTTCTTTGGACAAGTATGTAACTTCTTCTTTAGTCTTTAAATTTAAGTCTGTTATAGCAGTAAATTGTTTTCTTTTTGAAAGGTAAGTGCATATTAAGTCCAGAATGTTACCTCTTATACCATAGGAGTCAAGTTTGTTCCTTAAAATATTGTGGTCAACACAGTCAAAAGCTTGCGTCATATCACAATACACAGCACAAACAGGTGTTTTGTTATCAATATTAGTCATAATTTTATTTAGAAAGTCATAAATAGCCATATTAACTGTCATATTCTTCCGGAAACCTTTTTGCTCGTTACAGAGAATCATTTGTTTTTCTAAGTATGCGTAAAGCTCATTATAAATGTATTTCTCATAAATTTTGGAGAAAATTGGCAAAAGCGCAATAGGTCTATAGTTTTGCATTAGTAGCTTATTACCCTTTTTAAATATAGGTTTAACTATGGAGATCTTGAGACGGTCAGGAAAAACACCCTGACTGATACACAGGTTAAGAATGTAACTTAAGTGTTTAGAAATTAAATCGGCAACATGTTTTATAATCTTAGTTGAAATTTCGTCATACCCTACGCTATTAGTGTTTTTAAGACCTTTTATAATGTTAAATATTTGTATCGGTTGACATGGAGCCATGAACATAGATTTTTGTTTATTTAATATATAAGCACTCGATCTTTTACCTGCTCCTAGTATTGGCATAATTTTTTCCACGAAATAGTCGTTGAACTTGTCAGCAACTAATTGAGGTTTGTTAATTGTTTCATTGTCGATTTGAATTGTGTTTATTGAGTCATTAGGTAGATTTAATTTAGGGTTTTTTATTATATTCCATGTCATTTTACTTTTATTGTCAGAAGTTTTAATATTGTAGTTATTTTGAGATCGTTTAGTCAATTTAATATTTTTTTTAAATAACTTTGAGTAGTTCGAATATTTTGTTTTATTTATTTGAGTAGGTTTAAGTCTAGACGTCCATAACAATTGCCTTTTCTTGAAGCTACATAATTTAAGTCCTTGCGATATCCATTTAGGTTTTTTGCTTGTTTATTATGACACACTACTGGTAACACAGCGGTGATGACGTAGGCTTGTGTCACCCATGTGACCACTGTGTCTCGCAATGCTATACCTGGCGAAGTATATTATTATACATGATCCATATTAATATTATAAATTAGAAAGTAACTTTGTCTATACGTTACCTTTTCAAGCCTAAACCACTAAACGGATTTCGATAAAATTTGGCAAGGAGATAGATGGCATCCTGGGGAAGGACATAGGGTACTTTTTGTCCCGGTAGCACGTTCCCGTGGGATTATTTCTGACATCCGCGCGGGCGAAGCTGCGGGCAGAAGCTTGTAAGCAATAAAAAAAATCATGACACCTTTTCAGGTTTTCAGTTATTTCAACTACACCTTCTATAAAAATATAGGTCGTGTCTTGAAATATTTTGTAATCAGCAAGGTATCGTGGCTCTTACTAGCATCGCCAGTTTTGTTAAAATGCTACTTTCATATAATATTACAGGGTGGCAGGGACATCGACTTGCAACCTCCATAGATTCAGTACATGATTCTGAGCCATGCGTTGAAATTTATAGTCGGTTTTTTTTTTTTTATTAGCTATACCTTACATTTTGACCGCTTAGCGGATTGTTCGAAAGAGTTACCGTGGCCCTGGCGCACAGGCAACTGAAGGAATACGGGTGGGTTTTAGTCAGTAAGAGTTTGACACGCCCTTCCGCTCCGCCCAGAGCGGGAGAGGTCATTTGATGATTTCCCAACCAAAAAAAAGGTATTGCACTTTTCTATGATACAGCAGATTTTTCTTTGATAACCGACGAAAAATTTCTACGCTAGGGGGTCTAGAATCAGGTACTGAATTCATGGTTTCTTTGCACGTCAATGTCCTTGCCACCCAGTATATAAAAGTAATAATAAAAGTAATTATTCATAATTATAATTAATTTTATGTATGAACGTAAAAAGACTCAAAAAGAGTCTGTAAGGATCATAGCAGGTGGCGTTCTGTAGTTTCTGCTTATCCCCATGGGATGAAGGCGTGAGTTTATGTATGTATAATAAATTTAAGTCATATTGCTGGGTTATTTATTCAATTTCTATTCACCCGTCCTCTCATCGTAGACTTGAAATAGACCGCGAAGCGCACCTTGTCTATAATGTGCAATATTTAAAATTGTCGTGCCATTTAAAGATAGATGGAAGCCTGCCAAGTGATCTAAGTAATTGACTCGTTTGAGTAGTAAGCACTAGTCACAAGTAGCATTTACGGACAGATTCAAAATAATTATAAGTACTAGATTTTTCAGTTGGTAAAGCTTTTTGTGAATGTGCTCGTCCGGAGAAGTACTACCACGATACCTTTTTTTAACCGACTTCAAAAAAGGAGGAGGTTCACAATTAGACTTTATTTTTTTTTAATGTGTGTTAGCTCAGAACTTTTTTCTGGGTGAACCGATTTGGATGATTCTTTTTTATTTGAAAGCTGGTGCTTCACATGTGGTCCCATTTAAATTTGATCAAGTACTGACCAGTAGTTTTTGAGTTATCCCTAATAATGCGTATTTTTTCCACTTAGTTTATATTGATGATGTTATAATTTTTTCCTGTCCCGGTTATTTACATTATCAAGTAGTGGTATACGAATGTATGTGGGGTAGGTACAACAACTAAAAAGTGAAAAATAAAAACTTTTTTACAAAAAAACAACTGACTTCCAAAAAAACACTAGAAAACGTGAAAAATAACTTTAATTTCGGGAGCCGGTGTCTTTGGTTGTGAATTTTCGTTTTTGGCCACCGACTTCCGAAATTAAAGTTATTTTTGTGTTGTTTTATAATTTTTTATTTTTTTATTTGTGTCATCAAATAACTTCTCCCGCTCTGGGCGGAGCGGGAGGGCGTGTCAGACTTTTACTGACTAAACATGGTTTAAGAACTTTATTTCTCAAAAAGAATTAGGTACATTCACTTATATGAGAAAACTTATTTCTAATTCGAATACATTAGGCGACGCGGCGATTACACGACAAAAATAGGTTAGATTAGTAGAGTACTCGAAGATAGCTTAAAATTTTAAATCCGCTAAAATGTGTTTCTTTAGAGATTTTTTGAAAGTATACATGGATTTTTGATCTTTTACACTCCGAGGCAATTTGTTGTAAAGCTGCGCTCCTTCATAAAACCCACCCGTGTTCCTTCAGTTGCCTGTGAGCCAGGGCCACGGTAACTCTTTCCAATAATCCGCGACCCCGGCACCTGCATTTGCGTTTTAGTGTCTAAAAATGTAAACAAACATACTTTTTTGATAAAACAACTGTTACTAAGTTCAGATTCCGCTACTAATCTAAACATTTCTAATTATGATTTCTCTAACTGTACTAGTCATTTTGGAATCAAATTAATTTACATTAACATAAAATATTAATATTCGTTTCGGAAACAAGGATTTAAATAAACTTTTGCTGTCTTTCGTTTTGAAGGATAATGGTTTCAGTGTAATTAGAGGCATATGGCATATGTGTATGGTCTTTGGTCTCTGGCATCAAGCAATAGACAAAATTATGAAACTTTTGTAACATGAATACGAGGCTTTTGGCTATTTTGTATGACTCTAAATTAATGTCGTTCATTTGTTAGGTGCGTTTTGTTTGTGCAGAATAAACTATTTTTCTTTCTTTCTTTTTCTTTAAAATGAGACATTTCAGCTGTTTCTAGGATGCCATCCAATTAGAATTACAATTCATTTATTTTTAAGTATGTAGTTTTACATAGTATTGTGTTCATATTTTTTTAGGTTCTATACATTTTACCACAACATAAATGGTGTACAAATATTCAAATGTCATTCTTAAATAACTAAGTACAATGTCAATGTTCAAAGTTTTTTTTTTTTTAGTTTTTTTTTGCAATTTCGTTGTCATTTACATTATATCAGTCGACAGCGATGCGGAGGATTTTGTTGACGCCATTTTTTAGTTTGTTGATAGTTTTAGTTAGGTTAGGTTAATTAATTAGATGTAAGTTGTTATTTATGTACCTACATATAATTTCAATTCTGAATAAATAAATTAGTACAATTAATTTCAAGATTTGTGAATTACAAAAGTACATCTTACAATAAGTTCATCGCATCTATGATGCCTCTGGTCCGTTCATTGCCGATGTTCATCCATAGTCGGCAGAGACCACCAACCATCAGATGCCGCGCCTGTTTCTTTACTAATTAGTAAAATAAAAATAGACTCGCAGTTTTCAAGGTCAGTTCTGAGCAGTATCGATTAAAATCGACTTTTATTCAGAATTAACCTTGAAAACTGTGATTCTATTTTTAAGCGTAGTATTTTTATGTCATCGTAAGTAAGCCTGCATCTGTTAGCGAGGCGGCGAGCCCCGAAGCCCTAGCACTGCGCTATCACTATCAGCCTTCAGCGCCCCGGCCTGCGCTCGTGTGGGGCATACGACAGTTATTTTAGAAGTACCATTAACAAACAGTACGGGTTCGATGGTATTTTGGTGGCTGACGCAATTACTGAGTGTGGGGTCCTGGTTTCGAACGCCGACCCGAGACACTCATTCTGCCTAGCTTTTCTCCCAAATATGTCGGAGTCCGCTTCCTGTCTAAACGGATGACAGCTGAATACTATAAACCGTGTTCCGGACGATATACTTAAACTTCGACCACATGTTCAGACCATGGAAATAAGCATTTTTCATTATGGACACATTAATGAATTCTTTTTTATTTTTTGTTAATTTTCATACAAACTAAATACCTTGACGTAAATCACCCGATATGCATGCCTCTTTATCCGAATTGACAACGTATTTTCTTTCATAAGATATGGCGGGCTGAAACTTGTCAAAACTTGTCAAAATTTTGACGGTTGACAAAAATAATTAAACGTGCAAATGGAATGCAAATAGCATTTGATAGATTTATCATTTTAATTGCACTAAGCGGCAACATAGGCCAAATTAAGACCCTTTCATACTGCATAGCTCAATTAAATTTAATTAAGTGAAATTACAAATATCTTTGTAACGAACTACTTCCTGTGTTAGATTTGATTTGTAAAAGATATAGAAGCGTTTGCCAAAGTTTATGGATAAAGCGAAGAACACGGTGTATATTTTACATAGAGCGACTGCCAATCTGACCTCCACAACCCATAGTTACTAGAAAACACGATACTCCTTGGTATGACTGGAGTCTTGGACTTGGGAGAAGACTTGGGCTTCTGGCTACCCGTAACGACTGTCAAAGACCGACAAATGACAGCCGGGACCAACAGTTTAAGGTGCTTTCCGAGGCACGGAGGAATCTCCATAGGAAATGGATGGTCACCCATCTACGAACCGACCGCGGCAAGCGTAGCATAACCTTCGATCGACTCGTTCGGCTGTTATTCTTGGCAGTCGTTGCTCTAACCGAGAACAAACTGAGAAATGTATTCCTGCCTTCCAGGTCTGACTATGTGTTATTGGATATAGTATCGTTAAGAGTTTCTTAGCAGCAGCCCGGAGTCTGTATTTGTGCAAGGTTGATGACACATCAATTATTTTTTTCTAGTTAATCCTACAGTGTCCCACTGCTGAGCAAAAGCCTCCCCCAAATCCATACAGTGTTCCTTTTCTATAGCCACCTCGATCACACCCTTGCGGTACGCGTCTAGGTGGTCTCACCACGTCTTCCTTTGTCGGCCTCGGCGGCGCCGTCCAACTTATGGAACTTAGAAAAAAACGGCTTCCAAAAAAAAAAACACCACAAAGTGGAAAATAAGTTTAATTTTGGAAGTCGGTGTCTTTGGTTACGTATTTTCGTTTTTTGCCACCGACTTCCGAAATTAAAGTTATTTTTCACTTTCTAGTGTTTTTTTTGGAAGTCGGTATTTTATTTTTTTTTAAAAAAAGGTGTTTATTTTGCACTTTTTAGTTGTGATACCTATCCCACACAAATTCCTATACCACTACTTGATATGTAAATAACAGTGACATGAAGTTATTAAAACATCAATATAATTATACTAAGTGGACAAAATACGCATTATTAAGAATAACTAAAAACTACTGGTCAGAACTTGATCAAATTTATATGGACAACGTGAGAAGTACCAGCTTTCAAATAAAAAAAAAAATACTTTAAAATCGGTTCACTTAAAAAAAAGATCTGCCGTAACACACATTTTAAAAAAATAGTCGATTTGAGAACCTCCTCCTTTTTTTTGGAACTGGTTAAAAATAACTGGCGACATCAGGGTGTACTGGTTCACCTCTACCGATTAATTCGTGGAATACAGGTGCTATGTTATTTTACAATGAGGTCACTGTTTTATCTCTGCTAAGAACGCCATTGTTAAAAAGACTAGCGCAGATTGGGGCGGGCTGTGTCGCAACGCAACGCATTGCAATAATCTTTCTCCATTTCTTTCGCATATTTTTTATGAACGCACGCTACACACTGGCCGCACCACACTTTTTTGCACGAAAATGAGTTACGCTGCAGCCCGTTGCGGCTGTAATATGCGCTGGACTTTAATAATACATTAACATGGTACTTAAAACTGGTGAAATAAACGTGTGTATTATTACAACGCCCTGCGTGTGTATTATTACAACGCCCTACGTGTGTATTATTACAACGCCCTGCGTGTGTATTATTACAACGCCCTGCGTGTGTATTATTACAACGCCCTGCGTGTGTATTATTACAACGCCCTGCGTGTGTATTATTACAACGCCCTGCGTGTGTATTATTACAACGCCCTACGTGTGTATTATTACAACGCCCTGCGTGTGTATTATTACAACGCCCTGCGTGTCCAGTATAACAATATATTCAGTATGCTGTTGGGTTTACCACGCTTTTGTAGCGCGTCCGGGATGTTCACCGAGGCCAGGGTTGGTGGTTTTCATGCCATTATACGGAAACGGTGCGCTTCTATTCTCGGTAGAATAAGTGCTAGCTCCCACAGCATCCTGAATGTATTGTGGTAGGACAGCCCCATGCTGACTCACAGGACACAGCTGCACACGACGTAGGTGTCAGTCGTTTAAATCTTTATATATATAAAAAATACGTGTCACATTGTTTGTCCGCGATGGACTCCTAAACTACTGAACCGATTTTAAATTTGATTTGCACACCGTGTGCAATTTGATCCAACTTGAAAGATAGGATAGCTTACATCTCAATTTATAGTCGCAATATTATTTTATTGCAAATTATTTGTCTATTATTTGACAGTCACAATTATCTGTTAGCTCCAAACGATTCTAACAGATGGCGATATCTATTGACTGGATTGAGTAAGTATTCAATAGATGGCGCTATGTTAAAAATACAAACGTTTCATATAAGCTACAATTTAATAGCATAACCACCACGTGTTGCTGAGGCTAAGGTATAACCTAAATTTATTTTGTAACAAACGAAATACAGTGAAATTCAATTGGTCTTACTTTTTCAATTTTTGGTTTCAAAAATTCTGTCACTGTTGGGAAGCTACACTATCTCCGGGTGACATAGGCTATATTATATTATGCTTTGTTACCCGGGCGAAGCCGGCGCGGGTCGCTAGTTTTGTATATATAGATTGTGGTTTTTCCTAACATTGTTTAAGACCATTTTACTAACAACTTATTATTATTACACCTCATCCCCCCTACCCTTATTACCCCTTCTGAAAATACAGGCGTTTTGGGACCACTTCCAGACGAAATTGGATGTCTAATCTCTGCTAAGAAGTACGCTGTATCGTTACAATATTAGAAGATAACTTTCAAGTTAACCTTCTGCGATAATGCACTTACATCTCTATCGATGCAATAAAATTCTTTCTAATTTTATTTATAAACTATAAATACTTCTAAAGGAATATTCGAAGAATATTAATTTACTGTAATATTCTTACTAGTAAGTAATAATGTGTCCACAAGTGAAAGTTACTAGGAAAAATATTGAATGAATAAAACGCGAATGAAAAGAAACGAAAGAGTACGGAAGTTATGTTGTCATATTTTTTTTAAAAGAAGAAGATATTTAATTTTCCATGAAAAATCTATTGATTGGATTAAAAAATTAAAAGACTATACTAACTAAAACTATTAACAAACTAAAAAATGGCGTCAAAAAATTCGTCCGCATCGCTGTCGACTGGTAATGTACCCAAGAGACTGGCGGCATTGCCACGTTGTATGGCAATGCTTAGCCTCTGGCCTAGGAAAAAGCCAGCCCTTGGGTCACGAGAAGTGTCAAACAGGCGTTTGGAGATTTCCTTAAATAAAATATGGGCACTCGGACCCCACGGCCCGAGGGTTTCAACCCCAAACGGCTCGAAAATATAATTACCGACAAGGTTGTTATACTTACGCCGCTTGAGGTTTTCTGCAGCCGCAGCAGCGGCGCCAGCACAGCAAGCCGAAACAGGAAGATGGGATGGCGCAAGAGTATCGACACATGTTGCGTCCCACACTAAAGGCCTACCCACCTTCCAAGGAAATAAAGACATGCCGTCCGGTCTCTTGCCATCGTCGCGTGCCAAGCCATTAGGTTCTAATACAGCTGGAACGCCGACGGTGACAAGAGCTCGTTGTTGTCATATTGAAAGGAAACTTTTTAAAATTAATATGTCGCACCTTTAAAGACAAACCGTTACTAAATGAAAACATAAAATTTTACACAGGACATTAAATAAAAAAATGCACGATTAATCGCAATAGAGGTTATGTTATTGTGTAAATAAATACCCATCATTATGACCTCAAAAGATGGCTCAAAGCACCATAATCCTAAATTCTATTGCAAAAAAGCCGTGTATTTCTTTCTATTTAAGCTCCTGTGTAAAATTTGATATTTTTGTTTAGTAACGGTTTGTTTTTAAAGGTGCGATGTGGTTTTCGAACTTTGATCTGTTCCTAAGTGTACTTATCTAAATGTATTTATTTTCAGTGCAATTTTCCTTTGAAATTGTATCAATTACCGATATAAGTGAAAGAGCTGCTTGCTTGCTGATCCATATTGAAAATCTTAAGAGATTAGAAGAAGTTTAATTTATTAGTACTTGCAGCAGGAACCGTCAGGACTAAAGAATCCGTAGGAATAACTAATTTGAAATTAAATGAATTAAGCTGCATTTAATTGATATGAATTGCTTTACAATTTTAACTAGTTGTACCAAGACATGCCTAAGAACCTTACATTTTGAAAAGTAAATCCAAAGATACGTCAGATAGGAAACGCCGACCTCATCTAGTTTAAAAAACATGATTGACGTGTAAAAGTGTTTGTACAAACCTACTTACAGAAATAAAATCATTTATCATTTACGAGTTTACGCTTGCGCTATAGAAAAGAATAGAAAACTTTTCAGACAGGAGTCCATAGGGCTAGTAACAATTTAATTAACTTCCAGTGTTTAATAGGTTACAGATACAGATCAACATACTACAATTAAAATTCAGCGTGGAGCTGCATCTACCTCCGCAACATCGGGGAATCCCACCGATCTGCAAATACACTGAGAATACTGTTGGTGCTGCCGCGAACACGCGTCATCAGGGATGCACATCTATTCCTAATAATGGCGGCAAAACCATATGCCATATGACTATGTTAGGCCTGTCACTAAAAGACCGAGTGGGTAACTCAGAGATCCGTCGTAGGTCTAATCGAACTCGGGTAGCAGCTCTGTAATGGAAATGGGCAGGACACTTGGCTATGCGTGGTAGTGGCAGATGGAGCAGAGCCCTAAAGGACCGGTTACTGAGAGACGGTAGAAAGAGCGTTGGCAGACCAACAGCCAGGAGGGTGGACGACCTACAGAAGATCGCGGGGAAGACCTGGATGAGACTCGCACAGACCAGGGAAGCATAGCGCCAAAGGGAGGGGCCTATACTCAGCAGAGCCTGGAACAAGGCTGCCAATGAATTATCGAAAGCAAACAATATCATTTTAAATTATAAATGATTAATCGTTTTATTTCTGTAAGTAGGTTTGTACAAACACTTGTACATGTCAATCATATTTTAAAAACAGAAACTTAGAGGTCGGCGTTTCCTATCCGACTACTCTGAGAAGAAAGGCCGAAACAAACTCAGAGGTCACAGTCTCTTTTAAAGTCCAGAGATAATCTTGGTCAGATCATGTGAAGATCATGTAGATTAGTGTCTGAAATGTTCTTTTGAGGAAAGAACCACACAGATTGAGTGGACCTGTCCAGTCAGTGCACGCATTTGTCAGTAATCGTGCAGCTCAACTCAGAACTTACGGAGCTCAATGATTCGACGAACAATACTGAAGCTCGTATCACCGTATCGATGACACGAGTTTTTTTTTCTTTTAACTCGTATCATTAATTCGAGTTTTTTTTTTTGGTGGTATTTTGTTTGACTTTAATGCGTCATATTAAGCGGAAATAAGAAAAATATTTTCTATCTTTTATTTTTGGACTGCCTCTTTGGTCCAGATATCGTGAGCGCGACGGCTAAGCTTGAGGTCCGAGGTTCTTGTCTTAGGTCGAGCAATGTGTTTTTGAGTTTCTTAATTGTATTTTTTTAGTAACAGCCCGGAGTTTGGATTGTACCCTGTTGATTATGCCTTGAAGTCTCTCTCGACTCGAGGCTATTTGTCAAGTCGTCGACAAACAGAGCGTCTGGGCAAATAATATAAACAAAGAACTCACTATTTTGATTTGTGAAGTATTGAGAGATCAACACGCTCACACCGACGCGTAATCTCAACCAAAATACAGGTTAGCAGGGACGGCGCGTCGTGTTCCACGCGCACCTCAAAGAGATGTCAGCACAATTGACGGGGTCCGATAGGGCCGATGCCTGCCGGGCTCGCGGATTGTTCGAAAGAGTTACCGTGGCCCTGGCGCACAGGCAACTGAAGGAACACGGGTGGGTTTTAGTCAGTAAGAGTCTGACACGCCCTTCCGCTCCGCCCAGAGCGGGAGAGGTCATGTGATGATTTCCCACCCAAAAATAAAATAAAATAAAGGTTAGCAGGGACATCGACGCGCAACTTGTTACCATGGATCCATGTTGTTCCATACACTTTGACCGCGGAGTTATTGCACTTTTCTATGAAAAACAGACTTTTTTTATATAGCCGACGAAATATTTCTACGATCACGAGTTTAGCATCATTGTGCTGAATTCATGGTTTTAGTTTGCGCGTCGATGTCCATGTGACCTTGTATAGCCTTTTTTTTTTTTTTTTAAGTTGGAAATCATCAAATGACCTCTCCCGCTCTGGGCGGAGCGGAAGGGCGTGTCAGACTCTTACTGACTAAAACCCACCCGTGTTCCTTCAGTTGCCTGTGCGCCAGGGCCACGGTAACTATGCTTCTGAAACCCCCTTTTTTTTTTTTGGGTGTGAAATTATCAAATGACCTCTCCCGCTCTGGGCGGAGCGGAAGGGCGTGTCAGACTCTTACTGACTAAAACCCACCCGTGTTCCTTCAGTTGCCTGTGCGCCAGGGCCACGGTAACTCTTTCGAACAATCCGCAGCCCCGGACCTTGTATAGCCTGGGTCTTTAGTTGTCCGTAAGTGCGACGGCGGAGCATGGAGTTCTAGGTTCGGATATCAGGTCGGGAAAAGTCTTATTGGGATTTTCGAATAGGAATTTCTCAGTAGCAATCTAAGTCCGAGCTTGAGCCCAGTTGATTGGAATTTAGCGTCGCTTTCATTATTTGAGCATTTATTTATTGAATCATTTATGAACAGACATATAAACAGACAAGAAGAAAGGAACAGAAAAATACTTACAAAGGTGATGCTTATTTGTAAATAAATTAAACATAACTGGAGAAATGTACCGTGTGGTGTAAGAACTACGTACCTACTAATTTGTTGTTGTGAGAACGTTGTAGGCCTAACTTGTAGACTGTAGATTTATAGACCCTTAGTAGTAGGGATTCCCAGGTTCTGGCTCACTAGATCTGGACTGTTTCTCAAACACAAGGGGTGGGGTGAAAGTGATAGATAAAACCTAAAAAAAAGGGGTTTTGGTATGCGCTGATTCCATATTTGTGCTCTTTTTTTGCGTAGCACGTTTTGTTGCAAAGATACATAAATCAATTAGGATCTAGATTTGCTGTATTGTTGTGCCTTGGTTAATGAGGTACCCTCTTTACCATTATTGTAACTCACCGTCTGCAACTCGTTACTAATTAATACCACGTTATTACGACGGTTTCTTAATGAAGCCTAATGGTGTATTCACAATAAAACTACATACTTCTTTATTCGTTACTTTTATTACATTTCAATCTTATTTCCTAAAATATGTATGAAACATTCCACCTATTAAAATGTCATTATATACAGTATTCCCTGTAAATAATTTTACAAAATTCAACATTGTACATTCATAAAATGTATGTAATAAATACATTAAACAGTACTCGCCACAAACTGATGTAAAACGTTTTGGATTCTATCCGTATTCCAGTCCCATCATGTATAATTCTGTTTTAAAAATATTTGATAGTATTCATACATTCACACATATTTTAGGAAATAAGATTGAAATGTAGTAATTAGTGACTAATGTTCATTATGATAATCGATTATCAAAATATGAGACATATAGTGGACCAAACTGTGCACAAATGTTTATGGAGCGATTGTGTGAAGAAATGAAAACAGTAATTTAAAAAAATTGTTTCCAAAAATGTCCCGTTTCAATATCGAATGAAGATAAAATTAAAATTTCTAATACAAACATATGTCATATTTGTAAAACAGATTTAAATGAAGATCCATTTTATGATTTCGATTGGCACACTGTAGTTTTAGGGGTGTTGCACAGCAAGTGTGTAGTTCTATTTTCAGAGCCACTCGTCATGTTCCAATATTTTTACATAATCTTAGTCCCTATGATGCGCATTTAATTGTGCACGCATAAAATTTCGAAGACGGCGAAGTTGAAGTTATTCCTCAAAATAAGTAAATGATTCATCTCATTTTCCAAAAAGATTACAATTAATAATCAACAAGTCAGTTTAAGATTCGTAGATTCAACAACTAGTTTAGACTAGATCCAACTCTAGAAAGTAATGTATACGCTACAAACAGATTAATAATATAGACTCAAGTACCAACGTATATGATAAGCAATTTGGATACTGATGATAAGCCAGGGTCGCACTGGGCAGCCATACATATTGATGGGGATGGTGTTGGCAAAATTTCGATTCATATGGATGAGCACCTTAAGGATACTATCAAATATTTTTTCAACGGAATTGAAAATGATGGGACTGGAATACGGATAGAATCCAAAACGTTTTTACATCAGTTTGTGGCGAGTACTGTTTAATGTATTTATTACATACATTTTATGGACGTACAATGTTGAATTTTGTAATCTTGAATCCTGAATCCTGAATCTTGAATAGTGTATATAAGTATATTTTAATAGGTGAAATGTTTGATACGTATTTTAGGAAATAAGATTGAAATGTAATAAAAGTAACGAATAAAGAAGTATGTAGTTTTATTGTAAATATTCCATTAGGCTTCATTAAGGGGACTACAGGACCTAAATGTAAGTTTTATAATGCCTAAAAGTATATGATCCGCTGCACTAAACAAAATCAGAAAAATATATGTTATTCTTCAGGATATTTGCTAATTAGATAGTGTGTTGAAAACATAATACGACTAATTTGATACGATAGAAAAAAAACACGATGATACCTCTAAAAATTTCTTATAATGATTAAAAACCACACTACTATGCATTAAATCATTCTGATTTTTTGTCAGATTATTCTACAAGCAACATACTAACGTAATAGTGTTTTAATTTTTTAATCCAATCAATAGATTTTTTGTAAATAGATAATTGCTTCGTATTTTGCAATAAATTACCAGCGTTGTGTCATCACGCTTCTCTTTCTTTTCTTTGTAGTCCGACAGTGACCGCGCTTTAGCTGTTGTCAGCCTCTTAAGAAGCCGTTGTAATAACGTGGTATTAATTAGTAACGAGTTGCAGACGGTGAGTTACAATAATGGTAATGAGGGTACCTCATTAACCAATGCACAACAATACAGCAAATCTAGATCCTAATTGATTTATGTATCTTTGCAACAGAACATCTACGTAAAAAAGGAGCGTAGATTTTTTAGGTTTTACCTATCACTTTCACCCCACTCCTCGTGTTCAAGAAACAGTCCAGATCTAGTGAGCCAGAACCTGGGAATCCCTACTACTACCGTTTTCTATTTTGTGAAGTACCTGTTACTTGTTGACAGGCCTACACTACCCTCCAACAAAAAGAGTAACCGTGGAGTTGCTTGCCGGTTCTTCTGCATAGGAAACAACCAATTGGAACCGTGCACATAGCTTCTGACGTTTCATAAGTGCCCATGTAGGTTTATGTGAAATAAAATATTTTGATTTTGATTTTAATTCGATAGCAAACGGACCTGCTTGTTCCTATATTATTTAAATAGGTGCTTCTAATGTGTTTTTCATCTAATTATTGCTGTCAAACAGTTATTAATGATATCATCATTAAATAAAATCTTCGCAAGATTCGCGTTCGGTGTGACGTACAGCTGGCGGACAAGCGCCCCGAGCCTAGCATTGTGCGCTAAAACAATTATTATTATCCTCTTGTTTTTATAGTCAACTCCCCCCTACCCCTCGCCCCCCTCTGTCAGGGTCACTGTTGACAGAAGAGTGGAAGACAAACGGACAGTGAACACAATACACAGTGTTTGGATAAATTGTTTGATTGATACACGAATTATAACATTAAAAAAATCTTTTAGACTCAAATAATTGCTCACAAAAAGTTTCCGCAGAATACCTTAAATAAGTACACCGTAGAGGCTACTTCTTATGTTTTAAGAAGATAGTAATCTTTTTTCGTATTAATATTCTATACCTGGCTTACATATTGTAGCTAAAATGCTAATATTAAACAACGGAGTATTAGGATACAGGCGCTTATCCTAATGTATGTAATGTTAATAAAATCACACCTGCGGGGAAATTACGTAACACACTAACAGTAGGAATGGGTTTCCTTTTGACAGTTCAACAACATTCATTGCGTTATTTACGTTGTTGAGCAGACAAATTTATCGAACATATGAAGCAGTGGTTTAGAAATAGGCTCCAAAATGATTCAGATTGTGATAGATAGTGTGTTACGTAATTAGGGTGCTGGGCCCTAATTCACTATGACCACTTAACGATTCCTTACTTCGAAACCACCTCAATTCCTTATCTAACCACGACATCTGTTAACGTATTCTCTATGACACAATAAACGAAACCCTTTCTACAAGACACGATATTGACGTGGTAAGATTACGCGGGGAATAATAATTACCATACAGAATTGGGGCCCAGCACCCTAATTACGTAACACACTATCAATCACAATCTGAATCATTTTGAAGCCTATTGCTAATCCATTGCTTCATATGTTCGAAAAATTTGTCTGCTCAACAACGTACATAACGCAATGAATGTTGTTGAACTGTCAAAATGAAACCCATTCCTACTGTTAGCATGTTACGTAATTACCCCGCTGTTTCCCGAAGTGACAATTTCTTGACAGAAAACCCCATTAAATTACCACGTTTTGCTTTGTCCGTTCTAGTGAATGCAAGCACGCTTGATAAACGTGGGCTTCGATAGATTTGTGCCTTATTGGCAATAGGCTCTCCCTCTCTAACATGAATGTCGTGTACTATCCTGCACGCGTAGCATGACCATCATAGAAACGGGTTTTGTCGACGGAAGAATAGACAAAAATGACGTTCCGTGAAGACAGTACGACGGCAGCAAAGTAGAAAGAGTCAACTGCACTTTTCACGAAATTCAGTAGTTTTTTCACGTTTTTCTTTTATATCTATCTTATATTATATATATATTTTATATAGTGTGTCTTATCGCAAAAATAATTAAAATTTTGACCCCCTCTATGAAACCCTCAAACCCCTAAAACTACACATGTAGGTAATCATTTTTCACATTTTCCATACAAAAAGTGAAAAATTCCATTTTTCCATTCCATTTTTATTCTTTGTGGCCGTCGAATAGAATGTTTTCTACTGTCTTTAGCATGGCGATTACAAAATCAAATTGTCTTCACTACCTTAGACAACTGTTAATTGTCAGTGTGATTTTGACGTTTGGGATAGAAAACATTCTTCTGAAATAGTCTAACATATAAAAGGACCTAGACAACGATCGGTAGAAACGAAAGACAAAATGAAGGATTGCAGAAGGATTTTTACGGTGCGATTTCAAAAATGGAGAAACGAAATGTCACTTTGTATAGAAATAGCTATGTCTTGTCTTCCAAGAAATAGAAAGCGTCGTGCTACGCCTGCTGAAGCAATTAGGAGTTAATAAGATTACAAGTACGATATAGTGTGATGTCAACCGGACTCCTCTCCTCGATGTGTTTTGATGAGCGATGTGTCCTTACGCGCACGGTCGCAGGTGTCAGTGGCACAGTTCTGTGCCACGTGGGCGAGTGTCTTGTCCGATTAGCGCAGAGAGAGATGTAGATTTGATAAGTATGATCGGTCATATCAGACAACTACCTACCATGGCCTAAAAAACAAGGTCTGGCATTCCGGGGGTGACACATGCTTACGTCACTATCCAGTTGCCACTTTATTGCAACAAAACACGAATTATGCAAACATTTTCAGTCACCATTCTGTTATAAAATATGTATAAGGCATTAAAATTGTCGTTTCGTTTTTCTAATCAAACGAAACAATTCAATTTAAACATATACCAACGTAATTGTTAGTTAAAACCTCATTGTTTTATCGGATTCTCAGAGGTATT
This sequence comes from Dryobotodes eremita, assembly GCA_917490735.1. Taxonomy (NCBI): domain Eukaryota; kingdom Metazoa; phylum Arthropoda; class Insecta; order Lepidoptera; family Noctuidae; genus Dryobotodes; species Dryobotodes eremita. The sequence continues at coordinate 12,598,200 of OU823270.1, forward strand.
AAAAGCGACTGGGGAGTTATTATTACACACTACTGGTAACACAGCGGTGATGACGTAGGCTTGTGTCTCCCACGTGACGACTGTGTCTCGGAATACTATACCTGGCGAAGTATATTATTATACCATGCTACCTACCAGTCACTCTAAAACCTAAAAATCTTACCGTGAAAAGTTTGCTGAAGTGAGTTGTCAGTCCACCTGACGCAAGGGATTGACACTTTTGACAGCTAACTTTAGCTAAGTTTACACTGTGTCATGTTTACAGTATTTTGTCAGTGTTCTGTTGTGTCTATTGATCGGTACTTAGAAAATAATCAATCTTTAACTATAATCAACAGATTTAATAGTTTTTGAAATTAGCAGCTGTGACACACAGACCGAAGAAATGGGGGCTATCGTTTTTGGGCTCACCAGTTGGCGCCACTGGCGAGTAAGGTCCTGTCAGTACTTTTATTTGATATTTTGCATATATTGAAGTACCCATAAATTTATACTACGTCTATTTTATTACATTTTAAAACATCAAATTAATATTTAGATTAGTTCCTAAAATTAGTTGGACTTTAGTTCCTAAAATTGGCAAGCATGAATCAGACAAATACTATTCTTCCTTCAAGTGCCACCAAATGATATCCTAGCTTTTTACTTAAAATCTTAAGCCATAATTAATCGGGAATGGCAAAACCATTATAATTATTAATCATTAGTTAAAATCCGTGATAAAAATCCCGCAAACAGTGAAAGTACAATACATTTGACATCTAGAGACCTTACTCTACACTAGCGCATCTAGCGGCGAACTCAAGCGCGATAGCCCTCATTGCTCTAAGTGTAAAGGTTCATTTTTAACATTTTGGTACGAAACCCTAAAAAACGCAACACAAACGCTATCAAATAGGATCGCTTCCGTTGCTCGATCTAATATTATTTAAGAAGAATACGGATACCAGCAAATCTGTCACCGTTGTAGTTGAATCTAAATAGGGTGTCTCTAAGAAGACAGACTATATTTCATTTTGCTTAAATTAGCCCCGGGCTACAAGACAAACTCAAACTCAAAGCATTTATTTCAAATAAACCAGTTACAGGCACTTTTGAATTGTCAAGGGGTCGATCAGTCGGAAAGATGAAGTTAGTTGCCCATTCCAAAGCGTAGTAGGTACCTATGGAGAAGAACGGGCAAGAAACTCCATGGACACCCTTTTAAATCAAAATATGGTTACCAAATATTGGTTACATCATTCATGTTGAAATTATGTATGTGAGAACGATGCAGAACGTTAAAAGCGTCCGTAATAAAAAGACAGAAACAATTCAAGTATTAAATTAAATTAAAATAAGCCGTGGCAGCTAAGAGATGACCAGTCCCTGCTGACACAAGGTTGAAATAAGGAACAAGATTGTAAAAACCACCAACGAATAGATATTATGTACCGCATCAACAGTGTGGCCTTTGTGATGGAGCTATTCAAGTCCGTCAAAGTCAGAGAACTTAATTGTTAACAAAATTTACTACCAACTTAAATTGTCCATAAATTTAAATCAAATTATTGTCTTTCTTTGACAGTAGCATGAAATGGCATGTGTAACTCACAATTATTATTTATCTAGGACTTTTATTTATTTATGCTTTATTTTTTTAATTATTGACCTTTATTTAATTTATACACATTTATTTAGTTATTGACTACTAGATACTTTTTGACATTGAAAAATGAAATGGTTAAAATCATTTTCCAATTTAATAATGTTGTAATACTTATTAACCATGTAATATTGTTATTCAGGATGGTATTTTGATAGCAGATTGTTAATTTATGTGTAAAATTTTGCATGCCCAAGTGACGGCAGAGCATGGAGAACATTATCAAAACATGTATAACATCTATACCCCCCCATGTTCGCAAAAAATAAATGATTTGATTTGATATTGACGTAGGCTTTCAATTTGTTTAACACTTTCACTGACGTCACGGCTAGAAGCGTATTTTTACCGTGTTTAATATGACGCTACGCCCCCAGGCGTTTTTTCGTGTTTGATATGACCCTACGCCCACAGACGGTTAATTAACCGTCTTCAAAAAAAGGAGGAGGTTCTCAAATCGACAGCATTTTTTTAAAAAAATTTATTTATTTTAGCTCAGAACTTTTTTTTGGGTGAACCAATTTGGATGATTCTTTTTTTATTTGAAAGCTGGTGCTTCACATGTGGTCCCATTTCAATTTGATCAAGTTCCGACTAGGAGTTTTTGAGTTATCCTTAATACTGTGTATTTTTGCCACTTAGTTTATATTGATGATGTTTTAATAATTTCCTGTCACTGTTATTTACATATCAAGTAGCGGTATACGAATATATGTGGGGTAGGTACCACAACTAAAACGTGAAAAATAAAAACTTTTTTACAAAAAATAACCGACTTTCAAACAAAATACTAAAAAACCTGAAAAATAACTGTAATATCGGAAGTCGGTGGCCAAAACCAAAAATACACAACCAAAGACACCGACTTCCGATATTAAAGTAATTTTTAAGGTTTTTTAGTATTTTGTTTGGAAGTCGGTTGTTTTTTTTTTCTGTAAATAAGTTTTGTTTTACCAAGTCAAAACAGACAAACCGCTTATAGCCGTGTAAATTTGCGTACATTACCAAGAAGGCATGTGATCCAGTGTCGTATTGCACTCACAATTTTTTTTCTAGTGTCATATTACAGGTACCTTGACTTGTTTTTTACGGCTGTCCGGATAAAGGCGTGGTATTATTTTGCATGAACATTTTTAGTGTAATTTTCAGAATGTCAACTATATCTCAGTGTCCGTGAATGTGTTAACAATTAATTTTCAACACACTTCCTCGAAAACTGATTCTTATCGCAGTACGATTAGGTTCAACATGCTATGTATTTCACACGCGTGCGTTATTTTCAACACGTGTACGGAAATAAATATCGCCACAGAGAACTATACCTATACTTAGTCCAAATTGGTTCAATGCCTATCCTATAGTCGGCGGTAATAGTTTTTTTTTTAATCTCGACAAAGAGATATGCGTCTCTACGGCGTTATTATGTTTTGAATATTTAAATTATGTTTATAAATAGAGTATCATCAAACACGCATGATTATTACAAAAAAAAAATAATTTAGGAACAAATTAACATTTATTTGTGTTCTAAACTCAAAAATATTTGAATTTTCTATTTTTCATATTAGGCTGTTTAGCGGCTTTATACCTTTGCATCTTCTTTAATCTGCGAAGGTAAAGCGCGGGAAAAAAAGCAAATTCAGTCTTATTTATTTTATGACAAAAATGTTTCTTGCTTTTATTTTATTTCTTCAAAAGTGTATTGAAAAACGTCGATTGCACGTGGACATTTTTTATTGCAGTTCTCGGCTCCATAACACCCTCGCTTAAGGCTCGTGGGTATATTCCGCCTCGAATGCAATAACGATTTTTTTCCACTTGTATAAAAATGTACTATTTCCTGCCTGTACCTATCTACTGCCGCCATACCATCTCTGCCGCCATGAATTGCTGTATTCCGGTTTAAAGGGAGGTACCCCTGTCCCTATGGGTGCTAATGTAAGGTTTGGGATTTCAACGCATTTTCGATGCCTCCCGTATTGCATATCATTTTCATTTGCGCTTTTCCCAACTAGGTATATTGGGGTTATAGTCATAGTCATAGTCATTTATTCACAAACAAGTAACTTGTATCTGAATCTACACACAAAATTACAACACTTATCATAAATTACACCCAAAAATTACACAATTAAGTACAGTATATATACACTAAAATAAAATACATTTAAATTTCATATAAATTACATCAACAATAATAAATTTACATTTCTTCAATAGTATTTCGACATTACAATAAACAATTTGGCTAACATCTTAAAATGTAAAATAATGTAGCGGTATCTACATCACCACATGCGAGCTACACTTCACACTGACGTCACGCAAAATCTTGCATCGCGCAAGCAGAGTTTACCGCGCAACTAGCATATATACAACGTCCTGACATCAAAAGTCGGGCAGTTGCCCACCAGACACAACACCCGTCTGGTCGGAGGATCCTCCCTTTTCCATAGAGTATGAGCGAGCTTTACACCCTGTTCCTCATACCTCTATAATAATAACATTAAAATAATTCATTAAAGACAAATTAGAATAGATTGATAAAAAAAAAACACTATAAAATTTAACAACTTATGATTATTTCAATAAAATTACAGTTCTTTTACAGGTCGGCTTCCTATCTAACCGGATGCAGCTGAATACCAGTATTTTACATGGTGCGACTGCCTATCTGACCTCCACAACGCAGTTCCTGGGTAATACGATACCCCTTGGTAAGACCGGTTGTCAGACTTTCGGGCTTCTGACGAATGACAGCCGGGTGCAACGGCTTAACGTCCTTTCCGAGGCACGGAGAGGTCTTGGTATGTAGAGATGGTCACCCATCTACGTAGCAACCGCGGCAAGCGTAGCTTAACCTGATCGATCGACTCGTGCGGCTGTTATTACTTATTCTATATAGAATAAAGATTGCGCTGTCTGACCACTTACCAACTGTTAGTCGGTCAGCTCGTTGGCCACCTAATAATATAAAAAATACCGGCCAAGTGCGAGTCGGACTCGCGCACGAAGGGTTCCGTAACATTATCTATAAAACCGGCAAAAAAATCATGTCTGTTGTATGGGAGCCTACTTAAATATTTTTTTTTTTTTTTTTGTTGTATCGGCGACGGAAATACATCATCTGTGGAAAATTTAACTGTCTAACCGTCTATTACTACTACTACCTACTATGATTCTAACTGTCTAAACCGGCATGTCCTAGAACCAAAAATTCGAAGACATGTGACGTCTACTAACCCGTACTGGGCCCACGTGCTGTTTCCCAGTAGTGGGAACATTAGGCTGATTATGATACCGTTTACCAACCCGTAAGTAAGTAAGTAAAATTTTATTTGTTTAAACATGGTGTACATGATACATTGCATGCAAGATAATAAAGATACAGACAAGTTCTAACATGTTCAGCCGCATATCGTGGCGTACAAATTGGTAGGAAGAGATGGTGCATAAACCGTGATAACATTCATCAAAATTACATTATAGAAATTATGTACCTAGGTACTTATTAAATCATCATTATTCATTAAAGTTTAGGTATTACAATTCAGCAAGCATATTTTTTAGATAAAATTAAATGTCAATGTAGTCATTAAATAAATTAGTCAATAAAACATATGAATTACTGTCATTAAAATTTCAACTCTAAATTACATTTATTCCACAAAAATACAATAGATCACAATAATAACACGTCAGTAAAATACAACATCGTCATCTCGAAAACGAAGAAAAATTGTTCTCTTTCATAAACTCTCCTATACTGTAATATGCTCTTTCAGTTAGTAAACTCTTCAATTTATTTTTAAGAACAGATATATTTAATGTTCTCCATGATTTGGGCAATTTATTAAAGATGGTCGGACCCATGCAAAAGATGCTCATCCGTACTGGGACCAACCTACACTGTGCCAGTGTGGTGGATTACAGCCCACTGTCTCTCATCGAGAGGTCTGAGTCCCAGCAGTGGGAACATTATAGGCTGATTATGGTATTAACGTATAAATTTGTTGTGGATCGAAAGAAAGGATCGCATTACCAGTGCGTCACCAGAAAAAGAAGCCGAAACGTGGGATTGGCACATATGAGACAAATTCTTACAGAACTTAATTCTAATCTAAATTGCTACGGCTTCATTTCAAGAACATTTATTTATTTATTTAAAACACATACAACTATCATCACAGGCTAACCTAATACAATAGTGTAGTTATAATGAACAACTTAGCGTAATTTTACAAAATGCGGCCCGTGTGAATTCACTCAGAGTACAATTGAAGCAGTCAATCTGTTGTGACACCATATTGAGTGTACGCAGGGCGCGCGTCAGCGGCGCGTGCTGCAGCAGGTTGGTGCGAGCAGGCGGCACCCACAGCAGCGGCGGCCGCCTCCGTCGCCCCACGTGCCCATCCGGTACACACAATCCAACCGTCAGTAGAACGCCTGGGTTGTGTATTTTACCACGCATAATCTTAAATAAATAAGTGGCGAGAGTTACTTCCCTTCTTACTTCCAGTTTATTATAGCCTACCATGCCCAGCACAAACAGAGTAGGATACAACAGTGGATACCCTGGATACACACCATACTGCTTCAAGTAAAGGAATCTCACAAATTTGTTCTGGATACGTTCTAGCATTAGTTTGTATTTCGCTTCATGTGGCGCAGTGGCGACCAGACGACAGCATTGCATTCCAAATGACTTTTGACAAGCGCTTCGTACAACGATCTCATAGCACCAGTTCACGAATACGTGAACTGGTTTCCTAGCCGTAAGACCAACCCTAAATTGCGGTATGCTTTTTTACAAACATCGATGGTATGCTTACGGAAATTTAAATTAGTTGTAAAACATGTAAGCTTTTACTTTCGATCAGCAGTAGAAGTGCATAAAGAAGTATTTACGAGTACATTTTTATTTTCAAATGTTGATAATTTTAGGTAATTGATGACAATGTAAGTTAATGTAGACGAAAGTACTTACGTCTGTTTTCAAAAGTTGTAAGAGTGTGTTTACGTGTACATATTTTATTTGTTTTGAAGATTCTTGTAAAATTTTAAATAATATATAATTGCATATTGTTTAAGAATACTGTATAAGTTAGCTGTAAGTTTCCCGAATAGAATAAAATAAAATATTACCAACAATAAGTGATTGCACTATTTCGTGATTGAAGGGAATAATCGTATTATCATTTGCCACCTATACTACCTACCTATGTAATATATTTTATAATTGCACCACGAATCCATATGATGTCTATTTACTAGGACTTTACCTATGCTATTGTCGTTTTATTAAACTGCCACTTCGAACTGTAAATTTATTTTGATAGCTACAGTTTTACTTGGAATTCCAAATTTATTGGTTCGCGGCCAGTAAAATAAAACAGCAGTTTCATAGGTAAAAACCTAATATTCGAATTTAATTGTTTTGCATTTTCCAAAACTTTTTTTTTATCCGAATCCATTTTGAATCATCCCACTTTTTTTTATAATACAGGTTTTAATACGGGCCCAGTCCTAATAAGACTTTTTCAATTTGTTTGTACTTTTTAAGATTATCTTAACATCGCTAAAGGAAAACATTTAATTACCTAAACATGAATATTACTCGTATTTATATAAAATACTTACCACAATGTTATTGAATTTGTAAATGTACCTAAATACATTTAACACCAAATTGTATCATTCTTATATAGATTGTGATAAATATACTAAGTGAATATATATACACTAAAAATCCAGACTTTTATTTCGTAACTGTACCCACATGACTTAAAAAATATCATCTGTCTATAGGATCAAAACAGTTGAGGCGATCATTATGCTCGATCTTTAGGCATGTGTGCGTAGACGATGTACACAAACATAGCCTCGCATTGAATTTACCTAAACTATAGGAAGTGAATTTTGTGCACGGCCTCTTAAGCCTTACAAAAATCGTAATTTTGTAAATGAACTGTACGAAACACTGAGAGGGCGATTCCGACTCACATTCGGCCGGCATTTTTAAATATGCATAATTTTCGTATCTTTCCTGTAATGAACGAAAACTTTGTTGCTCTGCGATGCTTGTTCCAATGAGCACTGCTCGTCAGTACTAATACTCTGCGACATTTCATTAACGCACTGGTGGTCCTGTCTACATTTATTATTCGTATTATTCTACTCTGTGACATTGAACTCCAGTTGCTTTCTTAATATAAAATATTATCAACTAGCTGTTGCCTGCGGCTTCGCCCGCATGTATGTCGGTAATTACCCAACGGGACCGTGCTGCCGGTACAAAAAGTAGCCTATGTTACTCCTTATAATATCAGCTATATAGCAGTGAAAGTCCCGTCAAAATCGGTCCAGCCGTTTCGGAGATTACCCGGAACAAACAGACAGACAGTTTTTTTTTTTTAAATTTGGTATTTTCTTATAAGTTATTTTTGTTTTTTGTTATTTTGACATTACTAACAGACACTTAAATTTTATTTATTTGTATATTTCTATGTATAGATGTATAGATATGCATCACTTCTTGCATTTATCATAACCTCACGACTGGGTTCCCTGAAGAGGTAAGCAGAGATGTTAAGATAGGCAGACCCCGGTGTTACCTACATGACAAATCGGGCATTAGAAAAAACCTGTGACACAGGTTTAAGACGTTCTACAGAACTGAACTTTTTCTAAAACCCGATTTACTACACAACAAACATAACATCACGCTTGCCGTCCCCGAAGGGTTGGGCAGAGGTGTCCCTAGTACCCCCCCATTCTATCAGTTACGGCCGCATGTACAGGGTTATTGGTTATACGTCGACAATTCGTTACGGGAATGTAGGAGAGGTAATTTGCAACTGAATGACCCCTGACGACCCTTAAGCAAATGTCAACCATTTTCGAGTAATTAAACATTTTATATTTTTTTGAAGATATCTGGTACCTTATTGTATCTCGTTGGATAGCTAAAAAGTTGTACATGTTTTTGAAATATTCTGCCGATAAAGTACTTCCATGTTTTTTTTGCAGGAATCGACTATTTTAGTCAAATAACCTGCTCAAAATTATAGTAAATTGTAACGATTTGTAAAACTATTAACCTCTTGAATCCCGCGTAATGAGACAATGATTATCCATTGTGTTTCCCTCAATATCGCAACCTCGGGATTCAAAGAGTTAAATACAATTGTCATTTTATGGTTGATTATTATGTATTGAAGTAGAAGCAAATAATAATAATAATTAAAAAAAAAACATGCATTGCTTTTTATTCAACAAATTTTCAAAGTTGTGTAACGCAAAATAAAAATCAAATTACTTGAAAATGGTTGACATTTGCATAGGGGTCATCAGCGGTCAGTTTGTTGCAAATGACCTCTCTTAGATCCCCTTAATGGATTGCCGACACCCTGTACCACCAATAATCCTGTAGATACTAGATAATCTTTATCTGCCTACCCTGTTCCCAACTATGTCGGGGTCGGCTTCTAGTCTAACCAGATGCAGCTGAACACCAGTATTTTACTTGGAGCCACTGCCTATTGCAGTATAATTCCTGCAATTAGATACTTTTTGTTGTCATTTCGATTAAATTCTTTTTACGAGTCATTCGGTCAGCTTTTTTAATTTTTCGTGTTTTTTTTGGATTATTCAAAAATTGACAATTGTTCTGAACAATGTCAAGAAGAAAAAAATAGAAGGCATTTTCTGTCGTTGGAATTCCTACTGAATGGATATTTTTTCAATAATATTGAATCTTTCTTTGAAAGTGAATTTCAAATTTTTAACCACGATATGTGAGTAGTCAGCGGATACAATCGACTGTACGTTCCCTGGAATTTCTCGTCACTTTTTTCTTTGTTTGTTTGAAAGGCCACATTTTTTGGCGTTACCCTGCCATTTATTGTTCGCCTGTCTTCTTCCTTCGTCTGCCGGCTGCCGAAGTCCGAGCGAGCTTGCGGAGAGAAGCGCAGGATCGTTGCCGACCAAGGTCGACGACACAGGTCCAGTACCTTGGACATCAGGTGCTAAATAAGTCATTTGTGTGGCGCAATAACGCCCAACCATCAATATAATAGAAGTGTTCTGTGTTATACCGACGTGTGACATTTTATTTTTAAGGTGCTTTCCTAAATTCTCAATATCAGATCTTGTTCTCTTTAAAATTTATCTTAACGAAATTATGTAAAGAAAAACCTTAATCTTGAGCTTATTTGTGTTAAACAATTTATAGAGCGGCACGAATTTCGTACGATTGCAATCGAATTTAAATTCGTCAGAATACTTAAATTCCTAAATATTTGGAAACATCCATAAGTTTTTTCTCCGAAAATCTTGTTGTGATATTTTTTTTTGGTAGCCTTTACAATTTCCAACGACTGAATTTTAATATTTTTTTGATTTGTTATTATTCTTATTTATTTCGGTTGGTTTTATTAATAATAAATTTTACGTGTATTCGCTGCGTGAGTTTGATTTTTTAGCTACCTTACGCCGGGGTTCGAGCCCCCGGCGTGTTAGCAGCCAGCTCTACGCTGCACTATCTGTTAGTGGATAATACGATATCCCTTGGGAAGGCTTCATTGAACCAACGATTTAACGTGCTTTCCGAGACACGGAGAGGTCTTGGTATGTAAAGATGGTGGTTAATTATTGTGAATGTAAAGACTGCGTAGATCATTGTTTTTCTTTTTCTTTCTTAATTAGTTTTAGACATGGTCCGGCAGTTTGAGTAATTTATGCGGCCTACCCAAATGTCCTTTCTTTGGTATTGTTCGTCGAATCGTTGAGCTCCTTAAGTTTTGAGTTGAGCTGCACGATTACTGACAAATGCGTGCACTGACTGAACAGGTCCACTCATTCTGTGTGGTTTTTCCTCAAAAGACCATTTCAGACACAAATCTACATGGTCTTGCCATGATCTGACCAAGATTATGTCTGGACGATGTCTTTAAAAGAGACCGTAACCTCTGAGTTTGTTTCGGCCTTTCTTCTCAGAGTAGTCAGATAGGAAACGCCGACCTCATCTAGTTTTAAAATATGATTGACGTATAAAAGTGTTTGTACAAAAATACTTACAGAAATAAAATCATTTATCATTTACCCATCCAAGAACCAACCGTGGCACGCGTAGCTTAACCTGATCGATTTACCCTTGAGTCTGATAGATAATATAATAGATAATTTTCTCTTTAATAAAAATAGGTACATCATTTTCCAATATGTATTGCAAACATATTCAAACATATTATATTTTTAATAATAGTAGGCGCGTTATCCTTAACATACATTAGATTTAAACAAACAGAGTTGGAACAAATATAATTTGTCGGCCATATTGTGCGAGTCGAGACGTTCAGACAGCGATAATTTGATACAAGATACAATAAATTTGATTTAACATTAAGAATTTCAATCGTAAAAGAAAAGTCTCGATAGTCTGACAACCAATCTTACCTCCGCAACCCAGTAACTGGGTTATGGAGGTCAGATAGGCAGTCGCTCCTAGTAAAATACTGGTATTTGGTTGCATCCGGTTGCGTTAATACAAAGGCGGCTGCAACACAGACAACACAGACCCATAGTCAGGGCTATTTTTAACCTATCGGAGGCCCTAGGCACTTTAGGAAACTGGGGCTCTGTGGAGAATCTAGGATGCAAGAGTGAGCGAAGTGAGCTCGTTTGTAGCACCCTGCCTCTATGAGAGAGAAAGGCTGCTGGAAGAAATATCTTCCTGACCGAGACCTGCGAAAGGAGAAATGAAGAAGAAATGTAGACAATAGTATGTGAGAACAGAAGAATTTGATTTCGTGACATCTTAAACTAGAATATTAAATATACATATATATATAATTTAAAAAAAAACATATATACCTACGTAAATAAAATAAATCCTAACTATATATATATATATATAATATTATAAATGCGAAAGTAAGTTTGTTTGTTTGTTACCTTTTCACGCCTAAACCACTGAACCGATCATCCTGAAATTTTGCATATACATTGTCAGGTGTACAGAAACGGACATAGGGTACCTTTCATCCCGCAAAAAAGTACTGTTCCCGAGGAAAACAACAATAACGTTCTTATGATAATAGATGGCGCCATGTGTCTTTCGAATCATGATTGAATTATAACCCGAATTGATAGTCAAAGTCTAAATTCACGCGAGTGAAGCCGCGGGCAATAGCTAGTAAATTAATATATATTAATCCTCACAGTTGAAAGGAAAGGTAATGCTCTTGTTGTGACACAATGTTGCATTATCGGTGACGTGGCATTTTAGGTTCACTGAACCAGGCCGCCCGCCATTCCGCGGAGAGAGCCGTTAGTACCTACGCTCATGACCTGTGTTGGTTGAAGTCATGTATGTTCTTCTGTGAGTATTGTAAGGAGTTCATGAAATATAGACACAAAGTTCTACCTCTTACATGAAGTTTAATTTCACATCCTCCGTAACATAGAACACTAAACTCTTTTACTCGGTATTTGAAATGAGAAATAGATTTTAGATCTCGAATGCTAGGCGGAAGTGAGTTCCACAATCTTACAGCATGAACAGAGAAGGAATAAGAATCGTAGCTTGTTTTATAAGGATGGGGTTTAAGGAGGAATATTGTGATTCTTCCTTTCTTCGTTACTTCAGAGGGGGTAGGCCGTCCACTTTGTATTCTTGACGAAGATTTAGTAATGCCTCTATATTTACGACGAGCAGTACACGTGGACTGGACTGCTCCGTTCCTTGTTGGAAATACGTTTTAAATGTTTCCTAAGTTTCTGTATCACTCCGCAGACTACCGTACGCAGATGAACAGTGAATCCAATGGCGGTGATTAAAGTTAAATATTGACAACATGTTGCTGTGTTTTCAAAAAAACGTCATTATTAATAGTATATATATTAATCTTTTTAACCTTGAAGTTTAGTGTCGCACGGCACATCAAGTTTCTTGATCTCTATACATTCTTATTTCTTGATGAATGTTGACAACCATACAGAGAGCCTAGACAAAGTAACATTCGATAAGCGATGACGTTAGTTAAAAAATGTATGGGGTTGACATGAGCTATCGAAATTTCACGTGATCATAGGTCAACGAATAGAAATTAGCTAGACAATGTTAACATTATAGAGGTATGAGGAACAGGGTGTAAAGTTCACTCATACTCTATGGAAAAGGGAGGATCCTCCGAACAGACGGGTGTCGTGTCTGGTGGGCAACTGCCCGACGTTGGATGTCGGGACGTTATATATATGCTAGTTGCGCGGTAAACTCTGCTTGCGCGATGCAGGATTTTGCGTGACATCAGTGTTACATGTAGCTCGCATGTGGCGATGTTGATACCGCTAGAACATCATTCGATGCTATAAAACGAATCGACAGCGTCGAACGATTACTTCTATAGAGATGCGTAGCCAAGTGGCACTTTTTGACAAGCGTTATCGCTAGTTTTTTATTCGTATGATAAAAGCATTAGCGAAACCGATAGCGATTGTAGAAATAGAATCGCTCCGAAGCGAATGCAATTTGTCTAGGCCCTTAGTTTACGCAGTTCTAAGCGTTGCACGCTGGGACGACGGCCCACCACCATACAACTCATCGAAATTAAATTTTAAAATTTTCGCTCAAACATTTTAGGTACACTTTTATAGCCGCGTACTGAGTGCTGGCAAATTAAATTGAATTTTGGAGCTAAGACTCTTGCTGTTTCGGTTCAAAAACTAAAACCGTGTACCTACTCCACAGAGTATTTTTTTTAAAGTCATTAATTTGCCTTCATCAACGATTTTGCAATAGTTTTAACAATTTTTAAACGATAATTCAGGCACGCAAGCACCGACTCGTCGCTAGGTCAAGGGCAAAGTAATTTCATAATAATTAATCATTTCTCCTGCGATCAGTCTATAAAGCCGCATTCGTGTGAGACGACGTTGCCATTCCGCGCGATCATGTTTTAATAATATACTTCGCCAGGTATAGCATTCCGAGACACAGTGGTCACGTGGGAGATACAAGCCTACGCCATCACCGCTGTGTTACCAGCAGTGTGTAATAATAACTACCCAACCGCCTTTATTACCTGTGCCAATCCGATAAAACAATGAGGTTTTAACTAACAATTACGTTGGTATATGTTTAAATTGAATTGTTTCGTTTGATTAGAAAAAAGAAACGACAATTTGAATGATTTATATATATTTTTTAACAGAATGGTGACTGAAAATGTTTCCATAATTCGTGTTTTGTTGTAATAAAGTGGCAACTGGATAGTGACGTAAGCATGTGTCACTCCCGGAATGCCAGACCATGTTTTTTAGACCATGCGCGCGATCATAGCACATACACTAGTTACCTAGCGATCTTCAGTGTAGACAGAGCGAGTATCTACTTAGTTGCAGTTGTTTTTGTTAAAACAATGTCTTTCGGAGCCGATCACATTGCAGACAGTTTTCAAAAGTCTGTGGTGTAGTCGTGTTTGTATTACTTTATTCATACGGACGCAGCTGCGCTACAGAGCGGCTTCTGTCTGTGTTGCAGCCGCCTTTGTATTTACGCCATCCGGTTTGACTGGAAGCCGACCCCAGTCATGTTGTTAGTAATTATGTCAAGGCTCGGCAGATGGTGATAATAATTGTTATTATCAGCAATTGGTGTTCCGCTGCAGGGCAAACGTCTCTTATCCCTCTATCCAATTATCCCTATCTACTGTTACTGTTGACCAGTGCCGGTTTTAATATTACAGGCGCCCTCTTTAAGAGTAGAGAGGTGCGAAAAATTTCTGCACTCCGCCTACGTTTTCTTTTATCCATTCATAAAGAAATAGGAGTTACTTTGTCGGCTTATGCAGTAAAGTTTGAGAATTCAGAGAATGTCGGATGCAATTGCAAGAGCTAGCGAAGAGAGCTACAATTTTTTTGTTTTCTAATTACAAACGAACTAAAATAAAAGTACTCTGCAGGCGCCAGAGGTGAAGGGGGCCTAGTCACAGCCCCTTCGGCGCTCCTTCACCACTAGCACCCATTTTGAAGCCTATTGCTTCATACGTTCGAAAAATGTGTCTGCTCGACAACGTAAATAACGCAATGAATGTTGTTGAACTGTCAAAATGAAAACCATTCCTACTGTCAGTGTGTTACGTAATTACCCCGCTGCACTGGGTTTTTGGTTAACCCTTGTGAAAAACGTGGAGCTCGTCCCGCCATCTGCTCTTGGGCCTGCCGCGTTGTTGTTTGCTATGGTTTTATAATATGGTATTTTATCCCATGATCATAATGCATATTGATTTATATTTTTTATGTTATTGGATGGCAAAGAAGCCGCCGGTCCACTGGTCTCCACCACCTATGGGTATAAAAAGCTGTAACACTATTTAAGAAATTCTAAAAACCATCATTTTTCCAGTACGAAAAGGTATGCAGCCAGAAAGATATACTTATAAATATAGAGCTATTTTTCAATTGATTTGCGAAACTTCTCAGACCACGATTTTGTTTTTTTTCTCAATCTGTAGTCTCTCACTGCTGGACACTGGCCTCCCCCACAGCTTTCCACTCTTCGCTGTCTTGCCTTCACCGTCCAATCTCCCACAAACGCATCTAAGTCATCCCACCAGCGTTTCTTCGGACTCCCTCGGCGACGACTCATATTTGTTTTACTGCTAATAAAATACACTTAAACCCGATGACCGATGACTGTCGATATAGAGTATCCTACTGAGTATATTAAATAAGCTTACAGGTAACAATGCCCTCTTTACAATATCTACAGCCTTTAAGCCTTTAAACCGTTGTAATATAAATCAAACAAGCAGTACTCGAATCATGTTTGTATTATCTGTATGATAGATTGAAGAATGATATACTTGTCGGAAATACGTTAAATTAATTGACTTTGACAATTCGTGACGCCAGCGCAGCGCCACCAGACGGCGCTCGACAAAGTCTACAACATAACGCTCGACTAGAATTAAAGCAGAGTTGGTCGGTGGCGGTCAAGCAGTGAACACGTTTAGAAACTGTCGCGCGTTCTATATAGTTGTGTCGTGTACCTACAGTGTGTGTTTCGCTAGTGTAATTAATTTGTTCGTAAATTATAATTTGATTTGAACTGCAAACGGTTTTTCTATTCCGCAATAATCAACATTTCCTTTAGTACGCCCACAATAGTTAAAATATGGCTGATGATAACGACAGAGACGTACCTTCTCCGTCATACTGATAATTCACAGATATAAGGTAAAAAAACAATCGTGACGTAACTTTTAAAGGGTACCTACCTACCTACCTATGCTTATTTTTCGGGTGTTGGCCTGTTGGGTCAAGTTTAGAGCATGAATGAAAGGCGATTCATCAGTATCATCATTTTCCTGCCAATGACGTACAACCCAAAGTCCAAATTCCATCACTGTCACTCAAAAATCAATATGAGTCATCATCATTCTCCTATTAGAATCAGAATCAGAACTTTATTTCCTATGAATGTAGGTATAAGATGTTGTCCATAAATTAATGAGATCGGCTACAGTCTACCATACGGCGTGAAAATTATTACATAAAAAAAATTATTAATATAAACAAAACAAAACAGGAATTAAAGTAAAGTCAATTAATAATATTATAGTCAGTTACCTACATACGTCTTACATGGTCAAATTTGCAATTAATTATAACAATCATAATCTTGATAAATTCTTAATAATAATTATTATTATTTTTATTTATTTGCATAGAAATTAGGTACAGAAAAAATGCAGATGTTTTATAATTAGGGATCCTTAGACATTCTACCTACTACTATCCTACCCTTATTCTAATTTATTTGGGGTTAGCACAACATGTATTTTTCTCCCATACGTCTCTATCAGTCGTCATCTCGGTGGACACCCCCTTTCCAGCCATATCATCTTCCACACAGTCCATCCATCTTTTCTTTGGGCTTCCCCTAATCTTAAAGCCATCTACATTCTTACTCAAAACTCTCCTCTCGACATTTTCCTTATTCCTCCGCATCACATGCCCGTTTCCACACAACCGATTTCCACACAACCGATTTCCACACAACGGATTTCCACACAACCGATTTCCACACATCGGATTTCCACACAACAGATTTCCACACAACTTTTCAGTCACCGGTGCCATTTTCAGACTTCCTATTATAATTATCCTCCATTCGCGTAAAACCAGACATCACTCTTATCAAACAAAAGATAATAAAATTAATGTTTTTTTGTTGAAACAAAATACAATAACACTTTATCCAACCCGGGGATCAAATCTAGGACTTTACCCTCAGCAGTCAATCTGACGACCATCGGATATCTATGCTGACGACCATTAAAACAACGAGGCAGTAATGATTTTAAAATTTCACAATATTGTAACTTGACCATCCCTTTCATAAAGACTTTAAACTTTTAACAATTTGAGAGTTCCTGCCGCCTTCCACCCTTTAAAAAAGTTTTCGCTTTTTTTGAACCAACATAAATAGGTCGTTTCGCATTTATCGAGTTTTTCTTTTCATTTATGCAGTAAGTAACTACCTATACTGATTTCGGGAAACCAGCGTTATGGTGTGGGTCCGCCATAGTACAGCATCTTGCTGAGGGGAAGCCTTCTTTTCACAGTCAAGACGTGCAGTTTCCGACTATTTTTATTCTGTGCTATCTATATTTTTTTTTTATTTGGCTCTATTACTTAATCGAATTAAGGCGAAAGCGTCAAGATAGCCCGCGAGATTCAAATTTTCTTATGTTTTTGCAATTAGCAGCACCCTAATTACGTAACACACTATCTATCACAATCTGAATCATTTTGAAGCCTATTGCTAATCCATTGCTTCTTAAGTTCGAAAAATTTGTCTGCTCAATAACGTAAATAAGGCAATGAATGTTGTTGAACTGTCAAAATGAAACCCATTCCTACTGTTAGTGTGTTACGTAATTACCTCGCAGGTCAGTATCACATTGTATGTTGATCTAAATATGCTTTGCGGCCGAAACAAATATTTAACTATAGAATTATAATCATAAAAATCATCAATACATCTCTCTAAGTTCATATTACCCTATTGAATGACTATTTCATGAAACAATGGCATTTGAGGCCAATTCTAACTTTAGTTGTATTGCTGATTCTAATGGTTATAATTCTATAAATACATTTGTTACGTTCGCGAATCATATTTTAATCAACATACAACCTGATACTGACGTAGGTACAAATTGCAAAAAACGTGAGTTTTGGATTTCGCGGGCTTCCTTAGCGGGCTCCCCTTTAAGTTATGCACTTGTTTTTGTGACAAATAAACCAATTTTTTCTTTCGATTTCTCCGTGATTTCTTGGCTAATTTCCGTGATCTAAACTAATACTATAAAAAAAAAGATTTTTGAATGTATGTTTGTTTGTTACGCTTTCACGCTAAAACGGCGGAACGGATTTGAATGAAATTTGGCACATAGGTAGACCATGACCTGGATTAGGACATAGGATACTTTTTATCCCGATACTTCTACGGGATCGAGACTTATTCGGGTGAAACCGCGGGGCTCAGATATTTCTTTTATAATTTGGCAAAAATCCGCGCGGTGGTGGGAACATAGGTACCTACTTTTAATTAAGTTTAGTTGAGTAGGTAGTAGGTACCTTACCTACCCATATATAGTTTTTAACTAGCATTAATAATAGGTTCATTTTACTTAATCCATTTTGCCTCAATTGACGATGTTCATTTTATTCATAATTAACTGACGGTCCGACAGATGTTGTCCTTTCCAAATAAGTTACAAACAACATTTTTCATATAAAAATCCCATATAAAAAAGGACTTTCAGTTTTTCGCATTTTTCCAATTTTCTGAAAAAAATATACGTACGTATACGTACACGTACGTTGTACGTATTTTTCTGTTCCTTTCTTCTTGTCTGTTTATATATGTGTGTACATAAATGGTTAAATAAATAAATAAAAGAAGGAAAGAAAGAATAAAGTGTATTTGGACAAAAAATACAAATAACAAAATAAAAAAGTGAAAGTAATGTTTAACAAAAACGGTGTGTGCCTCACGGCTGCGCCAAAAAGGTTAATTTCAGCATTCAAAATCTCATTCGGACTATACTAACTCTTAAAACTAAAAATAACCAAATCGGTGCAGCAGTTCTCAAGTGATCTAACGAAAATCATTTAATTTTTATTTATAATAATAGACAGATAGCAAACTTAGTATCTCACGAAGTATACCAACGTCAGACCAAACTGAAAAGCAAAAAAAAAAAACAGTGACTAAAAACTGAATAATTTACCTATTTTCGTTTTTCCAATAAGATTTTTTAAAATCGGTTGTATTTTCAACCCACCATTTTTCTTAAAAATAAACATTACAACCGTATGTGGGATGAAGCGAATAAAACGAATAACGTTGTGTTAATATTGTTTTAATTTACATGAAATAATATCAGAAGAGAAAGTATTATAATTTGATTTTGTAAATTTATTTTTGATCGCGTAGAATCAAATCAAAGTCAAATCATTTATTTCAAATAGGCACATAAAAGGCACTTTTGAACGTCAAAATTTACAAGAAAATAGAATTGATTCTAGTTGCCCTTTCCAAAAGGTAGTTTCGTATGGAGAAGAATGGGCAAGAAACTCCACCGTTACTCTTTTAATGTTTTTCAATCAATACGAATAGTACCTACCTCCCTGCCGGCCTATACTGAAAGAATTATAATATGGAAAAGCACGCTCTAGAAAGTACTGGATTGTTATTAAAAAAAACAAAGGTATCATTAGCACGTATGTGGTAAACAGCACCCTAATTACGTAACACACTATTAATCAGAATCCGAATCATTTTGAAGGACATATGCTAATCTAATCCATTGCTGCATAATTTCGATTAATTTGTCTGCTCAATAAAGTAAATAACGCAATGAATGTTGTTGAACTGTCAAAATGAAAGCTATTCCTACTGTTAGTGTGTTACACAATTACCCCGCTGGCAACACTTGAACCTTGAGGTGGCCTTAGGTACGGATTTACAATAGAATGTGAGGACATCATAGATCGTGTTTGTTAGCAATGACGTGTATGATTTTTTTATGGAATCATTTTAAATTGACATGCTCTTTTATAAATTAATTTAATCTGAACTGTATGAAATGTAATAATGATTTTGCTAATGATTTTTTTATTGAATTTCTTGGAACTACGTTGACATTAGATTATTGTATTTTTATTTTAAATAATTTAATATTTATTCATTTATTTGTTTATTTAACCGTTTATGTACACACATATATAACCAGACAAGAAGAAAGGAGCAGAAAAATACGTACAAAGGTGATGCTTATTTCTAAAGAAATCTCTTCCAGCATACCTGCGATAGGAGAGTATATTAAAGAGATGTAGACAACGTGTGTAAGAGTAGAAGGGAAAACAAAATACATAAAATCTTAAATAATTTTCCAATTTAAATATAAACATACAATATGTGTTTTTTATTTTTAAGCTATTGCATTGCTTTTATCGCGGGCTTTGAGCGCGGCGACCGAATCAAGAAATTCCGTAACGAAAATAAAACCTAACACCCCCCACGCCGCCTACCTTGTAGCTCGGCCAAGCGTTCGCTTAACGTGTATGTATATGGTACGACTGTACTTGAATTAATATCAAAGAAAAAATAAATACTGCATAAATAAAAAATAAATAAATAATTATAATGGCATAAGATGATAAAAAAATGCTATGCAATAGCTTTACCGCGGCAGTCCCCGAGTGCGACACGTGTTTTTTTTTGTATGTAACTCCTATCTATTTCTATATGAATTATGTAATCAACTAATGTAATTTTATTTATTTATATGTCAGCATTGTCAAGGTTAAGTGTGTAGTTACTATTATTTTCACAATTCTAAACTTATATTAATATTTGTACACCATGACAGTATGGTAAACATGTTAGCACAACTTCATGTACTTATAACACCTTGCATGCATTTTTTTCTTTATAATTGTATGTACACACATGTTTGAGCAAATAAAGTTAGCTGAATCTGACTTGCAGCCTGCTGTGCCTACGTGCTTCCAGTTACATTCGTAAAAGGTGGTATAATAACATTACAGTCCCATAATACATTATGGGATGCATTTAATTTGTACGCTTCAACGCAAGGCATAGATGGACTCGCTATTTAATATTTACTTGGAACACCCCTATACAACCTATGTCTACAAATAAAGATTTCATTTTCATTTTCATGCATCAATAATTTCACTATTCCCAAACCATTCAAAATTTTCCAAAGGTGTAATTAACAATGGCCCCTCATAATTTAGTTTTTTTTTTATTATTTGGTTTAGTAATGAGGTTGTTTGAATTTTAGGGCAGTTTCATTGTTTTCACATATAGAAGCAAAAAGAATAATGTACCCAGGATTTTGTAATATCTTGATTTAAAAAGAGTGTCCTTGGAGTTTCTTGCCTGTTCTTCTCCATAGAGATCTACGTTTTGAAATGGGCAACTAGCTTCAACTTTTTGACTAACTGACAGACTCTTTGACAGTTCAAAAGTGCCTGTAAATAGTTTAATTGAAATAAATGCTCTGAGTTTGAGTTTGAGTTTGCAGCCCGCGAAATTCAATTTTTCTTACGTTTTTGCAAATTGCAGGTCAGTGTCGGGTTGTATGTTGAACAAAATATGATTCGCGACCGTAACTGGTAGATATGTGTATAGAACTATAATCATTAAAATCATCAATACAACTCTCTAAGTTTTTAAAATCCCATTGAATGACTAGGTACTTATTTCATAAAATATTTCTCGTTAACTTTATATATATGTAAAAAAAATATTTTATGAAAAGAATATTGCAAAATTTCTACACCAAGGCTTCTTCCCTGCCCTTCTATTATCTCATTTTTTTCCAAACGCTAATATAGTCATCCGTTAGACATCTACGATGTATATTTTTTTAAATATAAATGTGTATTAATAATTATTTTGTTATTTGGTAACGTTAACAAGCCCTGGTATTAAATACTCATTGTACAGTAGCCAGCAGCTCAAGCTACACGAAACTGTCAAATTTCTTCAAACGATTTTAATCCTTAAAATGTTGAGGGTTAAGTTCAAAATTGAATGAGAAAATCTCAGAGTTTGAGGTAACTTGATGTGTTGACGACTGTACCTAGTGTCGACAATTATCATATCACATCATTCAATAACAAAAATTGTGTTGTTTGACGTTTAGTATGATTTTAAAAATCGTCCAAAGTTTTCGCTTTTATTATTGAATACTAGTTGTACGACGATTTTTCGACTTATATTTGTCGAGACTGCCGGCCCTGGCCCTGCAGCCTCGACAAATATAACGACAAAAATCGGTCGTTAAGTCTAATCGATGTCAAATTCCTTTAATAGATTTTCAACTTTAATTCCAAAGCATAAGGTTGAAAATCAATTAAAGAAATTTGACATCGATTAGACTTAACGACCGATTTTTTGTCGTCGCATCGCTTTATATGTAGCCGTGTGTACCTATCATTAATTCATTATTCAATCAAGGTGTTGTGTGGTTTTTTTTTTGAGTATTATCTGGCTACTGAGGCCTTTAAGTCAAGTGTGGATAAGTTACAAACAATTGAAGAAGGTTATACATAATACGTATGACGGCGCGTCAAATGGCTGTGTAAGTTGATTTTAGAACGAATTTGACAGCTGTCAACTTGACGTAACCCTGGGTACGGAGACGGAGGCCCGCCAAAATGAAAAACAAATGAAGATCGAGGAGATTGATTGAAAATCCGGCATTAGTTTTATTATGAATCTGATATTGGTGATTATTGTAACTACCCTTGCAGTGCAGTGCAATGATTAAATTGATTTGTATTATCATTATTGTTCATTCCCTAATGTGATCAGAGACTTGAGATTATTCAGAATATGATTGATTTTCATTTACTTACATTTCCTCGCCCGCATGTCACGCATTTATAAGAGACTAGCTTTTGCCCGCGGCTTCGCCCGCGTGGATGTCGGAAATTATCCCACGGGAACGTACTACCGGGATAAAAAGTATTATACGTGTTAATCCGTAAAAACATAAACTATCTGTGTTCCACATCCGAATCCGTTCAGTAATTTATGCGTGAAAGAGTAACGAACATCCATCCATTCATCCATCCATCCTCACAAACCTTACACATTTATAATATTAGTAAGATTAGTAGGATATGATAATAAGACCTCTTCTGAAAAAGACGACATCTTGCCTATAAAAAAACTTCTCAGATACAAACAGCACCCTAATTACGTAACACACTGTCTATCACAATCTGAATCATTTTGAAGCCTATTGCTAATCCACTGCTTCATTTGTTCGAAAAATCTGTGTGCTCAACAACGTAAATAACGCAATGAATGTTGTTGAACTGTCAAAATGAAACTCATTCCTACTGTTAGTGTGTTACGTAATTACCCCGCTGATACATAATTATTGGTAAACTTTAAGTTAAAAAGATAGGAGTCTTGTTCTTTTTTGTGTTTGTGATTTTTTTTGTGCGTCAAGTTTACCGCAAATAATAAAATAAAAATAAATAATAAATGATTATTTTATTTCACCAAAAAAGATTATGAGCAAATAAGGCTTATAACTAGGTCACAATAGTTTAAATACTCTGACTCCTAAACTAGGTGTTTGTGCCTGTGTCTTAGGAGTCAGTGATTCTCCGTAACAAACGAAGCCATATTATAATACATCAGGACGTTTCAACAATGAGTAAATGGTGTAAAAGAAAACAGGATATAATTTATGAAAAGAAAACAAAATGAAAAACGTTTAACTGTGTGGTGAGGTGAATAAATGTAGGGTTTGTGTGTATGTGAAGTGTGTGAGTGTAGGATGTGTGTGTGTGTGTGTGTGTTTAGTGAGAAAGAATGGGATGTAACCAGTACACATTCGTTTAGGGTTAGATTCAGAATTTAAGTTCATTATCATTGTAAACTACCCAGCATTGTATTCCTCAGTGTTGTAGCTTAGTGTTTGGAGATAATCTATAAGTAAGTTTTTGCATTGATATTTCGGGCACGAATAAACTTTTATCTTTTTATTTAGGAAGTTGTAGATTTTAATGCGAATAACGTAGAATTGACGCTTGGCAAAGGCAGTTCTATGGCGTTCGTGGGGGGAAACATTATGCTTAAGTCTGCCAGTCAGTTCCTTAGGAGGGCGGGCAGTGTTTGAGTAATGTAGACAAAAGCACATAAAGTTGCCTGACTGTACCTTGCAATCGGAATAGAGCTGCACAGTGGGGTACCTACGCGGAAGAGAGAGAGCATTACCTTAAGGACGGCTCTCTGGGCTCTCTCAAGACGGATAAATACATTTTGGGTGGCACCACCCCAAACAGGTAAGCATTACGTTAGGACAGACATATAGGTACAGGGTTATTGGTAAAACACCAGCAACCTCTTAAGGGGTCATTGTGCTCATCATTATAAACAACTTTTACTATGGACCAAACCTGAAATCGCGAAATAAATATCAGCTGTTCCCTACGTTTTGACGTGTTATGCGAATATAAATATAGGGCAAATCGGGTTTTTTTTTTCACGATTATTGCTTTGGTCCATAGTAAAAGTTGTTTATAATGATGAGTACAATAACCCCTTAAGAGGTTGCTGGTGTTTTACCAATAACCCTGTATAGGACAAAATATACTAATTTTAACGTTTCGTAATGAGCAGAGTTTCGTAGCTTCTTGAAAACATATATTAGCTTACGTATGCGGGACGTGACCTTGACTATATGGGGGTGCCAGTTGAGATGTTGATCGATAAGTACTCCTAGATACCTCACACAGGTGGAAAACGGAAATAAACGTATTTTCTTTCTTTCTTTCAGTCGCTCTATGTAAAATACTGGTATTCAGCTGCATCCGGTTAGACTGGAAGCTGACACCAACATAGCACGGAAAAGGCCAGGCAGACGATGACGTTGGTAAACTTTAAGTTAGTCTAAATTGTGAAATGTAAAAAAATAAACAACTACTTGTACTATAATAGTTGACTATAATAAATTCGTAAACGTTCGGAATGCCTTTTTGAATGTAGCGAGTGAATGATCGGGAAATTCTGAACCCCATTGGCTCCAACCAACCAACGCTCGTCAAATGCCAGCTGTCAGATTGATCCGAATCATTCAGCTGTCGTGCCAGCGACACGAAGAAGAAGAAACACTGGAAAAATTCAGCTAGTTGTGTGACATGGCGCTGTCGCAGCTGGTTCCCAACACAAGCTAATAATTTAAGGCGTGTGGTGGTTTTATTTTATTTTTGTGAAAATTACGCGTTGTTGTGTTCTGAGAAGTATTCCGAAATTGCAGTCTACCTTTTCCCGAAAGATCCTAAAATTAGAAGATTGTGGCCTTAAGCTATTCGTAGATTTTTTTTTTTAAATTAAACAGAGTTCGAGGTTCCGTCGGAATCATTTTGACGAAAGTGATTACGAAGAAATATTTCACGGTTTAAAATTCTGAAACTTTCCATGTCAAATACTTGATTTAAAATATTGAAATCACCGAAAATAACAAAATGTCGAAATAAAACCAAACTCATGAATGAACACGAAATGGAACGAATGAACGAAATGTCAAATTTATTGTAGGCCGTAGCATGGTCTAAAAAAACAAGGTCTGGCATTCCGAGAGTGACACAAGCTTACGTCACTATCCAGTTGCCACTTTATTGCAACAAAACAAGAAGTATGGAAACATTTTCAGTCACCATTTTGTTAAAAAATACTTAAAAAGCATATAAATTGTCGTTTCGTTTTTCTAGTCAAACGAAACAATTCAATTTAAACATATACCAACGTAATTGTTAGGTAAAACGTCATTGTTTTATCGGATTCGCACAGGTAATAAAGGCGGTTGGGGAGTTATTATTACACACTACTGGTAACACAGCCGTGATGACGTAGGCTTGTGTCACCCACGTGACCACTGTGTCTCGGAATGCTATACCTGGCGAAGTATATTATTATACCATGGGCCGTAGGAACTTAGCTATGATCACGTCATCTACAATAAGCTTTGTCTGACCTTCCCCATTCTGCACGTTTGATTTCAGTTTTTTAATTTTCCGAATAATTCACTTGCTGAATTGAGAAAGGTATACCGCACGTTTACGCTCGGCGTAATGCCTTGATCACACGTACCGAGTAGATGGGCGAGACTGTTTTCCCGAAAGGTTAAGCAGAGGTGTACCTATAGTAGGTACACGTTTCTCCAGTTTTGAGTTGTGTTGGGTCATCGGAGAAAATTTTGAGACAAGAGCAAGCGGATGCTAGTGATGACAGTCTGTTTGGTACAATTAAACTACTTACTGATAGACTAAACAAATTTTGATGACTTTCAGCAGAGAGGTAAATACCTATACAGAACGACACCTGCCACTCCCTTTGAGTCGTAATTATTATTTATTTATTTATTAATATATTAATTAATTATTAATATATTAATTAATTATTAATATTATAATTAATTATTAATATATTAATTAATTATTATAAATATCCCCTTTCATGCAACTGCGTGATAGTAACGTAACACACAATGGTAATGCCTTACATTGTAATATTTCAACTACATTCATTGCGTTATTTACGTAAGCACATGACATTTTATCTTTTTGATTGTGATGATTGGAGTGTCGCCGGTTGCGAGTACTACGCACCTGACCTTACTGAAGAACACCACCAATAAAGTCACTGTATGTCCCTCTCGAATACTGATTACATGCAGTTATTAATATCTAATTAGAGTCAATGCCAGTGGCTAGTCACTGATAGTCAAGCTCTGTGGCCACTTGAGTGTCACTCCAACTACTATATTGTGTTGGAGGCCACTTGAGCTTACAACAACTAATTTAAATTGTACAAACACTTCACGAAAACGTTGAATACATTTGTATTTTGTCACATTCAAATCATTGACAATGATATAAACTTATAAAGTCATACAAATTAATTGTTTATTAAATATCAAAACTACGTCAATTTCCATGTCATAGCCACTTCGTACAACTGTTAAAGAATGACAATTATGATTTGAATAAACAGATAATTTATTTAATTTGGTAGTCAATTTGATAACGGACTTACAAAACGTAACCGGTAAATGCTTTTTGTATGCCTGTGGCGGCATCTACATTGCCACATGCTAACTACGCATCATACTAACGTAACGCAAAATTCTGCATCGCGCAAGTAGTGTTTACCGCGCCAGTAGCATAATTATACAGGGTGTAAAAAGACCCATCACATAGCCGACAACTACGCATTCTGTAGGTACATCAAACTAAGTAATATTGCACAAAAATATTGCTGAGAAACAACTTTTATTTTTGGTGTCAAAATGTGCTGTTTGCGGTAGTCCGCAATGTGCTAATGGGTGCATGCAACGGTACAGCGGTCGTGGGGCTATTTAAAGTTGTGTTATATTATTAAGAACTTGTTTTCGTGAAAAAAGTCAGTAAAAGTTGGAATTTTAACCTTCAATATCTCCGTAACCAGCGGAGTAATTGCGTAACACACTAACAGTAGGAATAGCTTTCATTTTGACAGTTCAACAACATTCATTGCATTATTTACGTCGTTGAGCAGACAAATTTTCGAACATATGAAGCAATGCATTAGCAATAGGTTTCAAAATGATTCAGTGGGTTGCCAGCTGCAGGAGGAGACACCCTGGGCGTCGGGAGTCGATTGCCGACTCCCGGCCACCGTAGGCCCGGGCTTGCAGACGGCGAGCAATGGGCAGCTCGCCGTCCGATAAGGACCAGGCCCGGGTCGAAGGCGCGTCGTGTTCCACGTGCGCCTCAAAGAGATGTCAGCACCATGTGCATTGACGGGGTCCGATAGGGCCGCTGCCTGCCGGGGTCGCGGATTGTTCGGAAGAGTTACCGTGGCCCTGGCGCACAGGCAACTCAAGGAACACGGGTGGGTTTTAGTCAGTAAGAGTCTGACACGCCCTTCCGCTCCGCCCAGAGCGGGAGAGGTCATTTGATGATTCCCCACCCAAAAAAAAAGGGGTGCAGGTTGCCAAGTATGATCTAATTAGTACAAAAAACACGTGTGACACTCGGGGACTGCCGCGGTAAAGCTATTGCATAGCATTTTTTATCAACTTATGCAATTATAATTATTTATTTATTTTTTATTTATGCAGTTTTTTTTTTTCTTTGATATTAATTCAAGTACAGTCGTACCATATACACAGACGTTAAGCGAACGCTCGGTCGAGCTACATGGTAGGCGGAGTGGGGGGTGTTAGGTTTTATTTTCGTTACGGAATTTCTTGATTCGGTCGCCGCGCTCAAAGCCCGCGATAAAAGCTATGCAATAGCTTAAAAATATATTACAATGACGGGAAATAAAAGAGTGACTCTAGGCTTCGTTAAATGTCTTTTTACACCCGTTATACAACGTCCCGACATCAATCGTTGGGCGGTAGCCCACCATACACAACAACCGTCTGGTCGGAAGATCCTCCCTTTTCTATGGAGAATGAGTGAAGTTTACACCCTGTTCCTTATACCTTTATATACCTATTGCAGATGTTTATATGCGGCGGTGACCAAGATCACTTACCATCAGGTGGCGGTCGGGTTTGTCATCATAAACCAACTTAAAGTAAAAACTGAATCTTTTCTCATCGAAAAATTCTTTCGTGTCTCAGTATGAAATCAAACTCAAACTCAAAGCATTTATTTCAATTTACAGGCACTTTTGAATTGTCAAAGAGTCGGTCAGTTAGTCAGAAAATTGAAGCTAGTTGCAGAACCCCTGCACGCGTAGCATGACCATCATAGAAACGGGTTTTGTCGACGGAAGAATAGACAAAAATGACGTTCCGTGAAGACAGTACGACGCGACGGCAGCAAAGTAGAAAGAGTCAACGGCACTTTTTACGAAATCCAGTAGTTTATTCACGTTTTTCTTTTATATCTCGAAAATGGTGTGTCTTATCGCAAAAATAATGAAAATTCGACCCTCTTAATGAAACTCTCAAACCCCTAAAACTAAACATGTAGGTCATATTTTTTCACATTTCCCATACAAAAAGTGAAAAATTCCATTTTTCCATTCTATTTTTAAACTTTGTTGCCGTCGAGTAAAAAGTTTTCTACTAGCGATTACAAAATCAAATTGTCTCCATTACCTTAGACAACTGTCAGTTGTCAGTGTGTTTTCGATGTTTGGGATAGAAAACTTTCTTCTGAAATAGTCTACATATAAAAGGACTTAGACAACGATCGGTAGAAATGAAAGACAAAATGACGGATTGTAGAAGGATTTTTACGGTGCGATGTCAAAAATGGAGAAACGAAATGTCACTTTGTATAGAAATAGCTACATATGTCTGTCTTCCGAGAAATACAAAGCGTCATGCTACGCCTGCTGAAGTAAAATGTGTCCTGTGATGGACCCGCTATTAGCCCAGGTACACACGGGCGATTTAATAACACGTAGATTTTTTATCACGCAATGGATTTTCAGCTCTCAGTGTTAAGTCGAGCATTGAAAATCCAATAGAGTGCACCCCAGTGCGTCCAAAAAATACACTGTTGGATTTTCAACTCTCGGCGCTAAGCAGTGCGTTAAAAATCCAGTGTGTACAAAAATCGCCACGTTAAAAAATTGCCCGTGGGTAGAACGACGGCTTACCGTCTCAACTCAAACACTAACAAACGCGATTAGTCGGCTCGACTCGCGACAAATAACCACTTACTGCACAAAGAAAACACGTGTCGCTATCCTGTTGTAGTTTTACATAATCTCCGACTTGAGTGAACACATTTAGTGACACGTTTTTAACATGCATCGGTATGAGAAATGAGATAACAGGGTAGTTTGGCACGAAGTTCCTTATCGCACTTTTTTGGAGGTATGAGGAACAGGGTGTAAAGTTCACTCATCCTCCATAGGAAAGGGAGGATTCTCCGACCAGACGGGTGTTGTCTGGTGGGCTACTGCCCGACGATTGATGTCGGGACGTTGTATATATTCTAGTTACGCGGTAAACTCTGCTTGCGCGATGCAGGATTTTGCGTAACGTCAGTGTGACGCGTAGAATAGAATAGAATACTCTTTATTATGTACACCATAAAAATTACAGATATAAATGTAGACATTTTACACAGGGTGACACAATGGCCGGTCTTATCGCTAAAAGCGATCTTTTACAGACAACCTTTGGATGGATTCAAGGGCCTTGGGATGGGTTCGCATGTGGTAATGTAGATGGCGCCACACGTTTGTTACGTAAAAGAAGTGTCGTGAAGGTCAAAATGTTACACTCTTTTCGGTTCAGTTCTCATTTGCCAAGTGTGAAAAGCAAAAAAACCTTCGTTTCGACCGGGTGACCCACGACACCTCTCCGCTGTCAGCAAAATTGACGGGGTCCGATAGGGCCGATGCCTGCCGGGGTCGCGGATTGTTCGAAAGAGTTACCGTGGCCCTGGCGCACAGGCAACTGAAGGAACACGGGTGGGTTTTAGTCAGTAAGAGTCTGACACGCCCTTCCGCTCCACCCAAAGGGTCATTCGATGATTTCCCACCCAAAAAAAAGGGCACCGTGTGCTCTTTTATGTACCAAAGATTTGTGGATAATGAAACGACTGGTTGTTTAAATTGGTCAACATGTACTTTTTTTTTTTGTAATTATTAGCGGCGTTACTTCAGCAGTGCCCACTTTATAGGAAGCGGCCTTTATCCAGCACACGTAGAATGACCACCATAGAAACGGATTTTGTCGACGAAAGAATAGACAAAATAACAGATTATTGACAGATTTCTAAAGAAATCTTTCTACAATCTGTAATTTTGTCTATTCTTCCGTATCTACGGTGGTCAAGCTACGCGTGCTAGTAAACTATAGTGGGGTTCAAATAAAAGACTCAGATCAATAAATAATACAAGTATATAGTAATTGTACAGAATAGTCGCACTCGATACATTACGAAGTCACCGAAGTACATCAGTTGGGTCTTAGTTTAATACATAATATACATTAGTATACCAACCACATCTATGTACACTCAAGGAAATTCATTTTTTAAGCAAATTGACACCCTACGTCAATTTTTATAATAGCCATTTCATCCAGCTATTAAAAAAATATTTGAACTTAGAATATTTCCTGGAGAATTCTAGTTGGTAGTCAGTAGTCAATTTGCTAACCAAATAATTTACCTGACTTTTCTACGTAGTACAGAACCCCGGCGTCAATTTTTAGAGCAATTTATCTCTTAATCAGTCAATGTACAGTCATGGACGGAGATAAGTATCCAACTCTCTAAATGTTTACTTAGTAAGGTGTATACTTATCTTGGTGACCGACTGCACATGAATAATTTTCCTACAGTACCTGCGCAGACACATCAAGACACGACGTTCAACAAACACGAACTTTGTCTGAAACTCGATGTGTCATATTGACGAATAAATACTGTACTTCAATGTGTCCGTTTATAAGTAGTACATAGATGTGGAAATTAAGTATCGTCAAAATTTAGAATAAAATAAAATCCAGTCTCTTGCAGGTGGGAATTAAGCTTACGAAATTCGCGGGCGCGCTCCAAGTGTGTCACTTTATAAGTTAATGTCTCAGAGTGTAAATACTTCTCTATAGTAAAAGTGATGGAACTTACACCCTCGGATTGTATTGTTAACGATAGTATAGACTTAATTACTTGATAAGTTTCAAGATTTTTCTAAATCTTAAGATTCATCATCACACATTCCGTGTTCACGTGCGACAAAGATCGCACGTACGAGCGTTTTTGCCGGCTCCCGGTGACACGTACAGCGGTGCTATTCTCCAAGGATACAGTCTTGCGCGCAGCGCTGCCGCAGCGATGAAACAAGTTGTTTCGCCGCTGTTTCGTCGCTGCGACAGCGCTGCACGCAAGGCTGTATCCTTAGAGAATAGCACCGCAGATGACGCCTCTAGCCGAATCATATCGCTTATTTAACAGCGTAATAAGACAGTTCGTTTTTTACTTAAAGCTAGCTACCGTTAACAATGCCCGCACAAAACAAATAACTCTAAAACAATCGGTAAAATCAATTAAATCAGTCTAATTAGTTTCACTTAAATATAATTATGATAGCACTAGACGCACACACTAAACATTTGAACCAACATTGGACACACTCCTGGCCCAGAAGTGTCACAAATGTTGGACTATTGTCAAAAATACTGAACAAATGACCAACACCAACGTTTGATTCTTACTAACAATATTGGTTGCGTCGGTTCCAATGTTTGGCGTGTGCATCATGACATTAGTGGAAGTTTTAGTAGTTCGGAAGTACATAATAATATTAATATTTGAGGAAGTTTGGTACAGTCACGCTGAGAGCCGGAAGACGGGTTTAAAAAAAAAAAAGTTAACGCAAATATCTACGCCATCCCGTTTAATCTTGTATTTAATACTTCGACGACAATCAAAGGCAAAAATATATGTACGGTCACCAAAAGTTATAAGTAATCAGGGTTTTCGGATATAGTTGAAGTTTATTAAGAAACCGATGGATGTTTTTGAATAAAATTAATTTAATGAATAGAAAACAAACAGGTAATTTATCAAATTTAATTTAATTCGAAAACATCCATCAGTTTCTTAGTAAACTTCAAGTATATCCGACGACCCTGGTTACTTATCTCTTTTGTTGACTACACTTTAGAATTTTGTTAGATGCATACATATTTTTGCCCTTGACTGCACATGACTCAGTGATGTAAAATAAAAATGGACTTAATATCAATAACACTGACAATTAGGTATTTTAAACATTAAATCCCTCTTTTTATTTCTCCATCATAATTTCTATACAAAATTTTTGTAAGCATACATTAAAATCTACCCGCTTTCTATCTCCCCCGCTCCCCGCTGTCACTGTGACCACACCTCAAGTCTACATAATCAATTCGAGTGCAATTCCTTACAGTGGTAGGGCCTAACTTCACCGCCAATCCAAACTAATATACACTCTATAACTCAAGCCATAGAGTTTAAAATCCCACAACGCAATACAGGACTTATGACGTTTGAAGCAAGACCCTATGGGAACTTATATGTATAATAATATACTTACAAATCGGTACAGGACTATTTACAAATAGGTATAATTATAAGAAAATGCGAGTTAACGCCACGATACGAGCCAAATTACAAAATTTTTACAAAAAATTTTTTGCGTCTTCAGACCAGTAGAAAATTCCTTAAGTACCGTCAAACGGAGTGAACAGGGATGCAGGGGTGAATCGAGATGAAACTTTAAATGGGATTTTAACATTGAAATAATACAGTTTGTTGCCAGAAAGGACTCTGTGTTTACTGTATTATAATTAACGATTAAGTGCCCTTGTTGGCAACAAACTATATTATTTCAGTGTAACAATCCCTTTTAAAGTTTCGTTCCGATTCACTCCTACATCCCTATTCGCCCCGTTTGACGGTACTTAAAATCTTGAATATCTTAGAGACTAATCATACTTCATCAATTCGTTGCGTAAATATATTTTTTATAAGTTAGTAAAAGTAGCTATGTAACTAGTGTGAATAGTCCTTAAGATATTTGCAGAAACTTTTTCTCATTATGATGAAAACTATAGTCGATAAATATTTTTTTCCAATTAACTTTAGGCGAATTTCCACAATCAAGGTGAATCTTCAGTTGTAGCCCGCCAAATTCGTCAAACTTTGGAAATTTGTTCCACCTAAGAATTTTTCAGAATATTTCATATGAAAATTCTTAGGTGGAACAAATTTCCAAAGTTTTACGATTGATATGAAATTGATGATTATTATTCAGTAAATATATCATTCCTACAGTCGCGAATCGCATTTTGATCAACATACGACGTAAAACAGAGCTGCATTTTGCAAAAAAAAAAAATGAATTTGGCGGGCTACAGCTGAGGATTCACTCTAAACTGAACGCGGTCAGCAAATCTAAACCGCTTTAACCCTTTAACGGGCAGTACGAAGTACGTAGTTTTTTTTTTTTTTGTTTTAATGAGTGTTGACGTAGTTAGAGGCCCCTACAAAACATTTCTGCACAATTCCTCCCCCTAGATATCCCTATTTACTTTTATGGGGGGTGGCAATATATTTGTTTTGTAATTTTTATGTACGTAGATTAAAAATATTATTCTGCCACATCGATTACGCGCCGGATTCAAAATACCGCTGTGGCAAATATTTTGCCAACGCTCGTGAGGGTACTAGGGTACTAGGGTACTAGGGTACTAAGGGTAAAGAGCTGTCAGTGTCGTCATTTATGTGGAATATTGACACTAAGCTCTCAAACGCGGTTTAAATGCTGATCACGTTCAATTTCCTCGATGAAATTCGCCCTTATTGGCATAGTTTAAAATCTCTGTATTTAAAACACATTTAAATACATTGCGTGCACTGACTGGACAGGTCCACTCACTCTTGTGTGGTTCTTTTCTCAAAAGACCATTTCAGACACCAATCGACATGGTCTTCACATGATCTGACCAAGATTATGTCTGGACTTTAAGAGACTGTGACCTCTGAGTTTGTTTCGGCCTTTCTTCTCAGAGTCGCCAGATAGGAAACACCGACCTCATCTAGTTTCAAAAATATGATTGACGTGTAAGTGGTTGTACAAAAATCATTTATCATTAGTTTGCTTGACTATAGTAAGTTATCTTCACAACATAAATACATTGTTTTTACTGATCTGAAGCCACTAACAACAACTTGTGAACAAACGTGAGTGCTAGGTCGGCGACACACTAACGGGACCTCTCATCAAAAGACCAATTCTACTACTTCAAAATGTTAAAATTCAATTCGCAATCCCATCACAGCGATAATCATGTCAAAAATTTAGGTAAAGGTAGGATGGCCGTTTTGGTATCCGAAAACTAATAACAACGATTAAAAATAATAAAATTTATACACAGTTTTAAAGGTCTAATTATGTAGAATAATTGTTGCTAAGGGGGATAGTCTTAGGCCCGTATTACAGAACGTCACTCAATACCCAAGCATTACTTAAAACTAGTTTCAACCAATCAAATGGCTTGAATCTGGTTTTAAGTAATGCTTGAGTATTGAGTGACGTTCTGTAATACGGGCCTTAGTTCGCTGTCCGTGCAGAGATATACAACCTTAGCAAATAATACGATTGATAGAAAAATGTTGATGTTAAAGGTTGTCTATCTCTGCACGGAAAGCGAACTGAGACTGTCTCCCTTAATGACTATTGTTCTACAAAATTAGACCTTTAAATCTGTATATAAATTATTTTTATTGGTTTCTATTGGTTTTCGAATACCAGCTTCCACACATTTTTGCCCATCTGAGTTTCTTTTGACACTTTTATAAATTTATTTCAACTTCTCGCACATAATTCGCGTCCAATACAATAACACATTCAGGGTGCTGATGGGGTTGCCCCGATACTGCAGCGCATCAGGGATGTTTGCTGAAGCTCACGTAGACTCTTTCTACACGGTGTTGCGGAAAAGGTGCGCATCCTTGGTCCGTGGGGTACGGGGCAGCGCCAACAGCATCCTGTCTATGATTGCAAGTAGGCTTGATTGTGTGTTTGTGAACCACTGCTGCAAGGTTTCGGCTGGGCCTGTCACCTTGCAGCAATGATGTCACAATCTGTTTTCTGTTTTGTTTTGTTTGTAAGTGTACTACTAACATAGTTTGTAAGTATATTGTTACTGACACTATGAGTCCTGTTGCTCGAAATAAATGATTTATTATTATTATAAGGTACAAAGGCGGAATTAATGCCTTTGCCATTCTCTACCAGTCAACCAAGGGTGCTGAAGAGATAAGATGGCAGGTGCTCTGTTTGAGAGGACATAATAATAATACACACATTGAGACTGAGCTTAAAAAGTGAATTTTCTCATCTTGCAAAAACGAGAATTACCTCAGTTGCGGTATGTCGCGTCAGTGTGTCAGCCTCCTAATATTATCAAAATACGTGTCGTGTATGAATTGTCAAATTTACAAATATATACTTAAATAGTATCAAAAGATTTTTACAATAATTTACTTAAGGTATGCAAGAGCGACTGTTTAGTAAAAGGGGGTATAAATTTATTCTATACCTAGAGAAAATTATGAAAAAACATTGTTTTAGACGATTTTAGATCGTGAGGATGACGTCACCAATATAACAACATAACATCACGCCTGTAAACCCCGAAAGGCTAGGCAGAGGTGTACTTACACCTACATTTCGCCAGTTATCTTTCAGTCCCAAGTAAAAGCGGGCAAGCCTATTGCCATCAACCGGGCACAAATCCAGACTCCGGGCTGCTACTGAGAAATTTGTAACAGTAAAAGCCAGTAACAGTTTGCCCGACCCGAAAATCGAACCCAGGACCTCATGGACTCTTTCGAGTACTAGATCAACGAGGTATATAATATCTAAAATTTTAAATACATTTTTTTACTATTTCTACATTGACGAAGGAGCGTTCGAAGTTATCATCTTCGTCGCTCAAATATGGAATTATTTTACAGCCTATAAATGTATTTACAGGCAAAATATAAACTTATGCTAGGGCAAAATCAAGGAACCGAATATTCAAATTTTACAGTTCAGGTAATTAATTTGTTAAAATAAGCAAATTGACACCCTACGTCAATTTGCCGAGTTAAATAGCCATTTCATACAATGGGGGCTATCGTTTTTGTGCTCACCAGTTGGCGCCACTGGTGAGTAAGGTCCTGTTGCAGTACTTTTATTTGATGTTTGGATATGTTTAAGTACCCATAAATTCTTATTATGTTTATTTTATTACATTCTAAAACTTCAAATGAATATTTAGATTATAATGTTCCTAAAATTGACTAGCATGAAGCAGCAAATCTTATTCTTTCTTCAAGTGCTACGAAATTAGATCCTATTTTTTTACTTAATATCTTAAGCCATAATTAATCAGAAATGGCACAAGCATTACAACAATTATGAATCATTCGTTAAAATCCGTGATAAAAATCCTGCAAACAATGAACGTTCAGTACATATTTTGACATCTAGAGACCTTACTCCACACGAACGCCTCTAGCGGCAAACTCAAGCGCAGTAGCCCTCATTGTCAAAGAACGACAGTTATAACTTGATTATACGGACAATTTCAGTTGGTAGTCAATTTGCTTTATAAGTAATTTCCTTGACTTTACATAAGTATACTTCCGATATTTGACAAATAAGTCGGACATACTTATTTTGAATTTACAAATTTTCGACGAAACCTTAGTATGCAATACAGACGTTATGTTGTTGTAAATTAATAATGATTGATATTGGTGATGTCACCAACCGTCTCGCAACCTATCTACTTACAATACTTATGTATAACGTTACTGACTAGCTCTTTACAGACACATATACAGCGAGCCTAACTTTACGTACAAAATTATATATCTCATCGGCTTAGGCGAGTCACTAGTCGACCATAAACTTGAATTCAGAATCTTAGTTAAACGTGACTAAGTTCAAATTCCATTGCAACCAAAATGTTGAGTTTTTTTTTTACAAAATAATGGTCATTAAAAAATCAACTTTGACTAAATTAAAGTAAAGTCGAAAGTTGAATGGCAATGAAATATAAATACCTAAGATTCTGAATTTAATTGTAGCTAGTTACTATATTTAAATTCAGAATCTGAGATTATTTAGATTTCGAACACGTCATACATGACAAAGTTTCCATAGCAACCAAAATTTTAGAACGCTTTTTTACAAAATTACGGTCATTCAAAAATCTACTTTGACTGCATATTGCTAAAGTAGAAAGTTGAATGGCTCAACTAATGTTCTAAATTCAAGTATAGTGATTAGTAAGCTAGTTGACAGTTGAGCGAAGTAGGCCGAGTCTTAAGGAATATAGTCATCTTGAGCGAGTTCTAGTGAAAACAGATTTGATTGAGTTTTTCTTAGAACAGATAAAAAATCAAGTAAATCTGTAATCAGTCTAAGATGTAGTAATTTGTAAATAATTGGTATGTTGCTGACTGCATTGTAGCATCCATACCAAATGGATTTTTTTTCCATAGAAACTGTTTACTACAAACACCATCCTGGTACAACCAAAATGATTTCATTTTTTTATACTCCATTTTGGTTGCAATGTCACGTGCCTGTATACAGGTTGTAGTGGTGCTGCGCGAATGTGACTCTTATGACCAGGGATGTTGCGGATATTCGCATTCGCATCGATTTAGACATCTGCTTCCGCATCCGCAATCAAATTGGGTGACGCCTGCCGCGAGGATGTGCTGTTTGACCAATAGCAGTGAAGATTTCGGTGACAAGATCTGACGCGTTTGTTATTGTTAATGATTTGTTTCTCGTAAATCAATCATAACGTGTTTAGTTTCGCCTAATTTATGAATATTTAAGTTTTTGAGTGTTATTGTGAGTATACATTGAGTATTGTGTGTTAAGAGCGGCCAACCCGTCATGCTTTTCATACAAACGCTCGTACGTAATTATAGCGTTGTAACACAACTTTCATGGAAATTTTTGAACTAATAGGTATCTTGTGAACTTTATCTAGGTTTCTATGCAAGTAAAAATCTAATTTTAGAGAAACAAATTCAGTATAAGCCTCCAAAAATCTGCTTTTTTGTACAAGTTTTACTTGAACTTTGGCCGTTCATAATGTACTCATTAATTGTAAAAGTAAAGAAAACATCTTCACAGAAACCTCGCACAGGTAATGGAGATTCTAAACGATAAACACTTTTTCCAAAAACTTGCAAGGCTTTTTAAAAAACACCTATTTCCTGGAACAAGTTTTGTGAAATCTTTGCGCGCCAATTTTCGTTCGATGTTATCGCGTTCTCACTCTTGCTTCTTTTTCAAACATTACGTTGGATGAAACAACAAGCTTTTCAATCGTGCTCGCGTTGATGATAGACGGACCGGAAAGGGCCCTCTTAAGCGAGTTTTCTTGTTTTAATAGTATATTGGACAAGTGAATTTACTGTCACCTACCAACATTGTGAGGTTTTCTTCACCCATACGAAGTCTCTTTAAAAAAAAAAACTCGAGATCTGTATCCGCGGATGTGAGCCTTCAAAAATCCGGATCCATATCCGCGGCTGTCAAAAAATCTGCATCCGCAACATCCTTGCTTTTGACATTATCATGAATGATTGTCGCGCGTTCGTGAGATGAAACATCTGTATACTTAGACTAATTACGTGTTTCCAACCGCTATGTAAGTCTAGTTGACCGATAGTACGTAGGATGACAATAAAGATATGTTACACTGCAGTCAGCGACAACCTTTAGCAATTATGACAGTCAAAATAATTAGAAAAATGTATACTTACACTAGAAGGTATATTAACTAAAACTAAGTTTATATACATAATATACTAGTACATAAGATCACAATGTACATATAATCCAATTATATCAAATTTTCTGACCATATAAACAAAAAAAACACGTGTGGCACTCGGGGACTGCCGCGGTAAAGCCATTGCATAGCATTTTTTATCAACTTATGTAATTATAATTATTTATTTATGCAGTATTTTTTTTTCTTTGATATTAATTCAAGTACAGTCGTACCATATACATACACGTTAAGCGAACGCTCGGCCGAGCTACATGGTAGGCGGAGTGGGGGGTGTTAGGTTTTATTTTCGTTACGGAATTTCTTGATTCAGTCGCCGCGCTCAAAGCCCGCGATAAAAGCTATGCAATAGCTTAAAAAATATATTGTGATATTTTAATATACAGGCTGGTTTTTTATGTTTTTCATAGCGCTCTGTTCACCAAACTCAAGATCTGTATTTCTACCTGTGTTAACAAATAAAAGTGATTTGATTTGATTTGATTTGATTTATGTCAGTTCAGATCCTTAAACACCTTGTATAATGTCACGTAAAATTTAGTGTCATAATTCCACAGTATTTTTTTATTTATTTTGTCAGAAAAATCGATAAAAAATAACTATATAGTTACAAGAAAAGGCAGTGCTGACAAATTCGTGTCAAAATCATTAGTTTTAAATTTATATTAATTAAAATTAAGTTGTCAGATGGCACAGGGACGAAGTAAACATATCATTTAGTTAAAGTTTTCTTATACAAAAATTTACTAAATTAATAAAAATGTATAATTCTTTACATATTTCTTTAAATAAAGTATATTTGTGTATTTTTGTTCAAAGTCTATAAGAATAAAAATCATTTAAAATAATAAAGCTGCTATAATGTCATATTTGTCTATAAAACATATTTGTTTTTCTTTCTTTCTAAAAAAACAAATTTCATTTCGAAGTTCATTGCGTTGTTTGTTTTCTCATCATTTGATAATCTTTACGAAACCGCAATGTATCTAATGTACAGTCACATGCATAAATAGCTTACATTTACGTGAAATTAAGAAGTAATTTTCTTGTGAATTAACGATTGCAACACTAAGAGAAAATACCTCTTTCATTATACTATGGTTTCGAAAATGCTATGTTCGCAATACCATAAAATTTCTATCAATATTCTACGAGAAAATTGCTTTTAAATCTTGCGTAAATACATACATAAACTCACACCTTCTTCCCATGGGGGTAGGCAGAAACTACAGAACGTCACCTGCTACGATCCTTACATACTTCTGCTACGTTTACGTTCATACCGCTAGATTGTACGTCTGAACTTCGAAGTTTAAAATATCGATGTTTTTAATTGAGAATGTTCATAATCGCGATGTACGGAACTTCGAAAGAATGTTATACTGAACTTCAAAGTTTGAATAGACATTCTTTCGAAGTTCCTTACATCGCGATTAAGAACATTCTCAATTAAATACATCGATATTTTAAATTTCGAAGTTTAGATGTACATTCATACCGCTGGTCATACACGCGTGCCGGTTGCGAGTAATACGCACCTGACCTTGCGTAAATGTAAGGTATTTATGCCTTTGGCTGTACCAAGAAATCCAAACGATTCGTACTGATCTGTCATCTTAGTACAAATTTAAAACTTTTTATTGTGCAAACATTTTTCTTTACATTACCAAGTTTGAACCATCAACACATCCAATTATCTTCAAAACCCAGCAATGGACATAAAATACAACATTTCTTTATCACTTCTTATTATAATAAAACTCCTTGACTATGTCCAATCAATTCGTT
Organism: Dryobotodes eremita; assembly: GCA_917490735.1. Classification (NCBI taxonomy): domain Eukaryota; kingdom Metazoa; phylum Arthropoda; class Insecta; order Lepidoptera; family Noctuidae; genus Dryobotodes; species Dryobotodes eremita. The sequence goes on from OU823270.1 coordinate 12,639,075, forward strand.
TGCGTCACAATCTATCATTAATGATTATAGTGCAATCATTTAAGTCACAATTTTGTTCACCTGGAATTACTTAGGTAGGTACCTAATTCCAATAACGTCTTTGTGTCATTATTTTGAAGTGAAAAGTTCTTTAGGTGCTTTGAGCGATTTTTGGTAGGGGACAATCTTATGGGTTCGCGTCTTCGACATGCTTATGTTGACGGTATATATGTACCTATGCATAGCTTTTCCTTTCTGTCGACAGTCTCCATGGCTGCCCTTTATTTATGACACTGATATTTGTGAAGAGGCACTGCATTGATGTAGGAGGGACTACACAGATTGACCCGCAAGTATTGGATCAAATGTAGCGGGTAGGTAGCTCACTAGATTTCCAACAAATAATTCGAATATTTAAAAAAAACCGGTATAATTTTTTTATTGAAGACACAATGTTTCTCGAATTTCACCATTTTCTCTACCAGAATTCAGCTTTTTTAATGCTGTCGTTGGAAATGATAACATTTTTAGGGATGATTTTTGTTAAACATTTCTAAATAGCTTACTAATGTAATAAGATACCATTTTTGTAAATAAAGTTTTATTTGCTTTAGAGAAAAAAAACTTGAATTGGAAACCTTTTATTTAACGCGAAAAGGCCAAAATTGAAAAAGAATCTTTTCAAATTAGTTATTGGAAATCAGGTGAGCTGTCTACCCATTACGTTGGATCCATAATTTACGGAACACCCTGTATAGATAATGAGAGATCCTCTAAAAACTAAAATTGCGAATCCCATTTCAAGAAATGTTATTTGTTCCAATAAAAGAACTGCTCTACTTTTCATATTACGAAGTCGTTAGAGGTTCTAATTACAACCCGTTTGTGTGTGTTTGCGTCGTGTGCATGCAATATGCAATAGAGGGGAGTGTACAATTTTAGCTTAGACAATCTCTTCTACGTTTCACTACGTTTCGCACAAAGCTTATTAGTAAAAGGGAACGCACAATATACGCTGTTTCTCTCCCTCATTATAACGAATTGTTACTCCGAGATTGACGACCAGAAATATAGCATAATAGTCTTAGGGCGATTTGGTCACTCAGGTCCTTAGTACTGATCCTAACAACGCGACACGACGGCGAGTCACATAGGTCCTCAATGCCATTAAGTCCTAATACCAGAAGCGGGATCGCTCTTGGTCTTCAATACCTACAGGCACAAGAGCCCGGGTCTTCAATACCGACACCGCCAAGACTTCAGGGCTTCAACACCTGCAGGTACGTCCCCAGGTCCTAAACAACGACACCACAAAGACTCCAGTTACTCAATACCAGTAGGTACAAGTCAACGGATACGCAATACCGGCAAGTACGAGTCCCCAGGTCCTCAATACCGGCAAGAGCACGTGGCGTCCCCGGCCAGCACGAGGCAGTCCTGGCTGGCGCGCGGCGCGCGGCAGGCGGCGGGGCGCGGCCGCGGGCGCCGCTAGCAGTGGAACTGCTGCTGCGTGATGGCCGACAGGTCCTTCATCAGCCCCTCCAGGTTCTGCATCTCGCGGTGCAGCCGCTCCGTGCTGCGGGAGGGCGTGAGGGGCTCCAACTCTTCGGCACAGTGGGAAACTACGCCTCCTGAAATTATTAGAAAATGTTATGTAAAGAAAAGAAAGAAAAATTATTTATTCTACACAAACAACACGCACATTTAAGAAAAACGTGTGGTGTCGGGGGAACCCCGTCTGAAACGAAGTTCAAAATTAAAATCCAAGATAGCAGCTGAGAAAATGTAAAAATAACGAAATATTAAAAAAAAAATCGCATCCTCCATCTTGGATTTTCATTTTGACCCCGCTATTGGCTTTACCGCCCTAGAAAACCATAAAAACAACACCCATGATGAATGTTTTTAAATGTTCGCAGCCGCAATCTTGGATTTTCATGTTGACCTCATTATCGGCTTTAGCACCCTCGAAAACCATGAAAACTATCTCTCTCTCTGTCTCTTTTTAATAAAAAGTCGCATGGAAGAGAATTTTTGTTACGTGACGACTTGTAAAGGATGGATTTTTGAGATGGAGCAGCAAGGGCAGCTACCTTAACCGTTGTAGCTACAGGAAAACGGTCTTAGGAGATTTTAGTTAACTTTTTGAGAAAATGTTGTTGCATTCACAGATTTTGAAAAAAAGGCAATTTTCACAAAGTTTTTTTTTATGCCAGTCTATCATGTTTCACATAAGGATTAAAAACCTCTATCGGACCAACTGAGGTTTGAGTACTAGAAAAGCCAGAAATCGGACGGACCGGACCGGACGCTCTCAATCGACCGGAACGAAACGGTCTGCACCAAGTGCAAAGGCAACTGATAGAAATTCGACGACAGACGAAACACGAAGTTTGCCGAGGGCCATAAAGAAAATAGTTGTTCTGTAAGTATGTTGACTCTATAGTAATCTAATAACACAGTAGTATGCTCACCGAGCTGCAATCTGTTGGGTATGTGTCCGGGCGACGAGCTCGCGCTCTTCTTGTAAGGCGACGTCTCTCTCACACTACCTGAGAGTGAAAAGGATAGCAACTTTAGTTTACGAACACAGTTGGGCTTAGGCGTCAAAGACAATCATATGTACAGTCGGGAAACGAATTGTTAAGCAAATTGGACTAATACATTTTATTTTCCGTAGAATATATTGAAGCTTCAATATCTGTCTGTGAATTAAATATTTCCATGACTTTACAAAGCATACAAAAATGTATGAAGACGTCTGACAACTGAGATTTCAATTAAGACAAAAATTGTGTTTAAATATAATTCGAAACGATTATTTATGTAATACCATAGGTGATGTGTCTTTTTGTGATCACATAAATATTTACGTTTGAGTGCATTATTTAACTCATTTTTTTAGGAAATAGTTGTGAATAATTATTTTATTATAAATATTTTCATACCTCTAGAGTGTGAATGTGTCGGCGTGGAGTGATCACTGGCGTTATCGCTGAGCGTGAAGCTGTGCAGCGGCGCAGGCGCAGCGTGGTGCGCGCGGCGCTGCAGGGACCCGCCCGCGCTGGGCCCGCCCAGCCCGTGCGGCCCGGGGCCCGCGCCTGCCTCGCTGCTTAGCGAGTCGCGACTACGAAATAATAGTATAAATTAGTATAGTTAAAGTAAAAAAAACCGGACTTGTGCGATTTGAACTCGCGTGGAGGAGGGTTCCGTTAGATAAATATGTTACCCACCAAAAACATATCATCCAAAAATTAACATTGTATCCTTTTTGAAAATTAGATAAGAATTATTAGCTCACAATTACATAGTTTATTTAAATTATGAAAATAATCTGAGTTTCTTCTTCGTTGTTGTGTTGTAGTACATTCTCATTTCAGGAGTTTGGTAAAGTTACTAAGTTTATTTTTGGTTGCTGTTTTTATTTATTTATTTATTGAAATGTCCCTTACAACTATTATTACAGGTGTATACCTATTTTCTTTTTTTTTTGGGTGGGAAATCATCAAATGACTTCTCCCGCTCTGGGCGGAGCGGAAGGGCGTGTCAGAATTTTACTGACTAAAAGCCACCCATGTTCCTTCAGTTACCTGTGCGCCAAGGCCACGGTAACTCTTTAGAACAATCCGCGACCCCGGCAGACAGGTGTATACCTAATGCGATAGCGTAGTCTTAAAATTGACTTACTTACAATTTAAAACTATGAAAAACGTAAAAAACTAGTATTACTTGTAATAACATCTAAATATAATAAATACTTTACTAAGTTCCCTAAATATAAAAAAACACAATATTTAAAATATGTAAAATATGTATTTGTTTACCGTTATTTTCTAGGGCTCTTTGTGCTGTGAGAGACCTTTGCTATACAGGGTGGCAGGAACATGGACCCGCAATCTGTTACCATGGATTCAGTACATGATTGAAAACGCTGCGTAAATTTTTTTTGTTGGTTATAAAAAAAATCTGCTGTTTACAACAAAAGTGCAATACCTACGCGGTCAAAATGTATGGAACAGCAATTTTCTTTTTATAACCGACGAAAAATTTGAACGCAGAAGGTCCAGAATCGTGTGCTGAACCCATGGTAGCAGTATGCGCGGCGATGTCCCTGCCACCCTGCCACCAATAGAGATATGAGGAACAGGGTGTAAAGTTCACTCAAACCTCCATAGAAAAGGGAGGATCCTCTGACCAGACGTGTGTTGTGTCTGGTGGGCAACTGCCCCACTGTTGATGTCAGGACGTTGTATATATGCTAGTTGCGCGGTAAACTCTGCTTGCGCGATGCAGGATTTTGCGTGACGTCAGTGTGACGTGTAGCTCGCATGTGGCGTTTGTAGATGGCCGCTACAGACCAATTAAGTAAAATTATTATTATGAATATACAAAAGAGAAACTCACTGTGTATAGTGCCCCAGCGGCTCGTACGCCACATAGTGCCCCCTCTCCCTCGCCGCGCACGCGTAGATGTCCCCGCCCGGCCCCACCACGGGGCCCAGCGGGCCGCCCGCGCCGCACGCCGCGCCCAGCGGGCACGAGCCCGACCCGCCTGTAGCACAAACATTACATATTATGATAGATTTAAAATCTTAATATTAATATACAAAGATGGTGCAAAATCAAGTACCACGGAATCTAATCCAGGTCGCTGCTTTGTGACCATTAGACCGACGAGGTATTAGGGCTAAAAGGACACCAAACCATTGCTCCCTATTTAGCTTTCATATTTAACACCAGTGTAGACCAAGGAGTTTTTCCGGATCTTTTGAAACACAGTAAAGTAGTTCCGTTGTTCAAATCCGGTGATAGTAAAGAACCCAACAATTATAGGCCTGTGTCAATTCTGCCAGTTCTCAGTAAGGTGTTTGAAAAGTTAATGCTTAATCAAATGTTACGTCACTTTAATAAAAATTCCATCTTTCATGAACAACAGTACGGTTTCACCAAAGGGCGCTGTACCACTGACGCTGGTGTCACCCTACTAAAGAACATTTTTAACGCCTGGGAAGGAGCACAGGATGCCATTGGAATCTTTTGCGACCTCTCTAAGGCGTTCGATTGCGTAAACCATGAGACACTTCTGCTGAAACTAGAGCACTATGGAATTAGGAATACAGCTCTTGATCTACTAAGGTCATACCTGAAAGATAGAAAGGTTAAAGTTCAAGTAAACGGCATGAACTCATTAGGGTCTGAAATGACAATGGGCGTTCCTCAAGGTTCGATATTGGGTCCATTCCTCTTTTTAGTTTACATTAATGATTCACCCCAATTACTGCAGAATCAACCGAAGATGGTGTTATTTGCAGATGACACATCCTTGATCTTTAAAGTAGACCGACGGTCACAAAATCTTGACGATGTAAATAACTCTATTCTTCAGGTCCAAGAGTGGTTTATGGTAAATAATTTGGTACTCAATGAAACAAAAACCAAATGCATTAGATTTAAATTACCTAATGTTAGAAGTTGCGAATGTGACATCATATTGAATGGAGAAAAACTAGAATTTATTAATCAGACGGTTTTCCTGGGAATCACGCTAGACGAGAAATTGCAATGGGGACCCCATATAACATCGCTTGCGGGGCGGTTAAGCTCGGCCGCTTATGCTGTTAGGAAGATAAGACAGTTAACAGATGTAGAAACCGCACGTTTGGTTTATTTTAGCTACTTCCACAGCATTATGTCATATGGCATTTTACTGTGGGGTCGGGCTGCTGACATTGAATCCATTTTCATTTCGCAAAAGAGAGCTGTCAGGGCCATTTACAATCTATGTCGTCGCGAATCTCTTAGGGAACTATTTAAAAAGATTATTTATTTATTATTTATTTATTTTATTATTTATGTACACACAGTAAAATAGATACAGATACGGCATATTAGTATTAAGTACAAAGGTACTGCTTATTTCTTAAGAAATTTCTTCCAGCAGACCTGCGAAAGGAGAAATGAAAAAGAAATGTAGACAATAGTGTGTGAGAACAAGAAGAGAAGAATTTGATTTGTGACGTCTTAAACTAGAATATTAAATATACTTACATATAATGCAAAATAAAAATAACATATACTCAAATAAATACATAATGCTAAAATAAATAAACGTATATATATAAATATATAAAATTCTCACAGTTAAAAGGAAAGGTAATGCTCTTTTACTCGGTATTTGAAATGAGAAATAGATTTTAAATCTCGAATGCTAGGCGGAAGTGAGTTCCACAATCTTACAGCATGAACAGAGAAGGAATAAGAATAGTAGCTGGTTTTATGAGGATGGGATTTAAGAAGGGATCTAAGATGTGATCTACACGGTGCGTCGCGAGGGCGTGCGTAAGAAAAACGCTCACGCAGATAGGAAGGATAAGATGGGTTGTGTAAGATGTTGAAGAGGAGACATAAAATCCGAGTGTTCCTGCGTAAGCGGATCGGGAGCCACTTGAGTTCCTTGCGAAGGTGAGAAACATGGTCATATTTTCGCAGACCGAAAACAAAGCGAATGCACAAGTTTTGCAAGCGCTCAAGCTTGTTTAATAGCTCCTCAGTAGCATCCAAGTAGCAGGCGTCGGCATAATCTATAATCGGCTGAATAAGTGTCTGTGCCAAAGAAATTTTAGTCTTCAAGGGCAGTAGACTTTGAAGGCATTTCAGCGAATGAAATGAAAAATGTACCTTTCGACTGACCTCATTGACCTGAGCACGCCACGAAAGATTGGAGTCGATAATTACACCCAAGTCTTTGGCTGTTTCGGTATAGTCAATTTGAACACCACCGAGATATAAAGGCATCAGAGATGCAACATCAGCCGCATTGCGAACGAATCTGCTGCCTATGTATATTATGACGGTACCTTGTCAATTCATTTATGAAAATATTATGTATGTAAGAAAAAATCTACATCTTTTTAATAAAATAAGTGATAGACATAATTTTAATACTAGAAATAAAGATAAAATAGATCAACCATTTTTTAGATTATCTAAAGTACATACATCTTTTTTGGGGTACTGTGTTAAATGTTACAACAAAATACCTTGTGACATATTGCAATTAAATGAAAGAAAATTTAAAACTCATATAAAAAGTACACTTTGTAAACAAGCATATTACAAATTAGAGGATTATATCCTAGATAAGAATGCTTGGAAACATGCTGGTCCTGCTCCATAGGACAATCTAGAGTCTAGACAAAATCAAACTGGTTGCTAATTTAATTGTATAATTTATAATTTTTATGACATTGATTGTTACATTATGTACTTAACTACTTTAACTCACACACTAAATTATTACTTGTTAAAATTTTGGAAACATCATCTACTTTTCAATATTTGTAAATATGTGAGCACCATGTATCTATCACATAATTAATTTGCCTGCCTTTGCATTATATTTAATTCTTTTTACCTATTGTGGTATAGTAGTTTTATTCTAGGTGCATCGTCTTCACATATGATTACATAATTAATGTGAACTTACATAATATTGTAAAATATTTTAAAAGAGTAACGGTGGAGTTTCTTGCCCATTCTTTTCCATACGAAACTACCTTTTGGAAGGGGCAACTAGAATCAATTCTATTTTTTTGTAAATTTTGACGTTCAAAGGTGCCTTTTATGTGCCTATTTGAAATAAATGATTTGACTTTGAAAAGAAAAGCCCTTCGAAGAATTTCAATACTAAGAGTTTTTTTATCCTTTTCTTCTTGTACCGTCAAACGGGGTGAATAGGGATTCAGGGGTGATTCGAGGCGAAACTTTAAAAGGGATTTTAACATTGAAATAATATAGTCTGTTGCCAAAAAGGACTCTAATGTGTTTACTGTATTATAATTAACGATTAAGTGCCCTTGTTGGCAACAAACTATGTTATTTAAATTTTAAAATCCCTTTTGAAGTTTCGTCTCGTTCACCCCTGCATCCCTATTCACCCCGTTTGACGGTATTGGTAGGTGAGTTTTACTTATACTACGAGATACGTGTGACCCCACGCAAGGTAAAAATAATACAGATATAATGTAGTCAAAGAGGGCACGGATATTTAAAAATAATTGAATTAGAAAGAGAAAAACAATAGTGTTAAAGTAGGATAGATTTGTTTTTGTTCAAATAAGAGGCAGTCAAATAATGATATTGCCTACGATAAAAAAGCATGTTGTATAGGCTAGAGAGATAACCTGTTTTATTAATTACACTGAATACGAGATATTCGACCGTCGTATAAGTTAGATAGTCGGGTATCATGTCCATAAGAAGAATATACGTAGGCGTGATGCCTGTGGCGTGCGACGCCTCGTATATGCTGCCAAAAATAGACTGTATCCGCCGGATATTCACATAGTATCCGGCCGCATAGTAAAAGAAAGGGCCAGATATATGTATAAGTAAAATAATGGCTCTGTGTTTGTAATCCAATCATTCATGTTCTGTTATAGCTGTTGGTTCTCCTGTACATAAATAAATAGACAGAGTAAAGTACAAGCTACGTACAGGGCGCGGGCGGCGGGTGCAGCGGCGCCAGCGAGGCCAGCGAGGCCTGCGGCGAGCCCAGCGGGGCCACGCCCGCCAGCAGGGGCGTGCTCTGTGGGGGAGGGGGGTTAAATTACAACAACACGTAAATAATCCGGTCGGACCACGCTGTGAAGGATGACGGATTTCGTAATTAGGATGAATATTTCCGCGTACACAGTATAGAATTTATCGACCGCAAAAATAAGTCTGTAATAAATTTATTTATTTTCAACAAAATTACATTACGAGTACTATGAAATTAGTTAAAAAATACAATTTATACGTAAGTACTCAAAATTACAAGAATTTACAAGTTTATTTGAATATTAAACAAACAAACTATAAATGTATTTTCTAAACCAAATATCACACTGTATTTTCAAACTGTATGTTTTTGGATAAATAAAGATTTTATTATTATTATTATTATTTATTACTAACGTGCATTGTTCAACCCTTAGAAGAGTCATACGCATAAATAATAAGTAGTAAAAACATGGGAAGCAGTACGTACTCGTACCTGGTCGGGGTGCGGCATGCGCGCGTGCGCACGTCGCTCGCACGTGCTGGCGCAGCTCACGCCGCCCACGCCCACACCCACACCCATGCCTGTCATCGCTGGGGAGTAGAATAGTTATGTTAGTATACATACATAATTAGGTATATGAGGGACACTCTGAAGAGTCTATACTCCATTTGAAATAAGATTAGAAATTTAAATATACGTTTTTTACAGTCTGGTCAATCGAATTTGACTTTAATTTTTTCTTCAATCAATTACGGATTATGTTTTAAGAGTTCGACATCGATCAACCGCCATCTAAAGTCGTGGTAGTGTAGTTAGGTACTGTGCTAAAAGGCTCTTTCGACTCCTGGATGAAATTGACAAGGGGGTGTTGTTGGTCAACATTAGAATAGAATAGTATAATATTTATTTGCTTAAACAATGGTATAAAAATATGGTAAAACAAAAAAAAAAAAATACAGGAGCATACATGTTTTTGCGTAACTGTCATAAGCGTACAAATTTTCACAAGCATATTTAAAAAAAAAAACAAAGAAGTCTTTGTCACTATAAAAAACTATGACTACACAAACATTCATGCAGTTTATTTTTAAATAATCTCATATTTAATGTCTTGAGAATACTTGGTATTTTATTATATATACGTACAAACATAGATATACAACTTTTATTGTATTTACCATTATAGTAAATTTATCACAGAAATTGTATTAAAAAACAAGATGGCGGCGTAAGTTCCGATTTTGGCCACGCGCAGCAAGATCTTTGTGCCGTTGTAAGTGCGAAAAAAGAAGCGAAAATAAAAACAAAGTAGGTCTGTCCTCACGTTTGGGCATGTACTCGCAGGCGTCGCAGCGCTCGGCGCGCCGCCACAGCTCGGCGGGCGACGCGCGCAGCACGGCCGTGTCGTCGCTGCCGGCCGCCGACGCCGAGCGGGACTCTGCGCCCGGGGACGGTAAGCGCAAATCATAAGGAAAAAGCGTTCTACTGTGTGTACGATATTTTACAACAGAATGTTGGGATCATACGTCAACATACCACTGTCATACGGTTCAAAACAAATGCAGTATTAAGCCAAGTGCACATTTCAGCCGCAACGCATTTTCATACAAAAAGGTGCGGTGCAGCCTGCCTGTAATGTGCGTTGGTTCATAGAAAGTATACAAAAGTTATGGAGGATGCGGTGCGGCCCGCACCAATCTGCGTTATCCTTTAAACTATCATTGATAGCAACATTGTACAGTAAAATATCGTATCGTTCAACGCCGGTGTGAACGCGGGCCAAGTGTATGACACATCTACGGAAAATTCGACGCGAAACGTCTATCAGACGAAAATTAACGTGTAATTTTCGACATGTTGTGTCATGGAAACTGAATATGTCGAAGCGAACAGTCAATGAATGAACATGTTAAGCACCTTATTGTTCATTTTCACTTGCAATCTTAATGACAGTTCAAAAAGGTGAGATGCTGCAGGAAAGTAATGAAATGAAATTTATTTGCAAAAATTTGTAGTACATTTAGGTATTCTTTTTAACAGTGTCTAAAACAATTCGCTAAACCTAGCATGCAAAATTATTGTTACATTAATTAAATATATAAAGCTAATAAAATTGGTACATAAATCATAGTTATTAAACTTAAAATGTCAAATATATATTTGTCAAATTATAGTAGTAAGATGTAAGTGTGAATCTTTGAAGTCTAAATACTCATTGACAGAATATAATGTTTTATCTATAAGCCATTTTGATTGATAGTTCTCTATACGATTTTGGTAGTTTATTAAATACTAGCTTTTGCCCGCGGCTTCGCTCGCGTTAATTTAGAATTTGACAATCAATTCGGGTTGTTCGGGGAATTAAAGTTAGGAGGAAGAAAAACCGGTCTATCGACACTTTAGACTCGCAAAATGTATTAGGTACTTAACTAAAGTTTCTATAATAATATAATTCAATCACGATTCGAAAGACACGTGGCGCCATCTATTATCGTAAGAACGTTATTGTTGTTTTCCTCGGGAACAGTAATTTTTTTTTTGATAAAAGGTACTTTATGTCCGTTTCTGTACACCTGACAACGTATATGCAAAATTATAGGATGATCGGTTCAGTGGTTTAGGCGTGAAAAGGTAACAAACAAACTTACTTTCGCATTTATAATTTATTAGTTAGGAAGTTAGCATTCTTATAACCATTGGAAGGCAACTTCTGTGATATAAATGGCTTTTCATTGGAGGAATAATTAATCTATCCGGATATCTTGTCTTAAACTTTAGTGTCTCCAAGACGTTGAAATAAGTCAGAGTGCATTTTGACAAAACAGCATTGAACAGTTAATATTTTTAAATCTTTAAAAAGAGGTTTACACGAATATAATAATACAATGGTGGTACATCACATGCGTGTGTAAATTGCTTAACATTTTCGCTCGTTGACCGTATATTGAAAACATCGAGCTACACTAATGTATTTTCCGTAGATGTGTCGCCAGACAAAGGGATGTGCCTCTAGAGTTCATTGAGTACCGTGAATATGACCATATGATAATGCAAATGATAAACAAAAACTAAAAAATATGGATAATAAAATGAATGGGACTTTACTACTTAATGTATATTGTTTTTGTAGTCACTTACCAAAGTTTTACTAATCGTGATGTGTAGCGTAGCCAATTAATGACGTAATTCGCTCATTTGGAGAAACATCGACGTAACTAGTGCTTTAAAAAAATTACAGGAGAGTGATTTAAAGTAAATCACTTTTTTTTGTAATGGGTTACCGTCTCTTTCTAAAATGTTAATAAATCCCAATACATATTAAATATTTCTCGCCTTTGCTCCTCTGAAAATTTGTGCGAGCACAAAATATATCGATAACTCATTTTTGGGAAAAAATACATTTACGTCAATGTTTCTCCAAATGAGCGATATGTAGTTACTTACCGTCTTAAGTTGTTACATAGTTACTGTGCTTATGTACTAAGATAATGTGACTCACCGACATAGGTAGGTACATGGTGCCTGCGGTCGAGCGAGGCGGGCGGCGGGGGGGCGTGCCTGGCCGGCTCGTACTCCGCGGGGGGGGCGCGGGCTAGTGTGAGGGTGGACGACATCAGTGACTCACCGACATAGGTAGGTACATGGTGCCTGCGGTCGAGCGAGGCGGGCGGCGGGGGGGCGTGCCTGGCCGGCTCGTACTCCGCGGGGGGGGCGCGGGCTAGTGTGAGGGTGGACGACATCAGTGACTCACCGACATAGGTAGGTACATGGTGCCTGCGGTCGAGCGAGGCGGGCGGCGGGGGGGCGTGCCTGGCCGGCTCGTACTCCGCGGGGGGGGCGCGGGCTAGTGTGAGGGTGGACGACATCAGTGACTCACCGACATAGGTAGGTACATGGTGCCTGCGGTCGAGCGAGGCGGGCGGCGGGGGGGCGTGCCTGGCCGGCTCGTACTCCGCGGGGGGGGCGCGGGCTAGTGTGAGGGTGGACGACATCAGTGACTCACCGACATAGGTAGGTACATGGTGCCTGCGGTCGAGCGAGGCGGGCGGCGGGGGGGCGTGCCTGGCCGGCTCGTACTCCGCGGGGGGGGCGCGGGCTAGTGTGAGGGTGGACGACATCAGTGACTCACCGACATAGGTAGGTACATGGTGCCTGCGGTCGAGCGAGGCGGGCGGCGGGGGGGCGTGCCTGGCCGGCTCGTACTCCGCGGGGGGGGGCGCGGGCTAGTGTGAGGGTGGACGACATCAGTGACTCACCGACATAGGTAGGTACATGGTGCCTGCGGTCGAGCGAGGCGGGCGGCGGGGGGGCGTGCCTGGCCGGCTCGTACTCCGCGGGGGGGGGCGCGGGCTAGTGTGAGGGTGGACGACATCAGTGACTCACCGACATAGGTAGGTACATGGTGCCTGCGGTCGAGCGAGGCGGGCGGCGGGGGGGCGTGCCTGGCCGGCTCGTACTCCGCGGGGGGGGCGCGGGCTAGTGTGAGGGTGGACGACATCAGTGACTCACCGACATAGGTAGGTACATGGTGCCTGCGGTCGAGCGAGGCGGGCGGCGGGGGGGCGTGCCTGGCCGGCTCGTACTCCGCGGGGGGGGCGCGGGCTAGTGTGAGGGTGGACGACATCAGTGACTCACCGACATAGGTAGGTACATGGTGCCTGCGGTCGAGCGAGGCGGGCGGCGGGGGGGCGTGCCTGGCCGGCTCGTACTCCGCGGGGGGGGCGCGGGCTAGTGTGAGGGTGGACGACATCAGTGACTCACCGACATAGGTAGGTACATGGTGCCTGCGGTCGAGCGAGGCGGGCGGCGGGGGGGCGTGCCTGGCCGGCTCGTACTCCGCGGGGGGGGCGCGGGCTAGTGTGAGGGTGGACGACATCAGTGACTCACCGACATAGGTAGGTACATGGTGCCTGCGGTCGAGCGAGGCGGGCGGCGGGGGGGGCGTGCCTGGCCGGCTCGTACTCCGCGGGGGGGGGCGCGGGCTAGTGTGAGGGTGGACGACATCAGTGACTCACCGACATAGGTAGGTACATGGTGCCTGCGGTCGAGCGAGGCGGGCGGCGGGGGGGCGTGCCTGGCCGGCTCGTACTCCGCGGGGGGGGCGCGGGCTAGTGTGAGGGTGGACGACATCAGTGACTCACCGACATAGGTAGGTACATGGTGCCTGCGGTCGAGCGAGGCGGGCGGCGGGGGGGCGTGCCTGGCCGGCTCGTACTCCGCGGGGGGGGCGCGGGCTAGTGTGAGGGTGGACGACATCAGTGACTCACCGACATAGGTAGGTACATGGTGCCTGCGGTCGAGCGAGGCGGGCGGCGGGGGGGCGTGCCTGGCCGGCTCGTACTCCGCGGGGGGGGCGCGGGCTAGTGTGAGGGTGGACGACATCAGTGACTCACCGACATAGGTAGGTACATGGTGCCTGCGGTCGAGCGAGGCGGGCGGCGGGGGGGGCGTGCCTGGCCGGCTCGTACTCCGCGGGGGGGGCGCGGGCTAGTGTGAGGGTGGACGACATCAGTGACTCACCGACATAGGTAGGTACATGGTGCCTGCGGTCGAGCGAGGCGGGCGGCGGGGGGGCGTGCCTGGCCGGCTCGTACTCCGCGGGGGGGGCGCGGGCTAGTGTGAGGGTGGACGACATCAGTGACTCACCGACATAGGTAGGTACATGGTGCCTGCGGTCGAGCGAGGCGGGCGGCGGGGGGGCGTGCCTGGCCGGCTCGTACTCCGCGGGGGGGGCGCGGGCTAGTGTGAGGGTGGACGACATCAGTGACTCACCGACATAGGTAGGTACATGGTGCCTGCGGTCGAGCGAGGCGGGCGGCGGGGGGGCGTGCCTGGCCGGCTCGTACTCCGCGGGGGGGGCGCGGGCTAGTGTGAGGGTGGACGACATCAGTGACTCACCGACATAGGTAGGTACATGGTGCCTGCGGTCGAGCGAGGCGGGCGGCGGGGGGGGCGTGCCTGGCCGGCTCGTACTCCGCGGGGGGGGCGCGGGCTAGTGTGAGGGTGGACGACATCAGTGACTCACCGACATAGGTAGGTACATGGTGCCTGCGGTCGAGCGAGGCGGGCGGCGGGGGGGCGTGCCTGGCCGGCTCGTACTCCGCGGGGGGGGCGCGGGCTAGTGTGAGGGTGGACGACATCAGTGACTCACCGACATAGGTAGGTACATGGTGCCTGCGGTCGAGCGAGGCGGGCGGCGGGGGGGCGTGCCTGGCCGGCTCGTACTCCGCGGGGGGGGCGCGGGCTAGTGTGAGGGTGGACGACATCAGTGACTCACCGACATAGGTAGGTACATGGTGCCTGCGGTCGAGCGAGGCGGGCGGCGGGGGGGCGTGCCTGGCCGGCTCGTACTCCGCGGGGGGGGCGCGGGCTAGTGTGAGGGTGGACGACATCAGTGACTCACCGACATAGGTAGGTACATGGTGCCTGCGGTCGAGCGAGGCGGGCGGCGGGGGGGCGTGCCTGGCCGGCTCGTACTCCGCGGGGGGGGCGCGGGCTAGTGTGAGGGTGGACGACATCAGTGACTCACCGACATAGGTAGGTACATGGTGCCTGCGGTCGAGCGAGGCGGGCGGCGGGGGGGCGTGCCTGGCCGGCTCGTACTCCGCGGGGGGGGCGCGGGCTAGTGTGAGGGTGGACGACATCAGCGCGCCGCCCTCCACGCTGCCCGCTGATACTGGGGAGGTAATATGCATCATTAGAGTCTGTTCACTTAGAGTCAACCGCACGTTATTTGAAGGATGAAAGCCTCCCTTAAGCCCGGTTGCACCACAAATAACTGAATACCTTTAGCAGAAAAAATATTTAAAACATCGTTCTGTTTCTGTCAATCGATGGACGATGACAGAGACAGTATGATGTTTTGAATATGTTTATCGTTAAACGCATTCAGTGATTTGTGGTACAAACGAGCTTAAGACTATGACATAAATGCGGTGTCAAAGTCAAATTGTTAAAATGGACGCGGACGTGCTGTTCACTGACGCAAAAAAATCCAAAATAAATAAAGCTGTTCAAAGAAAGTTTTTCCGAAAAAAAGCATTGACTGTGTAGTCAATAACCAAATTTTAAAGATTCTTTTTTTCTGTTAATTTTTGTTTTAATGAGCGTACTCTTACTAGCGGAGCTGTGCAGCGACTTATCCATGTGTTTGAGTTCCATCTGGTCGTGGTGGATCCACAGGTCTGGTGGTTTGATGACCGCAGAGGCTGATGACTTCTGGTACGTGCTAGAACGAAAAAAAAATAATGTTAGGAAAAAATTATAATGGTAGATTTTTTTTTACAAAATTGCAGAAAGATACCAAAATGGTAGAATATTATAGTAGAAAAATACCAAAACGGTAGAAAAAATCCTCAATAAAGTAATTGTCCCGATAGAAGCCATACTTTTTTTTTAATGAAAATTTTAGGTATCTGGCTACCTATTACAATTAAATACTTCCAGCCAGCACTGCGCACGCGCCGCCCGCGCTGGGGCACAGTACTACTGGTGACGTACCTGGTGTCGGGCGACAGCGGCGGCGTGGAGCGGCGACAGCACAGCGACAGCGCCAGCGCGGCCGCCAGCGCCAGCACTGCGCACGCGCCGCCCGCGCTGGCCCACAGCCACGCAGACGTCGCGCTGGCCAGACCACCGCCTTCACCTGAATCTGGACCAGCATCACAATATCACATCACATCTGTAGTGGGTACGGGGACCTTCAGGGGCTATCAATATGAGGATATGCAAAATGACTGATTTAATGAATCTGTCACTGACAGCTGTCACTCACATGACACTGACAGCTGTCACTCACATGACACTGACAGCTGTCACTCACATGACACTAACAACTGTCAGTGACATGACATTCGATACAGTAACAGAAAGGCGCATTCAGTATGTAACCCATATATCACCGTCTGTGTATATGGGGACTCCCAAAGGCGTAGGCTGAGGTGTGCAGTACCTATGACCCACATTTCCAAAGTGTGGATCATAGGAAAACACTGGCCGACCTAGCAATTGAACCCAAAGCTCCTCGCTAATTGGACACACTTGCAACCGCTAGACCAATGGATTAGCCCCTATTACATAACTGGCAAAATGGGGTTGGCGGATACAAGCGTAATGTAATGTTGTGTTAAACTCAAACTCAAAGCATTTATTTCAAATAAACCAATTACAGGCACTTTTGAAGTTTCAAGGGGTCGGTCAGTCAGAAAGATGAAGCTAGTTGCCCATTCCAAAGCGTAGTAGGTACCTATGGAGAAGAACAGCAGTTATATCAGTACGAGTATGTACTTGTACTCACCCATAGACGTCGTGTAAGTGACCGGCGCACAGAAGGGGCCGAGCCCCTTGCTGTTCCTTGCTTGTAACTTGAACAGGTACGTGGTCCGTGCGCGTAGTCTCTCCACACGGGCTCGTGTCCGTTCTCCTATGGCCGCCACGGCCGTCCACTCCTCGTTGCCAGAGGAACCTGACGCGCCGCCGGACCGGGATATCGCGTACATTATTACGTAGCCTGGGGGGTGGAGAGTTCAGCAATCAGTTGGAAGTAGGGTTTTGTAAACACAGTCAGACCACCTATGGGAGATATTGGTAAAATGCGAGTACATTTTATTATTATTTATAATTATATTTTTTTTTTATTATGACATTTCAGCTCGTCAGATACTGTGACTGTGACAAATGTGCATGGCAAAAATCATTATTATAATATTATGTCACCGCAAAGAGCGGTTGCCCGAATAATTCTAAGAGTGATGAACGATTGCCTGAATAATTCTTTGGCCAATGAACGCTTGACTGAATAATTATTTGACCGATGAACTCTTGACTAAATAATTCTTTGACCGATGTACGCTTGACTGAATAATTCTTTGACTAATGAACGCTTGACTGAATAATTCTTTGACCGATGAACGCTTGACTGAATAATTCTTTGACCGATTAACGCTTGACTGAATAATTCTTTGACCAATGAATGCTTGACTGCATAATTCTTTGACCGATAAACTCTTGACTGAATAATTATTTAACCGATGAACGCTTGACTGAATAATTCATTGACCGATGAACGCTTGACTGAATAACTCTTTCTTCAGGTGTGCCACACTATACATACCAGTAACAAGTCCGTTAGGCTTGGCGGGCGGCTGCCAGCTGAGGTCCACGGCGCGCGCGGGCGAGGCCGGGGGCGGCGCGGGGGAGGGGCGCAGCTCGCGCGGCGCGGACGCGGGCGGGGCCTCCAGGGTGGTGTTCGACACTAGCATGGACCACGCTGACTCACGGCCACCTTCGAAATGGAACATACAATTATTTTCAAAAGCCATCACAGTAAGGGTCACAGGGGGCAACTGAAACCGCGGTCAACCGACGTCATTCGAACATATTTTAAACATTGTTAAAAATATCAAAGAACCGAGAAGTTAGTAGGTCAGGTCCCACCAGCAAGCATAGAATTTCTACAATAACATTTGATGATATGTCTGCGGTCTGGTTGCAGTCTATAGTAAGAGATTGAAACTTCACGTCGTCAAAAATTTACTTTTCTTAAGACGGCGCACACGGGTCCACTAGCGCCACTCCTTTAAAATAATATTATCTCGTGACTGAGAATGAATTTTGAATAACGGCTCAATAAGCACCCTCGGTAAGTGAGTCTAGAATTTTCTAATAACTTTTATAAACTATCATATTGAGACTCGAAGCAACAAAATTTGATTTAAAGAAAAGCGGCCATATTTCTCTAGATCGTATTTTGTTGCTGGTAAAAGGTGATAAGACTGTCAGTAATAACAATTGCGCTTATACCGGTAATATCAAAAATATTTGAGAAAATTATTTATAACTGTATGGATTCCTTCTTCACCAAACACAACATCTTAGTAAAGGAACAAAAAGGCTTTAGAAAAACAAATTCATTAACTTGTCTTTAAATGACTTCCTTAATATTATAAAGAGAGATATCGATCAAAGAGTTCCCACTCGAGAGCGCTATATTTATGGACATGACGTAAGCCTTTGATCTAGTCGATCATAATAATTTGTTAGAAAAACTAAGTGCTTACGGAATAAGGGGAAACGCACATTCTCTTATAAAATCCTACCTTGACAATAGAACACAGTGTAAGGAATTTAGACGAATTTGCAAAAAGGATAAAAAAGAATATAAATACATTTCAGCAAAACGTAAAATCACATTTGGCGTGCCACAAGGCAGCGTATTAGGCCCACCATTGTTTTTAGTCTATATAAATGACTTTCCAAAACACGTCACTTTTCTTATGGTTATTTTTGCCGATGACAGCACTTGAATTATTAGGCATGATGATTTAAATAGAAACTATGAAAGTGACATAAAAATGCATTACAACAATCAATTACTTGGATTGAACAAAATAATTGAATTCTTAATTTAAATAAAACTAAAATCATGCAGTTTCGACAAAGAATTGCCACTCCTGACATCAATCTATCTTTTAATAATAATATAATTGAAGAAGTAGGATATATTACATTTTTGTAGGATTGACAATAGACTCTAAACTGACGTGGAAAGAACATGCATCGATCCTAATTACAAAATTGAACAGGTTTGCCTTTGCTCTTTATAAACTCGGCAAAATAGTAAATCAGGCGGCCGTCGTAACCACGTATTATGACTACGTAGATTCCATATAACATTACGGAGTTATTTTCTGGGCACGTTCCTGTGAAAAGCTTGAAATTTTTAAATCACTAAAGAGGTGCATTGGGGCCTCAATGTAATCTTAAATCAACAGAAAGTTGCAAACCGCATTTTATCTCCTTAAAACTACTAAAGTTACCTTGTCTTTACATATACGAGACCGCTTTGTTCGTAAAGAAAAACGGTGATTTATTAAAAAATGGTTCAGAACAAAACAAAACAAAGCTATCGATCCATAAGACCAACATATCGACATGAATTATGCCTAAGAAGTTCAAAAACCGCCCTCACGCACAAGAGCATACTTTGCATGGCTCCAAATGACATAAAAGATTTACACTTGACACAATTTAAACGTAAACTAAATAAAATTTTAATAGACAAATGCTGCTACGAATTCCTAGTTGGCAAAATTCGATGTGACTGACCATTTTATGTATTTATGTTTTAATTTAATATTCATATACATATGTCTATAAATTTATTGCAATATATTATATCTTGTATTTAAATTTCTATAGATATTAATTACTTCATTATGTTTCATGTAGATAATGTTTAACATAATTTCTAATATTGTAATTTAACAATGCATGCCTTTATAGGGTAGATTTTTGAGCTGCTATAAAATATTTTTAAGATCCTCTTGTATCCCCAAAAATCGCATTAATAAAAAACTTTGACTTTGAACTTTGACTTTGACTCCATGTAAAATATTGGTATTCAGATGCATCCGGTTAGACTGCAAGCAGGCAGATGACCATGATAATTTTAAAGAGTGTCCGTGGAGTTTCTTACTCTTCTCTTCTTCTTCTTCTCCATAGGAACCCACTACGCTTTGGAAAGGACTACCGGCCTGCATCATTCTGACTGACAGACGCCTTGACAGTTCAAAAGTCCCTGTAATTGATTTAATTGAAATAAATTCGAAGACTTTACCTTTGATCAGCTTGACAGCGAACTCGTACTGTGTGAACGGCTTGAGTTCGTCCAACATACAGTTTAGGTCGGTCGCGTTGAACGTGCGCACGCGCCCGCCGGTCGACGACCAGCGCACCACGTAGCGACGACCGTCTGTCGCTGTCTGGAATCATACATTAGGTAGAGTAGTTGAGATATTCTGAGTTAAAGTTACGCAGTCGTCTAAGTTGGTCTTGTTTCATGAGCAGTTAAGACCAAAAATATGTATGTTTGCACAAAAAAAAAGATTATCTAAATTATGAGGTTAGCAGACAGAATCTTTTGTCTCAATCTTTTATACCGGAAAAAGTGCCAGGCACGAACCGCTTGCTAATTAATATATATAGGTCGGAAATACGTTAAATCAATCGTTTGACTTTGACTATTCGGGATGCCAGCGCCACCAGGTGGCGCTCGACAGAGTCTATAACATGCGCTTGACCAGAGTAAAAGCAGAGTTTGTTGTTAGCGGTTAAGCAGTGAACACGTTTAGAATCTGTCGCGCGTTCCGTATAGTTGTGTGGTGTACCTACAGTGTGAGAATTGCTAGTGTGATTAATTTTTTCGTAAATTATAACTTGATTTGAACTGCAAACGGTTTTGGAGTCCCTCTCTTGTTCAACAATCAGCCAACCTTTATTTAATTCGAGAAAAAATATTTTTCTGGGTTCAGAATTATCTTTAGACAAATTTCTGGATAAAAAGTCTGCATGGGCCATTTTTTTTCTATTGCGTAAAAATCAACACTTCCCATAGTACGTCCACAGTAGTTAAAATATGGCTGATAATAACGAGAGAGACGTACCTTCTCCGTCAAATGTATCACGTCCTGTTTTACGCTAACGTTTTTAAGCTACGCTTGTATTTATACTACATTATTTTAGTAAACAATATAATGACTTAGTTTAGAAGCTTTAATTTCCATTTTTTATTATAGCCAATACAGTCCAGTACTCATTATAAACTCCATCTCGCTTACTACTATAGAGGTATGAGGAACAGGGTGTAAAGTTCACTTATCCTCCATAGAAAGGGGGGATCTTCCGACCAGACGGGTGTCGTGTCTGGTTGGACGTTGTATATATTCTAGTCGTGCGGTAAACTCTGCTTGCGCGATGCAGGATTTTGCGTGACGTCAGTGTGACGCGTAGTTCGCATGTGGCGATGTAGATGCCGCCACACTACTAACTCAATAGACTTACTAAGAGGGCAGAAGACCTGTTCGCTTCAGTTTGTGTAATACTTCAACATTTGAAACAATACTTTAACGTGAAAAAATCATACAATTGCAAAAAAAAAAAATACATTAATTAGGAAAGTTTGAAGTGATTCGCATCCAATAACTCTATAATGTATGATAATATGTATGTAGACGCAACACAGACGGGTTGCCATCATAAGTCCCTCGATCACCAACTAGATATCACCAAATAGATTCGACGGCACGGTTGGCGCTGTGTTTAAGCGATTGACTGCTGGGCTGTGTATCGCGGGTTCGATTCCCGCACGGAACAAATATTTGTAAGACCTACAAGTAGTTATTCCGGGTCTGGCTGTTTGTGTATGTGAGTTTAAATGTTTGTAAACGCACCCACAATACAGGAGAAATTCCTAGTGTGGGGCAAAGTCCAAAAAAAAAAAAAAAGGTATGAACGTGAGTATGTCTGAAATTGGTGCAATTCTTAGGTACTTGATTTTACATATTGATAAAATAACATTTAATAATGCTGTTACTCACTTGCCCTTTCGGCAGCGTGGGGTCTGTCCAGTACACGACTGCAGTAGTTCCGCTCAGCATTATGACCTGCACACGAATACAAACGGAATTTGAAACAAACAAATGTACCTTTAAAATATACAGGTTGGAAGTTTAAACATGGATATTTTTAGGAGTTGGAATTAACGCAGGTTTTAACTGAACTATTTGGTTAACCTCCGGATTTTTTCTTCTGGGGTTATCTGAAGAGTCGGGTGTACAACAGTAATCCGTTAACCATATCTAAATTGAAGGAAAACATTAAACAAGAAATCAACAACATTCCTACTCAACTTCTGAGGCGCATTTTCATGAATGTTAGAGATCGCTTTAAAGAGTATCAGAGCTACGAAGGACGACATTTGAATAATCTTCAGTTTCTGATTTTGTTATTTAACGTGTATATATAAATATATTTGTAAATTTTTTATGCATCTACATTAGTTAGTTTTTTTATGAGACTTTTTTCTGTATAATCAAATAAAAAATATGAATTTTATAATTTCAAGATCAAACACAAATGGGGTTGTATCAAAAACGAACAATACCCTGTAAAATCATCGATAAACGCCACGTTTGTGAAGTTTTACCAACTTATTAGATACCCTGTTTGAAAAATCTAACTTGAGCGTTGACCCAAGAACAACTAAGGTAAAGTGTATTCAAATCCTTGTTTCCAATTGACGTTATTTCCATTTAAGCTAACAATAACTTTATGAAAGTATAAATTAAGTTGGTAGTTTAATGAGTAGTACTAATAAGGAAACATCATAAAAATAAATTGAAATTGGAACACAAAATGAACTTTATGAAAGTGGTTTTCCCATAAACACATATTTGTTTACACGTTAGGAAACTAAAATGCGAACACAGTACAGCTACATACCTTCACCCCCACCGGCGGTATGAGCGGCGGCGGCTCGTCCTCGTCCGTTTCGTCCTCGTCCTCGTCGTCGGGCTCGTCCTCGTCATCGGCGGGTGGTTTAGTGCGCACGGTGGCGTATACTGCGGGGCCTAGGCCGCGGGAGTTTGATGCGCGTAAGGAGATGACGTATTCGGAATTCGACTCTGAAAAGGAATGGAACAAAGTTAGCACGTTGAGATAATACTGCAATAAAAACGAAAAAACAAACACATTTTTACAGTCAAGGTTGAGTTATCACTGGGGCGAGTTTTTAAGGGTCAAGTTGTTACGAGGCTAACTATTAGGGTCGATTTGATATAGGGCTTAGTTGTCGGAGTCGAGTTGTCATTGGGGCGAGTTATCATAGGGTCAAGTTTTAACAATGGTAAGTATTGTAGTCGAGATGTCATAGGGATGATATATGACAGGGGGTGAGTCATCATTGGGTCGATATATCACGGGGGTGAGTTGTCAGTGTCAAGTTTTCGAGGTCGAGTTGTCAGCGTCCAGCATTACACCACTGACCCAGCGCCCGGATGACGTGCGAGTGCAGGTGCGCGGGCAGCTCCCTGGCCGCGTCGTCGGGCACGCCGAGCCCCCAGCCCAGCACGTAGCCGCGCACCACCACGCCGCCGTCGTCTTCGCCCCACCACACTGAGATCCAGTCGCGGCCTGCGCGGGCTACATGAGAGATAACATATTTTTAAATGGCAAACAAAATTAATACTTTTTGGAACATCTTGTATAATTTTCGGTTTTCAAACTTTATTTTCAAAGCATAAAGTTGAAAATCTATTAAAGGAATTTGACAACAATGCGACTTAGCGACCTATTTTTGTCGCTGTCTAATGTCGAGACTGTAGGGCCAGAAAAACTCTCTTAGACCATTTACGCTAAGAATTGCAACGCGCTTAATAATAACTGTAAACAGAATATTTTTGAAAAAAGTCATGGTTGCGAGGGGAACGAGTCTGACGCCGAAAAAAATTTTTTTTTTTTTTTTCCTTTGTGTGTTTATCTGGATATATGTTTTGGATTACCACAAAAACGGCTGAACGGATTTGGATAAAATTTGGCACACAGATAGTTTATAACCTGGATTAACACATAGGGTACTTTAAATAGTAGTACCCCAGTAGTACGTTCCCGTAGGATATTTTTCGACATCCACGCGGGCGAAGCCGCGAGCAAAAGCTAGTAAAATAATAAATAAATTCATAATGATCGCAAATAATGCTCGGGCCGGAAGTTCTGAACACCGTGGTGACTGTATACCACGTAGGTAAACCTCAGGTGGCCCGGTAACGTTATGAGGAGGCACAGCTCACTCGTCCTGGCGAATCTTGGAGCGTCCTTTGTCCCAGCAGTCTCTTTCGGAATAGCGATGCTATGAATATGTACACGTACTTGTGAGCGGCGGCGGTGCGGGAGGCACTCTGCTCTCGTCCAGTTCCTGTCGCTGAGTGGACGCGGTCACCCACTCACTGAACGGACCAGAACCGTTCGCGTTGATGGCGCACACGCGGATCTGGGGAAGTGTGTAAATTTTGGGAAACGTCATTTTAAATTACGGTAGATCGCAGAGTAAAAAAAATTCGGCGTTTGACTTGATCACTGGTTTTAATAGCTCGTGGATCTATTTTTTTATTTACTTGCTGCCTCTCCGCGGTTTTACCAGCATGGGGATTCCAACAGAAATCGCAAAGCCATCGAGTCTCTAAGTATTGCAATGTCGCAAGTCTGTCTGTATTAAAATATTTAGTTAGCGATCTCGACAATTGATCATTTCTTATTCTTGCCTGAGCAACCGGCAGCAAGTTCATCATGCCCCCTCAGATGTCACTGCTTGCGGTAGCGTCGGGGGTCGGGTTGCCTCCTTCCCTCAAATATTGAGAGGGGGTAGTGGCTGATCTTTCAAATCTTTGCGTTATGCTCGTGAACGGGCGCTGCTTGTGGTGACAAGTCGTCTTGCTGACCATGGTTTTGTTATTTAACTGTTTATTTATTTCACTTCGATGGTCCTAGTTTATCGTTTGTAAATTCGATTTACAGCTATGTGAACATAATTCAGCATTGTATATGTAAGCTGTCAAGCCATTTATGCCTGGAGGCTTTTATTTAGGTATTGAGTTTTGTTTACTTTTTGCTTGAGTATATTTTTCATTGTCATTGTTGGTATATAGGTGTGGCTAGCTGACATATGGCAAACAATTTAATTTAAAATTCTGTGTCTTATAAAGTTAATTACTTTGCATACATATGTTAACGCCATCTATTGGCGGAAAGACGACGACACGTGGAACCCTCTAGCGTCGAGTAGACGGAGGCTTGGCGGAAGAGGAGTGAGCGATAGTGACGCACGGGGAGCGCTGATTAGTCGTCGCCGAAGAACCTTTGAGAATACTCGATTCTTTCGTTCCACGGATCAACAGTTCGACACAAAGAAAAAGATGGTAGTCGGTCCACCATCACAATTTTATTCTCATATGTATATTCCATAATGAACGCCTAAAACCCGTACAAATAAAAGGACAGTTCATTGAAGAAGCCTGACCCTCAAAACCCACAAACACCTACTATTGAATAGAATCAAGTTCTTCTAACTGAACAGACAGTGGTACTGCTGAATAGTTTGTTACGTCATTTATTCCCAGCTAAAGCACTAGGAAGTGGCGGAGGGCAGGCGTTTTGGGGGACTGTCTTATGTAATTTTGACGTTCGAAAAGTGCTGATTCTCAGCCTAATTTGAATAAATGACTTTTGATTTTAATTTTAAGCAAAATATCACGATAATTCGTCTTCTGTTCCAACGTAAAAGAAAGACGAACCAACGAACACACTTTTGCGTTAACATAAAAATACTTGATTAGAGGTAGACTAATTTTTTCATCTAAAAACAACCCAGATTTATTTATTAAAACTTTTTGTACATAAAAATTCTACAAAGGCGGAGTTAATGCCTTAGGCCATTGTACACGCCACGGTTTATTTATTTATTTATTAGGTATCAGCAACAAAGGTTACACATATCTTTATATATATAAAAATTACGTGTCACGTTGTTTGTCTAAAACTACTGAACCGATTTTAAATTTGATTTGCACACCGTGTGCAATTTGATCCAACTTGAAAGATAGGATAGCTTACATCTCAATTTATAGTCGCAATATTATTTTATTGCAAATTATTTGTCTATTATTTGACAGTCACCATTATCTGTTAGCTCCAAACGATTCTAACAGATGGCGATATCTGTTGACTGGATTGAGTAAGTAGTCAATAGATGGCGCTATGTTAAAAATACAAACGTTTCATATAAGCTACAATTTAATAGCATAACCACCACGTGTTGCTGAGGCTAAGGTATAACCTAGATTTATTTTGTAATAAACTAAATACAGTGAAATAATATTATAAAGAGAAAATATATGATTGTTTGTTTGTATTGAGTAGGCTCCGAAACTACTGAACCGATTTCAAAAATTCTTTCAATGTTGGGAAGCTACACTATCTCTGGGTGACATAGCATAGGCTATATTATATTATGCTTTGCTACCCAGGCGAAGCCGGGCGGGTCGCTAGTACAATATAAATTACAATAATAAAATTGGTTCTTTTACGTGTGCTCCTTCAATTACAGGAGACCACAGCATGCACTTAATAAAACTAGGTGTAAACACGATACAAATAAAAAATAAATGATGAAAGAAAAAAAAAACATTTCAAGAGAATTATCATTTCATTTAGATTACAATGGTGTAAACAGGATAAAAATAAAATAGAGAAAATAAATTATTGAATTTGAGGAAAAAAATAAATAAAAAAATTACATGTAATTATTGAGCGTTCATATTACATTTGTTTAGTATAATAATAATTATAATTATTCTACATTTGCTGATTATTGGAGACAGGTAACATAGTTACATACTTGGTTATTTTGTAGTGGTTTTCTTACGGTACGGCGTATAAACCGTGCCGTGGTAAAAACGTGTTTGTCAATAAGCTTCCATAGTGATCCATGCAACACTGATGACCGTGCTGCCTACACACGGCGAATAAACCGTGGTTTTTCACGGCAAGAAAAACGTGTAGGTACAAAGGGCCTTTGACTTTCTTTACCTGTGCACGACACCATAAGGTAGCGGATTGTGACAGTGCCCTATGTACTCGTAATAACACTATGTACAATATTTTAACTTAAAATGCTTAGTTATCAGTGATTTATGTGTGATTTATGTGTGTAAATACTAGATTATAATGTGAACTTAACGTCTCTGTTGATGATACCAGACTGATAGCAAATTAGAGGTACTCGTAGACTAAGAAAATCTAGGTTTGTCAATTAAATTATGTGATAATTTAGTAGTGTTAGGTAAAATAGGATTCCTAGTCTTAATTTATGTTTTTTACTTCCCCCGTCTGATGGCACCACTTGCGCGTAAAGCAAATAAGCCTAAGTATCGCGAAACTTTACCGTAAGGGGAGCCATTTTAGATTTTTATTTATTTAAGGGTCTAAATTAAGGAATAATGCCTAGATTTTTTGTATATAACTAGAATAAGTTCATACCTATGTAATAAGATAAGAATTATTGTAATCGGAGATATGTAAATGCCATAAAAAGGTCTGAATAGAAACCCCATATAAAAAGTAAACATTAGGGCCGTGTGCAAACCCCGCGGGCTCTGATTGGCCGAAGGAAAAAGGCTAGTGCCGTGTGCAAATTTGCTGGGCTGTGATTGGGCACAGCTCTCTATAAAAATGGGGCCTTTTTTGGCGTTGACACACCATTCGATCCAGCCCGTCTCCAATATCGCGCTGCCCTCTCCCGATGACGCCCTAAGTCGAGGTCCGTACCCCACAGGGGGTGCCCTTAGCGTGCGGTCATCAAGCTTGTAAGTTTAGTTTAAATTTTTCCGCTCCTGGCTGGAGGCCCTTTAGAGTAAAATCCAAAAGGCAACCACAGGACAGTCCGGTTAAGCAGCCACGACCCCCAGTGGTCAAAACTGCGAGTTGCCCTTCAATAAAAAAAAAAAAAAAAAAAAAAGGCGTTGACACACTCCGAATCCAGCGCTATGAAGAGAACAACGCATAAATAAGAAGCCGTGAAACAGTGTTTTATTAAGAAGAATTGCGCCTGCATGAACTCGCCCGCTTCCAGTCCCGCTAAAGAAGTCTCAGCCCACTAACAACTTCTTCGCTTACGCTTTGCGCCTCGATCTATACTGCGTGTCATCACCTAGGCTCCACTGAGCGGTCCTGCACACTACCAGTCAACCAAGGTTGGTGAAGAGTTTAGATCCTCAAGACTAATCGTGCCTACCTGGTAAGTGGTAGCAGTATCAAGCCCCCTCAACTCCGCCCTCTTCTGATCAGCCGGCGTGGTCAGTGAGTCAGCCTTCCTGCGTTGTGATGGCGCGGGGCCCAGCGCGGTGGCGGGGCCCGGGGACGGGGCCGCCGGGGCCGCGCGGTACCGCACCTTGTAGCCTGTCAGAGGCCCACGGTGTGTGCGGGATGGGGGGGCTTCCCAGCGGACTAGGATTGACTGAGGAAAACCGAGAAATGTTGGTAAGTCATTGGAACATTGTTAATGTTTTAACGGAGGCGGATAGAGAAATAATTAAAGAGCGAATTGGGCGTATCTTACACCCCGAACTTTTAGCGTAAAGGGCCAATTTATCTATCGGTGAAAGAGAAGGGATTTTATTTATTAACATTTTGAATTTTATCTTTATCAAATCAGACATGAGACTAAAAAACTGACAGAGCGTCTGTCAAAAAATTCGTGAGAAAATAGGCCGGGTTATGTTAAAGAAAAAAAAATACAACAAGTATTTCCTTTCCTTCTCTTCAGCGTCAATGTTAATTGACTATACAAAGATTTAAAACCGTTAGATTTGGCTTCACGGTACTTATCTCGCGCAAAAAATGTCAATACTGAGAAGCGTAAGCTCACACATCTATACTAAAAATAAAGCTGAAGAGTCTGTTTGTTTGAATTCGCTAATCTCTGGAACTACCATTTGGATTTAAAAAAATCTTTTTGCATTTGATAGCGCAATTCTTGAGGAAGGCTATAGGTTACTTAACATAATGCTAGATGTATGTAAGCTGTACAGACTCACCGTAGCACTAGTAGCGAGCGCAGTAACGTTGTTGGGCGGCGCAGCGGGCGCGTCGGCCGGCGTGCGCAGGCGCGTGGCGGCGGGCGCGCCCCCGGCGGCCGCCACGCGCACGCTGTAGGCGGCGGCAGCACGCAGGCCGGACAGGGTGACGCTGACGGTGGGGTTAGACGGGTCCGCTTCTACCCACTGGAATTGCTCGCGACCGCTCTCCACCTGTCGTGTATAAATAACTTTGTGAACGACATGGGCATCCTGTACAAAGTCAACACTTTAACTGACCTTCGTATGGACATTAAAAAGCCTGTATAATGTAAACATTTTACTAACCGCTGTATATGTATGGACAGTCTGTATAATATCAACAATTCAACTGACCTCAGTGTGGACAGTAGAAACCCTGTATAATGTAAACATTTTACTAATTGATGTATATTTATGGACAGCCTGTATAATGTCAACAATTCAACTGACCTCAGTGTGGACAGTAGAAACCCTGTATAATGTAAACATTTTACTAATTGATGTATATTTATGGACAGCCTGTATAATGTCAACAATTCAACTGACCTCAGTGTGGACAGTAGAAACCCTGTATAATGTAAACATTTTACTAATTGATGTATATTTATGGACAGCCTGTATAATGTCAACAATTCAACTGACCTCAGTGTGGACAGTAGAAACCCTGTATAATGTAAACATTTTACTAATTGATGTATATTTATGGACAGCCTGTATAATGTCAACAATTCAACTGACCTCAGTGTGGACAGTAGAAACCCTGTATAATGTAAACATTTTACTAATTGATGTATATTTATGGACAGCCTGTATAATGTCAACAATTCAACTGACCTCAGTGTGGACAGTAGAAACCCTGTATAATGTAAACATTTTACTAATTGATGTATATTTATGGACAGCCTGTATAATGTCAACAATTCAACTGACCTCAGTGTGGACAGTAGAAACCCTGTATAATGTAAACATTTTACTAATTGCTGTTTATTTATGGACAGCCTGTATAATGTCAACAATTCAACTGACCTCAGTGTGGACAGTAGAAACCCTGTATAATGTAAACATTTTACTAATTGCTGTATATTTATGGACAGCCTGTGTAATGTCAACAATTCAACTGACCTCAGTGTGGACAGTAGAAACCCTGTATAATGTAAACATTTTACTAATTGCTGTTTATTTATGGACAGCCTGTATAATGTCAACAATTCAACTGACCTCAGTGTGGACAGTAGAAACCCTGTATAATGTAAACATTTTACTAATTGCTGTATATTTATGGACAGCCTGTGTAATGTCAACAATTCAACTGACCTCAGTATGGACAGTAGAAACCCTGTATAATGTAAACATTTTACTAATTGCTATATATTTATGGACAGCCTGTATAATGTCAACAATTCAACTGACCTCAGTATGGACAGTAGAAACCCTGTATAATGTAAACACTTTACTAACCGCTGCATATGTATGGACAGCCTGTATAATGTCAACACTTTAATTAACTTCCTTATAATGACATCCTGTATACTGTCCACAATTTAACTAAGCGTGCATACACACGAGCGGCACGCGTCAACGGTAGAGGCAACTGGAGCCATCGACACTCGTCGACGCCCGCCGTAGACACGTCTTCGGTTGCCGAATCAACGTGCCGCTCATGTATTTGAGCACCTTACTCAAATACACGAGCGACACGTTGTCGACACGTGTCGACGGCTGCATTTACCTGTTCCGTTGACGCGTGCCGCTCGTGTGTATTGTAGCGAAATAAAAAAAGCAAATTTCACCAAATATTACGTATAATTTATTAGTATAAAAAATCTAATCAAAATTAAAATACAGAATGTCAAAATTTAATATTAGGTATTAAAAAA
Source organism: Dryobotodes eremita (assembly GCA_917490735.1). NCBI lineage: Eukaryota > Metazoa > Arthropoda > Insecta > Lepidoptera > Noctuidae > Dryobotodes > Dryobotodes eremita. The sequence goes on from OU823270.1 coordinate 12,669,923, forward strand.
ATTGCAGAACAGGTAAATTGGCCCTAAACGAAAGGAGAGTACGAGGCAACTTAAGGTACCTATATCGGATGGTAAATATTTGTTACGTATTTGGTTTCCGAACTAGGGAATCGATTTCAATCCGTTTTTAGGTTCGTGGCCGCTAAATTATGTAAACTTTCAGATGTTTATTATTTTATAAAGATAATCTAAATTATCCCGATAAAAAACAGTCATGGTTATAGATCAAATATCATTCGAATGTAAAACCTACAAATATTAACGATTAATATAAAGGGGCTGGTTTCCTTTGGATGGTTTCCTGGATGCTGACGAATCTTAGCCTCGAAGAACTGCACGCTTCGATGGAACCGCAGATGACATAACGATCAAGTGTCCCGGGCCAGAAAGGACTTGCCAGTCTCGAACTCCAAGGATTCTAGGAGGCTGATAACAGCGACCAAACAGCTCGCAAGCCTCGTGGATAGTCCGGTACTCCGAAAAAAGAGCGGAAGCAGCCCTTTTTAACTGGTTCTACAACAGCAAGCTTAGCACCAGTACCATTTTGTCGAAGGAAGAATAGACAAAAATGACGTTCCGTGAAGACAGTACGACGGCAGCAAAGTGCTCGTAGAAAGAGTCAACTGCACTTTTTACGGAATTACTTTTAGTTTATTCACGTTTTTCTTTTATTTTGCTTATATCTCGAAAAAAGTGTGTCTTATCGCAAAAATAATGAAAATTTCGACCCCTTTATGATACGCTTAAACCCCTAAATCTCAACATGTAGGTAATAATTTTTCACATTTTCCATACAAAAAGTGAAAAATTCCATTTTGCCATTCCATTTTTATACTTTGTGGCCGTCGAGTAAAAAGTTTTCTACTATCTTTAGCATGGCGATTACAAAATCAAACTGTCTTCACTACCTTAGACAACTGTCAGTTGTCACTGTGATTTTGACAGTTTGGGATAGAAAACTTTCTTCTGAAATAGTCTACATCAAAAAGGACCTAGACAACGATAGGTAGAAACGAGAGACAAAATGACAGATTGTAGAAGGATTTTTATGGTGCGATGTCAAAAATGGAGAAACGAAATGTCATTTTGTATAGAAGTAGCTATGTCTATTCTTCTAAGAAATAGAAAGCGTCATGCTAAGCCTGCAGGTTCGAAGAAATATTACATCATATGTGTAAAGATAAAAAACTTGGGTGACTGTGAACCAATTGCGGCAATAAGATTAGGTATTAGACACGAAAGAAACTGCTTGACTCAAAAAGGATTGGCAAGGCGGAAATTTATAAAAGTCGACCTGAAACCGTTTCTAATTTTCTGCAACTGAAGATTTTTTTCAATAATTAAAAGGGCCTTCTTTATGTAAAAATTTGAAAGAATTCGGAATGAAAATTGATGTCCAGTTATTGAAGTAGGTTGCAACCGCAGAGGCCACTCAGCGATCGTGCTGCAGTATGTACACTAACCTCTACTTAAAAAGTTAAATATCTTCGAAACTACACGTTTTCACTCATTGTATGAAGCCGACCATCCGCACTTGTCTACTCTCTATTCAAATTCAATTGATGTTATTTCCAACTAAAGACAAAAAAAACTTTTTTTTTAATAGTTTAAGTATACAAATAATATCAACTTAATGTACGAGTAAACTCAATTTTTTCAGACAATATTTTTCTACCTAACAGACTTAAAATCATAATAATAAGTACATCTAATATATAAAAATCTCGTGTCACAGTGTTTGTTATCGAACTCCTCCGAAACGGCTTGACCGATTTTTATGAAATTTTTTGTGTATTTTTTGTGGATAGGGCTGAGAATGGGTCGTAAAGTATATTTCATACCACTGCGGGTGAAACCGCGGGGCGCAGCTGGTGTGTATATAAAAAGGGGAAAAGGTGTATAATCAAAAAATTCGTTCACATCGCTGTCAACAGGAAAAGTGCCCAAAAGGCTGGCAACATTGCCACGTTGTATGGCAATGCTGATTCTTTTCCCAAAAAATAGGCCAGCCTTCTGGTCACGTAAAGAGTCGACCAACCGCTTGGCAATGTCTCGAAAAAACGAGTAAACTAAATTGATTTCAGAATTATTGATAATATTGGAGTACTTAGGAACACAACACCGCGACATTTTCGCAAAAATAAAATAAAACCACCACACGCCATTAATTATTAGCTTGTGTTGGAAATCAGCTACGACAGCGCCATTTTGACAGTTGCCTTCGCCATTGTCTAGCCATGTTATAAAATATATTTGTTGCCGCATTATTTTACTCATTTCACGTCACTACACTCACTACGGTGTCTACGGGAAATTAAACGGAAATCACTAATCGACCGCTGCTATTGGCCAGGCTACGATGACGCGACGGCTAATCGGCCAATCAGATGACAGATAAAAATGTGTTTGTGGTCTGTAAGTGGACGCAAAGACAGTGACGTGTATATTTTTTTTTATTATAACCAAGTTGCAACAGAACGTGCTCGTTCATAAATTGGGTAAACTCAAAACCTGTAATTTTATCAATACACCTGTTACTTCATCAAAAATGTTTCTAGTTATTTCACCGACCTCAATCCTCTAACAGTAGCAACAACAATATTTTATAATTTAATTGTATGTATCACATTTTGAATTCGATTTGACATTTAAAGATGGCTGAATGTCATTCTGCGATATTGACATTACGATACAATGATAATGCTGCGTAGGTAAATTAGATTCTATCGTGCAATGAGTAGACACAAATAGATCTTAAATCGTTAACATATTTTAGATGTGACTGTACATGGAAACTAAATTACAAAGGCAGTTTATCAATTCTGTGCTTGAATGTACCTCAGTGTAATGCACGGAGTACTTGGAGGGCGGCGGGCGCGTGTCGGGCGCGGCCCACGTGAGGCGCAGCGCGTGCGCACCCACCGCGTCGCCGCGCAGGCTCACGGGCGGCCCGTGGCTCACCTCCTCTTCCGATGTGAGCACTTCTATTAGCTGGGGAGAGACGAGATACATTTTACAATCAGATAAACGTTGTTTGGCAATGGCGGCGGTGTTTGTAAAAGGAAGACGTCAAAAGCCTGTCAAATTCATGTTATTTCTATATTTTTAACCGACTTCCAAAAAAGGAGGAAGTTCTCAATTCGACTGTTTTTTTTCCCTTTTATTTGTGTTAGCTCAGAACTTTTTCTGAGTGGACCGATTTGGATAATTCTTTTTTTATCTGAAAGCTGGTGCTTCACGTGTGGTCCCATTTAAATATGATTAAATTCGGACCAGTAGTTTTTGAGTTATCCTTAATACTGCGTATTTTTTCCACTTAGTTCATATTGATGATGTTTTAATAATTTGCTGTCACGTTTATTTACATATCAAGTAGTGGCTTACGAATGTGTGTGGGGTAGGTACCAAAACTAAAAAGTGTAACATAAAAGCATTTTTACAAAAAAAAAAACACTAAAAAACGAAAATACACAACCAAAGACACCGACTTCCGAAATTAAAGTTATTTATCAGGTTTTTTTTTTGGAAGTCGGTTGTTTTTTTGTAAAAATGTTTTTATAGTGTTGTAATCCGTGCCATACATGAAACAAATTGAAAATGGCGGCGTTTATCATTCCCTCTAACTCGCAAATGCATAACGACAGGAAAAAAGTAAGTGTGAAAGTGCATGACTACCGCCGCCATTTTCTTTTTCGTTTTTATATAGCATGAGTTAAATAATAACCGTCTTAGGGCCCGTTGTTTGATCAGTAGTCAAACATACTAATAGTTACAATGCGTTAGTTAAACTAACAACTTGTTAAAAATTACAGAAGTATGTTGTTTGACAAATGTTTAAGCTAACTACAGTTAAAAAATGGACAATTTGCAATAAAAGTTAACCATGCGCAGACAGAGTAGTTAAACTTTGACAGCTATTGACTAGTGTCCAGTGACTAATTGTTAAATTGACTATTGGTCATGTTTAACTATGTATCAAACAACGGGCCCTTATTCATAATGAAGCCATTCGCTTCATTTTAATTACCGAACTCTTTTGTTCCTTTCTGTCAAGTTAAAATGAAGTTTGACAGAAAGGGACAAAACAGTTCGATAGCTAAAATAGGTTTATGAAGCGAATGGCTCAGGGTGCTTACATAAAGAAGCGGGTTCCCGGCACAGACAAGTCGGTACTGATCGGTGCGGGTGAAATAGTCCCGTGTTAACTTATGCGCTCACTCATAAAGAAACAGGTAAAAAATGTAAGCGTTTCTTTTCAAAGATCAACCTGTACTGATCTGTGCCGGGAGTCGGGCCCGAAAAGCCGCTTCTTTATGCAAGCACCCCTTTTTTTTTTTTTTTTTGGCTCGGAAATCATCAAATGACCTCTCCCACTACGGGCGGAGCGGAAGGGCGTGTCAGACTCTTACTGACTAAAACCCACCCGTGTTCCTTCAGTTGCCTGTGCGCCAGGGTCACGGTAACTCTTTCGAACAATCCGCAGCCCCGGCAGGCATCGGTCCTATCGGACCCCGTCAATGGTGCTGACATCTCTTACACGCGCGCGTGGAACACTACGCGCCGTCGACCCGGGCCTGGTCCTTACCGGACGGCGAGCTGCCCATTGCTCGCCGTCCGCAAGCCCGCGCCTACGGTGGCCGGGAGTCGGCAATCGACTCCCGACGCCCAGGGTGTCTCCTCCTCCTGCGGCGGCTAGGGGCGCGAGGGCGTAGAGATTGCCTCTCTCTTTCGCGCTCCGCCTCCTCCTTCGCGAGCATTACTGCTTCGCAGAAGGAGGTGACGGATTCCCATTCCCTCTCGCTCCGTACCATGGCCTGAACCAGGGCCGGACGCGAGAGGTCGCCGCCGCCGATCGCCGCCACGAGGACACGGCGGTGCTCCGCCCAAGCCGGGCAGACCTCCACCGTATGCTCCACCGTGTCCTCCGGTCGATCCACACAATGGTAACACCCGGGCGTTTCCTCCCGCCTTATCCGAAACCGGAACCTCCCAAAACAGCCATGTCCGGTGAGGACCTGCGTCAGGCGGAAGGTGAGGACGCCGTGGCGCCTCTCAAGCCACTCCTCAAAGAGGGGTCTTACCGCCGCAATAGTGGCGTGCCCTGCGCTGGGTTGATGCAAGCACTCTCAGTTATGAATAAGACGGTAAACCAGTAATGAAACAGTAAATGTTTTGTTAACAGGTTAAACGCCATAACGGACACCACGTGTCCGACAGTACACGTTCCTCCGGGGCCGCACCAATACATTACGAATCGTTAAAAAACTGTTGGGGTGTTTTTTTCCAAATATTGTTAGGAAATAACTCAAAAATAATGGGCGTTGTACGGAAACAGCGATATAATTATTATTTTCTGAGATGTGAAATGGCAGACATCAGTGTCCGTCGCGGCCTGCCAGAGCGTCCGACCGTTTTTCCTTGCGCGGACGCCGCGCGGGTCACACTGTCGGCTCCTCCCCCGCGCTGCGCCGCACCCGCTTGCCGCGTTCGCATATTTTAGAAGTTAATTATTATTTTCATAGTGCATAATACATCTCATAAACGATTGATCTCTTTCTTTACCATTAAACATTATATAAAAATATCATGACTTTAATTCATTTCAATTTTCAAATTTAAATACATATGTAGAATGTAAATGTTCAAATAAAAAAGGTAGTGTTTTATATTAACCTATAATGGATAAGTAAGCTGAAACAAGGTAAACCTTAATATTTTTCGTTACAATGTGGCTTTTGTGTAGGAATATTATTGCCTACTGAACCCATTCCTTATTTGAAACGTACTTGACGGATAACGATTACAATTGTAACGACTTTCTATTGGTTTAAAATGATTAAAAATTATCGCCTATCTAAATATAACATCACTCAATTGAACTATTTAAAATACTAACTATAATTACCTATAAAAATTTTGGGAACAACTTGTAGAAATGCCTGTAAATTCAAAGTCCTTTCGTTTTTTTTTGTGCCAAGTGACTAGGCTGTACTATGGGGCCGCGCGGATCACTTGCCGTAGTAAAAACAGTCGAAACGATGTCCGTCGGCCGTCTAGAAGCTTTTGTAGTGATCGAGACCATGCGGACACACGGTGTCCGCCGCGGCCCCCCGAACCCGACATATTGGCGGTCACATGGTGTCCGCCGCAGCCCCCTGGGCTAAATATGGTTTTTAGTGTGGCGTTCAACGTGTTAAGGTGCATCCACATCAAAGTTATTTTTTGTGGATCAACGTTTGCAAGTGTAAGTGGGCAACAACGGATAACAAAAAACATATTTTACAAAAAAAATTAAAAAAAACAACCGACTTCCAAAAAAAACACTAAAAAGTTTTTATTTTTCACTTTTTAGTTGTGGTACCTACCCTACACAAATTCGTACACCACTACTTGATATGTAAATAACAGTGACAGGAAGTTATTAAAACATCATCAATATGTATTAAGTGAAAAAAATACGCATTATTAGGGATAACTCAAAAACGACTGGTCAGAACTTGATCAAATTTAAATGGGACCACATGTGAAGCACCAGCTTTCAAATAAAAAAGAATCATCTAAATCGGTTCACCCAGAAAAAAGTTCTGAGCTAACACACACAAAAAATAAAAATAAATACAGTCGAATTGAGAACCTCCTCCTTTTTTGAAGTCGGTTAAAAAGTTATTTAGTAAACTTACTAAGTTACAGAAAGTTACTTAATGGTTATCATGTTGCAAAATGTTGCTCTACAAAAAGTATATTCGTGTAGATGACTCAATTTGAAAAAGGGCGTCTGTGACAGAAAAGTTGGGAATAATTTGTCTTGGTGTGGAAATGTGATGAGAAAGAGTGAATGAAGGGAGATGTTTAGAAATTTAAAAGGAGACTACGTTTTTTTAGAGAGATTTGAGTTTTTAAGCTATTGCATAGCTTTTATCGCGGGCTTTGAGCGCGGCGACCGAATCAAGAAATTCTGTAACAAAAATAAAACCTAACACCCCCCACTCCGCCTACCATGTAGCTCGGCCGAGCGTTCGCTTAACGTGTATGTATATGGTACGACAGTACTTGAATTAATATCAAAGAAAAAAAAAATACTGCATAAATTAAAAATAAATAAATAATTATAATTTCATAAGTTGATAAAAAATGCTATGCAATAGCTTTACCGCGGCAGTCCCCGAGTGCCACACGTGTTTTTTTCTCTTTCAGATTACTCACGTCAGTAGGCGGTGATGTCGCGTGTTCAGTGTAGGCCAACACTGCGAACTCGTATGTCGTGTTCGGTTGTAGTGATGCGACGTTCATTTCGTGCCGTGTCGGGCCGCCGCGAGTTACTCGCTCTCTATAACATGAGATGTGGATGTTAAGCAACAGGTAAAACACAAATATGTGATAATTAACCACGCGTCATTGGTAACAGATTGAATACGAAAACAGCCCTTATATCAAAGGCATTGAGGCAAAAATTAGTTTGCATTGAGCAAAATACATACCTATGCATTTAATTGTTTTGTAAATTGTTTTAAAAGTCTATAAAATCAACTAAGTTCATATCTTCAAAATAAGACAAACTTTAGTTATAGAAAATGTCATTGAAATGTTGAAGTTGCAGTAAAAAATAAACCTTAGGACTAGGCTTTAAAGTAACTTTTCCAAAATCACATAAAGAGTGAACGACGTTTACAACTTACCTCTCACTCCCCTTGACTTTATATATGACCGCGTATCCGGTGACCTCCTCACTCTTATGCGCCGGCTCCTCCCAACTCAACGTCACGAACCGATGCTTCACGATCACAGCTTTCAGCCCTCTTGGAGCCGAAACCACGCTGGCGTTCCCTCGTTCCGGATCCAAATCCACACCTTCAGCAGCATGAAAGGAATCATCACCATCGTAACTGTCCTCATACTCAAGATCGGGCCCTGAAGTGTATGCTGATGATGTTTCTCCCAAGAAGTCAGGGTCTTCGGGCGTGGGGTCCAGGGTGTGGTCCTGGTCTGACGAGACCAAACTCGTGAGGATATCATGCGTGGAGTTGGACTCGACCGTTATGTTCGACATGTCTGGAAGGTAAGGGGTTAGGGGAACGAAAAATAAGTAAAATAATAAAAAAAAAGAAATAATAATCTAACATAATGAAAAGAAACTATCAGAACAAAAATAAAAAACAAGAAAATCATATCATATTATAATACACCAAATTTTTTTAAGAGGTACACCTATATCTGGTACAGAAGCCATAGAAATATTTTTTTAAATCTAATCATAAAAAAATAATATAATTCAAAATTACTTGACACACATAATAAATATTGGCTCCAACTTATAACATCCATTACCGTAGTTTTTACGGTCATTGAAGTGGGCGGCGGTATAAGACGGAGCGCGGTTTTTATGAATGATCAAAAGAGTAGAACGCGAGCGCGCCTCCCTCCCCGCGCCCCTTCAGTCCCGCACGATCCGCGTATCGCACCGCACGCGCCTTTGCTAACACACGTTGGGTTTCGGGCAACAACACCGTTGCCCGGAGTACTAGAACATGGTGGTGTGCTACAATAACAAGTATGTATCATAGAGAGGCTCTAATTAAGACCTCGCCAGTGGCGATCGTGATGTGATTCCTCCGGTTCGGTAGGGCAACGACATTCAGTTTTTTTATAGGTAAGGAAATTCTCAAAAACAGCGTGTATCTACAATAGTAGGTATGTCCACGACAGCCTATCTCTGGTCGGATTTTTGATTTTTGAATCAGTTGACGGATACGACTCGATGCACTCGTAACCTCAGAGAGGTCATTAACTTATGCGAATTCGAGTTGCACCTATCAGCTGTTTATTAGTATTTACCTAGTTTACAGATGTGTAAATACTCTAGATTAGGATGAAAATTTGTTTTTAATCACACCTAGGTTCGTGAACTCGGAACAGAAATTACAGTATGAGATTTTGGTAGTCTATAATGCTTTTTTTTTAGCCCTAGCTAGGCATTGGTAGCTATAGTTACCGCACTGGAACATGCCCGCGTCCCGCGCTGGGTGCTGGGACAGTTGTTGTGTGCTAGTATAGTTACCGTGCTCGGGCGGCAACACGACGAGGCGCACGGCGGCGAGCGCGGAGCCCGCGGGCGACGCCGCGGCGCACTGGAACATGCCCGCGTCCACGCGCAGTACGCCCTGGATGCGTAGTGATGTGCTGCGGACATGACATGGCACAGTGACATTGATCTTTTTTTTATTTCTTACATGCAAAAAAAACCGATGTAAAACGTTTGATTTCGTACATCGATGAAACGTTTTAATGTCGTCGTACAGGTCAGTCTGTTATGCGCCAGTACATACCCATCAACGAGTGCAATATCATGGTTGTTGGGCGTGAGCGGGTCCCCGTCCTTCAGCCAGGCCACGCTGGGCGCGGGGCGGCCGCGCACGTCGCAGCGCAGCGTGACGTCGCCGCGCGCGCGCGCCGCCGCCACGCCGCCGCCCGCCAGCGACACGCGCGGGGGGGTCTGTGGTGGGGAGGGGAACACTCATCGAATGTATTTGACAAATCATTTTTTACGGGTAGTTTCTTAACAAATCGTTTTTATCACAATCTTTAACTTTCATTTTACTTAGAGATCGATAATACTAATGAAAAAATTGTAATATTGTGGCGGCATCTACAACGCCACGTGCGAACTACGCGTTATACTGACGTCACGCAAAAATAACATATACACAGTTTTATTGACATAGAAAAGTTATATTTTCAATTGAAGCCCTGACTCCTGAGCTAGGTGGTACCCGTGTGTTCAGGTAAATATAGGTTAAGTTCGAAATAGTTTATAGTTTTGTCAATAGATGGCGTTGTTAGTTGAGCGCCGGATCCTGAATCGCGGTGTTAAGAGTCTCCGGCGCTCAACTAGGTCAAAAATGTTTATTTGTTTTTTTGTGAGCTACAAGCACTGTGGATATATATATTATACGCGCTTAATTTATAATCCAGTGTTTAATTTACCACCCTCTTCAAGTAGACCCTCGTTCATGGTCCTTCGAGTCGGATTGGTTCGGGAGTGTTTGTGGTGGTTCCAGTGGTGGTAGAGAAGCTACCACCCTTCGCGTCATTACTGGGCAGTGGATCGCTGTCCAGAGCAAAACCCCCTTAAACCGGGGTTACACCAGGTGAGAGGTGTTGCTGGAGCTGGAGGTGGATCCGGCTGGAGCAGCCTGGAGCAGGGAGCAGCCTGGAGCAGTGCAGTCAGTAGAGCGTGGTGCAGCGCTACTGGCAGCTACAGCCGGAGGAACGGCGCGAGGGAGGTGACGTGCGGCAGAGGGCGCCACTTGTGGTGCAATATAGTGCGCCGATATCGTGGTGCAGCAGTGAGTGAAATTAGTGTTGAAAGAAGATAAAACCGTGAGTACATTTTACATCTTAAATCAGGAAGAATTAATTAGATCTCAAGAAATTAAAAACAAAGTGCAAGTCCGAACTCTTTTAAAAGAACTTTAGAACTATTATTTAGAACTTGTAAAAAATTCATGTGTGAAGTGGTTCAGACGGGGAATCCATACCCGATTTCGGCCCATAAGACTTATTGTTTTGACTTGTAAAAATTTTATATGTGAAGTGGTTCATACGGGGAATCCATGCCCGATTTTGACCCATATGACTTATTGTGTATGTTTATAACTTGTAAAATTTTATGGGTTAATTGGCTCTGACGGGGAACCTATGCCCGATTTTAACCAAATTAGCAAACACTTGTGAAATTTTAAAACTTTATGTTGAGGATTTTAGTTGTTTTGGTAAACGTATAAAATAATTGTTCTAAAATGGAGTCCTTCCTTGCTATACAGGAGGATATTAGCACTAAAATGAGTAAGGCAAAGTCCAATTTAAAGAAGGCTCCTAAGGAGAGGTTAACTCAAGCATATATAGAGACACGTTTGGAAAATTTGGAACAATTATGGAATACGTTCACGGCCACTCATACTGAGATTTTAAGTAAGGTTAAAAAGGTTGAATTGTCCAACTCGAGTTACATTAAAGATTGTCTTTATGATGAAGTTGAGGAATTTTATGTTGATTTTAAAAGTGACTTAAAAGATTTATTGTGTAAAGGACATTCAACCACGCTAACCATGGATTCTAAGGCTAGTTATCATGACCAAAAGAATAGAGTCAAGTTGCCAGAAATTTAAATTCCTTCATTTTCGGGAAAATATTCAGAGTGGCAAACATTTCGAGATTTATTTGTGGGATTGGTGCATGAGAATTCTTCTCTCGATGACGCGCAGAGATTTTTTTATTTAAAGGCTCATTTATGTGGGGAGGCTGAGCAACTTCTAAGAAATATAACGGTAACTTCAGATAACTATAAAATCGCATGGTCTAAATTAGATAAGATGTACAATAACAAAAAGTTTCTCGCAAACGGTATTATGAAAAGATTACTTAATCAAAGGACGTTGTCCTATGAATCGGCAAACGAGATAAAAAGGCTTATTACGACTACCTCGGAATGTTTGGAGTCGTTAAGTAATTTAGGAGTGAAGGTTTCGTCCTGGGATCTGATTGTTATACACATAATTAGCGGAAAATTAGACAAAGAGACCAGGAGATGTTGGGAACTCCAAGTGGCTTCAGATTCAAGTAATGAGTTACCTACATTTATAGAGTTTTCAGAATTTTTAACTGGTCGCTTTAGAGGTTTGGAAAATTTAGATAAGTCAGAAAACAGGGAAAGACCTACACATCAGAAAGGAACTCACTCATTCCATGTTTTGAAAGATAAAAAGCCAGGGTCATGTGATTTTTGCTCAGCCGACCATAGGATTACGTCTTGTCCAAAATTTTGTAAAGAGACAACTGAAGTTAGGCGTACTTTTGCTGTTGAACATAGTTTGTGTTTTGTTTGCCTACACAACAACCACTCTGCCAGACACTGTAAAAACACTCTCAGATGCCAGGTGTGTAAACGCCGCCACCATTCCTTATTACACCCAACAGGTGTTTCTGGGTCGGTAATTGGTGAGGGTAATAGGGGGGCTCACGAGGAAACCTCATCAGCCGCAGTAACGGCAAGGAAGGAAGATGAGAAACTTAGTAAAATGGAAATAGCCGTGCAAGCGGAGGGGTCAAGTAAACCACTAGTCGCGTGCTTCTCGTCGGGAACTGGTCGCAAAACTGTTTTATTAACCACTGCGTTAGTAAAGGCGAAGTCGAGAGATGGGAGCTATCGAGTAGTTAGGGCTTTACTTGATCAAGGATCGCAAGGTTCGTTCGTTACGGAATCCACGGTTCAGTTTTTAGGATTACAGAAAACGCCATCTAGGCAAACTGTGATAGGCGTAGGAGGAGAAAAAAGTGCGACGGCTAAGTCAACCGTTTTACTTCAATTGAGATCTAGAATAGATCCGACTGTCCAAGTAAATGTAAATGCGTTCGTCCTGAAATCAGTAACTGCTCTTCTCCCAGCTACGAAAGTAACTCGGGTAGAATGGGTAGATTTGGTCGATGATGATTTGGCTGATCCAGAATACGACAGGCCTAATAAAATAGACGTTTTATTAGGTGCTGAAGTATACAGTCAAGTTATCCAGGAGGGCATTAAAAGGAATGTTGGTGGAACACTTTTAGCGCAAGACACCACGTTAGGTTGGATATTGTCAGGAACATTTGAGGTGGATCAAACAAGTAATTCCTCACACATTACCGTGATGCATTTAAGCCTGGAAACAGATAACCTGCTTACAAGATTTTGGGAACTAGAAGCGGAACCATCTAGGGAAAAGATGCTAACGGAGGAAGAAACCAAATGCGAAGCTTTATACACAGCTACTACTGAACGTGACAAGAGTGGTCGTTATGTAGTAAGACTACCATTGCGGGATGTAGATCCGGTCAGCAGGGTTGGTGATTCGAAGGGAATCGCTGAAAAAAGATTATGGTCGTTAGAAGGTAAATTCAGAAAAAACACCAAATTCAAGGAAGATTACACGAGAGTTCTGGAAGAATATTTGGAGCTGAAACACATGAGAAAAGTTACAGATGAAAACAACACTCAAAAGGCGATCTACTTACCCCACCATGCTGTCATCCGGGAGGATAAAGAAACGACGAAGGTCCGCGTCGTATTTGATGCTTCCTGTAAAGGATCTAATGGAATGTCACTTAATGACAATATGTTAATTGGACCTACTTTGCAGCCGGAACTCAGGCACACTATTATGCGTTGGAGAACACATCGGATATGTCTCGTAGCGGACATAATCAAGATGTACCGGCAAGTTTTGGTAAATAGGAAGGATGTAATGTTACAAAGGATCCTCTGGAGAGACAGTCCTGAAAAAGAAATGGAAGTATATGTGTTGGAAACAGTTACTTTCGGCACGGCAGCGGCACCATATCTAGCTGTAAGATCGCTTCAACAGTTAGCACAGGATGAGTGCCAGGACCAACCAGAAATCGCAAGGGTCATTTTAAACGATTTTTACATGGATGACTTAATGACCGGAGCTGAAAACGAAGAAACCTGTTTTAATATATACACAGAGTTGTCAAAAGTGTTAGCTAGAGGAGGGTTTCCATTACAAAAATGGAGGAGCAATAGCCAAGAATTATTAAATAGCATTAGAGATGGGAATGATGAAGCGTTACAGATAAAAATAGACGATGTATCAAAAATTTTAGGACTTACCTGGAATTCGCGCGACGATTGCTTCCAATACTCTCTGGAACTTAAGCCAGTAGCAGGACCTGTAACAAAAAGAAAAATAATATCCGATATTGCACGATTATACGATCCATTGGGGTGGCTAGCACCAAGCATAATCCTAGCAAAGGTATTGATTCAAAAGCTGTGGTTAGCAGGGTTGCAATGGGATGAAGAAGTTCCAAAAAATTTATTAAAAGAATGGTATACTTACCGTAATAATTTGGCTTCTATAACAAACCTGAAAATCCCACGATGGCTGCTCATGCGTTCCAATAATGTGAAGACTGAGCTGCACGGATTTTCAGATGCCTCGAAAGTAGCATATGCAGCAGTTATCTATGTGAGAGTTGTAGATAATGTTGGTAATATCCATGTATCCTTAGTAACTGCAAAAACGAAGGTTGCCCCCATAAAGCAGGTGTCCATTCCACGTTTGGAGCTTTGTGGTGCAGTGCTCCTAAGTAGTTTGATGGTCGAAGTCGGCAAGGTTATGGATATACCAAAAGGTGACTGGTACATGTGGACGGACAGTGAAGTGGTTTTGGCGTGGCTTAATAGTCACCCAAGCCGTTGGAAAACCTTCATTGCCAACAGAGTCTCCCATATTTTGACCATCACAGAAGCCCAACACTGGTGTCATGTACCGTCAAAGCAGAATCCCGCAGATTGTGCAAGCCGTGGAGTTTCTCCTGCAGATGTGACTAGTACTTCCATATGGTGGGATGGTCCAGAACTTTTAAGGGAAAAAATAGTGGAATATAAGAAGCCAAGGAATAATAACACTCATTTGGAGGAAGTAAAAGTGCACACAACGATGAGTGAAGTTGGATTTTGGAATAGATATTCGACGTTGTCTAAGCTGGTACGAGTAGTGGCTTACTGTCGTCGATTTTTAACACTTTTAAAGGTACGGCCAGCTAGGTGTAAACCAAAATATTTAGATAAACAGGAAATCAAGGAAGCTCTAGAAACTTGTATTAGGATATGTCAAGAAGAAGGGTTTTCTGCAGAGTTGAGAAATTTAAGAAAGAACAAGCCTTTAGAAAACAATAAAATTAACTTAAATTCATTAAATGTATTCCTCGATTCCAATGGAATAATAAGAGTTGGAGGCAGATTGGAGATGTCGCAGCTTGATTACGATCGGGTGCATCCCATTCTAATCCCAAAGGAGTCATTCTTGACAAGCCTTTTGGTAGCTGATGCACATAGTAAAACGGGGCATGGTGGTCCGCAGCTTATAGTGACATACTTGCGTTCAAAATATTGGGTAATCGGAATTAAGTTGATTACAAAAAGGTATGTAAGGAATTGCGTCAGATGTATTCGTTACGCGGCCAAAACCAAGTCGCAACTAATGGGTCAGTTGCCAACCGCACGCGTTACACCAAATAAACCATTTTTTAGTAGCGGTGTGGATTATGCGGGTCCTATAAGTATTAGAATGTCAAAGGGTCGCGGTAATAAGTCCTACAAGGGCTACATAGCTTTGTTTATTTGTATGGCCACAAGGGTGGTTCATCTAGAAGCTGTAAGTGAATTGAGCACAAAGGGTTTTTTAGCTGCTTTTAAACGTTTTGTAGCTAGACGTGGTCGATGTGCGCAACTACACAGCGACAACGGAACAAATTTCGTAGGGGCAGCGCGAGAGTTACTTCAATTGTTCAATGAAGAAAGGTCCGGAATAAATCCCGAACTAGCAGAGGAGTTAGGTAATAATGGCACGGAGTGGCATTTTATCCCCCCTCAGTCTCCCAATTTTGGAGGTCTTTGGGAAGCAGGGATAAAATCCACGAAGCATCACCTTAAGAGGGTGATTGGTAATTCCACTCTGACCTTTGAGGAGATCACCACAGTATTGGCTCAAATCGAGGCATGCCTTAATTCGAGACCATTATCATATGTTGAGGATCAGGATAAATTAACAATTTTGACTCCAGGTCACTTCCTAGTAGGGGAGCCTCTTGTTTTGCCACCCGATTCAAACTATGAAAGGGCAAATGTTGGTAGCTTAAGGCGATGGCAACTGCAACAGCGTATGATGCAGGACTTTTGGCGACGATGGTCACACGATTACCTTCACCAATTTTTGCAACGGAATAAATGGCAAGATAAAATTCCGGAGCCATCTGTTGGGGACATAGTGCTAATTAAGGAG
Organism: Dryobotodes eremita; assembly: GCA_917490735.1. Lineage (NCBI taxonomy): Eukaryota > Metazoa > Arthropoda > Insecta > Lepidoptera > Noctuidae > Dryobotodes > Dryobotodes eremita. The sequence continues at coordinate 12,685,762 of OU823270.1, forward strand.
GACAATTTGCCCCCTGGCAGGTGGTTGTTAGGCAAAATAACTTTAAAACATCCCGGTTCCGATGGTGTTACCCGCGTAGTAACACTACGGACGTCATCGTCCACAATAAAGCGGCCTACCTCAAAATTATGTTTGTTGCCTATAACCAAATAATCACAATTTAACATTGTGATAGTATAGTATAGTAGTATAGTATAGTCAGGCTTGAAGGACATTCGCCACAATGTCCTTGGTGGGCGGAATGTTCAGGTAAATATAGGTTAAGTTCGAAATAGTTTATAGTTTTGTCAATAGATGGCGTTGTTAGTTGAGCGCCGGATCCTGAATCGCGGTGTTAAGAGTCTCCGGCGCTCAACTAGGTCAAAAATGTTTATTTGTTTTTTTGTGAGCTACAAGCACTGTGGATATATATATTATACGCGCTTAATTTATAATCCAGTGTTTAATTTACCACCCTCTTCAAGTAGACCCTCGTTCACGTGTGACAGAAGTGCCGTCACCCGTTTATAGAACATTACCAATTTATGCAAAAAATATAATGCAAAGTAAAATGAAGATAATCTAGTGTATGCATGATCTGCAGCTGTGGTGTGCGTGAGTGTGTCGTATTTTGTGTGTATGTGTGAGTGTGTTGTATTTTGTGTATTCGTGAGTGTGTCGTATTTTGTGTGTATGTGTGAGTGTGTTGTATTTTGTGTATGCGTGAGTGTGTCGTATTTTGTGTGTATGTGTGAGTGTGTTGTATTTTGTGTATGCGTGAGTGTGTCGTATTTTGTGTGTATGTGTGAGTGTGTTGTATTTTGTGTATGCGTGAGTGTGTCGTATTTTGTGTGTATGAGTGTGTCGTATTTTGTGTGTATGTGTGAGTGTGTTGTATTTTGTGTATGCGTGAGTGTGTCGTATTTTGTGTGTATGTGTGAGTGTGTTGTATTTTGTGTATGCGTGAGTGTGTCGTATTTTGTGTGTATGTGTGAGTGTGTTGTATTTTGTGTATGCGTGAGTGTGTCGTATTTTGTGTGTATGTGTGAGTGTGTGGTGTATTATGTGTGCATGTGTGAGTGTGTTGTATTGTGTGTGTATGCGTGAGTGTGTTGTATTTGATGTATATGCGTGAGTGTGTTGTATTTTGTGTGTACGTGTGAGTGTGTTGTATTTTGTGTGTTTATGCGAGTGTGTTGTGTGAGTGTGTTGTGTTTTGTGTGTCTGTGTCATAGTGTGACACTCACCAGCACGTGCAGCTGCGTGGTATGGTCAGCGGAGTCGATCCTGTTGTGCGCGCGACACGTGTATGCACCCGCGTCGAGCGCGCGCGCCGACTGCACTCGTAGTGAGCCCGAGCCCACCAGGTAGAAGCGAGAGTCTAGGTCACTGGAACAGACGTTAACATAGTAAGTATAAAAACTCAAAATAAAAAACCTGAGAAATCAAGGCATTTATTTCAAATAAACCAATTAAAGGCACTTTCGAATTGTTAAGGGGTCGGTCAGTTAGAAAGATGAAGCTAGTTGCCCATTCCAAAGCGTAGTAGGTACCTATGGAGAAGAATTGGCAAGAAACTCCACGGACACTCTTTTAAATCAAAATATTGTTACAAAAATTGGATACATCATTCATATTGAAATTATACATGTGAGAACGATGTAGGAAGACGTGCACGTTATAAGCGTCCGTAATCAAAAAAGACGGAAACAAAAAAGAACAATTCAACGCAATGTCGTTTTTCTACACCCTTGCGGACAGTATCCTTCCGCGTGGATGTAGAAAAAAGCAACGGCTATACAGAATGGCCAGCTCGGAAGTATACAACTTTTGTATGCGCATATTTGCATTCTGACTAGCGCAAAATTTTGCAATAGCTTGATATCCATCACACTTCAATCCTTCTCGAGAACATAATTTCGTAGAGAGAAGAATGGGCAAGAAACTCCACAGTTACTGAAAAACGACAAGTAGAAAAGGGCAGACACCGCTATATCAGTATACCTATTGAAAGAAAAGAAAGAAAGAAAAAGTATTTATTGAGACTCGCGCTCGTATTTGTGCTGGTTTTCGACGTCCACGCGGACAAAATCGCAGGCGCTTTGTGAGGGTGGATCAATTTAAATATCTTGGTCACTTATTGACCATTGGCCTCAAAGATGATGAGGATATTGACAGGGAGCGGAGGGCGCTGTGTGTAAGAGGTAACATGATTGCCCGCAGATTCAGGCGAGCCTCTAGAGCTCAAGCGCATTATATTTAGTGGTTTCTGCACGTCTTTTTACTCGTGCAGTCTGTGGGCTGATTATACTCAAAAATCATACAGCGCCCTTCGTGTTCAATACAATAACGCATTCAGGGTGCTGATGGGGCGTGAGGGAGAGGCAATCGTTGCGCCCTCGCGCCCCTAGTCGCCGCAGGAGACACCCTGGGCGCCGGGAGTCGATTGCCGACTCCCGGCCACCGTAGGCGCGGGCTTGCGGACGGCGAGCAATGGGCAGCTCGCCGTCCGGTAAGGACCAGGCCCGGGTCGACGGCGCGTCGTGTTCCACGCGCGCCTCAAAGAGATGTCAGCATCATTGACGGGGTCCGATAGGGCCGATGCCTGCCGGGGTCGCGGATTGTTCGAAAGAGTTACCGTGGCTCTGGCGCACAGGCAACTGAAGGAACACGGGTGGGTTTTAGTCAGTAAGAGTCTGACACGCCCTTCCGCTCCACCCAGAGCAGGAGAGGTCATTTGAAGATGTCTCACTCAAAAAAAAGCTCCCGTTGACTGCTTCTACTCTGTGATGCGGAAGCGGTGCGCATCCCTGGTTAGTGGAGTGTGGGGCAGCACCAACATCATCCTGTCTATGGTAGCAAGCAGGCTAGATTGTGCGTTTGTGAACCACTGCTGCAAGGTATCGGCTGGGCCTGTCACCGTGCAGCAGTGGTGTCACAAATTGTTTGTGTTAATGTTTTGTTACTAAAACTATAAGTCTTGTTACTCGAATTAATTGATTATTATTATAACCTTGATCAACATAAGCCTTAACACACTAACGCATTTAGATTTATCAAGATTTTTGGCGCACTTGATTTTTAACTCTCAGTATTGAGCCGACCATTGAGAATACAGTTGAGTGCCTCCCAGACCCTCAAAAAAACACACCGTTTGATTTTCAACTTTCGGTGCTTAGCGGTGCGTTGAAAATTAAGTGTGCGATAAAAAATTGCCCGAGTAAAAGGGCTAAGATTAGAAGCCGCAGTACCTCAGGTCAATAGCAGCTCCGTTGTTGAGCCACGTCATCTCAGGCTTGGGATTACCGACAGCCGCGCAGTCGAATGTTACCGACGCTCCTGAAACAAGAATTGGTAAGTGGTAAACGGTGGTAGAAGATGGTAGATGTTTGGTGGTGTAGGTAAGTGGTGGTAGGTGGTTATATATACCCAATTAAACTCATCTAATAATTTATAATACTATTGAATTGCTTGAATTGCTGCTTCGCCCTCATCCTCTCTCCTAATTTTGCTGTGCCGACAGGGTCCATATTGATCTTTTATTTTTTTACACCTATGTAATGCAATAAAGAATTGAGTATTGAGGTAATGGTGATTGATGGTAGGTGGTGGTAAGTGGTGGTAGAAGATAGTAGATGGTTGGTAAGTGGTGGTAGGTGGTGGTAAAAGATGGTGGATGGTTGGTGGTGGTGGTAAGTGGTGGTTAGTTGTAGTTAGTGATGGTAAGTAGTAGTAGGTATGGTGATAAGTGATGGTAGATGGTTGGTGTTGTCTGTAAGTGGTGGTAGGTGGTGGTAAAAGATGGTGGATGGTTGGTGGTGTTGGTAGGTGGTAGTAAATGGTGGTAGGTAATGGTGAGTGATGGTAGGTGGTGGTAAGTGAGGGTTAGTTGTAGTTAGTAGTGGTAAGTGGTAGTAAACGGTAGTTGGTAATAGTGAATGATCGTAAGGGGTGGTAAGTGATGAAAGGTGGTGATGGTAAGTGATACTAGGTTATAGTATTTACCTTCCATGACGGTGACCGGTGGTGGGGTAGCTATGAAGCGCGGCGGTGACTCCACGTTGGCTGTCTCTGCACTCACTCGCAGCTCCGTTTCGTCGCTCGTCCTGACACAAACAAAACAGTTGAACATACGACCTAATGAAAAACAAAACAAGATTGGCTGTACTACTTTTTTAGGGTTCCGTACCCATAGGGTGAAAACGGGACCCAATTACTAAGACTTCGCTGTCTGTCCGTCCGTCTGTCTGTCACCAGGCTGTATCTCAAGAACCGCGATAGCTAGACAGTTGAAATTTTCACAAATTATGTATTTCTGTTGCCGCTATAACAACAAATACTAAAAACAAAATAAAATAAATATTTAAGGGGGGTTCCCATACAACAAATGCGATTTTTTTGCCCTTTTTTTGCTCGATATCAATAATGGCAACAGGTAGGCACTTGCAATATTCACAAAATACTCAGTTGTATTTTTACTTTAATAATAAATAATAAAATTAAAATAAAATAAATTTTTAAGAGGGGCTCTCATACAAAAAACGCAATTTTTTGCCTATTTTTTTTATAGATAATGCACGAAGGGTTCCTTACCATTGTACGGAACCCTCCGTGCGCGAGTCCGACTCGCACTTGGCCGGTGTTTTTTAGAGCAGACTACACTTTCATCATGTAGTTTTGGGAATAGACCATATCTGAGGTATAGTTACGAACCCAAAATATAATTATACTAAAGTTGGGTTTTGATTATGAATATGGATGGTTATAGGAGTAAGACCAAAGAAACGATGGATAAACTGTGTGAAAGGTGATATGGCTAGAAAGGAGGTGACTACCGAGAAAGAAAAATATATGTTGCGCCGATCACAAATAAGCTGGGGTAAGGGCAAGAAAATTATGATGACTCAAGTTGATTTTTGAGTGTCAGCATTGGAATTTGGACTTTGTGTTGTAAATCATAGAGTTGGTTGTTATATCATGATCACCTAACTAACTTGTTGTCAGCGACATGTTCTGTAGCGACACTTACTTGTAGACATGCGGCGCCTGCGCAAGCGCAACACGGCAGGCGTACTGCGCGGCGTCGTGCGGCCGTAGCGGCTCGATCTCCAGCGCGCCGCTCGGGGTGAGCGACATGCGTGCGCTCTCGATGCGCATCGGGGAGCCGTTCTTTAGCCAGGTCACCTGGAAGTAACAACAAAATTGTGTCAGTGCCATCATCATCACCAGCTGCACATAGCCTCTATAATCCAACCAATTTTGTCTCTGTCAGGCAGGATAGCTTCTCTGGTCTCAGATGGTCATTAGTCGCTAAAAAGTTTTGAAAAGAATTTTGTAACTGTATAGAGTTGATAATCATAGTACCTAATATAAAATGGGCAAGTACTTCCACGGTAGTAACAGCTCTTCGCGACTGTAGCAATGATATATTTATTGAATAATAATCATCAATTTCATATCAATCGTCAAACTTTGGAAATTTGTTCCACCTAAGAATTGTCATATAAATATTCAGAAAAATCCTTAGGTGGAAAAAAATTCCAAAGTTTGACGATTGATATGAAATTGATGATTATTATTCAATAAATATATCATTCCTACAGTTGCGAATCGCATTTTGATCAACATACGACGTAAAACAGAGCTGCAATTTAAAAAAAAAAAAACAAAGAAATTCTGAATTTGGCGGGCTACAGCTGAGGATTCACCTTAAGATGTACTCACATTAAGTTTAAGCAGCGGCGGCGCGTTGTGCAGCCTCGCAGCTCCGTACACCCGCCTGTCCGTCGCGGCCGTGTGCAGGCGCAGCGCCAGGCGCGGGGGCGCGCGCACGCCGCACGCGAGCAGAGCTGCGCCCCCCGCCGCGCCCAGCACGGAGCGACCGCCGCCTGAGATGTCGGGCACCTCTGGGAATTTTATACAGACGGATTAGAGGACAAAGATTTAAAGAATTTATAGAAAAGAAACCTGCTGACTTGCAAATAATGCTTCATCGGAAAATATTGATACCTCAAATTCACGTACCGCATTCAAATTGTTAACTATATACTTCGCTCCGAAACACAAATAAATATTTGACGTTGACAACACACCTGCTAGATAAAAGTGTAACTGTGCTGGCCACGACTCCAGCTGGAGTCGCTCCATGTAAAATACTGGTAATCAGCTGCATCCGGTTAGACTGTAAGCTGACCCCGACATAGTTGAGAAAAGGCACGCCAGATGATAATGGGCTGGCCCTATCTGTCGCATGTTGGAGGAGCAATGAGCAAAACCACTTCTCAATGAATAGGTACCAAAATAAAACGTGGAAAATTAAACGTGGCTGCATGACGCTTTCTATTTCTACGAAGAATAGACACAGCTCTTTCTATACAAAGTGACATTTCGTTTCTCTATTTTTGACATCGCACCGTAGAAATCCTTTCACAATCTGTAATTTTGTCTTTCGTTTCTAGCGATCTTTGTCGGTCTCTGGCATCTGAAATAGTCTACATAAAAAGGACCTATCCTTTTTTAAGTAGACTATTTCAGAAGAAAGTTTTCTGTCCCAAACTGTCAAAATCACACAAGACAACTGACAGTTGTCTATGGTAGTGAAGAAAATTTGATTTTATAATCGCCAAGCGAGACAGTAGAATACTTTCTATACACTGTCTATACGGAACATCATTTTTGTCTACTCTTCCGTCGACAAAACGGTGCTCGTGCTAAGGCCTGCAGAAAGAGATGGCGGGATGAGTTAGACTCTTTTTTAAAGTATTGGCCTAAAATCGCCGTAAACCAGGAAAAATGGAAAAAGAAAAGAACGCCCTGTGCCCTGCAGTTGGCAAAATAAGCGTATAATAAAATAGAAGATACACAGACACACACACAGAATCGATTGCAAACGCTTCCGCCTGTATCACAGATCGTAGCCTCAAACATGAGACATATTAGTTCGCCCCCTGACCCTACCCTGGTAGGTACATCGCTCGAGATATCCCGACGTTGATAAGATAAGGCTCAACAAAGGGCATCAGATCGGTCCTGCGTCGGGCGGAAGCGAGGCGCCTGCCTGTAGGCATTGTGAATAGTGAATATTTGTCGCAGCACTATTGAGACGCATTGTAGGACATTTTGTAAGACGAAGATTGTGAATGATATCTAAAATTATATACTTCTAGCTCCTGCCCGCGGCTTCGCCCGCGTTGATGTTGAAAATTATCTCACGGGAACGTGTTACCGGTACAAGAAGTAGTCTGTGTCCTTCCCTAGGATGCCATCTATCTCCTCGGCAAATTGAATCGAAATCCGTTCAGTGGTTTCGGCGTGATAAGGTAACATACAGACAGAGTTACTTTTGAATTTATAATTTTAATATGGATATACCAAGTGGCAGGGATATCGAAGCGCAACGTGTTACCATGGATTCAGTACATGATTCTGGACCTGACGAAAAATTTTTAACGCAGGGGTTGACATTTTCCGTCGGTTATATAAAAAAAAGCTGTTCCATACATTTTGACTGCGTAGGTGGCGTGCACTTTTCTATAAAACAGCAGATTTTTTTTGTTAACTGAAGTTAAATTTCTAGGCCTCGAATCATGTGCTGAATTCCTGGTTACAGTTTGCGATGTCCCTGCCACCCTGTAAATAAATAATATACTAAAGCTGAAGAGTTTTTTTTTTTTCTTTGAACGCGCATATCTCTGGAACTGCCAGTCAGATTTGAAAAAATATTTTTGTAATTTATAGCCCAATTCTTGAAAAAAGTTACAGGCTTCTACCTGCGCCCCGCGGTTTCATCCGCACCGGTATGAAATATACTTTACGACCTATCCCCAGACCTACCAAATATACACAAAAAATTTCATAAAAATCGGTCAAGCCGTTTCGGAGGAGTTCGTTAACAAGCACTGTGACACGAGATTTTTATATGTTAGATTTAACATCGCGCTACGACCCTTAGGAGCCGAGCAAAAAGAAAAAAAGTCTGAAAGGCCGCTAAGCGAAAACGAAATAAAAGCTCGGGCGGGCGATAAGTTCACGCTGACGAAGTTGCAGAAGAGCAGAACTCAAACTCAAAGCATTTATTTCAATTAAACCATTTACAGGCACTTTTGAATTGTCAAAGAGTCGGTCAGTTAGTCAGAAAGTTGAAGCTAGTTGCCCATTCCAAAACGTAGATCTCTATGGAGAAGAACGGGCAAGAAACTCCAAGGACACTTTTTTTAAATCAAGATATTACAAAATCCTGGGTACATTATTCTTGTTGCTTCTATATGCGAGAACAATGAAAAAAAAATATAAAGAAACAATTCAAATATATAAGATTAATAATAAAAATAAGCCGTGGCAGTTAAGAGGTGACCAGTCTCAACTGACGGCGCCCGTTCACGAACATGACGCGTGGATCAGCACCATCCAGCTCAACCATTTTGTAGGGAACCGAATGATCCAACACACGCGCCACCAACAGTGAGACATTTCAGTGAGCATGACATAGTCTCTACTGCCATGCTGTCAAGTCAACATAATTATATAATAAACGAATCCATGGTACTCACATGTACAAAATTGAAAAATGCTTCTAAATTATACAAAACTATAGTTTGCTATGTATTTGAGCAATGAATAAAATTTTACTACATAAAAGAAAATAATCATTAAACGATCTATCGAGTTATTCAATAATACAACATATTTTATAAAAAATAAACAAACATTAAGTTCGCAATGTCAGAAGCTAGTAATTTATTAGTTCGGTGTTGTACTCAATAGCCTAGTAAATTGCTTAGAGACTGAAGAGATAAACACATACATAACTGCTGTATTCCTCGAAGCTAGTGACAGGGGCCGAGTTTATTGTTATTAACCGACCGACTGAAAGTTCAAAACCCACATCAAACGTATCCTTATCAAAAATACATATAAGCTTAAAGACTACGTTGAAGACACGGAAGTTTGGCAATAATTCCTTCTGCACATGTGGCTTCCCTGGTACTTCATTAACGGCACCACTATGTAAGGGGCTATTAAATGCTCCCAAATTACGAAATTTACTAGAAAAAAAAAAAATAAGTTTTCTTTGTTTTTTAGTTTCTTCTTTGACATAATCTTCACATTATTTGACATTATATACCTCTAATTCTTATTTCAACTCTTTACTTATGGCTTTTGTAAACAGGATTTTAATTCAGATTTGTTACAGTTGTAATGGCAATCATGTCATTTGGTTTAAATAGGCTTTTATTTTTATATAGATTCTTCTATATTTTTGTGAATGTGAGAACGTTGTAGGCCTAACTTGTAGACTGTAGATTAGAAGACCTTTTTATATATATTGTTGAGTGCCTGTTACTTGTTGACAGGCCTACACTGTCCTCCCATACTTATCAACACTGTAATTTGAAACATTATAAAAGCCCCTTATTTTTAAAAGAATAACCGTGGAGTTTCTTGCCGGCTCTTCTCCATAGGAAACAATCAATTAGAACCGTGCACCTAGCTTCTGACGTTTCATAAATGCCCATGTTGGTTTATGTGAAATAAAATATTTTGATTTTGATTTTTGAACCGGGCAGAAAACCAGACTGCGGATTGTTTAGTAAACCCCAACTACACTTTGCTCGACCTAGGAATGCCAAATATTCACGTACAGCAGTCGCACTTGTCAAAATCTCGTTTGCAAGGCAAGTTCAGTAAAGATCAGTAAGAGAAGTAATTTGTATGGAATGCACGACTCACCAGCTAGAAAAACAGTGGCGACTCTTGAAAGAATGGTGCCAACTCCGTCCACAGTGGCCACGCACTGGTAGTGGCCCGCCAGCGATGCTGACATATCCGTGATGGACAGCGACCCGTTTGGCAGCTGTTTCCTGTAAACCATAAAACAAACGTTTTAGTAACGATGAAAACATAAAAAATATTGAATATTCAATAAAACTAAATGCATCTAGCGTGTTTACGCTATAAAAATTGGAAAGAATACAGTCTGGAATTGCTTCAAATTAACCTTCTCTGGTTAGCGTAACAGCCTCCACATATGAGCCAATAGTCCACCTCATGGTAGATGCATCGCATTATCAGTCTAAGTTCCCACAGCTGGGACAATGGCCTCCTCTGTGAGAGGGAAGGGGCCATAATCCACCACGTGGACACAGCGCGAGCTTATAGATAGCTCATATCTTCTAATTCTTGGTTCTAGGACATAGGGGGATCCTTACGATGTTTTGCTTCACCATATTGAGATAGTGGAGAAGTTATCTCATCCAGCTAACTAAACTTGTCAGTATCAGTGACGGCATGGTCTGTATTCGGCGAGGCGGAGACGCTGTGCCTCCACGCGAGGCGTATGTTACGTCTCGAGGTACTACCGACCTTCACTTGTCAGGGTCAGTGATGGCATAGTCTAGTGAGCGAGGCAGTAACGCTGTGCCTCCACGCGAGGCGCAAGTTACGTCTCGTGGTACTACCAATCTATACAACATGTGTCTAATTTTATCCTAGGTTCACAAAATGAATAAAAGTATTTAAATTTTAAAATTTGACTAACCTATACTTGTCAGTGTCGGTGACGGCATGGTCTCTACTCGGCGAGGCGGTGACGCTGTGCCTCCACGCGAGGCGGATGGCTCGCCGCGAGATGGCTGAGCACGGCAACAGCGCGGCGTCACCGGGTGCTATGACGGTGTCTGGGGGCTCGGCGGTGAAGCGGACGCCGGAGTCGTTCGGGTCCTCGCCGCCTGGGGACGAAGAAAAACGTATAGGTTAGTTTTCATGTTATAAAATAATTATTTTATGCGGTCTACCCAAATGTCCTTTCTTTGGTGTTGTTCGTCGAATCGTTGAGCTCCTTAAGTTCTGAATTGAGCTGCACGATTACTGAAAATGCGTGCACTGACTGGACAGAGCTACTCAAATCTGTGTGGTTTTTTAATAAAAATACCATTTCAGACAACAATCTACATGATCCTCAGATGATCTGACAGATTATGTCTGACTTTAAAAGTAACTGACCTCTAAGTTTGTTTCGGCCTTCTCAGAGTAGTCAGATAGGAAACGCCGACCTCTAAACTAGGTTTTGTTTCTACAATATGATTGACATGTACAAATGTTTGTACAAATCTACTTCCAGAAATAAAATAATTTATAATTAAATAAGAAAAACGTTAATATATTGGTGCTACGTTATCCGCCAGAGAACCAAGGTAACCGAAATAGCCCAAAGACTAAGCAAGCTGAAGTGGCAATGGGCTGGTCAGAACTCTCGCAAAACTGACAATTGTTGGAGTTCTACAGTGGAGACCGCGTTTAGGCAAACGTAGTGTGGGACGCCCGCCGGCCAGGTGGAGAGACGACTTGCGAAAGGTGGCTGGCAGAGACTGGATGAGGAGAGCCGAGGATCGAGCTCAGTGGTGTTCACTAAGAGATGCCTACGTCCGTTAGTAGACGAATATAGGCTGATGATGATGATGACGATTGGTGCGACGAAGTTAACTTTATGCCTCGATTGCACAACTCGTAGCTAAGCGAGAATCACAGAGCTATTTATAAAAATAAAAAATGTTTATTTCTTGACCATAGTTGTTAAGATTTTGTTGGTGAATGGCGCCTTCTTTTAAGCAGATAATGCCTGTGTTATAAAAGACGCTGCTCTTTCTTAGGTATGATAAAAGGTGATATTACAAAAGATATAGTATGTGTGTTGGCTTGTCAAGTAGGAGGAGTGTGGGGGTGTAAGTGTGCGAGTGGTGTGATGTGATGTGTGTGTGTTTGTGTGTATGATTTATGTCACTCATGTGCTAAAGCATCTTTGCCATACTAACATAAAGAGCTTTATTGTTGTTGTCGTCTCTTTATTACGGACGCTTTTAACGTTCTGCATCGGTCTCACATGCATAATTTCAACATAAATGATGTAACCAATAATTTGTAACCATATTTTGATTTAAAAGAGTGTCCATGGAGTTTCTTGCCCGTTCTTCTCCATAGGTACCTACTACGCTTTGGAATGGGCAACTAGCTTCATCTTTCTGACTGACCGACCCCTTGACAATTCAAAAGTGCCTGTAATTGGTTTATTTGAAATAAATGTTTTGAGTTTGAGTTTGAGTTTGAGCTATTTCGTAGGTCTTTATGAAGACTGTTAAAAACTTACGATTTCACGACAACAAAGGTGTATTAAGATATTTTTTTTTCTCTTTTACTCTTACACATTGTCCACGTCTCTTTTTCTATCTACTTTTCTATCGCAGGTATGCTGGAAGAGATTTCTTTAGAAATAAGCATCACCTTTGCACGTATTTTTCTGTTCCTTTCTTCTTGTCTGTTTATGTGTGTGCATAAAAATGGATAAATAAATAAAGATGATTCAGAGGTCGACTGATATCAAATTTCCCCTCAAAACAATATTTAACAGCTACAGACTAACAAGGAAAGTGGATGCTCTTTGTTGCTTCAAAAATAAATCAAAGACTAAATATAAAATTGCAGTTATAGAAAATATCCATTCCATGGCAATTGAGCGGTATCTACATCGCCACATACGAGCTACGCGTCACACTGACGTCACGCAAAATCCTGCATCGCGCAAGCAGAGTTTACCGCGCAACTAGCATATATACAACGTCCCGACATCAACCGTCTTGCAGTAGCCCACCACACACAACACCCGTCTGTCCGGAGGATCCTCCCTTTTCTATAGAGTATGAGTGAACTTTACACCCTGTTCCTCATACCTCATAGTAACCAGCTGACTTTCACAGCATTTTTATTTGGAGGCAGTAAAAGCGGATTTTTTTGCGCAAATGTTACTACTGAAACGCGTTCGCATAATCAGCCTACAATGTTCCCACTGCTGGGACACAGGCCTCCTCTCTGTGAGAGGGAGTGGGCCGTAATCTGCCACGCGGGTCCAGTACGGGTGTGTAAATATCACGTCATGTCATCGATTTTTTTGGTTCTAGGACATGCCGGTTTCCTCATGATGTTTTCTTTCACCGTTTTGAGAGCAGTGGTGATGAAATTATTCACACGAAGTATAGCTCCTGCCTGGGTTCGAATCCACGACCTACGATTCGTAAGTCGGGGCTGTTACCACTGGGCCACCACTGCTCTACATGCGGTTGATTGTATAGAAAATACGACTAAGTACCTAATTAAATTCATTTTGAACAATTACCATTAATCCAGATGTATGAACGTAAACGAGGCAAAAGGAGTACGTAAGGATCGTAGCAGTTGGCGTTCTGTAGTTTCTACCTACCCCCATTGGAAGAAGTCGTGAGTTTATGAATGTATGTATGTGTGTATGTAAAATTCATTATCAACCCATAAACATTGATCCTTAACAATGAGAACATTGGTCTTTCCATACGCAATTTGGTCGTTCTTCAAAATAACCACAGAACCGAATCCTGTTTGTTTACAAACAGATGTTTTTAATAAAATCTTTCGCGATGATCGAGTTATGATAGTTGACGTATAAGGGAACGCGGGTAGGCTGTAAAACACAACATTACATTGGCGTATTTGTTCGTTCGCGTTTTGTGGACAATACAAAACGTATCCTATTTCTATCGACATAAAGTTAATTTTGTATTAGCAAAACGACGCAAATGTTTGTACCAATACACCAAGTATAGTGCCAGCGTTCTGCGTAAGAAGGTCTTCAAACAATGAAATGTGCGTTATGTGCAAGCGCAACTTTCGTTTAAAACCATTTTGAGAACATTTGGGGCATATCACACCGAATCCGGAGTTGTTTGTTTTGAATAAAACGAGAGAAATATTTTGTGAGAATCAAAGGATAAATAAATAAAATAAAAACTTGTAACCACCAGTAATGTATGTACACGATGGCTTTTATAACTGCCGCACTCAGAAAAGTGTAAGTTTGACAAGTTGAATATTGGAAATATGTCAGTGAAAACTGTGTATTTGTGACAAATATTATAACATGTACCTATTAAGACTAGTGGCTCTGTGAGCTGTAGACCTCGCGGGTCTGTCTTTGCATAGCTTAAAACTGAATAAATATTCACCGCGCATTTTAAAACAAAAAGCGCGCGCAAAGAACGCGAAATGGCTGACATATGTTTTTTTTTAATTTTTCAACCCCATGTCTCCCCTATTTTGAAAATTTTCGAAATACTGAATTGACAAAATAATTCCATATAATTATCGAAGCTGCTAGCAAAATTTCACGAGAATCGGTTGAGAAAAGCGACCTGGGGGCCTAGACAAAATCCCTTTTCTGTAAGCGTTAACGCCAATGGAAAAATCAAACTGTATGGAGTTGACATTTGCTTACCACGTGGCATTACGTATCTTTTGCGCAGGTAATCTCATTGCCATACATTTTGACGTTACCGTCTGGCGTCAACGCTATCAGAAAAGTTTTTGTCTAGGTCTACTGTAGAGAACAACCATCCGCCGGGCATCCGGAGTTCCGGACATACGAAAGCATTTTTGCCCAAGCTGAAACGGAGACGCTTTGCTCGCACTTCGCGCTCGCTCGGTCAATTATAAAGAGTTTTTTGATTATTTGTATGTCTGTTTGTAATTATTATTACTTCCATTTTATTTGGGACAGAATCCATATAAGTGTTAGTAACAATTTTCTTAAGATCTATGTTTGAAAATTGTTACTAACGCTTATATGGATGTAATGGATAAACTCAAAAAATACTTAACCAATTTTAAAAATTCTTGAACCAGCGAGTCACATGGACAAAATTTTATTTAAAAAAAAATCAGAGTTCCTAATTGCAATAATGTAGGTATCACAAGGTATCAAAAATTTGCCTATGCTTAAAAGTCATTAGTCGGATATGGAAAATTATTTTTCCATTTGATAGCCAATTTCTTGAGGAAGGTTATATGCTATATATGTATAACATCATGCTACGACCCTTTGGAGCCGAGCAAAAAGAACAAAAGCCTGGAAGAACGCTAAGCAAAAACGAAGAAATATCGCACGAAATGTGGCGGTTATTTTAGTATATTGCGATGCCTTACGACGTCAAACTCAAACTCAAAGCATTTATTTCAATTAAACTATTTACAGGCACTTTTGAATTGTCAAAGAGTCGGTCAGTTAGTCAGAAAGTTGAAGCTAGTTGCCCATTCCAAAACGTAGATCTCTATGGAGATGAATGGGCAAGAAACTCCAAGAACACTCTTTTTAAATCAAGACATTACAAAATCCTGGGTACATTATTCTTGTTGCTTCTATATGCGAGAACAATGAAAAAAAATATATATTAAGAAACAAGTCAAAATCTAAGATTAATAATAAAAATAAGCCGTGTCAGTTAAGAGATGACTAGTCTCAACTGAAGGCGCCTGTTCACGAACATGACGTCCACCCGAACGAAGTCACGGCACAGAATACACAATAGTAGTCACGGGCAGAAGCTAGTATATTACAATAAGAAACCCTTTTAAAGAATAAGAAACTCAAAACCTAATAGTCGACCATGAACGGAAAATGTAGGCCAATCCTTAGACCCGGCGCACATCTGGCGAGGCACAGCGTACCGCATCCGTCACTACCATACAAATATCGACCTTGGAACAGTTGAAATAAAGTTGAAAATAAATAAATTTCCATTAGCTCGAGAGCGCGTCTAGACGGAAAGAGGCGCGCGTCTCAGGTTATTCATTCTTAACTTTATTTTTACTCCCACAACGTTGATATTTGTTTGGCAGTGACAACCGCGCCGCGCTGCGCCTCGCCAGGTCTGCGCCGGCCCTTAGCCTTCAACAAACAGGAAAATAAAAAACCTTTCGACCTACATAACATTTATTATAACTCAAACTCAAAGCATTTATTTCAAATAAACCAATTACAGGCACTTTTGAATTGTCAAGGGGTCGTTCAGTCAGAAAGATGAAGTTATATACGAGGGACACGTGGGAACCACGACAAAACACAAGGATTACACATTGTATGAAGTGAATTGTAAGGTTTAAGTTCAGAAGGCTGTATATCACAGCTCGCTTCACGATTTAACAGAACAGCAATTTACAAAAACGCCTTTATTTTTGGGTGGGAAATCATCAAATGACCTCTCCCGCTCTGGGCGGAGCGGGAGGGCGTGTCAGACTTACTGACAAAAACCCACCCGTGTTCCTTCAGTTGCCTGTGCGCCAGGGCCACGGTAACTCTTTCGATCAATCCGCAACCCCGGCAGGCATCGGCACTATCGGACCCCGTCAATGGTGCTGACATCTCTTTGAGGCGCGCGTGGAACACGACGCGCCGTCGACCCGGGTGCAAAAACGCCTAAGCTCGAAATTCATTAACGCAGATGGTAAAGGATTCTAGGCAAGCTCGGTAGATAGGCTATCCTACCTCTTACCGTGGGGTGTCATGTCTAGTATGAGAGGCTAAGTTAAGGAAGTTTATAACGGAGGACATACAGGGTCGCAGGGACATCGACGCGAAACCTGTTACCATGGATTCAGTACATAATTCTGAACCCCCCTGCGTAGAAATTTTTCGTAGGTTATTGAAAAACAAAAAACTGTTTCATACATTTCGACCGCGTAGTTATTGCACTTTTCTATGAAAAAGCAGTTTTTTTTTTGATAACTTTCAAATAATTTCTACGCTAGCTGGTCTAGAATCATGTGCTGAATTCATGGTTACAGTTGGAGCGTCGATGTTTCCTGCCACCCTGCATAGAGACCTTATTGGTGATGTTCTTCAGAAAGGTCAGGTGCGTAGTACTCGCAACCGGCGTGCGTGTATGACCAGCACCCTAATTACGTAACACACTGTCTATCACAATCTGAATCATTTTGAAGCCTATTGTTAATCCATTGCTTCATATGTTTGAAAAAATTGTCTGCTCAACAACGTAAGTAACGCAATGAATGTTGTTGAACTGTCAAAATGAAAACCATTCCTACTGTTAGTGTGTTACGTAATTACCCCGCAGATGTATGAACGTAAACGTGGCAAAAGGAGTCTATGTAAGGATTGTAGCAGGTGGCGTTCTGTAGTTTCTGCCTACCCCCATGGGAAGAAGGCGTGAGTTTATGTATGTATATAACGGGTGTAAAATGATGGTTAACAAAGCCAAGAGTCACTTATTATTCCCGTCATTGTGATCATTTTTAGGGTTCCGTACCTCAAAAGGAAAAAACTGAACCCGTATAGGAGCACTTTGTTGTCCCAAGACCCCTTTTCTCAGAAACGCGTGGAGGCATCAAGATGAAATGAATATCAGATACGTAGGTCTACGATCCCATGGAGCTCTTAAAAAAATCAAGCTTCTAAGTCAATGCAATAACAAAATACGGCCATTTATGCGACATATTTTGATATTCGCAAGTAAATCAAAACCTATAGGGTACTTCCCGTTGACCTAGAATCATGAAATTTGGCATGAAGCAAGGTCTCACAGCACAAGTAAAGGAAAAAGTCCGAAAATCATTCATTTGTAATTTTGTCACATATTTTTACGATTACAATTTGCAGTTGGAGGACATTTTGTCTTGTTCTAGTATGTATTGGTCAAATCTTGCAAGCTGTTTTAAAACCACTTCCTCTTATCCTACGGAGTAAAAATTTTTCAACTATAAAGTTTGTTCTTAGATAAATTCATCCCAACTACGAAACCCTTCATTGTGCGTAGTCCAACACGCACTCGTTTTTGTACTAGACCCTTCCCTGAGAGCCTTCTGGTTACGGAGATATCCAAGTTCAAAGACAATTCGTCAGTTAATCCGAAAGGGCTCTATTCGAGGCACGTCGGATAATCTCCGAGGCGACCACAGAAGCGAGCTCACACGGTCATTGTTGTCGTTACGAGCACTTCTGAGTTGTATTGTTCATATGCAGACTTTGGTATTACACGGGGTCCGATAAAGGTGGAAGGAAGATAGGAATATAAACGCAAAACGTATGTTGTTATTATAGAGGTATGAGGAACAGGGTGTAAGGTTCACTCATACCTCCATAGAAAAAGAAGGATGCTCCGACCTGACGGGTGTCGTGTCTGTTGAGCTACTGCCCGACGATAGATGTCGGGACGTTGTATATTTTTTTTTTTTGTGTGGGTAATCATCAAATGACCTCTCCCGCTCTGGGCGGAGCGGAAGGGCGTGTCAGACTCTTACTGACTAAAACCCACCCGTGTTCCTTCAGTTGCCTGTGCGCCAGGGCCACGGTAACTCTTTCGAACAATCCGCAGCGGACGTTGTATATAGGTATGCCAGTCGCGCGGCAAACTCTGCTTGCGCGATACAGGATTTTGCGTGACGTAAGTGTAACGTGTAGCTCGCATGTGGCGTTTGTAGATGTACGCCATGTATGTATTAAGTAAGTCATGCTCACTCAAATGTCTCGCTGGTGGTGGCGTGTGTGTTGGATCATTAAGTTCCCTTCAAAATGGTTGAGCTGAATGGTGCTGGTCCATACGTCATTTTCCGGGCGCCGTCAGTAGGGACTGGTCACCTCTTAGCTGCCACGGCTTATTTTAATTTAATATTGGAATTGTTTTTGTCTCTTTATTACGAACGCTTTTAACGTTCTGCATCGTTCTCACATGCATAATTTCAACATGAATGATGTAACCAATATTTTGTAACCATATTTTGATTTAAAACAGTGTCTATGGAGTTTCTTACCCGTTCTTCTCCATATTATTATTTTTATTATTTATTTATTTGATTAGACAACATTGGTCCACTGGTTAGTAACGACTTATCAACTAAGGGTTAGTATTTATCAATTAGAATAAAACAGTAGGTACCTATTATATATTCATACCTGCCGCACGAGCAACCTGACAAAGTGTCTCAGTATAGGTGCATCGTGTTGTTCGGCTAGGGTTTTCAGGATACTGTTGCTGCTAGCCCTCATTCTGCCTAATAAGGATGCGGTCTTTTTCCTCATAATAGCATGGAAGTCGTCGGTTCGTGCTACAGAAAACATGCTAGACGCGCTGCAGAACCTGGGCAACCTCAACAGCACCCTGAAGCCATTATTATATTGCACACGCAGAGCATCTAGAGCCCTCCGCGTACAGTTGACCCACAAACCATAGGTACCTACAACGCTTTGGAATGGGCAACTAGCTTCATCTTTCTGACTGACCGACCCCTTGACAATACAAAAGTGCCTGTAATTGGTTTAATTGAAATAAATGCTTTGAGTTTGAGTTTGATGCCGCTACATTACAAATACCTAGTAGATCTCTAGTGCTCTAACCACAAGTTTCCTAATGAAGGTGGCCCCTAAATAAGCTAATGCCGGTTTTCACGAACACTAGCCGACACCTAAATGCCTAATTAAAAGCGTCCTGCGTTCGGCACTGGGGGTCTGCTCTTTAACTCTGTCAACGATGATACTCGTACGGGCCCGTCTGAAGGTAGTTCGAAACTAAGCAGTAAACCCTACTCCCGAATTCCCGATTGATTTCGGATTCATGAGTTTCGAACGGAATCATAGGCAATATTCGTGACCGAATGACGCATGACCACAGACATCGGTTTACTTACTTTGTGGTTTTCAAGCTTAATAAACAAAAAAAAATCATATTGATAATATATATTATCGTTAGAAAATGGGAACATTTCTAACAATATACTTTTTATTATGTCGTTAATAGAATTCGTTCGTAATAGAATTGAATTATTTTTGTCATTTTTGTCCGGATTGTGGCTTTGTCCTGTTAATACCTTTGACTTTTTCTTTATGACTGCAATTATAAAATGAAATGTCAGTTTTTTTTAATTTACAATCAAAACATTTTATTTATTTATTTAACCATTTATGTACACACATAATATAAACAAACAAGAAGAAAGGAACAGAAAAATACATACAAATGTGATGCTTATTTCTAAAGAAATCTCTTCCAGCATACCTGCGATAGGAGAGTATATTAAAGAGATGTAGACAACGTGTGTAAGAGTAGAAGGAAAAACAAAATATATACAATCTAAAATAATTTTCCAATTTATATACAAGCATACAATATGAGCAATTTATTAACACTATTACTACTATTAGTATTTATTACTATTATTAAGTATTACTCAATTAATCCAGCAATTAGCAGTTTATTAACACGACGCGGGAAGTTTTCTTTATTAAATACATAGAAAATTCAACAGCGCTGTTTTATTTAAGCGTCGAATAGTGTTCGTGAAAACTTTACTTTCTTTTCTCTTCTCAACAATTTTACTCTCACCAAGCTAAACAAATAGATCTCCTGTGCTATAGAGATTAGGTACTTATCCATATTTTTTTCCGGTTTTTTCTTTCCTTATTAAATTATTATCATCTACATATTTCAGACTATCTTCATACACACTAGGCTTACGTCAGACCAAGAAAATTTTAAAACATATTTAACTAAGAAATTTTAAAAAATATCATTTGTTCGATACAAAGTTCTATAAATTCTTTTACCACAAACAAGTAATGGTTCCCATTCGCCATAACATACAAAACAAGAGTAGATTCCAATCGCGCAGACCCCATGGGCGCCATATATCATTGATCCCTATTTTATCGCTGCCCCATCTGCTGTTGACCCAATACCCTGTGGTATGGAGCTATGGCGAATTGTCACCAAAGTGCCACAGTATAGAATAAATACAGAAAAACCACTCGTCCCCGCGTTTACAGCAACGTTTAAAACATGTATTCTACATTTATTTTATTTATAGTTAATTAACACGGTCCAATACTAATTACATTAACTAACATAGAAAGAAAACAAAACTATACAATGCAGACAGTTGTGTCATAAACAATTATTCGCTAATTACTAACATGGAACAGTGGACACCCTCGCGTATTGTTTCTCACAGACCATCAGACATACGCGCTTAATTTTACTCCATTCGTCCGCAAACACATCACATTCAGGGTTGGCCATCAGGATTTGGCTTGGGCAGGGTTGGCCATACATGTTGTATCTACTAATTTTATTTATCTTTTACACCTTAACCAAGATAGAAAGACCAGCTGTATATATATTTTTTAACCGACTTCACAAAAAAGAGGAGGTTCTCAATGCGACTGTATTTTTTTTTTGTATGTTTGTTAGCTCAGAACATTTTTCTGGGTAAACCGTTTTGGATGATTATTTTTTTATTTGAAAGCTGGTGCTTCACATATGGTTCCATTTAAATTTGATCAAGTACTGACCAGTAGTTTTTGAGTTATTCCTAATAATGCGTATTTTTTTCACTTGGTTTATATTGATGATGTTAATTTCCTGTCATGGTTATTTACATATCAAGTAGTGGTATACGAATGTATGTGGGTCCACAACTAAAAAGTGAAAAATAAAAACTTTTTACAAAAAAACAACCGATTTCAAAAAAAAACACTAAAAAACGTGAAAAATAACTTTAATTTCGGAAGTCGGTGGCCAAAAACGCAAACACACAGCCAAAGACGAAATTAAAGTTATTTTTCACGTGTTTTAGTGTTTTTTTTGGAAGTCGGTTGTTTTTTTTGTAAAAACGTTTTTTTATTTTATAGAATAGTATTTAATTATCTATTGTTCGTTAACAAATAAAAATAAAAAATATGGCGTCGAAAAATTCCTCCGCATTGCTGTCGACTGGTAATGTACCCAAGAGACTGGCGGCATTGCCACGTTGTATGGCAATGCTTAGCCTCTGGCCTAGGAAAAAGTCAGCCCTTGGCTAAGACAGCACTAATGCGCAAAAGTGTTTACTGCATGGCTCCGGTCATATACAAATAAAATACCTAAAAGTTGGAAAGAATTGTCGCTATTGTTATTAAAAAATAGGCTTCGAAGCTTCTTGACAGTCAAAGCATACTATAGCGTAACAAAATTCTTGAGTGAAAAAAAATTTGAAACTTAGGCTGTGTAGCGGCATCTACAACGCCACATGCGAGCTACGCGTCATACTGACGTCACGCAAAATCCTGCATCGCGCAAGCAGAGTTTACCGCGCAACTAGCATATATACAACATCCCGACATCAGCCGTTGGGCAGTTGCCCACCAGACACAACACCCGTCTAGTCGGAGGATCCTCCCTTTTCAATAGAGTATGAGTAAACGTTACACCCTGTTCCTCATACCTCTATAGCTGTTTATAATGTTTAGTTTTTGTGAATTTTATTATTGTTTATTTTTTGTGTAGTTTGTTTTAGTTTAGTTGATTATTTTAGTGGATTAGTAATTTTGTAACTTTTGCATGCCTACCGGTAAAATATGGCTGAACCTATTATTCCCTTTAACACCATGTACTGTACCCATATTTGCAAAATAAAATATCTTTATCTTGGGTCACGGGAAGTGTCAAACAGGCGTTTGGAGATTTCGTTGAACAAATCAAGTTGATCAAAGTTCAAAGGCACGGGAGCGATAGCTAACGGATGGCTATTGTGTCCCTCATTGGTCTACAGCACCCTAATTACGTAACACACTATCAATCAGAATCTGGATAATTTTGAAGTCTATTGTTAATACATTGCTTCAAATGTTTGAAAAATTGTCTGCTAAGAACGTAAATAACGCAATGAATGTTGTTGAACTGTCACAATGAAAGCCATTTCTACTGTTACTCTGTTACGCAATTACCCCGCAGGTCATAAGTTATTTAACAATTTGTGAAAAGATAATAGTTCAGTTATGTTATCTATTGTGCCTAAAGTGATAATTCTCACATATTTCACACAACAACTAGTGGTATACGAAATCGTGTAGACCACTACCAAAAAGCAAAAATAGTGGGTGACAACCAAAATAAGAATACAGACTTCCGAAACCAAAAGTAATGTTTCGTTTTGTAGTTGCTTTTCCGATAAAACAGAATAGAATAGAATTACAGAACCACAAAAATTACAGATATAAATGTAGAAATTTTACATAGGATGACACAATGGGCGGTCTTATCGCTAAAAGCGATCTTTTACAGACAACCTTTGGATGGATTCAAGGGAGAAGGAGAGACAATACTGCAGGTAGTCAGTGGTGTACCATTTACATAAATACATACATAAATACATTAAACATATACTTATCTACATATATGTATATACAATAATAAACATGAAACAAGAGCAAGGAAACTAAATGCAATGATGATAGGTGTTATCTAAACTAATATTAAAAGGTAAAATTTGTGCGTTTTAATCAACTTAAAAAAAAGGAGGAGGTTCTCAATTCGACTGTATGTTTTTTTTTGTGTGTGTTTTCTCAGAACTTTTTCTGGGTGAACCGATTTGGATGAATCTTTATTTGAAAGCTGGTGTTTCACATGTAGTCCCATTTAAATTTGATCAAGTTCTGACCAGTAGTTTTTGAGTTATCCTTAATACTGTGTATTTGTTCCACTTAGTTTATATTGATGATGTTTTAATAATTTCCTGTCACTGTTATTTACATATCAAGTAGTGGTATAAGTATTTCTGTGGGGTAGGTACCACAACTAAAAAGTGAAAAATAAAAACGTTTTTACAAAAAACAACCGACTTCCAAAAAAAAACTAAAAAACGTGAAAAATAACTTTCATTTCGGAAGTCGGTGGCCAAAAACGAAAATACAAAACCAAAAACTCCGACTTCCGAAATTAAAGTTATTTTTCACGCTCTTTAGTGTTTTTTTTTAGAAGTTGTTTGTTAATTTTGTAAAAGGTAATCATATCTGTGAGTAGGACTAATCCAATTACAAAAATATTTTCATTGATAGAAAGCATTTTGACAGCTGTGGCCTCAGGTAATAATACACTCTTGTGCATCGCCGTATCGAATGACAGCTGTATTGACATGTCAAATTTCAGTAAACATGTCATTCATCATTTTCATTTTCCTCCTCCCACTTACTATCTACCACCAAAGGAGCATCTCCCTGCAGGGTGTAACCTTTCGTGGTCCACTTGGAAGTCCCTGAACCGTCTCCGGACACAAGTGGGAAGATGTAACTCCAACCTGGTAAAGTGGGGCTACCTCGATGGAACGGCAGCTGGATGTGGATGTGGAGCTATGTCGCAAACTATGCTCCACCTTCTATCTTGCCCTCTGTGTCCCAAAACTTGCAGTCAAAGTGACCTCGGCGCTGCCACCGATGACGCCGTGGAAGTGGCAAAGTTTTGGGCCAACAAAATATGAGAAAAGTCGTGCCAGCGACACGGAGAAGAAGAAGATTCTATTGCCGAGTGTACCTTAAATTCTTATTTCAACTCTTTACTAATGGCTTTTGTAGACAGGATTTTAATTTAGATTTGTTACAGTTGTCATGTCATTTCGTTTGAATTGGCTTTTATTTTAATTATTTCATTTATCTTTTATATAGATTCTTCTATATTTTGTTAATATGAGAACGTTGTAGCCATAACTTGTAGACTGTAGATTTGTAGAACTTTTTCTATTTTGTTGAGTAACTGTTAGTTGTTGACAGGCTTACATTGTCCTCTCATACCTATTAACTCTGTAATTTTGAAAACATAGTAAAAGCCAATTATTTTTGGGGTTCCGTACCCAAAGGGTAAAACGGGACCCTATTACTAAGACTTCGCTGTCCGTCCATCTGTCTGTCCGTCTGTCACCAGGCTGTATCTCATGAACCGTGATACCTAGTTAGACAGTTGAAATTTTCACAGATAATGTATTTCTGTTGCCGCTATAACAACAAATACTAAAAAACAGAATAAAATAAATATTTAAGGGGGCTCCCATACAACAGACATTTATTTTTGTCGTTTTTGTAGATAATGGTACGGAATCCTTTGTGCGCGAGTCCGACTCGCACTTGGCAGGTTTTTTTTTTAAAGATTAACGGTGGAGTTTCTTTCCGGCTCTTCTCCATAGGAAACGACCAATTGGAACCGTGCACCTAGCTTCTGACGTTTCATAAGTGCCCATGTTGGTTAATGTGAAATAAAATGATTTTGATTTGGTGCCATAGGATATCTTTTATGTTAAAAAAATGCGGTCTAAGTCGCGGGCCAAAGCTAAATGTTTGTAATAATACGTTTTTCACGTTAAATCTTCTTATGGTCACACTGTGGTCTGCCATAAAACCAACATTACTGTCACTGCACGTCCGCCCGCATGCGTGCGCGCTACCACAGTAAATCACTTGCAACTAGGGTTACCATATGGAAAATTCAAAAGTCCTGACAAAAAGCCTGATTTCTATAGAAAAGTCCTGAGATTTTGCCGCAAACGTAATTAACAACGCCGCATTTTTGTTTTCACAATATGACGTCTTTTTTTTAATATTGTTTTTTTTAAATACTATGTAGATGTTAATAGCGTTGGTTTGTGATTTGTGCTGTGATACTATCCAAAGAAAATTTTATTGTTGTTTATGTTGATTGTAACTTACCAATAAAAAAAATCTACTGAAAAATCTAGATAGAGATACTTTATTTTATAAAAAAATCACAAAATCTTGTGATTCCCGAGATTTTCCTCAACGCGGCCGCAATCCTGTCAGGAGCCTAAAAGTCCTGAGATCTCAGGACATATCCTGAGATATGGTAACCCTACTTGCAACAGATAACAGTGTCACACAATTAAATGTTGATCACTAACGATTGGCAATCGTGGCGTATTGACCAATTGACAATGGGGAGAGCACACAACACACACACAAACACTGCCACATCTATAGGGGGCTGTGTTTTGTTTTTATATTTTTTTACTAGCTTTTGCCCGCGGCTTCGCTCGCGTTAATTTAGACTTTGACTATCATTTCGGGTTATATAATTTAATCATGATTCGAAAGACACGTGGCGCCATCTATTATCATAAGAAGGTTATTGTTGTTTTTCTCGGGAACAGTACTTTTTTGCGGGATGAAAGGTACCCTATGTCCATTGCTGTACACCTGACAACGTATATGCAAAATTTCAGGATGATCGGTTCAGTGGTTTAGGCGTGAAAAGGTTACAAACAAACAAACAAACTTACTTTCGCATTTATAATATTAGTTAGGATTTTTGCGACTGCTGCTTGTTGGACTTGGATTCGATTCCAGCGACGGGCAAAATGTTATTGGGTTTTTCCATTAACATCAATACAATACTGCACCCTATTTGCGTAACACACTATCAATCACAATCTGAATCATTTTGAAGGATATTGCTAATCCATTACTCCATATGTTCGAAAAATGTGTCTGCTCAACAACGTAAATAATGCAATGAATGTTGTTGAACTGTTAAAATGAAAGCCATTCCTAGTGGCAGTGTCTTACGTAACTACCCCGCAAATTTCTCACTTATATTTGACGGAACACGTCATGTTTTCAGTAAGTATTATCTTTAGTGTTCCAAATCCCATTCTGATGAACATGCGACTTGATACAATGAATAAATTATTGACTAAAAAAAACATTTTTGATTGTCTGTGAGTAGGTAGGTATACACTCGGGTTTTGAACTGAGAATTTGAAGTTGAGAATCTGAAGTTGAGAATTTGAAGTTGAGAATTTGAAGTTGAGTATATGAAGTTGAGAATCTGAAGTTGAGAATTTGAAGTTGAGAACTTGTCAAACTTTACATTAACTGCCCAGTAAGTAGCCTAGTTAGCCCTAGTAAGTAATCGATCTCAAATAAATTAAACATTGGTATCGGTTTTATAAAACCACCACTAACCAAGTAATACGGGCGCCGAGTGACATGTTTACTTACTGGCAGATGAATGACATTTACTGACATTTGACATGTCAATACAGCTGCCATTCGATACGGCGATGCACAAGACTGTATTACCTGAGGCCACAGCTGTCAATTATTTTGACAACCCTCCAGCGGGGTAATTGCGTAACACTCTAACAGTAGGAATGGTTTTCATTTTGACAGTTCAACAACATTCATTGCGTTATTTACGTTGTTGTGGAGACAAATTTTTCGAACATATGAAGCAATGGATTAGATATAGGCTTCAAAATGATTCTGATTGTGATAGATAGTGTGTTACGTAATTAGGGTGCTGGGCATCTATTTGTCTGAACAACGTTTTCGGTTTACTGGCAATAATATTCATTTTTCTACCACGTGGCGAATATTCTTTTTAGAATCCCGTACCCAAAGGGTGCCAACGGAACCCTATTACTAAGGTTCTGCTGTCCGTCCGAAAGTCAGTCTGTCTGTCAGCAGGCTGTATCTCATGAACCGCTAGACAGTTGCAATTTTCAGTGTGTATTTCTATTGCCGCTTTAACAACAAATGTATGAACGTAAACGAGGCAAAAGGAGTATGTAAGGATTGTAGCAGGTGGCGTTCTGTAGTTTCTGCCTACCCCCATGGGAAGAAGGCGTGAGTTTGTGTGTGTGTGTGTGTATAAAAATAAAAATTAAAGGGGATCCGGTCCTCATACAAGGAACGTGTTTAAAAAAAATATGTAGTGTTAAATATTGTACGGTGGTACGGAACCCTTCGTGTGCCAGTCCCGACTCGCACTAGACCGGTTTTTCAAAGCTTTTGATTTAGATATGAACAAACTTCAGCCCGTTTCTTCCTGCTCAGCTCTTTCTAAATTCAGTGCATTCCTATACACTCTGTTACTAAGGAAATTATCTTTCAAACAATCATACGGTATTTCCATTTCGAAAACAATTTTTTTTTAATATGTAGTTTTAAATATTATACGGTGGTACGGAACCTTTCGAGTGCGAGTCCGACTCGCACTTGGTCGGATTTTTTAGTTTGCGTAATAAGTTTTTAAGGTTACGGCATACTCCATAAAGTGAGGTAAAAAATTTTTTGCAAAAAAAGAACCGACTTGCAAAAACAAAAAGTTACTTGAATTTCGGAAGTCGGTGTCTTTGGTTTTTGTATTCTCGTTTTTGCCACCGACTTCCGAAATTAAAGATATTTTTAATTATTTTTGTGTTTTTTTTGGAAGTCAGTTGTATTTATGCATAAATGTTTTTATTTTTCCCTTTTTAGTTGTGGTATACCCCACACAAATTCGTATACCACTATTTGATATGTAAATAACAGTGACAGGAAGTTATTAACATATCATCTATATAAGCTTAGTGGAGAAAATACGCATTATTAAGGATAACTCAAAAAGTACTGTTAAGAACTTGATAAAATTTATATGGGACCACATGAGAAGCACCATCTTTCAAATAAAAAAAAAGAATCATCAAAATCGGTTCACCTAGAAAAAAGTTCTGAGGTAACACATAAAAAAAATACAGTCGAATTGAGAACCTCCTCCTTTTTTTGAAGTCGGTTCGAAAGAATTAACTGCTCAGGGGGCCTAGACAAAATCCTTTTCTGTAAGTGTTAACGCCAACGGATATTCAAATTGTATGGAGTTGACATTTGCTTACCACGTGACATTACGTATCTTTTCCGCAGGTAATGTCATTGCCATACATTTTGACGTTAGCGTCTGGCGTTAACGCTATCAGAAAAGTTTTTGTCTAGGCCTACAGCACACTCACATGCTTAAAAGTAGTTGCAACTATTGCAAGTTAGCTGCCTATTTACCAAAATATCATATTCGATTGTACTTCTAAGCCAATTTCTAAGCTGTTCTCGTGTCAACAATCGTTCTTACACATGCTTTATCTCAATCAGCGCGCGCCTGAGTGGCGTGGCGTAGTATTAGTATACACAAACTATAGAGTATAGAGCAGCGTTGTCTGTGAGTCAGCGGGACAGTAAGCGGGTCAATTAGTCAGCTCAGATACATGGAGGAAATAGGACGCATCGGGGAGACGCGGTGAGAGACAATAAGAGTAATATTTACACAACGCACTTTGACTTTATTTTGGACTGTACGTCTGAACTTCGAAGATTAAAATATCGATGTATTTAATTGAGAATGTTCATAATCGCGATGTACGGAACTTCGAAAGAATGTCATACTGAACTTCGAAGTTTGTATAGACATTCTTTCGAAGTTCCGTACATCGCGATTATGAACATTCTCAATTAAATACATCGATATTTTAAACCTCGAAGTTCAGACGTACAGTCTTTATTTTGCCGTAGCAAAGTAAAGGAAAACGCAAATTTTACTTATCGTGAGGAAACCTGCGGGGTATTTGGGTAACAACACTAACAGTAGGATTGGCTTTCATTTTGACAGTTCAACAACATTCATTGCGTTATTTCCGTTGTTGGTCAGACAATTTTTTCGAATATATGAAGCAATGGATTAGCAATATCCTTCAAAATTATTCAGATTGTGTTAGATAGTGTGTTACGTAATTAGGGTGCTCGACTTATCTAAAAACAGAATAGATTTGATTTGTTTAATATTTGTTTGTTACAAGTTTAGCGTGCAAGCGTAACCAACAAACTTACTTTCGCATTTATAATATTAGTTTATATATAGAAATATAACAATAAATTGGCAAATCAGAATGACATTTGAACTATTTTGGAGATAATAATCTTCCACTCTTATAATCTTAAAAACTTCCCAGCTTACAAAGTATCGACCTCTTATAAAACAACCCGTGTCAAGTCCAATAGAAAGTATTTGAAGATAAATCTTTTCACCCCTACTCCTACATACTTTCAGTTGAAAAGTTACCGAAATATGCAAATCGAGGCCGCGACCACGACCCGCGGCCCGTGACTAGAGTACGACCAAATTTCTTTTACGGTTTTCGGCCGAAATAAGTATCCGTTTTCGGCAATTTTCGTTTTCGGCCGGAAAAGCTAAAATATTTTTGGAAGTGGTGGATAAAAATGATGTGCCAATAAATACTTTCAATCAATTTATTCATAGCCACGATAGCTAAAAGGACAATAACTAAGAAAATGCTGAAAATATTGCTTTTTCTCGCGCATAATAACAGATTGTTGAATTACCTTTTAATAATTCGTCTTTGAGAAAAATAATTTAACTTTAATTTTGAAATCCGTTTAAACTCGATATGATCGACAGGTTTTTCTTGTTAAAAGTAAAAAATATAGTGTCAATCTTCATTGACACTGCATTTTTTTTAAACTTTTAACAAGAAAAATCTAAAGAAAACATAAACCATTTTTATTCTTTTCTAATATACCTATGAGATTTAACTACGGAGTTTCTTATCCATTCTTCTCCATACGAACCTACCTATTTAAAGGGGCGCCTAGAATCAAATCTATTTTCTTGTAAATTTTAATGTTTAAACGTTTAAAATGCTCTTCATTTTGAAATAAATGAT
Source organism: Dryobotodes eremita (assembly GCA_917490735.1). Lineage (NCBI taxonomy): Eukaryota > Metazoa > Arthropoda > Insecta > Lepidoptera > Noctuidae > Dryobotodes > Dryobotodes eremita. The sequence goes on from OU823270.1 coordinate 12,715,858, forward strand.
TTGATTTTAAGTTTTGTTTTCGGCCGAAAATGGAAATCAGGCCGAATTTCATGTTCGTTTTCGGCCAAACTCTACTGGCGACCAATCGATACACCCACAGTTTTGTACATAAAGCTGTGAAATGTTGACCACAGCGACAAAAATTGAGCGATAAAAATGTTGAGTTCATCGTTTGACACACCGGCTGTAAAGTTTAGTGGTAGACGGGCGATAAAATCACAAAACGGATTACTGAGCTTTCAAGTATTCAACTTTAAACATGTAGATACTGTTTCCGACAAGTTTCCCATTAAAGATAGGAGAAAGGTACAGTCACCAAAAGAGATAAGCAACCAGGGTCGTCGATGTAGTTGAAGTTTAGTAAGAAAACAATGAATATTTTCGAATAAAATTTAATGTAATTAATAGAGAACAAACAGATCATTTATCTAATTAAATTTCATTCGAAAGCATCCATCGGTTTCTTATTAAACTTCAACTAAATCTACGACCCTGGTTACTTAATTTGGTGACCGTACCTATTGCCGAGTTGTTGAGTCAGTGCGTTGATATATCCATCCATCAGTTTATTAGATAAAGAAAAGAAAGAAAATAACGTTTATTTAGTTTATTTAGCGCAGTAGGTTTTAGCGTTTGTTTTTTTATCTGTTAGATATGCAGAGATAGGCAGGTATCGTTGAGCTCCTTAAGTCCTGACTTCCTGAGTCGAGCTACACGATTACTTACAAATGCGTGTACTGACTGGACAGGTCCATTCAATCTGTGTGGTTCTTTCCTCAAAAGACCATTTCAGATACCAATCTACATGTTCTTCACATGATCTGATCAAGGTTATGTCTGGACTTTAAAAGAGACTGTGACCTCTGAGTTTGTTTCGGCCTTTCTTCTCAGAGTAGTCAGATAGGAAATGCCGACCTCATCTAGTTTAAAAAATATGATTGACGTGTAAAAGTGTTTGTACAAACCTACTTACAGAAATAAAATCATTTATCATTTATCATAGGATGGACAACAGTCAAACACGCTAGACTCTAGTCAAGGATACAATAACTTTAATATCTATCAGCGGGTTACTTAACCGAGTCGCAACCGCGGTATCTTACACAGCCATACACTAGTGGCTCCATGAGCTGTAGACCTCGCGAGTCCGCCTTACTGAATAAATGTTCACCTTAAAACAAAAAGCGCGCGCAAGGAGCGCGAAATGGCTGAAATATGATTTCTTTTACGTTTTAAACCCTATATATTCGCCATTTAGAAAAAAAAAAGGATCGACAAAAAATTCTATATAATAATCGAACCAAAATTTCACGAGAATCGGTTGAGAAATGCGACCTGTAGAGGAGAACAGCCTCCGCCCCTACAGGTCCTAAGAATTTTCATATATGAAATATTCTGAAAAATTCTTTGGTGGAATAAATTTCTAAAATTTGACGATTGATATGAAATTGATGATTATTATTCAATAGATATATCATTCCTACAGTCGCCAATCGTATATTGATCAACATATGACTTAAAAAACAGAGCTGCAATTTGCAAAAAAACCAAAGAAAATTTGAATTTGGCGTGCTACAGCTGTGGATTCACCTTAAACCAACTTTGGCTAAAAGTAGGAAACACTCAAGCCTAAATAAAACTTCGCTGTTCGTCTCACTACCGCTATAAAACCGCCCGTCTACTGCCAGGTTCGCTTAGCGAGCAATAATGGCGGCTTAATGCGAACTCCTTGTAATATTATGATTTATACTAGTTCTCATCACAGAGTAAAAAAATCTCCAGAAGGCCCACGGTAAAACATTTTCACCCAAGTATTCAATTCAATTCAAATTCTTTATTTCAGACATAATTCCATAGTGTTAGTATCAACGAAATAACTTAATAACTAGTGTTAGTAATAAGGAGATCATTGAACATTGTCCATTGTGCATTAAGATTATTATTAGAGCGACACGATGGGCAACCCTGCTACACAGCCACATGTTAAAGTATGTGTTGATACGAAAGAAAAGAAAGAAGGCATTGAATGAGGGCTATCGCGCTTGAGTTCGCCGCTAGACGCGCTAGTGTACAGTAAGGTCTCTAGATGTCAAAATATGTACTGAACGTTCACTGTTTGCGGGATTTTTATCACGGATTTTAACGAATGATTCATAATATTTGTAATGGTTGCGCCATTCTTGATTAATTATGGCTTTATGATTTTAAGTAAAAAGTTAGGATCTAATTTGGTAGCATTTGAAGGAAGAATAAGATTTGTCTGCTTCATGCATGCCAATTTTAGGAACATTATAATCTAAATATTTATTCGAAGTTTTAAAATGTAATAAAATAAACATAATAAGAATTTATGTGTACTTAAACATATCAAAAACATCAAATAAAAGTACTGCAACAGGATCTTACTCGACAGTGGCGCCAACTGGTGAGCACAAAAACGATAGCCCCCATTGGGAATGTGGTCTCCTTTTCTAAAACTAAGATTATTTTACCAAGCATGATGGTTGCCTGCCGCCAAGTTTGATAAAATAATAGCTTGATTGTTTACTGTAGACATTTTACAGGATATTATGATGAAAACAAAGCAGTTTCAAATCACTGCCCTCAGTAACAATTTTGTTTTAACTAAGACTGGTGGTGTCTATTATAAAATTGGGTGGAGTTGATATTCTGTATCACGTATCCTGTGACCCGCACTAATGCGCCTCATTGAAGGCGTTGGTTACAAATGAAGCGCGGCTTGCGTGTGACTTTTCTTTTATATTCGAGTTTATCAAAAGCAAAGGAGAAAAGCAATATTTTAAGCCATTCAGGGAAGTTTTTCTTTACGAGGAATACGCTCAGATAGTAAGATGTCGGTTTCTAATAGTAGATTGTTATACAAGGGGCTAAAATGACCCATTATATACGAGGTAGTTTTACTCCCGAGCTGTAGCGAGGGAGTAAATAGAAACCGAATTGAAACACTACGATTGTGAGAAAATAAAATAATTCTATACAATATTAAATAGTTTACTTTAACAATTATTAACTAATATACTCTAAATTGTAAACAAATGGGTCAGATAACGTCTCGGTCGATGGAAAATTGTGGTACAACTTACAAATTGAGTGATTTAATTCGATTATTTGAATAATTCTAATCTACTCCTAAACTCAACCTTAAATCACCTGAAGATGTTTTTCGTTTGACAATTGAGGTTGTTTTTATAACCTTAAATTTTGTCGTCGATTTTTCGATTACAATTTAATAATGTTATTCAAATTATAATTGAAAAAAGTGGTGAGATATAAAATTGAAACTCAATTACCGATGAAAGTGTAACTAATTCCTTTTCGTGAGTGATTGCGTTTTAACCTGAACAAGGTATGTTTATACTTTTATAAATTTTTTAACCGACTTGAAAAAAGGAGGATGTTCTCAAATCGACTGTATTTTTGTTATGTGTGTTATGCCTTTGGAATGGGCAACTAGCTTCATCTTTCTGACTGACCGACCCCTTGACAATTCAAAAGTGCCTGTAATTGATTTATTTGAAATAAATGCTTTCAGTTTGAATTTGAGTTTGCCTGAACTTTTTTCTAGGTGTACCAATTTTGATGATTTTTTTTATTTGAAAGCGGGTGGTTCTCATGTGGTCCCATATACATTTGATCAAGTTTGACTAGGAGTTTTTGAGTTATCCTTAATAATGCGTATTTTTTCCACTTAGTTTATATTGCTGATCTTTGAATATTTACATATCAAGTAGTGGTATATACGAATTTGTGTGGGGTAGGTGCCACAACTAAAAAGTGTAAAATAAAAACCTTTTTACAAAAAATATATATACATTTTTTTACAAATTATGGAAGTCGGTGGCAAAAAACGTGAATACACAAAACTAAAGGCACTGACTTCCGAAATTAAAGTAATTTTTCACTTTTTTTGTGTTTTTGGAAGTCGGTTGATTTGTTCTGTGAAAATGTTTTTATTTGAAACAGCGGGGTAATTACGTAACAGATTAACAGTAGGAATGGGTTTCATTTTGACAGCTCAACAACATTCATTGCGTTATTTACGTTGCTGAGCAGACAAATTTTTCGAACATATGAAGCAATGGATTAGCAATAGGCTTCAAAATGATTCAGATTGTGATAGATAGCTTGTTACGTAATTAGGGTGCTGGTTATACTTACATTACCCGATCGTTACTATTATAAAGTCATCGAGCTTTAGAAAGTGACGGGCACACAATGAGTGACAGAGTCGACGCTCTACCAAGTCCGACTTTTTATTGGTATGCTATAAAGGGTGGCAGGGCCATGGACGCGCAAACTATAACCATGAATTCAGCACATGATTCTAAACCCCCTAGAGTAGAAAATCGTCGGTTATAAAAAAACGATAATTTGCTGTTTCATAGAAAAATACTATACCTACGCTGTCAAAATGTATGGAACAGTAATTTTTTTTTAAATAACCGACGGTTTAATTCAACGCAGTGGGGTCCAGAATCAAGTACTGAATCCATGGTAACATGTTGCGCGAAGATGCACCTACCACCCTGTATAAACGACGACTTACTGTAGAGAAACAACCACTTCGGAATAGTTGTCAACTTTGACAATAATAACGACCCCTGACGAGGCGTCACTTCGGTTCTTGTCGGTTTAATTCGGAGCTATTCGGGAGTCATTGTAAAAACTTGTACAATTCAGTTATGGCGCCTAACTTCGCAGACTGGGGAGAGAATAGTAAACTATTTAGTACTATTTGTACGAAAACGATATATTAGTACTTGGTAGTTACGGAGAAGTAAAAGAATATTTCCACCAAAGGGCTCGCATCGCATCGGATCGGAAAGGATACGAACGGATGCGGCGACAGCCGATCGCGTCCGGCAGAATATCTACGCATACAATCGGCTCCGTACCGCCGCTTGCGAACGTATCCGTTTCTGCGCCTAGTCAAATAGTTTCATTCCTACCGTGTTGACGTGTTCTAATTCGGATGAATGTGTGACGACAGGCGAACGGAGCCGATCGCGCGTCGCAGCATACTTTCAGCTACGATCGCGTGTCGCGGAAGACGCCCGCGGTCAAGCTGCTGTACGCGGCTTGGTAATATAGACTTTAAATATTGTGTACACGATTTAATATCGTTTAAAGATTGTAAAATCCATTCCGATCCGATTCGATGCGAGCCGTTTGGTGGAAATCATCCTTAAGGAAGACAGTTTTACTAGTTTTTCCGAAGTGAGTGAAGAAATCGCAAAGTTAATGCAGCGCTTTCTATGTTAAGACAGATAGATTTATTTATTTGTATAGAATGTAGGTAATTAATAAAATTGGGTGTTACAATATTTTTGAATCCATAAATACAGAAATTTCTAACCTTATTTCAAATGAAGTATAGGTTGATGTTGCGTGGTAGTCTAAGTAATCATACACACGAGCAGCACACGTTGACGGCAGAAGCAACTAAAGCCGACGACTCGTCTACGGCTGCCGTCGACAACGTGCCGCTCGTGTATTTAAGCACCGTACTCAATACACGAGCGGCACTTTGTCGACGGCTGCAGTTGCCTCTGCCGTTGACGCGTGCCGCTCGTGTGTATGCACGCTTAGGCCCACATGCACCGCCAATCACTAAACACGTTTAGCGCTAACCGAGTTTAAAACATAATTCTGTTTCTGTCAAATTTTTGAAGGTGACAGAGGCAGAATGATGTTTAAAACTCGTCTCGGACTTAGATTGAAACTTGTAACCTACAAGGCTACACGTATGCCCTTCAACTGGCAACTAGTTATCATTTCTTATAAGATCTTCAACTTTGGTTGGCTACTTCACAAGTTCAGCGAGCTATTAACACACACAAGTTGCAGCTCATAACTTTAGTCATAAACAAGCTATAGGCAAGCATTGAACAGTCGACTAAGTTATTGACCGAGCGAGCGCGAAGCGTCTCCGTTTCAGCTTGGGCAAAAATACTTTCGTATGTCCGGATGTCTGTGCCGCATTTCTCAACTGATGAAATGAAATCGTGAAATTTTGTGAATAGGTTCTATAATTATATGGATATTTTTTGTCGATTCAGTTTTTCGAAAATTTTCAAAATGGCTGAGATATGGGGTTGAAAATGTAAAATCATCATATTTCGCGCTCTTTGCGCATGTTTTTTGTTTTAAGGATTTTGTTTTAAATTGCGCGGTGAACATTTATTCAGTTTTAAGCTATGCAAAGACAGACTAGCGAGGTCTACAGCTCACAGAGCCACTAGTTTGGTATACAGGTTAACTTGCAACTTCCTAACTCCTTTAAAACTTTATTTTTCTCTGATCCACGCGTCATGTTCGTGAACGGGCGCCGTCAGTTGAGACTGGTCATCTCTTAGCTGCCACGGCTTATTTTAATTATTTTATTTTTGTTTGTTTCTATTTGCTGTACTCTGGACGCTTTTAACGTGTACGTATTTTTTGTAACACTATAATTTAACAGAGTTTCCGTGGAGTTTCTTGCCCGTTCTTCTCCACAGGTACCGCTTTGGAATGGGCAACTAGCTTCATCTTTCTGACCGACCGACCCCTTGTTTCCGTGTTCCTTCAGTTGCCTGTGCGCCAGGGCTACGGTAACTCTTTCGAACAATCCGCGACCCCGGCAGGCATCGGCCCTTTCGGACCCCTTCAATGATGCTGAACCGACCGACCCCTTGACAATTCAAAAGTGCCTGTAAATGGTTTAATTGAAATAAATGTTTTGAGTTTGAGTTTGAATAGTTGATTCCTTGTAAACCTAAGCTTTACGTTGATATAGAAATAAATAAGACCGTAATTCTGTCATATTCTGGCGCCATGTTGTTTTTCAGCTGCCTCAGCCATCCTAATCTCTTACAAATAGTTTATATTAGATTTTAACTAACGTTGTGAGTGAGCTGAGTTGTCAATTCTTTACACCACTCTCCGAAGTATACTTAGAAGCTTAAAAAGTTATTTCGCACGCAATAAAAATGAAAATTGGCAGTGTAGTGGAAAAATAAATATTTTTGCGCGGATGCCTGTACAGTACAACTATTTTCTTAATGTCCTTCGGCAAACTTCGTTTTTCGTCAGTCTTCGGATTTCTATCAGTTGCCCTTTGCACTTGGTGCAGACCGACGCTCTCAATCAACTTGGAATTATAGAGAGTTGTTAATACTCTTTTAACTTAATGTAATTTACATATTTTAAAAATGGAAGGAACACTGCAAAGTAAACAAAACAAGAAGTTTGCCGAGGGACATTAAGAAAATAGTTGTACTGTACCATAATTTTCTCTCTCCACATTAATATGGCACACCGAATTTTAGACCAATTTAGGTTTCGTAGAGAGTTTAACGAGATTAACAGACCTTTTACTAATTAGATAGAGCGCTTGGAAATCTCATCACCGAGCATCCGGAGAGTTCATTACACAAACTAATTAGATACTCTTATTCCCGACCGGGACAGCGCTTGGATGACGAAGAGATTACAATGAATGCTCATCAAGTCATCAGAGACCGAAAACAGATTACATTAATAAACTACGAGATGTACATGATGTGATAATATAACTTTACGCCAGTAGTCTGGACTTTAAAAGAGACTGTAACCTCTGAGTTTGTTTCGGCCTTTCTTCTCAGAGTAGCTAGATAGGAAACGCCGACCTCATCTAGTTCTAAAATATGATTGACGTGTAAAAGTGTTTGTACAAACCTACTTACAGAAATAAAATCATTTATCATTTATGAGCGCCTCTTCATGACATTTAAGGTGAATCCTCAGCTGCAATCCGCCACATTCAAATTTTCTTTGGTTTTTTGCAAATTGCAGCTCTGTTTTACGTCGTATGTTGATCAAAATGCGATTTGCGACTTTAGGCATGATATATTTACTGAAATCAAATAAAATAATGTAAGACATTTTCAGAATATTTCATATGTAACTTCTTAGATGGAAGAAATTTCGAAAGTTTGACGCTTGATAAGAAATTGATGATTATTATGTCTGTGTTTCTTATAACATAGCAAATTCGAAGACCTACTCGTAGGAATACCCGAATAGCTTGTAGCTGACCACCCCCTCATACTTGGTTTGTTTTGTTATTTTCCGATGCAAGCTTCAAAGGTTTTTAGAAGCAGTACTATCAATGTTTTCTTGGTTTAATCAGTATAAAAATGGTTTTTACTTTGTTACTAAAGAATAAAAACACTTTTGCTAAAAGAAATGCCCTATCCTTTTAATTTATTAATAAAATAATAGGAACAATTGAACGTAAACACGATTTTATAAGACGTCCTTCTACATTTCCAATAAGCCTTCAGTTCAGTCTCAAAGGTCTATTCACACAAACGACCTAAAAAAAGGCCCAATCTGACATAAAAGACTGCAATATCTGTGTCACAGAGCCACAGTGGGCACACAAAGGCAGAATGGATGCTTGCCTTGATCACGAACCACGATGGAGAAAAAAAAGCTAGCTGTCAAACAAAGCGCGCGCGCGGCCATGATTGAAAAATGGCGGATGTGGGACAGCTGGACAGTGGTAATGTACCCTTTTTGATTTATGCTGAGTGATGGAGATTGAAATACAGAATACAGGTGCAGATTGTGAAACTGAAAGACTGAAAGTGTAGGTCACTGGGTAAATTGGAAGTCAACATAAAAGGTTGGGTAATTGTTTTCTGAGGAACAATAACAGAACAGATTACACCCGTTTCCTTTATTTAACTGACAGTTTTAGATGAAAGTTTCAGTTTATCTCTTTCTACATATTTACTAAATACAATGACTTACCATCCAACTATACAAAAACAAAATGATACTTAGGCGTCGAAATACTCTTCCTTTTAGATTCAAATTAACACTCTTACGTCCTTCAAAAAACATATTTTTCACAGTAAAAATGTTTTTTTTTATCGCTTGTACCTTCAATAAATAAGCGAAGGCCCGCAATGACAGAGGACAGACGGGCGTGGAAAAGAGAAAAGGAGGCGTTGCCCAGCAGTGGGCAATTACAGGCTAAATAAATTAATAGTAAATACAGTAGGATCGGCGGGGTAGTTGCGTAACACACTAACAGCAGGAATAGCTTTCATTTTGACAGTTCAACAACATTCATTGCGTTTTTTACGTTGTTGAATAGACAAATTTTTCAAACATATGAAGCAATATATTAGCAATAGGCTTCAAAATTATTCAGATTGTGATAGATAGTGTGTTACGCAATTAGGGTGCTGATCCGTTGAAAAAATCAGTAAAAGTTTATGGATGAAAGGGTTTTCTCCCTAATCTTGGAAATGATTCAGAGTTGGTAGGCATTTTAATATGAATCACACGAACAAAGCAACACTGAAAACGTTCAATGTTGCCAGCAACTTTACGAATACAAATTCAAGCATTCACTCAACGTACAGCGATCAATTTAAACTTGTGCTGTCACTTCAACGTTAGAATCAGAACTACCAGGAGCGCATACAACGTATGGATATGTTACTAAGTCACTGGGTTAGGAGAAGTTCCTCACTGTTTGATTATGCGCGAAGCGGGTGAATGTATTTGTCAGTTTGTACTAGGAGTGCACAATGTGTATGGAGTTCGTCCTACAGTCTGATTGAATTGAACTGTAGTGCTTGGGGTGTTTGTATTTGTCGATTTGCTCCTGAAGTATTTGAGTAATGGTTTCTGGAAGTTTGTACCGGGAAGGCAGATTTACTGATAGTCTGACATGAAACAGATATATAATATTCTTCTAATATTCCCCGGAGGCGTAGGCAGAGATGTAGAACATTTCGCTACTTATTTTTAAGTCTTTATATTAACTGGGTGGGCTTACAAATCCAGACTTTGGACTGCTACTGACAAATCCCGAATGCATAAACCCAATAACAATTAGCCTTTTTTTTTTTTTTTTTGGGTGGGTAGTCATCAATTGACCTCTCCCGCTCTGGGCGGAGCGGAAGGGCGTGTCAGACTCTTACTGACTAAAACCCACCCGTGTTCCTTCAGTTGCCTGTGCGCCAGGGCCACGGTAACTCTTTCGAACAATCCGCAGCCCCGGCAGGCATCGGTCCTATCGGACCCGGTCAATTTTGCTGACATCTCTTTGAGGCGCGCGTGGAACACGACGCGCCGTCGACCCGGGCCTGGTCCTTACCGGACGGCGAGCTGCCCATTGCTCGCCGTCCGCAAGCCCGCGCCTACGGTGGCCGGGAGTCGGCAATCGACTCCCGACGCCCAGGGTGTCTCCTTCTGCGGCGACTAGGGGAATAACAATTAGCCTGACTTTGGCATCAAACCCAGGCCCCTGCATGACCAAAGAGGCAGTCAGAGAGATATCTTTTTCCCGATTCAACAAACTAGACCAAATAAAACTTCTTCCGTGTATTAATAGAATGGTCCTCATTGTTCCCACTTCCTACAATTTCCTGCTACCCTGGTACTTCGCACTTAATCATCGTCTGCAGACCGTCTCGTCCCGCATTCGTCCCGTGTTACATGTCCCGGTAACTTCGTTACGTCCCTCGCAGTCCGCCGGGACCGACGCCACGTCGGCAGGTGCTCAACATTATTTGCAAGTACTTATTCATAGGGCTGCCACAAATTAACTATATTTTTGATATATTAGTTGGCTGCATGTAGGTGTGTCTGTACACCTCTGCCTGCACCTTCGGGGTACATAGGCGTGATATTATGTTATGTATGATGCTATCAAGAACTAGTTTTATAAACGAATAAATAACACTCTTGTCTTCTCCGTCTATTCTAAATTGATCTTAAGAATGTTGCGTTCTGTATTCAGTTAGAGGGATTATACGCTACCCACACACAGTCAGTACTGAGGGCCTAGACAAATGGCATTCGCTTCGGAGCGATTCTATTTCTACAACCGCTATCGCTTATCGGTAATGTTTCCATCATACGAATCGAAAACTAGCGATAACGCTTGTCAAAAACTGCCACTTTGCTACGCATCTTTAAGGAAGTAATCGTTCGACGCCGTCGATTCGTTTCATAGAATCGAATGATGTTAACATTGTCTAGCTAATTTCTATTCGTTGACCTATGATCACGTGACATTTAGATAGCTTATGTTAACCCCATACATTTTTTGGCTTTTCTACTAGCGTAATCGCTGATCGAATGTTAGTTTCAAGGCCCTCTGGTTATTAATCTGTTAATTGGCATTAACCAGGTACGAATACACAGTTCGGGCTGCTATTAAGAAATTGGTAATGAAAAAGCCAATAACACTGCCGAACTGGTGAACGAGTCCAGGATCCCACGATCAGCTGTCCCGCTGGCAACCACTAGACCAACGAGAAAATCTATGAGAAAAAAAATCGATGTGGCAACCCTATCCTTAAGGCGGAAGCGCCAGGTTGCCCGCGAAATTATATTTTTTTACGTTTTTTGCAATTTGCAGGTCTTTGTCAGGTTGTATGTTGAACAAAATCGACCGTAACAAATATGTACCTATTTACAGAATTATAATCATTAAAATCATGAATACAACCCTCTAAGTTTATAGAATCCCATTTCATACTAAAACTTGTAGTGTGTAAGATTTATGTATGTGTGCTCATGTATTCCAATGTTAAGAATCAATACCTATATACACGATTGTACTCTATAATTGAGCAGTAATAAACGAGATTCCAATGAAGGCTCTTGTTTAACTCATCTCCTCGGGCTCACAACCTTACATGTCGATCCTGCCAGGACAGAAAACCAGGAACACACGCAGGTACGCGCGCGCGCTCAAGGGCGTGCTTGTACGCAGGTGCATATTTCACTACTATTTCACTATTCACTCACTCACTTTCACTACTATTAGACTATTTCATGAAATAGCCATTGTTAAACAAACATCCTGACACTGAGTTGCAAATTACAAAAAAAAAAATAAGAAAATTAGAATTTCGCGGACAACCTTAGCGCATGCCCCTTAACAAAATCACAATCGAGTTATGTTCGGACCCGCTACCTGATTCACCGTGATTGAGACACCTTCGGTGACGGACGAGCCCGATCGTACCCGATGATACCCGAGCACATCTCACGTTCGGAACCCAGCGGTAACGAATACGGGGCACGAACCCAACGCGATCGGTGAAGATATTTCACGCTAACCCTATGTAGATTGACGATCGCTGTCACGTTTCAATTTGGGTTAAGTTTCGTTTCGTTGAAAAAAATGTAGGTATCGGTTTGGTGGAAAGAACTAGGCTCTAGCTACATTCTAGAATCTGATATAGCACTGGTATGTAGAAATGGAATATCGCAGGGGCATGTCGTAGGTACTGGCATGTGTAGCACTAGAATTAGAATTTATTCATTTGTAAGAATGTAGTTTTACATAGTATGGTGTTAATATGTTTTTAAGTTCTATACTGGCTTCTAGCATTAGCTTCCAGCTCTGGCTTTTAGCACTGGCTTTTATTACTGGCTTTTAGCACTGGATGTTAGCACTGTCTATTAGCACTGGAGTTTAGCACTAGCTTCCAGCACTTGCTTTTAGCGCCTTCTTTTAGCACTGGATTTTAGCATTCGCTTTTAGCACTGGTTTTTTTTTAGCTTTGGCATACAGCACTGGCCCCTAGCACTAGCTTCTAGTATCAACTTGCATAACTTATTAACCCAATATGTTCACCCGGAGCAGCTCCTAACAATATGTCATTCGTCCATTTTCCGCTTGCGTTGTAGGTCGGAAGCTCCTTGGCGCCGGATATTGGCGCGACCGACATTAGGACGTGCCCCATATATGTCGGCTGTGACATCATTGAACGTGTTAAATTTCGTTGTTAACTTTAATACAATTCTTTTCACACCCTTTTAGTTTTTCTTCCGGTGTCAAAAACTACGCAAAATCATGCGGATTTTTAAAGAAATTAAAATTATTTTTGCAACTGGAAATAAATTAGGTATGGCCATACGGATATTCTGTAAGTTTAACTGCTGTAAGACTTACAAGCTTCAGACTGTAACGGCATATAGGTACCAACGCATTCAAATGTAACCATCCATCTTACTCCACCAAGGAAATGAAACTTCGATGTGTCAAAAAACGTTCACCGAACCACATACTATCCGCGACAAGCACAGTTTAAGGTTGCACGAATCGATATCTTTTCCAGACAAATCTCGGGAGGGTATTACTCCACTGTTTGACATTGTACATCCAAAGTTAAATATGATATCGTTTTGTCTCATTATTAATTTTGTGTGTGCGGAAACAAAATAGTAAAATAAAAAGCCATTAATAAGTTATGAGCCAACAAAGATTCGTTTTTCTTGCTAATTTTAATCCAACTTTTGGGGTAAATCTATAAATCTATAGAAATAAATAAAACTGAAGTGTCTGTTTGTAATGTCCTAAATAACAAATTTTTACCAAATGCATATAAAAGTATATACGGTACTTATAACAAAAACACAATTTTTAAATTGTTTGTCTGTCTATCTGTCTGTCTGTTTGTTCCGCCTAATCTCCGAAACGGCTGGACCGATTTTGACGGGACTTACACTAGCAGATAGCTGATGTTATAAGGAGTAACATATGCTAGTCCGGGTAGCACGTTTCCGTGGAATAATTTCCGACGTCCACGCAGGCGAAGCCGCGGGCAGCAGCTAGTAAGTAATAAAAAAGTGTGAAATCTCCAAAAAAAGTCGGCACCGACAAAGCTCAATTATCGAAGAGTTCAACAAACCTTATTTGTAATTGATTTATGCAGTGGTTTTTTCATAAAAGTCGATTTTCCAAAGGACTTTTCATAATTTTTTGCTCGTTCGTTTTACTATGAATTAAAATAACGGTGTTTGTGTGCGTGAGAACTAGACGTTGTGCGTGTAGACTAGCATCTAACTGCTTATGACTGCAACTATCTCTGTCAGACACGATGCCAGGTGACACAGCATGCTTTTAGGCCACGCCCACCAGTGAGTTCGAGCCCGCGACTAGTTCAACCTTAACCTCACAGAGATTCAATCTGCTTGCTTCTTTAGCCACGAGCTTTAAATCTATATTTCCTCAACCGAGGTCCTAGACAAGTGGCAATCGCTTTCAAAGTGTTTCGTATTTTTACAGACTTTTAATAGGATTGACATAAGCTTTTTGATAACTTAATAGCGATAGTCATTCCAATACTTTCCCATCATAAACAGCGCTGATAGAATCGCACAACATTAAACTTCAAAAGTTTTGACAGATCAACAAACATGGCGTCATTCCGACAGAAGTACAGAAGGCGGGAGGGGAGGTAACTGTCAAATGAGATATGTGAACCATAGACAATACCATAGACATAAGGTTCGGATATTTTACTTGAAGATTACTTGACCTAAATCGCACTTAGTCGAGGCCCTTTGAAGTATTTACAAAAGATGTATGTATGTAGGTAGGTACCATAACAAACACAATATACAATCATTTGCCGTTCGTTCCCTATCGCCGCTCTTCGACCGGCGCCGGATATTGGCGCGGCCGGCGTTAGGACAGGCCACTGACGTCACTTGTGCTATTTCCTTTGCAGAACAATTTGCAGTTAGGAACGTTTGTAGAACTATTGAGGTTGGGAACTTGTTACCAGTGTTCCGTTTCGTGTTGAAACTTGGAACTTAAGAGCGAAATAGTCCAGTTTGTTCTATTTTCGTTCGGGTATCAAAATAAGAAATAAACATTTGATTATTTGGAGATCATCGTCTACTTTTCCGTTTCACAAATATGTTGGGATGCAGCTGAATACCAGTTTTTATATGGAGCGACTCTGACTTCCACAACCTAATTACTGGGTAACCCTATACCACACGGGTGAGACTGGTTGTCAAACTTTCAGGTTTCTAACTCCACACAAAGACTGTCAAGGGCCACCCCTATTATAAATGTACTTACATGGGACTTAAAAACATCTCTGCCAAACTCATCGGGCAATACAGGCTGTGACGTTTTTAAAAATATATATTAGTAAGTGCTCACGACCAGTGCCTTCCGTAGGCGCTGGGCGTGAGGACTTATTGCACTCATGGACACGCAACACTCTTCAAAGGCACACATAGCACATCCCCTTTTGTTTTATTTACAAATATTCTTCCTCTCAGCACTCGGAGCTTTTACAAGTTTGTATTACGTAAGTGCAAATTAACAAACCCAGGCAGTCGCTTTACTTTGTGTAAATTATTTCATCACCACTGCTCTCAAAACGGTGAAGGAAAACATCGTGAGGAAACCGGCATGTCCTAGAACAAAAAATTCGAAGACATGTGACATCTATCAACCCGCACTGGGCCCATGTGGTAGATTACAGCCCGTTCCCTCTCAAAGAGAGGAGGCCTGTGTCCCAGCAGTGGGAACATTATAGGCTGATTTTGCTATGCTAAGTGCAATTTTATATTGTAATTTTAAGGGTGTGAGCCTGGAGATCTGTCATACAGGTCCCGAACCCAGTATAGACTCCAGCTCTCACAAAGGTTTGAATCTGCCTATAACTTAGATACTACGTATAACCAAAATTGTACCTTTTTGAGAGAAATAAATAACTATTATTATTATTAAGGGGACTACAGGACCGAAATGTAAGTTTTATAATGCCTAAAAGTATATGATCCACTGCACTAAACAAAATCAGAAAAATATATGTTATTCTTCAGGATATTTGCTAATTAGATAGTGTGTTGAAAACATAATACAACTAATTTGATACGATAGAAAAAAATCACGAAGATACCTCTAAAAATTTCTTATAACGATTAAAAACCATACTACTATGCATTAAATCATTCTGTTTTTTTGTCAGATTATTCTACAAACAACATACTAAAGTAATAGTGTTTTAATTTTTTAATCCAATCAATAGATTTTTTATAAATAGATAATTGCTTCGTATTTCGCAATAAATTACCAGCGTTGTGTCATCACGCTTCTCTTTCTTTTCTATGCAGTCCGACAGTGACCGCGCTTTAGCTGTTGTAAGCCTCTTAAGTATAATCATTCGAGTGTCGCAGCCCGACGAGATCAATCAGAAGGCGCTCAAGACTTGAAAAGTCCATTCAATCTTCAGTCGACATCTAGTGACGTGCCTGTCAACCGACTGTCGACACGTTGTCGATTGTGACGACAACTTATCGAATGACAACGACTTCGCACTACTTACTGAGACGGCCGCTTGATTGATGGCTGACATTTGACAGCTAGTAGCTGTGGAGGGCTGGGCAGAAGTTCCAGTAGGTTTATTGAAAAACGATATTAAGACTTACAATAACCGATTGACCGAGCCAGCGCGAAGCGTCTCCGTTTCAGTTTGGACAAAAATGCTTTCGTATGTCCGGATGACTGTTCTCCCTCCTCGTCGCATTTCTCAACCGATTCTCGTGAAATTTTGTGAGCAGGTTCGATAATTACTTATATGGAATTTTTTGAAATTTTTCAAAATGGCGGAGATATGGAGGTCGAAAACATATTTCAGCCATTTCACGGTCTTCGCGTACGCTTTTTGTTTTAAGTATATCGATTTTTTCAGTTTTAACCTATGCAAAGACAGACTCGCGACGTCTACAGCTCACAGAGCCACTAGTATTTTAAGGGGTGATATTAGTAGGTAATTAAAACTCATGGATATTTGCGACTTTGACTATGGAACCGACTGTGACATATCAAAACAAAATCAACGAGTCTATAAAGAAGTGCAATTGCTGTGACAACAAGTGTCGATAAGAGTGTCACAAATTTCGACGACACTCATCAAACTGGTGTCAGAGAGTGTCATTCTGGTGTCAATGACAGTGACACAAGAGTCATGAGTGATGAAGATGACACGGTATTCTCGCCACAGTGTGTTTACAAGTAACACGTGTGTTTAGAATTTTGGCTGTTTCTTTGTGATTTTGTGTTTATTTTGACTTGTTATTGTGTTTGTCTGTGTGTTGTCTTGTGAGTACCAGTCAACAGGTTTGTTGTGTGTTTGTATTTTAACGATATTGGCTACCATTATCCATATTCAATATGAATATGGATAAGAATAAACCCCCTGATCCTCCTGACATACCTACTACTCCACTGTCTGGATTTTCCCAGACTAACACAAGTCCCAACCCTAATTCATTAAGCCAGTTTGCTGATGTTGTTTGCAATCTTGAGTCCCAGATGCTTGCATCCCAGGCCAATATCCGTAAGCGTCCCGGTAATGAAGATGATGTACCCAATCGCCCTACCAAACAACCTAGAACTCATGTAGGCCGTGTGAGGTACACAGCCATGGACAAAGGACCTTTTATTGTTCATGTTTCCCGTCAGGAAGCACAACCTAATGCAGGAACTATTCTTCACCCAGTCACATTTGGTCGATTTTTGTCTAACAATAACATATCTAATATTGTCTCTGTTAAGCGTGTAGGTAGAAACCGCGTCTCGGTTGAGTTTGCATCCCCTCACGATGCAAATGCTTTTATTTCTAACAGTGTTTTAGGGACAAACTTATATGAGGCCATTATCCCATCTTTTAACATAACCCGTATGGGTGTTGTAAGTGGCATCCCTACTGACTTCACAGATGAGGAAGTTTTAACATATCTTAAGGTTCCGGCAGGCTGTGGGCCAATTCTCAAAGTTAGGCGCTTGAATAGGAAAGTTAATAAAGACGGTTTAACTGAATATAGATCCACAGAAACTTGTGTCATCACCTTTGATGGCCAAGTTTTACCAAAACGAATTTTCTGCTTTTATACTTCATTAACTGTAGAACAATATATCTACCCCACCATTCAATGCCGCAAGTGTTGCCGATTTGGTCACGTAGAATCCCTTTGTCGTTCCAAACCCCGTTGTAGTAAGGGTGGCAATGATCACCCTGGTGATGGTTGTAACATTGCTGAGAGCGAAGCTTTCTGCGTGTTGTGCTCTGGATGTCACTTTGCAAATAGCAAGGCTTGCCCGGAGCATAATAGGCAGAAGACAATTAAAACAATTATGGCTGAGAAACAAATTTCTTATTCAGAAGCTAGTAAAACTGTTCCCACTTCCACTCGTAGCTATGCAGACATTGCTAAATCACAGAACCAATCACACCGCAAAACCGTGCTTCTTAAGCCAAAGACCCATGCCCCTCTTTCTCCCTCCTACGATAAAACAGCTCATCAGCAGCTTACTAGTACTCCCCAATCTTCTCAGCCTAATGGCTGTGCTCTTAATGGTCAACCAAAAGAATCTGCAGAAAACTTGTCTTCAATAATTGAACTTCTCAGTAAACTCCTGTTAACTTTAATCTCTTCATCTAATAAAACTCAATTACCGTCCAACGTTGCTACTTCACTTATTAATTCTCTTTCATCACATAACAATGCCTCGGTTTGTCTTCCTTCAATGGAATGTGAGGAGCGTGTGGCATAAGAAGCACGAGCTCACATTCCTTCTGAACAAATACAAGCCTTTAGTATTTTCCCTTGCTGAGACTTGGTTAGTTCCGAGTCTTAGTTTCCGTTTGCCTTCCTTCAATATTCTCAGATGCGATCGATCTGACGGCTATGGTGGGTCGGCTCTTTGCGTGAACAATCGTGTTCCACTTGTGGCTGTATCTTTGCCTCCTCTAGGTGATGATATTAACATTGTGGCTAGTAGGGTAGAGGGTATAACGCTCTTATCTATTTATATTGCTCACCCTCACCAAAATCTCCTTTCAATCATAAAACGTGTGTTGGAAAACATAGAAGGCCCTGTACTTGTTATGGGGGACTTCAACTGTCATCACTTTAGGTGGGGTTCTGAACGCTGCGACTCTTTTGGGGAAGGTTTAGTTGAAATCTTAGATGATCTTAATCTGTGTATATTGAACAATGGTTGCCCAACCCGTAGGTCTCTTCCTGGACAGCATAAGAGCTGTGTTGATCTCACTTTTTGCACAATAGATATTGCAGCGTCGTGTCATTGGGAATGTACCAGTTTGTCACATGGCAGTGACCACTATCCAATTATAATATCTTTGGCTGAAAAAACTTATTTAGAAAAATCAAGCCCTCCACTCTTGAGGTATAATTTGTCTAATCCTGATTGGGCAGAATATTCCTCATTATTGGAGGACAAAATTGATTCACTTCCAAATTTAGTTCCCCGTGATAATGATTCTCATAGTCCTCTCCATGTGTTAGACTGCTATGATAACCTCATTTCTGCTATAACAGCTGCTGCGGACTCATGCTTTCCCGTTAAAAACTCAGCCCGTGGACAAATTCCTCCTCCACCATGGTGGGATCAGGAATGCACAACAGCCATAAGGGAAAGGGATGATGCTGAAATGGTGTACAATGAGGCGATGGTTAACGATAACCTTATAGCATTCAACAGGGCCTTCGCTAGGTCCAGACGATTGCTGCGAAGGAAGAAACGTACCGGTTGGACTGAGTTTTGCGGTTCGCTGTCCCCCTCCACTCCTTTATCAGTTGTATGGAAGAGGATCAACCGTTTTAGATGTGGATGTTCACCCTCAATTTCTTCTCCCATCCCTCGAGAGACTGCTGAGCAGTTCTTTGATAAGCTGGCCCCTCCATATGTACCATCGGAAACAGAACACTATCAGTCGTATTTCATTTCTTCAGATGATCCTTTTGATGCTCCATTTTCTATGCAGGAGCTTAACTCAGTCCTACAACATGTACATGGCTCGGCCCCCGGTATAGACGGCATTGTCTATTCCTTTATGTCACACGCAGGCCATAGAGCAAAAAAATATTTTTTAGACATTTTAAATTTTTGTTACTCTAATGGCTGGGTCCCCGATCAGTGGAAAACCCAAATTATTATACCTATTTTAAAACCTGGTAAGCACACTGATAACCCAAACAGCTACAGACCAATCGCTTTGTCATCAGTCCTTGCAAAAATATTAGAACACCTAGTAAAGAATCGACTAGAATTTATAGTAGAATCCAGAGACTTACTTCCTAGGGCTCAGTTTGGTTTTAGAAAGGGATTTAGTACCATGGACAGTGTTGGGGTTTTGGTTTCAGATATTCGCTCATCGTTTTCGAAAAATGAATCTGTGGTCGCTGCCTTTTTAGACATTTCCTCTGCTTATGACAATATCCTTCTTCCCATTCTCAGGCAAAAATTGCAACAGCTGAGAATACCGGAGAGAATGGTACAGTGCATTTGTAGTTTGCTCATGTCACGATCTTTGGTTTTGAGAGTCCCAGGGGAAGAATTTGACGTCAGAATGTCATGGAAGGGCCTACCACAAGGCTCTGTTCTCAGTCCCTTACTGTACAATATATATACAGCTGACATCGGTTCATGCCTCAATAACGATTGTCAAATTCTCCAATATGCTGATGACTTGGCTTTATATGTCACCAATAACTCTGTTAGCGACGCTGCATCATCTCTCTGCGTATCCCTGGACTCTCTAAATCAATGGCTAAATTCCCACGGTCTGAGTTTGTCTGCCCCCAAAAGTGCTGTGGTTGTGTTTTCCCGCAAGAGGCTGATTCCACCAATATCAGTGGGCATCCAAGGGGATGGTATACCGGTTTCTTCAAAAGTAAAATTTTTAGGCGTTTTTTTCGATTCCAAATTGAGTGGTTTACATCACCTAAATTATTTAGTTAATAGATGTGAGAGAACTATTCCCGTATTAAAAGTGCTCGCCGGTGTCTGGTGGGGTGCACATCCCTATACAATGAAACTGGTATACAATGCCTTAATCCGGAGTGTTCTAGATTACGGATCTTTTCTTTTAATTCCCTGCAACAAAGGTGCTTTGGCTAGATTGGACAGAATTCAGGCTAAGTGTCTACGGATCATATCGGGTTGTATGAAGTCTTCACCAATTAACGCATTGCAGGTAGAGTGCGCAGAACCACCACTGGCCTTGAGAAGACAGTATCTTGCATCGAGATTTTGGGCCAGAGTCATTACCAAGTCCTCCCACCCTCTTATTGACAAAGTGAACGACTTGGATGTTGCATGCCGAAGTTCCAATTATTGGAAACATAAAGAAGTCCCTTTGTTTTTAAAATCTTTCCGTTGTTATCAAAATTTAGATTCCCCCATTATTCAGTTTCCGAAACTTCCTATCTTCAGTTTTGACTACGAAATTATATGTTTTAAACCAGATATTTGTTACAATATTGGCATATCAAAAAATTCCCCTTCGGCGGACTCTATTTTCAATGCGGCGGTTGGTGAGCGATGGTACAATTTTGAAAGATTTTTCACGGACGCTTCTAAATTATCAGGTGCAAGTTGTACTGGTGCTGCGGTATACTACCAAAACTCCAAAATCGTCTTAAAATTCAAATGTCCCGTACAATCATCAGTGTTTACGGGTGAGTGTGTGGCCATATTAGAAGCGTGTTTATTTATAGAAGCTCATAGCATAAGTTTTGGTGTTATCTTTACAGACTCACTTAGTTGCTTGCAAGCTTTGGAGCAGAATCCTTTTAAGAGTAAACTGCACAGTCCAATCCTGCTTCAAATCAAAAAGTCTCTTTTCTCTTGTGCCAAGAACCACAAAACCGTACAATTGGTTTGGATTCCAAGTCATTGTGGCATAAGAGGAAACGAATGTGTTGATGCTCTTGCTAAGGATGCTGTTACGTCCCAAGCCGTTGACTTTAAATATTTTCAATGTCAGGGCTACGATTTGCTGAGCCTTCCAAAACAGAGCTTGCTATCCTCATGGCAAGTGCAGTGGCAAAATTCTTGTAAACTGAAAGGTGCTTTTTATCATGCAGTACAGCCTAATGTTACACCCAAGCCTTGGTTTTTCCCTTATAAAAAGATATCAAAGAAAGTTATATCAATTATTTGCCGTCTCCGTATAGGCCACTGTTGTTCTCCAGTTCTTCTACACAAAATTCGGGTCAGAGACACATCGCTCTGCGAATGTGGGTTGGATGACGGTACTTTGGAGCACATCTTTTTTAAATGCTCCAATAATAGCCCAGCCCATGACTTGTATAGTCATCTCCCTAAATTAAATATCCCTGTCCCAACTAACTTTTCATCGTTACTAACACATTCTTCCCCAAAGCTCTTTGAGGCTTTAATGTTTTTTATCCGCGTCAATGACTTAAAGTTGTGATGATTTTTGTGTGGTTTGTGATTATCTATGTACATTTAATAATATACCTAACAATATTTTTTGTCTGTTTGTTTCAGTGTACTAATTCTCGTCAACAAGTTTTCACATTGAATTCAATCAGGATTTTGGTTTATGGCAAAACTTTTTTTATTTTTTATTTATTTTTTATCTCCGTTTCGCACGTTTTCTCGTAACACATCTGACATTGGCAGAATTGTCGACATCGGCACCATTGCCATAGAGAAAAATAGAATAGAATAGAAGATGACACGGGTAGGGGAGGTCAAAATATGTTTGTTTTACATATGAATTATATTCAAGTGCACGCACCGCAAATAATACAATGCATACAGATTGGCATTCAGACTTGTTGCACCGACCTCAGACAAATTGTGATATTAGGGACAGGAGAATGATGATGACAGAACGCAGATCAGTACTGCTGTAGCGGCATCTACAACGCCACATGCAAGCTACACGTCACACTGACGTCACGCAAAAATCCTGCATCCCGCAAGCAGAGTTTACCGCGCAACTAGCATACATACAACGTCCCGACATCAAACGTCGGGCAGTTGCTCACCAGACACGACACCCGTCTGGTCAGAGGATCCTCCCTTTTCTATGGAGGTATGAGTGAACTTTACACCCTGTTCCTCATGCCTCTATACTGCAATATAAAAAATCTCGCGGTTAGATTTCGCATTTTGGCCTTATTCAAGACTTGTTTATTCCTTATTCCAAGTAAAAGTTATAACCCCGATTATTAAATAATACACTTCCATCTCCCGCGCCATTAAAATTAATACGTCAACATAGCTCTTTATTTTCATAAAGGCAGGAAGCCTTTATGAAAATAAAGAGCTCGCGTTGCGTGTCGCTCTTGTTTGTAGGAATAAACAGGAGCGACACGCGACACAAAAGCACCGCTCGTCGCGCGACAGGCGGTGCCTTTGTGTCGCATTGCGTGTCGCGCCTCTTTGAAGGAGCCTTAATATGGATGACATTTTCCTTAATTTAAAGGAACGGAATATCCAAAATGAATTGCTAAGACATCTTACCGGCGATGTCTTTAGATTATATCTATAGGTAAATATAGCATGGTCATAGAATAGACGTTGCAGAAGGTCCATTTTATGAAATTCATGAATAAAGTGGCTATAAACAGTGGTTTTCTGCGCTTGTTGCGCGTACAATACTGGTATAGATACCAGTACCTATATATATATATAAGGTAATACCACCATACCATATATTAAGTCCCTGTTATGTAGCAGAAGTGTCTATTACACCCACATTTCACCAGTAATGTAATAGGAGGCGAGCATATTAATTTCTATGAAAACTCCATAGAAATTGTCCTACCAGAATCACGTCGCATACTCAATACCTACTCAATATATTTATTGCTTACACATGTGAACTTAGGTGCAAAAATATGACCATTGTGGACTCTGTCGGGCACAGCATAAGTAGGAGGGAGGAAGAGGGCTTTTATTTGACTACTTAGTTGTTGTTATAATTATATCGTGTTTATTTTATAAAAAATGTAATAAAAAAATTGTCTCTTTTTTATCTTCGCGTCGCGCCTGTCTGCTGGAGCTTTTAAGGCAATAGGCGCTACCCCGAGCAAAACCTTGCGATAGTGCGTTATTTAGAGGCTATTAACTCATTAATTAAGAGTAATAAACTACATCTAAAAGCACTTTATTAATGTTCGTTATCCTATCATTACATTGCACGTTCTTATTTGTTTTTATGTGTTATAAATACTTTTAAAATCTATTTGTAAAAAAGTGACTAAAATTATTGATTGCATACATCTTTTGCTAAAGGTGACGTTCTAATAATTTGAGGATTACACTAATGGAAAGATAATTTAAAAATCTAAATAATTCACGTTTTATTTTATTTCAAAAGATCGCTTGTCTTTTTGTATTAAACTAATTCCAAATTTTTTGTTAATTCTATGATAAATGGGCGTGCGCAGGGAGCGGGGCAAAGCGAGACTCAGCGATGGGACAGAGGACCGAGCGCTCAAGGTTCTTTGGTCGGGGAAGCGCCTTAACCGGGTACAAATCCAGACTCCGGAGTGCAACTGAGAAAGTCGTGACGTAAAAAATTTTTGCCATTTATTTTGGCAATTCAACAAATTCAAATCGTTATTTACACTGTCGAGCAGATGAATTTCACAAACATATTTTATGAAGCAATGAATTGTGAATTTCCTTGAAAATCCTTCGGATTGTGATGGAAAGTGCGATACGCAATCAGGGTGCAGAACCCCATACTCAGCAGTCACTTTCATTTTGACACTTCAACAACATTCATTGCATTATTTACGTTGTTGAGCAGACAAGTTTTTCAAACATATGAAGCAATGGATTAGCAATAAATAGGCTTCAAAATGATTCAGATTGTGATAGATAGTGTGTTACGTAATTAAGGTGTAGTTCTACTGCAATAACCTACACTGTGGCCACATGTACCTCAAGTGCTGAAAGACTAGCATAATAAAACTAAATAAAGCAGCGTCTAGACACGCGACAATTTGCGACTAATTGCGGCCGAGTCGCCTGCCTGCACCCGCCCTTACTTGTCCCTGCAAATAAAATGCTGCGAACAAATTAAGGGGGATGCGCCAAGGTAGCTCGCGAAATTAAAATTTTCTTACGTTTTTTGCAATTTGCAGGTCAGTATCAGGTTGTATGTTGATCTAAATGTAATTCGCGGCCGTATCAAATATTTATTTATAGAATTATAATCATAAAAATCATCAATACACCTCTCTAAGTTCATATTACCCTATTGAATGACTATTCATTGAAGCAAATTCTAACTTATGGAGTTGTATTGCTGATTCTAATGATTATAATTTTGTACAGCCATATTTGTTAGGGTCGCGAATCATATTTTAATCAACATACAACCAGACACTGACCTGCAAATTGCAAAAAACGTAAGTAAATTTTAATTTCGCGGGTTACTCTATTGCATCCCTCTTAAGGAGGATTAATGTCTTTTAAAAAGAAACCTCTTTGCTCTCTGGATGCTGCAGTTAAAAGGGCTATTTGTTTGCTTTTTGTGTGCTTTTTGCTATCTGAGAGTTGTAGGTAAATTGTACGGTTTTTCATGTGCTGAATTACCTGGCTAATTTTCGAAATGGAAATACCGAATGATTGATTGTTTATGAGATAATTTCCTTAGTAACAGAGTGTATAGGAATGCACTTAATTCAGAAAGAGATGATCAGGAAGAACCCGGTGAACTTTGTTTTATACCCAAATCGTTCTGATCTAAATAAAAAACACGTGTGACACTCGGGGACTGCCGCGGTAAAGCTATTGCATAGCATTTTTTATCAACTTATGCAATTATAATTATTTTTTTATTTTTTATTTACGCAGTATTTTTTTTTCTTTGATATTAATTCAAGTACAGTCGTACCATATACATACACGTTAAGCGAACGCTCGGCCGAGCTACATGGTAGGCGGCGTGGGGGGTGTTAGGTTTTATTTTCGTTACAGAATGTCTTGATTCGGTCGACGCGCTCAAAGCCCGCTATATAAGCTATGCAATAGTTTAAAAACGTTGAAACGACGGATTTTCTTTGGTGATTTTTTATTATTTGGACCCCTTGAGGGTACGCACTGTTTTTTACTATTTATGTATTGGTTAAAATCTCTTTTATAACTATCATTCCAAGTTTCTTGTACCTAATGCGATGGTGCGGTCTTCGGTTTTTAATTTTCGTATGCTGCACTGGTTGACGTCATCACGTCAGCGCCGGCTATCGCTGAAAACCTGCGCTGGGGCTCTGTCTCGCATAGGGTCGTAGGATTATGCTGAGCGATTGCCGTTTTGCGTGGATGTGACGCATATTTCCCCCCAACTCGTTCTTTTTTGTGTTTTTTCTTTGCGTCATGTTTACTGCAAATAAACGTATTTTCTTTCTTTTCTTTTAACCTCGTACGAATTTTTGCGCGCATGTTTGACCTGGTAAAATATGAGAGGATTCACCTCAGCTCACTCGGCGCAAGCGGTGAAACAATATTCTCTCAAAATGTAATAAACTCCGCCCTCCGTCTGTGCGCGACATAACTAATAACGAATATTTTCGGAGATAACTTACTTCGCCAACGTGTTTATATGGAAATAGGTGAGATTTTTTCATTGGTGAGCATTTTTATGACGAAAATATGTTGTGAATATTTTGTTACCTGTAATATGCTCGTGTAAGTAAAAGAAAATAATATGGAATAAATGAAATTAAAGTTTGATCTGAATTTTAAAAAACATATACTTATTAACATTTTATTAATCCTGGATTTCCGTTTCCGTTCAACCGGGCACAGATCTAGACTACGGAAAAATCAATAACATTTTGCCTGACCTAATAATCAAACCGAGGAACTCATGGCCAGCACTCGAGCAAAATATGTCGCTAAACATAATTATTTCATAGTTCAGGAGCTAGGGTGAAACATTTCGAAGTCTGCTTCGAAATGTTTCAAATCGACCAGACGAAAACCACTGTTCTTGGTCATCCTTTTAAAAAACGCATGACCTGTCCAATCTGGCAACATCTCTTCGAAATAAACCGTTCTCCTCGCAAACACATCACTCCTACGTTATAAAAACAAACAGCACGTCGTTATATTTATTGAAACAGCAGTTTTGGATGTTATTCCCACACATACGGACATACATACCTAATGTCAATGTTATTTGAATCACAGTGTACGGTTAACACATGGGCAAGAGGTCGTGTCGGGTAAAATAATGGTTTGATTGAAATACCATGACTACTGATTAATTAATTACGCCTTATGACTGCCTTGTTATTCAGCATGATGCCATTTTTTTTTTTTTGTTGGTGGGAAATCATCAAATGTCCTCTCCCACTCTGGGCGGAGCGGAAGGGCGTTTCGGACTCTTACTGACTAAAACCCACCCGTGTTCCTTCAGTTGTCTGTGCGCCAGGGCCACGGTAACTCTTTCGAACAATCCGCGACCCCGGCAGGAGTTTAATTCAGATCGGCAGCGTTATTGCATTTTTCTGTAGACAATTCTCAGTAGCAGTGAAGAGTTTTGATTTGCCAAATAGCTAACAAGCATAATTATTTTGAAGCAATTTTCACATGATTTAATTTCCCAAGTCACTTTTACAGCACCCACGTGTCAGATAGCAACATCCTTCACTTTACTTAAAACCACACCTCCTAGGTGCTTACATATTCCGACAATCTTAAATGACAATAAAAATGCAAAACTTCATTTGCACTTCAAAACGTTATAAATTCATTATTTCGTTAGTACTACATAACTGATTCTCTACCTTAACTCGTTCACATACGCCTTAAAATCCTTTGAATGCGACTAAAATGCATGGAACAGCGTTATGCGAGATTGCACGTAAAACTAATTATCCAGGCTGCATATTATCACCTAAATAGCATTATTATGACATTACATCATGATGTCATCTTTAACTTCAACAAGATAAGGTTGAAATTACATTGCACACAGTAATACAAAGCTGTACAAACAAAAACTGAACTCTATTCGTAAGACGTTACGGGTGATTATTGAATATCTTAAGAAATCATTAGAAATATAATAGGACCGTCCCTGTGAATAGCACGGAACCCTTTTTAATAAGTTTATCTGTTACAAACGGTACTGAATACTAATCCGATGGCATTTGAGAAGCTTCTAATTTATAACTCGCGTTTTTAAGGAACACAATGTTGTTGATTTATTTAAGGCGTAAGGGAGAGAGCGGAGATTAAGAGGAAAAGAGGTCTCAAATTCTATTTGCCAAATAGACAATTATTATTTAGTCTCGAAACTAAGTAAGAAAATATAAACATTTATTTGTTACAAGGATACCATTTTACTGTATAATTTTTATAACAATAATAAATTGTAAATTTATATAACTTAGCATATAAATTAAACTGTTTACTAACATCTAGAATATTAAGTATTTTAGTATTTATTGTGGAAATGGATCCAGTTGTCTAATAAATAAAATAAATTATTATTATTATTAAGTACTAGCTTTTGCCCGCGGCTTCGCTCGCGTTAATTTAGACTTTGACTATCAATTCGGATTATAATTCAATCATGATTCGAAAGACACGTGGCGCCATCTATTATCATAAGAACGTTATTGTTGTTTTCCTCCGGAACAGTACTTTTTTGCGGGATGAAAGGTACCCTATGTCCGTTTCTGTACCCCTGAAAACGTATATGCAAAATTTCATGATGATCGGTTCAGTGGTTTAGGCGTGAAAAGGTAACAAACAAACAAACTTACTTTCGCATTTATAATATTATTTAGGAAGTTAGGATAGTTAGGATAATTGTTTGTTGTTGTTTTTAAAATACTTACATTATTGATTTTATAATATTAGTGTTACAGTCCTGCATGAACAGTTCTATCAGTTCCTTGTGACTTTCAAAGTTTTATTTATTACTAGCTTTTGCCCGCGGCTTCGCTCGCGTTAATTTTGACTTTGAGTAGCAATACAGGTTATAATTCAATCATGATTCGAAAGACAGGTGGCGCCATCTATTATAATAAGAACGTTATTGTGTTTTTCCTCGGGAACAGTACTTTTTTGCGGGATGAAAGGTACCCTGTGTCCGTTTCTGTACACCTGACAACGTATATGCAAAATTTCAGGATGATCGGTTCAGTGGTTTAGGCGTGAAAAGGTAACAAACAAACAAACAAACTTACTTTCGTATTTATAATATTAGTTAGGAAGGAAGTTAGGATTAATAACTAGCTTCTGCCCGCGGCTTCGCCGGCGTGGATGGCGCAAAATTTGACAGCTTTAATTTTTTTTTGCGTGGTACACTAATAATTTTTCAAAAATAAAAGTAGCCTTAGTTACTCCGTATAACATCATGCCAGGGAAGTCCCGTCAAATGCAGTCCAGCCGTTTCGGAGATTAGCCGGAAGAAACAAAAGACAAACAAAAATTATAAAATTTGTGGTTTTGTTAAAAGTACCGTTATGTACTTTCATATGCATTTAAAAGAGTAACAAACATCCGTCCATCCATCCATTCATCCAACCTCATAAACTTTCACATTTATAATATTAGTAGGATAGTAGGATGTACAAGTTTATAGTAAAAAAAGTAAAGAGCTCATAAGGCATACAAAATTCGTCCGCATCGCTGTCAATGGAATAAGCGCCCAAAAGGCTGGCAGTATTGCCACGTTGGATGGCAATGCTGATTCTTTGGGCTAAATATAGGCCAGCCCTCTGGTCACGTGAAGAGTCGACCAACCGTTTGGCGATGTCCAGAAATTCTCGATGAGCTCTGTGACCCCAAGGCCCTAGTGTTTCAACCCCAAACGGCTCAAACATATAGCTCCCAATAAGAGGTTTGAGGTTTTCTGCTCCTGCAGCAGAGCCCGCCGTGCGAGGAAGATGGGAAGGCGCGAGGGTGTCGACACAAGTTGCATCCCACACCAAAGGCCTGCCCAACTTCCAAGGCATTATGGTCATATTACATAATGGAGCTGTTTGTTGTTGCTATTAAGGGGACTACAGGACCTAAACGTAAGTTTTATAATGCCTACAAGTATATGATCCACTGCAGTAACCAAATCAGAAAAATATATGTTATTCTTCAGGATATTTGCTAATTAGATAGCGTGTTGAAAACATAATACAACTAATTTGATACGATAGAAAAAAATCACGAAGATACCTCTAAAAATTTCTTTTAACGATTAAAAACCATACTACTATGCATTAAATCATTCTGATTTTTTGTCAGATTATTCTGCAAGCAACATATTAACGTAATAGTGTTTTAATTTCTTAGTCCAATCAATATTTTTTTTGTAAATTGATAATTGCTTTATATTTTGCAATAAATCACCAGCGTTGTGTCATCGCGCTTCTCTTTCTTTTCTATGCAGTCCGACAGCGACCGCGCTTTAGCTGTTGTAAGCCTCTTAACTTGGTTAATTATTTCTAAAATAGGATCTACATTTTTACATCATGACATGATATTGAACTTGATAAAGCGAATCACGTAAACACATAGCATCACGCCTGTATTCCCCGAAGGGTTAGGCAGAGGTGTACCTACCTAATAGTACACCCACACTTCGCCAGATATGTCTAAGTCCCATGTAATAGGGGTCGAGCCATCAACTGGGCACAAATCCAGACTCCGGGCTGCTACTGAGAAATTCCCGATGGAAAATCCTAGTACAACTTTGCCCGACCCAGGACCTCATGCTCAGCAGTAGCGCTTGCGACCACTAGACCAACGAGGTAGTCACGTAATTATGTGCAATAGAAAGACCTAGTCATTAATCTTGACGACCAATTTACTATCTAACCAAAGGATTTATTTTGATTTTCTTCCACACTATTTTTAATTATCATTATTTCTAACTCCTAAAAATATCGTCAAAATAAAGAGCTTATCCTTTAACATATGTCGTAAAATTAATCACAGACTAAATGAAATCCCGGGCCTATCTCACTAAACAATTCAGTAAGAAAGTCCCCACTCTCCCCCCTCCCCCTCCCCCCGGGCGGGGATCAATTAATTTCATCCTCCCCTAACATTACACGCACACTTGTTAGTACGACACGTAAGCAAAAACTAAGGCTACCCTAGCTCGCCGACTATCTTTGTAAAAAACAAGCTATTATTAACCTTAACACAATCAAGGTAAGGTTGACAATACTTTTTGCGAAATTGTTAGTTTATAAGTCAATCTCTTTTAAAGTTTATCAAGCTAATTCCAATCTTATTTTTATTGTGTAAGAGTATATTTTTATTCGTCAGTAATTTTGATTAAGGCCCAATTATTTCAATTATTTTGTGCCGATTTTCTGTCTTATTGTAAAAGTCAATAAGGTAGTTTTTCCTTTGTGCGTGAGGAGTAAGGGTCGCGCCCTCTGTAGTAATGTTTAGTGCAAATACAGGATGTTTATTTGGTAATAAGTTACAGGGTGCTGTGTAATGAGGATCGCCTTGTTTGGGGAGGATTCTTTAAGCTTGTTGATGTTGCTATAAGGTTTAATGGTCTAGTTAGGAATGAAAAACATTTTTTGATCATCTACCTTATTTTTCAGAACAGATTTCTAACTGACTTAAAAAAAAGGAGGAGGTTCTCAATTCGACTGTATTTTTTTTATATGTGTTACCGCAGAACTTTTGTCTAGGTGAATCGATTTTGATGATTTGTTTTTTTATTTGGAAGTTGGTGCTTCTCATGTGGTTCCATATAAATTTGATCAAGATCTGACCAGTAGGTTTTGAGTTATTTTTTAATAATTACACGTATTTTTCCACTTAGTATATATTGATGATGTTTTAATAACTTCCTGACCCTGTCACTGTTATTTACATATCAAGTAGTGGTATACGAAATTGTGTGGGTTAGTTACCAAAACTAAAAAGTGAAAAATAAAACTTTGTTACAAAAACAAAAACGACTTCAAAAAAAAACACGACAAAGTGAAAAATAACTTTAATTTCGGAAATCGGTGGCAAAAAACGAAAATACAAAACCAAAGACACCCACTTCCGAAATCAAAGTAATTTTTCACTTTCTGGTGTTTTTTTTTTGTAAAAAAAGTTTTTATTTCAACGTTTATCCGTAGTGTAACTACGATTGGACCAATAAAAGTAGATAAATATGTACTAGGTACGGTCAAGGACTGATTAAGTTATTTGCAAATAAATTCTTTTCCCACATAGCGATCGCATATCACCTTTTCGAACTGTCATTTGAATTTAAAATGTTGGCAATGAAGTAGAAAAATTATGAGGTGAAATTGAGGTTATTTCCACTTAAATAAATATAAACTTTACGATAATGTACTTACAATAATTAAAAAAGGTTATTTTAGAATGACTAGTATTTTACCTACAATTGAATAGTCATTAAATTTGTTAGATTTTGTAGCGCTAACTGTAATTTTATTTAAAAAAAAAACACGTGTGGCACTCGGGGACTGCCGCGGTAAAGCTTTGCATAGCATTTTTTATCAACTTATGCAATCTGCTTACGTATTCGTCCGATTTCGGAGTAGCTCGTCTCGATCCGTGCGAGCTTCGTACATTCGTGCCATATACATACACGTTAAGCGAACGCTCGGCCGAGCTACATGGTAGGCGGAGTGGGGGGTGTTAGGTTTTATTTTCGTTACGGAATTTCTTGATTCGGTCGCCGCGCTCAAAGCCCGCGATAAAAGCTATGCAATAGCTTAAAAATATAGAAACATAAATATTTGTTAAATTTTTGATAACTACATTGCGAACGCAGTATACAATAATACAACCAATCTACTTAATTAAAAACAGCGCGCTCGAGCGTAAAAGTTGCGCCGCCGCACACTGGTCCCGAATGATAAAAAAGTGGACATTAAGAAATTTTTGACAGAAGGTCAACGGATTCGGCTGATTTTTTTTTTGTAGACAGCTGATGCAATTACAAATCACTTTTATAGATTGAGTTTTTGCCAAATAAGCCGTATTTTCAGAGAAAAAAAATATTGAAATATTTTTTGTATGAAAGAAATCCTAATTTTGTCTTTATCTTCCAAGATTCAAACGTATTCAAAATAAAACTTAAAGCAGCTTGTAGAGATGCTAATTGCTCACTACTTTGTCATAGACACTCTTCTGCGATTTTGTGCTCCTTTTGAGTTACATGCACTTTAAATATTTTTTGTATGAAAAAATCCTAATTTTGTCTTTATCTTCCAAGATTCAAACGTATTCAAAATAAAACTTAGCGCAGCTTGTAGAGGGGCTAATTTCTCACTACTTTGTCATAGACACTCAACTGCGATTTTGTGCTCCTTTTGAGTTACATGCACTTTAAATATTTTTTGTATGAAAAAATCCTAATTTTGTCTTTATCTTCCAAGATTCAAACGTATTCAAAATAAAACTTAGCGCAGCTTGTAGAGGGGCTAATTTCTCACTACTTTGTCATAGACACTCAACTGCGATTTTGTGCTCCTTTTGAGTTACATGCACTTTAAATATTTTTTGTATGAAAAAATCCTAATTTTGTCTTTATCTTCCAAGATTCAAACGTATTCAAAATAAAACTTAGCGCAGCTTGTAGAGGGGTTAATTGTTAACTGCGTTAAGCAATGACTCATTACCAAAAAATGCTTATAATCTGAATATGAGTCACACAATAAATTACCTGTACCTGAACATGTCTGTACACGTTTTGAGATATCCAAGTTGTTTATTTGATATATTTAAAATAAGACTTTTTTTAATAGAAAGACATTTATAAGAGTTACTTATTAATGAAGAAAATGTTATTACATCTTAGTCTATCTTTAACAAGATTATTTCTAATCCGCCTGAATTAATTTTTTAACTCTGAAAATACGGCTTATTTAACAAAAAATACATCTTTAAAAGTTACTTGTAATTGTATCAGCTGTCTACAAAAAACTAGTAAAGCTCATCCGACAACGAAAAATTTAAAGTGCCTGTAACTGAAAAGGAGCACAAAATCGCAATTGAGTGTCTATGGCAAAGTGATGAACAATTAACCCCTCTACAAGCTGCGCTAAGTTTTATTTTGAATACGTTTGAATCTTGGAAGATAAAGACAAAATTAGGATTTTTTCATACAAAAAATATTTAAAGTGCATGTAACTCAAAAGGAGCACAAAATCGCAGTTGAGTGTCTATGACAAAGTAGTGAGAAATTAGCCCCTCTACAAGCTGCGCTAAGTTTTATTTTGAATACGTTTGAATCTTGGAAGATAAAGACAAAATTAGGATTTTTTCATACAAAAAATATTTAAAGTGCATGTAACTCAAAAGGAGCACAAAATCGCAGTTGAGTGTCTATGACAAAGTAGTGAGAAATTAGCCCCTCTACAAGCTGCGCTAAGTTTTATTTTGAATACGTTTGAATCTTGGAAGATAAAGACAAAATTAGGATTTCTTTCATACAAAAAATATTTCAATATTTTTTTTCTCTGAAAATACGGCTTATTTGGCAAAAACTCAATCTATAAAAGTGATTTGTAATTGCATCAGCTGTCTACAAAAAAAAAATCAGCCGAATCCGTTGACCTTCTGTCAAAAATTTCTTAATGTCCACTTTTTTATCATTCGGGACCAGTGTGCGCCGATGCGACTTACCCGTAGTAGTGGGGCGAGAGGGTTCAACGAGGCGAGATATTAGCCGATAGCCGATTGAGGCCGATAGCCGTGGCCGATCGGCTATAGTTGATAGCCGGTCAGTTGAAGATAAGTGTTAGATGCGTGTATTGAATGGAAATGTTGAGGTTATTTATTTTATGTTAGTAGGGTAATGGAGCAGCACCCTTGCGGGTTCACATTGAGTTGGACCGCCACATTAAGGTTGGTTTAGACCAAGCAAAACGGATATTTTAACTAATTATTATAAACAGCTTTAGGTTTAAATAATAATTATTATAATAAATGATATTAATAAGTAATAAGTATTTTTAAGGGGAATTAAGTAAGTAAACTACATCAAGAATTACGTATCATTTTGGTTTTGTTTCGATTTACTTTTGTAATTTTTTTTTGTGAATAAGGTACCTATTCTGTTATTTTTTGTGATTTTGTGTTTCATTGTACATTTGGTGAGTTGCTAATAAGCGATTATTTAAGTTTTGCATGCCAAAATGACAGAATTCACAAGGATTCAGTAATATCTACATCGTTCTTAAATAAATATTCTATTCTATCCCCACTCTGCCAAATTATTGTTATGTAAACAGAGGCAGAGAATTCTTTCATTGTTCTATCCATACTAAAATTACAAGAATATCAACAAAATAATGCACTTGCTCTTGTTCTATGTTCATTTGGCCTAAACTTTAACTAAAACAATTTTAGTCGTAGTATTTAAATTCTGACAACATAATTATGAATGAGAAATGGATTTAATCCTGACATAAAGCTTACAATAAAAGAAAAAGTATTATAAACATCAAATGTTAATTGTATGTATTTTTCACTCAATTTAAATTTATTTATTTATCCGTCTAATAATATGCAAGAGTTGTGTAGAAAGAAAGCAAAATATTTTATTTGGGACACGCACAGGAAATCCCAATAAAAAAATAAATTAATTATAAAAAAATATAAAAAATGAGCATTTAAAACTAACAATAAAACATACAACATAACAATAAAATTAAAAGTAAAAATAAAAGGCTCCTGCCTCAGCATAATGCTGCGATATTTAAAAAATAAATAAATAACGCAACGCTGGTATTCTGATAGGATCCGCTGTACACCTTTAAGTAATATATTTATATACACAGAACGAAGATCCTACATAAATTCATATGTAAATAAAATATACAGGCTGGCAGGGACATCGATTCACAAACTGAAACCATGAATTCAGCACATGATTCTAGACTAGCGTAAAAAATCTTCGTCAGTTATCAAATAAAAAAAACTGCTGTTTCATAGAAAAGAGCAATACCTACGCGGTCAAAATGTATGGAACAGCATTTTTTTTAATAATAACCGACGAAAAATTTCAAAACAGGGCCGGCAGTCTCGACATTAGATAGCGACAAAAATCTGTCGCTAAGTCGTATCGATGTCAAATTCCTGTAATAGATTTTCAACTTTATTTCCAAACCCTAAGGTTGAAAATCAATTAAAGAAATTTGACATCGATTGGACTTAACGACCGATTTTTGTCGGTATGTATGTCGAGACTACCGGCCCTGCTCCTGCAGTCTCGACAAATATAACGACAAAAATCGGTCGTTAAGTCTAATCGATGACAAATTTCTTTAATAGATTTTCAACCTTTATGCTTTCGAAATAAAGTTGAAAATCTGTTAAAGGAATTTGACAACGATACGATTTAGCGACAGATTTTTGTCTCTGTCTAATGTCGAGACTGCCGGGGCAGGGGTTCAGAACCATGTACAGAATCCATGGTAACAGGTTCCGCGTCGATATCCCTGCCAGCCTGTATTGTAAATATTTAGTTGTTGTTCCGTATAAATAAAATACAAAATAAATACAAAACATATTCATAAATTCACAACAGCTAGCTTTTCCTCCGAGATTCATATATTTAGAGCACAATAGCTTTACCTCCGACATTCTTTTATAAAGAACAATGCGAATGAATCACTTGTGTAGTCCCCAACGCCGGGTCCAATGATAAAGGGCTCATCTCTCTTTGAGATATAGATATGACACACACATACATACACTCAGGTGTATGTACGTCAGTTGAGAGGCTTTGACATCGAGCCTGAATGAAAGAGTATTGCGGAAAAAAATCGTTTGAACTTTGAAAACGAGTGAAAATTGGCGAAAGTCGACGCTGTGACATCCCCATGACACACACAGCAAGACAATTTAAGACCGACTTTAAAAAACCACTACAAAGTGAAAAATAACTTTAGTTACGATTTTTCTACACAAATTCGTGTACCTCACTTGCTATTTGAATATTATAATAGTATCAAATTTGATGACGTGGATTAATAACATATTATTGAATCTAATTTAAAAGCTGCTCAAGCAAAGTTATTAATGGGACCACCGCCCGCGCCGGTTTCTTCTTCCAAATGAAAAAAATATCACGTAAATCGGCCCACAAATCAGCACCCTAATTGCAACACACTATCAATCACCATCTGAATCATTTTGAAGCCTATTTGCTAAACCACTGCTTCATTTGTTCGAAAAATTTGTCTGCTCAACAACGTAAATAACGCAATGAATGTTGTTGAACTGTCAAAATGAAAGCTTTTCCTACTGTTAGTGTGTTAAGCAAATAACCCCGCAGGTCGAAATCGGTGCACATACAACATGTAGGTAGCTGTGACCGTAACCTGCCCCACACATCACTTGCTCTAGAAATGATTATATTCTGATTGATTGGGAGGAATTGGGAGGAAGGAGAGATTGGGAGGAATCTGATCTCACTCCATTGGTGGAGAGCACGCATAGAGAAACTATTTATAAAAACCGGCCAAGTGCGAGTCGGACTCGCGCACGAAGGGTTCCGTACTATTGACTAGGTAAACAACAGTAGGTACACAAATTAGGTGTCTACCTGTTACCATTTATTGATATCGAGCAAAAATAGGCAAAAAAATACGTTTTTTGTATAGGAGCCTCCTTAAATATTTATTTTATTTTAATTTAATTTTTTATTATTAAACTAAAAATACAACTGAGTATTTTGGGAATATTTCAAATGCTTACCTGTTGCCATTATTGATACCGAGCGAAAAAGGGCAATAAAATCGCGTTTGTTGTATGGGAGCCCCCCTTAAATATTGATTTTATTTTGTTTTTAGTATTTGTTGTTATAGCGCAACAGAAATACATAATTTGTGAAAATTTCAACTGTCTAGCTATCGCGTTTCTTGAGATACAGCCTGGTGACAGACAGACGGACGGACAGACAGCGAAGTCTTAGTAATAGGGTCCCGTTTTTACCCTTTGGGTAGGAAAGCCTAATAAAAAAATAAAAAATAAATGAAGAAAATGATGATGATTAAAATGAATGAAATTATCGCTAGCAGGCTTGATTGCATTTATATCAATCACTGTAGTGCCATCTCCCATGGGATGAAATAAATGTAAATGAAATAAACTAACATAGCTCTTAAGTTTACATTGAGTCATTGTTACTTGATTTAAGAATTTATTGTTATTATTTCGTTTATTTATTTTTTAATACTTATTAGATACATTTTTAAATATTTTTATAAAAACATTTAAAAATTTAATACATTTTATTATTATTATTTATTATAAATAAACTAGCGGCACATCCCTGCTTTGCACGGTTTTTACGACTTGATAAAACACAGACATTTCTTTATTAAATGAATGTTGGTGAAAATCGCATCCGATGGTCTTTACATAGTTACACTTATTCGTACTTATAGCACGTAACAACAGAAAGCACGAACTTTCCAGAATCTCAACAATAGATCCTTAGAACAACATTGGGGGTCGACCCCGCGACCCTCAAACACACTGCCACACATTGTTCATAATAACATTACAACATAACGCACCCCCCCCCCCCACCACGGCCGTAGGGGGAATTAATTTACGTGACTATGCGTAAATTCTTGAGTATTTTCTGGTAATTGCTCCAGAATCGGTTGTGATAAACATTTCTTTTTATTAAAAATTTAAATTAGGCGTAAAAAAATATTACGGTTTATTACAAGTAAATAACAATCCATACTAAATAGATTACAATATACAAGCTAACACTAAATACTATATGTACAATTTGAAGAAGAAAAAATGGTATAGCTCATAGGGCATCAACATTTCTTCCGTTTCGCTGTCAATGGGCTAAGTGCCCACAAGGCTGGCAGCATTGCCACGCTGGATGGCAATGCTTCAAATACAAATAAAATAATAATTTTTACACATACATACATACATAAACTCACGCCTTCTTCCCAAGGGTGTAGGCAGAAACCACAGAACGCCACCTGCTGCGATCCTTACATACTCCTTTTGCCTCGTTTACGTTCATACATCAAAACAACCGACGCGCGCGCGTTTTTTCTACTATCCATTGCCTTTTTATAGTTACAGCTACTCTGAGGTCTTATGTATTGATTATATGTTGAAACTGTATAAACTCCCCGTCACTAGTCCCTAAGGGTTCATTAGAAAACCAGCGTCAGACAGCACCTGTCTGGCGTTAATGCTGAAATGAACCTTTTTGGCGCAGCCGTGAGGCACACACTGTTGTTGTTAAACATTACTTTCACTTTTTAGGGTTCCGTACCCAAAGGGTAAAAACGGGACCCTATTACTAAAATAGGCAAAAAATTGCTTTTTTTGTATGGGAGCCCCTCCCATACAAAAAAAGCAATTTTTTGCCTATTTTTGCTCGATATCAATAAATGGTAACAGGTAGACCTAATTTGTGTACCTACTGTTGTTTACCTAGTCAATGGTACGGAGCCCTTCGTGCGCGAGTCCGACTCGCACTTGGCCGGTTTTTTTTATTTTGTTATTTGTATTTGGTGTTTCACGAACTGTGTCCAAATAAACTTTATTCTTTCTTTCTTTCTTTCTTTATAAAAAGGTTTCTTTTTCGGATCAAATGCCGAAACAAAGTCAGAGGTCACGATCTCTCACGCATGTACTAGCCATGGTGTAGCTCTACCCTACCTTAGGTAGTTCAGGTAGGCTACCTTCAAGTTCCGTCACTTATCATAAAATATTTTATTTAGAGCATCATCTTAACGTTCCCAAACTGCAGACCGTATCCTCCAACCCCTGCCACCCTCGCCATCCCGCCCCACGCATGTGCCACACAATGTGCAATAATTGACTGCATCGATCTAATATAACTTTTCTATAGGTTTATGCTGCAATGCTTCCCTTTGGGTGCATCGTGAGTGAGTGCAGCGAGTGATGAAATTGAATAAAAATATGACTAGGGAGAAAATCTGAGCGAAAAAACGCGGCGGAATTTGGTAGCCGTGTTTCCGCTGTATCATAGGCAGTTAAAATGTTTTCAAAGAGTTATAAACAGAGAAGAATATGTAGATTATATTTGCCTAAACTTCAAGGAAGTAAGTAATATAGAGAGGATAATACCGCCTTCTCGTACCCCGGAATCATAATCATGAACTTTTCATTGGGAGATTTTTGAATCACGAATTATTTATTGGAAGTATTATCCACTCTTGCCCTATTCCGATCTCAAGTTATTAAGTATTATCATCATCGCTCAGCCGAAAGACGTCAACTGCTCGACATAGAACTCTCCCTAGCATTGGAATATGGGCACAAAAATCGTTGCGTCCACGTCTAACGAAATCCTGCGACCTTCACTAGAGGGTCTAGACAAGAGGCAATCGCTTTCAAAGAATATCGTATTTCTATAGCGACTTTTAACCCGATTGACATAAGCTTGATAAATGATAAATGATTTTATTTCTGTAAGCAGGCTTGAACAAACACTTTTACACGTCAATCATATTTTAAAAACTAGATGAGGTCGGCGTTTCCTATCTGACTACTCTAAGAAAGGCCGAAACAAACTCAGAGGTCACAGTCTCTTTTAAAGTCCAGACATAATCTTGGTCAGATCATGTGAAGACCATGTAGATTTGTGTCTAAAATGATCTTTTGAGGAAAAACCAGACAGATTGAGTGGACCTGTCCAGTCAGTGCACGCATTTGTCAGTAATCGTGCAGCTCAACTCAGAACTTAAGGAGCTCAACGATTCGATGAACAAAAGCAAAGAAAAAACATTTGGGTAGGCCACAGAAATTACTCAAACTGCCAGACCATGATTAAAATTAACTGAGGAGATAAAAAATCATCATCAAATCATCGGGTGCTTATGTCAATCCACCACATTTTTGATCGCTATCGCTAACAGAATTTCACTTTGGCCCTCAGATCATCGGTCTACATTGATGGGGGAGCCCTTTCGCTTTGCCCTTCCAACTATGCATATAAGGATGATAATTATCACTTGTAATATTTTCCATATCTCTATTTCATTCACCCTCTCACATCTAATAACCATAAACCTGTTTCACAACGATAAGTTCCTAAGCTGTGTCTTCCAAAGTAACCCCCCGTTTATCTCGTTCTCACACAAGAGTGCCAACTTACTAAAACAAAGGTGTACTCGGCACACAATCTTCATAATGAGAACAAAGAGTACGCAGAGCACGTGTGGATGTTACTCTCGCTTAGAGCAGGGCTACCAACCGTATTGTTAACACAGCGAGAACACTTTTATTTGAGAAC
Organism: Dryobotodes eremita; assembly: GCA_917490735.1. Taxonomy (NCBI): domain Eukaryota; kingdom Metazoa; phylum Arthropoda; class Insecta; order Lepidoptera; family Noctuidae; genus Dryobotodes; species Dryobotodes eremita. The sequence continues at coordinate 12,756,726 of OU823270.1, forward strand.
TTTTTGTGTAAAACTTCACAACGACATGTCAGGGGTAACTGCTTTGTTGATCTAGAGTTTTAGACTCTAGTAGTTGCAAACGCGACTGTCGAGTGTGTGGTCTTGGGGTCGTTCCTCAGGTCAGGGAAACTTGTTTTTGGGGTTTTCTATAGCGGTGTCTACAACGCCACATGCGAGCTACGCGTCACACTGACGTCACACAAAATCCTGAATCGCGCAAGCAGAGTTTACCGCACAACTAACATATACATATACAACGTCCTGACAATCAAAACGTTGGGCAGTTGCCCACCAGACACAACACCCGTCTGGTCGGAGGATTCTCCCTTTTATATGGAAGTATGAGTGAACTTTACACCCTGTTCGTCATACCTCTTTATTTCCATCAAGAATTTCTCAGAAGCAGCCCAGAAGTCTGGATTTGTGCCCGGTTCATGGCGGGAAAGCCATTACATGGGATTTAAACATAACCGTCGATATGTAGGTGCGCCTAAGCCTAACCCTTTTCAAATTCAAACTCAAAGCATTTATTTCATTTAAACCATTTACAGGCACTTTTGAATTGTCAAAGAGTCGTTCAGTTAGTCAGAAAGCTGTAATATTATAAATATATTTCTTACTAGCTGCGCCTCGCGATTTCATCCGTTTAAGTATCGATCCCGTGGGAATATCTAAATAAAATTATTCTATGTCCTAATCCAAGTCATGGTCTACTCATGTGCCAAATTTCATCCAAATACGTTCAGCCGTTTTAGCATGAAAATGTAACAAACAAACACACAAAAAAAATATTTTCTCTTTATAATATTAGTTTAGAAGATAACAATGAAATATCAATTTCTAACTCGTAAAATATTCAATTGCATTCAATTGCAAATCGTTTATACTCCATTCACTGAACTACGAAGTAATGTAGGTATGCTAGCTCTCGAACACGAGTCACATCGTTCAATATTGATGCATTCACTTGGAGGTATTGTGACGTCATCGTATATCGAGTACACATGGTTCGGAACTATCAAGTTGTATTAAGTGATCTATCTCACGCTACCGTGACAAAACCAAGACATTTGTCACGTTTTTAGTAATAGCAAAAGTATTAAAAAAACAATAGCTTCTGTCCGCGGCTTCGCCTGCGTGAACGAGAACGTGCTACCGGGACAAAAAGTACCCTATGTCCTTCCCCATGATACCATCTATCTTCTTGCCAAATTTGATCGAAATCCGTTCAGTGGTTTTGGCGTGAAAAGGTAACATACAGACCGAGTTACTTTTGAATTTGTAATATTAGTATTGATATGGATTTTCAAGCTGCTAACTGTCATCTAGAAATAAAATAAGGTATTTTTTTATTTATGAATACCTACCTACTTAAAATTTCCATTGATTTGTAAAGCCAAAAGAATATCAAGTCACGTGAGCAAAGCCGCGGGCAGAAATATAAAAAACGTAATCCTATGTAAAAGTTCACATAAATTGATCAGACACCAAAAACAAAACGAACACCAAAGCTTTTTGTATGCTATTAGTTAAAAAAAATGAATATTCATACACATAGTCTGATAAAACTAAACAAAGTGCATTATTAAAAAAAAAAAAACTTCAAAACTGTCCAGTCGATATCAATCATTCGCTCGCGGCGGACGCGCCGCGGGTTAACCCCAGTCAATATTGACGCGACACGACGTTCACGGTTATGTGCCAGCGACACGACAAACTGCACTTTATTCATGAAGTATAGCACTTTTATGTATTATAGCAACAATTTATAAATTAATAGGGATATAAAAAGTTCGACTGAACTGCAAAGGGGGTAATTTAGTTACTTTATTGAAAGTAAAAGCTGTTAGGTGACCGGGATATTTTAGAATTAATTAAAAGCGTAAAAAGAAATGAAAGTGAGAATGTTTCTTGAAATTCTTAAAAGATAGGAATGGCAAATGGCTCGCCCCTGTTAAGTGGGACTTAAATATAACTGGCGAAATGCTTATGCCTATCACTTTAGGAATTACAAGCTTGATGTTTTACGTTCTGTGTCATATAATGATCAGCAAAATGTCCTAGTACCTACAGTCACATCCCTAGTCAACCCAGAAGGAATTCAGGCGTGATGAGTATTTATTTTTACATTATTAATAAGGTGACTATTAATAAGTAAGTAATAAATAGACGCCATGTTGTGACGTCACGAATGAAGACCGGTGGGTGTAGTGACGTAATACAGGGGTTTTCAAACTAAGAATAAATTAGAGTTTTAATTTTATCTATGTCCATGGAACGGTTTGATTTCATTTCGATAGAATACATATTTAAACACGATTAATATATTTACGTCATACAAACGAACGTAACAAATGTTTTTATTTTTTTAGCTTGAGTATAGTTTTCATTGTATTTTTTGGTAGATTGGCGTGGCTAGCTGACAACGGCAAATAATTTAATTTAATGTTCTGTGTCTCGTAATGTTAATCACTTTGCATACCTACTATTGTATATAATAAAGTTTTTTTTTTTTCTAACTGTACTGAGCTGTGTTGCTGGGGAGTTTGTTGCGCCACTTCTTCACCCCAGCTAAAGCACTAGGAAGTGGTGAAGGGCGGGCGTTTTTGGGGGACTGTCTTATGTAATTATGACGTTCGAAACCTGCTGATTCTCAGCCTAATTTGAATAAATGACTTTCGATTTTGAAAGGTTACTACCGTTCTAGTTTCTTTTTTAAAAGAATTACGAATGTTTGTAACAGTTTACCTTTGTGCTCTCATATAATTATTTTTATTGAGAGCAAAAATAAAAAAGTCATCGACGTAGTTTTCAAAGGCTGGAGATAGCTGGAGCGTAAATTATGCTTACTTTAACGATTAACTAGTATTCCGCCAGCTGCACTATTCTAGTCAATTAGCATAAACTCGTTGTTAAGAGGACCCACGAGACGTTTATACCGAGTTTTGTAATATCATTTGAGGGCAAAAAACTGTGTAACAGTTGGCACCAGAAACTAATTTGTTCCGAGGAAAAACATGGAGGAAACATCCCGGGACAATTGTCGGTAACTTTTCTAATTAACAATTTGGGGAAGTCAGTTATTATGACAACAAATAAACTTGTTATTACTTACATGGACATATTGTTTTTATACCACATGTTCTAATTTTTATTAAAAGAGTACAAATTATTGATGATAATAATGCTTATTTTGAATAACGTTACCACTGTCTTCAACATAATCAGAAAAGCTTATTTTTCGTCCTTATCTCAAAAGATGCGGCAGTATATTTGTCCGAATAGTTGGCTTGGTTTTATCAAAAAAAGTATGCACACTCCCAAAAAAATTTAGGATTTTTCGGGAGGCGTAACTCCGACTATTTATATAGCGTGATATTAAGCCATAAATGTTATTTTCAGGTTTGGTGACAGCTGGAAGTACATTAAACTTCGCGAAACTGCTTTTCTGTCGAGCGTTGTATTGTACGATTAAAAAATGGTTTCAAAGTTTTGGTATTTAGGTTACATTGACCCATATAATTATTTTGGGCAATATTAAACGGGAATATTTATAAAAAACTACATTTTGCATTAATTTGAAACGTGTTTGAATAATATAATACGGAAAAACAGACATCTATGCACCCAAATCTTCAACAAAGCAATGACTCATACAGTCCCATGTTGGGCGCCAACTTTTAAGCCTCATAATATTTGTACCACGAACATGAGAGTACATGGAAGCGAGATGTAGCAACATAATCCGTCACATGTGTACCGTGTGTTTATGCCAGCGTCACTCCGCGGTGACTGATGACTGGCCCCACTTGGGCGCCAATAAGCCTGCATTACCAAACGCTGTGGTACGTTGAGTAATGAATTCCCGCGCAAAGATGGATGTATTCCTTTAAAATTAACGAAGGCTAAAACGAGTGAAAGCAAAAGGAAATCTTCAAAAATAAAACATTTTTCATGTATGCCTCCCTTTTCTTTGAAGGGGAAAAAGCCGCAAACATGTAATTAATTCGTATTCGGTTATTACATCCCTAAATTCAAACAAGATCTCGACGACATCAAAGCCGGTAAAGGGAGCTTTAAGGGAAAGTACACAATCCGTCACGTGGACGGCGCGTGTTATCGTTGTAGGCGTTGTACTTCTGAGCGAGCGTTAACGATTTTCGGGCTCACGTTGAGTGCTGGAAGAAATTTTATTTTCTTGAATGAATGAATGAACGTTTTTCAATAATAATTTTGAATGGCAGCTAATGGATATCTTTTGCCAAAATATCATATTATTGAATATCTACAGTGATAGATGAGAGAAATGACGGTGCATTGCGATCTCGGTGTTTTTCTGGGACAATTTTTTTCTCAAAACGTAGGTCCCTATAAAGTTATAATCTCTATGTCATTAATGATAAATGATTTTATTTCTGTGAGTAGATTTGTACAAACACTTTTACACGTCAATCCTATTTTAAAAACTAGATGAGGTCGGCGTTTCCTATCTGAATACTCTGTAAAGAAAGGCCGAAATAAACTCAGAGGTCACAGTCTCTTTTGAAGTCCAGACAATGTTGGTCAGATCATGTGAAAACCATGTAGATTGATGTCTGAAATGGTTTTTTTTGGAAATAACCATACAGATTTGAGTGGACTTGTCCAGTCAGTCAATCCATCAGAGTCACAAAACAAAGATATTATTGCGACACATTATTAAAATTACAGACTTATATTTATGTTACATTAAATTATTTACTCCGAAGCACCTGGTCTATACATAAACTGATTACCGTTCGACATTCTATTATTGCATTATTCATAAATCAGCTCTCATTTTATAAAAAGGAATAATGAAGCTTCCAGCAAGGGAAACGACTTCACAAAATAAGCATAATTCGTTGACTATACTAGCGGGAATTAATTTCCGATCTAAGAGAAAAGAACAAATGTTTTATGGGTCGGTAGTTTTAAAATAATGGCCAAGCATTTTTTGCTCCAGTTAATAAAAATTCCAAAAACAAATTCCGTCATGAAAAATAAAATACGAGAACTAAATAAATTCATAAACCGAACGTCAAAACACAAACGAATGTTGATCCAAACATCTGAATCAAATATTTATACTGAGGCCATTAAATCAAAACGAAAAAATGTTCGGATAGTAACATTTGAGACATGCAACGATAGCGACCGTTGAATTGTCAGTGACGTATAATTTACTTGTCTACGGGACAACTTTGTTAACAGCAACCCCTCCCCGCGCCCCTACAGTGCGTCGACCCTCACATTAGTGTCACGGCTGCGGTTTGCCGCCGTTTTTATCCAGAATACGTATCACGAATTGATAGGATTGATTCTGCGAAAAAGCGCGTTGTCGCTTTTAAAACATGGCGGACGGTTTCGCTGATCGGCACGTTTTATAACATGTTTTTAATAGTGGGTAATGTTTGATTGACCTTTGATTGTTATTGGAAAATGATTGCTGTATTTATTTAACCATTGGCTACCGTGCAATTACAGTTTACTTTAAATAAATGATATACAGGGTGGATTTTTGGGATTTTTAATAGAGGTTGTTGATACTTATATGAAACATGATCGATTGGCATAAAAAAAGGTTTTTTGTGAATATTGCCCATTTTCCTGCTGGCTGATTTTTTTTAATCAAAATCTGTGAATGCAAATCAAATTTTTCAAAAAGTTAAGAAAAGTCTTTTAAGACCGTTTTCCTGTAGCTGTAACGTTTAAGGTAGCTGCCCTTGCTGCCCCATCTCAAAAATCCACCCTATATTTCCATTTTATTATTTAGTATAGAGAGGTCTTAATAAAACTACGAATTCTACAAAATTCAGCCACGAAGAGAGAATTTTTAACCAATCTTAAATTACAATAACTTTGAAAGTTACTTCTTAATCGGGCTCCTTATTAAAACAAGACCTTATCTCCCAAGGAAAACCCAATTAAGGAACAAAACTAATTGTCCAAATAAACCTAGTGTATTTACATTCCTCTAAAGATGCTAACAAAAGTCTCCCCAGGCAATAATTCTACTCTAACCAATTAACAGAGAAGATAATTAATCTAACTTTATTGCGATCTACAAACTATTACGACCCACTTGCACCGCTAATCACTAAACACGTTTAGCGCTAAACGAGTTCTAAACATCATTCTGTCTCAGCCATCTTCAAAAATTTGACAGAAACAGAATTATGTTTTAAACTCGTTTAGCGCTAAACGTGTTAAGTGATTGGCTGTGCAAGGGGGCCTAAGTGTCAAAGAAAAGTGTTTTTCGTATTTAATGACCCGGAGAAACGCGGCTTGAAGAAAACTATTGCAAATTGTGACAAAAGAAGTGGTGGAAAAAACGCGGATTGCATCATAATGCGTGCAATTATCATGTATTTTTCAATACACTTCTTTGAAAACTGGTTCTTCTTATCGCACTACGATTAGGTTCAACATGCAATGTATTTCACACGCGTGCGTTTTTTTCATTTACCAACACGTGTGCGGAAATAAAAATTGCCACAGATAACTGTACCTATACTTAGTCCAAATAGGTTCAATCCCTATAGATAGTCGGCGGTGATTTTTTTTTTTAAATCTCGGCAAAGAGCTATGCGTCTTTGCGGCGTTATATTTTTTTAAATATTTAAATTATGTTTAAAAATAGAATATCATCAAAAACCATGATTATTACAATTTTAAATTTTTCATATTAGGCTGTTTAGCGGCTTTATACCTTTGCTTCTCTTTTAACCTGCGAAGGTAAAGCGTGGAAAAAAAGCAAATTCAGTCTTATTTATTTATTGACAAAAATAGATTTCGTTCTTTTATTTTATTTCTTCAAAAGTGTATTGAAAAACGTCGTTTGATACACGTGGACATTTGTTATTGCAGTTCTCGGCTCCATAACACCCTCGCCTTTTTTTTTTTTTTTTTGGGTGGGAAATCATCAAATGACCTCTCCCGCTCTGGGCGGAGCGGAAGGGCGTGTCAGACTCTTACTGACTAAAACCCACCCGTGTTCCTTCAATTGCCTGTGCGCCAGGGCCACGGTAACTCTTTCGAACAATCCGCAGCCCCGGCAGGCATCGGTCCTATCGGACCCCGTCAATTTTGCTGACATCTCTTTGAGGCGCGCGTGGAACACGACGCGCCGTCGACCCGGGCCTGGTCCTTACCGGACGGCGAGCTGCCCATTGCTCGCCGTCCGCAAGCCCGCGCCTACAATGGCCGGGAGTCGGCAATCGACTCCCGACGCCCAGGGTGTCTCCTCCTCCTGCGGCGGCTAGGGGCGCGAGGGCGCAGAGATTGCCTCTCCCTTTTGCGCTCCGCCTCCTCCTTCGCGAGCATTACTGCTTCGCAGAAGGAGGTGACGGCTTCCCATTCCCTCTCGCTCCGTACCATGGCCTGAACCAGGGCCGGACGCGAGAGGTCGCCGCCGCCAATCGCCGCTACGAGGACACGGCGGTGCTCCGCCCAAGCCGGGCAGACCTCCACCGTATGCTCCACCGTGTCCTCCGGTCGATCCACGCAATGATAACACCCGGGCGTTTCCTCCCGCCTTATACGAAACAGGAACCTCCCGAAACAGGCATATAACACCCTCTCCTGCGGCTCGTGTGTGTATTCCGCCTCGAATGCGAAAACAAAATTTCTCCAGTTGTATCAAAATGCACTATTTCGCGGCTTAGCCTGAGTTTTTCTATCGTTTGGAACAGATACGAGTTTACTTTTTTCTTTTGTTTCTCCTTCAGAAACGCGTTAAATAATACATTATCGATCTACCTACTCGTACATTATTATATCTTGCAATGGAAGCAACCAACCTACGCGCTAACCTACGCGTATCTTGTTTTATGTATATATATGAATGAACTAGCTTTTGCCCGCGGCTTCGCTCGCGTGGATGTCAGAAATTATCCCACGGGAACGTGTTACCGGGATAAAAAGTATCTTACATGTTGATCCAGGTTACAAACTATCGGTGTTCCAAATTCCATCCAAATCCGTTCAGTAGTTTTTGCGTGAAAGAATGACAAACATCCATCCATCCATCCTCACAAACTTTCACATTTACTCGTATAATAATTATTAAGTAGAAAGTAGGATCCTAACTTCCTAACTTATTAATATAATAAATGCGAAAGTAAGTTTGTTTGTTTGTTTGTTACCTTTTCACGCCTAAACCACTGAACCGATGATCCTGAAATTTTGCATATACGTTGTCAGGTGTACAGAAACGGACATAGGGTGCCTTTCATCCCGAAAAAAGCACTATTCACAAGGAAAACAACAACAACGTTCTTATGATAATAGATGGCGCCACGGGTCTTTCGAATCATGATTGAATTATATTATTGTAGAAACTTTAGTAGTGTGTTAAGAGTTTTTGAATTTTTTATTTAAGTGCCTAATACATTTTGTGAGTCTAGAGTGTCGACAGACCGGTTTTTCATCCTCCTAACTATAATTCCCCGAACAACCCGAATTGATTGTCAAATTCTAAATTAACGCGAGCAAAGCCGCGGGCGAAAGCTATTAAATAAATAAAGAAGCAAGTTGATACTATAATATTTTTTTCTATCTACACTTTCAACCTCGGAATTCCCTAATATATATTTTTTTCTATCTACACTTTCAACAACCCCGGAATTCCCTAAAGTCTTTTTTGTTGCAGGTGTTGGGTATGTCAGGGTAGTTATTTGTATTCAGTATCGTAGTCTACACAAGGGAATCGTGGAGTGGGGCTTAGATCTAAACTTACAGTAATACCTATACATTTTGTCGTGACACTTTTTAATGTAGACCATCTCGTACCTGTAACAAACAATAAATAAAATTACATTCTGTTCTGTAGTTTTCAAAATAGTATTGTATTTCTGTTAGTAAACCTCTCTCCCCCTCTCTGTCTCTCCTATCGCAAGTATGCTGGAAGAGATTTCTTTAGAAATAAGCATCACCTTTGTACGTATTTTTATGTTCCTTCCTCCCTGTCTGTTTATATGTGTGTACATAAATGAATAAACAAATAATAATAAATAAATAAATAATGAATAATATAATAAATAAATATGAATAATAATGAATAAATATGAATAATAATGAATAATAAATAAATAAATAAACTAACAAGATTCAGATACCGTGACAGTTCCTCAGACGATCAAACGTAGCTCATCATAACCGCACTCATCTCTCTTATACACTTTCTCTAGTTACTAACACACAGTCTAAGTATTTCCACAAATTTTTTGAACTTTTTATTTTTTCGTGTTTGTTTCTTATCTCAACCTTAGTTAAGTATTACTGAATTGCTATGATGGTCCAAATCACAGACATCTAGCCGCAGGAGAGCCCTAGTGACCTGTAATACAGGTTTTTATATAAACCTACTTCACGCACCAGTCTCTCACAAAGTTAGCTCCTTGGTCGTACACTATTTTCGTATAATGTTTTATATTATTATTTTTATTAAATCTAACACTTCAAATCAATTCGGTAAACAACTCCCCGATACCATCAACCTTTGACGGAACATAAACGCTATGTTATCCCGTTAGTCATCAGGCCCTCACTAGCACGTAGGAACTCCCGGCGCCGACGATGTGAAACTTGCAAACAACGCGTCAACGCTTCCGAGCGACGATTCGATATCACTCATGGGGACTAAGACTGCGGCTTGAAGGAAATAGATTTGTACATATATTTTAAAGCATTTTTATACTTTAGCCATTCAGTATTGCTTGCATATTATTCAGATATTGTTTTGAGTGTGAGCTGTTTGAATTAGGCTATGAAAAGTATAATCAATACTCTTTTCGCGAAGAGTATTCATCACAAAGGACCAGGCGAAAATAAACTGCTCTTGCGCTCGCAACTCGAATGCCGTGGAAATTCGTTCAGTATTTCGTTGCCCGGTTTTGGGGTTTAGAGAATAACTTCCAAAGTAAATATTCCAAACACAATTTCTTTAGTTCCGATACGCTTCTGTATATTTGGTTATAAAAAAACATATAACAATATAAAACGGCATTCAAAACTCAAAACATACATGGTAATGCTGAACACACAGAAAATCAATCGATACCGCCAGAGTACAGCATTACTGGCGAACGACGCTCGTCCCTGGGGCGAGATTCAGTTCGATGCTCATATTGAATTCTCCCGAACTTTTGTATCAAACCTATGTTGTGGAAATTTGTAATCTCTCAGTATTATTCTCAGAGGGATTAGCGGAGTCCTCTCTCTAGCTTCAATAAAGTGAATATTCATATTTATGATGTTGTGAATTTTTACTATGTTTATTGTTGCATAGCTGAGCAGCAAATGTATTTTATCTATTGTCATATCGTAAAATTCGAATTATAAACTTTAAAACGAGTTTATATTGACATACTTTATAAACAAAATACCGATATTTAAAAATAGAATCATATTATAACACGTTTACTCTAACAAAATAATGTTATAAACTATTTTTTTACCAATACGATACCGGACAAATCCAAGAAGTTAATATCACCAAGGAGCTTCTATCAATTATTTTTTTCTAATGGAATGTAAATGCGGGGCCCGCTATTTTTATAGCATTAGAAAAAAAATGGATTCCGTGTTTTACTTGTCTGTGGCAGCGCTCGCTTTAATGCATGCGCGGCGATGTGCTGAGCTTTGGTGCCATTCATACGTTTTGTTGTACTTAATTTCGTGGGAAACTTTGATCTTTTATTTTGTAAGTTCAATCCCAATATATTAGGTCTTTACCTATGAAATTGCCGTTCTGCAGTACTGGCCATTTCAAATCAAAATAATTTTTGTTTGGCTATGAATTCTAATTTCAAATTAATTTTATTTTAAAAACATGGATTTTTTTTTCTAAAAGTAGTCATTTCTTTATTGATTAGTGTTACATTTTCATCGCATTTCAATCTTTTTCGTCATCATGGATACGTTAAAAATTCGAGTAATTATGGAATATGAGTACCGTCGTGGCAGCAACGCGGCACAAGCGGCACGCAACATCAACGACGTTTACGGAGCTAACTCTACAAACCAACGCACCACCTGTTATTGGTTTGCTCGCTTCCGTTCTGGAAATTTCGACCTGAAAAATGAACCTCGCGGTCGTCCGAAGACTTTGGTCGACAATGACGAATTAAAGGCGATTGTGGAAGCTGATGATACACAATCTACGGCTGAATTAGCAGCAGCTTTCGACGTTAGCGTCAAAACAATATTGGTCCATTTGCGTCAAATTGGCAAGGTAAAAAAGCTTGACAAATGGGTGCCCCACGAACTCAATGATCGCCAGCGCGAAGTACGCGTCGAGACGTGCCTTGCACTGCTCAACAGACACACAAATGAAGGCTCGTACACACTGGCGCGACGCGACGCGCGACGTGTCGCGTAGCGATTCTGCGACAGAATCGCGTCGCAACACCTTTCACACTGGCGCGACGCTACGCCGCGGCCGCGACGCGACGCGAAACAAGAGAGTATAAATGGCGGTGCTATCCACGCTGAGTTCAGTAGTAGACGATCTTCGTCAGAGGACGAAAGCAGGTCTGTACGTGTTTGCTGAGCGTGGGGTCCTAGGTTCGATTCCCCGGTCGGTCGACATAACCCATCCTAACCTAAGTAGGTATCTAAGCTTGACCACACAAGCACAAACGACGAAACTGGCGAATTCGGACATGCTTTTACGTAGTATTTATTTAAAAATCAAGATTCTTTTTTAATTACTTAGGTATAAACTAATTAAGTTTTATTTTTTTATGGACTTTTTAGTTACCAATCTATGTGATTTCGGAAAAATAACTTTAATTTCTACATATAAAGTGTATTTTTTCAGTTACAAAACTTTTTATGGCCTTTTTAAGAGTATGTAGGTACTTACATACTTAATTATCATTTTGAAATCATCTTTATTTACACACTCGTAAAGTTGATATTTATTTAAGTTGAAACAACATACGAGTAGGTACCTATATTGGAACTAAACTAGGTAAGTACTTACTTTTAATTTACTTATCAAACTAATTCCGTAAGTATCTACCTACCGTCAAACGGAGAGAATATAGGGATGCAGGGATGCAGTTGCAGGGGTGAATCGAGACGAAACTTTAAACGGGTTTTTATCATTGAAATAATATAGTTGGTTGCGAAAAAGGACTCTAATGTGTTTACTGTATTATAATTAACGATAAGTGTCCTTGTTGGCAACAAACTATATTATTTGAATGTTAAAATCGCTTTTAAAGTTTCGATTCACACCTGCATCTCTATTCACCCCGTTTGACGGGACGTGAATTCTTCTCTAATAAAATTATGCTCATAACTGGCGAAATGCGGGTGTACTAACCCTTTGGGGATTACAGGCGTGAATGTTATGTATGTGTATTTGTAATACTCAGTGATAACTTTTTATGTCTAATGAATGAGTGATCTAATTATAAATATAGTAAAGTAACTGACTGCCTCGTAGGTCTAGTGGTCGCAAGTGCAACTGCGCGTGCGGTGCTGTGCGAGTTGTAATGTAACACAGCCGTTCGCATTCAGACGTTGAACTCGAAGTTCGATCTCATTCATGCACTGGCCCTGCAGTCTCGACATTAGATAGCGACAAAAATCGGTCGCTAAGTCGTATCGATGTCAAATTCCTTTAATAGATTTTCAACTTTATGTCCAAAGCATAAGGTTGAAAATCTATTAAAGGAATTTGACATCGATACGACTTAGCGACCGATTTTTGTCGCTATTCATGTCGAGACTGCAGGGCCTGGGCCTGCAGTCTCGACATGAATAGCGACAAAAATCGGTCGTTAAGTCCAATCGTTGTCAAATTTCTTTAATTGATTTGCAACCTTATGCTTTGGAAATAAGGTTGAAAATCTATTAAAGGAATTTGACATCGATACGACTTAGCAACAATAATCTGTCGCTATCTAATGTCGAGACTGCAGGGCCTGGACTACTAGCGGAGCCCAAGCGCTCTTACGATGAATCGGGCGTCCGCTAAAAAGTACGACGAACGCAGACCGTTTCAACTCGCGCCGCGCGCCGCCATCGCCAGTTCATTTAGAATTAAGTAGGTACCTAGGTATTATTAGTGATATACATTTTTTCATTTGTTTGCGTTTAAATATTTTACAAACAATACTTATTAAATGCATTGAACAGTTGGGTAACCTAATGTTTTCAGATGTCTTTCATAATGTTAATTATGAGGTGCACGGCAAGTACGCTGACTGTAATGAATGTTGAAGAGCACCAAGAAAATTATTGAACAAACTTCCTACAGATTCGAGTAAAAATGTTTGACAAAGTATTTTTTTTTTGTTACCTATCAATGACTCCTGCCAAAATAATACGTATTGTAAAATAATGCAAAAAAGGTGCTATATTCCCGCGGTCGCCAAGGAAATTCAAATTGTATGGAGTTGACATTTGCTTACCACGTGACATTACAGGTCTTTTCCGCAGGTAGGTATTGTCATTGCCATACATTTTGACGTTAGCGTCTGGCGTTAAGGCTATCAGAAAAGTTTTTGTCTAGGCCTACAGATCTGCCCTCGCCCTGTACAAGGCATAAAAATGTGTTGCAGCCTGCAGGCGAAAGTAAACTTTATGAGTAAAAGTTAATGTTACTTTTACGAAATCAAATAAATTGATAGGTAAGAGTCCGTAAAAAAATCATAAATTACGCCTACCTAAGACACTTAGCACGTCCGAATTCGCCAGTTTCGTCGTTCGTGCTTATGTGGTCAAGCTTAGGTTCCTACTTCCTACTTAGGTTAGGTTGGGTTATGTCGACCGAACGGGGAATCGAACCTAGGACCCCACGCTCAGCAAACACGTACAGACCTGCTTTCGTCCTCTGACGAAGATCGTCTACTACTGAGCTCAGCGTGGATGGCACCGCCATTTATACTCTCTTGTTTCGCGTCGCGTCGCGGCCGCGGCGTAGCGTCGCGCGCGCTACGCGACGCGACACCGTCGCGCCCGCCGCGCGACGCGGCGCATAGCGGCTGGCTTGCGGCATCTTCAAAGAGGTACTTTCCTTTGACCGCGCCGCGCGCCGCCAAAAGTATTAGTAAGTCATTGCAATGTAACTCTTATACCACTGCAATAAGATACAAATTAGAATGATTGACATTTGCAAGGAATTTTAGTTTCAAATGGTTCGTTGGTTGGTGGTTGGGTTTGAAGTTATTTTCATGTAACATCCTAATTTATACCTTAAAACAATGAGATAAGAGTCACATTTCAATGACTTACTATTTTGCTTATGATTTTATTTTATTTTGCAACAAAATCGGAGAATCGAACCTAGGAGTCTAGAACCCCACGCTCAGCAAACATGTAGAGACCTACCTTCGTGCTCTGACGAAGATAGTCTAGTTGACGGTCTTCGTCAGAGCACGAAGGCACGTCTGAGCGCAGCTTGGATGGCACCGCCATTTATACTTTCTTTGCGTCGCGTCGCGTCGCGGCCGCGGCGTAGCGTCGCGCCCGCGAATTCGCCGCGAAATCGCCGCGATTTCGCCGCGACGCCATACAAAATGGTACCTTTGCTGTCGCGCTGCTCGTCGCTCCGCGACGCCGTCGCGGCGCGACAAGTCGCTCCTGTGTGAACTGTCGCGCGCGTTTTCATAGAAATTGTTCTACGGATATAATATCGCAGAATCGCGTCGCGCGACAAGTCGCGCCAGTGTGCACGAGCCTTGAAGGAATTTTGAACCGCATTGTTACCTGCGATGAAAAATGGATTCTGTTTGATAACCGTAAGCGCTCAGCAAGTTGGTTGGATCCTGGTTCAGCACCTAAACAATGCCCTAAACGAAAACTTACCCCTAGAAAAGTGATGGTCACTGTTTGGTGGTCTAGCGCCGGTGTGATTCATCACAGGTTCTTACCAAACGGGGTGAGCATTACTGCAGATGTGTACTGTGAAGAACTGAACACAATGATGGAGAAGCTGGCGCATCTCCAACCAGCATTGGTCAATCGCTCGTCTCCGCTGCTCCTGCACGACAACGCGCGACCTCATACTGCACAGCAGACGGTCTCCAAGTTGCAAGAACTGGGGTTGGAAGCTCTCCGTCATCCGCCCTACTCACCAGACCTTGCGCCTACAGACTACTACTTTTTCCAGAATTTGGATAACTTCTTGGCGGGAAAAAAATTTAATACCCGAGAGGCAGTACAAAATGCCTTTGAAGAATTTGTTGCCTCCCGTCCAGCTGATTTCTTTAAGAAGGGCATCAATAAACTGCCACTGCGATGGCAAAGATGCATTGATTGCATGGGTGATTACTTCGATTAATACAAATAAAAAATTCATGAAAAAAATTCGTTTAAATTTTTTCATACAAAACGGCAATTTCATAGGTAAAGACCTATTATGAGAGTAAATAAAGTAGTGTATGGAACTGCAAATAACTAGATATTAAAACACTCGTGTGATACTATTAAAAACACACACTCGTGTTTTAATACCCCTCATTATGCAACAGTTTCATAAACTAATATTATTTGCCTCTCCGTATCTTCACTGCTTGATTATTTCAATATTGATTATCCAAAAGATCTAAAAAATAAACGAAGTCTCTTTTTTTCACAAATAACATTCATTTTTCATCCCCTAACATCATTTTTCACATTCAAAAGAGAGAAAAACACACGTAATACACCGTCATTCACCAACTGAAGTAAATATAAACGAACAATCCGCACGTAGAGGCTCGCAGAGAAAACATCAATAGGTCTTAATGGCGCCCGCGTGGGCCCCGGCCGGATAGTGGCGCCCAACGTGGGGCCCGATAATGGCGCCCTCTGTATGCGGAGAGGAGTCAATGAGCCTCGAGGGACACCTGACCCTCGCAGTCACTACATTTCTACTTACTAGTGGTGAAAAGTTCTGTACATTTTATTTTGTGTGAATGCCAGCAAAAAGATACTTTTTCCCTTATGACCGTTTACAGTAGTGTCTATGGACATCCATGGGCAGCAGAAGGCGATTAAGAGCTGAGCAAAAAGAAACTAAAGACAACAGGACTGGGGATAGTGAGTTAGATCTTTACTGTATTCAATGATAATTAATAATATTTTTTTATAAAATACTGCGTTGTTGACAATAAGTTACCAATTTAGGGTGGTCACTATGGAAGAGATAATTAAATTGTTTTACGAGCAGACGATTATTTATATAACTGTTTGGCACGACATTTTAAATTAAGCGACGCCTTTTAACAGACTATTAACAGATTTTACTACTGAGCATGAAATTGGACCGAGAACACATACGGGAGTCGTCAAAATAAACATTTAAAAACTTTATTATCTAACAAAACGTCGTGTCGTAGAACTGATGGTTGGAATACGTTATCGTTCACCAATTGTTATTGGCTCAAACTAAAACTCGTTTAACTTTACCAATAATGAAGCGTAGTTTTCATGGCTTTTATTTATCTAAGGATTTAAAACTCCATTTAATAAAGTTCCAGTTAAATGGAATATTAGATACTCTTATAGAATCTGTTTATTACGGTAAAACAAAAGTCGTGTTATAAAGGTGTCGATAAACCAATGCCCGGTGACAAAGGTCTGGGGCCCAGGGACCTGTGGAAGACGTACCAGGGGCCGAAGCTAACTCACTGAGGCCCGTTAGACGTCTTTAATGAAATGAGGGATCAATAGACGATTATCCCTTTTCGTACTATGCAAGTGCACCTAAGGACAACCCTCAGTTGTTGTAGGACTATTTCAGGATATGGAAACTAGAGCCGGGTTTAGACGCCGGGCTCATTTTAAAGACAAGCTGACCGACTTCCAAGGTTCTTAAGCCGGCTAACCGGTCGGCAGCCGGTAGCTTCGGTTTGACACTTTATGCCCGCCTTCCACTGCGAATAGGTAATGAGTAGGAAATAGCTGAGCGGAAAGGAGTAAATAGACCTCACCATCCATTGAGAAAGAGTTTCGGTGAAATAGGGTTTTGCCTTCTATTGCCGGCAAGTTTCGAGGAGTGAGCTAGGCGCGAAATGAGAGGAGTCAGATGAGCGAGTTGTTTGCCTTCCATTGTCAGCAGCTAAGAGCCAGGAGGCGCAGAAAAAATATCTAAGTGCCAGGCGGTCTGCAGAGGAAACAGGTCGCGCGGTAAAATTTGCGATAATGATGACCGAAATTTAATAAATTATTTGATTATCTAAGTACTGAATGTCTGTTATTCCGAGCATCCCCATATCCACAATCTTTTTCCATGTGATATTTTTTTATCACCATGACTATCATCATCTTTGTTGTTGGGGTCCCGCAATAACGGGTACTGTCGCACTGCTTCAATGAACAGCTCCATGTCGACATGTTTCGCAAGCGCAGGCGTCTTGAACTGACTGACAAAGGACGAAAGCGGACGAGGAAAGGGGCAGGGACAGCGAAGGGGGCGGAGGTGTAAGCAGAGTCCGTTCAAAACCAGTGCGCGACACAATGACACAGCGGAAAATTTTTAGCTCGCTCAGTCCGCTTCGCTTACTCGTTCATGGTGGAAGCATTTCTATAAAATTTTGCGTTGCGAGTCGAGCAGAGTCGGTTAGAAATCCGCTCAACTCTGTGTAACTGTTTGTACTCTTTTGCTCCGGTACGTTTGCAAATTCACAGTGGAAGCACTTCTATGAAGATTGCCGTTGCGTGTTAAACGAAGTCCGTACGAAGCCCGCTCCGCTCGCACTTGAAGGCGGGCATTGCCCGCCTTCAAGTGCGAAAAGGGTAATGAGTGGGAAATAGCTTTTCGTCTTCTATTGCCTTCTATTGCCGGCGGCTTAATTTGTTCGTAAATTATAATTTGATTTGAACTGCAAACGGTTTTTCTATTGCGCAATAACCAACACTTCCCATAGTACGCCCACATTAGTTAAAATATTCCTGATAATAACGAGAGAGACGTACCTTCTCCGTCATATTTATATTGTGACGTAGAGTTGCTATTATTTTTACGACTACCCTCCCAATTAAACGGCAAGTTCGCTTGAGTGTCGTTTCACCAACGCTAATTGATTTTCGTGTTTATTTAATAACGTTTTTCATAACACCTATTCTGTTTTCATAGTTTTGGGATTAAAACCCAACAAATTGTATTGTTGTTTGTTGAACGTGTAGTTTTTGTGGTATTCGGAATTTTGCAGTAGTCAGTTATGTGCACAGCGGCGGTCTAGTAATCGTGTTTTTAATGTCAATCTTGGTTGTTTAATCGTATGTTAAGAATTACAATTTGTATTGTTGATAAAATATTAATATTAAGTAATAAGAATAAGTTCATACCGAGTCGATAGTAGTACTAAATTAATAATATATTTGACGGAGAAGGTACGTCTCTCTCATTATTATCAGTCATATTTTAACTACTGTGGGCGTACTATGAGAAGTGTTGGTTATTGCGCAAAAGAAAAACCGTTTGTAGTTCAAATTAAATTATAATATACGATCAAATCAATAACACTAGCGAATCATACGCTGTAGGTACACGACACAACACACTATACGGAACGCGCAACAGTTTCTAAACGTGTTCACTGCTTAACCGCCAACAACAGTAATATTATGTAATAGACTGTAGCGTAACCTGGTGACGCTGGCGTCCCGATTAGTCAGTCAAAAGATTGATTTAACGTATTTCTGTCATATTAATATTTTTTAAAGTTGGCAACAACAACTTCACTCAGCTCTATGGTGAACCGAAAAAATTGTTGATGGTAATTTTTTCTCCAAAAGATTTCTGGGAGCAACGCTAAAATTATTGTAGGAGTACAAAATAAAGTTTTTATGCATTACTATCCAACTGTTTATTTTGAGAATAACGTAGGAATGTATACAAATCATACATACATTTCACATCATTGTTTTTCAGTCAGTCTGGAAATATACTAAGGCTAAATAGAATATAAGACCAAATAATGTAACATGTGAAACCACCGATTGTACTTACTCTATTTAAATGTGAATAAATGAATATGAATAAATAAAGTAGGCTTCTATTACTGTAGCCGTACTTACATTATTATATACCACATACATAAACTCACCCCTTTTCCCAGGAGGGTGGTAGGCGTTCTTTTAAGTATGTTTATTAATTTGAAATCGATTGTTTTACTATTCATTGAAAAGTGTCAAAAAGTAGTGTGTGAAATGTAGTGAAGCTGGCTAATGCACATTTATAAATGGTGGTGGTTATTTATACTTGTAACGCCTTGCGAGTCAAAATCAAAATCAAAATATTTTCTTTCACATAAACCTACATGGGCACTTATGAAAAGTTAGAAGCTAGGTGCACGGTTCCAATTGGTCGTTTCCTATGGAGAAAAGCCGGGAAGAAACTCCATGGTTACTCTTTTAAAAATAATTGGCTTTTACAATGTTTTTAAATTACAGTGTTAATAGGTATGCAGTATGGGAGGACAGCGTAGGCCTGTCAACAAGTAACAGATACTTAACAAAATAAAAAGGTCTGCAAATCTACAGTCTACAATTTAGGCCTACAACGTTCTCACATTCACAAAATATAGAAGAATTTATATAAAAAATAAACAAATAATTCAAATAAAAGCCAATTTAAACCAAATGACATGATCGCCATTACAACTGCAACAAATCTGAATTAAAATCCTGTCTACAAAAGTCTGAAGCCTGTCTACAAAAAGTAAAAGTGCAGAACTGCAATCTAATAAGGCGTTCTGATGGGGCTGCCCCGATTTTGCAGCGCATCAGCAATGTTCGCGAGTTGCAAGTAGACTGTTTCTATTCTACAATGCGAAAACTATGCACATCCCTGGTGCGCAGTGTGCGGGCTAGCTCCAGTGGCATCCTAAGGTCATTCGCGCAGGGGTCGATTGTCAGTACCAGAACCACTGCTGTATGGAAAGAGAAAGAGAAAAAAAAAAGCTGCTGCTGTAATAAAGAGTATTCTATTCTATTCTATGGTTCACGTACCCTTTTCTATTCTGTTCTATGGTTTACGTACTCAGCAATCGAAGTTGATGATGATGATGATGTATGATTTATTGTTGGTTGAAATAAAAGGTTTTTTTTTTATAAAGAATGTCATAGATATTTGGATGTTGACCCAGGCCGATGACTTAACGAGCTCTCATAAGCATGTACTTCAATTAAAACCTCCTAGGACTCAAAAGGATGTCCTTTATTATACATTCTAAGTCCCAAATAGAGAGCCATTAATAAGCGGATTAGTATTATACAATATGTAATTCTAATGCCCGCACAAGGTACACAAATTGGCAAGTTACCCTCAAAACTTCAGAACATGTACAATTTGTACATGCATACCAACTCAATTATCAAACCTACCCCCTATTTGGTACACTCAATCACACGTCTGTGGTAACAATTGACAGTGCGTGTATTTCGCAGTAGTAAGGGTGGTTTTCGTAGCTCAAGAGTACGATTAACAGTACCGAAAGTAACATGGCATCGCCCCCGGCACGGTCGCTCAAGTGGGTTTGGTCAAGAGGGCGCGACGGAACCTTTTAAAGTGCACCCGAAATGCGAGGGTTGGACAGGAAACACGGAAATGACATCCAACGACATCCTGTGTCAACCCGGCCTAATATGTGGAATATACTTTTGACAAGTATTGTATTACGAAGCGAATTTAATATTGTCAAGTTAGGCAAACAGTGTGAGCAGTAGTGGCCTAGTGGTGACGACCGCGACTTACGAGTTATAGGTCGTAGGTTTGAACCCAGACAGGCGCTTTACTTTGTGTAAATGATTTCATCGCCACTGCTCTCAAAACGGTGAAGGAAAACATCGTGAAGAAACCGGCATGTCCTAGAACCAAAAATTCGAAGACATGTGACATCTACCAACACGTACTGGGCCCGCGTGGTGGAATACGGCCCGCTCCCTCTCACCGAGAGGAGGCCTGTGTCCCAGCAGTGGGAACATTATAGGCTCATTATGGTAAGTTAGGTAAACAGTCATAAGAGGGGCTCGTGGCCAAATAATATCGATCGTCAAGGACAAGCAACCATCCATTACCAATAACCGAGACCTCAGCGTGTCTCGGAAATGATAAATGATAAATGATTTTATTTCTGTAAGTAGGTTTGAACAAACACTTTTACACGTCAATCATATTTTAAAACTAGATTAGGTCGGCGTTTCCTATCTGACTACTCTGAGAAGAAAGGCCGAAACAAACTCAGAGGTCACAGTCTCTTTTAAAGTCCAGACATAATCTTGGTCTGATCATGTGAAGACCATGTAGATTTGTGTCTGAAATGGTATTTTGAGGAAAAACCACACAGATTGAGTGGACCTGTCCAGTCAGTGCACGCATTTGTCAGTAATCGTGCAGCTCAACTCGGAAAGCACGTTAATAAGCCGTTGGTCCCGGCTGTCATTTGTAAATCTTTGACAGTCGCTACGAGTACTCAGAACTTCAGTATCCCGAAAGTCTAACAAAACAGTCTTACCAAGACCAGTTACCAGTTACCAGTTACTGGACTGTGGAGGTCAGATAAGGAATCTGAGGAGTAGATCATTCCATGTTTTGTTCGCTTTTTGTTGTAATTTGCCTGTGTCGCAACGGATTAAGGATCCCACAGACAGGCGCGACGCGACAGCGCAACACAAAGGCGCCCCTCGTCGCGCGACGAGCGGTGCCTTTGAGTCGCGCGCGGTTCGCGTCGCGCGTCGCGCCTGTTTGTAGGAGCCTTTACGCAATGTCTGTTATTGTCTTTGGTATTTGGACATCAAGAAATAGACAACATTGTCAAACTTTTAACGTTTTAAGTACGAGGCTTTTAGCTACTTTTTATTAGTGTATGTATTTTGTCTACAATTTTTTTTTTTTGTATTGTGCGTGTTGTTTGTACAGAATAAACAATTTTTCTTTTCTTTTCTTTCTCCATGTAAAATACTTAATGATATTTAGTTGCATGCGGTTAGACTGGAAAACGACCCCTACATAGTTGGGGAAAGACTGATGATGAGGTAAATAGTCACAACTTGAATGAATACACACAACAATTCACAAAAAGAAAACAACAGACAAAAAGAACAGTGGTGACAAAAATTTAAAAGAGTATGCTTAGATGGTTTGGTCATGTTGATTGGATGGATGAAAGGCGACTAACAAAAGGTATTTACAAGGCAGATGTGAGTGGAAACGTCGGGAGAGGACGCCCTAGGAAGACATATAGTGATCTTATTGGTGATGTTCTTCAGAAAGGTCAGGTGCGTAGTACTCGCAACCGGTGTGCGTGTATGACCAGATGTATGAACGTAAACGAGGCAAAACGAGTATGTAAGGATTGTAGCAGGTGGCGTTCTGTAGTTTCTGCCTACCCCCATGGGAAGAAGGCTTGAGTTTACGTATGTGTATGTAACAATTCACTTATATGTATTTAGAAAGTTGTAATAACAAATTGTTTTAATTACACGGGAATGCTAATGAATTATGTTTAGACAGGTTATAATTACTATTTCATTGAGCTGCTAGCAAAGCTAGAATAGTGAAATCTTATTCCGTGACAACGAACTGTAATTGAATTGTATACTGAGTTGAGCTTCACGATTACTGACAAATGCGTGCACTGACTGGACAGGTCCATTCAAATCTGTATGATGGTTCTTTTCTCAAAAGACCATTTCAGACACCAATCTAACATGGTCCTCAAATGATCTGACCAAGATTATTTCCGGATTTTTATATACCTACTCATTGACATTGATGAATTTTATAAATACATTGACATAAATATTTACTTCGTAAAACAATATATTAGGTCTTTACCTATGAAATTGCCGTTCTGCAGTACTGGCCATTTCAAATCAAAATAATTTTTGTTTGGCTATGAATTCTAATTTCAAATTAATTTTATTTTAAAAACATGGATTTTTTTTTCTAAAAGTAGTCATTTCTTTATTGATTAGTGTTACATTTTCATCGCATTTCAATCTTTTTCGTCATCATGGATACGTTAAAAATTCGAGTAATTATGGAATATGAGTACCGTCGTGGCAGCAACGCGGCACAAGCGGCACGCAACATCAACGACGTTTACGGAGCTAACTCTACAAACCAACGCACCACCTGTTATTGGTTTGCTCGCTTCCGTTCTGGAAATTTCGACCTGAAAAATGAACCTCGCGGTCGTCCGAAGACTTTGGTCGACAATGACGAATTAAAGGCGATTGTGGAAGCTGATGATACACAATCTACGGCTGAATTAGCAGCAGCTTTCGACGTTAGCGTCAAAACAATATTGGTCCATTTGCGTCAAATTGGCAAGGTAAAAAAGCTTGACAAATGGGTGCCCCACGAACTCAATGATCGCCAGCGCGAAGTACGCGTCGAGACGTGCCTTGCACTGCTCAACAGACACACAAATGAAGGAATTTTGAACCGCATTGTTACCTGCAATGAAAAATGGATTCTGTTTGATAACCGTAAGCGCTCAGCAAGTTGGTTGGATCCTGGTTCAGCACCTAAACAATGCCCTAAACGAAAACTTACCCCTAGAAAAGTGATGGTCACTGTTTGGTGGTCTAGCGCCGGTGTGATTCATCACAGCTTCTTACCAAACGGGGTGAGCATTACTGCAGATGTGTACTGTGAAGAACTGAACACAATGATGGAGAAGCTGGCGCATCTCCAACCAGCATTGGTCAATCGCTCGTCTCCGCTGCTCCTGCACGACAACGCGCGACCTCATACTGCACAGCAGACGGTCTCCAAGTTGCAAGAACTGGGGTTGGAAGCTCTCCGTCATCCACCCTACTCACCAGACCTTGCGCCTACAGACTACTACTTTTTCCAGAATTTGGATAACTTCTTGGCGGGAAAAAAATGTAATACCCGAGAGGCAGTACAAAATGCCTTTGAAGAATTTGTTGCCTCCCGTCCAGCTGATTTCTTTAAGAAGGGCATCAATAAACTGCCACTGCGATGGCAAAGATGCATTGATTGCATGGGTGATTACTTCGATTAATACAAATAAAAAATTCATGAAAAAAATTCGTTTAAATTTTTTCATACAAAACGGCAATTTCATAGGTAAAGACCTATTATTATTTGAATTATTGTGAATGTAAAGACTATGTGGATCACTGATTTCTTTTTCTTCTCAATTAGTTTTAATCATGGTCTGGCAATTTGAGTAATTTATGCGGCCTACCCAAATGTCCTTTCTTTGGTATTGTTCGTCGAGCCGTTGAGCTCCTTAAGTTTTGAGTTGAGCTGCACGATTTCTGACAACTGCGTGCACTGACTGGACAGGTCCACTCATTCTGTGGTGGTTTTCCTCAAAAGACCATTTCAGACACAAATTTACATGGTCTTCACGAGATCTGACCAGGATTATGTCTGGACTTTAAAAGAGACTGACCTCTGAGTTTGTTTCGGCCTTTCTTCTCAGAGTATTCAGATAGGAAACGTCGACCTCATCTAGTTTTAAAATATGGTTGACGTGTAAAAGTGTTTGTACAAACCTACTTACACGAATAAAATCATTTATCATTTATACTTAATGACGCACTTTATTATTAGAAAATAAAAGTTTATTAATAATCTCTTAAAGCTATTACAAACCGGTCTTAACCAAAAGCTTAAGATATAAATTTTTACAAAGAGCTTCAACTATTTTAACCCCGACTATAAATTAACATAGTAAAGTACAAAATTAATCCTGAAGTTGCAAGTTTATCTAACTACCCTCCTCTGAGGCTCGACTAATATATTCTGAAAGAAATATGTTCCTTGCCTCCAGTAATACAAGAACAGAAACGATGAATAAATAACGTGGATTCAAAATGAACTGGGTCAATAAGGACAGGCAGACGCCTGGCTCAGTTTAATTATTCATTTTACAAAGTTCGTGTAAAACTAAAGCTGGCGGGAAATCTCCAGGTAAATGTTTACGAAGCTTTAAAACAAGGACGCAAATAAGGTCTACTCATGTATCGTATTCAGTATGAATGTTAGTACTTGCTTTCGTGCTGAATGTAGTTTAAAATATACATGGGTGTTGTTAGAGTAACATTTTCGATTAGGGTTTATTGTCAAGAGACTTGCAAAAAAACTTTTCAAAATCCAGCCTTTTTTATCTGCGAAAAATGTGTAAAACTTTTTACATAAAACCACTCTATTTTTATTTGAACCTGGCAGCATAAAAAATATTGCGGCTAAACTAATCCTCGCCTGAATCCAGTTTGTAGTTTTTATTGTCAAATCGTTTTATTGCGGAGCGGCCACGCCTCCACTGTTTCACAACGCGCTTACTGCGAATGGATGGCGCCCAACGTGGGACCGTAAACTCGTTATGCTCAATAAACGGCTCACCTGCAACTTAATCTCGTTTGCTTTTATTTGTATGTTATCAAAACGTAATATAAATTATACACTTAAAACAGTAAAATACGATAATATTTTACACACGCACTATAATAATACATTCCTATAAAACCAAATAGCGTAACGCGGTTTGTACATTTATTTGGTGCGGCACGTCAGCAATAACACTTTGAACTACGAAAAGCACCCTTACTACCACGAAATACAGGCACAATCGCTGTAAATTGACTAACATGGACGCACGGATGACTGTACGTGTACGTCACGAGTTCACGCCGTCAAAGCGGGCAGTTGAGCGTGGAGAGAAATGGCGCCCAACGTGGGGCCAACATAAAACGTGTTGTTCCCGCCAATGGCCCCCGAGGGATACCTGACCCGGCATAATCCAATGTGCTTTTAGTAGCCTCAGACCCGCAGCGTTTGCTTTCACACAAAGTCAGTACAAACGCAAAAATGTTTTGTGAAAATTACTGTTTGTTGTGTTTATTTTCCTGTCGGACTAATAATATTAAATATTTCATATATTTTAAGCAGCTAAAATTATTTCAAGTAATTGAATACCTATACATAATTATGTTAGTATCCATAACTACCTTTTAGGTGGCCAGACGTCTTTGAAACGGATTTCATTCACTAAATACACTCTAGAAACCTTTACTCCTATTAAATTTACTTGACTGCAGTACCTTTGACGTTGCGTCAGACAGATTCGCTTACGGCTAAGAGATGAAAATGTTTAGAAATATTCCATCTAAGTTTAGCCCAAGTAAAGACACTCTAAAGTCTAAAGCAAGATTTACGCTCATCTACATAACTATCTTTGTTTCATTAAAATTATAAATTCTAGACGCTGCGGCGTTCGGAGCCTTCGCAGAATATCATTTTGAAAACAATGTCTCAATTTCTTAATTATGCGAAGAATTCTACTACGCTAAGTTAATTCAAGCACGTAGATTATTATTACTTAATAATGAATACTCTTCAAATGAACAAAACATGGAAATATTTGCTTTCTCTGTCATAATACAGGACAAACAAATAAAAATTGGGTAAGCGGTGGGCGAATTGGCGCCCAACGTGGGACTACCCTTTGCACAAACAACTTTAGTTTGCGAATTGCCTGTGAACGTACTCTTGATTCTGTTCATGTTATTGGGGTCCTCCTTATTTAGGAAGGAATTGAAAAGTTCATATAAGCTCTTGCTTTTGCTCTCACGATCGATATTTTTACTATTGCTGTTCCAGTCGGTAACGGTCTTCATTTAAAAACCAATGCTTGGTGCTGTAATAAGCTATAAATTTCTACTGCTAATCATCAACGCTCCCCTATTTTGAGGGTAGATTGATGTCATCGTACTGTTGATGGTCTGTTTAAAGCAATAGAATACAATTTATAACAAGGCGATGAATGAGATATAATGATTATGTTTTAGTTATTTTTTGCAATTCTTCAGAAAAGATTAACGCATTAAGTAAAACTTACTTAGCTCTCAAACCAGTCTTTATCAAACAATACTTCGTTACCATGATAATTAATTATTTATTATAACAACAAAAACTGATTGCAAAAGCATTTAAAAATTTAATATCTGTATCCTTCATTATGAGTCCGCAAACATTTAATTATTTAATGTCATAACACTCATAACACACACGATTCAGTAAAGACAATATTTGCTGACCATTATCGGAACTATTTCCCATGAGTCCAAGCTGAATACACCAAACAAATATTAGCCTAAATACAACTTTATGATTTTGAAAATAAAGTACAATTTAGAATACTTTCAAAATAGACAGAAATATACGTACGAAAGTTGCTAATGCAATTTCAACCTTAAAATTTTACTCATAAAACGTAATATGACATTTAAAACACCTAAATGAGGGGCGCGAAGATCATTAACATCCGCCAAGTGATTAGCAAATATAAATTTTAAAGTTGATACATTAGAGTCTAGGGTCGTTTGGAGTTCAAACAGGAGGGTGGACAGAACAATAATGTTTTGTTTGACAATTATATTAAGAGCTTCTGCGTTTCATGTTGCCCTGGTACTCAGCTCAGGTGACATTTTATCTTCTCTTTTATTCACAACAGGCGCTTAGGATTTATGTTATTTTTACGTTGTTTGTAAACTAATTGCATTTCTGTTAGCTTAATAAAAAATGAAAATACTTGTGTTCTTCGTTTGTATTATGGTTCCGGAGAATATGTTTCGGTTACTCAAAGCAAACCGAGGGAAGTGCGGAACGCAACTCAGAATGTACTTATTTCAATATAGTACGAGTATGTAGAATAAACCCCTGGTTATTCTTCAAACAGTAACACGTAAGATTGAATTGTGTTGCGAGAAACTACAATATAAATTCTGCAAATATTCGAAATTTACATGAGGAATAAAATGAGAAAACATTAAAGGTGATATTATGATTTCTCTGGCATCTATTTTTTGTCAAAATTATTACTTACTTAATTTAAATTAATCAAGTTAGGAATCCAGCGATCTTAATAATGTGATATTCAATAGTTTCCATCTAAGCTACCCCTTTTACCCAATGAAAAAGTAAAACGTAGTGCAACGCAAGGCTAAAGATTCATTACCGAAATCTAATTTTTTCTGCGATTTAGAACTCTTTCGCCATTACTCTTGCCTTTTACCAAATACCTCTAAGCACCAACTTCTCGTTTATAAGGACCTATAAAAACCTAAGTCTCAAATAACAAGTTATTACCTTCTTTTTACATTTGATAACTTATTCATAAGGTCGCAGAACGTATCGTTGACCCTTGAATAGTCACTTTAAAGCAATCTTAAGTACGACTATGTCGTCAACGTACACATAAAACATTCCAGCTTCAATGTTTGAAGCGGTCACTACATTATGAATTCATTGGTAGTACGTGAAATTGGGTAGACTGGAGGAATAAAACGTAATTTGAGAGTAATTTTGGAATGTTCATTCAATTTCACTGTATTGGATCGCTTCTATAAATAGATTTAAGTAAAAATACTTTCACTCGGAATGTAGTAAGAGCCTTGTCTTGTACGCGATCACGGTCAATGTTTAGTGTGGGCGAAAAATATTGCTAAACGGATTGGTGACATGACGCAAACGAAAATTTCGGGAATTGACACAAATCGTATTAAAACCCTGCAAAATATAGCCTTAATATAATTTTTACGAAACCACATCATAAAGATGATCCGAACTCAATAACCAGAATTAGGGACTGGCTTTTATGGCCGATATTAAGGCGCGGTCGATGTTAGGAACAAGAATTCCGTCAATTGGTTCACGTCTGCAGCCATTAGGATGTTCATTACTGTCACATATATTGTTTTATAATTTTAGCCGTTGTGATAAAAAATATATTTATGTTAAAATTGAATTCTGTTGGCGTGAGAAAATATAAACAGATTATGTCTGAACTATGGGTATCCTCTTGTCTGCTAATAATAAAATTCAAACGGCCATTTACATAACTTATTCCGGTTTAAGAAAGATACTATATGGCATAGATATGAGAGTCAGTGAGAACGCTTCACTAAGTCAAACTTTTGCAATGGGGGCTATCGTTTTTGTACTCACCAGTTGGCGCCACTGCACTGGCGAGTGTAGTCCTGTGGCTGTACTTTTATTTGATGTTTTGAATATGTTTAAGTACCCATAAATTCATATTATGTTTATTTTATTACATTTTAAAACTTCAAATGAATATTTAGATTATAATGTTCCTTAAATTGGCAAGCATGAAGCAGACAAATCTTATTCTTCCTTCAAGTGCTGCGAAATTAGATCCTAACTTTTTACTTAAAATCTTAAGCCATAATTAATCAAGAATGGCACAACCATTACAGCTATTATGAATCATTCGTTAAAATCTGTGATAAAAAATCCCGCAAACAGTGAACGTTCAGCACATATTTTGACATCTAGAGACCTTACTCTACACTAGCGCCTCTAGCGGCGAACTCAAGCACGATAGCCCTCATTGGGTGTGTCCATTAGGAAATTCTCAGTAACAGGTCGGAGTTCGGATTATCCGGTTGATGGCAATAGCAAAGCATTTATTTCAAATAAAACAGTTACAGGCACTTTTGAATTGTCAAGGGGTCGGTCAATCAGAAAAATGAAGCTAGTTGCCCATTTCAAAGCGTAGTAGGTACCAATAGAAAATAATGGGCAGGAAACTCTGCAGACACTATTTTAAATCAAAATATGGTTACATCATTCATGTTGAAATTATACATGTTAGAACGATGCAGAAAGTTAAAAGCGTCCGTAATAAAAAGACAAAAACAATTTAATTATTAAATTAAATTAAAAATAAGCCGTGGCAGCTAAGAGATGACCTGTCCCTACTGACGGCGACGGTTCAAGCACATGACGCATAAATTATTAAGCTATTGCATAGCTTTTATCGCGGGCTTTGAGCGCGGAAACCGAATCAAGAAATTCCGTAACGAAAATAAAACCTAACACCCCCCACTCCGCCTACCATGTAGCTCGGCTGAGCGTTCGCTTAACGTGTATGTATATGGTACGACTGTACTTGAAATAATATCAAAGAAAAAAGAACTGCATAAATTAAAAATAAATAAATGATTATAATTGCATAAGTTGATAAAAAATGCTATGCAATAGCTTTACCGCGGCAGTCCCCGAGTGGCACGCGTGTTTTTTATATTATTACTACTACTATACACCTCTGCCTAACCATTCATGGATTACAGGTGTAATGTTTAGTTTTACGTACGGGCGCATACCGTAAAGACTTAGCCACTAACATCGAGAATATAATCGTGACATTACACACACAGTAACCGACGCAATAAAATATGAACGCGTCGTTTACCCCACTCGACGCGTAAACCGTTTTATTGAAGAGCTTAAAAAACTTCGAATCACGCATATTGTGACACGCGAGCGAGACAGAAACATCGATTGTGTTTAAACAATCGTGTTTATATATAATATATAACTATGCAGCCTTTCATGCCATCATTCAGAAGCGGTGTGCCTCGATCCTCCGCAGAATACTTGCCAATACCCACAGCAGCGGGAGAGGTAAAAGTGCTTAAATTTTTTAATCCAATCAATAGATTTTTTGTAAACAGATAATTGCTTCGTATTTTGCAATTAATTAATTGCAAAATACGAAGCAATTATCTGCATAGAAAAGAAAGAGAAGCGCGATGACACAACGCTGGTAATTACCATGGCAGTCCGACAGTGACCGCGCTTTTGCTGTTGTAAGCCTCTTAAGTCGCATAGTCCAGAAACGCACACATGCATACTGTTATTATTACTATGTTAAAATTACTATTATGTTAAAATTATTATTATGTTAAAATTATTATTATTATTATGTTGCCGTGCCCTAACCGGGTTTCATGCTGGAACTTACTTATATATTGTAACAATTAAATGTACCCATAGATGCAATAAAGAATTTGAATTTGAGGTCATTTGCTGATTGCCCACCCAAAAAAAAAAAAACCTGAGTACGTTGTGCGGTAGGTGAGATTGTCCTACGTTGCGTCACTGGGTCGGATCTTCGTGCGTCTAGAAGTACGTACTTCTTCTTCTCCGTGTCCCTGGCACGACTTTACTCATATTTTGTTGGCCCAAAACTTCACCACTTCCACGGCGTCATCGGTGGCAGCGCAGAGTACGTACTTACTACATACTTCGAGGATACTCGTAGTACGAAGTTTGGCTTCAGACTTTTACCTAGCATTCATTTTATTTTTAGGGTTCCGTAACCAAAAGGTAACACGGGACCCTATTACTAACACTCTGCTGTCCGTCCGTCTGTCACCAGACTGTATCTCATGAACCGTGATAGTTAGACAGTTGAAATTTTCACAGATGATGTATGGCACTGTTGCCGCTATAACAAAAAATACTAAAAAACAGAATAAAATAAATATTTAAGGGGGCTCCCATACAACAGACATGATTTTTTTGCCGTTTTTGTTGATAATGGCTCGGAACCCTTCATGCGCGAGTCCGACTCGCACTTGGCCGGTTTTTCTTAGATACTGACATTAGATTTTAGTTTCTTTACCAACACTTGTACTGTATGGATTCTCTGCTGTCGTAAAGGTTTATACTAATAAAATCATACCATTACCATCATCATAATTCTTCTACCCGTATCCTAAATTATTTGTGGTCAGAGCATCAAATTATGCACCACTCAAAGCATGTATTTCAATTAAACCATTTACAGGCACTTTTGAATTGTCAAAGAGTCGGTCAGTTAGTCAAAAAGTCGAAGCTAGTTGCCCATTCAAAACGTAGATCTCTATGGAGAAGAACGGGCAAGAAGCTCCAAGGACACTCTTTTTAAATCAAGACATTACAAAATCCTGGGTACATTATTCTTGTTGCTTCTTTAAGTGAGAACAATGTAAAAAGGATATTAAGAAACAATTCAAAATATAAGATTAAAAATAAAAATAAGCCGTGGCAGTTAAAAGATGACCAGTCCCTACCAACGGCGCCCGTTCACGAACAGGACATACCTACAACATACATCTCTACCAGCCGACATTTCAGTGTTCACCCTCTTTCTCCTTCCTCTAGGCCAATCCTCCTTCAGACCGGTCCAAGTCCTGGTTTACGACGTTTGTATATATCATCATTATTATCATCATCCTCATCCTGCCCTCCTAATATCAATTTTTTATGTTATTGGATTCAAGGGCGCCGACTCCGTGGGTGCTCGGGGGCTCCAGCACCCTCGAGAGGTAAATAGTGGGGGAGGAGCACCCATGAGCATAGACATCAAAATTTATCAGTCAATCGGCTTTGTCCGATTTCTAAAATCATGTCACGTCGTTAGGTATAACCTTTTAAACCGGGGTGTTAATATTGTGGAGCTCGCTTCGCTCGCTCTTGCATCGTAGATTTTCTGCAATCCATATTTTATTAACTTAATTAATTAGTAAGTTCTTAAGGGTGAAGACGCTGTCTGTTCGCCGAACATTTTTACTGGACGGATTTAGATGCGATTTCAGGGATTAAGCAGGCCATAAAAAAGAACCCCAAGTCGACCATGAGAATGAGCACCCACAAGGTTTTCTAAAAGTTGGCGCCCCTGATTGGATGGCGAATTAGCCGACGACCCAATTGATGGTAAATGGTTATCGACATCTGCACAAGGAAGTGGACCAGCGCAGATGAATTGGCACCCCGGAGACAAAACTGAAACGCGGCATGTGCCTGTGCTTACACCAATACCTTTAAGTTAAGGCTATGTCTGAACATTGAGTTTCCGTAATCATAATTATCAAATCACTGTAAAATCTTAGGCTTTACTATAGGGATTCTTATTTAAGTTTGAGGTTTTGCACAAATAAAACATACATACATACATAAACTCACGCCTTCTTCCCATGGGAGTAGGCAGAAACTACAGAACGCCACCTGCTAGGATCCTTACATACTCCTTTTGTCTCGTTTACGTTAATACTCTTTTCAATTTTTGTCACTACATCCTCTTTTAAACCGCACCGTTGCCTTATCACATCATTCTTCAGCCTATCATTCATAGTCACACCACACATGCTTCGCAAGGAACGCATTTCAACAACATTTATTCTACTTTCATGTTTCTTTTGCCACACCCAACACTCATTCCCATACATAAGCGTAGGCACCAGCACACCATTGTGAACAGCCAGTCGTGCTTTTTTGGACATCAACTGGTTGGTCCGAATTGCATGTGTAGCACCATTCACTTTATGTCCCGCATTTACTCTTCTTTCCACATCTCCATCAATATTTCCATCCCTTGTAAACAAACATAACATTGATAGAACATAAAATATGTGAAACACATTAAATCCCTCTGGTTCAAAACTAGACCAAAGTTACCAGGGGCATATGAAACTAGAACAACTGATTCATTCACTATGTGACAGACAATCTTCGCATAATACAGTATTCAAGAGACTCGACGCCGCGACAAACGAACTTTAGTAGCAACGACACGACGTCATAAATTTCAATATTCTAGAATCTAGAAGGACAGGTGATTCGGTGTTGTAAATATTCTAGTATCAATTTTGAAATGCTTATCTGTTTTTCTAACCCCTGTAAAAGGTTGTCTAAAAGAAATAAGGATCGCGACGAAAGTTTGGCTTCAGAATAAAATAAAATAAGTAATTATTTATTGTTGCTACTGGCATTTACAAATAAAGCTGTACAAAATAATTAAGAAAAGTGTTTCTGCAATATACCTCCTTGGTGTGCAATGATAAGAAAATACTAAGAGTAATCTTACACGGATAAATAGTCAGAATAATACAAAATTACATGATACAAAAGCTACAAAGGACTTTTTCTTTTACTGCGCCTAACTATTGCTAATGACCCACTATATACACTATTGTTTATGTATTGAAACCTAATAAAAAAGAAAAATAATCTGAAATTATCAATTTCGTTTCAGGTTGTCCTCGATTGGTTCTCCCGACTTTGTATCAGCCAATTATTTATAGTTTGTTTGATTCTGGGTTTTTTGCGGACTCTTCTAAAACTCAAACTCTCAAACTCTCAAACTCAAAGCATTTATTTCAATTAAACCATTTACAGGCACTTTTGAATTGTCAAAGAGTCGGTCAGTTAGTCAGAAAGTTGAAGCTAGTTGCCCATTCCAAAACGTAGATCTCTATGTAGAAGAACGGGCAAGAAACTCCAAGGACACTTTTTTAAATCAAGATATTACAAAATCCTGGGTACATTATTTTCTCCATAAGGAACAACCAATTGGAGTCGTGCACTTAGTTTCTGATGTTATATAAGTGCCCATGTAGGTTTATTTGTAAACAAATATTTTGTATTTAAATAATACCATTGATAACAGTAAAGTTTTTCGAAAGCCAAGATATTCGGTAAACGGCAGCGATGCCACGTCTTATCATGAAAAACAGAGTGGAGAAGTGGAGATACATTAGATTTATAGGGGAGCAATATCAGCCCCAGAACACGGTTATGACAAGCATGAAAGTAATGACCACCTCCCGCCCAAGAGTAAGGGCAAGCTTCACAGATCGCACTTCGACTTTACCAGGGAAAGTATGCGTCACATACGAATGTTAACTTTATTCTCATAGCATTAATGCTTATAAGATAATGAATATTTTGTGCATTAGGATACTGTTCAAATTCGTATGGAACGCTAAGTCTTAAGAGAACAATTAAAGGATCTATTCTCTATCTCTCAAATTAAACGATGATTATATTGATATAAACGGATTTATTTACTGACAACTGTTCGGTTCATCCATCGAACCACGAATAATTCAAAATCACCTCGCTTCCAAACGTCAAAATTGTCATACAAAGTGTTGCTATAATTTACTATGATTCGATACAATTAAATAGTCGATTTAATATTTGACAGTTATAATAATAACTTCTATTCTAATATTTACTAAATTTAATATTAATACATTGTATGCATGCTAGATAGGATTTTATAAATAATAATACTGGCTGGATTTTATAAATACTAATCTTGGCTAATTAACCTTACATAATAGTGTAAACTGCACTTTACAAGTTAACACGTCATAATATGACAGCCGCCATGTTTTATTCTACTATTTGTAAACTGAAAGTCAATCATGTATGCGACAGTCAAACTGCCATGTATACAGGAGCGACCCAGTAGTTCAATTACGAGCCACAGACTCACCACAGACAGGCAACTGATGAGCTACAATATTGTGTCAAAGACTCTTTATTGGACATCCTCTGAGAGCGCGAATGTGGACAGTTATGAAATAATAATAAATAATAATAATAAATCATTTATTTCGAGCAACAGGACTCATAGTGTTAGTAACAATATACTTACAAACTATGTTAGTAGTACACTTACAAACAAAACAAATCAGAAAACAGATTGTGACATCATTGCTGCAAGGTGCATTGGAAATGAAATGAAATTTATTTGCAAGAATTGTAGTACATACAGATGGTCGGGTTTTTTTTAAACAGTTTCTAAAACAATTCGCTAGAACTAGCATGCAAAATTATTGTTACATTAAATAAATGAAGCTAATAAAATTGGTACATAAATAATCATAGTTATTCAATTTAAAATATCAAGTATTCGTCAAATTATGTCAGTAAGATGTCAATTTCAGTGTAAATCTTTGAAGTCTAAATACTCACTGACAGAATAGAATGTTTTTTCTATAAGCCATTTGAATAACGCCGCTTTAAATGATTGATTGGTAGTTCCCTATACGACTTTGGTAGTTTATTAAATATTCTTATAACCATTGGACCGTTAGCATCGCTACTAATCTTTTTATGGGACTTTTAAGTTTAGCGCAACACAAGCTATCTCTACTCGAATGTACAGAACAACTATTTTCTTAATGTCCCTCGGGAATCATCGCATTTCCGAATAAAAACGAATGCTAATTTTCAAGTCCATCAATTATTAGATTTATCGTGTATAATAATTTGAATTCAGAACTAACTACTTTATTGTTGTTTTATTTTGTCGCAACAACACAATAAAGTACTTAGTTCTGAATTCAAATTATGACATTCAGAAAATTATTGTACTGTACAGCAGTCAGTGTTTTCATTAGTTATACAAAATGTCTACAACACGGCTTTAATTTGCTAACACATTTCTTTGACTAATTTATACATCACTAAAGAAGTCGCACCACGCAAGAGCAACAGTAAAGTGTCCTGTTTGCCCTACAAGCCCAGCCTCATTTATAATGAAGCTTCATTTCGGCGGTATTAGTTGCCAGACTTGCGAGCCGCCATCGCCTGGGACGTAGGGAGGAGTCACTGAATATACTCATGTAAATTATTGTTAATTATTGCAGAAATGTGATGCTAGAGGTTTGGAAATAGGTTGAAATTCAACAAATGGAAGGATTTGGAAAAGCGCATATTAGTATCGCATTTTAATAACTTACGACGCGAGCCCATCGCCAACTTAATTTAGAAAAAGCCGACTTAATTTAGAAAACACCGACTTAATTTAGAAAACGCCGACATTGTTTAGAAAACGCCGACTTAATTTAGAAAACGCCGACTTAATTTAGAAAACGCCGACTTAATTTAGAAAAAGCCGACTTAATTTATAAAACGCCGACTTAATGTAGAAAACGCCGACTTAATTTAAAAAAACGCCGACATTGTTTAGAAAACACCGACCTAATTTAGAAAACGCCGACTTAATTTAGAAAAAGTTCAGCTTTGCAGAGCGTCGTATTTGTCTCTCATACCTGTGTGACAGTGACTCTTTAGGAAACTCGACGTACCATATTTAATGCTCGGATAGTCCACCCCCTCTCCAACAGTTATAATTTCAAAGGTTACTTCATTACTGAACACACTATCCCGGATTTGCTAAGCATGGATAATCCGGATAAATCCTCTGACGAATCACTATCCGAGCGAACGTCAGGTTATTTGCAACAGATACAGGTTGCAAATCCATGGAAAAGAAAATCTTTCAATATCACCGTCTTACTATAGCGCTGCTATAAATATTCTCCCGCTGCTCTGAGCAAGTATAGATAATGTTGTTTAAGGCGTATTGTCAAAGCTTTTATACGGGAAATCTGTGGATCAGTCACACCAAAAGCTTGCTTATAATAACATCTTCAGGATGATGTTGGGGCTGCCTCGCTTCTGAAGTGCATTGGGGATGTTTGTGCTGTATCGCACTGATGGCTTTCATGCAGTCATCCGCAAGAAAACTGTATCCCTGATCTGCAGAATGCGTGGCAGCTGCAACGGAATTGTGAAGACTGTAGCTGATAGGATCTCTTCTCCGCTATGGAGATCCTTTGTTAATCGGGTAATTTGAGTCTGTTTCAATAATATTTTAATTTAAATTTAATTTCGTTATATATGGATCAAGTCATCTGAATTAAATGAATTTGATTATTTTTTTTATTTATAACAAATGTTCAATCAGCTGTAACAAGTCAAACCAAAGAGTTCTAATTAAACTCATTATGCCTGTAACTCACTGAGGCGCAACACATTGTATCGACGGAAACAGAACAATAAGGAACAGCACCTTTTGTCTACTAAGCTACGACACGACTCAGTGGGCAACTGTGCTAAAAACAATAAAAAATAATGATATAAAAACCTTTGTTTCTTGATGACGGTTCATATTTGAAGAGTCCTGTGTCGAAAAAAGTACCTGTAAGAACAAAAAGAAACATTTTTAAGTAAGCATCATAGAGTAAATTATGTGTCTAATGTCTATGGCCTATGGAGCATTTTGGCCGCGCGCCAGTCAGTCGCGCCGCGGACGCGGTGGCGGGCGCACGTCCTGGCATTATGCGACGCTGAATGGAGTGGCGCCTGATAACGTCCCGACCGTTTTATTTGCCTACCAAATGGCTTTTAATCTGGCGGGTGTTTGTATGTCGCGTTTGCTTAATCGAGGCGGTTTTGGGTTCAGATAGTTTTTATAATAAAATATTATGGTTTAGTTTTGGTATCAAACAAAAGTACAAACCAATCACTATGATAATTTAGTTGTAATTATTACAATACTATGGCTGATTCAACCCTTTTCATTAAATAATTTTCAGTAGCCGCCCGGAGTCTGAATTCGTACCTATTTAATTGCAATAGTCTCGCTCACTATTACATGGGATTTAAACATAACCAGTAAATTATTGTTGTGCTATATGTATACCTCTGCTCTACCAACCCCTTCGGTGCTTACAGGCGTGAACATATGTTAATTGAAACAATGTGTAGGGGGTATGCCTCAAGCCAGGTTTGGCTTTAAAAACATTGAATTTGACATTTTAATTATAACTGAACGAAATGAAATTAAAGTTATTCAATCTAACTTTTGAGTTCAGTCAAACGAGATTCGTTTTGAACACAAACAAATATTTGTGCTAACAAAATCAAGTCTAAAATGTCAAGAAATTCAAGAAATCTAAAAGTTACTTAGTTTTGTTATACTGTTCTTACGAGAGCTTCTAAGAGTAAGAAGACGCTTAAGCGAGGATTCACTAAATATACACATGTAAAGGAGGCTAGCAGGAGAATGGGGCAAATATTGGTTAACATTGAATAAAAGTGATGAAAGAAGTTTGGCCCGATGCATCGGCCAAAATGACGAAGTAAGCAGTAAGCTTAAGCTTAATGCTCGAAGCTCATTCTTCTTTTAAGAGCTTTCAAATAAACTGTAGCTAAAACTTCTACATTGACAAGTTTAGACCATACCACGAAACACACCATCTCAAACATGTCAAATAATTTAACACTTCTAAAACACCACCATCTCTTTCTATATCAGCCGGTTAGTAGAA
Source organism: Dryobotodes eremita (assembly GCA_917490735.1). Taxonomy (NCBI): domain Eukaryota; kingdom Metazoa; phylum Arthropoda; class Insecta; order Lepidoptera; family Noctuidae; genus Dryobotodes; species Dryobotodes eremita. The sequence goes on from OU823270.1 coordinate 12,795,423, forward strand.
GGCAGCATATAAATCTGCCTAATAGGCTTTTATCCACTATTTTGGGATCGGCTTCCAGTCTAACCGGATGCAGCGGAATACCAGTATTTTACATGGAGTGACTGCCTATCTGACCTCTACAACCCATTAATTGGGTAACACGAATATTTGGGCCACCCGTAACGACTATCAAAGATCTACGAATGACAGCCGTAGTTGAGGGGTCTTGATGTGCAATGAATGGTCACCCATCCACGAACCGGCTGCACCAAGCGTAGCTTAACTTTCAATCGACCCGTGTGGATATGATTTACCCACGAGCCCCTCGAGTAAAAGACAGGAGCACTTTAATTTAAGTTAAGAGGCTGACAACAGCTAAAGCGCGGTCACTGTCGGACTGCATAGAAAAGAAAGAGAAGCGCGATGACACAACGCTGGTAATTTATTGCGAAATTTGAAGCAATCTATTTACAAAAATCTATTGATTGAACTAAAAAATTAAAACACTGTTACATTAATATGTTGCTACCGGGGTCGCGGATTGTTCGAAACAGTTACCGTGGCCCTGGCGCACAGGCAACTGAAGGAACACGGGTGGGTTTTAGTCAGTAAAAGTCTGACACGACCTCCCGCTCCGCCCAGAGCGGAAAAGTCATTTGATGACTACCTAACCAAAAAGAAAACGGTAATATGTTGCTTGTAGAATAGTCTGACAAAAAATCAGAATGATTGCATGTATATTAGTATGGTTTTTAATCGTTCCAAACAGTTTTTAGAGGTATCTTCGTGATTTTTTCTATCGTATCAAATTAGTTGTATTATGTTTTCAACACACTATCTAACTAGCATATATCCTGAAGAAAATCATACATTTTTCTGATTTTGTTTACTGCAGTGGATCATATAAAAAAAGAAAAGAAAGAAAGAAAAATAGTTTATTCTGCACAAACAAAAAGAGTCTTACAAATGAACGACATTAATTTAATAGACACACAAAATAGCCAAAAGCCTCGCATTCAAGCTATAAAAGTTTGACAATGTTGTCTATTGCTTGATGCTAAACTACACTATACTCTCTCTCTCTGTTATACTTTTAGGCATTATAAAACTTGCGTTTACGTCCTGCAGTCCCCTTAAGTCTGTACTCAAAATCAACGCCACTATCTTCTAAGTAGAAGCATTATAAAAGCTTCCAAAGTTATATGAATAATGTAAAGTGCTGAGCTGTTGAATGCATGTGAAGTCACGCAGTTTCATAACACCAGATAAATTTATAAACTTGGGAAACCTTTTGGTAATTTTTTAATACTATTTTTTGGCCAAAGAATCAGCATCGCTATACAACGTGGCAATGCTGCCCGCCTTTTTGGCACTTTTCCTGTCGACAGCGATGCGGACGAATTTTTTGATGCCCTATGATTCTTTTCCTTCTTTCTTTTTTATTTTTATTTATTGTTATTTAATTGTAGGGGAGAAGTGGTATGAAAGGGACAAGTATTGAAAGGGACAATTTAAATAGCTAGCAAAAAGAAAACATTTTCGGGTCAACACTATTTATGTCGTATGGCAGCCCCAATACGCATTTGTTCGCGACTAACTTCACACTCCTGTCATTTCAAAGATGGCGTAGTCGTGCAACTGTTTTTATTAGCGTTAAAAAGTATTTTTTCTGTTAAAATTGTGAAACACTTTGTCAAGTGCTGCGGGTTAACTATTTATTTGTTGTCCACTGTTTAGGATCGGCTAGAGATTGATAAATACGTGAACAAAAGGTCAGTAAACTTTAATCTAAAATTGTAAATTTTGTTGTTATGTTTTCCATTTCGATATGATATTTATGAAAGGGACACAACAAACGGTTATGAACGGGACGTCCCTTTTATAACTGTCCCTTTCATAACTGCTATTTTGTCTTGGCTTACTTACTTATTAATTTATAATTTTACAGATTAAAAATGCCACCTAAAAAGCGAACACGTGTCGATGCACACAAAATTGAAGAGGCAGTGATGATGTGCAGTGAGTGATGATAGTAAACTAAACTTTAAGGAAGACTGTTGATTATAAATATATTAAGAACTAAGAAAAGACTTATAAAATGGTTGATCTATATTTAATTTTATATAAATGTTTCAATTCTTGTTAATTATAACGAGACTGTTGATTGTAAGGAAAGCAATAATAATTTTTTAAGTAAATTATGTCTAAGAAAAGATTATTGTTGATTTCTATATAAATTAATTTTAATTCACTTAAGTTTAATTCTGTTAGTCTGTAAGATGGAGACGGTAAGACTTGATTTTGAAACATACCTAAGTTGTTATTGTATACATACTTCATATTTTTAGAACATGTGTAGCAAAGTGTAATGTGGTTTTCCTTGATTTTTATGTGCTGTCCCTTTCATAAATCGTTGCGTCCCTTTCAATACAGGCTATTCATGAAAGGGACAAAATAGATATTTTTTAAAGATGCAAAAATAAATAACTAAGAATAAAGAAATGTCAATTAGTGCATTTTATTTCAATAGTATAATAATGGAAGCTTCCTATTCGACTTCAACCTGTTCCAAATATTATCTCAATCACTTATTAGAGCCTCAACATCAAAAATGTCCCTTTCATGCCACCCCTCCCCTACATACTATTCTTATTATTATTTGTAGATTATGTAAGTTATATTATATTATTGTTTGGTAATTTTAAATTACTATTTTCATATTAATTTAAATTTTATTTTATTACATACACATACATTAAACTCACGCCTTTTTCCTGTGGGGGTAGGCAGCAACTACAGAACGCCACCTGCTACGATCCTTACATAGTCTTTTGCCTCGTTTACGTTCATACATCTGATAATTATTGGTTTTTAATTAGGTATTTTTTTCCATGCACCGTGTATGAGACTTAATAATTTTAACCCCCGACGGAAACAGAGGTTGTTATAAGTTTAATGTGTGTCTGTCTGCGGCATCGTAGCTCCCAAACAGCAGAACCGTATTTTTTATGTTTTGTTTGAAAGGTGACTTAATCGAGTGTTCTTAGCTATGATTCAAGTACATCTGTTCAGCCGTTTGAAGATTATCAGCTCTTTTCTAGTTGATGAAGGGATGTGAGCATCTTCCACAGGTCTGATCGAGTCGAACTTTGGTATTTATTACCTCAATGATATTAAAAGAACATAGTAACCTTGAACTGATGCAGCAGCATCACCAGGAATTTGCAGGATACCCAACTCCCCTACCAACTTACAGCAGAAGTATCGTGTTTGGGCTTATTGGAATGGTCTCAATGAATAGGTTATAGATAGATAGTAATCAGGGTCTGATGATGGAGTAAGAAAGAGAAATGAGGATAAATTAGTAACTTGTTTCTCTGTGGGAAACTTAGGTATAGCTGCGCAGATTTGAGCGAGCCACGTGTCGATCGTGGCATGTCTACTATACTACTTATAGAAAGTTTAAAAAGCACGAAATAAAAGTTAAATTTGAAAACCCCCGACACAACATTAACCGCTAAAAAGTATAAAAACAATATGTATTGGCCCTTTAAGTTTAATATAAGTTATAGGTAATATTTTGATCAAAGCGTCGGTCGTCACGTCGGGGACGGCTAATCTCTAGTCTTAAGTTTTATAGTACAGTTTTTAGAAAAGTTACGAAATAAATTGCATAAAGTGCATGTCTGCCTGAGTTTGAACTGGCGACGGTCGAAGTGGTAGCGGCCCCCGTTGTTACCCTTGGTTATCAGTTATCACTGTTCTTTAAAGTACCAAATCTATACTAATGTTATATTCGAAAGTAGCTCTGTCTGCATGTTACATTTTCACGCCTAAACCACTGAACGGATTTCGATAAAATTTGGCAAGGAGATAGTTGGCATCCTGGGGAAGGACTTAGGCTACTTTTTGTCCCGGGAGCACATTTCCGTGGGATAATTTCCGACATCCACGCGGGCGAAACTAGTACCTGATACATCATAAAGTATTTTGAAGATTTCTTATTTTGGTACGAATTATTTAAAATAGAATGAAGATGATGAATGATGATGTGAGTGGAAACGCCGGGAGGGGACGCCCTAGGAGGACATATAGTGACCTTATTGGTGATGTTCTTCAGAAAGGTCAGGAGCGTAGTACTCGCAACCGGCGTGCGTGTGTGACCAGATGTATGAACGTAAACGAGCCAAAAGGAGTATGTAAGGATCGTAGCAGGTGGCGTTCTATAGTTTCTGCCTACCCCTATGGGGAGAAGGCGTGAGTTTATGCATGTGTGTGTGTATTTAAAATACCTAGAAGCTCTCTTGTAACAGGTTACTGACATTTTAACTTCAAGAAACACTGCAGAAGTCTATAAGTCTAGATATATTTCGTGGAGCGCTCCTCTTGTCTTGGCCTTTCAGCGCAATACTCAATTATATGCAAATGGCTAGCATGAAGACGAATGTTGCAGACAGAGGTCTGTCTAGCTTTGTAAGGGAATTTATTTATTTAGAATAATCTGTGCCGTTTCGTGTTTTCTTCCATTTTTCGTGTTTTTTTCCATTAGGAATTTCTCAGTAGCAGCCAGGGTTCTGAATTATAGTTCCCGCTAACTCACGAGGCTTCAAAGACCTGACAAAATGGTTTTACTACACCTTTGCCTACTCTTACTGGCTACAATATAGGCGAGATATTATTTATTTTCTAAGAAGTTGGCCAAGCTATAAGTAACTCCCCATACAGGGTATAAATCATAAGATTGATCCCCATAACTTCGTAGGTAACCGAACCATGAACTTAATTAAGATAGCCCATATCTCACGCGACATAACTTATGGGGGTACGATGGTGTGACACTATCTCTTGACCACCATACTGCCAATTACGTGATAACCAGGGCTGGTTTCTGCAACCCTGGTCAATTAGCATGGATAACTGCGGACAACGGTAGCTTAACACTCTCCAACCGTATAGGTAGCTTAATAACGTATTACCGGGATAAAAAGTATCCTATGTGTTAATCCAGGTTATAAACTATCTGTGTGCCAAATTTCATGCAAATCCGTTCAGTCGATTTTGCGTGATCGAGTAACAAACATACAAACTTTCACATTTATAATATTACTAGCTGCGGCCCGCGGTTTTTACCCGCATAAATCTCGATCCCATGGGAATATCGGAATAAAAAGTATCCTATGTCCTAATCCAGGTCATAGTCTACCCATGTGCCAAATTTTATCCAAATCCGTTCAGCCGTTTTAGCGTGATTGAGTAACAAACATCCACACTTTCACATTTATAATATTATTATAGTAGGATAATTACCGGGATAAAAAGTATCCTATGTGTTAATCCAGGTTATAAACTATCTGTGTGCCAAATTTCATGCAAATCCGTTCAGTCGATTTTGCGTGATCGAGTAACAAACATACAAACTTTCACATTTATAATATTATATATATATATATACTAGCTGCGCCCCGCGGTTTCACCCGCAGAAATCTCGATCCCGTGGGAATATCGGGATGAAAAGTATCCTATGTCCTAATCCAGGTCATAGTCAACCTATGTGCCAAATTTTATCCAAATCCGTTCAGCCATTTTAGCGTGATTGAGTAACAAACATCCAAACATCCACACTTTCACATTTATAATATTATACTAGCTGCACCCCGCGGTTTCACCCGCAGAAATCTCGATCCCGTAGGAATATCGGGATAAAAAGTATCCTATGTCCTAATCCAGGTCATAGTCTACCCATGTGACAAATTTTATCCAAATCCGTTCAGCCGTTTTAGCGTGATTGAGTAACAAACATCCACACTTTCACATTTATAATATTAGTAGGAGTCAACCTATGTGCCAAATTTTATCCAAATCCGTTCAGCCATTTTAGCGTGATTGAGTAACAAACATCCAAACATCCACACTTTCACATTTATAATATTATACTAGCTGCACCCCGCGGTTTCACCCGCAGAAATCTCGATCCCGTAGGAATATCGGGATAAAAAGTATCCTATGTCCTAATCCAGGTCATAGTCTACCCATGTGACAAATTTTATCCAAATCCGTTCAGCCGTTTTAGCGTGATTGAGTAACAAACATCCACACTTTCACATTTATAATATTATTAGTAGGATAGTAGGATTAGTAGGATATACAAAGTGGCGCGGACCTTATCACATTAAATTATACCATGTAAAGACTTTTTTACAAAAAACAACAGACTTCCAAAAAAAAAAAAACACTAAGAAACGTGAAAAATAACTTTAATTTCGGAAGACAGTGGCCAAAAACGAAAATACAAAACCGAAGACACCGACTTCCGAAATTAAAGTAATTTTTCACGTTTCTTAGTGTTTTTTTTTTTGGAAGTCGGTTGTTTTTTGTAAAGAAGTTTTTAGTTACACATAACTCGACAAAATGTATGGAACAGCAGATTTTTTTTTTGTGAATGGATTTCGTTCAAATTTTGTATACCGTCTAAGTAAACCATTTAGTATACGAAGTATAACTTAATGTAATAACCTTATAGCCACTCTGTATAAATATATCGCTCATTTGGAGCAACAACGACGTAAATGTAATTTTTCCCAAATTGAGTTGTCGATATATATTGTGCTCGAAAAAAATTTCAGAGGAGCAGAGGCGTGAAATATTTAGCGTGAAATATTTAATATGGTTTTAGGATTTATCAACATTGCAGAACGAGACGGTAACAGATTACAAAAAAAAAAAAAAAACGACTTTAAATCACTCTCTTGTAAAATTTTCAAAGCAGCAGTTATGTCGGTATTTCTCCAAATGAGCGATATGTAGGATAGGATAGTAGGATAAGTAAATGATAATGATAAATGATAAATGATTTTATTTCTGTAAGTAGGTTTGTACAAACACTTTTACACGTCAATCATATTTTAAAACTAGATGAGGTCGGCGTTTTATCTGACTACTCTGAGAAGAAAGGCCGAAACAAACTCAGAGGTCACAGTCTCTTTTAAAGTCCAGACATAATCTTGGTCAGGTCATGTGAAGACCATGTAGATTTGAGTCTGAAATGGTCTTTTGAGGAAAAATTACCACACAGAATGAGTGGACCTATCCAGTCAGTGCACGCATTTGTCAGTAATCGTGCAGCTCAACTCAAAACTTAAAGAGCTCAACGATTCGACGAACAATACCAAAGAAAGGACATTTGGGGAGTAGGATTAATAGTAAATAATTACCAAAGGCATTTACAGTGAAAGTGATCAACCGCCATTGTCCACTGTTGTAGATGCATACCTACATAGATCTACAATTGTATACGCGGCTACACATGAAGCTATTTACTTCCAGTATAAGCCGACCTCTCATTGTACGGAAATCCTATACAATGCGAGATCAGCTAATACTGGAATGTACAGCTTGATACCAGACAACCGGGCTTGTTGTTTGGATCCGGGCGTAGATATTATGACACATTGAGTTTCAGAAAGAGTCTACAAGTATGAGTGACAGAAACGACGTGAGACAAAGCTAAACTTTGTTTAACCGACTTTAAAAAAGGAAGAGGTTCTCAATTCGACACTATTTTATTTATTTATTTAAAAGAAAAAAGAAAGAAAGAAAAATAGTTTATTCTGCACAAACAAAACGCACCTTACAAATGAACGACATTAATATAATAGACATACAAAATAGCCAAAAGCCTGGCATTCAAGCTATAAAAGCTTGACAATTTTGTCTATTGCTTGATGCTAGGGCTAGGGACCAAAGACAATACACATTGCTCTGTGTTGCGACACTGGCAAATGACAACATAAAAACGATCAAAACCAAAACAAAATATCGATTGCAATGTTGAAAAATGACTACTTTTGTAACAAACAAACAATAATAATAAGAACAATTAGCAGTGCATCGCATCTGTGCAAGAACAGTGGGGTAATTATGTAACACACTAACAGTAGGAATGGGTTTCATTTTGACAGTTCAACCACATTCATTGCGTTATTTACGTTGTTGAGCAGACAAATTTTTCGAATATATGAAGCAATGGATTAGCAATAGGCTTCAAAATGATTCACATTGTGATAAATAGTGATAAATGATAAATGATTTTATTTCTGTAAGTAGGTTTGTACAAACACTTTTACACGTCAATCATATTTTTTAAACTAGATGAGGTCGGCGTTTCCTATCCGACTACTCTGAGAAGAAAGGCCGAAACAAACTCAGAGGTCACAGTCTCTTTTAAAGTCCAGACATAATCTTGGTCAGGTCATGCGAAGACCATGCAGATTGGTATCTGAAATGGTCTTTTGAGGAAAGAACCACACAGATTGAGTGGACCTGTCCAGTCAGTGCACGCATTTGTCAGTAAACGTGCAGCTGAACTCAAAACTTAAGGAGCTCAACGCTTCGACGAACAATACCAAAGAAAGGACATTTGGGTAGGCCGCATAAATTACTCAAACTGCCAGATCATAATTAAAATTAAATTAGAAAAAAAAAACAATTACCCACATAGTCTTCACATTCACAAAATTAAAATAATATAATACTTTACAAGTAAATACTCATGTCATTGTATACATAAAATTTATCAATGTCAATGTGTATATATAAATTCGGTAATAATGTTTGAAGACCATGTAGATCGGTGCCTGAAATGGTCTTTTGAGGAAAGAACCACACAGATTGAGTGGACCTGTCCAGTCAGTGCACGCATTTGTCAGTAATCGTGCAGCTCAACTCAGAAGTGTGTTACGTAATTAGGGTACTGGTCGTTGCTCAGCAAAATGAGCCTATCGTCAACAGCGCTGATTTTCAGCAACTACCTCTTGCATGACGTAATGACGTCCCCCTGTGTGATATAATAAATCGGGTAAGTATAATTTTCCACAGAACTAAGTGTGATTCTAGCTGAACATAGTATGTAGTAGTGTGTAGTATTTGTGTTATTTACCTCAGAACTTTTTTCAAGGTGAACATATTTTGATGATTCTTTTATTATTTGATAGCTGATGCTTCTCATGTGGTCCCATATTTTGATTAAGATCTGACCAGCAGTTTTTGAGTTATCCTTAATAATTTATTATTTTTTTCCACTTAGTATAATAGACCTATAGATGATGTTTTAATAACTTCCTGTCACTATTATTTACATATCAAGTAGTGGTATACGTATTTGTGTGGGGTAGGTACCACAGCTAAAAATGAAAAATAAAAACGTTTTTACAAAAACAAACAGACTTCCAAAATAAACGACTACAAAGTGAAAAATAACTTTGATTTCGGAAGTCGGTGTCTTTCGTTTTGTATTTTCGTTTATTGCCACCGACTTCCGAAATTAAAGTTATTTTTCACTTTGTAGTCGTTTTTTTTGGAAGTCGGTTTGTTTTTGTGAAAACGTTTTTATTTAAAAAAAAGTTTTTAAAACTTGTTGTGCCATGTTAACCGCCACGTTTACTTATTACTACTACTAATTGACTTGCAATCTTCTTGCAATGAAAGTTTTCACGACGATACAATGGAGTTTAGTTTCCAACGCTTTTTTACCGACGAAGAAAAGGAGGAGGTTCTCAAGTCAAGGTGTATTTTTTTTTCTTGACCCCGCGTAACTTTTTACAGAGTACTTAAAATTTAACGATTCTTGTTTTATTGAGGAAAGTATACCTCGCAGTTGGTCCCATATAAAGTTGAAAATTAAAATCCACCCCTAAGTGTAGAAAATTTTAAATAAAAAAAAAGCACCTCTGCATAATGCTACGACCCTATGCGAGGCAGAGCCCCAGCGCTGGTTTCCAGCGACAGCCGGCGTTGACGTGATGAGGTCAACCAGTACAGCATACGAAAATATAAAAATAACAATAAATTAAGAAATAAAATAAATACACTATACCTATTTCTACTCCTCAATATAATATTTATAAAATGGTAACATTCCGGGCAAGTCTGTTGTGGACGTCATCAAACACACGAAGTTGCTACTAGAGATTGCACTTATAAGACCCCGTACATATACCAAAGGAAGCTGGTAACTTATTAATGTATCTCATCTCATTAGCCAAAGCTACTAGAATCTCTTAGAATTTACTTAAGTAAAACTAATTACGTAACCAAAGTTCTAAGTTACTCGCACAATATACTTAACGTTAAGTAACTTCTCGTATCTAACTGTATCTTAGCGCTGCTTGCGTAAGGAGGTTAATTTGAATGCTCTCTGAGTTTTAATATAACCTCCTAGTAATTCCTGGTGCCCTGGTAACTAGAAATTAATATGCAGTCTTCTTGGATGATGCTAAAAGGCGACGAAAAGATGTTGAGTAGAAAAATCTGCGTCTTCCCTGTCTACTAATCTTCTTATAAATATATACACATGAGACATGACATGAGTATTTACTTGTAAAGTATTATATTATTTTAATTTTATGAATGTGAAGACTATGTGGATAATTGCTTTTTTTTTTCTAATTTAATTTTAATTATGATCTGGCAGTTTGAGTAATTTATGCGGCCTACCCAAATGTCCTTTCTTTGGTATTGTTCGTCGAATCGTTGAGCTCCTTAAGTCCTGACTTTCTGAGTCGACCTGCACTATTACTGACAAATGCGTGCACTGACTGGACAGGTCCACTCAAACTGTGTGGTTCTTTCCTCAAAAGACCATTTCAGATACCAATCTGCATGGTCTTCGCATGACCTGACCAAGATTATGTCTGGACTTTAAAAGAGACTGTGACCTCTGAGTTTGTTTCGGCCTTTCTTCTCAGAGTAGTCAGATAGGAAACGCCGACCTCATCTAGTTTAAAAAACATGATTGACGTGTAAAAGTGTTTTTACAAACCTACTTACAGAAATAAAATCATTTATCATTTATATATGATGGACAGAAGGTACGTCTCTCTCGTTATCATCAGCCATATTTTTAACTACTGTGGGCGTACTATGGGAAGTGTTGGTTATTGCGCAATAGAAAAATCGTTTGCAGTTCAAATCGAATTATAATTTACGATCAAATTAACATTAGCGAATCACACAATGTAGGCACACGACACAACTATACAGAACGCGCGACAGTTTCTAAACGTGTTCACTGCTTGACCGCCAACAACAAACTCTTTTTGTTATAGACTCTATCGAGCGGCACCCGGTGGCGCTGGCGTCCCGGTTAGTCAAAGTCAAACGATTGATTTAACGTATTTCCGACATAATTAATTTAAATAAATAAAACAAAGCAGGGTTAGTTACATCATTTTATAACTCAAGAACGGTTGGACCGATTTTTATAATCTTTGTTTGTTAGAGTTTTCTCCGCCCCGAATAGCAGAATAACTATTAAAAGAGTGGAAAAGGGAACGAAACAAAAAAATTAGCTTGGATTTCCTCTTAAATTTTTTATGCAACGGCTTAGCTAATAAGTTAACACAACTTTGACTGATTTTAAGGCGGTATGAAGTTTGCCGGGTCAGCTAGTTAGTAATAATAACTCTGTGATCACTAATCACCGAATACCAAATGTGGTGATTATGGTATAAGTTATAAATAAACAAAAATTAAAAATTAAAAACAATCTCAAATGTGATGTTTTACCAACTTGTTTTGAACATTTTTGTAGCAGTTGGGTCTTTGTTTTTTTTTAATAATTATTTTCAACCTTTTTACGTGTTATATTTTTGTAATCATCCCCTCAAGTTCTTCATTTTGATACCCATGGTCACGGCACTACACATTTTTTTCAAGACATTCCTTATTAACGTCTAAAATACGCCATTTAATTGTATAAAAGCATTTTTCATAAAATCAAATGGCGGATTTTAGACATAGCCTATAACCGTCGTACGACCTAGACGAGTCGACAACCCCACCCCCTTACAATGACACCTCACGACACCTCGTGTGTTAAAATCCATCCAGCCGTGAGGATGCTTCGAGGATATAAAATATCCCACATACAAAGATATATAAATGATAAATGATTTTATTTTTGTAAGTAGGTTTGTACAAACACTTTTACACGTCAATCATATTTTATAAACTAGATGAGGTCGGCGTTTCCTATCTGACTATGCTGCGAAGAAAGGCCGAAACAAACTCAGAGGTCACAGTCTCTTTTAAAGTCCAGACATAATCTTGGTCAGGGCCGGCAGTCTCGACATTAGATAGCGACAAAAATCTGTCGCTAAGTCGTATCGATGTCAAATTCCTTTAATAGATTTTCAACTTTATTTCCAAAGTATAAGGTTGAAAATCTATTAAAGAAATTTGACATCGATTGGACTTAACGACCGATTTTTGTCGCTATCTATGTCGAGACTGCAGGGCCTGATCATATAGATTAGTGTCTGAAATGATCTTTTGAGGTAAGAACCACACAGATTGACTGGACCTGTCTAGTTAGTGCACGCATTGGTCAGTAATCGTGTAGCTCAAGTCTGAACTTAAAGAGCATATAGACACGCGTGAAAAAAAAAAACAACATCGTCGCACAGTTTTGTAATTACACAAATGATAAAATTATAAGTCAATAACAACATCATAATCGAAACAATAGATTGGAACGCGAACAATGTCTTCCATCAAAAAGTACCAGGCGCCTATAAACTGACAGAGTTGCAAATAGTAGAAAGCCGTAGTGCGACGCGTGGGCGGGCCGGTGTGAAAGGGACACTGCGCAATGCTATGCGCTCCTAGTGACGACGGCCGATGTTCTAATATATCAAACGTCGGTATTTTGTCCACTGGAACATAGGCCATACGGCCATCATTAAATCACTTGCGTAGCTGATGAGCTCGGCTAGTCAAGGTGACAGTTGGGTGGTACCTACTCTAGTTGCACTGTAGATGGTACAACAAAACGCATATCACTTTTTACCTCCCCGACTGCGTCTGGGACAGGGACTCGTGTCAGTCGCTGTCCCTGTTTTGTTTTTCACGCGTATCATCTATGCGACTTCGCAGCTTTGTATGTGGGGTTTTAATACATGACGTGTCCATCGACTCGTCTAGGTAGCGCGGTGGCATAAAATCTGAGATTGAACGAAAAAAAAACTGCCTCCTGCGCCACACTGCTAGAAAATTGATCTTGTTTTGAACTTTTTAGTTGCAATCGAGTTTTTTATTTTTAACCGAGTCCAAAAAAAGGAGGAGGTTCTCAATTCGACTGTTTTTTTTTTAATGTTTGTTAGCTCAGAACTTTTTTCTAGGTGAACCGATTCAGATGATTCTTTCTTTCTCTTTTATTTGAAAGCTGGTGCTTCACATATGGTCCTATTTAAATTTGATCAAGTTCTGACGAGTAGTTTTTGAGTTATCCTTAATACACCGTATTTTTTCCACTTAGTTTATATTGATGATGTTTTAATAATTTCCTGTCACGGTTATTTACATATCAAGTTGTGGTATACGAATGTGTGTGGGGTAGGTACCACAACTAAAAAGTGCAAAATAAAAACTTTCTTTACAAAAAAACAACCGACTTCAAAAAAAAAAAACACTGGAATGTGAAAAATTACTTTAATTTCGGAAGTCGGTGGCAAAAAACGAAAATGCAAAACCAAAGACACTGACTTCCGAAATTAAAGTTATTTTTCACTTTTTTTGTAAAAAAGTTTTTATTTTGAAATTTTTTTGTAACAGATTTTTATAACCGATTTAATCGAGAGATATTTAAGTACAGTACCAATGGGTAAAGTTGTTCAAGGAAAATAAAGATGCCACAGTTGACGGTAGGTTCCTGCGGGGTAATTACGTAAAACACTAACAGTAGGAATGGGTTTCATTTTGACAGTTCAACAACATTCATTACGTTATTTACGTAGTTGAGCAGACAAATTAATCGAACATATGAAGCAATGGATTAGCAATAGGCTTCAAAATGATAAATAGTGTGTTATGTAATTAGGGTGCTGGGATCTTCAGTTTCGGCAAAGTGTTACTAGTTTTTTCAGCTGCGAGTCCTGATAGTATGCATAAAAAGCAATGTTTTCGCCTATACCTTGGCTTTCCAAACCAATCATTTCTCGCTAAAGCCTAGTACAACATCTAATCTCTAATTTCCCTGCGGCTCAAATCGGATACAACTCAGATAACTGATAGTGATCAATCTCGCGTGACGTCACCGCGGATCTGCCTGATCTATGGTGATTTACGAACCGAAACGGACTCGGATTAAACAGGATTCTGATTCTACATATAGGGTGTTTGGACATTCGATGTCGGATCGAATTAGAATGACGATGACGTGGTGTTGTATACAGGGTGTTTTCGGATAGTGTCAGAATCAGTGCTTGTATTCCGGCTACCGAATTAATGCGTTTCGGACAACTGTCAATTTGACACGAATAGGAACTAATAAAGTTTAAATTAGTAAATCACGTATTCTTTTGTATTAGCGTTTGCAGTCTTTTCAAAGTGTCTGTCTTTGTGATTTGGCATCACATTGGTCTTTATTGTCGTTGCTATAAGGTTGCTAGCACATGTAAAATAACAGCATAAGGGCTGTATACTGACAGGTATAATCGTTGAGCTCCTTAAGTTCTGAGTTGAGCTGCACGATTACTGACAAATGCGTGCACTGACTGGACAGGTCCACTCAACCTGTGTGGTTTTTCCTCAAAAGACCATTTCAGACACAAATCTACATGGTCTTCACATGATCTGACCAAGATTATGTCTGGACTTTAAAAGAGAATGTGTCCTCTGAGTTTGTTTCGGCCTTTCTTCTCAGAGTACTCAGATAGGAAACGCCGACCTCATCTAGTTTTTAAAATCTGATTGACGTGTAAAAGTGTTCGTTCAAACCTACTTACAGAAATAAAATCATTTATCATTTATCAGGAATGCATTGATCATGGGAAGGATGTAAATTGCATTGTTGTCACCATTTCATACAACTGATAAGGAATGACAGTTGTAATTCAATTTATCGGACAATTTAAAGTTGTTAGTAAATATGCTTAACGTAATGTTTTCCTGATTGTACAACAGTATTTACGAACTCGCTTGCCTCCCACTTAACGGCACACGGCACACGGTACAGCTAGCAGTAAGCCCCTGTGTCCTGTCTAATAATCCCCGACAAGCTTTGTCGTTGGCGAAGTTTTGTATACAGGGTGCCAGGGTCATCGACGCGCATACTGTAACCATGAATTCTGTGCACATGATTCTGAACTCTCCTACATAGAAAATTCTCGTCGGTTATCAAAAAAAAATACGGCTTATTTTAATTATTTTATTTTTGGATTGTTTTTTTTTATTTATTTCTTTTTGCTGTACTCTGGACGCTTTTAACGTGTACGTCTTTTTTTACATCGTACTCACACATAATTAAAAGTTCAACATCAATGATGTAACTAATATTAATTTAAAAAGAGTCTCTATGGAGTTTCTGGCCCGTTCTTCTCCATAGGGTCTAGACTTCGAAATGGGCAACTAGCTTCATATTTCTGACTGACCGACTCCTTGACGATTCAAAAGTGCCTGTAAATGGTTGGATTGAAATAAATGCTTTGAGTTTGAGTTGAGTGTAGTTACTTTACAACCTTTGATAACAATTCCCATAAAATTGAATGCTCACTAAGGTTCAAACTATCTAACTGCCACATAGGAAAATAAGTCCTTACCGTTTCATGAAGTACAAGTGATAATTAACGTTACGGGACTGAAGGAATTATGAAGCCAACTATACCAGATATATAAAGTAAGTACATACATCTTTTATGGGGTACTGTGTTAAATGTTACAACAAAATACCTTGTGATATATTGCAATTAAATGAAAGAAAATTTAAAACTCATATTAAAAGTACACTTTGGAAACAAGTAGGTATATTACAAATTAGAGGATTATATCCTTGATAAGAATGCTTGGAAACATGCTGGTCCTGCTCCTTAGGACAATCTAGAGTGTAGACAAAATCAAACTGGTTGCTAATTTAATTGTATAATTTATAATTTTTATGACATTGATTTATACATTATGTACTTAACTACATACAACAGTTGTACACAACTACTCACACACAAAATTATTACTTATTAAAATTTTAGAAAAATCATCTACTTTTCAATATTTGTAAATATGTGGGCACCATGTATCTATCACATAATTAATTTACCTGTCATTGCATTATATTTTATTCTTTTTACCTATTGTGGTATAGTAATTCTATTCTAGGTGCATCGTCTTCACATATAATTATATAATTATTGTGAACCTAAATAATATTGTGAAACATTTTAAAACAGTAACGGTGGAGTTTCTTGCCCATTCGTCTCCATACGAAACTACCTTTTGGAAGGGGCAACTAGAATCAATTCTATTTTTTTGTAATTTTTGACGTTAAAAACTGCCTTTTTAAGTGCCTATTTGAAATAAATGATTTAGCTTTTACTTTGACCAGGATAAAAATTAAGTAATAGTTCAGGAATCCGCTGGATGCGAGAAGCACAAAACCAGTCGAAATGGCGGCGCTTGGGGGAGGCCTATGTCCAGCAGTAGACGACTTTCGGCTGAAATGATGATGATAATGACTGCCTACCTTACTGGGTAACACGATACCCCTTGGTAAGACTGGTGGTCAGGCTTTTGGGCATCTGACTACGCGTAACGACTGTCAGAGATCTATTCACAAGACCCCCGGACTTGGTTTTAAAAGTCAACTAAAATAAAGTAGTTGCAAGTTTTACCGATAACTCAAAGAAACGCTGCTAGTTGCCAAGTGTCACCTTCCTTCCTTAATCCCGATAGCGAAGGCTCTCACAACACAATATATCAAACGTTTCAACTTTTGAAGTAGGTACGGACAACTAAAGAGTTTGGTTTACAGGCTCTAAATAAATATCATTGTACTATCAAGGCAATTGTTTTTTTTGTTTTTCTTTCTTAAACTTTGCCCTTTACCAAAAATTTCTCCTGTTTACCAGACACAGTCAGATGAGGACTAACTTTAGACCACAAAAATACTGCGGAACTAACAGCCAGCCTGTAGCACAGAAATCGATCCCTTAAGAGCGGCCAACCCGTCATACTTTTCATACAAACGCTCGTACGTGATTATGGCGTTGGAACACATCTTTCATTGAAAATGTTGAACTAATAGGCATCTTATGCACATTATATAGGTTTCTATGCAAGTAGAAAATCAAAATTTGGGGAAACAAATTCAGTATAAGCCTCCAAAAATCTGCTTTTTTGCACAAATTTTACCTGAACTTTGGCCGTTCATAATGTACTCAAAAATTGTAAAAGTAAAGAAAACATCTTCATAGAAACCTCGCACATGTAATGGAGATTCTAAATGACAAAAAAAAAAAACAAAAACTTGTAAGGCTTTTGCAAAAACACGTATTTCTTGGAACAAGTTTTGTGAAATCTTTGCGCGCTAATTTTCGTTCGATGTTATCGCGTTCTCACTTTTGCTTGTTTTTCAAACATTGCGTTGGATGAAACAACAAGCTTTTCAATCATGCTCGCGTTGACGATAGACGGACCGGGAAGGGCCCTCTTAAGCCAACAATGCCGAAATTCTTCAAACTCAAACTCAAAGCTTTGATTTCAAATAAACCATTTACAGGCACTTTTGAATGGTCAAAGAGTCGGTCTTATTACGATGACAAGGACTTGAAAACTGAGCATATAAATCATGTAGTCAGGGAAATGTATTGTTTACCATGTTGTCACACTACGTAAATGGGCCGTGTTATACTCGTAACCATTTCATACGACTCATAAAGAAGGATTATCAACTACCTTGCTCCTATACTCAAATTACAACTTAATTTTGTTATAAGACGGACGGTCAGATTGGTCATCGATGTTCGCTAGTTGGTATTAGATAACATTTTGCTTAAATACCCGTTATAATGTTATTTTTTATTTCTTTTTACTAAGTACCCACTTAAGCGGTTTTAATGCTCTAAATTATGTAGTCGATGACTTTGGTGCACGGTAAAACTCTAATGAGTTTATGTTGGCACCAACTTAAATATATGAAATGTATGTGTGACACTGAATAAAAAAAAAATTGTATACGAGCAATTTAAGTCTAATGACAACTTTATTTAAAGTTGACAGTCAATCTGCAAAACAATTATTTTCCCTGACTGCACATGGCTTAAAAAGTAGCTGTAGCTACCCCGCACACTTATCTATTTTACTGACTATACACAATCGTACGAGATCGTACAAACACTAGGACTGAAAAGTGGAGTCTGTGCCAAAATCGATGATGCGGAGAAGCCTTACTACTAAGAACTGCAAGTAGACGGTAACGTGTGCCTGAACTATTTGTATGTAGATTGAGGAGCGTAATGGAGCTGATAAAGAAATGGTGGCTGGTCACAAGTGTAGAGTTGTTTTCCGAAGATTTTTAAATTTTGAGCTCTTTCTTGACTAACATAAAGTTCACTTTTGTTGACTCACAGCTTGATTTGACTTTAGTAAGAAGTTGTTTCTTGCTTTTATTTGCACTAGGCATAAAGTTAATATGCATCCTGGTATTAAGGATTTTTTTATTTTTTTTGGAACTAAGTTTCTTATCGCACGGTATGGACTTGGCGGATGGTGGTTAGGCGAAAAAAAGTGTAAGAATTTTCCGTCACGACCCTTTCTTTATTTGTTTGTTTGGTTGGACCCGCTAATCTCAGGAACTACTGGTTGGAATTGAAAAATATTTTTGTGTTGGATAGTCCATTTATCGAGGAAGGCCTTAGGCTATATAACATCACGCTATGAAAAATGGGAGCGGAGTATAAATGAAAAATGTTGCAAAAACGGAGAAAAAATATTCCTTTTGAGAGCTTCCGTTGCGTGCGTTGCGTAAACGGTTAAAGTTACGCAAAAATCATGTATGTCGGAATTGTTCCCCTTTAAAAATTAAAACAAAGTCCGCGACAGCATAGGCCCATCTTTTAAGGTTGACTCAATATAACCCTTTTTATGGTAATCAAATTTGTTTTATGGATGTCCTAATTATACTACGAAAGGAACTTCGTTCGAACCGAGTGTTCCACGACACTCACGCATTTTTTAGTTATTTGTTCGTTATTTTATATGTACGTGATTTACAACTAATACCTAATTAATTGATAAAAATAACAAAAATATATCCTAACTTAACTAAAACTTTTCACAAACTAAAATAGGCTTCGAAAAATTCCTCCGCATCGCTGTCGACTGGTAATGTACCCAAGAGACTGGCGGCATTGCCACGTTGTATGGCAATGTTTAGCCTCTGGCCAAGGTAAAAGCCAGCCCTTGGGTCATGGGAAGTGTCAACCAGCCGTTTGAAGATTTCGTTGAACAAACCATGAGCACTCGGAACCCACGGCCCGAGGGTTTTAACCCCAAAATATAATTGCCGATAAGGTTATTATACTTCTGCCGCTTGAGGTGTTCCGCAGCCGCAGCAGCGGCGCCAGCACAGCACGCCGAGCCAGGAAGATGGGATGGCGCAAGAGTATCGACACACGTTGAAATAAGAAAAGTAAATTGTTCTGTACTACTCTGCAGAGCGGCTCGTCCCACTATATTATCGGGTAGATCTGAGTTCGGGCAAGCGAGTCTACACTCTCCAGGCATCCATAGCCTCGGTGAAGCACGGCACATCAAAATCAATCAGTGTGAAGGCTTGGATTTTCCTGATTAATTTCTCAGTGCCGTGGACCGAGGATATGAAAGCAGGTAAACTAATATTAGAAATTTTACGGATGCCGAGGGCTCCCATACGAACGGGAAGAGTAGCTTGTGTCCAAGTTCGGTCGTCCATGGCCACATTTAAAATTGGAGTTAATGTATTTGGTATATTTTGTTAAAAGGTGAGTGTGCTTCCATAAATAGTAAGCGCGAAGGAAGTATGTTAATTTAGGGCCGAAACAGCAGTAACGGATTAAGGTGATGGCCGAAAGCATGTTAATTAGGATCAATCTTTCCGAAATGTCGTTGAATTTTGTATATTTGCCTCAATAATACGGGAAAGGAATTCTCAAAGATTGGAGACGAAAGAAGACGACGAGAGCTTTTTTCAATAGTTTTGATTTCCGAAGCTATTGCGTTTCATTTGTGAAGTGTCAGTTCTCTGTCAGATTGAGGATTCAGAAACATTAGCCCAATTTTGTAGCAAATAAACTCGACTATGTTTAAACATAAAAGTAGAAATATGTTATGATTTGAACATAGCAAACTATGTAAAGATTTATGCCGTTCTTTTAATTTAATACTTCGATGATAGAAACCCAACAATCAAAAGAAACTAATTCCTAGTATACAACACGCAATATATTCAAATTCTTTTACTACAAAGACATAACTTCAAAGTTCAAAACAAAAGACTTTAAAACATAAATACCACAATTGGCTCCCGTTAAAGACGCGGCTGCACTACCGCCACAAAATAGATACGAGCAGAAGGCCGGCTCCATACAACGAGAGAACACGCACGCACGCATAGACACGCTTCACGTAAGTACAGCGAGTGCAAAAACTCAAAAACTCAAAACTCAAAGCATTTATTTCAAATAAACCAATTACAGGCACTTTTGAATTGTCAAGGGGTCGGTCAGTCAGAAAGATGAAGCTAGTTGCCCATTCCAAAGCGTAGTGCAAGCGCACTCGCGACTGTCATTTGTTTGAGATCGCCGTACTTACGCGTCTATGTATTAAAAGAGTAACGGTGGAGTTTCTTGCCCATTCTTCTCCATACGAAACTACCTTTTGGAAGGGGCAATTAGAATCAATTCTATATTTTTGTAAATTTTGACGTTCAAAAGTGCCTTTTATGTGCCTATTTGAAATATATTATTTGACTTTGACTTTATGTATGCGTGTTTTTCTAGCCTTTTCTCAACTATCTAAGGGTCGGCTTCCAGTATAACTGGATGCTGAATACCAGTTTTACATGAAGCGACTGCTTAACTGACCACCACAATCCAGTTACTGGGTAATACAACACTCCTTGAAAAGACTGGTTGGAAGACTTTCGGGCTTCTGAATACCCGTATCTACAGCCGGAACCGACGGCTTATCGTGGTTTCGGCACGAAAGGTCCTTGGAAATGAAATGGTACGGTCACCTAAGTAAACCTCCCAACCGCATATTGGCGCGTGATCTTGTTTAATGCGTGTGAAGCTCCTTGTTACACAGCTAAATATAGATTTCCACGAGCTCGTGTAACTAGAGCACTTGTGTTTAAGTTGATAATTTCCAAGAATTAATTAATGTGCTTATAAGGTATGAAATTCACGGCAATTAGTCTCAACAAAATATGTATAAACACACATAGTTGTGACAAATTACCGTAAATATCATAGAACAGATGACATATACTGTTGCAACCTTGCTCTCTAACCCAAACTCAAAGCATTTATTTCAAATAAACCAATTACAAGCACTTTTGAATTGTCAAGGGGTCGGTCAGTCAGAAAGATGAAGCTAGTTGCCCATTCTAAAGCGTAGTAGGTACAGTCATCTGCGGATTGTTCGAAAGAGTTACCGTGGCCCTGGCGCACAGGCAACTGAAGGAACACGGGTGGGTTTTAGTCAGTAAGAGTCTGACACGCCCTTCCGCTCCGCCCAGAGCGGGAGACGTCATTTGATGATTTCGCACACCAAAAAAAAAAAAAAAGTAGGTACTGTCATACCTTTCTCTCAATATATGAAAGTGGGGGCGTAAGAGAAAGGAAACTATATTTAATGTTTAACTAGATTATTATATTTTATCAAGGAATTTTCCTAAATACACCGGCAGGCCCTAGCCCTGCCTACACTTCTCTAAACAAACTACCATCACTTTTCTTTCCAAAGCTTATTTCAAACTTACTTGACTGTTCCACCATCGATAATATATTACTAGCCAGTCAACATAAGGTTGACACATGCAGATAACCTCTACACCTCACTCCCTCCGCTCGACCGGACGGGGCCCGCAGAGGCGGGCCAGCACCAGCCGGGGGTTGCGGAAGATTTGTACGTTCCCGCGACCCCCGGCGTAGGTGTGAGACGGAACACCGGGGTGGTTTTTAGTCAGTAAGAGTCTGACAGACCCCTCCGCCCCCCCAGGGCGGGGGACATCCATAAGGATTTTCCAAACCGGAAAAAAAAAAAAAAAAAAAAAATGCGGATAACCTCTACAGTACCTATGGAGGAGAACGGGCAACAAACCCCACGGACACTCTTTTAAATCAAAATATGGTTACATCATTCATTTTGAAATTATGCATGTGAGAACGATGCAGAAAGTTAAAAACATCCGTAAAAAAATACAGAAACAATTCAAATATTAAATTAAATTAAAATAACCCGTGGCAGCTAAGAGATGACCAGTCCCTACTGACGGCGCCCGTTCACGAACATGACTCTATCGGCCCGTGCGCATGTTACTAAGCAAAGAGCCATTGGAGTGGGCCTTCTTACTTTTCTATTCCATGCGTGGGGCACACGTGCGACCGCATCCATCACTGACCGATCTCGGACACCCGACACCGACTGTCTGGCAGTGTGTGCGCGGACTAATGCACGGATATGTCCGACAAGGCTGATGTGGGGGAAATAGATTGAAAAGGAAAGTGAGGATTTTGAGGTTAAATGGAGATTTGGTTTCTTTGTTCCGTGCTATTTTTGTTTGCCATGCGAACATATTATTGTTGAAATTTAATTAAGGATACTGCTGCACGTGGACTCCTGTGTCGGATACCCATGTCAGACAAACTGATACTCGGTTATTCCATCAGGAATTTCTTTGTAGTACCTCGGGTCTCCGAGGTGTCTATATTTGGAAAAACCCAATAACACATTGCCTGCTCTAGGGATCGAACCTAGGACCACATGCTCAGCAGTTTACCGAAGTCGAAAGTGGTCAAAAACGACTTTACCATCCTCCTACCCTTAGCTCAATTTATCTGAGGTCAGCACAGCACTAGTTTTTACACGACTGCCCAAAAACAGGAGTGTTACGTTTCTTTTCTTTGTTTTTTTTTAAAGCTATTGCATAGCTTTTATCGCGGGCTTTGAGCGCGGCGACCGAATCAAGAAATTCCGTAACGAAAATAAAACCTAACACCCCCCACTCCGCCTACCATGTAGCTCGGCCGAGCGTTCGCTTAACATGTATGTATATGGTACGACTGTACTTGAATTAATATCAAAGAAAAAAAAATACTGCATAAATAAAAAATAAATAAATAATTATAATTGCATAAGTTGTTTTTTTTTATTTTAAAGCGTTGCCCCACACTTGGAATTTCTCCTGTATTGTGGGTGCGTTTACAAACATTCAAACTCACATACACAAACAGCCAGACCCGGAACAACTACTTGTAGGTCATACAAATATTTGTTCCGTGCGGAAATCGAACCCGCAACACGCAGCGCAGCAGTCAATCGCTTAACCACTGCGCCAACAGTGCCGTGCCGTTTCAGGATTCTTGTATGTAAACTGTGTGTATGTGAGTTTATTTATTCCACGATAACTTGTTATCTATATATCTCCATCAGCGTTCACCTCAGTATACACTTCCTTCCTAGCTATAGCATTTCAAATAAGTCGATCATCAATAAGGTTATAATTATGTTCTCCTAAGGCGTAAACGAGGCAAAAGGAGTATGTAAGGATCGTAGCAGGTGGCGTTCTCTAGTTTCTGCCTACCCCCATGGGAAGAAGGCGTGAGTTTATGTATGTATGTAAAAAGTCGATAAAATTAGGCCGAGAATCAGTTCTCGACTCGTTCTTTTTTGTGTTTGTGTTTTTTCTTTGCGTCATGTTTACCGCAAATAAACGTGTATTCTTTATTTTTTCTTTAGTCTAAAAATGCCCATCCGTCACACCTTCCTAGTGAAGGCGAATATAAAAAATCTAATAAACTAATAGTATTATATTAAGACAATTAAATCAAACCATTTATAAAAATCTCTGTGTAAACATTTAAGCAAGGAGCATCCCGATTCATCCACGACATCCATAACATCCATTACAATCATCCCTGCGCTAACAATAGCATTCTTTCTGATTGAACATACACGAGCTTCCATTGAGTGACACCGAACACATGGCAGTGAGAAATGTAAAGACAGAAGGACAATACAGAGTTTGACGAAGAATATAATCGGCTGAAGTAAATAAAGATATTTACAAAAAAAAAAACTACAAAATGAAAAATAACTCAATCATATGGTGAAAACATTCATTGCAAGTCAACTAAAAGTAAATTAGTAGTAGTAGTAAATTATAATAATTAAAATCATAAATATACCCTCTAAGTTCATATAATCCTACTGATTGATATTTTATGAAATTTTCATTAAATATTAAATTCATTAAATATTATTACGAATTTAGAGAGTTGTATTGATGATTTTAACGATTATAATTTTGTAAATATTATACATACTTGTTACGGTCGCTAATCATATTTAGTTCAACATACAACCTGACACTGACCTGCAAATTGCAAAAAACGTAAGAAAATTTGAATTTCGCGGGCTACCTGGCGCTTCCCCTGACAATAAACTCACTGCCCAACATTGGACATAACAGGCGAAATTCGCAAACTTTTTAAAAGCATAGACAAGTTCTAGACTTTCATGTTAATTCAAGATGTCCTCTTTTACTAACCTTCTGCACTACACTTATGCAGTACGCATGCGCGGTACCCACGTGCGCGCCAGGTGCGCTTGCGTTTCCCCCTGCCCCCCACCTCGCCACCCCCGCAGTAGGGCAGACAAGCTGACTACTCATCGGACAAACATGCTGTATAATAATAGGTACCGCCAAACAAAGAGATAGGTTTACGGACAGCGGACTTCTTACTCAATGTTGTAAGGATGCTGAGAGAGATACATATATAATATAGAATACTGTTTATTATACAGGGTCGCAGGGACATCGATGCGCCACTGGTTACCATGGATGCAGTACATGATTCTGGTTCGGATGAAATTTACGGCCAGTTATTTAAAAAAAAATAGCTTTTCCGTACATTTTGGCCGCGTAGATTTTTTTTTATAATTGACAAAGAATATCTAAATAAAGAAATAAAATACGTTTATTTGCAGTAAACATGACGTAAAGAAAAAACACACAAACACAAAAAAGAACGAGTTGGGGGGAACTATGCGTCACATTCACGCAAAACGGCAATCGCTCAGCATAATGCTACGACCCTATGCGAGACAGAGCCCCAGCGCTGGTTTTCAGCGACAGCCGGCGTTGACGTGATGACGTCAACCAGTGCAGCATACGAAAATTAAAAATAAACAAATAATAAGAAATAAAATAACCGCTATCTACGCTAGGGCGTGTAGAATCATGTACTGAATTCATGGTTTCAATTTGCGCGTCGAAGTCCCTGCCACCCTGTATTCCCCCATAAATTACATATTATTTTAATGTAGACATTTTACTTATGACGACACAATGGGCGGTCTTATCGCTTAGCATTCAAGTCTTTCACATCAATCACTTTTGCTTGTACCTAACTCTTTTATGGCAGTACAGTGCTTGAGAGCGAGTGAAATAATTTATTAATTTGGAGAATTAACTCGGTCGTGTACTACGTTTATTCGTTCAGAAACTAAACTGCTAAACTACAGTACTTAGTTACAATAAAAAAAAACCTACCCTGACTATAAGGCCCACTTGCGCGTTCATGGGTTATCCTAAATAACTCGGAGTTAACAGCTAACTCAGTGATGATCAAATAATTCATCTTGCGCCACCAAGAGTTAGAGGTAAACCTAGAGTTAAACTTTTAAATAATAAAAACCCACCGATGTGGGCGAGTTTAGTCGCTAAACTCTGGGTTACTGTTAGTAAATGTCAAAATAAATTGACGTTATGAGACATGAGGTACCGCTGATAACTTATTTTTTATTTTATATTATTCGACGTTGTAGTAAGTGAAAATTCGGTACTAT
Organism: Dryobotodes eremita; assembly: GCA_917490735.1. Taxonomy (NCBI): domain Eukaryota; kingdom Metazoa; phylum Arthropoda; class Insecta; order Lepidoptera; family Noctuidae; genus Dryobotodes; species Dryobotodes eremita. The sequence continues at coordinate 12,821,280 of OU823270.1, forward strand.
ACCAGCAGGGAATAAATTTATGAACTCATATAAAAATAAATACAAATGATAAAAAACTTAAAACATATTTGTCAGTATACCAACACATTTGCATCACCTCTCATACTACAAATGTCCATCGGCAGCTGTGCCCACGTACCACCAGGTGAGCTGCCTGCTAAAATTCCATCAAGAAAATCAAAAATCAATGTGAACGTGCAGAAATCGCAACCCCACAGCTCTGCAAGCAAATACTCAGCTAATAGGTACGAAACCCCAATTTAGGAAGCAACAACTTCTATTTTTTTTATCCCTCCGGGACACTGGTCACTTATCAAACAATGCACACATATTTGCCAACCCTACAACGTCCACTCCAGCACTCTTGCGCAGCCGTCCACACATCTGCACACTGGACAATTGAAGGTCCATTGTGACATATTTTGTTTAGAGTCCGACTGCAAAACGGTTTTTTCGGCCGAAAACCGAATACTTTTTTTTTTTATTGCGATATATTTTTCCTTGGTAAAAGTACGAGAACTGGCATCGTAAATTTTTTGTACCCTTTTCCTTTGTTACCAGTTTTGTAATTCTTTTTCAATATTTAACCGATTTAACTTAAATCACATATATATGAAGCATACTTTTCCCAAAGAGAAAATTATTAATAGTCAAACAATATTCTTATTTTTTTGCATTTTCTCAGTTATTGTGCTTTTAGTTGTTATAGATATGCATTTTTTCTAAATAAATGAATTGAAAGTATTGCTGAACGAACTTGCTTTTTTCGGGCACTGACGAAAATAATTTTAGAAGGGAAAACGTATCGAAAATCTTATGAGTTCGCGTCACTATACGTATGACATGTTGCGCTTGGCCAGCAGTGAAAACATACTTATATATCTGAACAAAAGACAACAAACATACACACACACTCCACTCAAGAGCATGCATGCACTAAAGTCCCTACGTTTTACGTTACTATAATTTGATTTCATAAATTGTTAACGTTCCAAAAACGGATGAAAACACTGGGTACTCCTGTAACACGGGTACCACCTACACAGGGCCAGCAGTCTCGACATAGATAGCGACAAAAATCGGTCGTTAAGTCTAATCGATTCGACTTAGCGACCGATTATTGTCGCTGTGTATTGTCAAGACTGCAGGGGCAGGAGTCAGGGCTTTATTTGAAAATGTTACTAGATTTGTTTTATGTTCATAAATCATTTTATTAATAATTGATAATTAACTATTTTAATTTACAAATTATAACATTAAAATTTTTGATACAACAATGAATTCCATAATTTAAAAAAAAACTGTTGATTCATAGTTTTAAGTTTTCACTTCTGTCGAGTCCCCATGTTTTTTTTCGACCTATAAGTATATTCAGTCGACTGTACAGTTGTGTCACATAACATTGTAACAGCGTATAGTGACACGGACAGTAAGGTATCCACAATATTGTGGCACAAAGCAGGATGTTTTGAGAGGAAACTATAATATTTAAAGAGTTGACGTGTGAAGGTTACGACGGTAAAATCGTCAGCTGTTCAGTGAGGTTAATAATAGATTCATGAATCAATTATATCAATGCATGGAAATTGTTTTGATTACAACATTACATCACGCTTGAATTTATAGACGTATGAGGAACAGGGTGTACAGCTCATTCATACTCTATGGAAAAGGGAGGTTCCTCCGACCAGTCGGGTGTCGTGTCTGGTGGGCAACTGCCCGACGATTGATGTCGGGACGTTGTATATATGCCAGTTGCGCGGTAAACTCTGCTTGCGCGATGCAGGATTTTGCGTGACGTCAGTGTGACGTGTAGCTCGCTAGTCGCGATGTAGATACCGCTACAAATTCTCCGAAGGTAACAACTACAAGACACATATAAAAAACTTAAGTCCCAAGTAATCGGTGGCGAGCACTTTACCATTAACCGGGCATAAATCTAGACTCCACTGAAAAATTCTTGAAACCCGCAAATAAAAGTGCCCGATCTGGGAACCGGAAACACGCCTTCACGTTTAGCTACTACCAGTATGAGGCTCGGTTTAACCATCAATGTTTCGAGGTTAAAGGTTGTCATAACTTTACTCCGGGGTTTTAAGTATAAATATTAAGCTTTAAGAAAGGCAACAATGCAACATATTTTTCCCCTTATGTCAAATGTATGGGTCATCCATATGGTCTGTTAACCCATCGTCTGATTGGCTCTATTGTGCGCACACACATTCCCCGGATGTCTGACCTCCAGCCAATAGTGTCAATTTATTTATGTTAGAAAGAATTGACCAACAATTTGGTTAAAAACGTGGTATTTGTTGTTCTGTTACAAAATCAAAATATTTTATTTCACATAAACCAACATGGGCACTTATGAAACGTCAGAAGCGAGGTGCACGGTTCTAATTGGTTGTTTCCTATGGAGAAGAGCCGGCAAGAAACCCCACGGTTACTCTTTTAAAAATAAGGGGCTTTTACAATGTTTCAAATTACAGCGTTGATAGGTATATCATACTAAGATGACCTTTACATGAAATAATTTCAGGAAAGTTATGGGAATCCAATAAACCTGATTTGTTTTATTACCTCACAAGCAATGTATCGTTACCGCGGCAAAACGCACGCAGCGAACGGCCAGCAGCGCGCTCACGCCACGTGATGGAGTAGTTAGAGTTAGAGTACTTCAACATTCATTGCTGATTTTTTATTTTAGCTGTTTTATTTACTTAAATGGAATGCTGCGTACAGAAAATGTAATTTTACATTGAAATAAACGATTAAAACTAAAAAAAACGATTTAAAATTTTAAAATTTTCCTCAGATTTTCCGGTGGAATACGATACAAAATAAGGAGCTGAAGGCACCCTGTAAGTTTGCGTAGCGCTGTCCGTTACACCCTGCATAAGGTTCATAGAACTAATAATAAGCAGACATTTTGCAGTCAGTCTGCAGTTAACATAAACCTGCAGTAACTTGTCGGCAGCCATTGTTGCTATGTTTTATAGTGCCGTTAGTACCATGGTACTTTATGTTATGGCGGGTAAGCAGAGTTGGAAGAGGTTGCGACACAAAATATTTTCGTAAAGCTGCGTCCAGATATGTTCTCCGGTCTGTACCGTTCTACCGTTCCGTATCAAATCAAATCAAAATATTTTATTTCACATAAACCAACATGGGCACTTATGAAACGTCAGAAGCTAGGTGCAAGGTTCCAATTGGTTGTTTCCTATGGAGAAGAGCCGGGAAGAAACTCCACGGTTACTCTTTTAAAAATAAGGGGCTTTTATAATGTTTCAAATTACAGTGTTGACAGGTATGGGAGGACAGTGTAGGCCTGTCAACAAGTAACAGGCACTCAACAAAATATAAAAAAAAGGTCTACAAATCTACAGTCTACAAGTTAGCCCTACAACGTTCTCACATTCACAAAATATAGAAGAATCTATATAAAAATAAAAGCCTATTTAAACCAAATGACATGATTGCCATTACAACTGTAACACATCTGAATTAAAATCCTGTTTACAAAAAAGCCATAGTAAAGAGTTGAAATAAGAATTGGAGGTATATAATGTCAAATCTATAATAAATTACCTAAACAAATTATAGATATTACCAATAAAGATCTGTTCAAAAAATGCTTAAACGAATTTCTAGTCGAAAAATGTTACTATACAATTAATGATTATTTAAATGAAAGATACTAGACCTGCTACATCCGATTTATTATATTAGCAAAACCTTGACTTTGAAATTAAAATTATATTATTAAAATCAAATTGTAATACCCGTTTATTTATGTGACATGTGGTCTTCTTATTTTTCTTATTTTTTTATTTTAATCCATTTTATAATTATATTATTCTGACATTGTGTACTCTTTTGTTATTATATTGAATTTTCATTGAAATTGATAGTTGATTATAAAGTATGGTTTTAATTTGTACGCTTCAACGCAAGGCATAGATGGACTCGTTATTTAATATTTACTTGGAACACCCCTGTACAACCTATGTCTACAAATAAAGATTTCATTTTCATTTTCAAATAATGAAAAGATATGTCAAAGAAGAAAACATTTTTTTTAATTTTAGTTTTTTAAATATTCTTCGCAATTTGGGAGCAGTTAATAGACCCTTACATAGTGATGCCGTTAATGAGGTACCAGGGAAGCCACATGTGCAGAAGGAATTATTGCCAAACTTCCTTGTCTTCAACGTAGTCTTTAATCTTATAATATGCATTTTGGATAAGGATACGTTTGATGTGGGTCTTGAACTTTCCATCGCTAAGTTCTGTAACTGACTTTGGCAACTTGTCCTATCCGCGTCGCGATCCAAGATCGCTAGTTTGGACGCAAGGGATCGGGGCGGGGGGTGGGACGACATGAGAAGCACCAGCTTTCGTGCTTCTCACGTGGTCCCATTTAAATTTGGTCAAGATCTGACCAGTAGTTTTTGAGTTATCCTTAACAATGCGTATTTTTTCCATTTAGTATACATATATTGATGATGTTTTAATAACTTCCTGTCACTGTTATTTACATATCAAGTAGTGGTATACGAATTTGTGTGGGGTAGGTACCACAACTAAAAAGTGGAAGATAAAAACTTTTTTACAAAAAACCAACCGACTTCCAACAAAAAAAACACTACAAAGTGAAAAATAACTTTAATTTCGGCAGTCGGTTGGCAACAAACTATATTATTTCAATGTTAAAATCCCTTTTAAAATTTCGTCCCGATTCACCCCTGCATATCTATTCACTCTGTTTGACGGTATGTCTGAAAGTGATATGGTGTGGGTAATATCCGTAAATTCGGCCGAAACTACGGACATCGCGCTTAGGGAGTAAGGCCCCCTAGGGGCGGGTTCAAGTTCTAAATAATTATGTAGGTATACCTAATAAATTTACAACTCCTACAAATTTTGTCCCAAGACTCTCAAAACACCTAATTATCCGCCTAAGGCCCTACCTACACGAACCGACCCGGTCGGCTAACAAGGTTGAGTACTTGTGCAGCAAACCTAACAACCCACACTCCATCGAAATAGCCATGACGGTGCCCTTACGGCCGAAATCCTCAAACCTTTGTCATTCAAATAAGCACCTTAGCTTTATTAACATTAAACTCTAAACGCATTGTTTGGAACACGTACGCATTCGCTTCGGTTTGACTCACAAACAAATATATTGGTACGCAAATGTGTGCTGTATTATAATGAAAGTAAGGTTTACTCTGAATATTTCAAATGTGAGCGTCATTCTCACGTTTAAAATACTCATTGCAAAATGAGCTATATTCTAATATACATAAAGTATCTTTTTCAATGCTAGTCAATGTTTTTTGGGGGCAAACATTTGGCGGATTTATGTAAATTGAAAGAAAGGCATACAGTCGAGCACAGCAGCGTCACCATAATGCAGATGTTTTATACAATCACTTGTGTGCGTGATTGTATAAAACAGGGGGATTTTTGTATTTCAAATTTTTTTTTTTACTCCATTTTTTCCCAGTATTGTGCACGAATCTACATTATTATAATTATTAAAAAAACAGCTAGATCCAGACCAACCTTTATCTGTTAGTCAAAGAAAATATCGTTTCCGTGTAGGAATTGAATCACCTATACTTAAGTGCAGAAGCCGACCACTCATTCACGGCACTACAGTTCGTGGGTTCAATTCCTGATCGCGTGTAACATCGGTAGCGTCTACCAGGTACAGTCGCTAGCAGGTCAAGCTACACGAAACTGTCAAATTTTTCCAAACGATTTTAATCCTTAAAACAATGGAGGTTAAGTTCAAAATCGAATGAGAAAATCTGACAGTCATAAGGGTGATCGGTCAGTCTTTTCATATGAAAATAAATAACAACATGCTGAGAGACTGCGCGTTGGTCAAGTGGTCGCAAACGCTACTACTGTGCATAAGGTCCTGGGTTCAATTCCCGGGTCGGGCAAAGTGTTCTTGGGGTATCCATCAGTAATTTCTCAGTACCAGCCCGGAGTCTGGATGTATGCCCTGTTGATGGCAATAGACTCGCGGATGGCGAAACATGGTCGAACTAAAGATACACCTCTGCCTAACCCATGCGGGATTACAGTCGTGATGTTATGCCAAGATCATTAATTTGTCTACGCTTAATAGTGCTTAAAACAGAAATTTACTCTCCAACGATTCACCGACCCGATCAAAATATTTAACATCAAACAGAATCAAAGCAACTCCATTTGTTTCCTCAGATCTCACACATCGGCCGCAGAACCCAAATAAACAAAAAATAAAATATTTACATCGCGCGGGTATTGAACCCGCGTCCCACCCGCGGTAAAACCATAACTAATGTAATGAATTGTGGTCGGAGAGCATCTTGTGAGGATGAACGTTTTATGCAGTTTAAAGATTTTTGCGTTTCTAAGGATTAATCGTTAGTAGTTGGATTTAAAAGATGGATATTATAAACGGTCGATAGTTAAAAAAATCCAAAAACATATTTTTCTCAAACATGCTTGAAAATTAGAGCATTTTTTTGACAACCTTCTTTGAGAAAATTTAAAATGATGTACGGGTCAAATATATGCGAGCAGCGACCGGCAGTGTTAGTATGAAAATCCATATCTGTCGTGTTTAGCGGCCGAATAAATTACTATGAAAACTCATATCTGTCGTGTAATTTAAAAATTGAACGATATTTTTACTTCGACCCATGGCAAACAAGGAGGTAACTTATCATAGATTTTATTTAAATGTCGAACTGTAATAGAGCTATTTAAAGTGAAAAAAAAAAAACAAATAAACATATTGGCGCGAGAAAATTTATCGTTGTTCGTCATAGATTCTGGAATTTATAATTGATTTACTTAGTTCGAATTTCCGCGCATTATTTGAGAAAAGTACTATACAAGTCTTGGCTACAACCAGGCATTGATAGACTCATGTATGTGTGCCTCGACTAGGGTTGCCAACCATACTTTATAATAACGTATTCTACTTTATTTTCGATAAATATACTTTATACTTTTGCATAAAAATAAAGTATGCGAAAATACTTTATTTCTAATATTTACTGTAATGCGTAAAACAAGGCTAATTTAATTACTGAATGTGTCGATTATACTGATCAGTCAAAAAAGAAAATCTATTAATAAAGATTTTTCAAAGAAAAATATTGTTGACGGATGGCAATATCGGTCTGACACCTAGCTTCACAAATTATTTTTTATTTTTATTTATATTCCGCCACTTCAGCTTTCACTATGAGTTTTTTCGGTAACGGATCTGTTGTAGTGACAAGAAGAGAGAAACAGATCGTCCATAAAAATAATTTATTAATTCATTTAAAAGTAAATTGTGGTTAAGACAGCAAAGCATTGTTAGCGTTTGCTTTAAAGCACCCATAAATTTGAAAAATACTTTTTTTTTCTGTCATATACTCTTTTTTAGCCTATTCAAAGAATTTGATACGTTATTTTTCTCAAAAAAAGTTGGCAACCCTAGCCTCGACCCACATTTTCACGTTCGGCCATCAATGCCTCTGTTGTCGGCCGCTGCAGTAATGTACTATTACAAAAACTTATATTCTTCTAAAAAAACAACCGACTTCAAAAAAAAAAACACAAAATTTTTTAAAACTTACTTTAATTTCGGAAGTCGGTGTCTAAAAACGAAAATACAAAACCAAGGACACCGACTCCTTTAGTAGGTACCACAGTACCTACCCCACACAAATTCGTATACCACTTCTTGATATGTAAATAACAGTGACAGGAAATAATTGAAACATCATCAATATAAACTAAGTGGAAAAAATACGCAGTATTAAGGATAACTCAAAAACTGCTGCTCAGAACTTGATCAAATTTATATTTGACCACATGAGAAGCACCAGCTTTCAAATAAAAAAAGAATCATCCAAATCGGTTCACCTACAAACAAGTACTGAATTAAAAAAAAAAAACAGTCGAATTGAGAACATTTTTCCTTTTTTTTTAAGTCGGTTAAAAATTGTGTACAACAGTTATGATTGTGTAAACGTCATATTTGACTGTTTCTAAAAGTCAACATGTCACTTTAACGACTGGGAACCTACTGGATCTAATCAGCCTATAAATAACTTTCCCACTGCTGGGACACAAGCCTCCTGTCTGTGAGAGGGAGTGGGCCGTAATCCACCACGCGGGCCCAGTGCGGGTTGGTAGACGTCACATGTCTTCGAATTTTTGGTTCTAAGACTTGCCGGTTTTGCCATGTTTTCCTAGACCATTTTTGGAGCACTGGTTTTGAAATAAATTGCACAAATTACAGTCAAACGGGGTGAATCGAGAAGAAACTTTAAAAGGGATTTTAACATTAAAATAATATAGTTTGTTGCCAAAAAGGATTCTAATGTGCTTACTGTATTATAATTAAAGATGGCACTTGTTGGCAACAAACTATAATATTTTAATATTAAAATCCCTTTTAAAGTTTCGTCTCGATTCACCCCTGCATTGCTATTCACCCCGTTTGGCGGTAAGTACGTACTTATAATAATGCTTGGCTAGGTTTAAACACACAAACTACAACTTTAAAGAAAACTGCGTTTATTGGCATTCGAAAAATACACTTTATATCAAGACTGAAAGAAAACAATGTTTATACCTAATGCCAAAAGGGCCTCAAATCGGCATAATGTCAGATGACAACAAAAGGTATACCACCTCTGATCTAAGTCGATGCACTTCCCTAACTTTGTTTGTTTCGTACTAAAGAAGTTTCTTTAAACGTGACATTGGCTGAATGCACAAACCGTGCGAAGCAACAAGAAAAAAAAAAAAGAAAATGTCGATGATTTACCACTGGGCCACCACCGCTCTCATTATGTCACTTCAATTACAATATGTCACTCTGATAGCTGTCATGATGACGTAACAGGTCAACTGTCAGGCGTGGAGGCTCGGCGCGTGTCTTCAATAGTAACGAGTAGCCGAGTCATTGTTGTGACTTGTAGATTCAGTGGTTAATTCAATTATATCGTAGGTTTAATAGAATTGGCGGTGTGCCTCTATAGTGCTGGTATTAATTTCGAAAACAATGGTTTTATTTATTTGCATTCCTTTCACAATGTTGTCCTTTTAACTCACAGAAAACTTCTTATGTACCAAATCAAATCAAATAATTTATTTGCTTGAAAATTGGTAGACATATAAGGTGATACATAATTACAACAAAAGTTCTTGAAACCATAATATATCCTACCTGAATAGGTGTGCAAATTATAATAAAAATATACACATACAAAAACTCACACCTTCCTTCAATGGGGGTAGGCAGAAAATACAGAATGTCACCTGCTCCAATCCTTACATACAACTTTTGCCTAGTTTACGTTCATACATCAGGGACGTAAACGCACGTTGCGAGAAATATTTCTCCATCTATGTCTATCCATAACAAATTAAAATAAAACCGGCTAAGTGCGAGTCGGACTCGCGCACGAAGGGTTCCGTACCATTGACTTGATAAACAACAGTAGGTACACAAATTAGGTGCTTATACCATTTATTGATATCGAGCAAAAATAGGCAAAAAATTGCGTTTTTTGTATGGGAGCCCCCCTTAAATATTTATTTTATTTTAATTTTATTACTTATTATTAAAGTAAAAATACAACTGAGTATTTTGTGAATATTTCAAGTGCCTACCTGTTGCCATTATTGATATCGATCAAAAAAGGGCGACAATATTGCGTTTGTTGTATGGGAGCCCCCCTTTAATATTTATTTTATTATGTTTTTAGTATTTGTTGTTATAGCGGCAACAGAAATGCATAATTTGTGAAAATTTCAACTGTCTAGCAGTCGCGGTTCTTGAGATACAGCCTGGTGACAGACAGCGAAGTCTTAGTAATAGGGTCCCGTTTTTACCCTTTGGGTACTGAACCCTAAAAACAACAACAAACATTAGCTAATACTACTGTACCAGAGGTTTAAATAAATAACTAAACAAAAACTTAAATGTATGTCGGGTGCTCCCATAGGGCCTAGACTCAAGACAAAGTGTCATTCTATCAGTGATAACGATAAATGATTTTATTTCTGTAAGTAGGTTTGTACAAACACTTTTACACGTAAATCATATTTTAAAAACTAGATGAGGTCGGCGTTTCCTATCTGACTACTCTGAGAAGAAAGGCCGAAACAAACTCAGAGATCACAGTCTCTTTTAAAGTCCAGACATAATCTTGGTCAGATCATGTAAAGACCACGTAGATTCGTGTCTGAAATGGTCTTTTGAGGAATGAACCACATAGATTGAGTGGACCTGTCCAGTCAATGCACGTATTTATCAGTAATCGTGCAGCTCAACTCAGAATTTAAGGAGCTCAGTGATAAGGTACTACATAGAATTGTACAAACATTCTTTAACCTACTCACATTCCAAAAAAACACGACAGAAAAATATTATACAAAATTCAATTCAAATAAAACTATGATACTGCTACGGCGTAGCGTCGTAGCGCTACGTGACTACGGCGTAGCAAGCATTTTGCTCGTGATAGATACTACACGGAGACGCGACACTGCATTGGATAGATCAATAATGTGAATCTTCTTTTTGATATAACATCACGCTTATTTACCTAGAAGGGGTAGGCAGAGACGTATTCTGTGACTGATCTTGTGTAAGTTTGTCTGTTTAGATCAGGGGTTCCCAACCAGCGCGGCAGCGGTCCGTAAAAGATAAAATATGTTCCGCGAAAGGTTTAAGATTAAAACTTTTATTCGTTTTATATTACACTAGCGACCCGCGCCAGCTTCGCACAGTTTTTACGACTTGACAAAACATCGAGTTTTCTTTATATGCAAGTTTAATACTACTGTATTAAACACATAAATTATGTATTAGGTATATTGAAACTGTTTGTACTCCCCGTCACTTGTCCCTAAGGGTTCATTAGAAAACCAGCGTCAGACAGCACCTGTCTGGCGTTAATGCTGAAATGAACCTTTTTGGCGCAGCCGTGAGGCACACAATGTTGTTGTTAAACATTACTTTCACTTTTAAGCTATTGCATAGCTTTTATCGCGGGCTTTGAGCGCGGCGACCGAAACAAGAAATTCCGTAACGAAAATAAAACCTAACACCCCCCACTCAGCCTACCATGTAGCTCGGCCGAGCGTTCGCTTAACGTGTATGTATATGGTACGACTGTACTTGAATTAATATCAAAGAAAAGAAAATACTGCATAAATAAAAATATATAATTTCATAAGTTGATAAAAAATGCCATGCAATAGCTTTACCGCGGCAGTCCCCGAGGTCCACACGTGTTTTTTTTTTATTTTGTTGTTTGTATTTTGTGTTTCATGAACTGTGTCCAAATAAACTTTATTCCTTCTTTCTTTTTCCTTTATATACCTTCCGGAATAAATTCTCTAAATGATGGTGAAAATCGCCTCAAAATTCTTTGCGTGGTTTAGAAGAATAACGGGGTCACAGACGGACCCGAAAAGCGACCTTAATTTATAATATGTATAGTATCGATAGATGTAAATAGTTACGATGTATTAAATATATCTATTGTAACAAACCAAAGGAGATAATTCATTTCGGGCTAAAGTATGAAAGTGCAGGCCAAATAAAAAAGTTATATTCCGTTAGACTATGTTACTCTCTCCACTTTTCATTATGGAACCAAATCTGTAGGTACATTCCCTGCGCTTTTATACAAGTTTGAAAAATACTGTTTTCAGTATGTTTTAGTTAAAAGAAAAATAGAAATACAAATATAAAAAATAGCTTACACTGTCCTCCCATGCCTATTAACACTGTAATTTGAAAACATTGTAAAAACACTTATTTTTAAAAGAGTAACCGTGGAGTTTCTTGCCGGCTCTTCTCCATAGGAAACGAGCAATTGGAACCGTGCACCTAGTTTCTGACGTTTCATAAATGCCCGTGTAGGTTTATGTGAAATAAAATATTTAGATTTTTAATAATTGGGTGCATAGTGCATACAGGGATAATTGTCGGTTGGTGCCTCATTCCTTTTAAATTGTCTAAGGGGCCTCTGCAAGTTGGTTCCGGTCCCTCGTACGCCTTCCAAAGAACCGGGACCATAATGTCCCGAGATAGGTAAAGATATAAAAATAATTATAATAAATAATTTATTTGCATCAAGTGCGTAGTACTCGCAACCGGCGTGCGTGTATGACCAAATGTATGAACGTAAACGAGGCAAAAGGAATATGTAAGGATCGTAGCAGGTGGCGTTCTGTAGCTTCTGCCTACCTCCATGGGAAGAAGGCGTGTGTTTATGTATTATGTTGTTTGCATTAACCTTGGTATGCAATGGTGTTAAATACATATAATTATGCCATTAAACATTTATATTATTTTACTGTGAAACTAAGGTTATCCCCCACATAGCTTCAATATTAGAATTATCGTGGCTATTGTGCTATCGCGGATTATTAGTTTGAGTTTTTGAGTTTGATGGGTGATCTTTACATACAGAGACCCCTCCGTGCCTCAGAAAGCACGTTAAGCCGTTGGTTTCGGCTGTCATTACGTGTAGTCAGAAGCCCGAAAGTCTGACAACCAGTCTTACCAAGGGGTATCGAATTACCCAGTAACTGGGTTGTAGAGGTCAGATAGGCAGTCGCTCCATGGAAAATACTGGTATTCAGCTGCATTAGGTTAGACTGGAAGCTGACCCAACATTGTTGAAAGGCTAGGCAGATTGATTTTTACAGTACTAGTATTAACTGATTAAAATACGTATTTGTTTTCACATTTAGCCCAAAGATGTATGGACGGTGAATAATCTCCATCTACTAAATTTTTTGTTTTCTATTACAATAGTACCTTCTGTTAATGAGCATGTTATTTTTGAGTTTAACGAATATGTAAACGGTTTTGATTACTTGAACCTTATGGTCCTTGCTAACAACTAAGAAATCAAAGTGGTCGCTGGTAAAAAAACGTTGTAAACCACTGGTTTAGATGGATTTTTCCATGTTGGATAAAATTATCTTCAAAACCGTAAATTAAGGCGCGGTAAGTAGCAAATTTTACAATAGCGCATAGCGGCAACAAATACGGTTCAAAATAGTGATGTGTTTGACTTTAGTTGAATCTGAAAATTGAACATTTTGCAGTGGAATATTTGTTCGACACAGTTGATCGAATTCCTTTTATTATCCACTAGCTTTTGCCCGCGGCTTCTCTCAAGTTAATTTAGAATTTGATAATCAATTCGGGTTGTTCGGGGAATTATAGCTAAGAGGATGAAAAACCGGTCTATCGACACTCTAGACTCACAAGATGTATTAGGTACTTAAATAAAATAACAAAAACGTCTTAACACACTACCAAAGTTTTATAATAATATTATTCAATCATGATTGGAAAGACACGTAGCGCCATCTATTATCATAAGAATGTTATTGTTGTTTTCCTCGAGAAGAGTACTCTTTTTCGGGATGAAAGGTACTCTATGTCCGTTTCTGTACACCTGACAACGTATATGCAAAATTTCAGGATGATTGGTTCAGTGGTTTAGGCGTGAAAAGGTAACAAACAAACAAACTTACTTTCGCATTTATAATATTTGTTAGGATTAGGAAGTTAGGATACTAATATTCTAAATTCGAAAGTAAATGGCATCCTGGGGCAGGATATAGGCTACTTTATGTCCCGGTAGCTAGTTCCCGTGGGATAATTGTCGACATAAACGCGGGCGAAGCGCGGACAAAAGCTAGGTATTACATAAAATATGGTAGTTAACGCTAAATTTTTTGAGAATTAAGGTACGAGTTCGTAGCCAACTGCATGCAGCAGCAGCAGACGACGTGTCGCTGCGACTCTGCTGGTTTCTATGCATTTCTATGACATACCACTCGTAGCTAACGACACGTCGTTTTGATAGAAATGCATAGAAACCAGTAGTGTCGCGGCGACACATCGTTTGCTGCTGCTGCATGCAGTCGGCTACGAACTCGTACCTTGATGCGACGAAAAAAAATTGTAGAGCTCTGTTTTACGATTGTTTTATCACGATACTCTTTTATTTTTATGAAATATTTTTGATTAAGTATATTCTTTGAACATTTGACAACACACTCAATTTTTTTCTGGTTTGTAATATGTACCAACACGCCTAACTGTGCGACAAAAAACTGAACGTTTTACGGTGTCCTACGTTTGCGCAGCGCCTTAAATAAAAATACCCAATCACCTAAACACACAATAGGCTGATCTCGTTAAACAAAGAAACAAAATTGAACACAATTCACAATTCCCATTTCCCTAAGGACAGCCGAAAATTATTCAAATATTCAACTCATGTTCAAGTCGCATTTGCTTTAGAAACTTATGAACGTTTGAAGAAGTGTTGTAAACAATGCTTGTAAAAATTATTCTGGCACAATTAGTATGCCAGTCTTCTATTTAGAAGAAAATGCGGTCGCCATGTTGGGCTTGAAACCGCTTTTATCCACGGAATTAGTAGGTACTATCTTGCTTTTCTGTAATTTTGTCTTTGATAGCTTTGACTGTCTCATTGGTCTAGTAGGTGTAAGTGCGACTGCTGAGCAGGGCCTTCGGTTCGGTTCCCAGGTAAGGCATATTTTATTTATCTATTCCCAAAACACTTACCGTCAAACGGGGTGAATAGGGATGCAGGGGTGAATCGGGACGAAACTATAAAAGGGATTTTAACATTGAAATAATATAGTTTGTTGCCAACAAGGGCACTTAATCGTTAATTAATCGTGAATAACGATGGTTATCAGTTGTTATGTGTTTATTTTCTCTGGTATAATCTCAAATTATACGAGATATGGCTCAATAACTAGTCAGCAAGGTTTGTAGTGGGCCGTATTTTAAAGTATTAAAGCCAGGGATTGAAAACCGATACGAATTTGGGTTCCGGTTCTCCATTTCGGTTCTTAAAAAGGTTCTTCTTTTCTGTTCTGGTTCCAAATAAAGGTTCCACTATACTGGTTCCGTACCATCCGATTTAAAGTATAGAGGTATGAGGAACAGGGTGTAAAGTTCACTCATACTCTATTGAAAAGGGAGGATCCTCCGACCAGACGGGTGTTCTGTCTGGTGGGCAACTGCCCGACGATTGATGTCGGGATGTTGTATATATGCTAGTTGCGCGGTAAACTCTGCTTGCGCGATGCAGGATTTTGCGTGACGTCAGTATGACGCGTAGCTCGCAAGTGGCGTTGTAGATGCCGCTACAAAAGGTTCTCTAAGAACTACTACATGATTTACCAAAGCAAAAGCTCTTGCCTCTCACAAAAACTCCAACCTCTTCACCCGCCGGCGGCCGCCCGTACCTCGCCGCTATTGTACAAAGCTTCGTCCTGCGCTGAGCGGCATCGTAAGAACTCGTTTGGACTGGCTTTGAAGAAGAATCGGTAAAATAAAGGTTCCTAAAGGTTCCAATTTAGGTTCCTGTTCCGGTTCGGGTTCTAGTAACGGAACCACTAAATACCTGTTCTTTACCGGTATTTTAGGAATCTTATCAATTCCTGCTTAAAACCATTATTCCGTTTCAAGAAAAGGATGCTGCTATGTGCCTTGTATAGCTCCATCCCTTTGCACTTAAACATCTTTACTTGAAGGCTCAGTAAACTCGAAATACTAAAGTTTTCAAGGAAACCTGACTAATCAGGTGAATATTATTCCGAACATGTGCCCGTTTTATTTGTTCAAACCGAAGTTCTGTAACGTGTACCGGAGTCCTTGGAACTTGGGACTTGGAGCGTGGTTTAATTACTTTATAAGGCTTTGTATGGATTTAAATTATTCGCTTCCCGAAGGCGATGTTGTGGCGATGATGAGGAAAAATATGTATAGAATACTAGCTTTTGTCCGCAGTTTCGCCCGCGTGGATGACGGAAATTATGCCACGGGAACGTACTACCGGAATAAAAACTATCCTGTGTCCTAAGTCAGGTCAGAGTACAACAGACAGACAGAATTACTTTTGCATTTGTATAATATTTTTAGTATAAAGTATGATGGTAGAAGATTTGATTAATTTTTTTTTTTTTTTTTTGCGATAGCTTGTTATTTGAGTTCTCGTTGTCTTTCAGATGCCAGAAAAGGCAAGCTTTATCAAATAGAAATATCAGCTATAGGTTTACATCTGCAATACCTACAACTTGTATTAAGGTAGGGTAGGTAAGGGTCTTAATATACAGGGTGGCCGGGCGCGCAAACCTTAACCATGAATTCAACACATGATTCTAGACCCCCTAGCGTAGAAATTTCTCATCGGTTATCAAAAAAAAATCTACCTATTCATAGAAAAGTGCAATACCTACGCGGTCAAAATGAATTGAACAGCAATTTTATGTTAATATCCGCCGAAAAATTTCAACGCAGGAAGGTCCAGAATACGGCGAGCAATGGGCAGCTCGCCGTCCGGTAAAGAACAGGCTCGCGTCGTCGGCGCGTCGTGTTCCACGCGCGCCTCAAAGAGATGTCAGCATCATGGACGGGGTCCGAAAAGGCCGATGCCTGCCGGGGTCGCGGATTGTTCGAAAGAGTTACCGTGGCCCTAGCGCACAGGCAACTGAAGGAACATGGGTGGGTTTTAGTCAGTAAGAGTCTGACACACCCTCCCGCTCCGGGGTCATTTGATGATTTCCCAACCAAAAAGAAAAAGGGAGGTCCAGAATCATGTACTGAATCCATGGTAACAGGTTGTGCGTCGAGGTCCCTACCACCCTTTATAAGATATTTTTAAAGAGCTAAAAATTCAAAAATATTAAGTATACCAATACATAATGTCAATATAAATAAGTGATCATTTTTTTATCACTGAAGTATTTATGTAAACACCGAAAAATAGAAAAGAACATATTATGAGTAAGGTACAAAGGTAACTACAGCTTATAAAAAAAAAATCTCCTTCAGAATACAATTCTTTTTTGTACTTTAGTGTTTCCTATGAAGCCTCGAAAAGCGACCTTATAATCGCAGCATTAAAGCACAAAACTCATAATCTGTACACCGAAATATTCAATGGCCCATCCCTACACAATCATAGGCGCCCTACACACGATTCTCTATAAGGAACACGGACGCACAAAACCGCAGACGTAGGGGGGACTCGCATGTAGCCGCCCTGGCAGACGTTAGTAAATGATACTACACCGTACTGTGAATTAAGTTACAATAGACAGTAGTATCGTGGCTAGGTGGCTAAATGACTAGAAATGGATTGGAGAGCAATGGAATTAATTTGAAATTGGTCTTGGCAATATGCTCTCTCAAGATTTGTCGTGCAACATACGCACAATTAGAGAAACGAATAGCATGCCTGTCTTCTTCAAAGAATTAGGCCGATGTATAATCATAGTACAATCACATTTCACATAGTTAAGTTTAAGTCCCATGTACAAGAAGAGGCAGAAATCCAAACTTAAGGTTGCCACTAAGAAATTCTTAAATGAAAAACTGAATAACACTTTGCCGGACCGACGCGACGACTCGAACCTAATCATTAATGAGAACTGATTTTATTTCTGTAAGTAGGTTTGTACAAACACTTTTACACGTCAATCATATTTTAAAAACTAGATGAGGTCGGCGTTTCCTATCTGACTACTCTGAGAAGAAAGGCCGAAACAAACTCAGAGGTCACAGTCTGTTTTAAAGTCCAGACATAATCTTGGTCAGTGAAGACCATAGCGACCGACTGCAAAATGGAGGAGGTTCTATGTTCGTGCGTATTTATTTCTCTTTATGCGTTTTACGAAATGACGAAGATCATAGACGAAACTCGCGCGGTTGTCCCCTATGAATTTATTAAGTTTTTGTTTGGTACATAATGTTTGAGTTAGCTTCAGTAATCGACTTTGTGTATGTTGATGATTATATGAAACTTCCCTTCACTGTTGTTTACATAGCAAGGACTGATATACAACTTTGAGTGGAGGTGAAAAGTAAAAAAAAACAACCGACTTCCAAAAAAAACTAGTACAAAGTGAAAAATAACTTTAATTTCGGAAGTCGGTGTCTTTGGTTTTGTATTTTCTTTATTTTTGTCCTCAATTGTAAGCCACACTTACACGAAAACCTATTATTTTCCAGAACACAGCGAAGGCACAGTATATTTTGGAGCAATTTCCCATTACAGTCTATAGCCCCCTCATGTGTTTTCGAGAGGCAAACGGCGCGCAATTTTCAAAGTCATTTCACTGTTAGATTGGCGCGTTCCAATGATACGCTATAATCGTTCCGTAGGCCCTTATCATCTCTACATGTGCGATAAAATAAAGGCTCCCGCAAACAGGCGCGACGCGACTCTAGTAGAACAATTTATAATAAAATACCGAATGCCATTAAAAATATGCCATTAATAAAATTATTCAAAAAGGCACTTAATTAGTTGCTTAGTGACAAATGATCACATTAGATGATTTTTTGAATGATGGCTCGGTATAAACAAAATAAAATTACTTATTATTAAAATGCGTCAATATAAACTGTGATTTTTTTTTGTTTTCTTTGTCCTTGTGTTATATGACAAAAACTTACATGATGTTTGGAATTAAAATTCATTATTAATATTGACATTTAATGTATTTTGACATTTTTAATTATATTGACTTAGATATTTTTAAAGTGTTAAATTATATTATGTAATTTTTCAATTTATTTGCTAAATATTTTCAATTATAATAATTATGCATGATTTTCAAATATATTTTTAGAAACTTTAATTTGTAATTTTGAGCTAGATGCACACCATATTTGTACGCCTCCTGGCATAACATAGCGCTCTTTCATCAAATATAAGATCAGTATTTCTTTACCTGTGTTAACAAATAAAAGTGATTTGATTCTATAAAAACTTCATGGAAATTGTTCTACAAGACTCGCGTCGCGCTCTCATGTCGCGCTGTCGCGTTTCGCCTATTTGCGTTAAGGGGCTTACAACAGCTAAAGCGCGGTCACTGTCGGACTGCATAGAAAAGAAAGAGAAGCGTGATGACACAACGCTGGTGATTTATTGCAAAATACGAAGCAATTATCTATTTACAAAAAATCTATTGATTGGATTAAAAAATTAAAACACTATTACGTTAGTATGTTGCTTGTAGAATAATCTGACAAAAAATCAGAATGATTTAATGCATAGTAGTATGGTTTTCAATAGTTAAAAGAAATTTTTAGAGGTATCTTCGTGACTTTTTTCTATCGTATCAAATTAGTTGTATTATGTTTTCAACACACTATCTAATTAGCAAATATCCTGAAGAATAACATATATTTTTCTGATTTTGTTTACTGCAGTGGATCATATACTTTTAGGCATTATAAAACTTACTTTTAGGTCCTGTAGTCCCCTTAAGTAAAATTATAAACGTATTCGGTACGTTGAACAAGCATTTTAATAATTCAATCTATCTGCCTAGCCTATTCCCAACTGTGTTGGGGTCGGCTTCCAGTCTAACCGGGTGCAGCTGAATACCAGTATTTTACATGGAGCGACTGCCTATCTGACCTCCACAACCCAGTTACTGGGTAATACGATACCCTTTGGTAAGACTGTATACATGCAGGCATTTTAATAATTGTTTAGAAATCAGAAACGAATAATAATTATTCGTTTGAAAATATCAATCTCCCTGATTTCTAAATATTGCCCTTTATTTGATTATAATATTGAAAAGTAAGTAACATTTCTATTCTGATTTAAATCTAGCTTGAGATTTAGAAAAATATTTGATTTAATGCTACGATTGATTATTAAGATTATTAAAAAATAATAGGTAAATATTCTTTGAGATATTAAAAAGATATTCTAGCATTTTGAAAAGAAAAAATATTTGGCAAATGGAAAATCTCGAATGTTGTAATAATAATAAAGGCCGAATAACTATTTATGACCATATATATTTTTATCTTTACGAGCGATAGCGCTTCAACAACCGCATTTTATTATATTCGTCTATAGGACACTACTATGTTACGACTGACAGTTTAATAATTATGTATCAGTCAAACAAGATACGACCTGTCAATAATAGAACTAGGATAACCAGGGCCGGCAGTCTCGACATTAGATAGCGACAAAAATCCGTCGCTAAGTTGTATTGTAGTCAAATTCCTTTAATAGATTTTCAACTTTATTTCGAAAGCATAAGGTTGAAAATCTATTAAATCAATTTGACATCGATTAGACTTAATGACAGATTTTTGTCGCTATCTATGTCGAGACTGCAGGCCCAGGGGGTCTACTCTCCAAGCACGATATCCGTAGTTTCGGCTAACGTTACGGGCGATACCTACTCCGTATCACCTATGGGTTTAAGATTAGTTTGGGGCGCGAACTAAGAATGAAAGACACCACGATGTGACAGTTGCACCTACTCCCGATGTGTTTTATCTCTCCAAAAAGTTAATTAATCGGGGGTAGGGTTCACTCCAAAGTTACAAACTACTTTCGGACGAGACCGTATCTTCGTTGACTGATTAAGAGAGTGGGCCCCCTAGACTAGCGATGGGCAAAGTACGGCCCGCGGGCCAGGGCCTGCAGTCTCGACATTAGACAGCGACAAAAATCTGTCGCTAAGTCGTATCTATGTCAAATTCCTTTAATAGATTTTCAACTTTATTTCCGAAGCATAAGGTTGAAAATCTATTAAAGGAATTTGTCATCGATACGACTTAGCGACCGATTTTTGTCGCTATCTATGTCAAGACTGCAGGGGCAGGTCCGGCCCGCCAGCAACGACTCTTTTAAAATATGAGTATTTCATTATTTATGGTGTTCGGAATTAAATTTGATACAATGTTAATACTTAAAAAAGTAGTCGCGCAAAATGTGCATGCAAGCAAGTCTGTTTCGCGTATTAAAGTTTTACCTACAATGGCGAGTAAAAAACAATATTTTTGTTGTGATTCACTCCAGCCGGCCCTCCGTGAAATTTATTTAATTTTTCTGGCCCCTTATAGGAAAAGTTTTCCCACCACTGCCCTAGACCGTCTCACGCTTACTTAAGGCTGATTTTACCAATGAAACTGAACGCAATCAGCACATCTAAACTACGTTCAATTTTATTTTATTATTAATAAATACCAATTACAACGATAGATAACTTTATTTTATTTCCGTCTCCATTGCATGTCTTTTTATTATTATTTTTTTCTTCTTGGCAATTAAATCGGTGTCGACTATTCTTCCAGCGTCACGTTATGACGGCAAAGTAGCGGGCTTTCGTTCTTTGTATTTTGTTGTAGATAGATAACAATCAAAATATGTTACTTTTCCTAATAATAAAGTGTTAATTGTCCACTGTCAGGTGTCGCAGACACCTGCCACTACATAATTCCTCCACAAAAGAGACAATAGACTATTATCTTTAACATCGCATTCATTAGCAGTAACAACGCTCTATATAAAGCAATAGATAATAATTTCACGTGTCAATTAAGGCTCATTGTCCACGACGCTACTCAAAAGTAAGTGTTCCAAACTCAAATCACCAATGAAAGAAAGAAAGAAAGAAAGAAAAATATTTTATTTGGGACACGCAAAGGAAATACAATGAGTAAAAATAAAAAAGGATAATTTAAAACTAACAAAATTAACAATAAAAAAGAAATTAAAAAAACAACAATAAACAAGTAAAAATCCAGTGCGAGGCCAAAAAGGCTCCTATGAGTAGCCGGAATGTGGCAACACCATAAAGTATCTGTCGGTAGCACGTTACTTTTTAATAGCGTCGTGGACGATGGTCCTTACAACAACGTCACAATTGTCAAGTTATGACAGACGCGTGTTCTATGATAATTGACCTTTTCGAATGAGATAGTTTTTGTGAATGCGTGTGTGGCCCGCCTTAACTTTTAATGATAAGAAACTAATTAACCTCCATTGTATGTATTACAGAAAGAAAGAAAGAAAAATAGGTTTATTTGTCACAGAAACACGACGGGCATACAATATAGATAAGTAGCTCTAATAATAAAGAAAAAAAACTATATAGATCTGTAATCACGAGCACAAAACAGAAATAGTCGACTGCTGCACGTCGTAACTGTGACAAGAAGGCTTCCACTCAGCATGATGCTGTGCTATGGGGGACCCACAGCACAGCGCTGATTTTAAGTGGTTACCCTGGTTATACTTTTTCTCAAAACTATTATTTTACTTCCGGGTGTTACTTAATTTTAATGCTTTAAAATTAAGTTGAAATCAAGCTTCCAAACAGATTTAGCCAACTTAGTGAAGTAACTATCTTGTTTTTGGCTAACTTAGCCACATTCCGTATTATCTTTCAGATACCTGACCGCTAAACATTCAGCTAGGTTATCGGCCAGTTTCAATTGTTAAAAATTCTAACATGGTTTGCCTAAAACTCCGGCGTTTACAGCAAAATGACGAAACATAAATCCTGTACGGGTTGTTGTAGTTAAGAGGGCTCTTCCCGGCCCGTCTATCGTCAACGCGAGCATGATTGAAAACCTTATTGTTTCATCCAACGCAATGTTTGAAACAAGAAGCAAGAGTGAGAACGCGATAACATCGAACGAAAATTGGCGCGCAGAGATTTCACAAAACTTGTTGCAGGAAATACGTGTTTTTGAAAAAGCCATACAAATTTTTGAAAAATATGTTTGTCATTTGGAATCTCCATTACATGTGCGAGGTTTCTATGATGATGTTTTCTTTACGTTTACAATTTATGAGTACATTATGAACGGCTAAAGTTCAGGTAAAATTTGTGCAAAAAGCAGATTTTTGGAGGCTTATACTGAATTTGTTTCTCCAAATTTTGAATTTTTGCTTGCATAGAAACCTAAATAAAGTACACCAGACCTAAGAGACCTATTAATTAAAAAAATCAATGAAAGATGTGTTACAATGCCATAATCACGTACGAGCGTTTGTATGAAAAGTATGACGGGTTGGCCGCTCTTAACTCCTTACACTGATTTATTGTGAAGGTTTGTAAGTTCAGTTAGTGTAGAGAAACACGTACCACTACGATGCACTAAGTAGTTAAGTTTATTTAAGTTAAGGCTCCGTGCACGACAAAACCCGATTTTTGTCAATTTCTTATCTAATTGTTAGAAAGCTAGAAATAATTGAAGTCTTTATGATTATAAAAATACAGTTTTATTTTTTTATATTTTTTTTATAAGTATTTTATGGCCTGGTTGCTAAGACCTTTTAGCCAAGTCTTTAGTTTATTTAATTTCCTTCACTCAATTTCTTCGAAAGTGTTTTTAATATATTTATATATTGCTCGATAACAAGTCTTATTTTTTAATAATTCTGTCAAGCGGCGGGAGGCATTATTTAGCACAACACTTTCACTACACAATTCATTTAATTCACTCGCTTTTTGGGCTTGATAATTTAGGTTAGGTCCGAAAAACATGGTCGTCGTTTACCGACGCCATGCTTCAATGCTTGCCGCTATGCAAATGGCCGCCATCGAAATTCCCATGGTGAAAACATTATGGTGTATCAATATAGACTACATTCTTTAATTATGAAGTATTTGTTAGTACATCAAAATTACATATAAAATAGCATAAATAGAAACACACACCGCACTGTACCGACACAGCATATAGAATTTATTACCTAGATTTTTTATTTTTCATTGTATCATGTTTGTTATGGTCTCGGTTTATGTATATTTTTTATTATAAAGTTACACATACAGATATATATATATACATTTATTTATTTATAAGTACATACTATGTTCAGCTAGAATCACACTTAATTCTGTGGAAAATCATACTTACCTGATTTATTACATCACACAGGGGGACGTCATTACGTCATCCGAGAGGTAGTTGCTGAAAATCAGCGCTGTTGACGATAGGTTCGTCCGAAGTCACAGCATTTTGCTGAGCAACGACCTGTTCTTGCACAGATGCGACGCACTGCTTAATTGTTCTTATTATTATTGTTTTTTTTTGTTACAAAAGTAGTAATTTTTCCACACTGCAATCGGCATTTTGTATTTGTTTTGATTGTTTGTTTGTTGTCATTTGCCAGTGTCGCAACACAGAGCAATGTGTATGGTCTTTGGTCTCTGGCATCAAGCAATAGACAAAATTATGAAACTTTTGTAACATGAATACGAGGCTTTTGGCTATTTTGTATGTCTCTAAATTAATGTCGTTCATTTGTTAGGTGCGTTTTGTTTGTGCAGAATAAACTATTTTTCTTTCTTTCTTTCTTCTTTCAGGTTTCCACTTTTCAAGGTACAAACTTGATACAAAGAACAAAGAATATTTAGCTATTTTAGGTACTTATTTTCATATTTCTTGACAATGATTTCCATGATGGTCAATTATTATTTAGTTTTACTTAGGTTTTCGTTTCCTTCATGTTATTCTCGCCATTCAAATACAGTTTTCGTGGCGCTAAACCATTCGGGTCAGTGACAGCATCAGTTAATACGAGTAGTTTCATCACGATAACGCTCTCGAAAATATAGTTTTTTGCCATTGATTTACTTAATGAAGAAATTGTATTATCATAAGATAAAATTTTGATTTTATTTCAAAGATAGCTGAAGACTAATGTGTGATTTTTAAATTTGTTAAAATGGTTTGCTAAGTAATAGGAAAAAATACATTATTGACACGGTTTTTTTTTTTTTAAAAATTGGTTTATTCAACATAATTTTTCTGCTATATTTTGTAAGAAAATTGAAAAAAGTAGTCCAGCCATATGCAAGTAGACCATATAATAATGTTGATGACATTTTTTTATGTTCAAAATCAAAAGTAGTTTCTTGTAAAAAGATGATCAAACATCAGTCTCGCGTAATGTTTCGGAAAACTTGCTGCGAATATTGTGATTTTCCATGATTACTTAACTTATTTGAAAAATCCCTTTCAGCCACATGCAAAACAAAGAAGTCGACTTTTCAAATCACAAATAATTTTGTTTAAATTCTTTTCCCCATTCTCACAAACAATGAACAAAATTGATCAAAATCAGTCGATTTCGAGCACGGCCCCTTAATAGTAAGTGACAGTACTAGAGTGGAAGGGGATTATTTCTCTCAGTTGTTGATAGTTTCACAGCTATAAGTTCAATATATTTTAATTCGTTAATCATGTCATTTTTTATGCTAAATTATGACGCGCATAATCGGCCTTAAGTAGATTACAGAGTAAGCAGAAAAATTTACGGCGATGAGACCGTACAAACCCTACACCTACAATTCCATCCTGCTACAGAAATAGACAATGTTAGACATATTACTAAAACGTTAGCATTGCGCTTGTTACCGCGTCCGGGACATACGCAGCCGGGGGCAGGCATTGGCTATAGTCAAAGGTGGATAATAGAGAGGGAGGGCACAGGGGCACGTATCCCCCCCACTCCTAAACGGATAAAGTGAAATAAAAAATGGGAGATTAATACGATAACGCTTTAGTAACATTCGTTCGTACACGTTTCTTGTGGTTCCTAGGGTTTATTCCGATGTATCGAACTGCTTTCGGACGGGCCCGTGGCTTCGGTGACGGAATTAGAGCGTAAGCCCCCAGGAATGAAGTTCCTTACGCGACACTCGCACGCACACATACTCGTATAAAACAGAAAGAGACAGAGAGAGAAAGAATGTATTAATTTAATACGCGTTTTTAATATAGAGCCATCAGGTATAACTTTTTAGAAGTTCTCATAAAGTTGTCGCCATCTTGGATTTTCATGTTGGCCTCGCTACCGGCTTTGGCTCTCTCGAAAACCACGAAAAAACCAGATCTAGAGAGAAAGTCGCATGGAGGAGGCATAACGCTTTTTCGTTGCGTGAGGATTTCTACAAGTTGACTCCTACCGCAACCCGCGTTAAAGAACTTCGTTCCAAAAATATTTAGCTAATACCTACTATGAATGGTCAAAAGAAAAACTAACCAAACCAATCAGACGTTGGAGCTAGAATTATTAAGCTGAAACCTCAGCTTTAGCCCGCCTAATGCAAATTTTCTTTGATTTTCTGCAAGTTGAAGCTCTGTTTTACATTGTTGTTGATCAAAATGCAATTCGCGACTGTAGGAATGATATATTTACTGGATAATAATCATCAATTTTTATATCAATTGTAACAATTTACCATCACGTCTGCCGAGTTTCGTTAGCTAATTTAGTTTGACCCTGTACATGACACATCGATTATTAGAAAGAGACTATAACACAGCACCCTAATTGCGTAACACACTATCAATCACAATCTGAATAATTCTGAAGCCTATTGCTAATCCATTGCTTCATATGTTCGAAAAATGTGTCTGCTCAACAACGTAAATAACGCAATGAATGTTGTTGAACTGTCAAAATGAAAGCTATTCCTACTGTTAGTGTGTTACGTAATTACTTCGCTGGTATCAGTGACAGAGATGACGCTCTACAAAGTCGAATATTTTTTATTTTATACCTCGATCCTGCTGACGTGACGTACGTGACGTACCTGAAAACAAAAAATAACAAAATTAGTTTTGGTACTTGGATTCTAACGGTAAGTATGCACTTGATTATGTGTCGGTCTTGAGGCTGTAACCAGCCACACACAGATCTAAAGGTGGCCATATCATGGACGGCTGACCACGAATGGCCTTATCATAGTTAATCCTACAAATACAAGTATATTCCATCAGGCGAGATCGAGGCCAAAAACAGGCTCATTAGGCAATAAATAAAAAACAAAAATTTGAGAATCATGACTTCTTGAACGTCAAAATTAAGGCATGCTACACAATAGTTCGGATCGGCATGATTCGGCACAGGAAGTCAATCAATCAACCCAGCCTATCGCAGTTCACTGCTGGACATGGCCTCTCCCAGGCTGCGCCACAACACCCTGTCCTCCGCCTTCCGCAACCAGTCTGTCCCATCCACCTTCTTAAGGTCGTCGGTCCATCTAGCTGGGGGGCGTCCCACACTACGCTTGCCGATAAGCGGTCTCCACTCCAGGACTCATCTGCCCCACCGGCCATCGGTCCTTTTACAAACAACACGGCAACGGCATAGGAAGTGCGGCAAAATATATAATGTTTATTCGATTTTGCCACTCTACTGTGCCGAACCATGCCCACCCGAACAAGTAGGAGGCACGCCTAATATTAGACAGAATAGAATAGAATACTCTTTATTATGTACACCATAAAAAGTTACAGATATAAATGTAGAATTTTTACATAGGATGACGCAATCGGCGGTTTTGTCTTTCTTGACAGCTCTCCGATCCCATCACCGTCTCCTATTAAAGTTTTCAAACGCTGCAAGGACATTAATAGGGTCAGTGTGCCATTCATACCATTCTCAAAGCCCACTAGTGGACTTAAAACTGTTGTTGGACATATCAGTCAAGCCTTTGCCTCTCACTTGAGTCCAACTTGAGCACGTTGACTTATGAAGTGTCGATAAGACGTTAATGCTTTCAAACACGCGATTTGCAGCTTATGGGGTGGGGCGCGAGTGGAAGCGAAGCGGAGAGCGGGTATTACAACAATGGTTGATGTGAATGCCTTGTCGGTCAAGTGGTCGCAAGCGCAACTGCCGAGCGTGGGGTTCCGTGTATGACCCCAGGTGGAGCAAAAGTGTTATTCGTTTTTCTATCAGAAAATTAAAAAAAAGTCTAAAACAAAGTCACTTTTCGTGTCTATGTGATCGCTGAGTTTTATGCGGTTTTCACCACCATTTAGGGAATTAATTCCGGAGGTTTATGTTGTAATACATTAATATTTAACTTAGATAGGTATAGTACAAAAATCGCGATATTTTTACATGTCCCAACATCAGTAGGATACATGGTGGCAGGGACATCGACGCGCTACCTTTTACCAAGGATTCAGCACATGATTCTGAAACCCCCTTTTTTTTCTTTTGGGTGGGAAATCATCAAATGACCTCTCCCGCTCTGGGCGGAGCGGAAGGGCGTGTCAGACTCATACTGACTAAAACCCACCCGAGCTCCTTCAGTTGCCTGTGCGCCAGGGTCACGGTACTCGTAACTCTTTCGAACAATCCGCGACCCCGGCAGGCAGCGGCCTTATCAGACCCCGTCAATGATGCTGACATCTCTTTGAGGCGCGCGTGGAACACGACGCGCCGTCGACCCGGGCCTGGTCCTTACCGGACGGCGAGCTGATTCTAAAAAAAAACAAGACAAGACAACAAAAAAAATACTGTTCCATACAATTTTGACCGCATAGGTTTTATAAAACAGCAGATTTTTTTTTCATAACCGACGAAAAATGTCAACGCTATTATGTGATCCAGAATCATGTGCTGAATTCATGGTTAGAGTTTGCGCGTCGATGTCCCTTCATATTTTAATATAGACAGTGCAAAGCATGAGCGGGTCGCTAGTATACTAAATAATACAATCTATAGTCCTCCAGACCGTATTTCGGCCATGGCGGCCAATCTCAACGGAAACAAGCCTTCGGCGCGGGAGATATTATAGAGCACAAGTGTGTGCGCAGACACAGGTGCACTCTCTCTTCCCTCACTCTCATAGTCCGATGGGACGGCAATCCGACACGACCGGAGAGAGATCAAGCGCAGGACCAACGGCTTAACGTGCTTTCCGAGGCACGGGGGTATCACACCGCCAACTTCCAAACTCCGGGCTGTTATTGAGAAATTCCTAATGGAAAAACCCAATGACAATTCGCCCGACCTGCCCGAATAAAATATACAATGGGTACAACGGAAGAAAAATTTACCACACAACCTGTAATGGGTTTTTCATTAGGTATTTCTTAGTATAAGCCTCAGTCTCGATTTGTGCCCGATAAATATCAAAAGGCCATGTAAAAGGAGATGGGACTTTAACATAACAGTCACTAAAAACCTCTGCCTTACGCCTTCAGGGATTACAGGCGCTATAGTATGTTCAATTAACGGTTTTCTGCGTAATTTCGTACTAATTAATGTCTAAAGAGCATTTTAGAGCAGTGGTGGCCTAGTGGTAGCGGCCCCTACTTACAAGTTGTAGGCCGTGAGTTCGAACCCTGACAGGCACTTTACTTTGTGTATTTAATTTCATCACCACTGCTCTCAAAACGGTGAAGGAAAACATCGTGAGGAAACCGGCATGTCCTAGAACCAAAAAAAAATCGAAGTCAGGTGACATCTACCAACCCGCACTGTGCCCGCGTGGTCGATTACCGCCCACTCCCTCTCACAGAGAGGAGGCTTGTGTCCCAGCAGTGGGAACTTTATAGACTATGTAATGTCTAAAGCTGTTCGCTACCACCAGCACCACACCCTAACACCCCTAATCGCTGCCATTGCGAAAGAATAATTATTTCGTGTAAATCTTACACTACAAACTAAAATTCACCTTACCGACTAACAAATAGAGTACATTTTACAATAACTAGCAACATAATATTGAAAAGTTCCACAGAAATTAGGACAAAATATATGATTGTATGGAATTGATTAAAGTTAAGAGAAATATAATAATTGTGAAGCGTTAAGTTAGTTATTTTAATTAAAATTTATTGTAATTAGGTTTGTTAACGGTACTTTATCAAAATATGATTGTTGGAACTTAGGTATAATGGGCACTATTTATTTGAATGAGCTGAACAGCTTATTAAAAAGATTAATCAATTAGAACCTGTAATTATTTATAAATAAACATAACATAAAATTACAGCTGTAATCCCGAAGGGTTAGGCAGAGGTATACCTATAGCACACCCACATTTCGCCAATTACATTAAGTCCCATGTAGTACTCAGACGCGATCAAGAAGGCGGTTGGAGGCAGGATTTACCGAGCGGTCCACACTGAAGAAGACTTGAACTTGGAGACGCGTCTTATGTGGTCGTGAAGAATGAATGACGAAGAAGAATGGGGGGGAGCCTATTGCCTTCAACCGGGCACAAACCCAGACACCGGGCTGCTACTGAGAAATTCCTGCTGGATAACACTTTGCCCGACTTGGAAATCTAACCCAGGATCTCAAGCTCAGAAGAAGCGCTTGCAACCACTAGACCAACGAGGATGTCAGATATTTATTAATAATTTTCCTACCGTTTAGCCAGCGCAACATGTGACAGAAAGAAAGAAAGAAAGAAAAATAGTTTATTCTGCACATTACAAGTAAATTATATTAAATACACACATACAAACTATATATATTTTTTTTATATTTTGTTGAGTGCCCGTTTACTTGTTGTCAGGCCTACACTGTCCTCCCATTATCAACACTGTAATTTGAAACATTGTTAAAGCCCCTTATTTTTAAAAGAGTAACCGTGGAGTTTCTTGCCGGCTCTTCTCCATAGGAAATAACCAATTGGAACCGTGCACCTAGTTTCTGACGTTTCATAAGTGCCCATGTTGGTTTATGTTTTTTTTGCCGCTTTGATACTTTTCTTATAACTTGTTTAGTGAGTAGCCTATGTTGAAACACCAGGGGCTGATGATCCCTAAATTGATTGGATTCCAGTCATAAGCCTTTAAGAGGGCTCTTCCCGGTTCGCCTATCTTCGACGAGACCTATCTTGGTTTATTTGAAATAAAATATTTTGATTTGATTTGAAGCTAGTCAAAAGCCTCGTATTCAAGCAATAAAAGTTTGACAATTCTGTCCATAGCTTGATGTTGAGGTCATGTCTTTTTCTTCCATACTTTTCTATCATTCGTCATCTCGGTAATCACCCTCTTTCTAGCCATATCATCTTTCACACAGTCCATCCATCGTTTACGGATCATCAACATCATCATCATCATCAGCCTACAGCAGTCCACTGCTGGACATAGGCCTCTCCAATCGCACGCCATTTAGCTCTATTTCCGGCAACTCTCATCCAGCTGCTACCAGCCACCCTGCGAAGATCGTCGCTCCACCTAGCCTGAGGGCGTCCTACCTTACTTTTGCCGATCCGCGGTCTCCACTCAAGAACACGTCTACCCCAACGGTCATCGGTTCTACGGGTAATATGGCCGGCTCACTGTCACTTCAGCTTGCTTATTCGGTGAGCTATGTCAACAACTTTGGTTCTCTGCCGGATCACCTCATTCCGGATTCTATCCCTCAGAGAGACTCCAAGCATAGCTCGTTCCATAGCGTTTACGGATACGGCACCCTAATTACGTAACACACTATCAATCAGAATCTGAATGGTTTTGAAGCCTATTGCTAATGCATTGCTTCTTATGTTCGAAATATTTGTCTGCTCAAAAACGTAAATAACGCAATGAATGTTGTTGAACAGTCAAAATGAAAGCCATTCCTACTGTTAGTGGATTACGTAAGTACCCCGCTGGTCTATAATTGTTGGTGTCTTTGCTGTCCCCAGATTTAAAAACCAACCGACTTCCAAAAACAATACTACAAAGTGAAAAATAACTTTAATTTCGGAAGTCGGTGTCTTTGGTTCTGTATTTTGGTTTTTGCCACCGACTTCCGAAATTAAAGTTATTTTTCACTTGTTTTGTGTTTTTTTTTGGAAGTTGGTTGTTTTTTTGTAAAAACGTTTTTATTTTTCACTTTTTCTTCGTGGTACCTACCCCACACAAATTCGTATACCACTAGTTGATATATAAATAACAGTGACATGAAGTTATTAAAACATCATCAATATAAGTAGAAAAAAATACGCATTATTAAGAATAACTAAAAATTACTGGTCAGGTCTTGATCAAATTTATATGAGAAGCACCAGTTTTCAAATAAAAAAAAGAATCATCAAAATCGGTTCACCTAGAAAAAAGTCCTGGCGTAACACAAATAAAAATACAGGCGAATAGAGTACTTCCTCCTTTTTTGAAGCCGGTTAAAAAGTTGTACAACCTTACTGTATTTCATTAAATGCTGGAAGACTCCTTAATCTACACACACATTAAATATTAAAGCTAAGTATGATGCTACAGTCTCGAATAACGATGTACAAACTTTGATAGAAATTCCCCATAGATCTTCGGCCAATTTGATTCTTATTTGTCGAAAAGCTTTTAAACTATCATAGGGTTTATGTTTAAATTGAAATTCAACCAGGCAGCCTGGAACATTCGCTCTTAATAAATCACTTGAGACATTGGGTAAGGAATTTACAGCTTTCGTCATTTTAGATGGTATATTAGTAAAGAAATTTACAAATTCTTGAGCTAAATTCTTTGGTCTTCCTCTATCTAATAACTATCCACACTAATACTCCAAACGTTCCTCATATTGCTTCAATCCATTAATACTAGTTAGGGTTCCCTACCCAAAGGGTAAAAACCAGATCCTATACTAAGACTTCGCTGTCTGTCCGTCCGTCTGTCTGTCACCAGGCTGTATCTCAAGAACCGCGATAGCTAGACAGTTGAAATTTTCACAAATTATGTATTTCTGTTGCCGCTATAACAACAAATACTAAAAACAAAATAAAATAAATATTTAAAGGGGGCTCCATTACAACAGACATGATTTTTTTGCCGTTTTTATAGGTAATGGTACGGAACCCTTCGTGCGCGAGTCCGACTCGCACTTGGCCAGTTTTTTTTTTTTAAATTAATATCTAGATAATCTTGAACAAATATTGACTACAAAGTGTATAGACCACACGTAATTCTCTTAACAGATGTCGTGAAAACAAAACTTCACCTTAATCCAATAAGCAAAAGATCTAATTTCACATAACAACAGTCCCTAAGCATTTACACAGAATACACATTATTAATATCTCCTACACAATACATTCGCTAATCTAAAATCAAACTTAATTTCATAACGTAGCGTTCATTTCCGCACGTAGTAATTTTTTAAGCAATTAGACTAATAAGTATCTGTTAGTTCGTTAAAACTGTAAGGAATATTCTGCTAATAGAATTTGAATCTTATCCTGAGGGCGATAGAGTTTTAATTGATGTGATGAGCGTGTATAGGGTGTTACATTTAAAATTGCTAGGGATGTTATTAGAGTACCAATACGCGTATCCGCAATGCTTGGCGGATAATAAACTGTAATTTTATTACAATTATATTTAGGTGTCACACATAATTAGATAATATTAATGTTCTCGCTGTTGACAAGAGGTCAACCAAAATTGGTTAAAAATAAAACAATGTTTTTAAAATAGATTTGCTCTTTTTTGTGACTAGCCTTTATGTATGGAGGACTCACATCAAAAATAGATTTTTAAAAATAAAATAAATACTGTTACATGAAAGTGTGGTTTAAGCTTCTGAGTTATTTTTAAAAAGGGTGAGGTTTTCAATTCTACTTTATTTTTAAACCAACCAACTGGCTTAAAATACTTCAACATTTTAAATAATCTAACGTCCTCTCTCTGTTCTGCATATATTGTTGTACACTTAACCTCACGTCCATGGTCACAATTTGAGTTCAACGGCACCTTTATTTCTTAAATCAGTAGTGCGGTTTTCGGAGTTAAAGTGTTACTATTGACGTTCGGTTGACTGTACTAACCTTTTAACTTAATTATCTTGATATTAAACCAACATGAAACACAACACAACCGGTAATATCCGCTCGTAACCACAAAGTATCCGCATATCCGAAACGGCAGCACATCAGTACGCGCTAAGCTGCACGCAACTACTCGAGACATCAAAGTGAGTTCGTAACACGAGTGGCAACACTACACATTATGTTACCAGGATTTTGAGTTTAACCATTTAGTTAAGGTAGAGGAAACGTTAAATATTACTTAAGAGCGGCCAACCCGTCATACTTTTCATACAAACGCTCGTACGTGATTATGGCGTAGTAACACATCTTTCATTGAATTTTTTGAACTAATAAGTATCTTGTGTACTTTGTCTAGGTTTCTATGCAAGCAAAACAGAGAGAGGACGTTAGATTATTTAAAATGTTGAAGTATTTTAAGCCAGTTGGTTGGTTTAAAAATAAAGTAGAATTGAAAACCTCACCCTTTTTAAAAATAACTCAGAAGCTTAAACCACACTTTCATGTAACAGTATTTATTTTATTTTTAAAAATCTATTTTTGATGTGAGTCCTCCATACATAAAGGCTAGTCACAAAAAAGAGCAAATCTATTTTAAAAACATTGTTTTATTTTTAACCAATTTTGGTTGACCTCTTGTCAACAGCGAGAACATTAATATTATCTAATTATGTGTGACACCTAAATATAATTGTAATAAAATTACAGTTTATTATCCGCCAAGCATTGCGGATACGCGTATTGGTACTCTAATAACATCCCTAGCAATTTTAAATGTAACACCCTATACACGCTCATCACATCAATTAAAACTCTATCGCCCTCAGGATAAGATTCAAATTCTATTAGCAGAATATTCCTTACAGTTTTAACGAACTAACAGATACTTATTAGTCTAATTGCTTAAAAAATTACTACGTGCGGAAATGAACGCTACGTTATGAAATTAAGTTTGATTTTAGATTAGCGAATGTATTGTGTAGGAGATATTAATAATGTGTATTCTGTGTAAATGCTTAGGGACTGTTGTTATGTGAAATTAGATCTTTTGCTTATTGGATTAAGGTGAAGTTTTGTTTTCACGACATCTGTTAAGAGAATTACGTGTGGTCTATACACTTTGTAGTCAATATTTGTTCAAGATTATCTAGATATTAATTTAAAAAAAAAAAACTGGCCAAGTGCGAGTCGGACTCGCGCACGAAGGGTTCCGTACCATTACCTATAAAAACGGCAAAAAAATCATGTCTGTTGTATGGGAGCCCCCTTTAAATATTTATTTTATTTTGTTTTTAGTATTTGTTGTTATAGCGGCAACAGAAATACATAATTTGTAAAAATTTCAACTGTCTAGCTATCGCGGTTCTTGAGATACAGCCTGGTGACAGACAGACGGACGGACAGACAGCGAAGTCTTAGTATAGGATCTGGTTTTTACCCTTTGGGTAGGGAACCCTAACTAGTATTAATGGATTGAAGCAATATGAGGAACGTTTGGAGTATTAGTGTGGATAGTTATTAGATAGAGGAAGACCAAAGAATTTAGCTCAAGAATTTGTAAATTTCTTTACTAATATACCATCTAAAATGACGAAAGCTGTAAATTCCTTACCCAATGTCTCAAGTGATTTATTAAGAGCGAATGTTCCAGGCTGCCTGGTTGAATTTCAATTTAAACATAAACCCTATGATAGTTTAAAAGCTTTTCGACAAATAAGAATCAAATTGGCCGAAGATCTATGGGGAATTTCTATCAAAGTTTGTACATCGTTATTCGAGACTGTAGCATCATACTTAGCTTTAATATTTAATGTGTGTGTAGATTAAGGAGTCTTCCAGCATTTAATGAAATACAGTAAGGTTGTACAACTTTTTAACCGGCTTCAAAAAAGGAGGAAGTACTCTATTCGCCTGTATTTTTATTTGTGTTACGCCAGGACTTTTTTCTAGGTGAACCGATTTTGATGATTCTTTTTTTTATTTGAAAACTGGTGCTTCTCATATAAATTTGATCAAGACCTGACCAGTAATTTTTAGTTATTCTTAATAATGCGTATTTTTTTCTACTTATATTGATGATGTTTTAATAACTTCATGTCACTGTTATTTATATATCAACTAGTGGTATACGAATTTGTGTGGGGTAGGTACCACGAAGAAAAAGTGAAAAATAAAAACGTTTTTACAAAAAAACAACCAACTTCCAAAAAAAAACACAAAACAAGTGAAAAATAACTTTAATTTCGGAAGTCGGTGGCAAAAACCAAAATACAGAACCAAAGACACCGACTTCCGAAATTAAAGTTATTTTTCACTTTGTAGTATTGTTTTTGGAAGTCGGTTGGTTTTTAAATCTGGGGACAGCAAAGACACCAACAATTATAGACCAGCGGGGTACTTACGTAATCCACTAACAGTAGGAATGGCTTTCATTTTGACTGTTCAACAACATTCATTGCGTTATTTACGTTTTTGAGCAGACAAATATTTCGAACATAAGAAGCAATGCATTAGCAATAGGCTTCAAAACCATTCAGATTCTGATTGATAGTGTGTTACGTAATTAGGGTGCCGTATCCGTAAACGCTATGGAACGAGCTATGCTTGGAGTCTCTCTGAGGGATAGAATCCGGAATGAGGTGATCCGGCAGAGAACCAAAGTTGTTGACATAGCTCACCGAATAAGCAAGCTGAAGTGACAGTGAGCCGGCCATATTACCCGTAGAACCGATGACCGTTGGGGTAGACGTGTTCTTGAGTGGAGACCGCGGATCGGCAAAAGTAAGGTAGGACGCCCTCAGGCTAGGCTATATTTGTATATGAAACTTTACGGGGTCTACCCCTTCTATCCGTTGATGTACCCAACTTTGTTCGTAATTGGCATGGTTGGGTACAACAAACTGGAGACAAGAAGGGACCTGGCTTTTACCACGTATATTTTTAAGCTGTTGCGCGGTAAAATGTTTAATGCTGGTGTTTTGAAGGAGATATGTCTGAATGTGCCTGATAAGTATGCATTGCGACGCCGACGGCCACGGTTGTTAGCAGTGCCACGCGCGCGAACCAACCTGCTCAGTAAAGCGCCCCTGACGCGAGCCTTGCATACACTGAATGACACTGCTGATAGGATAGATTTATTTAATTGCTCCTTGAATGAATTCACAAAGGTAACATTGTTTGTATTATGTTATGCTAATATATAACTAGTAGCTTTAATTGTAATTAAGAATGTAACTAAAGACCACGCTACCGCATTAGGATTATTGCCTGTAATGATAGTTGTGTTTGTGATAAATAAATAAATAAATAAATAAATAAATAAATAAATAAATAAATTATTGTTAATGTATTGGCCCTTTAAGTTTAATATAAGTTGTAGGTAATATTTTGATCAAAGCGTCGTCATCGCGTCGGGGGACGGCTAATTGTAATGTATACTAAAACCTTCCTGAAAGTACGTAGATTAAGCTAGTTAAAGAATTATCAAAACTGATTTATAAGTTTATGAAAAAATCACCAACTGACTGACTGATTTTTTCTTATCCTTATATGATTTATTTACCCTTTAATTTGAAAATAATAGTAATTTATGTTAGTTTAATTGGGGGATTTATGGGGTATTTATTTAACATTGGGGGTCGAATAAAGTACCTCCTTTTTTGAAGTCCGTTAAAAAATCAAGTTAAATTTTCATTAAACGAACAGAAATAAACTAAATTAAACTTTTGTCAATTTCATTGGCAAAAAAAAACACGCACTTTATCCGAGCGAAAGTGGACAAGGACATCAGAAGAATCTAGTCGATCTTGTCAAGAATATTGCTTTTATCCAAATATAGTGTATGTGAAAATAGACTGTACCTTACCTACCTTCACACAATATAAATTAATAAATTATATTCAATATGATTTTTGAGATATCGTCTCTCAAATTGAGAGCACAGGGAGGGCCATTTTTTTGCATGCAAGTGTAGAAAGATAGGACTGGCTCATTATATTAATAACTCAAAGTCTCTCAGACCGCCTCGCAAAAAGCTGTTAACTAAAACCCTCCACGCAAGCTCTTCGTGTGCCATCATACCCTGGTACTTACATAATTAATTAGGGGATTATCTTTAAGCTGAGTGCACCTAATCTAATATGTCGTGTCATGTGGTGTTATAGTACCTACTATAGTATGTATAGAGTTATGATGGCAACAAGGTGGATTTTATGTCTTTCATGTGTATTTTGCAACCCTAACCCGCACTGGGCCCGCGTGGTAGATTACGGCCCACTTCCACTCGAGGACAGGAGGCATTGTGTGACCAGCAGTGGGAACATGATAGGCTGATAATGCTATTTATTTATTTAGGTTAGCCAACAACTGTTTACACAATACATTTATAATCATTTCCATAATAGTACCTATGTAGTGTGTGTGTAGTGTTTTCTATATCTATATTTGGAATGAAAATCTTTCAGTTTTTTGGCATGAGAAGTTGGCTGTTGGCTGAGTCCTATTTATAGGACGAATTTCAACAAGATAGCTTGGGTAGTTCATTCATGCAAAAATTCAAATCTGACGGAGAGAATGGGACCCAATTTTGCGGATGTTGTTGAATCTTATGTACTTCTAGTTAAACTCAACTCAAAGAATTTATTTCAATTTAAACCATTTACAGGCACTTTTGTATATTCAAGGAGTCGGTCAGTCAGAATGATGAAGCTTGTTGCTAATTCCAAAGCGTAATAGGTCCATGGAGAAGAACGGGCAAAAAAATCCGTGGACACTGGATTTTCACACCAAAGCCTACATAGATGTTGAGGTAGCCTGAAGACCAGCCAATTCCCGGCCACCGCAGGCGCGCGCTTGTTGATGGCGAGCAATGGGTAGGTAGCTCGCCGTCCAGTAAGGACCAGGCCCGCGGCGACGGCGCGTCGTGTTCCACGCGCGCCTTAAAGAGATGTCAGCACCATTGACGGGGTCCGATAGGACCGATGCCTGCCGGAGTCGAAGATTGTTCGAAAGAGTTACCGTGGCCCTGGCGCACAGGCAACTGAAGGCACACGGATGGGTTTTAGTCAGTAAGACTCTGACACGCCCTCCCGCTCCGCCCAGAGCGGGAGAAGGTATTAGATGATTTCCCAAACAAAAAAGAAACAAATACAAGGTAGCCGGAAGACACTGACAAAGCAGTTGTTGCACCTGCATGACCTTTCCTGTTCTCATTAATTCTCGTAGTCACCTATTAGTGCTTCTAGTTTCTTCTGTCCTTTTCAAGGTACAAACAAACACGTATGGCACGAGCTTAGTCTATAAATAGCCTTATTCCTAGCATCAGATCGCGAGTCGTGAAGTGTATGCCGACCGGTCGGCACAAGGCGCCATGCTACCGGATACGTGCCGTCGGCGTATCGAATGCACAATTGTGTCAATGCAATTATTATCGATGTTGATGCGTTCGGCGTATCGTCATAATATTTCCTTTAACGGCTGTAGTCCTGCTCCGATCCTGCAAAGCCGTAAGATTGAACCAATCGGCTGATTTGCTGCCATCCATTGTAGATTTCCATTATCTATTCCGAAAGTCGTCATCTAGAAAGAGTTATACGAGAACAATTTGACGGTATTGTTTTGTTTGTATGTAATCCGTCTAGGATATTCCAAAACCATATGCTTATATACATACGAGTACATATACTAGTGGGTCTGTGAGCTGTAGACCTCGCGAGTCTGTCTTTTCATAGCTTAAAACCAAATAAATGTTAACCGCGCACCTTAAAACAAAATCCTTAAATAAAAAGCGCGCGCAAAGAGCGCGAAATGGCAGAAATATGTTATTTTTACGTTTTCAACACCCATATCTCCGTCAACTTGAAAAATTTCGAAAACGAATCGATAAAAAAATATCCATATAATTATCGAACCTGCTCACAAAATTTCACGAGAATCGGTTGAGAATTGCGACCTGTAGAAAACAGCCGGACATCCGGACATACCAAAGCATTTTTGCCCAGGCTGAAACGGAGACGCGTCGCGCTCTCTCGGTCAATAAATTCACGCCTTCTTCCTATGGGGGAAATCAAAAACTACAGAACGCCACCTGCTACGATCCTTACATACCTATTCCTTTTGCTTCATTTACGTTCATACATCTGGTCATACACGTACGTTGATTGCGAGTGCTACGCACCTGATGTTTCTGGAGAATATGAAGATCAAGGGCAAGGTAGGTGACTATATGTCCTTCTATGACGTCTCCTCCCGGCGTTTCCACTCACATCTGCCTTATAAATACCTTTTGTTAGTCGCCTTTCATTAAATTCATCCTCTCAACATGACCAAACCATCTAGGCTTACTCTTTACTCTTATAGCAAGCCAATATTGGACAAAAAGCGAAGTGCACAAAGTGATTTTATACCAAATGCAGTGAAATTTTTAACGGCCACCTCGACATGCCCTGCACACATAAACGGCCCTGCAAATGAATAGGTAAGCCCTAAAAAAATATTTTGAAATACAAATTCAAATTCTTTATTGCATTCATGGGTACATTTAGTTGTTACAATATAAGTTCCAACATGAAACCCGGTTAGGGCACGGCAACATAATAATAATAGGCTTGCCTTTATTGACCGCCTGAAGTTAACAATGATGAAGAACAGAGCTCCCACCTCTTTCTTGCCTTTTTTCGGACGGCTTGAGTGGAGATTCGCAAGGGCTAAAGTGCTCGGGGGAAGGAAGCATTCCAATAAGATACTGGTAGGGATCTTGACCGTACTTCCGGGATTGTCCTGATAGCCGTGGGATACCTCTCCACTACTCAAAAGCACCTCAGGACATGTTGCCCCCTTGTCGCTACGACACTATGTGCTAGCGACCGTTCTCGGGGGCCCATTATTGAGTGTGCAAGTCACCCCCTGCCATTTTATCTGTGTATTTTATATAAAACATTGGTCAGGCAGGGGCCATAGTCTTTACACAGTCCTAGATAACCAGTCCACTTAACCTACCAAAATCTATAGTCCGTTATCTTTGTTTCCATATCCTGCAATAGTCTGACAACAACCGGGGGTAGTCCTAGAGTGCATTTGCACAGTGAATCGTCGGTTGGTGCCTCATTCCATTTAAAATTGTCTAAGGGGCCTCTGCGAGTTGGCTTCGGCCCCTCGTACGCCTTCCAAAGGTCTTGGAACCCCATGGTCCCAAGATATGTGAAAAATTAATTTTGACATAATAATAATAATAGGCCATTTTTTGGGCCCTACATGAACCTGATGTAGATCAACTAGCGTCCGTAGCCTGGCTGTGTTTCGGTGACCACTTTGGACATTTTTCGTGTTTAAGTTATGGATATCTTTTGTTTTAGGAAAAATGTTGCTATTTTTAAATACAAATATACAAATGACATGTATTTACATAGAAGGTAAAGTTAGGAGTTTGAATTGTGAAAACATGTCACGAAATATCAGCACAACATCGAATAAAAGTAATAGTTTCGCAACGCATCAGTCGCTGGCGCATGACGGAAGTGACGCGATGGACCAGAACATGCGACATGCGATACTTATGTGAATTGTGTCTCTTCCTGGAGTTAGTAACATATGTATGTGCAATCTGCTGTACTTACTTTTACGACAGATGCATCTCAGGGCCGGTAGTCTCGATATTAGATAGGGACAAAAATCTGTTGTTAAGTCGTATCGATGTCAAATTCCTTTAATAGATTTTCAACCTTATGCTTTGGATATAAAGTTGAAAATCTATTAAAAAAATTTGACATCGATACGACTTAGCGACAGATTTTTGTCGCTATCTATGTCGAGACTGCCGGCCCTGGTCTGGATCATGCCGCGATCTAAAAGATAAACTAATCGATAAAGTTACCTATGGAGTTTCTTGCCCATTCTGCTCCATACGAAACTAGCTTTTGGAAGGGGCAACTGAATCAATTCTATTTTCTTGTTGCCTTTGAAGTGCCTAATTGAAATAAATTTGGAAAATCCAAAAGTGAACGCCTCAAATCTCATTCAATTCTATAAAAAAATAACAAAAAACGAACGAAATGTCCAGTCGTATTTTTATATTACTAATTACAATTAAACTACATTGAATTAGACCGTGATTTTCGAAAGGACTTCGTTTTCGATAATACTGAAGCGTTTAAAAAAAATGGACTCGATTAGTTAAGTTTTTCGGGAGTGACCACGCCAGGATCCATACATACACACACACGGTCGTCCACAGAATAAATAGCAAAATGTCTTTTGAAAATAACATGACTGTTATTTCTTGTACTCACGCGCTTCGCTTATGAGGCGTGTAAAATGATTTGACATTGACTTTGACTTTTAATTGCGTAGCAGGACTGACCAGGAAGCCACCTTTAAAAGCATTATCAGGAGACTGCAAAGTACCACCCTTCTCGGCTTTTGCCAACTACGGTTCAGAAGTACATGAATTTCGTGATTTTACATTGACATAAAACGACTGTCGTCTGACCTTCACAACTTTCACGCTTCCCAAATGAAATGCCAACGTTTTACCAGAAAAAGTTCAGGAACACTGAAAATTGTTTAATTGGCGTGACCACGGGGACGTAACAAGTCAAGCAAAAGTAACGGTCCTTATAAAAAATACAAGCAGAACCCGATGCCATACTACTGTCAATTAGGAGTTTTTACTCTAGTATCTATTTAAAGGAGAGCTCCAACATCTTACAACGTTAGGAATTTGCTTGCAAAAACTTGACGACACACGAGGGTGACTATTTTGTTCTCGTCACACATCGAAAAAAATTAAAACTGTGCATTCTGGTAAGCTTAATTGGAATAGTTGGATGTTTATTTATTTTCCACTTACTGTTGCCCGCGACTTCGTCTGCGTATATTTTGTATTTCATAATTTTTAACCGACATCAAAACAAAGAGGAGGTTCTCTTTTCAACTGTATTTTTGTTTAATGTGTGTTATCTCAGAACTTTTCCTAGGTGAACCGATTGTGATGATTCTATTTGAAAGGTATTTATTTGGAAGGTGGTGCTTTTCATGTGGTCCCATACAAATTTGATTAAGATCTGACCAGTAGTTCTTGAGTTATCCTTAATAATGCGTATTTTTTACACTTAGTACCTACATTTTGTAATTTTTTTAATAACTAATGTCACTGTTATTTACATATCAAGTAGTGGTATACGAATTTGTGTGGGGTAGGTACCACAACTAAAAAGTGAAAAATAAAAACAATTTTACAAAAAAAAACAGCAGATTTCCAAAAAAAAACACAACAAAGTGAAAAATAACTTTAATTTCGGAAGTCGGTGGCAAAAACCAAAGACACCGACTTCCGAAATTAAATTTATTTTTCACTTTGTAGTGCTTTTTTTTGGAAGTCGGTTGTTTTTTGTTGTAAAAAAGTTTTTCCACTTACTGTTGCCCGCGACATAGTCTGCGTATATCATTTTTTATACAAATATCCAGGATGAAAAGTAGCCTATGTCCGTATCCTAGTCTCAGGCTACCGATCTGTCATGCATAACGACCGTTTCAGTTGTTGAGGTGACAGACAGAGTTACTTTAGCATTTATAACATTAGTATCGAAAACATTAGCTTAATTTATTGTTGTCATGTACCATTATATTCTTCCGTTTATCTGTATTCTGTATGTCCGTGTGTCTGCATGCACCTGGGCAGCTTGCTCAAATTATATGCTCGAAGATTTACTGCTCAAATTGATACCTTGTCATAGAGCAATCTATTCCCTTCTCTAAATCTCTAATTGCTGGCTAAAATTCTGGCTTTGTTGCTAGGGAAAATTATCTGAAATTGACAACACGCAGTACCAAGTCTGTTGACCAACGCTCGATCCTTCTTTGTTTGTTCATGTTCGTGAACGAGCGCCGTCAGTAGGGACTGGTCATCTCTTAGCTGCCACGGCTTATTTCAATTTAATTTAATATTTGAATTGCTTTTTTCTTTTTATTACGGACGCTTTTAACGTTCTCACATGCATAATTTCAGCATGAATGATGTAACCAATTTTTTTTTTTAATCATATTATGATTTAAAAGAGTGTCCGTGGAGTTTCTTGCCCGTTCTTCTCCATAGGTACCTACTACGCTGTGGAATGGGCAACTAGCTTCATCTTTCTGACTGACCGACCCCTTGACAATTCAAAAGTGCCTGTAATTGGTTTATTTGAAATAAATGCTTTGAGTTTGGATTTGAGAAGAGTCTTTTTCATTGCGGTATGATGTAAATTTTTAGGTACTACACTTGGTTAACGTAAGTGATGTGGTAAGTATATCTTGTTTAAAGAAGTAGGTATGTTATTATTAACTAATTTACATTCACTAAAATACAACATTTAAAAAAATACTCAATACTCAATCATTTATTGCATTCCACAATGTGCTTAGGTGGTAAGTAAACTTAGTTGTACCAAACGTTGACCTTGTGTTAATTGTATTTCATATTTTTTTAAGGATTAATTTTATACCTTTTCGGTGCCTTACAGGATCCGTTATTGTACCTTATCTTTAAGCCATTGTAACACCTTTAAACATTATGGAATGGAAATAAAGATATGAATATGAATATCTACACATCATAGTCCTTTTTTTAGGACCTTAGTTAGTTCTAACTTGTAGACTGTAGATTTGTAGACCATTTTATATTTTATTAAGTACGCGGTACTTCTTGACAGGCCTACACTGTCGTCCCATACCTATTAACACTGTAATTTGAAACATTGTAAATGCCAATTATTTTTAAAAGAATAACCGTGGAGTTTCTTCCCGGCTCTTCTCCACAGAAAACGACCAATTGGAATCGTGCACCTAGCTTCTGACATTTCATAAGTGTCCATGTAGGTTTATATAAAATAAAAGATTTTTATTGATTGATTGATTTTGATGTTGACTTATTAAATAGCATATCGACGGTGAACTATCAATATCTAATAACTAACATTTTATCGATTTTCACTTTATTGCATATTTTAGGTAAAATATGGACATAATATAATATACTAACTACTACTACTGATATTAATGACTTTGGTTTTGTTTTTTGGTTTTGTTTTTTTTGGTTTTGGTTTTTTGGTTTTGTTTTTTTTTTTGGTTTTGGTTATGGTTTTGGGTTTGGTTTTGCATCCTTCATGACACGTGCTCGCGCCAGCACCAACAGTATTCTCAGTGCATTCGCAGATCGGTGGGATTCCCCGATGTTGCAGAGATGGATGCAGCTCCACGCTGA
The DNA here is from genome assembly GCA_917490735.1 of Dryobotodes eremita. Taxonomy (NCBI): domain Eukaryota; kingdom Metazoa; phylum Arthropoda; class Insecta; order Lepidoptera; family Noctuidae; genus Dryobotodes; species Dryobotodes eremita. Next base: position 12,865,945 of record OU823270.1, read on the forward strand.
ATTTTAATTGTAGTATGTTGATCTGTGTCTGTAACCTACTAACTCTAGAAGTTAAGTAAAATTGTTACTAACCCTATGGACTCCTGTCTGAAATAAAAGTTTTCTATTCAATTCTAATATATCCCTAACCTGAGATATTTAATTGAAATCAATATCACCATCACAAGCGTTTCCTACTATTTTTTAAATGTAAACGGTAATTTTTTGATTCACATGTTAAAAACTATAGAAATGGCTTTGTAGTTTATTTATTTAAAACACATACAACTATCATCACAGGCTAACCTAATACAATAGTGTAGTTATAATGAACAACTTAGAGTAATTGTACAAAATGCGGCCCGTGGAATTCACTCAGAGTACAATTGAAGCAGTCAATCTGTTGTGACACCATATTGAGTGTACGCAGGGCGCGCGTCAGCGGCGCGTGATATTCCGTCGATATGCGCATCCACTATTTATTTCTTAATCCCCTTCCTTCTTGCCCAACTTAACAACATTGTATTCGCCAGGTACCAGCAAATGCAAACCATAAATAGCAGAGCATTTTAAAATCTCATTACTCACATCCCAATGGTGTTTCATGAATCATGATATATTGGAGCTGAGCTTTCATGGTGATCCCGCGTCAATCACAGATGTAACACAACATTTAGATTTGTATGTATACGGACATGGAACACGTGGTCATCCATCATTGTAACGTGGGGTATGGTGCAAGAGACAGCGAAAAACATGAGTTGATACATTGAACGATAAAGGAAAATATTATGAGGAAGCCGGCCTGTCCTAGAACTAAGAATTCGAAGATGTCATTGACGTCCGACAACCTGCACTGGGCCTGCGTGGTAAATTATGGCCCACTCCTACTCAGCAGTGGGAACAATGTGGGTTGGTAAAGCTATGAAAATAATGAACTTCCATTTGTTCATTTTGCGATATCTATTCCTTATCCTGTCAATTTCCTTGCAGCATCTAAATGTGCTTTGACAAATACAGGCAATGAGCTTCTACATAATAATTGGAACCCAAAGGCTTGCCTAGTTTGGGCACTAAGACAAGACGGTATTTGAGGATATACTTTTTTATCTCAGCGACTTCGATCCTGTCACCAGGCTCGCATTCATTAATAAGAATGGAATACAAGGATGTTTATTTCCCTGGTTTATATGTTACATTATGTCCACAGGTCGGTGGTCTATTCGACCTTTGGATATGTCAGCTACTTACAGAGACATGGTAACTCATTCGAACAATCTGCGACCCCGGCAGGCATCGGCCATATCGGACCCGTCAATGTTGCTGACATCTCTGAGGCGCGCGTGGGACACGACGCGCCGTCGACCTGGGCCTGGTTCGTACAGGACGGCGAGCTGACCATTGCTCGCCGTCCGCACCCCCCCCCCCCCCCGCTACGGTGGCCAGGAGTCGGCTATCGTCTCCCGAACGCCCAGGGTGTCTCCTCCCGCGGCGGCTAGGGCATGAGGGCGCAACGGTTGCCTCTTCCTCACGCGCTCCGCATCCTCCTTCGCGAGCATTACTGCTTCGCAGAAGGAGGTGACGGCTTCCGATTCCCTCTCGCTCCGTACCATGGCCTGGACTAGGGCCGGACGTGAGAGATCGCCGCCGCTGATCGCCACCACGAGGACACGGCGGTGCTCTGCCAAGCCGGGCAGACCTCCACCGTATGCTCCACCGTGTCCTCCGGTCGATCCACACAAACTTACAGTCTACCTGTGTTTGTTTGAAAGAGATCTATGTATATAAGTGTCGTGTAGTGTGTGCTGTGAGCTTGTTAGAGTGTACAGAATAAATATATATAAATTTATAATGTTGTTCCATATTGCGCTATCCTATTTACAGCTAATTACAATTTATGGGGACGTGGAGCGGTCGTTCGCTTTCTGAGCAGCCGACTCCTGTCTTTTTTGGTACATAGTCGATTCCACCTAATTTAGTATTAGTTTGGAAGTGGTTGTGCTATTCGTATCCGAGGTAGGCATCACCAGGGGTCTCTAGATCCTCAATGAGCATTTCGCGGAGTCAGCGCAGCAAGTCCTAGTTTAAGTCTTGTGCACGGAGGTGCCATGGATCCCATACGAGCATATCCCAGAGTAGTGAAGTTTCTAGGCGTCTTGGGAACTGTCCGCTGGTCTTGAGAACCTTTCGATATTGGCGTAAATTATTTATTATGTGTAGTCTATTCTAATCTATTCATTAGTAGGAGTGTTCGCTGGCACTGCAGCTCCACCTCTTTATATTAGACCACACTAACAACGAGCACGCCACGTGGTTTACTGTTTAACTAGCAACTACTTGAGACGTCTCTCTCAGCTCCTGTTCCGAGCCACAGTTTATATAAATGCAGTAAACTAACAATAGTGTGGTGATGAAGACTACGAATGCAACGCAGCATCGTGAAAAATGGTACATTTTGTCGGAGACCAATTTTTATCCAGCAACTGATTAGTCACAGACCTGCCTATCTGTTCTATAAAAATCTATGAGCTGTCATTCTACCTCACACTACAGTCGACAACTCAGTTTACGGTGAGTTTTTACAGAAAAGATAGGCTGTTGCCTCTCGATCGATCTCATCGATGTTTTAAAAATGATTTTGGAAGAGAACGATTGGCTCAGATATTAAGTCAAGTGGTGCTAATTTAATGGTATAATTTATCATGTTTTAGAGCACATAGTTGACAATATCTGCAATCAACAGTCACATAAAAATCTCAACATTGCTCGAAGTTGTCCTTCTCCACTATTCTGTTTTCTCCATCCGTCGGTAGTAAAACACTAATTGTTCGTCTCTAAAAGCTGAGATCAAAGCAAGTTCATTTATATATCGCACTATATTTAGACTGACTAGAGACTTTCGGAGTTAGATAGATTATTATTATTTATTTTCTTTTATTAGAAGACTAGTTTTGCTTGACTTCTGAAGTTTACACAGGTCTTTTTACCCGACTACAGCAAAGCCAAAGGAGGGTTATGATTTTAACAGGGTATGTATGTGTGTCCATCTGTAGGCCTAGACAAAAACTTTTCTGATTGCGTTAACGCCAGACGCTAACGTCAAAATGTAGGGCAATGTAATTACCTGCGGAAAAAATACGTAATGTCACGTGGTAAACAAATGTCAACTCCATACAATTTGATTATCCCGTTGGCGTTAACGCTTACAGAAAAGGGATTTTGTCTAGGCCCACTGTTCTCTCATAACTCCAAAACTACTCGTCGTTTTTTGACAAACGAGGTATCGTCGGAAGCGCCATGTTGTTCCACGGGTACACGTAATCTTTACGTAGTTACATGACTTATGCTCAGTTCCTATAAAGAAAAACAAATCGTTTTGCTCACCAATGGTAGCATTTTTTATAGCCAAACTGGACATATAAATAGATTCCTAAACTAATTTTATATGATAGCTACTTCCATATGGGAGGGTCTACTATGCAAAGCTATGAGGTATTTGCTTCATTATTGGTAAAGATACAAGAGTCATAATTTTAACCAATGGCGGTCCGTAAATTATAGGAATCGGCCATTAGTAATTACGTGTGATTTCGGTTATACGAAAACCGAAAAAAAATTACATCGATATCTTGTTTATACCTTCTTACCTGACTTGGGCAATGCCAAAAGGAAAGGTCATGTTTTTAGTTGAAGTTTATTTATTTATTTATTTATTAAAACTTCTCGCACACAATAACATACAAAGGCGGACTTAATGCCTTAGGCATTCTCTACCAGTCAACCAAGGGTGGTGTAGAGATAAGGTGGCAGGTGCTCTGTTTAACAGGCGTTAATAATAATAAAAAATATGAAAAAGATAGCATAATTAATTATAAATAAAAAGGTATACAAGTACCTAAATAGGTTTGGGTAGGTTAGTTTTTGTCGTAGTTAGGTTTTAGTTTTTAACTCCCCTTTTTTTCAGAGTCTCATGTAATTGTATGACAAAAAACCGACGGTCCACTTGGTGGGTAGTATAGTTACCTGCTCATCAATAGATATTTGTAGTACCGGAGGCATCATAGGGGAGTTGAGACCATAGATATAAGAAAGAAAGTTGAGACACAGCATAGAGCAGCAATGTCTTCACTGAACCGCGAGGTAATTACGTAACAGACTAACAGTAGGAATAGCTTTCATTTTGACAGTTCAACAACATTCATTGCGTTATTTACGTTGTTGAGCAGACAAATTTTTCGAACATATGAAGCAATGGATTAGCAATAGGCTTCAAAATGATTCAGATTTTGTTAGATAGTGTGTTACACAATTAGGGTGCTAGACTGCGTCGTTAGTACAGTGGTCACAAAAGCCACTGCTGAGAGTGAGGCCCTAGATGATTTGATGGTTTGATTCCCGGGTCGGGCAAAGTATTTTAAATTTTTTCGGTTAGGAATTTCTCGGAGTCTGGGTTGATGTCAATAGACTCGCTCCCTGTTACATGGAACTTGAAAGTAAGTGACACAATTTAAGCGTACATTGTACACCACTACCTAACCCTTAGGGAGATATAGGAGTGCTGTTATGTGTCAAAACCCAACCTCAAACTCAAAACAACAAACGCAAAATTCCCAACTCAAACAAACTCAACTGAAACTCAAAACAAACCAAGCTCAAACTCAAAACTCTCTCGCATTTATTTCAAATAAACCAATTACATGCATTTTTGAATTGTCAGCGGGTCGATCAGTCAGAAAGATGAAGCTAGTTGCTCATCCCAAAGCGTATTAGGTACCTATGGAGAAGAACGGGCGAAACACTCCATGGACACTCTTTTAAATCAAAATATCGGTAACATCTTTCATGTTGAAATTATACATGTGAGAACAATGTAGAAGGACGTGCACGTTAAAAGCGTCCATAATAAAAATATGAAAACAAAATACAATAAAAAAATTAAAACAAATTTAACCACCTACAAAAAAGCTAATATATTGTGATGGTTTGAAAAACCTACCTAGTTTTAGAAATAGTGACAATTCAAAAGTGCCTGTAATAGGTTTATTTGTAATAAATGCTTTGAGTTTGAGTAACAACAAAAACGTTTGCATAACATTCAAAATCAGCCTATAACGTTCCCACTGCTGGGACCGGGCCAGGCCTCTTTTTAAGAGGGACTTGGCCGTAATCCACCACGCGGGCACAGTGCGGGTTGGTAGATATCACATGTCTTCGAATTTTTAGTTCTAGGACATTCCGGTTTCCTCACGATGTTTTCCTTCACCGTTTTGAGAGTAGTGGTGATGAAATTAAATAAGTGCCTGCCTGGGTTCGAACTCACTACCTACAACTTTAAATTCGGGGCCGATACCACTAGGCCACCACTGCTCAACAAACAACTGCTAACAAAAAAGTTTAAAGGAGCCAGATTAAAGACCAAGTTACGCTGGGCGCATTACTGGTAAAATTTTTACGATGTTTCTATTTAAGAGAATTTGTTAATTATGTTGTTATTTTTACGATGGTCTCATGTGGGTGACGGATGGTTCAATGTGTGGGAACGATCGCGTTTTATTAGTGGAGACATTAATCCTTCTTTGAGGAGAAAAATGTGTCTGGTGTGAATATTATGTAGACAAATTCTTGAGTAGAAAGAATTTCACAGCTGGATGCTTGCAGATTAATAAGAAATGTGGTGAAAGAACATAAAAATTGTCTGTCATGTTATTTTAAGTTTTGCTTCTAAATATTTGGTCGGAGAAAAAGTTATTTCGTATTTTATATATACAAATTCAAGACTAAGAGCTCGCGTGGCATCCAGATATAGAGCTTTTTGTGTATCCAGACTTTTTCAAATGGGTCATGTCGTGTGTTCAACCCCTAACTCTTCAGTTATGTCGTAACTACTAATATGGCAATTTCGTTCCACTTTTTCAAAAATAGCATCGTTTTTATCCGTAACAGGGCGACCAGAGCGAGCTGGATCTTTGACATCAAAATTCCCGGACTGAAAACGCTTGAACCAACTTTGTGCTACCCTTGCTGACACTGCGTTAAGTCCATAAATGTCACAATTTTTTTTCGCGGTTTGTGTTGCATTTTCCCTTTCTTGTAATAAAACTTCAAAATGTATCGAAATGCTTCGTGAGATTCAGTAATTTTGGCGGACAGTGAAAACAATTGATAAATGACGGGAAATCGTTTTTGCTTTTTTTATGTCGTCTATATAGTGGTATCAAAACCAGCCAGATACAAACAGTACAACCAAAGAGATTTTACTACAACTTTATACCTATAAAATTCTAAAAACCTTTTTCCTGACTTATTATACTTTTAAGATACGTACTATGTGTATCAATATTTATTTTAAGCGTAGCTTATTGTTATATATTATTTTTCAAACCTACTTATGTCTTCTCTTGAGTTTGTAATTCATTTGAGAAATAATAATATTTATTCGTAAACTAGCTTTTGCCCGCGGCTTCGCTCGCGTTAATTTAGACTTTGACTATCAATTCGGGTTATAATTCAATCATGATTCGAAATACACGTGTCGCCATCTATTATCATAAGGACGTAATTGTTGTTTTCCTCGGAAACAGTACTTTTTGCGGGATGAAAGGTACAATATGTCCGTTACTGTACCCCTTTTTTCTTTTTTTGACCCCGTCAATTTAGCTGACATTTCTTTGAGGCGCGCGTGAAACACGACGCGCCGTCGACCCAGGCCTGGTCCTTCGCGGACGGCGAGCTGCCCATTGCTCGCCGTCCGCAAGCCCGCGCCTACGGTGGCCGGGAGCCGGCAATCGACTCCCGACGCCCAGGGTGTCTCCTTCTGCGGCGACTAGGGGCGCGAGGGCGCAGTGATTGCCTCTCCCTCTCGCGCTCCGCCTCCTCCTTCGCGAGCATTACTGCTTGGCAGAAGAAGGTGACGGCTTCCCACGGCTCTCGCTCCGTACCATGGCCTGAACCAGGGCCGGACGCGAGAGGTCGCCGCCGCCTATCGCCGCCACGAGGACACGGCGGTGCTCCGCCCAAGCCGGGCAGACCTCCACCGTATGCTCCACCGTGTCCTCCGGTCGATCCACACAATGATAACACCCGGGCGTTTCCTCCCGCCTTATCTGAAAGAGGAACCTCCCGAAACAGCCATGTCCGGTGAGGACCTGCGTCAGGCGGAAGGTAAGGACGCCGTGGCGCCTCTCAAGCCACTCCTCAAAGAGGGGTCTTACCGCCGCAATTGTGGCGTGCCCTGCGCTGAGTTGCGACAGTCGCACTCTCCATGCCGCCATGAGATCCCGCCGGAGCTCTGTCCGCTGTGCCACGATTTCTCGCGGCAGCGGAGTTACGCCCCGGCGTTTCGCCTCCTCGCGCCACTCCCAAACGTGCGCGAGGACTTTTGCCTCCAGATCCCACGGCGGCAATCCGGCAAGGAGGCTCGCCGCTTCGCAGGAGAACGTGCGGTATCCCCGTACCATCCGGATGGCCATGACCCTTTGGGACGCGTTCAACCGGCGGGCTGGCCGGAGCTACAATGAACGCACCCACTCAATGAACGCGCCCACGTTACTGTACCCCTGACAACGTATATGCAAAATTTCAGGATGATCGATTCAGAGGTTTAGGCGTGAAAAGGTAAAAAACAAACAAACAAACAAACTTACTTTCGCATTTATGATATTAGTTAGGATAGTTAGGATAGGATTACATTTTAAAGATTATTTAAAACTAACACGAGCAGCACCCTAATTGCGTAACACACTATCAATCACAATCAGAATAATTTTGAAGGATATTGCTAATCCACTGCTTCTTATGTTCGAAAAATTTGTCTGCTCAACAACGTACATGATGCGATTAATGTTGTTAAACTGTCAAAATGAAAGCCATTCCTACTGTTAGTGTGTTACACAATTACCCCGCTGGACCTCTAGCTAACCGTCCCGTATAACCACTAAACTTGTACTTAAAAATGCGTGCACTCACTGGACAGGTCCACTCATTCTGTGTGGTTTTTTTCCTCAAAATACCATTTCAGACTCAAATCTACGTGGTCTTCACATGATCTGACCAAGATTATGTCTGGACTTTAAAAGAGACTGTGACCTCTGAGTTTGTTTCGGCCTTTCTTCTCAGAGTAGTCAGATAGGAAACGCCGACCTCATCTAGTGTTAAAATATGATTGACGTGTAAAAGTGTTTGTACAAACCTACTTACAGAAATAAAATCATTTATCATTATCATTTAGACTTCAGTCACAGTACAAAATTATACTGTGCAGTGCTTGCATAAATTCGACTGACTGTCAATTGTTTCTAAATGTCATAAAAAACTACACTTTGATAATCCGTCTGCTTTATTCAAACCCGCAGAATCAGCACCATTTGTTTCTGGAAACTGCAGTACCGTTCAAATTCAAATAAATGACCCAGCAATGACTTGGCAGTTGGCACGTCCGCTCTGACGCCCTTATACGTACCCACATAGGTACGATTCCGGTAAAGTGCGGATGTGTGGCCCATACGGTAATAAGGTCCGATACGGTAATAAGATCCGGTACGGTATTAAGGTATTTGTTACGCAGCTGTCTGTCTTTGCATGTGATTCATGCATGTATGTGACATACATTATAAAAGGGTAATCCTGGTAGATCGCTAGAAGGGATTCATCAAAATGGTTAGTTTCGTTTTAACTCAAAAAAACTGAATCACAAAAAAAAACAAATTAATCTTGGTTTGTTGGTCATCTGTGTGTTTTTTTCCTCCAAAGAACATTTCTGACAATAATCGACATGGTTCTTACAATAATCTGACCAAAACAATGACTTTAAAACAGACTGTGACCTCTGAGTTTATTTCGGCCTTTCTTCTCATAATCGGATAGGACACGACCTCATCTACATTTTTAAACATTATTGACGTGTAAAAGTGTTTGTATAAACTTACTTACAGAAATAAACTTAATTTACTCCGTTTTATCGAAGCAGTGGGTAAGCAGTAGTGGCTGCGCTTCGAGTACCGGGTTCGATTCCCGTCACCATCTGCCCAGCCTTTTCCAACTATTTTAGGGTCGGCTTTTAGTCTAACCAGATGCAGCCGAATATTAGTATTTTACATGGAGCGTCTACCTATTTAACCTCCACAACCCTGCGCTCTTAAGAGGGCGCACAACGGGCTACTAGCGCCACTCTTTAAAAAAAATATTATATCGTAGCTGAGACGAAATTATGAATAACGGCTTGTAAGGACCCTCGGTAAGTGTGTCTAGAATTTTCTAATACCTTTTATAAAGTTTCATATTGAGACACGAAGCAACAAAATACGATCTAGAGGAACGTGGCCGCTTTTCTTTATATCGAATTTCTTTGCTTCGTATCTCCCCTTTTTTTGCCTTTTTGGTGTTCTCTAGAACCAGGTACAGCTTCCCACCAGGACCTCCACAACCCAGTTTCTGTGTAGCACGATACTCCTTGGAAATACTGGTCCGGAATATTGGCTCCCGTAGAGAAAAACTATTTGTATGGTCCACGGATAGTGATTCCAGGTTTTGTGTTTGTGAAATGAGATCATTTTGTTTTTATATGATCGTATTAATTATATTCATAAATTACTAGCTCCTGCCCACGACTCCGTTCGTGTGGAAGTCGTGAGACACCACAAGTGTGCTAAAACAACAGCCACATTTCCCCCCTAAGGGTCGTAGCGTAATATTAAATAGCCTATAAACTTCCTGTAAAAATTGGGCTATCAAATGCAAAAATAATTTGTCCAATCCGACTGGTAGTACCAGAGAATAGCGCGTTCAAACAAACAAACAAACACTCTTCAGCTTTATTATATTTATCTATCTTTACTAATATTTTACAGAGGTATAATTTGTTTGTAAGTTTGTAAGAGGGTAATCTCTGGAACTACCAGTCGCATTTGAATTTTTTTTTTACTATTGCTGGCCCAAATCTTGAGGAAGGCTATTTAAAATCACGCTAGGACCCTTAGGAGCCGATCAAAAAGAACAAAAGTCAGAAAGAATGCTAAGCGAAAACGAAGTAATAGCGCGGACGGGCGATGCGATGCAACGGGGTGGGACGGGGGGACAAGAAAATTCACGCAAACGAAGTCGCGGGCAGAAGCTAATTTATGAATCTTTGTGCAAAGAGAATGCCCAAGGCATTAGGTCCGCCTTTGACCGGTACACAGGCGGACCGCATGCCTTGGGCATTCTTTAAAAGTCAACCAAGGGTGGTAGAGAGGTAACATGGCAGGTGGTGACGGAGGTAATTAATTGTTTTGTGAATATTATTTAGCATTAATTTAAAAAAAAATAAGAAATAATATGGGCAATTTTTGTTAATAATTCGTAACTTTGCCGAAGAACCTTCAAAGAACACGTACACACGGCTAGATATCAAGCTATACATTTCCAGTATAAGCTGATCTCGCATTGTATAGGATTTCCGTACAATGAGAGGTCATTTCTTAAATTAAATTTTTTACCAAAGGTTTTATACCTGTAGGTCAGTCATTTTGCAAGTTAAAGTCAGGCTTCAACACAATATACCGTTGCTTGTCCGTTGTTCAAACAATAAGCCAGTAATTAGCATTAATTAACACGTCCGGGCGCAAATCTTGAACGAAACACGCTAATGCATATGGGAATGGGACAGACACAGACTAAGGAGGAAATGGAGAGCGTACACGGATATTGTTTTTAAGACGAAATACTGGGCACGTTGAGTAGTGTTTTTTTTTTAAATTGAGCGACGTTGAAGCGTTGTAGGTAATATTTCATTAATTTGCTATTATATAAGAGGTAGGTATGCCCAATATATGCTAAATTAATCATTATAACAGAACAAGAAAAATATTACTATACGTAGTTGGTACAAAATGACAGTAAGGGATTACTGCAAAAGATTTTCTTTTCTATTTTCGCCCATTTCGGATGCATTCACGGATCATGAGATTAGCTGCTAGTTACACATAAGGCAAAATATTAACATCGGTTGAATCGAGTACATTGTAGTGCCTTCAGATGTGTTATACATTAACACATCTTACGCAGAGTAAGTAATATGTTATAGGAGGACATAATTATAGTGACCTTATTGGTGATGTTCTTCAAAAAGGTCAGGTGCGTAGTATTCGCAACCGGCGTGCGTGTATGACCAGATGTATGAACGTAAACGAGACAAAAGGAGTATGTAAGGATCGTATCAGGTGGCGTTCTGTAGTTTCTGCCTACCCCCATGGGAAGGAGACGTGAGTTTATGTATGTATGTATGTACGCAGAGTTTGTGCATACCTAGTCTTCTGCATATGATCATTCCATTAGTTGTCCACTCTGTGGTAAGACAGTTGTGGGTTTTGTTAACTGTTTGATAGATCGTGATAGTAACGTTAAAACTTTTAATTGATTATGTAAAAACTGATGATTTTTACACGTTTAACTACGAGTGGGTATGAAAGCCCACACTCGTAGTTAAACGTGTTAACAAGATTTAAATAATATTTTAATTAGATTTAAAGTAGAGGCTCTGTGAGCTGTAGACCTCGCGAGTCTATCTTTGCATAGCTTAAAACTGAATAAATATTTACCGCGCATCTTAAATCAAAAAGCGCGCGCAAAGAGCGCGAAATAGCTGAAATATGTTTTTGATGTAAAACTGATCGTTGACGTGGCGATGCGTGCCGTGGCGATGCGTCGCCACAATGTATTTTCTATACAAAATAGTTTCGATGTTTCACATCTGCCAGGCGTCCCGCGACTGGTCGCGGATTGTTCGAAAGAGTTACCGTGGCCCTGGCGCACAGGCAACTGAAGGAACACGGGTGGTCAGTAAGAGTCTGACACGCCCTCCCGCTCCGCCCAGAGCGGGAGAGGTCATTTGATGACTTCCCAAACAAGAAAAAAAAAACATCCCGCGACGGCTCAATTTTTTTTAACGTTTTTAACCCCCCATCTCCGCCATTTTGAAAAATTTCAAAAGCTGAATCGACATGAAAATCCAACTATATCGAACCTGCTCATAAAATATCACGAGAATCGGTTGAGAAATGCGACCTGTAGAGGAGAACAGCCGGACATCCGGACTTACGAAAGCAGTTTTGCCCAAGCTGAAACGGAGACGCTTCGCGCTCACTCGGTTAATTAGTCTCGGTTACTACGTCTGTCTAAAATGTCCTAAAATCTAAACATTTTCCTGAAACAATCCCTCTCTCAATTCTATATGCTATAGAGATTATCAATAGGTCCATTATATTAAATCTATATGTTTAAATAATGCCTTGGCCACCCCGGTCGACAGTGCGACTATGACACAACACGACACGACTAAAACAACCTCAAACGTAAGACAGTAGTCATATTACAAATGTGGCGCGATCTCCGTTCATTTGTTTTGTCTTGAATGTCAGTTCGCAAGTGTGTTCGTGGTCTAAATATCAAAATAAAATCACGTCAACTTGAACTAAAAGGAGTAAAGGGGAAGATACAAAGCGGAGTTTAAATTAGTCGCGAAATATACAGGGTAGCAGGGAGATCGACGCGCAAATTGTAACCACGAATTCAACACATGATTCTAGAGGTCCTTAAGGAGGTTACTATACGTAAAAATTACCATATTTTCGGTACAGCAGCTATTTTTTGCAACATCCAAATAGAAATGCAATTAAATAAAATGGTTTATTCTGTAAATAGGATATCGGAATCACTTTTAAACGACATCTTTATATATATAAAAATTACGTGTCACGTTGTTTGTCCGCGATGGACTCCTAAACTACTGAACCGATTTTAAATTTGATTTGCACACCGTGTGCAATTTGATCCAACGTGAAAGATAGGACAGCTTTATAAAAAGAAAAGATATGATTGTATGTTTGTATTGAATAGGCTTCGAAACTAATGAACCGATTTCAATAATTCTTTCACTGTTGGGAAGCTACACTATCTCTGGGTGACATAGGCTATATTATATTACGCTTTGCTACCCGGGCGAAGCCGGGGCGGGTCGCCACAATAAAAAAAAATTGAGATCAATGGACTCGTCATTTCCTATTTGACTACCCTTGAGAAGAAATAGCGAAACAAACTAAGTATTAAAAGTCTCTTTTAAAATTAGATTAGTGTCTGAAATGGCCTTTTGAGAAAAGAACCACATAGATCTGAGTGGACCTGTCCAGTCAGTAAACGCATTTGACAGTAATCGTGTAGCTCAACTGAGAAATTAATGAGCTCAACAACTCGAAAAATAATACCAAAGAAAGGACATTTGGAAACTACCATATTCAACGGCATAAAGTTGGAAAATACCATACATTTTTAACAGTGACCAATCTTTCGACTAACTAATCGCCCCCCTACGCCGACCCTTCACGCAATCAGAAACAATCAAAGCTAAATATTAAAATAGACACAAAGAGGATCAAGAGCGTGGCGTCACGACAGATGATGGCAGATAACGAGCGACTTCGTGATACCATCTGTTAAACGCAACGACGTCGTCTGTCCGTCTGGAAATAACCTTAGTTATACGACGATCCGTCAAGGGTGTAGATAGAAGCGTTCCTCTGACTTCGAGTTATAATATGATATGTTGCGACCGTTACGTTTTTAATTTCATACCAGCCTATAACGTTCCCACTGCTGGGACACTAGACCTCCTCTCTTCGAGAGAGTAGGCTGTAATACACCACGCGGGCCCAGTGTGGGTTGGTAGATGTCACATATCTTCGAATTTTTGATTCTAGGACATGCCAGTTTCCTCACGATGTTTTCCTTCACCGTTTTTGGGAGCAGTGGTGATGAAATTATTTATACAAAGTAAAGCGCCTGCCTAAGTTCGAGCCAACGACCTACAACTCTTAAGTCAGGGCTGTTACCACTGGGCCACCACTACTTTTTAGGGTTCCGTACCCAAAGGGGAAAAACGGGACCCTGTTACTAAGACTTCGCTGTCTGTACGTCCGTTTCTCTGTCACCAGGCTGTATCTCAAGAACCGCGATAGCTAGACAGTTGTTTTTTTTACAAATTATGTATTTCTGTTGCCGCTATAATAACAAGTAATTAAAACAAAATAAAATAAATATTTAAGGGGGGCTCCCATACAACAGACAGGAGTTTTTTGCCGTTTTTATTGGTACGATCCCTTCGTGCGTGAATTCGACTCGCACTTGGCCAGTTTTTAAGTTAATTAAACATAACTGGTGAAATGGGGGTGTACTATAGGTGCACCTCTGCCTAACCCTGCGGAGAATAGAGGTATTATGTTGTTATGTAATGACCAGGGTGGTCATGGTGAAGGAAGCCAGCATCAGTAGGTAAGTAATTTGGTAAAACTTTTGATAAACAGTAACTGCCTCAATGATCTAGTAGTCGCATGCGCAACTAATGCTGAGCTCATAGGTCCCTGGGAAGAAAGATAGAAAGTAAGGAAGAATAAAGTTCATTTGGACACAGTTCGTGAAACACAAAATAAAAAGTGAAAGTAATGCTTAACAACAACAGCGTGTGCCTCACGGCTGCGCCAAAAAGGTTCATTTCAGCATTAATGCCAGACAGGTGCTGTCTGACGCTGGTTCTCCACTTCTCCAGGTCGGGAACAATGATATTGGTATTTTCCAAAAGGAATTAACAGGAGTACACATACACACACATACTACTATTCGCAACCGGCGTGCGTGTATGACCAGATGTATGAACGTAAACGAGGCAAAAGGAGTATGTAAGGATCGTAGCAGGTGGCGTTCTGTAGTTTCTGCCTACCATGATAAATGATAAAGGATTTTATTTCTGTAAGTAGGTTTATATAAACACTTTTACACGTCAATCATATTATTTAAACCACATAGATGAGGTCGGCGTTTCCTATCTGACTACTCTGAGAAGAAAGGCCGAAATAAACTCAAAGCACACAGTCTCTTTTAAAGTCCAGACATAACCTTGGTCAGATCATGTGAAGACCATGTAGATTAGTGTCTGAAATGGTCTTTTGAAGAAAGAACCACACAGATTTCGTGGGCCTGTCCAGTCAGTGAACGTATTTGTCAGTAATCGTGCAGCTCAACTCGGAACTTAAGGAGCTCAACGATTCATGGGAAGAAGGCGTGAGTTTATATATTAACAGTAGTACTAGCCTAGAATCTTGATTTGTGCCCAGTGTATGCCATACACAACATACAGCTCTGCCAACCCCTTAAGGAAACACAGGCGTGATACATCACATCACCAAGTAACTGTAAATAACAAACTGCTTTCTGTACAAAATTTCGGCCACACAATCTTATCATTTTCATTTTTATAGCCTACTCAACGCTGGCTCTCGTCACCTAAACCACAACTTAGAAGACATCTGTTTCATCTGTCTCATCATGCTATTGTCTTATTATAATTATTGTCTGCATGATATTCATGATAACCCAGGTTTATATCGACTCACGGTTGATATAATCCTGGGTTATCGCTAATCGGGGCATCGCCCTTCGATGTACACGATATTGATATAATAGATATTGCTCTGAACTTTTCCATAGAAAGATCGCAAAAGATCTGGAATCTGTCATTCTGTAGCAGATTATAATCTTAATAACGGGCTAATGAAGAATTATGATTTGATTGCCAAAGAAGCAAAAGGATACAAGTACAACCTACCTTACTGCTCAAAATCAAAGTAGAACCAGCGGGGTAATTACGTAACACACTAACAGTAGGAATGACTTTCATTTTGACAGTTCAACAACATTCATTGCATTATTTACGTTGTTGAGCAGACAAATTTTTCGAACATATGAAGCAATGGATTAATAATAGACATCAAAATGATTCAGATTGTTATAGATAATTTGTTAAGCAATTAGGGTGTAGGAGGGGACTACGAAAATCTATTATTATTATATATTGCGCCCAAAAAGCTAACAAAGTTGCCATCATTCATAATTATATCCTTTATAAGTTACCTAAAACCCTCTTCCAAACGGTCCTCTCTGCCTATTTTACCCGCAAACCTGCACTAAACAAATAGGCAAACGAGTATCTAAATACAATCTCATGCTATCGTGGGATCCTCTCTAATCGCAACCATATCGAATGCTAATCACGCGCATCTGGTTCGATCCCTCCATTTCTTTACAGCAGGTCTTATAAGAACCAGGCGGAACAGGTAGGTATAACTAGTTTGAGCGTTACTTACAACTTAGACGGGTTTCTTTAATTAGAAAGAATTCTAACAATGAAGCTTACATTAATTACTAGATGGCAAGTTTATACGCTAGTGGTAAAAGTGAATTTACCCGGGACGACCAGTACGTCCTATTTTTTGTCGTAAAGAACCGGTATCAAAGGTTGGATGGTAGACTCCTTTCGACAGAATTTTTACAAAGTAAATTACTTCCTTTGATTACTTACTTAGTAAACAACCGATGTCGAATTGAACTCGCATCGAGCCATGCCTGAAAGGTAAAGTTTAAATGTAAGAATTGTTGAGCTACTTAAGTTCCGAGTTGAGCTACACGATTACTGACAAATGCGTGCGCTGACTGGACAGGTCCGCTCATTCTGTGTGGTTTTTCCTCAAAAGACCATTTCAGCCACACATCTACATGGTCTTCACATGATCTGACCAAGATTATGTCTGGACTTTAAAAGAGACTGTGACCTCTGAGTTTGTTTCGGCCTTCCTTATCAGAGTAGTCAGATAAGAAACGCCGACCTCATCTAGTTTTTAAAATATGATTGACGTGTAAAAGTGTTTGTACAAACCTACTTACAGAAATAAAATCATTTATCATTTATTTATCAAGAGTAAGTTTAAGCACCCTAGAAATTCTAAAGCAACACACTTCTTTTTCTCTTCTTCAATTAGTCTCTCATTACTGAGGATCGTAGTCACTGGACCCCTTTAAGCGGACAATCTGCCTCTATCGACTCCAGTCATCATCAAAGTTGTCATCATCAACTGCTGAAATTTGCTTGGAAGCAACGCATTACAAGTTGGTAAAAATCGAATGGACTACAGTATGAAGAAGGTTGATTGCTCAACCTTCCCTCCTTCCCTTAATATCCCTTTTTCCTCTTTCTCCTTCTTCTTCTGTTTATTTTCGTCCTAGTTCTTCCCTTCTTTTCTTTTCTTTGTATTTAGTTTCCTTTCGTTCATATATTTTGTCCACCACGATATAACATAACATGTCTTCATAACATCCCGCCTTTTCCTAAGGGTTAATCAAAGGTGTACCTACAGTACACCCATATTTCACCAGTTATGTTTAAGTCCCATGTAATAGGAGGCGAGCCTATTGCGCCATCAACCGGGCACAAATCCAGAGACCTGCTGCTGAGAAATTCCTGATCAATCAATCAAAAATCAAAATATTTTATTTCACATAAACCTACATAGGCACTTATGAAACGTCAGAAGCTAGGTGCACGGTTTCCATTGGTTGTTTCCTATGGAGAAGAGCCGGCAAGAAACTCCACGATTACTCTTTTAAAAATAATTAGCTTTTACATTGTTCTCAAATTACAGTATTAATAGGTATGGGAGGACCGTGTAGGCCTGTCAACAAGTAACAGGTACTTAACAAAATAAAAAAAGGTCTACAAATCTAGTCTGCAAGTTAGGCCTACACCGTTCTCACATTCACAAAAAATAGAATAATCTATATAAAAGATAATGATGAGATAAGATGATGTTAACACTGAATCACAATTTGCCTGAGCTGGAAATTGAACCCATGTTCTTATGCTCAGAAGTAGCGATCGTGACTACAAGACCAACGAGGGAGGCAGTCACCAGGATCTATAAAATCGATAGCTGTAACATCATGATCGGGAATTCGGTAATTTAAATTCGCCCATTAGCCAAAATAAAACAAAAGGTAAAACTCACAAAATAAAATTTTATTTGCTACCATATTATTTCAAGCCCAAACACACACCACCGTTCCACAAACATTATTATTCAAAACATCCATATTCTACCAAATCTCAATCACCCATTCACGCAGTATTTCACAATAGGCAGCCATTTTAATAAATACGCCAACAAAATGGCCGGTGACCGCTTTAAATATATATTCCTAGGGACACGGAGGATTATAAATAAGTGAAGTGTCACTTGACAAGGGATGTTGGGTTAGAAATAAATGCGATGAGGTTTATTTTGACAAATCTTAATTACTGATACAAGTTAACACTAAATGTATACTATTTACTACACATTTAGTGGAGATATATAAGAAAAGGGAAGACCTCGTTGAACATAAAAAAATCGTCCGCATCGCTGTCAATGCGAGCAGTGCCCAAAAGGCTGGCAGAATTGCCACTTTAGATGGCATGGATGAGGTTTTGAAATAAATTGAGGGCTAAGTTGGTAAGATCAGCACCCTAATTGCGTAACACACTATCAATCACAATCTGAATCATTTTGAAGGCTATTGCTTATCCATTGCTTCATATGTTCGAAAAAATATCTGCTCAACAACGTAAATAACGCAATGAATGTTGTTGAACTGTCAAAATGAAAGCCATTTCCACTGTTAGTGTGTTACGCAATTACCCCGCTGTAAGTACCTTAATTCTGAAACCCAATGGGAATGACAATCCCTTTCATTCAACAATATTCATTGCGTTATTTTGCTATAGAGCAGATTAATGTTTTGAACATAAGAAGCAATGGTTTGTGTTGTTTTGTCAATAATAGTAATCATTCTAGACATTGGCGTCGTAATTCGTATGCGATCAATCTTGAAGCTGTCATACGGTACAGATATTGGTCAGATTAGACGGATCCAAAGTTCATACTGACCATGTATGGTACAGCCATAAGTTTAAATCAATAACTGTCAAATAAATCAATTAACAAAACCTTTTAACTTCGTAACCTACTCCTATTCTACCCTGCTTTTACCCCCACGGGTAATTGCTCTCCATTGAATTAATACCTTTGGTAATATTTGCAGTGAGTAAACAAATCCACAAAATAGATACGAGTAGCACAGAAGACCGGCCGTACGAGTACTACGAGCGAAAACAGGCGCACGCACACATGGACAAGTACGATTTACAAACGGAGATTTTAAACTATGTCAAAATATTGCCAGTTGCGAGTTTCTTGGCACTCGTTGTGCAGTACGCGCCAAGGATATTTATTAAATGTTTGTGAAATGAGATTTTCTCATTTATTTCGGAGGTGGTTCTCACTGTTACACACTGGTATTTAAATAGGAGACGGACTTTAAAAAGGAAGGAAGCTGTGCTTTCAACGAGCCTTTTTATACCGGACATCGTTCTCTCCAAGATTTCTGGGATTTCCCACTACAACTTCTGAAGAAATTAACACAAACAAGAGAGACACAAAAATCGGGGTGCGTATCTACTCTACGTGAATGTCCATGTGTGCGTGCGTGTAGCATTCTATGGAGCTTCTGTACCTAACTATTCTGTGTCGGACCGGACCAAAGGTACTCATTAACACAAACTGATTGATCTGAACGTTCTGCAAAGGATGGAAGCTCGACTATTGACTTATTGAGAGTTGTATTTGTTGAGGCTTGAATTATATCCATGTTTGTCTGTTTGTGGTTGTTGGGTTTTTAATTACAGGAATTTCAGGGTGAGGTCTGTGAATTCTGTGATACGAGCGAAGCGGGAAGGAAAACAAATGAATGAATGTTATAAGGATTAGCTCCAATCTGTGTGAGTCAGCTAAGAGTTGCGTCCAAACCATGACCTAGGGCAGTGACTCTATCTGCACACGACCCCCATGCCGGTCGAGTTTGTGTTGCCTCGATTTTCGCCCCGAATGCCTCCCCTATGGTCGCCTGTGGCTATTTATGTGAACATTCATTTGCCCGCCACACTGTCTGCTGACGTTTTCGCCCTGCTTCAACGATTTCCCAAGTTAAAATGGAGGCAACGCACGGTCACACAGACGGACACGAAAATCTACATTAATTTTTAGGATTTCGTACCCAAAGGGTACCAACGTGATCCTATTACTATGGCTCCGCTGTCCATCCGTATTTCTGTCTATCACAGGGCTGTATCTTTTGAACCGTAATAGGTAGACACTTGAAATTTTCACAAAGTGTGTACTACTATGACCGGTATAACAACAAATAATAAAAATAAAATTTTATTAAAAATTAAAGGGGGACTCCATACAAGAGAGGCTTTTTTTAACTGACTTCAAATAAAGGAGGAGGTTCTCAATTCGATTGTATGTTTTATTTTTTATTTTTTTATGTGTGTTAGCTCAGAACTTTTTTCTATGTGAACCGATTTCGATGATTCTTTTTTATTTAAATGCTGGTGCTTCAGATGTGGTCCCATTTAAATTTGATCAAGTTCTGACCAGTAGTTTTTGAGTTGTCTTTAATACTGCGTATTTTTTCCACTTAGTTTATATTGATAATGTTTTAATAATTTCCTGTCACTGTTATTTACATATCAAGCAGTGGTATAAGAATTTGTGTGGGGTAGGTACCACAACTAAAACGTGAAAAATAAAAACTTTTTTACAAAAAACAACCGACTTCGAGAAAAGTTTTTTTAAATATTTAGTGTTAAATATTGTACGGTGGTACGGAACCCTGCGTGTGCGAGTCCGACTCGCACTTGGCCAAGTTTTAATATTGAGGTATTTAAATAAAACAACGTGTAGCTAGTAACGCCGTTTATTCTGGCAGCTATGACAATACAAAGCGCTGTGACAGCCCGCCATCATTGACAGTGACACTTGACATAAACAATATAAACTTACCATAAATAACAAATATGTATAGACATAACAGGTGTAAAAAAAACACTTAACGAAGCCGAGAGTCATATGTACTCCCCGTCGTTGTAATCAGGTTTTTGTATCGGACCATACCAGGCCCTGCAGTCTCGACATTGTAGATAGCGACAAAAATCGGTCGCTAAGTCGTATCGTTGTCAAATTCCTTTAATAGATTTTCAACTTTATTTCGAAAGTATAAGGTTGAAAATCTATTAAAGAAATTTGACATCGATACAACTTAGCAACCGATTTTTGTCGCTATCTATGTCGAGACTCTGCCCAGGCCCTGCAGTCTCGACATTAGATAGCGACAAAAATCTGTCGCTAAGTCGTATCGATGTCAAATTACTTCAATAGATTTTCAACTTTATGTCCAAAGTGTAAGGTTGAAAATCTATTAAAGAAATTTGACATCGATTGGACTTAACGACCGATTTTTGTCGGTATCTATGTCGAGACTGCCGGCCCAGGCCCTGCAGTCTCGACATAGATACCGACAAAAATCGGTCGTTAAGTCCAATCGATTTCAAATTTCTTTAATAGAATTTCAACCTTATGCCAAAGAATTAAAGTTGAAAATCTATTAAAGGAATTTGACATCGATACGACTTAGCAACCATTTTTGTCGCTGTCTAATGTCGAGACTGCAGGGGCTGGGAACCTTCTGGTTACGGAGATATTGAAGGTCAAAATTCCAACTTTTAGTGTCGTTTTTTTTTTTTACAAAAACAAGTTTTTAATGTTATTACACAACTTTAAATACCCCCACGACCCCTGTACCGTTGCATGCACCCACAAGCACAATGTTTTGCGTCCGTTATGTTGCGCACTACCGTAAACAGCGATTTTTTAAACCAAAAATAAAATTTGTTTCCCAGCAATTATTTTTGTGCTATTTTACTTAGTTTGATGTACAGAATGCGTAGTTGACGGGTATGTGATGGGTCTTTTTACACCGTGTATATGAGTGCCAACGTGAAACGTTTTCCAATGAGCAAAACTATTTATAACATAAAAATATTGGGTACAATCAAAAATCTACCACCCATCATAATCTACTAACAGTCCGACGATTACCAGGCTCACAATTAAACTCGCTTTCAATTACCAAGTCTCCGATAACCCTTTTGTAAGCGGAGTCTCGTGCTGCAAAATATGGGCCATTAAAATGTTCGCGGGTGATTAACTTCCAAAGTGAAACGAACTTTTGGGAGGTACGCAGCATTTTAGGTGTGTCGCGTTTAGGATATCGCAGATTATAAATTATAATGCTTTTAATTATATTATGCACGCTATACCGATGCCTCGCCTCGGCACGTTAAGCAGGTGGTCCCAGCTGTCATTAATTTGTAGCTCTTCGACAGTCGTTACGGGTACTCAGAAGCCCAAAAGTGTTGGGTGTCTGAGTACCCGTAACGGTTGGCAACACTGGTTGGCAACCAGTCTTGCCAACGGGTAGCGTATTACCCAGTAGGTTAGTTGTGGTAGTCGCTCCATGAAAAATACTGGTATTCAGCTGTATCCGGTTAGACTGGAAGCCTACCCAGAAAAACTAGGCAGATGACTGATGCACAAAAAGCTAACAAGGCCATGTTTTATAGACCACCATTGGAAGGACTAAAAGAAAGGAATATCGGGCTCCGTTCTTCTTCTCGTAATTCAGCTCAGAAATCAATAATCCACATGTGCCATATAAACCAACATAAAATGGACAGAGTATAATGCACAAAACCAGTGACCCTCAAATTTTTATTGGACATTTCCCCCAAATTTTTAAGCTATCGGTATAATTACGAAGCGAAAAAACGAACCCGTATCATTTACAGGTGAAATTACCTTAATTATTTTCAAGGGAAGCTATTTATTACCAAGTGCTGCGATTGGTTACCAAACAGATCTTTTTTTGGGCATTGGAAAGAAGATTTTAACCAAATCGTAGAGGGGTACAATGACTTCAAAATTCTGGATAAAAAAAATGTTAAGTTTGAACCAGAGCTTTGAAAGCTTTCTAAATAATAAAAAAATACTACTACTACTATACTACTATTCAATGTTGGGGTTGTCGTGGTGTTGTAGTGTGTCCACAATGTTTGCGGAGGCGCGAACAGACGATTTGTACGCGACAATAAGAAAAACGACCACCTCCATAGCCGGCCGAGTACGCGCCACCACCAACAGTCTCCAGCAAGCGTAGCATGACGCTTTCTATTTCTTGGAAGACAAGACATAGCTATTTCCATACAAAGTGACATTTCGTCTCTCCATTTTTGAAATCGCACCGTAAAAATCCTTCTACAATCCGTCATTTTGTCTTTCGTTTCTACCGATCGTTGTCTAGGTCCTTTTGTATGTAGACTATTTCAGAAGAAAGTTTTCTATCCCTAACGTCAAAATCACACTGACAACTGACAGTTGTCTAAGGTAGTGAAGACAATTTGATTTTGTAATCGCCATGCTAAAGACAGTAGAAAACTTTTTACTCGACGGCCACAAAGTATAAAAATGGAATGGAAAAATGGAATTTTTCACTTTTTGTAAGGAAAATGTGAAAAATTATTACCTACATGTTTAGTTTTAGGGGTTTAAAATAAAAGAAAAACGTGAATAAACTACTGAATTTTGTAAAAAGTGCAGTTGACTCTTTCTACTTTGCTGCCGTCGTACAGTCGTACTGTCTTCATGGAACGTCATTTTTGTCTATTCTTCCGTCGACAAAACCCGTTTCTATGATGGTCATGATACGCGTGCTGAGCGTGTTCTCAGATCGGTGGGACTCCCGTCTGCTGCGCCACTGGGTAAGAGTCCACACCAGTTGATATTTAAAGTATTATCTCCTTATTACTAACACTAGTTATTAAGTTATTTTGTTGATACTAACACTATGGACACATGTCTGAAATAAAGAATTTGAATTTGATTTTGAAAAGCCGTGGCCCGATGGGTTTTCCTATCAGCAACACTATTTAATCCCTTTAGAACATGAATTTAAAAAAAGGATCGTAGCAGGTGGCGTTCTGTAGTTTCTGCCTACCCCCATGGGGAGAAGGCGTGAGTTTATGTATGAATGTATGTTAAAAAAAAACACTTCCTTAGTGCTCAATTTCATTAATATACAGAATGTAAAAAGACCCATCACATAGCCGTCAACTTCGCATTGTGTAAAGAAGTGCAAGAAAATTATCACAATGACGAGGAGTACAAGTGACTCTCGGCTTCGATAAGTCTTTTTACATCCGGTATACGGAACTCTTGTGCAAAATTCCATGCTTCCTTCTAGCTAGACCCAGCATGTAGAACGTTGTCTGTCAATGAATGAATGAATTTAAGATTTTTATATGAACTAAATTGCCGTGGGACAGAACAGGACATATGCAAGAATAGACCGAGACCAAAATAATGCGTCAGGACCAAATGTTATTACCGTACTGTACATAGTGCCGTGGGACACAACCAGTCTTGAATGAAATCATTAATAACTTATGCGGATTGACAAACAGTGAATGCTAATATTTGTATCCACAATTATTATGCATGCAAGGCCCCGACTGGCTCGCTACAATCACTACCCGCTAGCAGTAACACATGATCTACAAAAACCACCCGTAATGCCACGTCATAAAAGTGCTGTCAAAGTCAAACGGTTGCCTTTGAAATGTGGTTGACTTTACAGCCACCCAGAAGCAAATTTATAATCTTATAATGCGTAGTGCTGGAGACATTTTAAGTACTTTATTTACTTGAGATTCTTGCTTATTGCCATTCACTGCTGGATAGGACTTGTCATAACATGACGACAGAATTCCCGGGGCGGTAAGCAGAGGTAAAGCACAAAATCCAAATATTTTATTTCACATAAACCAACATGGACACTTATGAAACGTCAGAAGCTAGGTGCACGGTTCCAATTGGTTGTTTCCTATGGAGAAGAGCCGGCAAGAAACTCCACGGTTACTCTTTTAATAATAAGGGGATTTTACAATGTTTCAAATTACAGTGTTGATAGGTTTGGGAGGACAGTGTAAGCCTGTTAACAAGTAAGGCCTGTCACACCCACATGTCACCAGTTATGTTTAAGCTTCATGTATGTAATAGGGCCTATTGTTTATTTTATTTTGTTCCATTAAACCTGACTTGGTTTCCGTACGTCATTTTTGGGTAACCACTGAAAATCAGTGCTGTGCTGTGGGTCCCCCATAGCACAGCGTCATGCTGAGTGGAAGCCTTCTTGTCACAGTCATGACGTGCAGCTGTCGACTATTTCTGCTTTGTGCTCGTGATTACAGATCTATATAGTTTTTTTTCTTTATTATTAGAGCTACTTATCTATATTGTATGCCCGTCGTGTTTCTGTGACAAATAAACCTATGTGTCTTTCTTTATTGAGGAAATTCTAATGGAAAAGCAACACTTTTCCCGGCCAAGGGATTGAATTACACGTGACTACTAGACCAAGGAAGAAGTCAAACTCAGTCAGTCTTCCATTTTGTAACCTCAATTACATTACGGACTTACTCCCGAATTCTTTGACGGAAAGGAAACGAATTTTATTCGACTTAATGCCACTTTGTCACATTTTTGTTACAATTCGAATAAAATTCGAAGATGTCGGATTTAAGACCACTCATTCTAACTTGAGCAGTCTATCTACGACAGGTGCCGTCCTATCATTAGATGTCATCGAGAAAAAGCAAATCTAAGATAGTGGCAGGAACAAGTGCAAACATTTAGTCACCTTTGATGACACCGAACAAAGAAAAAAAGGCCTAAATATTGCCAAGATCACGACAGCCCAAATGCGAGAGAAAAACATAAATTCTTGGCAGTCGAGTAAAAAGTTTTAAAGAGTCAAAAAAATTGTAAGTCCGGCAAGATTGGATAAGATACACGTAGGGTACGTGCTGTCATATTTTACCAAATCCCTTAACAATCTCTACACAGCATTTCTGATCTCCTTCCACCAGCGTATCACAATATAATTGATAAATCAGTCGTGTACGTGATCCTTTCGCCTCTAAGGAGGTCTGGTACGTGAGTAGATATCAAAGGAATAAGAATACATCGGGACTTGGGAGTCCTCACAGATACTTAGGGTTGGTAGTCGCGAAATAAGACGAGGTGGGAGTAGACTAAGAACGGTGGATGGTTCTGCATCTGGCACTGACTTTGGCTAATTTACCCTGGATTTTGTAATACCTAACTTGATTTAAAATAATGTCCCTGGAGTTTCTTGCCCGTTCTTCTCCGTAGAGATCTACGTTTTGGAACGGGAAACTATCTTCAACTTTCTGACTAACTGATCGACACCTTGGCAATAGGGAATATTATGCAAAACTCTACGTAGGGGGCGACACTAGCACTGACCATAAACAAACCGCCATGATGCATCATGTCATATTTATTAGTAGCAAATAATTAGTGAAAACGGGTTAAATTATAAGTTTTATTATTATTCATGTATTTAAAACCTGTACTGTGATATTATGGCATCCTACAAACATTTAAAAGTGAATGATCTAAAAAAACTGCTTTGAAGGACTTGTCAAAAAACTGTTTACGGTCTGTGCTAGTGCTGCACTCTGGCGGCAGAACATTGCAGTATTACTCCCTATTCAATTTCTTGATTTGAGTTTGTTTGAACCAGATGAATGAAAGAGAGATTTACGCCAAGAATTCACATGATAGTAACTTGCGCAAAAGTATTCAAGTAGCTTGCATGCCATTGTGACATTCACCAATCTGACGGACGGTTCCCGTATTAAGAAACAATTGCATTCAAGTCTTACTGTCAATCTGTCAAAAATACCTCTAATTTATAGCTTTGCTTTGGCGCTTGAATGACATTGGCAGGGCGTGGTTGGTAATCATTAATTGTGTACAGCACAACTATTTTCTTAATGTTCCTCGGGACTCATCGTATTAAAACAACAATAAAGTACTTAATTCTGAATTCAAATTATTATACACGATAAATCGAATAATTAATCTAAGGACCTCCGCCAATTTTTCTACCCTGAGAACGGTGTACTTTGCTCTTGCCCATTCCATTTTAACGTACTGTATTTCGGCCTGAGGTGGTGCTGGTAAATGTCTTCTGCTACGCTTGGAGAGGGCGCAGAGAGCTGTCCTTAAGGTTATGGCCTTCAAACCCTATCGCTTTCCTACCAGCGAACTGTACACGCTATGGAAGCTACCTACAGTAAGGCACTCTTTTGTGCTAAGTACGGTGTTGAGGAAACATTCAAATTTGGCCTTTGACCCGGAGTTTAGAAGACAAAAACGTAGAACTGACAGAGTCTGCCCGACATCAGATGTAAAATTGGAAATAGTCCGCCGGCAGTTCATTTTCTGCAGTCCCGTGCTTTATAATCGAGTAAATAAAGTGCTTACCATTTATCCATTTACTCTACGCGATTGCAAAAGAATGATTGATCAATGGCTTCATAATCTCACATACGAAGAATTGGAGAATTTAGTCAAACCCTAAAGACTTTCTTTCGCAGACATGCACACCAAATACACGAAGCCTAGAGTGTGCTGGTGGGGAGGTTCCACAAGCATACTCTACACTTACACCCCACAGACACGCACTACACTCACATACAACACTCCCACATCCACAACACTAAGCACTTACCTTTAAATTTATACTACTTTAACAAATTTTTTAAATTTGTTATTACTCTTTTTTACCCCTACTGTATTCATCTCTAGAATCTGGAACTCTGTTGTCTCCCTCCTGGAGGTGGGCGTTAATGGCTGCGACACAGTTTTCCAACTAATGTAGCTATTTACGTACGCAACCAATTTGTAAAATGTGTTTTTGTTCCAATAAAGATTATTATTATTATTATCCTTTATTTCATATATATACATATAAATTATATTTTTAAATATTAGAATATAAAAATATAAAAACATTTAAAAATATAAAAAATAGTGGCCCACCGGTATCGGGAACAGGGTCCAAGCTACCGGCGGTCAGGGCTCCAGAGAGAGAAACCTCCTAACAATGCGGGCCGTGTCCAAAAGTACCGCCTTCTGAATCAAGCCCTTGATCCAGCTACCCAACGAGAGCCTCCTCAGGTGTTGGTCGAGGGTCTTGGCTATTAATCCATTGGCTGTAACGACTATCGGTACAATGATCGCTGAGTCCACATCCCACATGTCGACAACCTCGCGAGCCAAGTCAAGATATTTGATTTGTTTATCTTTCTCGGCTTTCACGAGGTTCCCGTCGTGTGGGACCGTTATGTCAACAATCATTGCACGCCGCTCTAATCGATCCACCACCACTATATCAGGCTTATTGGCAACAATAGTCCTGTCAGTGATGATGGATCGATCCCAGTACAATGCGATATTTCCATTTTCGAGAACTGGGTCGGGCACATACCTGTAGTACGGCACTTCCGATTCTACAAGGCTGTATTTGAGAGCAAGTTGCTGATGGATAATCCTGGCTACAAGGTTGTGTCTATGCAAGTATTCTCCGTTAGCTAGACTAGAACATCCGGAGATAATGTGTCTGATTGATTCACCTGGACGGTGGCATGCCCGACAAATGTCAACCGTGCCGTCTTTCACAATAAATCTCCGGTAGTTGTTTGTCATCATAACTTCGTCCATAATTGCACAGACAAAACCTTCGGTTTCTCCAAAGAGATCACCGAAACGCAGCCAGGCTACGGACGCTAGTTGATCTATATCGGGTCCATGTAGGGCCCGAAAAAAGCGTCCGTGAAGCTCCTTACTCTGCCATACTTCCATGCGATCATTAGTGTCAAGCACTACTGGCTTGCGCCAGTTCTCTTTAGCCAAGGAGAGCGGGGTGAGGCCCTTGTCCACTTTGACCACATCTCGATGCATCCCCACGTCGGCCTCTAAGAAATATTCCCTGAGACTGCATATCTCGCGATTGTGGAGGTTTTTAGCATTTAAAAAGCCTCGACCTCCACATTTTCGCGGGATATACAGCCTCATTACCGATGACCGTGGATGATGCATTCGATTTGCAGTCAGCAGTGTACGGACCTTCCTATCCAGGGCGTCGAGTTCGGTCTGATTCCATTTGAGTATGCCAAAAGAGTACATCAAAACCGGCATGACCCAACCGTTAAAGGCGCGTACCTTGTTTCCGCCTGATAGAAGACTATTAAATACTTTTTTCAGGCGGCCAAAGAAGCGTTCCTTTAACGATTGCTTCATGTCAGTATCATTGATGCCCAATGCTTCCGACATACCCAAATACTTATAGGTTTCGGATGCAGAAAGGGTTCTAAGGTTTATAGAATGTAATTTTAATAATTTTAATTTTATTATTATTATTATTAATTCATGGACATGGAAATTAGCATTCGTTTGTATTCGGAAATGCTATGATTCCCGAGAGACATTAAGAAAATAGTTGTACTGTAATTGTTTCGTTAAATTGTAATGAAAAATCAAGAAAATAAGAAGGCCGCATTTTACAGCTATACCAATCTTTTGTGACATTGTTTGTCACCGATATGAAATTGCGAATAGATTTTGAACTATTTTAAATACGGGAATCAGCCTACAGAAGTTGTTACGCCACAAGGGCATTAAAGCTTCTTGCATACTAAAGTGCAAGTTACTGGACAGTTTAATTGTTTATTTAAAAATAAAAGAAAATTTTTGAAAAGCTTGTTTACAAAAACGAGTCTATTCGAAATACATGTGTAGCTCTGCTTTTTTCTGGAACAATGTTGTAAGTTCTCAACGAACGGACAAAAAAATCTGCTTTGAAAGAATTGCGATTTTCGAAATAACGACTGAATTATCTAGTTTTAATGGAATAATATGTCTAAAACCAAGTTACATGAAAAATAATAGAAATGAAACAATTTTATTCAAACGTTTGGTTTACCAACGCAGAGTCTACAATCATTATTCGGATTTCGATTTCAGTTACAAATGGCATTCCCTTTTTCGGACCATCATTGCAAATAACAGAGTTTATTAAAAGAAAGGAAGAACAAGATTTATTTGACATTGCCAACTACGGAACCCAAAAAATTGCCCCAGATACCAAGTCACAAGGGACTCTTCCTTTTATTAAAATTCAGATACCCAACTTGACCCCACAATCTATAAAAAGTAGTCAAAAAATCCTAACGCCAAACCTTTTTGTTCAGAATCTTCTGATTTCGGCTGCAAAAGTTATCTTTGTTGAAACGTGCGTTGGGCGCCAAAAAGCTTGTCACTTACCAAATGATTCCTTTTCCGATACTTTCAGTAATAATGTAAAAAGGCGATATTATATGGGGTCAATGTCAATATACTTTCATAAAGTAGATAGCGATCGACGGAACAATACGGGTTTCTATTTAATTTTTTCACATTTTATTGGCATTTATGGTAATTTATAGGCCTTCCATTTGAAGTGTATATAATAAAGAAATGTCATGGTACTGAAGGCTGATTCACATTTGCTTTAGTTAAGTAGCGCGTAAAGTTAAAGTAGAAAGTTATGTGCCCAAACGTCAGTCCAAAAGTGACAGTTTTAAGCTATTGCATAGCTTTTATTGCTGGCTTTGAGCGCGGCGACCGAATCAGGAAATTCCGTAACGAAAATAAAACCTAACACCCCCCACTCCGCCTACCATGTAGCTCGGCCGAGCGTTCGCTTAACGTGTATGTATATGGTACGACTGTACTTGAATTAATATCAAAGAAATAAAAATACTGCATAAATAAAAAATAAATAAATAATTATAATTGCATAAGTTGATAAAAATGCTATGCAATAGCTTTACCGCGGCAGTCCACACGTGTTTTTTATTATAAAGTGCCACGACTGTAACCATGAATTCAGCACATGATTCTAGACCCCCTAGCGTAACTTTTTTTGTCAGTTATGTTAGGTTAATTTATCTGTATTTTTTAAATCAACTAAACTGACATATCGATTTTTGAGAACGATTATTTATGTGGCCACACCAGGCGGTGACAGATGACAAGTGGTCAGGGAAGGCGCAATCCGGCAATCGATTCGTTCACTTGGTTTTGGAGCGAGCTACAAGTCAAACAAAGTAACTGTGTCGAGATTTATAAATAATTATTGTAGCTGGTTAATTGTAGCTAATTATTGTAATAGATTGTTGGATTGGAGTTATTAAATAATATTGTTATGTACCCAAGGAGTTTTATTACAGTTATAAAAAAAAAACACGTGTGGCACTCGGGGACTGCCGCAGTAAAGCTATTGCATAGCATTTTTTATCAACTTATGCAATCTGCTTACGTATTCGTCCCATTTTGGAGCAGCTCGTCTCGATCCGTGCGAGCTTCGTACAGTCGTACCATATACATACACGTTAAGCGAACGCTCGGCCGAGCTACATGGTAGGCGGAGTGGGGGGTGTTAGGTTTTATTTTCGTTACGGAATTTCTTGATTCGGTCGCCGCGCTCAAAGCCCGCGATAAAAGCAATGCATGTACTGAATCCATGGTAACAGATTGTGCGTAGATGTCCCTGCCACCTTGTGTACGAAAAGGAAATTAGTTACTCACTACTTAGGTCATGCAAATGTAAATCAGCCTTAAAACGCAAAAAACTTTAACGTAGAAGTGTTTAGAGCAGTATTTCTCGTTCCAGAAGCAGGAAGATAACTCTTCCTGGGCATCAATACAGTCTATTCAAGTTTACGAAGATCAATTAATCTCCAAGCAACTTCGAGAGTTCTATCTTAGACTAGTTAAGACTAGCAGTTAGTCAGGTGCGTTTTGTTTGTGCAGAATAAACTATTTTTCTTTTTCTTTTTCTTCAGTTGCCCGCCGGTTAACTCCTGTCCTGGGAGAACTGAATCCGGATAAAAGTTTTTTAATGCAGGACATGGTATATCTTTGTGTCAAATTTGATGTATTTACTAGCTGACGCGACAGACGTAGCCCTGTCCAAATGATTAGAAAAAAAAAAAAGACTTTCAGCTTTTCCGATATTGCAAGCATCTTTTCTTTTTCGTTTTTCTTACAAACCTTCTTCGGACTATTACAAAAAATTTAAAACAAAAAATACGCAAGTCGGTCCAGCCGTTCTGAAGTAATGCGCTTACCAACGAACAGCATTTCATTTTTATTTTTATAGATATATGTAGGGAGCAGTGTTGGCCCAGTGGTATCGGCCCCGACTTATGAGTTGTAGTTCGCGAGTTCGAACCCAGGCAGACTTTACTTTGTGTATTGAATTTCATCACCACTGCTCTCAAAACGGTGACGGAAAACATCGTGAAGAAACCGGCATGTCCCACAAATAAAAAAATAGAAGACATTACAGAGAGGAGGCCTGTGTCCCAGCAGTGAGAACATTATAGGGTGATTATGCTAACCAACTACACTTCTACTACTACGTCATTCAAATCCGTTTAGCTCTTTCTAGTAACAAACACTAAAAATATTTGTTCTCCAACATTTTGGTCCTTCGAGCCGGATCTGAACCAGCAAACAAAATTATATTTAAGATAAAGCACTTTTGGTCCTCGATCTGGTACGTACTCCGGTTTAGACAACAAATAACATCTGCTATTTCAATGCGACAGCAATTCGTCATAACTCAGTCTTGAATCATGTCTCTGCTTCATTATAATTTGACCCGAAAATTGACACACTAACAAGATGTCTGAATTCTCTCCCCTAATTAGATTTATTATCAAAATTGTTGATGACGACAGAAATTATAAATTATTTGTCATCATTACTTTGCCAGATTATTGCACAGTTGTCATGTTGACAGCTGGGCACCCCATCATTGAAAACAATTTCTTCTGTAGCAGATTCCTTAACAATTACTTAAATAATGTAAGTGATTTTCAGCTAAGTTAATGAAGATGAACGTGGACGTTATCAACGACAAAAGGAGTTGTAAGGATTGATGGACATGGTTTCTGAATTTTCTTCCTACATGACAAAAAGGCGTGAGACTTTTATTTATTATTATTTATTTATATATACTTTATTCTACAGTCACCAAGAGAGATAAGTAAACAGGGTCGTCGGATATAGTTGAAGTTTAGTAAGAACCACCACAAAAATACATAACAAAAAATTAACTAAACACTACAAAAACTACAATAGGCGGCCATACTTCCATATTCCATTATTTTATGTATATCCATGGAAATAACTTGCGATTATGTATTTAAATAACTAATTAAATGTTTAATGAAGTATAGTGAACATATAATGTACTCCGCTGATCATCATGTTCCAAAATTGCCAACTGTAGTATTGGACGTATTTTAGTAAAACAGTATTTAGCTTCCTAAGAAATGGTTTCTAACGTCACTAACAATTTCACTCCACATTTCAGCAGTCCATTTGTCTCAGGCTTCACAGATCATCCCCACAAAAGAGATAAGTTCAGAAGGTCAGCCCATACAACGAGCGAAAACAGGCGCACGCACACAGACGCGTACGTGCGGCAATCTCAAACAAAAGCCCGTCGCGAGTGCGCTTGCACTCGCTGTACGTGAAGCATGTATATGTGTGCGTGTGTGTTCGCTTTTTGAATTGAACAGAACTTCTGCACCATCTATTCTGTGTCATTCCGCTCACACCCACTCACAAATTGTTAAGAGAATTCATTAAATTGTTTCTTCAAGAAATAAATGGAAATTATTTGAACAGCCACCGAAACGGACACGATTTTAAATGAGACAACTTTGAATAATTTGCTTTAGACTTTGAACATTTGTTAGAATAACAAAGGATTAATTCTGGTGGGTGAGCAGAAGTGAAACAACAGTCGAGTTTTGTTGTCTAATCGAACGGATATAAGCTGTGCTTAATATAAGTTAAAACAATAATAGACGCTTTTATCGATGGAAACAGAAAAAAAACCGGCCAAATGCGAGTAGGACTCGCGCACGAAGGGTTCCGTACCAATATCTATAAACACGGCAAAAAAATCATGTCTGTTGTATGGGAGCCCCCTTAAATATTTGTTTTATTCTGTTTTTTAGTATTTGTTGTTATAGCGGCAACAGAAATACATCATCTGTGAAAATTTCAACTGTCTAACTATCACGGTTCATGAGATACAGCCTGGTGACAGACGGACAGACGGATGGAAAGCGGAGTCTTAGTAATAGGGTCCCGTTTTACCCGTTGGGTACGGAACCCTTAAAAGAATACCTAATCCATTGCAATCCATACCAATATTACAAATGCGAAAGTAACTCTGTCTGTCCGTTACTTTTTCACGGGTTAACGGTAGACCGGATTTGGATGTTTGACACACGAATCGATCATGACCTGAGTTAGGTCACAGGATACTTTTATCCCGGAAGTTAGTTCCCGTAATATACAATCGTGCAAAAAAATCGATCCACTCCATTATCTTCGATTTGAAACAAGATAATTCAACGAGTTTAATTAACAATAACCTAATATGTCGTGTACTAAAACCTTCCTGAATGTATATAGATTACGTTGGTGAAGAACTTACCAAAACTGATTCATTGGTTTTTGAGAAAATCGCGAGCTTAAAAACATACGGGTCGAAAAAAGAACCTCATTTTTTTTATTCGGTTTAAAATTCAAGTTAAATGATGAATCATTTAACTTGAATTTAATTTTAAAAAGGTTAATTTTTGTTTATTACTGTTCGTTTATTCATAAAGGAACGGTAATAAACAAAATTAAGCTTTTGTCAACTTCACTGACAAAAAAGAAGTCACGCATTTTTTCCAAACAAAAGCGAGTGACGAGACCATCTGAAGAATCGAGTCGATGTTGTCAAGAATATTGCTTTTTTCAAAGTATAGAGTAAGTGTAAATAAAATGTATCTTACCTACCTTCATTCAATATAAAATAATTAAAATATACATCAAAATTTTTGAGATATCGTCTCTCAAATATAGAGCATGGGGTGGGCCAATTTTTTTTGCACGCAAGTTTATTTCAGCCCGCCGCGCGGGCGAAAGCGTGTGTAAAAGCTAGTAAAAAATATATAAATATAGCATAAGCATAGCATAATCAGCCTACAACGTTCCCACTGCTGGGACACAGGCCTCCTCTCTTGAGAGGGAGTGGGCCATAATCCACCACGCGGGCCCAGTGCGGGTTGGTGGATGTCACATGTGTTCGAATTTTTGTTTCTAGGGCATGCCGGTTTCCTCACGATGTTTTCCTTCATCGTTCTACGAGCAGTGGTTATGAATATAATTCAAAGCAAAGTACAGTAGTATTCAAAAAAAAAATTCAAAGTAAAGTTCCTGCTTGGGTTTAAACCCACGACCTATAAACTCGTAAGTCGGGACCGATACCACTGGACCACCGCTGCCGTCTATATAAATATATATATAATATAATAAAACACAAGTCTTTACATATGAATATCAAAAGCTTTCATTCAACTTATCTGGGTTGTCAACCCAAATCTACATAATTTAATAAATGCATTATGCATATCATCACATTTTCCCGGCAACCATTTTCATTTGCGACTGCACGAACACATTATTACATTACTGTGCATAGCTCTGTTAATAGAGACGCACAAAGAGCTAGCAATCACACGTTCTATTAACTCGTAAACACATTTAATGTTAATAACCAAGCTTAGAGTGAAACTAATTTAATAGAAAACTAGAAAATGGCTATATCACGGATGGAGGAACGAGTTGTGCGATCAACCGCACGTTTGAGTACGAAAATCGCCTTTATTGTTAAGATATAAAGGCGCTGTCTCTAACTCAAACTGTTTCCGTGGAAATGTGGATGAATGTACGATAATAAGGTGACCGACGAGGCCTGGATATGAGATATAATTGACAGTCAGTTGCTATCGTTTTGTTTGGTTAATAACCGTGAGAGGTGCCTTTAGGTACCTTTGAGGTGCTTTTGGCGATAGGAAAGAACGCAATTACGTTTTTTTGAGAATTGCAAGCCCTATAAATACTTAGTTATACCTATGTTATAGTTACACTATGCCATGGTCTAAAAAACAAGGTCTGGCATTCCGGGAGCGACACATGCTTACGTCACTATCTATTTGCCACTTTATTGCAAAAAAACACGAATTATGGAAACATTTTCAGTCACCATTCTGTTAAAAAATATATATAAGGCTTTTCAATTGTCGTTTCGTTTTTCTAATCAAACGAAACAATTCAACTTAAACATATACCAACGTAATTATTAGCTAAAACCTCATTGTTTTAACGGATTCACACAGGTAATAAAAGCGTTTGGGGAGTTATTATTACACACTACTGGTAACACAGCGGTGATGACGTATGCTTGTGTCACCCACGTGATCACTGTATCTCGGAATGCTATACCTGGCGAAGTATATTATTATACCATCCCGACCGCATCAAATGAAACCAATGCTGGCTCAACCTCCAGAACCTGACTGAACGCAGTTTCGTAGAACACATACGTTGCATAAATGTTTCATCCAGTATTTCTACGAACATTAATAAGAGCAGTAGGGAAACATCGACAATTCACTCAGAAATATTGCTGGTATATGTACCTACGCTTTTCGGCTGCAAAATACTAGCCTGCTCTATCATACTTACAAACATTATATTTGTGAAATATAATAAACGATTTGACTTTGGCTTTCTATTTAGTCAAAAGCATACATAAACCCATTTTCGCCAACGGCTCAGCATCAGACAGCTTTTAATATCCCTACGCATACTCTACGCACATCGGAAGCAGTACCACAATTCACAAATATGCCAGAAAAACATAAAATCATCTTGTATTTCCCGCGTAAATTATTCGCGTCGGCCATTATCGCGGCCATTTTCACGTGTTCCCGCGTTTATTGTTTACGGTAGCCATCTTGGAATCGGTAATCGAGGATGAATGGTACTCCGGTTTTCGGCGATAAAGCTTTCTGAATTCTGTTGTTGTGTTAGGGATGGTGAATCGTTAACATTGTTTTAAGAAGATTAGAATAATAAGATGTCATTGTCAGATATCAGTATTTTGTTTAATAAAAGCTGAAAGGTTACGTGTGATAGTCACAATTAAATGGGCCTTACATACTCAACAATGTAATTTAAAAAAACATTTAAATGTTGTCGTGATACATGTGAAAAATTATAATTAGAAAACGGTTAACATCTTTTAATTAAAAAAAAAATCGGTTTCTTTATTATTACCTCACATTAAAATGCTATTTACACTAGGTACTAAATTAAGTAACTAACTAAATGTAGAAATATTTTTGATTAAAATCAAACATTGCTATGAAAAACCCACATTAAAATAAAGAATCCTCACCTTCAACCTCTCAAAAGGTCACAGAGAAGCAATTTCCAAATGTATTGCCAGCAT
The DNA here is from genome assembly GCA_917490735.1 of Dryobotodes eremita. Classification (NCBI taxonomy): domain Eukaryota; kingdom Metazoa; phylum Arthropoda; class Insecta; order Lepidoptera; family Noctuidae; genus Dryobotodes; species Dryobotodes eremita. Next base: position 12,902,992 of record OU823270.1, read on the forward strand.
AATTAATGAAAAAATCCGTCCAATGCTTTCCTTGTAAGAATCCTCTACGGGGCAACCCTGCAATTGCTTGATTGAATTTCAAATTTACATTTTACGAGCGCGAGGGGTGGTATTAAATGTAAATTGGTGAAGCTTCGCGTTTGATTAGGTTCTCGTAAACAGTAAACAGTACTCTGTGTACTCTTGTTCATGTGTACTGAGAATCTGTGCTTGATAGGAATGTGGTTAGCGGTGTGTTAATTTGTATGATCAAATTGGTACTGCTTTATGGATAGTAGCAGGTGGCGTTCTGTAGTTTCTGCCTACTCCCATGAGAAGATAGCGTGAGTTTATGTATGTATGTTTGGTTTTGTATAGATTTTAAAGTAAATTAGGATTACTTATTTAGATAGATTAGATTAGGACTATTTATCGTTATAAAATAGTAGAGCGAAACGCCTTTAGATCAAATTTTGCATGTTTTAAGTGTCTTATTTGTTGTATGAAAGACGTGTTTTTCTTCATGTGGGCCCCGACTTATTTATATGAAAACAGCAAGTGCAGTAAATAAAAAGACTGAACAGGTGCACTCAAATCTGTGTGGTTCTTCGCTCAAAAGACCATCTCAGGCAATGACCTGCATGGTCTTCATATGGCCTGAACAAGATTATGTCTGGACTTTAAGAGACTCTGACTCTGAGTTTGTTTCCGTGTTTCTTCTAAGAGTAGTCGAATAGGAAATACCGAACTTATACTTTTTCAAGTATATAAGTGATCTCTTTTAACCAACTTACATACATAGTTTAGCTAGCCAGCAAAGTTGGTACTATGGAGGTATGAGGAACAGAGTGTAAAGTTTACTTATCCTCCATATAAAAGGGAGGATCCTCCGGCCAGACGAGCGTCGTATCTGGTGGGCAACTGCCCAACGCTTGATGTCGGGGCGTTGTATATAATTACGCTAGTTGCGCTGTAAACTCTGCTTGCGCGATGCAGGATTTTGCGTGACGTCAATATGATGCGTAGTTCGCGTGTGGCGATGTAGATGCCGCCACAGTACTGTTGAATGTTGGGCTAACCGAACAGGGTGCGTAACCCTACTTACGAGTAAGTATCTTTATGCAAGCTCACACGTCACACCCCTTCTGCTAAAACTTGTTAAATCCTTTTCCAATTAAAATAACAGCATACCCTGCAAAGAGCCGATTAATCTAAAGCTTGATAAATGATTGGCAGCTTACCCTCAATTAAAAATTAATATCTTCGCCCAATATGCGTTAGATTGCCCGCTCGGAAGGGAGCTGACCTAATAGCAGCGAGGTAAACGGGCGATGGATGATTAAGATTATAAATTGGGTCGGCTTAAGTAGGGATAATGGATATTGATGAATTAACGCCACACCTGAGATTATGTGCAGGTATTTATAACATGACTAGCCCTGTGCCCGACGAGATTTTCTATCGGAAAAAATTACAGTTTCAGTCAAACTTTTAGACCCAGCGGTCCAATCTGTGCGTTGCCCGTCAGTCAGTGAATGAATAATTGAAAGAATTTAAGATTTTTATTAAGGGGGATCCTTAGCCCGATCCTAGCCCGCCAAATTCAAATTTTCTTTGGTTTTTTTCAAATTGCTGCTCTGTTTTACGTCGTATGTTGATCAAAATGCGATTCGCGACTGTAGGAATGATGTAGTTACTGAATAATAATTATCAATTTCATATCAATCGTCAAACTTTGGAAATTTGTTCCACCAAGAATTTTTCAGAATATTTCATACGATTGATCGAAATTAATGATTATTAGTTAGTAAAAATATCATGCCTACACGCGCAAATCGCATTTTGATCAACATACGACGTAAAACAGACCTTCTATTTACAAAAAACCAAAGAAACTTTGAATTTGGCGGGCTACAGCTAAGGATTCACTTTAAGTTGATGTATTTTTTTTTATTATTTGCCAAGTTTTTTTTTTTTTTTAAGTCTTTATGCCTCTGGCAGATGTCCATGCGGCCATGACCAACATACCTTCAGGTGAGCCGTCCACTACCCGTCATCATCTGCCTAGACTTTTCCCTACTATGTTGGGGTCAGCTTCCAATCTAACCAGATGCAGCTGAATACCAGTATTCTACATGGAGTGACTGCCTATCTGACTTACGGAATTCAGTGACTAGGTAACAACATGCCCCGTGGTTAGACTGGTTGTCAGATTTTCGGACTTCTGTCTGACTACCCGTAACGACTGTCAAAGTATTACGAATGAAAACCAAGTCCAATGCCTTAACGTACTTTCCGATGCACGGGCGGGTCTCGGTATACAATGGATGGCCGACCATCCATGGAACCACCTCGAGAAGAGCAGCTGAACCCGTGCGGCGAATATTACTTAGTCACGAGCCTCTCTCATATTTGCTACCCAATGGCACAAAAAAACAATGAGATCTTCCAGCAAAAATAACACTTTACATTATAAAAACCTGTCCAAAAAAATATCTCTCATTCAGCTCAGTTACTTCTAAAGAAAGAAAGAAAAACACACAACCTCCTTCATTCTGGTCACGTTCGAGCGTGCACGCGTGAAGGCACGTCATGGCATTTGCAATAATAACGAGGGCCGCGGGAATCCGGGGACACCTGGCAATATTAGCTTTAATATTGCCTGCTGTTTAGTATGGAAGACGAGGCCATATTTAGGATAATATTGAGGAGGAGGGTAGTTAAGGTGAATCCTCAGCTGTAGCCCGCCAAATTCAAATTTTCTTTGTTTTTTTTTTTCAAATTGCAGCTCTGTTTTACGTCGTATGTTGTTCAAAATGCGACTCGCGACTGTAGGAATGATATATTTACTAAATGATAATCATACATTTCATATCAATCGTCAAACTTTGGAAATTTGTTCCACCTAAGAATTTTTCAGAATATTTCATATGAAAATTCTTAGGTGGAACACAACAATACAAAACAATGACAATGACATTTTACTACTGAAAAAGTTTTAGCGTAAACTGAACTTTATTTGCAGGTTTTAAAGTTAATTCTTCTTTGTTTACATATTTGGAAACTAAATTGGGAACGCAAATTTTTGTTGAAAGTAGTAGTAAAACTCCGTGCGATAAAACTAGAGCAGTCGTACTGTCTTGTGGTCGCAAGCGCGATTGCTGAGTCCTGGATTCAATAACCAGGTTGGGAAAAATATTAGTGAGGTAATCAAAAAATTCTCAGAAATTCAGAATTCGCTCCCCGGGTCGGACAAAGTCCTCTTGGGGTTTTCTATCAGGAAATCCTCAGTAATGTCTGGATTTGTGCCCGTTTAATGGCTACAGGCTCGCCTCCTATACACAGGACTGCGGAATGTGCTCCGTCTCTTCGGAGAACACAAGCGTGATGGTTTGTGTACCTACCATTAACGTGTGCTCATTACACATTTAAATGTCTGTCACGATCATAACTAGATTCGAAGCTGCTCAACAATGCGCTTCGACTCTTAAAGTAGCATCGAGAAGCTGAAGCTTGCCTTAAATATGTACCTTTCTTGATAAGTATCAGTAACAGGTTGGCTTCACATACCGAAGACAGGTTCGTTTCTTGTGTGAAGTTGATAGGCAGAATCAGATCAACTTGATTTAGAATTTAGATAAACAACTTACCACAGAATACTGCAGAAGGCTGGCTCAATATAATGAGCGAGAACGCACGCACACATAGACACGCTTCAGGCCTCAACAGGGCAAAAAAAGACACAGACAAATAAAGCCAATACACAAAAAAAGACAACAAAAAAAAAACAACACGGCGACGACGTTTTTGTTAAAGACAATACAGAATGGCACTGAAAGCTGCAGGTGACTTCCCACATCGCACTGAAACTAAAACCCTCTCGGAAACGCTTGCACAAGCCCTGTTGCATCTCAGAGCACACGACCGCCATCGCGACATGATTGAAAAACTATCTTCACTGACGATCAGCGGCCTAGAAGATCCCGGTCCCGCTTACACAAAATATGGACAATTCAACCCGTTCCTTATCTCAAATAGAATAGGCGGCATAGTATATATAAACAAATCCGAGACAGGCAAACCGCTCCACAAAAGACCGGCCCTCCCCCGTCAGCATAGGCTGACTTCGACTGGCGGTTTCATTCTTTCTTTGACTCGCAGAGTCACTCCTAGTTTATAAGTAACATCAGGTCCAGGACCTAATGGGATCTTAAATTCAAAACTTCTTACACTTGCTTAAATTTAAATCCAAACGTGCGTGAAAAGAATTACACAATAGGTTGCAAAAGATCCCCTCCCGGACAAACTGCGCCAAATAAAATACACCGAATGCACTTGTAAAATTCTGATTTTTAAGTGACATGTAACCTTTGTTACTAACCAATGAAATAAATAAATATTCTATTCTATTCTATTCTACGCTTCAGGCTTCGTTCATGGCCTAGCTCTACAAGTAGCCGTCGCGAGACGCGTGTCGCTTGAGCGCGTACCTTGTGGCCACGTGATCCTCGCTACTGGCATTTGCTTGAGATCGCCGTACGTACGCGTCTGTGTGCATGCGCCTGTTTTCGCTCGTTGTATGAAGCTGACCTTCTGTATCATTCTGTGTAGTTACTGCTGCTTGTAAGTTTAATATGTGTTATCTTTGGCAGTTTGTCGGTGAATGGTAGCGTTTTATCTCATGTGATTCGGTAATTAAGCGTGAAGATGGTATCTCTAATCTTTTTATGAGCTGACGATGAAATTAAAATAATTTTTCCGCGTTTGGAACTAAAACCCCCCACACATGCGTCCGTAGGGACGTCGAACTCAAACTCAAAGGTTTACACGCCTAGAACACTGAACGGATTTCGACAAAATTTGTCAAGGAAATAGATGGCATTCTGGGGAAGGACATAGGCTACTCTTTATCTCGTTAGCACGTTCTCATGGGATAATTTCCGACATCAACGCGGACGAAGCCGCGGGCTGAAGCTAGTTTCAAATAAACCAATGACAAGCACTTTTGAATTGTCAAGGAGTCGGTCAGTCAGAAAAAAGAAAGAAAAGAATCTAGTGCCCAGTTGTTGCCGGAGAGGTATTTCCACCTTTCTACCAAGTCAATGGAAGAACCTTAGGACCTTTGGCTAAATGTTTCAAAACATCTGTATTCGCAGTCAGTAGATACGATGTCCGTAGAACTTGAATGAGACACAATCAAAGACAGGCCTAGCCCAGCAGTGGGTGTGAAAGACGATGATGATGAAGACAACGTACGTACGTTTTACCTATTGAAGTATAGTAATTTATTTTGTTCTAAGTGCATCATCTTCACACATAATTATATAATTAATGTATACCTACATAATATTGAAAAACATTAAAAGAGTAACGGTGGAATTTTGTTGCCCATTTTTCTCCATACGAACTTAGAATCAATTCTGTTTCCTTGCAAATTTTTACGTTCAAAAGTGCCTTTTATGTGTCTATTTGAAATAAATGATTTGACTTTGACTTTGTAATTATTATTAGGACGGCAATTTTTGACTATTAAAATTGCAGCCTAGTAACTTTGAGGGGAAGTGAAGCAAGAGTGTCATAGAATGATACCCGAGAGACGGCAAAAGAAGGCGAGGAAGACAACACACAAGCTGGGAAGACGAAATAAAATTGACAGCAGGACCAAACTGGAAAGGGGAAAACTGTTGTCAAGACAGGCAACAGTGGAAATCGTTGGAGGCTATAGAGGTATGAGGACCAGGGTGTAAAGTTCACTCATACCTCCATAGAAAAGGGAGGATCCTCCGACCAGACGGGTGTCGTGTCTGGTGGGCAACTGCCCGACGATTGATGTCGGGACGTTGTATATATGCTAGTTGCGCGGTAAATTCTGTTTGCGCGATGCAGGATTTTTTGCGTGACGTCAGTGTGAAGCGTAGCTTGCATGTGGCGTTGTAGATGTCGCTACAAGGCCTTTGCCTATAGGCACGCCGAAATAAGAGAAGTGTTGAATATCCTTTCTACTAATGTAGGAAGGATATTTATTTGCTGACATGTAAACTCTAGGCTTGCATTAACATTTCATGACACAGTATTAAGCCATGTACCCTGTAAGGGCACTGCAAATTTCATATATCAAATTATTAAATTACATAATATAATAATTGATTCTAATTATTACATTATACTAAACATTAATCAGTTATTTATTATATTTTAAAATAAATCATTATTATCAGTTCGTTCATTCATTTCAGTCATATTATAGGTAATGTAGTACTTATAGTGATTTATTATTTCACATTTACGTCAAGCATATTATTACAAAGTCGATCGATTTCCAATTTGTCAATTTTAAATTCCTCAACGGTATAGTAGCCTTTATTAACAAAGATTTCAACTGTTTTAAAATAATCTTTAAACCCACACAGCGGTGTAGACGATTGATTCTGAAGTTCTAATGACAATCTACAAGAAGGTACAGTACAACTATTTTCTTAATATCCCTCGGCAAACTTCGTGTTGCGTCAGTCGTCGGATTTCTATCAGTTGCCTTTGCACTTGGTGCAGACCGGACGCTCTCAATCGACTTGGAAGTATACTGAGTTGTTAATACTCATTTAACTTAATGAAATTTACTGATATAAATCTGACGACTAATGAAACACGAAGTTTGCCGAAGGACATTAAGAAAATTGTTGTACTGTACATATCTATTAGGGGCAAGCGACTGGTTCAGCCGTAATTATAGCACTACGTATGTGAGTAGTAATTAGTTTGATGTGGAGTGAGGTAATTGAATCGGCTTTGATTACGTTAATTGGTAGCTTGGTTATCTTTATATATAACATACATAATTAGCCTATAATGTGCCCACTGCTGGGACACAGGCCTTTCTGGGAAAGGGAGTGGGTGGGTGGGTGTGATGTAATCTACCACGCGGTCCCGGTGCGGGTTAGTAGATGTCACATGTCTTCGAATTTTTGGTCCTAGGACATGTCGGTTTCCTCACGCTGTTTTTTGTTCACCACTGCTCTACCGGGCCACCACTGCTCTACCGGGCCACCACTGCTCTACCGGGCCACCACTGCTCTACTGGCCAACCACTGCTCGACGGAGCCCCGCTCGGGGCTCCTACTTCTGGGTGGTTTAAAAAAAAATAACCACGAAGGGTATGGAGGAGTATTTCAGACCCCGCCATCCCCTTCTAACCTAACCTGTCCGAGTCGGGGTGCCTCAAGT